>OY997266.1:236585886-238013220 GCA_963921465.1 Triticum timopheevii | reverse complement strand
CAGTCCATAAGAGGATGCATGAAGAGGGACGAAAGACTTATCTGATATTGCAGCCCCCGGCAACTCTGGCTTGCCGCGGACGAATCTTGGCACTCGCAGCCCCCAGCGATACTGGCTTGCCGGGGCCTAGGTGCCGGCGTGCCCTTCTTCTCCTTTTCGTCCTCAAGCGGTCTGGCCAGGATATGCGAGCCCTGCGAACGAAGGAAAAGCAAAAGGACGGACTCTCGACCTCTAAGATAGGGGTTAGCTGCTGTTAGGCACTATCAACCCTAACCAAGGACAAGACTCGACCTAGCATGCATGCTATAACCCCGGGGTGTCAGCGCTTCATTTACTTGTGCTCAGGTTCTGCGCCTGGCTTTGTACAAAGGGTTACATGCAACAGCGGCAAGGCTTGTACAAAAGAGTGGTTGCCGGAACAGGTTCCGGCAACCGTGCCTTATGGGTAAAACTTACGAAGATGCTCTATGTTCCAGGAGTTGCTCACCGGAAAGCCATCTTCGGTCTCAAGGCGGACAGCGCCAGGCCTAGTGACTCGTTTCACCCGATAAGGGACTTCCCACTTCGGCGTCAACTTGTTGGAATTCTTGGCGGATTGAACGCGCCGAAGAACAAGGTCGCCTTCCTCGAAGCTTCTGGCTTTAACTTTGTGGCTGTGGTAGCGGCACAAAGCTTGCTGGTAGCGAGCAACTCATACAGCAGCCTGAAGACGATCTTCCTCGAGGAGCAGCGCGTCATCTTGGCGCAGCTGCTCTTGCTCAAGCTCATCATAAGCGAGCACTCGAGGCGATCCGTATACGAGTTCCGTGGGGAGAACTGCTTCTGCTCCATATACTAGAGCAAAAGGTGTCTGGCCAGTGGCTCGATTTGGCGTCGTTCTGATCGACCAAAGAACCACCGGCAGCTCCTCGATCCAATTTCTTCCGCACTTGTGCAGCCTGTCGAAAGTTCTGGTCTTGAGCCCGCGCAGCACTTCAGCATTTGCCCTCTCCGCTTGACCGTTGCTTCTCGGGTGAGCAACAGAAGCGAAGCAGATCTTGGCGCCAAGATCTTGGACGTACTGCATGAAGGTGCGGCTCGTGAATTGTGTGCCATTGTCGGTGATGATCCTATTAGGGATTCCAAAACGGCAAACAGTTGACCTGAAGAACTTGACTGCTGACTGTGCAGTCACCTTCCTCACTTCTTCCACTTCAGGCCACTTTGTGAACTTGTCGATTGCGACGTACAAGTACTCAAAGCCCCCGACAGCTCGGGGAAAGGGGCCGAGGATGTCGAGCCCCCAGACCGAAAATGGCCAGGATAAAGGGATTGTTTGGAGAGCTTGAGCTGGTTGATGTATCTGCTTGGAGTGGAACTGGCACGCTTCACACTTGGTTACTTGTGCAGTTGCATCCTGGAGGGCTGTTGGCCAGAAGAAACCTTGCCGGAAAGCTTTGCCGGCAAGTGCTCTTGCGCCAATGTGGTGACCACATATGCCTCCATGTATCTCCGCCAACAGCTTCTGTCCATCTTCCCGGGAAATGCACTTCAATTTCACTCCGTTGAATCTTCTTCTGTACAGTATGTCGTCGATAAACTGGTACATACTTGATTGCCAGGTTACTCTCTCCGCTTCTTCTTGCTCTTCGGGAAGTTCTCCTGTTTGAAGGAAATGGACAATCCGTTGTGCCCATGCCGGAGCCTGTTGCTCGACGACAAGGACTAAAGGCGCAAATGCTGCTGCGGGAACATCTGCTTCCACGGCAAGAATCTGTGATTCAGCCGGAGCGTGATGCTCCCCGGCAAGCGTGTCGGGACACACCTTGTCGGGAGCGTCTGCTTCAACGAAACAAACCCTAGGGCTTGTCGGAGCAGAGTGCTCCTCAGCACTCTTTGTGTTGATCTCGGGGACCTTCTTGACGGCGGCTTCGGGGAGCTCTGCCGGAAGGTAGTCGCCAGTAATCAACTTCCTCTTCTTGCTCTGTCCAGTTGATGGTGTTATAGATGGTTGAGTCTGCTTGAGCACAAAAATCCCTGGTTCCACAGGTAACTTGAGTGCGGCGCACTTTGACAGGCCGTCTGCAATGTCATTTTGAGCTCTTGGAACATGTTCCATTTGCAGGCCGTCAAAATGCTCTTCCAACTTCCTCACTTCATCAATGTAGGCTTCCATCAATGGACTCTGGTAATCTTTGTTTACTTGAGGACGACAAGCTGTGAGTCACCCCGGACAATAAGCTTCTTGATCCCAAGGTCTGCCGCGATCCTGAGCCCCGCAAGCAAGCCTTCATACTCTACAGTATTGTTTGTTGCTTGCTCCTTGGGAAAGTGCATCTGGACCACGTACTTGAGGTGCTCTCCGGTGGGTGCGACAAGTAGCACGCCCGCACCGGCGCCTTGCAGCGAGAAGGCACCGTCAAAGTACATGATCCATTCCTTGCTTGCTTCCTTGACGGGGATGCTCCTCTCCGGAGTTTTTTCATAAGGTGTTGGCGTCCATTCTGCTATGAATTCTGCCAATGCTCGGCTCTGGATAGTTGAAGTGCTCTCAAACTTGAGGCCAAAGCTTGACAATTCCAGCACCCACACGACAATCCTGCCTGTTGCTTCTGGATTCTGCAATATCCTCTTCAACGGAAAGCGAGTGACAACTGTGACTTCGTGCGCTTGAAAGTAATGGTGCAGCTTCCTCGAGGCCATGAGAAGGCCGAAAAGCAATTTCTACACACCAGAGTACCTTGATCTAGCCCCTTGCAGAAGGGAGCTGAAAGTAAACTGGGCGCTGCACCATCTTCCTCTGTTTCTCTTCTTGTGGCTGCGCAGATCCATCCTTGTCGGAACCAGAACTTGTCGGGGAAGCCCCCTGCTTGTTGCTGGACTCGCTTGCCGTGGTCGCTGGCCCATCATCTGCCTCCCTCTCCGCTACTAACGCAGCACTAACCACTTGATTGGTTGCCGCCAGATATAGCAGCAACTTCTCTCGTGGCTTAGGAGCGACAAGTATTGGAGTGGAGGATAGGTATCTCTTCAAGTCCTGCAGCGCGGCCTCCGCTTCCGGAGTCCATTTCATTGGACCTGCCTTCTTCAAAATTTTGAAGAATGGCAGGGCGCGCTCGGCAGACTTAGAGATGAACCTATTGAGAGAAGCAACGCAGCCGGCAAGCCTTCGCACATCCTTGACACGCTTCGGTGCTTCGATCTGTTCAATGGCTTCGATCTTGTCGGGATTGGCTTCGATCCCCCGCTGGGACACAAAGAATCCGAGAAGCTTGCTGGAAGGAACTCCAAACACGCACTTCTTGGGATTCAACTTGAGATTGATCTTGCGCAAATTTGCAAAAGTCTCATCCAGATCTTGGATCAAAGTTTCTTTGTCCTTGCTCTTGACCACTATGTCATCCATGTAAGCTTCTACATTTCTGTGCAGCTGTGGCTCAAAAGCATGACTGACTATTCTTGCAAATGTTGAACCGGCATTCTTTAGTCCGAAAGGCATCCGTACAAAGCAGTACGTGCCACATGGAGTAATGAATGCGGTTTTCTCTTCATCCTCTTCCGCCATGAAGATCTGATGATATCCTGAGTATGCATCAAGGAATGAAAGCAGATCACATCCTGCCGTGGAGTCGACAATCTGGTCAATGCGCGGCAAGGGAAATGGATCCTTGGGACAAGCTTTATTAACATCAGTGAAGTCAACACAAAGCCTCCACTTCCCGTTTGCTTTGCGCACGACTACTGGATTGGCTAACCACGTTGGATGGAGTACTCCTCGGACCAAGCCTGCTGCTTCCAATTTCTTGATTTCCTCTGCAATGAACTCTTGGCGTTCTACTGCTTGTGTTCTGACTCTCTGCTTGATGGGCCGCGCGTGAGGGCAGACGGCAAGGTGGTGCTCAATTACTTTCCTGGGAACACCGGGGATGTCAGATGGTTGCCATGCAAATACATCGACATTCGCCCGCAGGAAAGCAACGAGCGCGCTTTCCTATTTAGGGTCAAGCATGGCACTAATGGTGAAGGTACCACCAGTGCTGTCCTCCTTGGTGGCCACTTTCTTGGTCTGTGGTGAAGCTGTCTTCGCCTTCTTGCACTTGCCAGTGGAGCTCGATGGTGCGTCCTCGACGGTAGCGCAGCACTCCGAAGAGGTGCGCTTGTCGGAGTAGGCATCAGAGCTACTCTTGCCGGACTTGGTCTTCTTCTTCCCCCCGGGAGCTTCAGCGTCAAGTGGTTTGTGTTCTGCTGCGGCTGCTGCTTCCCGGTAGATTTTGTCGGTACAGATAAGTGCATCTTTCTTGTCGCCATGGACAGAAATGACACTTATCGGACCGGGCATCTTGAGCACGTTGTAGGCGTGATGAGAGGCTGCCATGAACTTAGCAAGCGCTGGACGGCCAAGTATCCCATTGTAGGGCAATGGAAAATCAGCAACGTCGAATGTGACTCTCTCTGTCCTGAAGTTTAGATCACTGCCAAACGTTACTGGCAGCGTGATCTTCCCCTTCGGCTTGCTCCTTCCCGGGTTGATCCCTTGAAAGGTGCCGGTTTCTTCAAGCTCGCTGTCAGGGATCTGGAGCTTCTTGAGTACCGCGGAAGAGATCAGATTCAGGTTGGCCCCGCCGTCAACCAGCATCTTCGTGACCTTGAGGTTGCAGATCGTTGGCGAAACCAACATTGGCAAGCACCCGACCGCAGTTATGCGGTCAGGGTGATCCTCAACGTCGAAGATGATGGGCGTGCTGGACCACTTCAGGGGCTTGCGCGACTCAACGGACGGTTCTGCTGCGTTCACCTCACGCATCCACTGTTTGAGTTGGCAGTGCGAGGTGTGCAGAGAGGCACCACCGTCAACGCACAAAACGTCTGTTGCCTTCTGAAACTCCTGCTCGTCGGCCTCATCTTCCTCCATCTCATCATCTTCGTCTTCATCTTCGTCCTTGTCGCGGCCGCGGGGAGGCCTGTCTCCTTGCCGCTGCTTGGCCTTGCCGCGGTGCCCTCCCCGGTCGGGACGCTTCTTGCCGGATCCTCCGCCACCTTCCTGGGCCTTCTCCTTGTCGCGGCGCTCGTATTCAGCTTTCTGTAGCTCTACGAGCTGCTCAACCTTCTTGCAGGCCTGGAGGTCATGGCCCTTGGTGCGGTGGATCTTGCAGTATTGCTTGCCCGAGCTGTCCTGCTTGTCGGCGGCCACCACGACCTCGCCGGAGTCACCAGCTTTGGCCTTCTCGGCGCCACCTCCATTGCTGGACTGCTCGACAACTAGCACATCCTTAGCTCTTCTATTTCTGTTGTTCCGCCTCCGGTTCTTCTTCGCCGGGGCGGCATCCTCACTGTCAGATCCTTCTGCTCCTGCGTTCTCTCCGGGGAGTTTCCTCCCCTCCTCAGCACGTGCACACTTGTCGGTCAGAGCATATAGCTCGCTGACATCTCTGATTTTGCACATCGCCATCTCCTCCCTCATCCTGCGGTTACGCACGTTCTGATGGAACGCGCTGATAACCGTGGCAGGGTGGACGTCTGGGATGTTGCGCTGCACCTGGCTGAATCTCTGTATGTACTTGCGCAGGGGTTCTCCTTCCTTCTGGGCGAGCAGATGAAGATCGCTCTCCTGGCCATGGGGTTTGTGGCCGCCTGTGAAGGCGCTGACAAACTCATGACACAGGTCCTCCCACGAAGAGATGGAGTTGTCCGGCAAGTGCATTAGCCAAGATCTGACGTTTGGCTTGAGCACCAGCGGGAAGTAGTTGGCGAGGATCTTCTCGTCACGCCCCCGGCAGCCTGCACCGCGATGGTGTAGACGCTGAGGAACTTCGACGGATGTATCCTGCCATCGTACTTCTCGGGTACATCTGGCTTGAAGTTTTTGGTAGTGGGCCACTGGACCTGCCGCAGCTCACGGGTGAACGCAGGGCAACCTACCACGTACGGCAAGTCGCCTGGTTCCCCTGGCGCGTGCACATCAATAGTGGGCCCAGCACGCTGGTCTGACTGACGCCGCGCTTCTCTTCGGCGCTCGATGCGAGTACGAGCGTCTTCTTGTCGTCGTTCTTGGAGAACTTGGCGTTGATCGCGGCGAGCTCGCGGGTCCGACGATGCGGTGGAATCGGCGTCGAGGTTGGCCCGGCGAGTCAGTGATCTTGGCCTTCGTGGTGGGGAGTACACGGTGGTGGCACCCCCAGCGGTCTTATCGGCGTCGGCTTGCGCCTGGGCGTCTCTCCGGGGCTTCGATGTGCTCGGTTGCTGGGGCTTGTCGCCGTTGGCGAAGCCGATAAGGCTCTGAATGGTGGCCCTCCAGCCGTCGATCTTGTCTGGCGTTGGAGGGTAATTTAGAAGCAACTGGGCTCGGGCCAGCG
Source organism: Triticum timopheevii (assembly GCA_963921465.1). Taxonomy (NCBI): domain Eukaryota; kingdom Viridiplantae; phylum Streptophyta; class Magnoliopsida; order Poales; family Poaceae; genus Triticum; species Triticum timopheevii. Next base: position 238,006,888 of record OY997266.1, on the reverse strand, counting down.
CTTCCTCTGGAGTCTTGGGTGGCGGTGGCGAGCGACGCGAGGTGCGGGATATGCTCAGACTTCTAACATTGTTAGAAGGAGCAACATCTCGTCCAGGCGACCGTCCCGCGCTCGCGCCAGCATGTTGTCGCGCATGTTGGCCTTGAGCGTCCCGCGACCCACCATCTTGGCCTTGTTCTAGCGCGAGGACGGTGCTAGGAGCACCGTGGCGTTGTCGATCCTGCACCTCCTGGGAGGGGTGCGGCGGATGTACAGACGCTGAAGCTTGCGGGGCCTTGTCCTTGGACCGAGTGACGATGTGAGTCCCTTCGCCGGCGCCCGCTCCTCCGCCGGCGTCCACCCCACCGCCCGTTTGCTCCGGTGGCGGTAGGATAGACGCGGACGGAGCGGCCACCTCCGAAGCCTTTTCTTCGGTGGCATGTCGATGGAGATGTTGTTGTAGCGTGCGCAAACGCCGGATCAGGTTCGCACAACCTCGACGCTCCCCTACCTGGCGCGCCAGAGATGTCGCCGCGCGGGGGAGCGAGCACCTATGGGGCAGGGCCCCTTTTTAGTCCGGCAAGGGGGCGGAGGGCGCACGAAGAGCAGATCGAGGCGGAGCGCGTGGGGGATTTTTACCCATCTTCGGAGCTCTCCGGAGAGATAAAACTCCTACTGTTGCTTTGTGTTTCTATATTGTTCTTGCTTGAGAGTGCGGGTGCCCTCAGTCGCTAACCGCTTCTAGTTTCGAATGAGTCGAACCTCCCCTACGTTGCACACGGGCCTCCTTTTATATGCTTAAGGGGTTACCCACAGGTGGCAACGGAGGTAAAGGGCAAAAATGGAAGAGTGGTGGTTGGTACAGCTACCTGTACAGTGTTATCATACCTAACCCTGGTGGCAGGGGACAAGGGCATTAATTGCCCGTCTGTGTCGCCTAAACAGTGCCGAAAGGGACCGCTAGGGACGCCACCGTTTGCCACGATGGTTATCTTGCCAGCGCCTGCTTGCCACCTCGCACCCCTAGCTGCACGGCCTCCTGCCGCGTGTGCTTGGGAGGGTCCCAGAGCGACACGCTGGCAGGTGTGCTGGAGCGCGGGCGCGAAGTGGGGGTTTCCCGCGGCAAGCTCCTTGCCGCGGTCGTCGTCTTGTCGTGTTTGGGAGCTTGTCGCTCACCAGGCCTTGCCAGGGCGCGCGGTGTGTCGCGGCAAGTTTTCTTGGAATGCCTTGAATGGCCTTCCCGGCAAGCTCCTCTGGCCGGGGTCTTGTCTTCTTCCCGGCCAGCTTCTCTTGCCGGGGCCTTGGTTGGCCTTCCCGGCAAGCTCCTCTTGTCGGGGCCTTAGTTCGAGTACTTTGTTCCTGAATGGCATCAAAGTAGCCGCGGAGGATCTTGGCGGACGCCTGGCAAGCCCTACCGCGGGTCGCTGCGACTGCCCGTGCACAAGTTCGGGATACTAAGGTACCCTTACTTTAGTACACCAACAGAGTCATCATACTTCCCTAACTCCAAAAATTATTAACTAAAATTCCCACTGTAATAAATTTATCAGATCTCAATATGCAAAAAGATTCAACATTATACCACTCTCTGACTTTTCTAGGGAATTTTTGCAACAGCGGTAAACTTTCTGTTTTTAAACAGCAACATGTATACTAGCAAAATAAGCATGGCAAAGGCTATCCTTGACTTATTTATTGAAACTAAAGATGCAAGACATTATTATAACTAACAGCAAGAAAAAACTAACAAAAGGAAATGACGCTCCAAGCAAAACACATATCATGTGGTGAATAAAAATATAGCTCCAAGTAAAGTTACCGATGAACGAAGACGAAAGAGGGGATGCCATCTGGAGCATCCCCAAGCTTAGGCTCTTGGTTGTCCTTTGAATATTACCTTGGGGTGCCTTGGGCATCCCCAAGCTTAGGCTCTTGCCACTCCTTATTCCATAGTCCATCGAATCCTTACCCAAAACTTGAAAACTCCACAACACAAAACTCAACAGAAAACTCGTAAGCTCCGTTAGTACAAGAGAATAAAACCACCACTTAGGTACTGTAATGAACTCATTCTAAATTCATATGGGTGTAATATCTACTGTACTTCAACTTATCTATGGTTCATACACTCCGATACTACTCATAGATTCATCAAAATAAGCAAACAACACATAGAAAACAGAATCTGTCAAAAACAGAACAGTCTGTAGTAATCTGTATCAAACGTATACTTCTGTAACTCCAAAACTCCTATCAAATTAGGACGTCCTGGGAAATTTCTATATAAACCCAGAGCAAAAAGAATCCGGTCAGAATCACCTTCCTGTGAATTAACAAAACTAATATAATGGGTGCAAAAGTTTCTGATTCTCAGCAGGATCAACACAACTATCACCAAAAGCCATCCTAAAGGTCTTACTTGGCACTTTATTGAAACAAAAGCTATAAAACATGATTACTACAGTAGAATAATCATGTGAACACACAAAAGCAGTAAGGATAAATATTGGGTTTTCTCCCAACAAGCGCTTTTCTTTAATGCCTTTCTAGCTAGGCATGATGATGACAATGATGCTCACATAAAAGATAAGAATTGAAACATAACGGGAGAATCATGAAGCATATGACTAGCACATTTAAGTCTAACCCACTTCCTATGCATAGGTATTTTGTGAGCAAACAACTTATGGGAACAATAATCAACAAGCATAGGAAGGTAACACAAGCATAGCTTCAAGATTTTAAGCACATAGAGAGGAAACTTGATATTATTGCAATTCCTACAAGCATATATTCCTCCCTCATAATAATTTTCAGTAGCATCATGAATGAATTCAACAATATAACCAGCACCTAAAGCATTCTTTTCATGAAGTACTTGCATAGAAATTTTATTACTCTCCAAAATAACTATCATATGATTGAAAATTAAGATCAAGATGACAAGTTTCATGGTTATCATTATTCTTTAAAGCATACGTGTCATCACAGTAATCATCATAGATAGGAGGCATGCTTTCATCATAGTAAATTTGCTCTTAAAGCTTCGGTGACAAAAAATATCATCTTCATCAAACATAGCTTCCCCAAGCTTGTGGCTTTGCATATCATTAGCATCATGGATATTCAAGGAATTCCTACTAACAACATTGCAATCATGCTCATCATTCACATATTTTATGCCAAGCATTCTATGTAATTCTTCCTCTAGTACTTGAGCACAATTTTCCTTCCCATCATACTCACAAAAGATAATAAAAAGATGAAGCGTATGAGACAAACTTAACTCCATTTTTTTGTAGTTTTCTTTTGTAAACTAAACTAGTGCTAAAACAAGAAACAAAAAGATTCTATTGCAAGATCTAAAGAAATAGCTTCACTTACCTAGCCTCCCCGGCAACGGCGCAAGAAAAGAGCTTGATGTCTACTACACAACCTTCTTCTTGTAGACGTTGTTGGGCCTGCAAGTTTACAGGTTTGTAGGACAGTAGCAAATTTCCCTCAAGTGGATGACCTAAGGTTTATCAATCCATAGGAGGCATTGGATGAAGATGGTCTCTCTCAAGCAACCCTGCAACCAAATAACAAAGAGTATCTTGTGTCCCCAACACACCCAATACAATGGTAAATTTTATAGGTGCACTAGTTCGGCGAAGAGATGGTGATACAAGTGCAAAATAGATAGTAGATAAAGGTTTTTGTAATTTGAAATAATAAAAACAGCAAGGTAACAAGTGATAAAAGTGAGTGTAAACGGTATTGCAATGATAGGAAACAAGGCCTAGGGTTCATACTTTCACTAGTGCAAGTTCTCTCAACAATAATAACATAGATAGATAATATGACAAGCCCTCAACATGCAACAAAGAGTCACTCCAAAGCCACTAATAGCGGAGAACAAATGTAGAGATTATGGTAGGGTACGAAACCACCTCAAAGTTATCCTTTTTGATCGATCTATTCAAGAGTTCGTAGTAAAATAACATAAAGCTATTCTTTCCGCTCGATCCATCATAGAGTTCATACTAGAATAACACCTTAAGACACAAATCAACCAAAACCCTAATGTCACCTAGATACTCCATTGTCACCTCAAGTATCCGTGTGCATGATTATACGATATGCATCACACAATCTCAGATTCATCCAACCAACACAAAGTACTTCAAAGAGTGCCCCAAAGTTTCTATCGGAGAGTCAAGAATGTGTGCGAACCCCTATGCATAGGTTCCCAATGTCATGAAACCCGCAAGTTGATCACCAAAACATACATCAAGTGGCACATGATATCCCATTGTCATCACAGATAATCATGGCAAGACATACATCAAGTGTTCTCATAAAATACTCAATCCGATAAGATAACTTCAAAGGGGAAACTCAATTCATCACAAGAGAGTAGAGGGGGAGAAACATCATAAGATCCAACTACAATAGCAAAGCTCAGGATACACCAAGATCATGCCATAGAGGGAACACGAGAGAGAACACGAGAGAGAGAGATCAAACACATAGCTACTGGTACATACCCTCATCCCCGAGGGTGAACTACTCCCTCCTCATCATGGATATCACCGGGATGATGAAGATGGCCACTGGTGATAGTGCAGGGTGCCGGAACGGCCTCCCAAGAGGTTTTTGGTGGCTAAAGAGGCTTGCCGCGGCGGAACTCCTGATCTATCTTCTGTTCTGGAAGTTTTAGGGTACGTAGGTATATATGGGTGCAGGGGGTACGCCGGTGGAGCTACGGGGGCCCCACGAGGTAGGGGGCGCGTCCCCCACCCTCGTGGGCAGCCCGTATCTCCCCTGACATGCACTCCAAGTTTCCTGGGTTGCTTTCCTTCCAAAAATAACTTCTCAAGTTGATTTCGTTCCGTTTTGACTCCGTCTGATATTTCTTTTCCTCGAAACACTAAAATACGCATAAAACAGCAAATCTGGGTTGGGCCTCCGGTTAATAAGTTAGTCCCAAAAATAATATAAAAGTGGATAATAAAGTAGCACGGAGCAATCAAAAATTATAGATACGTTGGAGACGTATCACGCCTGTTGCTGCGGAAAGAAAACACCTCAAATTATTCTCCATATGAGCGAGAAGGAATGATTGAAATGTATGAAAGGGTTGTATGTCACTGACTTACATTGGATGATAAGTCAGGAGGACCGTTTCCTGGTCCTTATTCCTTATCATGAATTTTTCGATGTACTCCCTAATAGTTTTATGCTCAAAGTTGCCGAGACTCAAGTACTCCTACAAGTAGTACGGATCTGCTAAACGGATTTCCGAGATTTGTTCTCTCGTGATGACGGACTTCATATGTAGCACAAAAAGACGGACGACTTTAAAATCGAGATGCCTTGTGAGAAACATCTCAAAGATATGATCAAACCGCAGTAAAAACACCTCCGCGGGCAATGTGTCGACGTAGAACTTCCCCTTAGGCACACGAACCACGTATAAAGGATATCCTGAATCCTTTGATGCTAGAAGGCTTTTTCTTAGTGAAAAACACATGGTCGTGCAGTCTCCTAAGATCCCCTGATATTCCCTCTACCGGTTTTGGCCGTAGCATTGGCTCGCCCGCGACAAGGAAGGTCGCCACACTTTTTACCGGTACACGGTCTACAAAATTGGTCGGCTGGTTGCTAGAAACTTTGGCAGCTTTGGTGGCAGAAGAGCCTCTCTTCGGCCATCTCTTCCTGTCATTTTTCTTGGGCTGACGTTCCAGACCCTTCCTTAACCCCGCCACCAATGTTGTCAGGCTAAGCACTATACGCCCCTTGGCTAGTTGACACTGCGTTGAGGCGGCATCTTTAGTTGTGTCCTGTGAGGATTTCATGAAGAGAGACTTATTGCAATCAACCCTAGGATGTTCTGTCCGGGCACATCATTCATCTCCTCATCGGCATTGTCACACCCTGATTTCATGCCACGACACCTAAGTCAATAAATCATGCAAAAATGTGGTTTGACAAAAACTTTTGAGTGTTTTGAACTTTGCCTTGATTGGATTTTGTCTGTTGTTTGCAGGTGCTCTAAAAATAAAATAAATCCTCCAACTCTTGTACTCCTTCTCCTTGATCCAAAAACCCTTCCCAATGATCATGCCATGTGTATAGGACATAAAAATAATTTCTTGCAAAAATAATTTGGCCAAATAGTATTTTCAAAAATTAGTTTTTCAAAAACCCCTGAATTGAGGTTTGCACTGCAAGTACTTAATTAAGGGCAGTAAAAACCTTTCCAAAAATATATTTGACTCCTATTAGATATAGGATACCCAGAAAACATAAAAATATAATTTTAAAAATTATTTTCCTATTTTATTTAAAGGCTTTTTCTTAAGGCGAGAAATGGTCTTTAATAGGGAAAAATTATTATCCATATATAAGAGTTTCAACACATGGTCATGTTCAAAATATTGGTCAAATCCCTCAAAAACCCTTTCTGGATATTTCAAGCTTTTGAAATATTTACAAAGGAATTATTCTCCAAATATTCCAAGAAAATTCTAGCATGTCACATATGACATGTTTGATGGTCTTGCCAAGTCTCATGTCATGGAGAATAGTATAACCCCATGAAACCCTCTCAAACCACTTCTGTCCTTTTTCAAGTTTGAACAGCTTTGCACTGTCAAACATGTCCAAATGCTCTAAAACTTGGTGCACATTCTCAAAAGGTGTAATAATGCATCTAGACCAAATGGCACAAGTTGGAGAGAATTATATCTTGATCAAAGTACCCCAAAACCCTCTCTGACCAGAATCAAATTTGAACAAGTTTGTACTGCCAACTTTTTCTCCTTGACCCCAACTTTTGTGAGCATGATCACATGACCAAATGAGGCCACCACACCAAGTGGTGCATCAAGGAGAATTGATTTGCAGGACTAAATCTTGGTAAAGCCATTTCTGCTGATTTCTAGGGTTTACCAAAGTTGCATTGGCTACTTTGCCCAAATGAGCTCAAACTTGGTGGAACACCCTACTTCCATGTGCCATTCCATCTTGTTAATTCTCATGGCAAGTGTAATTAATTTTCTTGCCCAAACCAACAACAAACACCTTCTGCCATTTTACTAAGACCCCTGTTTTGACCACTTCCACTCTTCTCCATGGCCTCCACTTTTTACCACAGCCCCTCCTAGACCTCTTCTAGCTCCAGTAGCAATGGCTACATCTCAGATCAATTATTTGGGGGTGAAACCCTCACTTTCTCTCTTTGGACAGCCCATTCCCCTCTCTCCCTCAACCTCTCTCCTCTCCTATTGGCTGTCCAGGGTATCCAAGGCCCTCTCCCCTTTCTTTACTAGTCCCTAGCACTACTGGACACAAGTGGCCGCGCCCACTTCCCCCTTTTTATGCCATGGCATGCCAAAGGCGTGCTCCAGAGCGCGCTACAGTGCGCCCTAGCACTGTAGCCGCTCTCTGCCCGAGCCACCGGACCACCTAGGGCCTCCCCCTCGTGTCCCCCGAGGTCACCTCGACGTCCAGTACACGGCACACTGTTGGCCCCCTTCTTCCTCTCTCTCTCCTGCCCCTGCTCGCACGCGCACCATGGCCGCCCGAGAGCTCCAATGGGCATACTCACACACGCGCTGCCCTGACGCTCCCCCGCTCCTTCTCTCCCTTCCCCTGGTAGTAGACCACGCCCAGGAAGACCCCCGACTCGAAGCCAAGCCCTCCCGTGGCCTCTAGCGATGGCTACGGCCTCGCCGGCGCACGGTCCCGCTGTGCACCTCTCCCCCTTCTATTTAAAGCCACCTCGAGCCCCCTCTCGACTCCTTTGGCTCTCTTTCTCTCCCGTACGCTCCCCAGGCCTACCCATTCGTCCCCCTGAGCCCTCCTTGCTCCTCCATGGCCGAAGCCGTGCCGCCGACCTCCTCTCAAATTCCGGCGAATGAGGCCTCCTCCTCCCCTCCCTTCTTCATCAGGAAACCCCCAGGCCACGGAGGAACCTTCCCCCTCTTCTTCCTCTGCTCCTGTACCCCGTTGCACCGATGCCACCACCACCTCCGGCCTCGTCCGCCGCGACCAACGCCCCGCTCGACCCCGTACTCCTCGGCGATCGTGCCACCCGCGGATGGATGCGTCTTGGCTCCCTGAGTACACCGGTGGGCCGAGCGCCGTGGGAGGTGGTCGGGGTCGCCGGCAATCATCGCCGGAGTCGTCGGCCGCGCCAGCCGCTCGGGGTTGAAGACGACCGCGGCGGTGTGCGGGCGGGCCCTGCACGTCAACGAGTCAGCGCCCGGGCCCGCGGAGTTTAAGTGAAGACGGATTCTGCGCCTACCGCTTCCCCGCGGTAAAGACGCCGTGGCGCGAGTACGCCTCCGACATGGCCCTAGCGCGTGTGCCGCCGAGCCGTTGGGCCGGCCCACGGTCTATCTGCCGCCCCGTGCGCAGGATAAGGTTAAAGCCTTATTCCCTTTTTCTTTTACCAGTCAACTACAAAAATCTATAAACAATTCAAATTAACTCCAAATTTGATGATTCAAATTTCTAGTAGTTTCTCAATTCATTCCCTATCACATGATGCTACTTGCACATTTTTACAGAAATATTTCTTTCACAAATATTTACCAAACCCTATTTTTCCTATTTCTGTGATGAACTTTAGAAAATCACAGAGAGCCTATTTTTGATCCAAATTCCATGATTCAAAATCGTAGATGTCTATAAGTTCAAAACTTAGTTTTTGAACATTTTTACTAATACTTTATGTATCACCTCAAATAATGGTCTATTTCTTTATGTATAGCCAACTTTGCAAATTCATAGGAAAATCATCTCAACTCCAAATCCAGTGAAACTAATTCCTAGATGCTTCTAAAATCATCCTTTGTTATATGCGTGCCTTTGCTCATTTTTCAAAAATATATTTCTGTACACTTCTTGCAAATCCATAAACCTCTTGATTCCATCATATCAAAATGTTCAGAGATATCCACTGCTCCAATTCCAATATAACCACTTTGGTTATTTTTCATATAACCAGATATATCCTAGAAAAGTCCAACTCACATTTTTAGAGCACTTTTATTTTCTACCTTGTTGTGTTGCTTATTATGGTTGCTTTTGACGATAGTTGACGAAGTAGACGAAATGCTCGAAGATGGACCAGAGATATTTGAAGACCTCGAAGACTTTGTTAAAACAGGCAAGCAGCCCTTTGACCATGTTTGAGAAACCCTTTTTATGCATGTCATATAGCACCATATTGTTGTTGCAACAGAATCATGATTATGTGGTAACCACTTTGATGGGTTGCCATCGTACTTCCTCGTTGATACTTGCATTGTGCATGACCCTACCTACTTATGAGGTTTATGCCGGTGGGAGTAGATAGGATGCTAAGTAGTGCTACGCAAAAAGGGACGGGGATATGCGTGGTGATGGAGACAAAGTATTTTCAAAAGACTTTCCGAAAACCCCTTCGGGTGCCACTTATGCCCGAGGGAGATGTTGAGTTTGGTAACCACTTGATGACGAAGTGGTGTACCGAGGCAAGTGTGTGTTGTTTTCAAAACCGATTGGTTTAAGTTGTGACCGTTATTCCAACCTTACATGCGCAACCACTCTACCCTTATATGGGAAAGGGCATTATTGATTACATAGACCGGTACTAGCTTGGAGCCCGCATTACTAGTGACGGGAGAGTTGTTGGTGCGCTCTCTCGGGACGGGGTCGTGCCAGGTAGGGCGGCCATGACTGTTTTCACAAGGCACCGGACACACCGTTGGTACCCCGTGCTTGTGGTATGTGATGAATATGGGAGCGAGGCTCCACAACTTTATGATGTGAAATGTTGGGCACGGGGGTTACTACCAATCGAGTGGAATCCATGTTAGTGTCGTCTAGGGAAAGGTAGTGATCGGGTGCTTACCCCGGGTACTTGAGGTATCGCGGGTCGTGGATGACACGGAAGTTCCTCGGATCTTGTGGGTACAGTGTGCAACCTCTGCAGAGTGTAAAACTATTCGAATAGCCGTGTCCACGGTCAAGGACAGTTGGGTAACCGCTCTTGGGCTACGTCCACTTTTTTTACAAACCGAGTGTGTGTGTTGATAAAATGACTTGGGTCAAGTCAAGGACTTGACATGATTGAGATGGGTTGGTGCCCACTCTATTTATGTTGATACCTGTAACCTGTCCTCGTGGTTACTTAAATACTCTTGATGCATGTCTTACAAGTTGTTGAACATGTCATTGCACTCAAAACTAGCTTTCTGCAAAAAAAATTACCTATATCATGCATTGTTGTATCTTGAACCAAAACATGGGTTGCTCGCGAGTACATTCAAAGTACTCATTAGCTTGCCACTGGTTATTTTATTGGCCAGGCATGAAAGAACAGGATGTGATGAAGAACACTTCGGTGACGAGCATGCGAGCTAGGACGCTTCCCAGTCAGAATGCCTGTAGGGTTAAGGTAGATGGCATGGGTCCAAGATATCGACGAAGATTTCCGCTGCGATGATATACTCAAGACTTGACCATAATGGTCCTACTTGTGTAAAACGGTATGTATGGATGTAAGACTCTGGTTATTCAGCTTCTGTGTGTTCATTGAGCATTGATCTCTGGGATCACTGGACACGTGCATTCGGTGATCACGACTTATGAGTCGGGGTCCCCACAGGCATGCTGATAGCCCGAGTCATATCGCTAACTCATCATTTCTACGTCGTCGTCATAGGTGCCTGTATTGAGGAACCAAAGAGGGTCATCATTGTCCATTGTTTGTTCTGCGGGGGTGATTACATTATCCACTATTGGACCCACTTTCTCGTGGCGTCCGCCGCTCTCACCCGACACTACAAGCACTGGTAACTGAGTAGCTGAAGTGGTGGTGTTCATTCCTACTTGCTGATGTGTGCTTATTGGTGTGCTCTTGGCTGCCTCTAGAAGAGGAAGATTATTCGGCCGTAGCAGCATCCAACCCTTGCAGTTTTCAAGCTGCATGGGGGTCCCATCCTCCTCACTCCCGAGCCATACTGGAGGAGGCAAATCCTCATGCCCCGATTTCACACTCGACAAGATAACCTTGAAGTGGCCAACAAGGATCGACTGGCCATGGAACATGAGTTCCAGGGGCTTCGTTATCACTGCCTTCCCCACGTCCACCTTCTGGCCTTTGATCGCGTAGAGTACAGTGCACGGGGTTTTGTTAGCCTGTAGAGACATGTATGCGGCATAGAACATCCAAAAGGCACCAAAAAATGGAATATTATAGATATATGTTGGTGTGACTTGTAATTACCGTGAGGGCGTCGAGCTCGTCCAAACATGAAGGCCCGCCTAGCACACCAGAGACAGAGGACATGATGCTATGTGTCGGTGCGAGAGTAGGCACGGTTGTGAGAGTAGGTGATGGTGCAGTTATGATGTTCACCGAGTTGCTCCCGACGAAGCTGGGCATGGGAAAATCATGTGTCGTCTTATCTGGATTTTCCTTCGTCTAGTTGATGATAGCCTGGATCAAGTTAGTAGCGAAATCATTTCTGCAGGTAGCTAAAGCTGCAGCGACTGCCTGCTGGACTAACTCATTTTTCTCCTGAGCTGCTTTTTCCTCATCCTAACCTGCTTTCTTTTGGTACGCAAGCTTCACCTTCTCGTCCATGTCCACTTGACTGAACTTCTTTTTCTGCTTCTTGGCCTCCGCCCCCTCGTTGTAATAGACCTTCCATGTGGCACCGTCTCCGATGCCGTGCACATGTCCATATTGTGGCTGCTGGTCCATAGGGAGTCCCTTCAGTTCGTTCAAGGCCTAGTTGAGAGGGGTGTCCCACTTGGGCCTCATCAACGAAAACTCGCTTTTGGTCGCAAGCATGTGTTGCTTCCCCTACAAAAGGAATGTGAATCGTTTACGAATGTGTAGCTGACTTGATTAGAAGCTAAACATAATGTGGTAATAGAATAACTACCAATATTTTAATCAATTTCATCGTGGTCGGGTCCATGCAAAAAGCCTTCTTTTCCTTGTCCCACTTGTACCGGGCCCTGATGAAGTCACGTTGCAATGGGTCGGTGAACTGCACAAAGGGGTCTGGGAGCCCCGCGGCTTCATGTTTCCTGTCCTCCTTATCCCATATGGGCCTTTTGCCTAGGTATTCACGGCTTCCGAGGCATTGGTTCCCCTTGTTCTTTTGCTGAAGCCCCTTGAATTTCTTAGGCTTAGCCTTGGCTACATCGGTAGCGCAAGTGTCCTTGAACTTCTGGAACTCCTCTTCCGTAAGTTAAGGATTACACTGCAACATCATGGACATGGGTTCATTAGCCTCAATAAATCCTTTCACCCTCCCTTTCTAGGAGGCCAAATCATTGTTGAACACGCCCATGGCGTGGTTGTTAATCTTTTTCATGGAAGGATCATCCCACGGGTCTTCAATGCGGTTATCCCGACCGGGGAACTGGAATCTCTTGTGCAGCTTTGTTAGGAGCACGTGCTCCAAATTTGGTTTACTCCTTAAGTCATGGTCGTTGATGCTTGCGGTTTCCCATAGGATGCATCCGACTTGGTTGTGGTAGCACTTGTGAGGTTCATCCGGCTCTATTGGCACAAATTTGTCGGCGTGCATCTTTGTGACTAGCACTTTTCTGATGCCGAGTTCATTAGGTTTTCATGTCCTCTAGTTCTTCTTCATATTCTTTTCGTTAGCGACTTTGGCGCTGGTACCTTCCTCGCCGGTACTTTCCCCGTGAGTCTCGGTGCCGCCATCCGTGTCGGTGCCATCGCTGTCAATGGCAGCGTCAGTACCATCATCGAGGCTGTCCTGCAAACCTTGACTGTGCTTGCTAGACAAAAAGTCGAGCCACTTATGTTCACGGTCATAATCCATCTCATCTGCATCGTGGTCAGAAGGCATGGTTTCTTTGTTGTTTGACATGTTTCCTACGATTAAGTCTGCTCATTTAATTCTTAAACTATAATAAGATGAGTAATGAAATAATAAAGGTCTATGGTTTGCCGGAATGCCGTTTCATTCCCGTCGCAACAAATCCCGACACTCAATATGCCTACTTTCTAGCACAAGTCATGCCAAAATTCACGGGAAATTTTGGCATGACCTTTGCTAAAAAAGTGGACATATCGAGCGCCTAAAATTCACCGGAACGGGAATGAATCAACAGTCCAGCAAAACATAGGCCACCCGGATCATTTTCCCTGCAAAGATATACTAGAAAGGATACTAATTTACCACCACATACACATCAAACCACTTGCACTGAATTTATAAAACAAAATATTATCAGTCTGTAAAACAGAAAAGAGGGAAAGATTCTGTAATAATTTGAAACCTAGCTAAATTTTTGTCATTTTGAAAGTTAGCTAAATATCTATCATAATTTGAAACCTAGCTAAATTTCTGTCCTAATTTGAAACCTACCTAAATTTCTGTCCTAATTTGAAACCTAGCTAAATTTATGTCCTAATTTGAAAACCTAGCTAAATTTATGTCCTAATTTGTAACCTAGGGTTCATACAAAGTAGGGTTAATCATAGCTAGGGTTCATAATAATTAACTAGGGTTCATACTACCTAATCTGCCCTATGGTTCATACTACCTAATTTGAAACCTAGCTAGGGTTCATACTAACTAGTGTTAATCAATTCTGTTTTTCTTTAAATTGCAACATTCCTTATACTAAAAAAGTTAAATACCAACAAAAGCTTGAACTAGAAAATAGCAACAATTTGAAACCTAGGGTTCATAATAACTAGCACTAAAAAATAGCCACTAACCTAGCACTAATCTAAGGTTCATATGGCACTAATATTGCACAAACCAACCTAGTTAGCGTTCATATGGTAGATAAACAGAGAGAGAGAGATAGAGCGAGAGGGCAGAGAAGAGAGGAGGGGAGAGGTCGAGGGATGGGTGGGGGCTTGTAGAGGGGGTCGGGGCAGACGGCGGCACCGAGGATGGTCGGACACGAGGAGAGGTCGGGGAAGACAGCAACATAAAGGAGGCTGCAGGCGCCGGCGAGGTCAAGGATGAGGAGGCAGGTGTGCGACAACGTCGTGGAAAAGGCAGGCACAGCAAGGACGGGCTCCGGTGATGGCGCAAAGATGCAAGGACGATGAGGGCTCCACCAACGACGCGTGGAGAAAGTGGAGGAATTGGTTGAATTGGGGCAGAGAGGCCCCCATAGTGCGGTTAAGTCAAAATAGCAGTAGCATGTTTCTGGATACTCGCTATAGCTAACTTAGTAGTGGCGCATATCAAGACAAAACACGCTACATCTAAGTTAGTTATAGCGTGTGTCCAGAAAGGCTCAACCGCTATTTTGACTTAGAAGTAGCGCCTTTTAGAGAAAACGCGCTACTGCTATTCCTATCATTTTTTCCTTTCATTGTCATTTCTTTTTTTTTCCATTATGCCTTTTCTTTTCTTTTAATTTTATTTTTCGTTTTATTTTTTTATCCTATTTATTTTTCTTTTATATTCCTTGTAATTTTCTTTCCTCTTTCTTCTTTCATTTCTCGTTTTTCTTTTTCTTTTCTGTTCCAAAAGAAGACTGATCCGGGAAGAAGGGGATCGGATCAGATACAATGTATATAACTCAGGTGGCGGTTTATATTACACACCAATTCACCGATAACAACTAAGTGTGCACACAAAATAAATAAATATATATATAAATGATGCATGGTTTCTGAGCGTCGATGTTTCCGTTTTTGAGTGAGATTCTCTCCCCACTTGTTCATTGACGAATAATTGAGCCCCTCGTTGTGACTTTTCCTTTTCCATGGAGTACGATCTTTCTTAGGTAATGTAGTATTGGTTCTTCTTTTGATGTATGCTTCATCGTCATTGTCATCTTCCCTCATCGGGTTGCCTTACTAGTCGTAGTCTTCCTCGTTGGCGACTCCACTCATTCCAATGATGTTGACGACATTCTGGGATTGGGGGTACCCAGGCGCTCCTACCTGCGGACCAGCACGTGGCTCCATCAACGGCCCAGCATGGCCCAGCTCCAAGAACTCGCAAGCAAGACCCACGCGAGGGCCTTGCCTCGTGTGGGAAACGACACCGAGGCCTCCCGAGGAGTGGCTTTCTGAGGCCGCCTCCCCAGGAGCGGAGATCTCTATGCAAGCACCACAACTCATGAGGCGCATGATGATGTGAGCCATGACGACCAAGGCCAGGCGAGCGCCAGTGGGTGCAGGAGAGGACAGTTTCCTCTTTGGTGCTAAGGAGGAAAGGATGTACGAGGGTTCCCAAGGAATCCCCAAGGGGTTTCATTATAGTGCAATAAGACCAAGACCACGAGCTCGGCTGGATGGATGTCATCGCCGAGCCCACCACTGTGTCACGACTAGAAGCTTTGCTGGAGAAGACCACCTTTCGTATGGATAAGATGTACTCTTGTCCCCTTTCAAATTGGCCATTGTGGAATCCCTTCCCTCCTAAGCCACTATAAAAATAGGTTAATCTCCAAGGCCACTATAAATATAGGTTAGTCTCCACCATACAACCCTCTATCCATTGAGCTCTCCCGAGGCAGCTCTCACTTGTACTAGTTCATACTCATCCTCCAAGCGAGGCAATCCACAACAAAGCAAGAGTAGGGTTTTACACCGCAAGATGGCCCGAACTGGGTAAACCACTGTGTCCATTTCTTCTTCCCACTTGCTTGAACTCGACGAGGCCAAGCCATGAGGCAGTGAGCTTGGGGTTGCACTTATGCTAGATCATCATACATGCCCCCGATTTTTAACCTTGTTTGGGTCCACGGAGCCTTGATTCCAACATTTAGGGTGCCAGGTAGGGGTAATGTCAAGGTTCTTCCTTCTTCTTTGCTCCTCCTTGCCTCATCACCTTCATGGCCGACGCCGTCTGCCCCACTGCTTGATCTGCTGTCCCCGGCATCATTGTTGGTTGCCCGACTTTCATTCCTGACCTGCGGCGGGTGCGATGCCCTATGAGGTTTAAGCCGGTGTTGCCCCCACGCTATGGAGATGTGGAAGACCCTGAGGAGTTCCTCTAGTTATATGCCCAGGGCATCTTGGCGGCAGTTGGCCAGGACAAGGCCATGGTGAACTAGATTCCTCTAGCCCTCATGAAAGCTCCACATTCTTGGCCTCCCGGAGGACTTAGTGTCCTCTTTGGGGAGCTCTGCAGCCAATTCGTCGCACGCTTCGCGGCTCCGGCGCCCCAAGAGGTCGCGTGCATCCTCGACGGATCTCAAGCGCCCGCATCTGATCGCCACGCCAAGCAGCTCTTCTGCCAGGCGAACACCGCCCGGCCTGAGCCCGAGACCCCTTGGAGCCGCGCGTGGCATGAAGCCATCATCATCTTGAACTCCAGGGATACCCTGAGTCTGCGGGCACTTCTAGTGCACTCCCCATGCTCTGCACGCCCACCATCAGCAACATCTCCGTCGCCAAGACTCTCATCGATGGTGGCGCTGGTCTCAATGTGCTCTTCATTGAGACCTTCGAGGTGGTCCAGGTGCCATATGATCAGCTCCTGCCCACCAGGCCATTCTTCGGGGTGACAAAAGGCTCCGCCACCCCCTGGGGAAGATGCGCCTTCCCGTCAACTTCGGCAAGTGCGACAACTAGCATACTGAGCTCATCGACTTCGACATGGCCCACATTGGTATCTCTTAGGACGCCATCTCGCCAAATTCATGGCGGTGATTCACCCGGGCTACAACTTCGTCAAAATGCCAAGCGGCTGCGGCGTCATCACCGTAGCCGGGGATAAGAAGGATGCGATTCAAGGACTCAATATCGCCTACAGGGCCGCAGAGGCCTCACGCCCGGAAGTCTAAGGGACCCCGGAGGCTCCCGAGGCCACGCCCACGAGGATGAACCAGTTGTTCTCTCAGGATCGCGCCGAAACGAAGAGGGTGCCTGTCGACGATGATAACCCGGGCCCCACCTTCACCATTGGTGCCTGCCTACCCTTGGATCAGGAGTAGGCACTCATCCTCTTCCTCCTAGAGAACAAGGACGTGTTCATGTGGAAGGCGTCTGGTCTGGTCTGCATCCCGAGGGAGGTAATCAAGCACCACCTGGCTGTGTGCCCCAACACCCATTTGGTAAAGCAGAAGGGGCGGTGTATGGGACAGGAAAAGCAGGCGTTCATTATCCAAGAGGTGCACAAGTTACACGAATCCGGGGACATATGAGAGGTGCGGCATCCGTAGTGGCTCGCCAACCAAGTTGTTGTCCCCAAGAAGGATGGTCAAGAGCGCATGTGTGTCGACTTCACGACCTCAACAAGGCTTGTCCTCAGGATCTTTTTCCGCTCCTGCACATTGATCAAATCATGGACTCTAGAACAGAGTGTGATCTGTTGTGCTTCCTGGATGCATTCTCGGGCTGTCACCAGATCAAGATGGCGCCATAAGATGTAGAGAAGACATCCTTCATCTCCTCTTGTAGCGTGTACTGCTACACCTGCATGCCCTTCTGGGCGAGAACCGCCGGTGCCACCTTCCAGTGACTAATGCACATCACACTAGGCTGCAATTGGGGAGAAACGCGGAGGCGTACGTCAATGGCATCATGGTCAAGTCGTCTAAGGTGAGGACCCTAGTCGAGGACCTGGAGGAAACATTCACCAATTTGCGCACGGTAAACCCGGCTTAACCCCGAGTAGTGTGATTTCGGGGTCCCATCCGGCAAGCTGTTCGGCTTTCTTGTCTCGCACCGAGGAATAGAAGCCAACCTAGAAAAGCTCAAGGCTATTGAGAAGATGCACCCTCCTCATACCCTGAAGTAAATGCAGAAGCTAACAGGATGTGTGACCTCGCTAGGGCACTTCATTTCCAATTTATGCGAGCGCGTAATATCATTCTTCAAGGTGATGAAGAGAAAGGGTCCCTTTGAGTGGACCCCTCAGGCGGAGGCAGCCTTCAAAGATCTCAAGAAATACCTCATGAGTCCGCTTATCATGGTGGCGCCCTGCTCCGGTGAGCCCTTGGTGCTTTACTTTGTGGCCACCCCACATTTGGCCATCGCAGCACCCGAGGGAAGCCCGAGGGCCCGCGCAAGGTTGTAAAGACCCCCAAGCCCTCATCACCCCAGGACGGCGTCCCTGGGGGCTCCGGCCCCCTTTCGCCCAACAAGGCCCCTGGGCCCCGTGCCCCCCGCGCAGGGCAGGTTTCCGATGATGCCCCACGCCTCATCGAGAATCTGATGTACTTTGCCAGCACGGTGCTCAGGGATGCGCGCATGCTACCCTATGCAACATAAGCTCCTCCTCGTGCTCCTGGTCGCCCTGAGGAAGTTTCGCCATTATTTTGAGGGACACCCCATCAAGGTCGTGTATGCATACCCCCTAGAGAGGGTGCTCCACAGGCCCAGCGCTGCCGGCAGAGTCGCTGAGTGGAACATCGAGCTGCAAGCCTTCCAGCTAGAATTTAGTACGACTACGGTGATCAAGGGAGCAGCGCTCGCCGACTTCACAGTGGAATGAACAGACGCATACGACTAGGAGCTGCACTAGGACCGGTCCCTGGTGCCGGGCGACGAGGTGCCTGACGGCTGGATCATGCACTTCGATGGAGCTTTCGCGTGACAAGGTGCAGGAGCCCGGGTCATGCTCATTTACCCGACCAACAACAAGCTCTACTACGCTATCCAGCTTTGCTTTTAACACAGTGAGAACGTCTCCAACGACATCATGGAGTACGAGGGCTTGTTCGCAGGGCTCAAAGCCGCTGGCGCCTTGGGGGTCAAGCGCCTCACCATCAAGGGCGATTGCCAGCTCCTCGTAAACTTTTGCAACAAGTAGTACAAGCCGAAGGACGAGCAGATGGCAGCATACCTGGAGGAGTTATGTAAAACTGAAAAGCAATTCTTAGGCTTGGAGTTGCAGCACGTCCCGAGGGGCATGAACAAGGAAGTAGACGATATTGCCAAGCGGGCATCACGCCACGAACCCAAAGTCCTGGTATCTTTGAAGAAAGGCTCTTCAGGCTGCCAGCCGTGACCCCAACGACATGAACAATGCTGCCTTAGGAGGAGCTGCCTTCCGCGCCAACCACAAGTGCCCCGGCCTATGGCCCAACCTTAGGAGCCTGCCTTCTCCTGGCACTAGTTCCTCAGGAGGGCAGTTGGACCCAGGAGTTCGAGGCATACCTGCTCCATGGCACCTTGCCTAAAAAGGAGGAGGACGCGAAGAGCGTAGCTCACCAGGCCACCGCTTACTACTTGCAGGATGGCAAGCTATACATCAGGCATCCAAATGAAGTCTCGCTAAGATGCACTTCAGAAGATCAAGGCGTGAGCTGCTGGCTGATATCCATGGGGGAGATTCAAGGTACCACTCGTTGTTGCGCACTCTCGTGGGCAAGGTATTTCGCAGCAGGTTCTACTAGCCCGCGGCACTGCACGCCGCTGCCGAGTTGGTTCGGTCTTGCGAGGCCTGCAAGTTCCACGCCAAGAAAATTCACAAAATGATGCAGGGGCTCCAAATGATCCCACCCTCGTGTCCCTTTGCGGTCTGGGGGCTAGACATACTCGGGCCATTCCCTTGGGGTGCCGGCAGCTATCGCTACCTCTACGTAGCCATCAAAAAGTTCACCAAGTGGCGGAGGTGGAACCCATGCGCACTGCTACGTCTTGAGCTTGCGTTGGTTTTCCTCGAAGAGGAGAGGGTGATGCAGCAATAGTAGCATAAGTATTTCCCACGAATTTTGAGAACCAAGATATCAATCCAGTAGGAGGCTCCTCAAAAGTCCCACGCACCTACACAAACAAACAAAAACTCGCAACTAACGCAATAAAGGGGTTGTCAATCCTTTCACGGCCACTTGCGAAAGTGAGATCTAATAAAGATAGTAAGATAAGATAAATATATTTTTGGTATTTTGTAATATAGATGCAAAAAGTAAAGATGCAAATAAAAGTAGATTGAAAGCAAATATGATAAGAGATAGACTCGGGGCCATAGGTTTCACTAGTGGCTTCTCTCAAGATAGCATAAGTATTACGGTGGGTGAACAAATTACTGTCGAGCAATTGATAGAAAAGCGAATAATTATGAGATTATCTAGGCATGATCATGTATATAGGCATCACGTCCGTAACAAGTAGATCGACTCCTGCCTGCATCTACTACTATTACTCCACACATCGACCGACTCCTGCCTGCATCTAGAGTATTAAGTTCATAAGAACAGAGTAACGCATTAAGCAAGATGACATGCTGTAGAGGGATAAACTCAAGAAATATGATAAAAAACCCATCTTGTTATCCTCGATGGCAACAATAAAATACGTGCCTTGCAACCCTTTCTGTCACTGGGTAAGGACACCGCAAGATTGAACCCAAAGCTAAGCACTTCTCCCATAGCAAGAAAGATCAATATAGTAGGCCAAACCAAATTGATAATTCGAAGAGACTTGCAAAGATAACTCAATCATACATAAAAGAATTCAGAGAAGATTCAAATATTATTCATAGATAAACTTGATCATAAACCCACAATTCATCGGATCTCGACAAACACACCGCAAAAAGAGTTTACATCGAATAGATCTCCACAAGAGAGGGGGAGAACATTGTATTGAGATCCAAAAAGAGAGAAGAAGCCATCTAGCTAATAACCATGGACCTGTAGGTCTGTGGTAAACTACTCACAACTCATCGGAGGGGCAAGAATGTTGATGTAGAAGCCCTCCGTGCTCGATTCCCCCTCCGGCAGAACGCCGACGAAGGATCCAAGATGGTATCTCGCGGATACAGAAGGTTACGGTGGTGGAAATTGTGTTTCGTCTGCTCCATGGATGTTTTTGGGGTACATAGGCTTATATAGGAGGAAGAAGTACGTCGGTGGATGCCCGAGGGGCCCATGACACAAGGGGGCGCGCTCTATGGGGGGGGCGCCCTCCTATCTCGTGGGAGCCTCGACTGCTTCTTGACTTGCACTCCAAGTCCTCTGGATCACGTTCGTTCCAAAAAACACGCTCCCGAAGGTTTCATTCCATTTGGGCTCCGTTTGATATTCCTTTTCTTCGAAATACTGAAATAGGAAAAAAAGCAGCAATACGGGCTGGGCCTCCGGTTAGTAGGTTAGTCCAAAAATGATATAAATGTGTAAAATAAAGCCCTTAAACATCCAAAAGGGGTAATATAAAAGCATGGAACAATAAAAAATTATAGATACGTTGGAGACGTATCAAGCATCCCCAAGCTTAATTCCTGCTCGTCCTCGAGTAGGTAAATGATAAAAAAAGAAATTTTTGATGTGGAATGCTACCTAGAATAATTCTCAATGTAATTTTCTTTATTTTGGCCTGAATGTTCTGATCCAAATGATACAAAATAAAAGCTTATAAAACATAAAAATAGTAATGCTTCAAACCATACTAACAAATAATCATGTCCTATCAAAATAGCATAGCCAAAGAAAGCTTATCCCTACAAAATCATATAGTTAGGCCATGCTTCATTTTCATTACACAAAAATACTCCCATCATGCACAACCCCGATGACGAGCCGAGCAATTATTTCATACTTTTTAATGCGCTTTAGCCTTTTCAACTCTTACGCAATACATGAGCGCAAGCCATGGACATAGCACTATGGTGGTATATGGTGGTGGTTGTGAGGACAAAAAGGGAGAAGATAGTCTCACATCAACTAGGCGTATTAATGGGCTATATGGAGATGCCCATTAATAGATATCAATGTGAGTGAGTAGGGATTGTCATGCAACGGGTGCACTAGAGCTATAAATATATGAAAGCTCAACAAAAGAAACTAAGTGGGTGTGCATCCAACTCGCTTGCTCACGAAGACCTTGGGAATTTTGAGGAAGCCCATCATTGGAATATACAAGCCAACTTCTATAATGAAAAATTCCCACTTAGTATATGAAAGTGACAACATAGGAGACTCTCTATCATGAAGATCATGGTGCTACTTTGAAGCACAAGTGTGGAAAAAGAGATCGTGGCATTGTCCCTTCTCTCTTTTTCTCTCATTTTATTTTTTTTCTTTTTTTTCTTTCTTTCTTTTTTTCTTTTTTTTATTTTTTTCTTTGGCCTTCCTTTTTTTCTTTTTGGCCTTTCTTCTTTTTTATCTTTTTTTTCTTTTTGTAAAGTCCGAAGTCTCATCCGACTTGTGGGGGAATCATAGTCTTCATCATCCTTTCCTCACCGAGACAATGCTCTAATAATGAAGATCATCACACTTTTATTGATTTACAACTCAAGAATTACAACTCAAAGCTAGAAGGGTGGTGTACCAGGATATGAATGCAAAGAGCAATATGAATGCCTCCGGTGGTGTACCAGGATATGCAATGAATCAAGAGCGACATGTATGAAAATTATGAAGGTGGCCTTGCCACAAATACGATGTCAACTACATGATCATGCAAAGAGCAATATGACAATGATGGAATGTGTCATAATAAACGGAACGGTGGAAAGTTGCATGGCAATATATCTCGGAATGGCTATGGAAATGCCATAATAGGTAGGTATGGTGGCTGTTTTGAGGAAGGTAAATAAAGGGTTCATGATACCGGGGAAAGTTGCGTGGTAATAATAAAGGCTAGCGAAGTGGAAGGATGAGTGTGCGTATATCCATGGACTCTCATTAATTAAAAAAGAACTCATATACTTATTGCAAAAGTCTACTTAGCCCTCGAAGCAAAGTACTACTACGCATGCCCCAAGAGGGATAGATTGGTAGGAAAATACCATCGCTCTTCCCCGACTGCCACTCATAAGGAAGACAATCAAAAGAGCACCTCATGCAACAAATTTGTCAGACAACTTTTACCATACGTGCATGCTACGGGACTTGCCAACTTCAATAAAAGTATTTCTCAATTTTATAATTACCCACTAGCATGACCCTAACATTACTACCTTTATATCTCAAAACAATTATCAAGCATCAAATTGATCATAGCATCCAATTCTTTTTCTATGATAGTTTTTATTATACCCAACTTGGATGCTCATCATTCTAGGACCAACTTTAAAACCATAGCAAATACCATGCTGTTATAATAGACTCTCAAAAATATATAAGTGAAGCATAAGAGACTAGAAATTTCTTCAAAATTAAGACACCACCGTGCTCTAAAAGATATAAGTGAAGCACTAGAGCAAAAACTATCAAGCTCAAAAGATATAAGTGAAGCACATAGAGTATTCTAGCAAATTCTAATCAAATAGGCTTCGCCCAAAGGTGTGTACAGCAAGGATGATTGTGGTAAACTAAAAATCAAAGACTAATATAATACACGACGCTCCAAGCAAAACACATATCATGTGGCGAATAAAAATATAGCTCCAAGTAAAGTTACCAATGAACTAAGACGAAAGAGGGGATGCCTTCCAGGGGCATCCCCAAGCTTAGGCTTTTGGCTATCCTTGAATATCTTGGGGTGCCATGGGCATCCCCAAGCTTAGGCTCTTGCCACTCCTTATTGCATAGTCCATAAAAGCTTTACCCAAAACTTGAAAACTTCACAACACAAAACTCAACAGGAAATCTTCTAAGCTCCGTTAGTGAAAGAAAACAAAACCACCACATAAGGTACTGTAATGAACTCATTCTTTATTTATTTTGGTGTTAAACCTACTGTATTCCAACTTCTCTATGCTTTATAAACTATTTTATAGGCCATAGATGCATCAAAATAAGCAAACAACACATGAAAAACAGAATATGTCAAAAACAGAACAGTCTGTAGAAATCTGTAACTAACGCAAACTTATGGAACTCTAAAAATCCTACCAAAATAGGAAGTCCTGGAAAATTTGTTTATTGAACAGAAGAAAAAAGAATCGACGCAAAATCACGTTTCTGTGATTTAACAAAATTATATTCGTACGTGCAAAGTTTCAGTTTTTCAGTAGAATCAAATCAACCATCATCATAGGTTATCCTATAGGTTCTACTTGGCACAAACACTAATTACAAGATAAAACACATCTAAGCAGAAGGTAGACGCAAGATTTATTAAATAACAGTAAGGAAAAATATCGGGTTGCCTCCCAACAAGCGCTTTTCTTTAAAGCGTTTTTAGCTAGGCATTGAGATTCAATGATGCTCACATGAAAGACAAGAATTGAAGCACAAAGAGAGCATCATAAAACATGTGACAAACACATCTAAGTCTAACATACTCCCTACGTTCCCAAATATTTGTCTTTCTAGAGATTTTAACAAGTGACTACATACGGAGCAAAATGAATTAATCTACACTCTAAAATAAGTCTACATACATCCGTATGTTGTGTCCATTTGAAATGCCTAGAAAGACAAATATTTGGGAACGGAGGAAGTACTTCCTATGCATAGGCATATTATAAGCAAACAAATTTGAAAGGCAAGCAAAAACTAGTATATGCATGGAAGAAGAAAGAGATGATAGCAATCTCAACATGACGAGAGGTAATTTAATAAGATAAAAATTTCTACGACCATATTTTCCTCTCTCATAATAATTACATGTAGGATCATAGGCAAATTCAACAAAATAGCTATCACAAAACATATTCTCAACATGATCCACATGCATGCAAAGTTGACACTCTTCCAAGATAGTGGGATTAACATTAACTAAAGTCATGACCTTTCCAAACCCACTTTTATCAAAAATATCATAAGATTGAACAAACTCCAAATATGTGGGATCTAAAGTTGACACTCTTCCAAACCCACTTTCAATATTGTTGCAAACACTATTATCAATCTCACATTCACCATGGGGTTTAGATAAATTTTCAAGGTTATAAGAAGAATCACCCCAATCATGATCATTGAAACAAGTAGTAGACATAGCAAAACTGGCATCCCCAAGCTTAGGGTTTTGCATATTATTAGCACAATTGATATCAAGAGAATTTATAGGAAAATCATTGCAATCATGCTTTTTATTCAAGGATTTATCATGAACCTCTTCATAAATTTCTTCATTGTAATTTTCAGATTCACAAATTTTGAGCAAAGCTTCATAAAGATAATCTAGTGCACAAAACTCACTAGCAATTGGTTCATCATAATTGGATCTCATAAAAAGATTAGCAAGCAGATGAGGATCCATATATCTTAGGTTCTCTGTTTAGCAATAAATAAGCATCTATTCCAACCAAACGAGCAAACGAAAGGGCAAGCGAAAGAGAGGAGGAGATTGGGAAAGAGAGGGCGAATAAAACGGCAAGGGTGAAGTGGGGGAGAGGAAAACGATAGGAAAATGGCGAATAATGTAAATGCGAGGGAGATGGGTTTGTGATGGGTACTTGGTATGTCTTGACTTGAGCGAAGACCTCCCCGGCAATGGAGCCAGAAATCCTTCTTGCTACGTCTTGAGCTTGCGTTGGTTTTCCTCGAAGAGGAGAGGGTGATGCGGCAATAGTAGCGTAAGTATTTCCCTCAGTTTTTGAGAACCAAGGTAACAATCCAGTAGGAGGCTCCTCAAAAGTCCCACGCAACTACACAAACAAACAAATAACTCACAACCAACGCAATAAAGTGGTGGTCAATCCCTTCACGGCCACTTGCGAAAGTGAGATCTAATAAAGATAGTAAGATAGGATAAATATATTTTTGGTATTTTGTAATATAAATGCAAAAAGTAAAGATGCAAATAGAAGTAGATTGAAAGCAAATATGATAAGAGATAGACCCGGGGGCCATAGGTTTCACTAGTGGCTTCTCTCAAGATAGCATAAGTATTACGGTGGGTGAAAAAATTACTGTCGAGCAATTGATAGAAAAGCGAATAATTATGAGATTATCTAGGCATGATCATGTATATAGGCATCACGTCCATAACAAGTAGACCGACTCCTGCCTGCATCTACTACTATTACTCCACACATCGACCGACTCCTGCCTGCATCTAGAGTATTAAGTTCATAAGAACAGAGTAATGCATTAAGCAAGATGACATGATGTAGAGGGATAAACTCAAGCAATATGATATAAACCCCATCTTGTTATCCTCGATGGCAACAATACAATACGTGCCTTGCAACCCTTTCTGTCACTGGGTAAGGACACTGCAAGATTGAACCCAAAGCTAAGCACTTCTCCCATGGCAAGAAAGATCAATCTAGTAGGCCAAACCAAACTGATAATTCGAAGAGACTTGCAAAGATAACTCAATCATACATAAAAGAATTCAGAGAAGATTAAAATATTATTCATAAATAATCTTGATCATAAACCGACAATTCATCGGATCTCGACAAACACACTGCAAAAAGAGTTTACATAGAATAGATCTCCACAAGAGAGGGGGAGAACATTGTATTGAGATCCAAAAATAGAGAAGAAGCCATCTAGCTAATAACTATGGACCCGTAGGTTTGTGGTAAACTACTCACGACTCATCAGAGGGGCAAGGATGTTGATGTAGAAGCCCTCCGTGGTCGATTCCCCATCCGGTAGAACATCGACGAAGGCTCCAAGATGGAATCTCGCAGATACAGAAGGTTACAGTGGTGGAAATTGTGTTTCGTCTGCTCCCTGGATGTTTTCGTGGTACGTAGGCTTATATAGGAGGAAGAAGTACGTCGGTGGACGCCCGAGTGGCCCACGAGATAGGGGCGCGCCCTATAGGGGGGGCTCCCTCCTATCTCGTGGGAGCCTCGGCTGCTTCTTGACTTGCACTCCAAGTCCTCTAGATCACGTTCATTCCAAAAATAACGCTCCCGAAGGTTTCATTCCATTTGGACTCCGTTTGATATTCCTTTTCTTCGAAATACTGAAATTTGCAAAAAACAGCAATACGGGTTGGGCCTCCGGTTAGTAGGTTAGTCCCAAAAATGATATATATGTGTAAAATAAAGCCCATAAACATCCAAAAGGGGTAATATAATAGCATGGAACAATCGAAAATTATAGATACGTTGGAGACGTATCACGCACCATCCCAGCGGGCTCGATGGTCAAGTTCATCAAGGGCCTCGTGATCGGGTTCAGCATCCCTAACCGCATCATCAAAGACAACGGCTCCTAGTTTACAAGCAACCTCTTACAGTCATATTGTGCTAACCATGGAACGCAGATATGCTACACTTCGGTGGTGCACACATGAAGTAATGGCCAGGCCGAGTGCGCCAACACAGAGGTCCTCAGGGGCCTCAAGCCTAGAAGCTTCAAGAAGAAGCTTGAGCCTTATGGCGGGGGTTGGCAGGATGAGCTACAGTCCATGTTGTGGTTCATCCGCACCAACGCGACTAAGCCCACCGGCGGAACTTCGTTATTCCTTGTCTACGAGCCTGAGGCGGTCCTTTCGCTTGAGATCAAGCATGGTTCCCCGTGGGTCTTGGCATTCGACGAGGCGCGCCAGGATGATGCGCGGGGAACCGATATCGTGCTTGGTGAGGAAGCCCATTGCCAAGCCTCCCTCCGTGTCGTGAGGTACCAGCAGGCCTTGCGGCATTACCACAACTATAACATCTGCTGTCAGACTCTCGAAGTCAGAGACCTCGTCCTGAGGTGGGTCCTCTCCAGGGAGGGCCTTCACAAGCCCTCGCCCATGTGGGAGGGCCCGTTGAGGGTCGCCCGCGTCTTCGGGCCTGGCAGCACGTGCAAAACCGAAGACGGAGACGGAGGACGGGGTCCACATGCAAAACGCTTGGAACATCCAGCACGTCCATAAGTTCTACCCGTGACACTCTCATGTAATAATGAGTGGAGTTGTGCACGCCTCGGAGCTCCCGGTGCTGCGCTCCACTGCCTCACGAGAGTTCCCATCCACGCCCCAGTGGAAGCCCCATGCTCCCTGCTGGCGGAACGGTCGAACAGCAACTATGCCCATGCCCAACACTACAAAAAAAGACACATCCGTGGCATTTTGGGCCGAATGAAAAAAAATTATGTCATACTTATGACACTTCTATGACGATAATTGTGACCAAACCTGGAATCGTCATAGATGTGGTGGGCTGCTACTTCTATGACCAAAAATCATGACAGAAAATGGGGTTTTCGTCCTGGGCGGGCCGGAGATGCAGCTTCATGACATTCTTTGGGCCATCCATGATGGAAAAAACCATGGTAGAAGCGAGGGCGAGGAAAATATCGAGGTGTTCCCGGTTACAGTGGGTGGTCGGGGCTGAGCGATGCCTGTTTCTCTCGTACACGTACGCGCGTGTGTGCGAGGCGTTGGGCTCTAACTGAACCCGAGTGAGGCGTTGGGCTCTAACTAAACCCGAGTGACTACACTGGAGGCTACGCGTTACTGAACCCGAGCGATCGATCTATGGCTATTCACTGAACCCGATCGAGGGATTCCTTCGCTACTGCTGCTAACTGAAGCCGATCGATGTTGCCTCTGGATGAACTATGAGTGTTGCTAGGGGTGTTCAGATGAACAGTTCCCGGTGGGGGTGGATGAACAGGACCTCGATCGATCGAGCCTGTTGGGGCTGGATGAACAGGACCCCGTGGAGGGCTGGATGAACAGGACGACCTTGTGGAGGGCTGGATGAACAGTAGATGGTGGAGGGGTGGATGAACAGTAGCCCGTGTAGGGGTGGTTGAACAGGAGCCCGTGGGGAGGTCTGGTTGAACAGTAGCCGGTGGAGTAGCGCGCGGTGAAGGCTGGATGAACAGGAGCCCGTGGATGAAAAGTCGCAGGTGGAGGCTGGAGGAGGTCGATGGTGGATGAACAGTAGCCCGTGGAGGCTGGAGGAGGTCGATGGTGGAGATGAACAGTATCCCGTGGAGTCCCGTTTTGAGGTACACCACACCCCTCCCGATGAATAGGACCCCGTTTCGACCGTAGCGCTCCAACACAAGTCCGTTTCCTCTGTTTTGTAGTACGCCACACCCCTCCCGATCAACAGGACCCCGTTTCAACACAAGTCTGTTTCCTCCGTTTTGCGGTACGCGAGACCCCTCCGATGAACAGGATCCCATTTCAAACGCAGCCGGTCAAACACAAGGCCGTTTCCTTCGTTCTGCGGTATGCCAGGCCTCGTTTCCATCGGCTGTTCTTTCCAAGCCGGTTGGCTCCCACGCGTTTCGTTGCCTCCCGATGAACAAGACGCATTCCGTTGCCTCCCGATGAACACGATGCATTTCGTTGCCTCCCCATGAACACAACGACGACGCAGTTTCTCCGTTCTGACCCAGCCATGTACACGAGCCCTGGCCATATGTATGCGCGAGTAGGCATTCAAGACCCCGCCCATATGTACGTATGTGGTCGTATTTTCTTTCTTGAACATTGGCCATTGTACGTACGTGTACATGCTACGTGCTCGCCTCTACTATGACACGTGTGCGCCTCTACATCGACCAGTATGTACGTACACGTTTGCGACCAGAATGACAACGCTACGTATGCTTCGACCAGGTGGGTCCCGACTGTCATGCACTTCCTTGCGTGCGAAGACGTAGCTGGTGGGTCCCAGTAGTCAGGGGGTCGAATCGTTTTTTCCCGTAATATGGACGCTCTTCCTAGCGTACGAAGATGTAGCTGGTAGGTCCCAGCAGTCACGGGGAAATGTTTTTTTCGTGAAATACGGTGGCCCGTCTGGTTGGTCCATGCTGTCAGGTGGAGGAATCATTATTTTCCGCATAATAAGGAGGCACCTCCTTGCTACGGCCGTGGACCCAGCTGTCAGCCTCTCCACGTACAGTCCATGTCCAATGGAAGTCGTTCCTTGAGCACGTTGACCATGCTGCGCAGAGAGCACCAGGGCGATGGACGATGGCAAGGCCTAGGAAGGGGACGACACGGAGCCGGGGAAGACGCGGCAGTGGTAGCCCACGCGGTGAGGAGTACGAGGGTTCACTGGTTCGGCTGCAGTGTGAGGCTGCCACCGCCACAGGGCCTGGCTAGAAGTGGGAATAGTAGGGGGCGGTGAGGCCTCCGTGGCAGCACAGCCGGCCATGGGAGGCAGGAGGATGCGACACGACCGGCGCTTGTTTGGGTGGCTGGAGCAAGAAGACCAGAGGTTGAGGAAGCACTACGGCCATTGGATGGACATCGTACAGTCACTGGAGCTAGAATCGTTCATATTGACTAAGTTGACAAAGCCCTCCGTCCCCGTCAACTTAGTAGGCCCACAAGCCAGCCTCCCACCGAGGTGGGTCCCAGCTAGCAGCGGGAGTATTCATTTCTTTTGTGCGTAATAAGGAGGCACTTCCGGTGGGTCCGAGCTGACAGCGGGGGGAACATTTTTTTCACGAAATATGGTAGCCCGTCTGGTGGTTCCCAGTAGTCAGGGGGGAAATGATTTGTTTCATGAAATACGGTTGGCCATCCAGTGTGTCCCTGCTGTCAGGTGGAGGAATAATTATTTTACGTGTAATAAGGAGGCACTTCTTTGCGGCTGCCATGGACCCAGCTGTCAGCCTCTCCACGTACACTACTCTTCTGATGGAAGTCGGTCGTTGACCACATTGACCATGCCGCGGTGAGAGCACCACGGCGGTGGACGATGGCGAGGCCTAGGAAGGGGACGACATGGAGCCGGGGAAGACGCGACAGTGGATGCCCATGCGGAGAGGAGTACGAGCGTTCACTGGTTCGGCTGCGGTGTGAGGCTGCCGTCGCCACAGAATAACATTGGGTGTGGGTGAGTGGAGGGATGGCCTGGCTAGCGGTTGGAGTAGTAGGGGGCGCTGAGGCCTCCGCAGCAGCACGGCCGGCCACGAGAGGCAGGAGTAGGCGGCAAGACAGGCGTTGCTTTGGGCTGCTCGAGCAAGAAGACCAGAGGTTGAAGAAGCACTATGGTCGTTGGATGGACATCATACGATCACTGGAGCTAGAATCGTTCATATTGACTAAGTTAAAAAGCCCTCCATCCCCGTCAACTTAGTAGGCCCACAAGTCAGCCACCCACTATGGTGGGTCCCAGCTAGCAGGGGGTATTCATTTTTTGTGTGTGTAATAAGGAGGCACTTCCTTGCGTGCGAAGATACAGCTGGTGGGTCCGACCTGTCAGCGGGGGGAACATTTTTTCGTGAAACACAGAGGCCCTTCCCGTGGGTCCTAGCTGTCATGTGGAGGAATCATTATTTTGCGTGTAATAAGGAGGCATTTCCTTATGCGCGGCCGTGGACCCAGCTGTCAGCCTCTCCATGCACAGTCCACTTCCGATGGATGTCGTTCATTGACCACGTTGAACAAGCCGCGCCGAGAGCACCAGGGCGGTGGACGACGGCGAGGCATATGAATGGAACGACATGGAGCCAGGGAAGACTCGGCAGTTGTTTAACACGCGGACGAGTACGAGGGTTAACTGGTTCGTCTGCCGTCCCGGAGATTAACAGTAGGTGCGGATGAGTAGAGGGATGGCTAGGCTAGCGATGGGAGTACGGTGGGGCGGTGAGGCCTGCGCGGCAGCATAGCCGGCCGCGGGAGGAGGGAGCAGCAATCCCGCCGGTGCTAGTTTGAGCGGCTGGAGCAGGAAGAGCAGAGATTGAATAAGCACGACAACCGTTGGATGGACATCCAACAGTCATTGTTCTCGTGTGTTGACTAAGTTGACACGGTGTTGCGTGTGCGTCAATATTTTTTTAGGGAAGCATACGCGTCAACCTGTAGTAGGCACACAAGTCAGCCTCAAATCTGTGGAAAACAGCATACAACCCATCTGCCATTATTTCTAATAATGTACATCCCATTTGCTACTTCTTAAGAATTTTTTGGAGCCCATCTTCTTTTTATTAGCATTACACCCCATATTGTGGCCACAGTTAAAAAATATGAAATTTTGCATATTTCGATGCGGTCAACTGTTTCTAATCCCGAAATATCAATTCACATTCAAACTATTTTGAAAAATAATTTATGTAAATATAAAATTGAAATAATGGTCCACGCATAAAAATAAATGGAATTTAAAATCTTGTAATGAAAAAAAATTGAAAATCATTCCCGGTTTGATGTGTTTTAAAAATGTACAGACCATTTCTGGGCAAACCGAATGAAACTCTCCTCGTCTTGAAAGATTTGCAGCCCAGCAGGGATGATAAAGCAAGTAGGCCTCGTTTGGGTATTTCTTAAAAAATAGAACTAGGCTAGCCATTTTCAGCAAGAAAAAAACACATCTGGGCTCATGATGTGGTAAACATAAATAAAACCCTGGATAGACGGGCCACAGCCCCCACACGGCCCCGTTGTTACCCTGATCTGTCGCTAAAGCTAGTATAAATAACAACTGCTTGTTCCTAAAAAAAAATGCGCGACCTGCTGGGTCCCTGGTGTCAGCCGCTCGTAGTGTAATTCTCTCGTTTATTGACTACGTTGACAATGGCGTGAGTCCTAGATGTCCAACCATTAGGAGGAACCATATTTTTGGTCTTGTAATATAGAGGTCCCTACTGTCATTTCCTTGTTCCTCTCGGTTGTTGACGACGTTGACAATGCAATAGGGCAGCGCACCACGCACGACGAGCGAACCAAGGCCGCAAGGCGGAGGACGACGGCAAGGCCTCAGACATAATTAGTAGGAGCCGTGGAAGATGCGCCGGTCCAGTCGCAGGCGGAGGGGAGTACGAGGGTTGACTGGTTTGGGTGCAGGTGCGTGTTGTGGCTGACGTCGCCGGAAAATAACAGGACGTGTGGGGGAACAGAGGGAGGGACTGGCCAACGTTGGAGGGTACGTACGGTAGGGCGGCGGACGCGCCGGCAGCCATGGGAGGCGGGAGCAGGCGGAGCCGACTGGGTGGTTTGGTTTGGGCGGCTGGAGGAAGAAGAAGTCAAGATATAGAAGATACACGACAGATGTTGGATGTCAATCCAATGGCTGGTAGGAAGAATGGTTTGTTGACTGGCTAGTAAGTCGACAACACCTTGGATAGGCTATTTCATCGTGGGTCCCAGATGTCAGAATCCAAAGATGTCATGGTCATGCAGCCTTTCCTATGAAAATTTATAGCCCATTTGAAGTGCTAGTTTCAAATAAGTTTGTGGGTGCTGGTGGGGGCTAATCACTTCGCTTCTGTAATGTACAATGAGCTCAAGCAGCTGACGAGAGTGATGTTATTCCCCTTTGTTGAGATTTGTTACAATATTTCACTCTAAATTAAACGAATGGCAAGCTATTTGCCTTGTTTCAAAGAAAATATGACAGTCACAGCCGAGTTGAAAAGGGCAAGAACATCTAACTCCAACTTACAAACTGTACAAAAGCATGAGGGTTAATTGTTCCTCAGGTTTACAAAAAAACCCAGGTTGAAAAGGGAAACAACATCTAACTCCAGCACTGTTTTCGGTAGTCCCAGTCAAATGGATTGGTCAGGTCCATTGAATGAACATCCTAGGTCGTAATATTTACTAGATTATGACCACAATATGTTGTAAATAGAAGCCCGGCACGTTTAGAAGCTCGTTTGCCCACCTGAAACTCCTTTTTTTGCTCATCGACATACCCATCAGTCAAAACCATGCTGTTGATTTAACTTAAGCCTGATGGACAATAGTAACCTCACATTCAGCAGGAAGAATGTGACAAATCTAGTGTTTGCACGGTTGGCTACATATCATTCTAGCGTTATTTGCTTCAATCGAATCTCATGAGAAGTAAGAAAATCATGATGCTTACGAATCCACCGATTGGTTATAACTTTCTTACCCTGTTCTGTTGCCTAAATAGACATGAAGATTGAAAACACTTAAGGTCTAAAAAAAGACTGTCGAAAGAGCAACAGCTGAACGGTTAATTCTAGTACACTATATGCGGGCTTCCAATGTGCGTGAAATTATCAACTTTATATAAAACTTCTCCAGACATGGAAAGCATTGCAGCAAACCAATAATCTTGTTCAGATCAAAACTATTCATTTGGATATATAAGATCTTGACAGAATCCAGAACCATTGACAGGACATCCATGGAGAAAGTCTTCATTGAGCATAGAACATAATATTAGTACAAAATGTGTATTCCAAGATGATATATAACTTATGCGCAGAAATTTAAAATGCAGCTTATGGTTACAAGTGTAGATGATAATATAAAGTACCTGAAGAACTATGGAGCCAAACACCATATTGAAATGAGCATAGAGATCATGTATTACACCCAAGGTCTCCAGTTTAGGCACAGAGAGGATGGTTATTTGCAACGGTGAATAACTAGAATTAAGGATCAACCTCTGAAGTGAAGGGGTATCTTGGATGATGAGCTACCTTTCGTCGAAAGAAATTCCAATTCTTACAGGGTTAGGCGACTTTATTTGGAGACAACCGATTCTAACTGTGAAAGCAAGCACCAGGCACTCCAGGGAAGGGCAACTGGAGTGGATGATGTTGTGCAATTAGGCCTCCGATATATGAACCCGCACAAGGGAAAGTTTATTGAGAAATGGGAGTCGAAGGTTTAGTACAAGATTCTCTGGTAGGTAGCACAGCGCAAAGATGGCGGTGTGGAGAGAGGAGGAAAACCGCAAGATGGACATCGGTGCTGAGGGCACAAGTACATGGCGTTCGGTATGTGGTATGTGATTTCCAGGGGAATAGTAGAACTCAAGCAGCTGTAGTTCTATGAATTAAGGGGATTTCAGCCAGGCGTCCATCGTGCAGGGCATGGTATGCTTGCTCAGGTAGCATGACGGAATGTAGAGGCTTTGAATGGAGCCCTAGTGGGAGGAGATGATGGCTCTCGGATTTCAAAATCATTGAAGAGAGATAGATGACGATAGTCGAGATTAAGGGCCACAACGCGCCATAGAGGGCGCCACCGAATTGAGAGGACTTGGGTGCGGCAACAATCCTTTGTGGGGAGAAGCAAGATGATCTCCCCAAGGATGGCGTTAGGGAGATCGCTGATGCGGTCCACCCGAGATTCTACGGGTTCCTGGGATATGGTGGGGGCGGGTTCGCCGCTTCTCCCCGTGCTACTGGGTGCGGGATCTACAACAGGCGTCGCTGCTGGCGGGAGCGTCATCTTCTTGGCGCTGGGGTCAGCCAACTCCATTTTCCTCGAGGGCGTCGTGTCGCGCTCACGGATTTGAGCAGAGTAACGAATGACGAGCCTAGCTGTAGTGCGAGTGAATAAGAAGGGGAGCTGGGGTTTTTCTGTAGTAGTGAGGAAGAAGGGGAGCTGGGGTCTTTTGTAGGAGTGAGGAAGAAGGGGAGCTGGGGTTTTCTGTAGGAGTGAGGTGAGGAATTTGGGGGTACGAGTGGAGCAAGCTGACGTGAGGTGGGTGGGAGTGAGGACGAAGAAGAGCACCCAGGTTTTTTTGGGTGGTGGTGTGCTGGGTGTGGGTAGCGCCACTCATTCAGCAAATATTTTTGACTTTGAATTGATTTTACTATTTACTAGGGTGGATGGGCCGTTTTGTCTTGGGCCGAGAGAAACAATTACTACTAGTAAAGTGGAGACACTCTACAGCTACCCAGAAAAATAATTACTACTAGTACAGTGGATACAATACCGCTTCTGGCTCCTACTAGGTCATCGAAATGTCTCCCTCTACTGAATGTCGTTATACTTTTGTTCACCGACATGCAGGCCATGCAGCGCGTGGGCCCAAATGCCATCCACCAAATTAGAAGGCAGTATGCAGGCGGAGAGTCGCCCTAGTCGTAGCGCGGTAGTAACGAGTCATCATATCACAAAACCCGACATCATCGCAGTCTAAGTTTGACGGACGAAGCAACCATCATTTCACTCTTCGTTGAAGCCCCTTCTCCCTCACCTTCTTCAAGAAAGGCAACACTCGCATCTGCCACTGTTCTTCTCTC
This sequence comes from Triticum timopheevii, assembly GCA_963921465.1. NCBI lineage: Eukaryota > Viridiplantae > Streptophyta > Magnoliopsida > Poales > Poaceae > Triticum > Triticum timopheevii. The sequence goes on along the minus strand of OY997266.1, from coordinate 237,971,263 downwards.
GCAACAAAAGGGAAGGTAAGCAGATCCGTGATGTTGGTATATTTTCGTTCAGAGAAAAAAAAAAGAACTTTTGCAAAGCAGTTACCCATCCTCACTCTCTTTTTTGTTTCATTGTCATTGCGATTGTGTTTTCCTTTCAGTGGTCTCCTAGTATTCGTCAGTTTCATGATGGACCAAGGAGAACCAGGCAAAGATCTGCAGATATTGGAGTAGACGCGGGAGGCTGATCCCCATGAGACAGAGAGCTCCAAGAAGATGGAGGCAGCCACCGAGCTGACCCCAGATACGGTCACGACCACTACTGATATGGTCAACGCCCCGTTTGAGGTTACAGCCCCTGTGGCACTGCAGGAGCAGTTTTCCCCCTTCGAGGATGTGTCCCCCCCCCCCCCCCCGGCTGAGCTGCCCAAGGTGATTTTCTTCTTTGCCAATCTCGATTGTGGTTTTTCATCTAAGTATGTGGTGATGAATAATGTAAAATTTTATTAGCTTCGATGCCATGCTATACATAGTGGTTTAAATAACTTGTGTTTCTTATACTGGAAAGTAATTCAGAATTTGTTTCTGTTTCAATTAGAGCCTTGATGCAGACAAGGATTTTGTGGTTGTACATGTCACTCGCTATGAGGCGGATGACCTGAATATACGCACTGCAAAAACAGAGTTGTTAGGCTGTTGGATCCTGGAACCATTTGCGCTTATACCAATGAAGAGTTGTATTCCAGCCTCACTGTTGTCAGGCATGTTTTCCAGGGTATACTGAAGCACAAGAAGTTCAAAGCTACTCCTTCGTTTGTGAGGCATATTGTTCTTGTCAAGCTTACGCAAGAAGATGACGCGGCATGCCTGCACAAACAAGTTTATCAGTGGCAAGGCCACAAGGTTGTCTTCATGAAGGTTCACAGGATTGAGCTGCTGTGGGACGTCCTCGATGATTTTCATGGCAAGGTTCATCTTATGTCCAGCCCAAATAAGATCGAGGCATGAAATAGTTGCCCCAGCTAGTGTTTAATAGTAGTTTGGATTTTGTCTAATTATCCGAACCTTGCCTGTTATCGAGCCCTCTGGGCTAGTACTCTGTTTGAATCCGCCTATGGGAACTGCTGCTACTTTTGTGTGCCCGTGAATCACGTGAGAACCATCGTAATTGTTGCCGAAATAGATGCATCCTAACTAGTTTTTTCATGAATATGGCATGGTAAGACATAAGTTGTCACGATTTATCATACATGAGCGTGTGTTTTGATGAAATAGAGTACTCGTTCGAGAACTGTGCGCTGACGTATACATAAGTACTTGTAAACACTGTTGGTGCTACCCCACTTGTAAGCAGTTGTGCCAAAGACAGCACATTGGCTCAGGTCGCTTCAACACTAGGCTATCGACCAGCTAACAGTCAACAATCTGCTGTCTGACATATAAGCAACTATGTATCTTGTTACAGTGGTTCATGAAGTTAACTGAGGCCACAATGTATATTCCAAACGTTCACACACTAGTCCAGCGCTCATGTGGAACACTCACATTAAACTTGTCTTCATAAAAAACATTGAAAAGCATAAATTAGGAAATTTTATACATCTCAATGATTCATAGAACATAACAAACATATACTAGTTCACAGCAAAAGACAAAGTTGTGAGAAGGTTTACAAATCAGGAAAAAACAAGCAATGCTTCTCTGAGCAATGGGCCTCCAGGCATGCTTGAATTTCCTGGAGTTCACTCTGGTTTTTTCTTGTTGCCACCATCCAGGGTTATGTTCTCTCATTCCATAATAACCAATTATAATTGTGATCTCAGCTGGAATGCTGAACTGAACCATGCAGTTTACTGACCAGGTGAAATTCTTGTGCATTCCACTAAATTTAAGCTGCGCTATTTGCAGAAATAAGGAGACCACAATGCCTCTTGTCCACGCACCTGTCCAAAAAACCACCGTGCAGCCGTGCCAGCTAGTCCTCGATCCATGGATGAACTAGTAGAAAGTGCATACCGAACTAGGATGCAGTTGTTTTCGCTCGTCCCTACACTGCAATCAGGATGTAAAACGTATGAATCAACTTCTTTTAAATTGTGTTGGTCATTCTACCTACTAACACTGATGTAGGAATACCTGGAAGACGGGTGGTTAGACGACAGCAGCGAGGGATAGCCATCTCATTTTGCGCAGTTCTACTAAAACTGAGGTGTGTGCTTTTGATTGTGTGGATAGTAATGATATGGAGATAGACATCCCGTAATGATATGTAGACATACATCCTTGTTTGCGCAAATACGAAATACGGTTATTTAAACAATGACAGATATTTGCAGTGGCGTATGATTAATAGCAGCATCTATTGTGTTATAATTGGCACTAGATTGACAGTATGGAAGTGTCCTTAAGTAGGTAGCATCACATCACATCAACACTGCCACTAGATTAACATGCAGAACAATAGCATTAGTATTACTGTCATGAGAGTGGCCCATGGTCAGTAAATGTGCAATTAAATTTGTGCAGTTCCACTGGGATGAAGCAATGTTAGCGGTGTGAGATTTAAGTGTAACTGCACAAACACAATTTAAGGGAAATAAAGCAAGACAGAAGCACTTCATAAAATGGTGGTGGCATTGCTTCAGTTTATCGACTGTACTAGACCATTACTTATAGTGACATTATGTGACATTGCTTAATGCTTCATGTGATTTTACATTAACGGTAGCGATATGGGCGTAGGGACAGCAAGGGCATAAAGTGGTGAGGCAAAGTGGCTGCCGAGAGCGGCAAACACTCAAGCAGCATGTCTGCATTTGTCCCATTTTTTATCTCCTCGGCGACATTTTCCTATGTGAGCACAGGAAATGTAGACCTGTTCATTCTCATTTGTGTTGTCCCCCAACACCCGTCACTTTCTTTCCTTTTTCAACCAACAGATAGTTCCACTTCCCCCCACCCTTCGCCATCCACCATGCTTTCTTCGTCTTTTCAACAAAGAGATCGGTTGGGTAGCCAGTGTCTACTACTTCCCTTGTTTCCTCTTAGAACCGAGTCCTAGATTCATGCTACAGCTTTCCCACGTTATTCCCTGTTTGAAGCAAGTCTTAGAGTCGACTGTATGAACTAGCTTTACCTCTAATAATAGTAAAAGTCTAGGTGGCTTTGGAACAGCGGACATAAGTAGAAAAAGATCCACATGATGCCAAGCGGGGAGTTGGGGCAGTAGATCAAGGCAGGTTTCGAAGGAATAAATACCTGAGGGTCATCGGCATGTGGAAAATATGGCGTCGGGAGGCCGCATCTTGGCCACAATACCGCAGGGAGGAAGAAGGGTTCGGAGGCCCTCCCAAGTCGGCGCGTGCTCTCTCGGAGAGAACAGCATGACCGCCAATCGGGACGCGCAGGCAACCATTGGTCTCCTCGCTCACCGCCGATGACAGCGTGAACGATGCACCTACACCCCTACCCCAGTAGAGGTTGTCCGGCCGGATTTGTGACCAGCCATGAGCTGAGAGAGAGTGTGGCCACCTATGTATTGCTTAGATCTGGAGAGCATGAGAGAGTGAACGAGAGGAACCCTAGTAAAGCAAACTCTAAGGCTCCTTCTTATATATATAGTGGAGTGATTTTGTTGTACCAGCTTCCAAAAAAAGCACTCCTACATGTACCCACAAGTGGGTGTTAGAGAACTAGTGCGTGTGTTGACCGCTTCTCTTCATTAGAGAACAATATACTATGCCCAAAGAATGTACACCACAAGAGTAATAGTATAAGTGTGTGACGTGTGAGCTAAAATAAAATGTGCATGACGTCTTTTGTTTTTTAGAAGTTCTGAGGGTAGGGTGTGAAGAGCACATATGTGTGTGACGTCTACCTGCAGATAGACGGTGGGTGGGAGAGGACTCGGGAGAGTCGTGACTCATGAGGGTGCGTTTGCATGAGAGAGAGGGGGGAATGTATCAATGCAATCCATGTGTCCGTAAATCATTATCCGACAAACATTCACCACAAGCCTTCTCCTTATGAACGCCGTAAGAACCATTAGATCGGCATCCGACAGTGTCAGTTTTGCCATGTCATTTAACAGAACAAGCACTCCTCCTACACACAAATCTTCCACGTGAGTGTTAGCAACTGCCGTATGCTCCCTCCGTTCTAAACTGCAGTGCATAAAGCTTTATTGAAAATTCGAACCTCGCAAACTTTTACCGAGTTTTCGTGTACCAAATTGCAGATGTAGAATACCCTGTATATATCATTTCATTCATCTTCAAGACGTAACTATAAAGACGGGGGAGGAGTCTACAAAGAAAGACCATCGTATCACCTGCAACAACTTCAACCATCCTTTGGTGTGGAGGAATATCACAGGAACTCTATGTGATATGATTTTTATAGGATTTTTTCTTTTGAGCCAATTGGTTCATAGGAATAGATTCATATACTCCACATTTCAAAGGAAATAAACATGATATCATTTCTATAGCTTTAGAGCCTCTTGGTTCATATGAATGGATTCCTATACTCCCATAATTTCAAAGGAAAATAAACATTAGCATATATTCAATAGAAAAGTTCCTATGATATGAACCAAAGTACATCTCTTTTCTAATCCCTCCTCATAGGAACTGAGATACATGTCATCTCTAGATTCAATAGAAAAGTTCCTATGATGTGAACCAAATGACATCTCTTTTCCAATCCCTACTCATAGGAATTTAGATACTCCATGTCATGTCTTTCTCTACAACTTCCATGTATAAATCTTCTATTCCTAAATAGCTAGTACAACCCACTAGTAGCTTTTTCCAAGACATGCAACTATGGCACAAGAACTATATAGTGTGTGAATAACTTTGAAAGATGGTCGCTGGATGAAGCTAATCTGACAGTGCAGAGATGGCAAATCGGAGCACTACTAGCCGTTGGATATCATCAACATTCCACCAGATCTGCCACATGTACAATTTAGAAGACTCCATGGTTGAACTTAAGCATAATGCACAAACCTCAAAACACAAGCACTTCACCTTTGTTCTAGAATCTTCCATATCATAAATGATTTTTTTTCTAAATGAGTTGCCATTATTTGTTTTTTACTTTATGATTTACAATGCACAACCCCATGAATCTTAACATTTTTATAAAACTAATTGATTTTGAATGAGATGAACTGTAAGAACTAAACGACATCTACATCATGCATATATGAATCAAAGCTTTACATGCTATAGTGTGTATTTATTCATAATTTGGTTTCGAAATCTCATGCGTTCAATGCATGTGTACCTTACTAGTTTTGAGTAGAGTAGCAACTTTCACGCGGCCCCGGGTATATCAAAATACAGGGCCCATGCATCATTCTTTTCGGTCGAACCTACGTCCACAATTTTTTGTACGTACTATATCTCCACTGGTCCCCGAACCCAAAATGTTGCCTTGTTCCCATAAAACCAAGTGGCCCACACATATCAAACTCAATCACTCTCCCATTTACTACAACATGGCCCCGCACGCCGCAGTACTCCTACAAACCCTATCGCCGCACACATCATCGGTTTTCTTCAAGATGATGAGGGAGAAGCTGATTTGTAGTGGAGTAGCTTTCAAAAAGGATCTATAGTGGAGAACCCTACCCTAGGGTGCCCTAGGTAGCTGCCGCACACATCATTGGTTTTCTCTTTTCTTTATGCTCTTGCACCCTAGAGTGAAATGATGGTTGCTTTGTCTGTCTACCTTAATGCGGGAAAGGTGGGGCTTTGTGATTTGACCCCTCATTGCCCATTTTCTACTACCGCGGCGCTATGACCGGGGTGCCTCCAATTCCAACCGCTTCTCCAAACAGTAATTTGGTGCATCACATGTGGAACAAGACAGTGGATGAGACACATGTCACCCAAAGGGGTCCTGTTAAGTGTGTCCCCATTTCTAGTGTGGACTGACCCTGCTTGAGTTTCTATGCCAACACGACAGAAGCAGCCTACCACTTGGTTTTGCTCCTTGGTGTATCCCGACTATATTGATCTAAAAAGATACGTACTAAACTACCCTCTCAGTCTCGTTTTTTTAGGCGTCTCGGTTTATAGGGCGTGCACGTAGTTCTAGGTCATCCATTTGACTAACAAGATATGAGTTAATATGTCACAAAATGTATATCATTGGATTCTTAAGCGGATGTAGTTTCTAAACATATACTCCCTCCGTCTAGGTGTGTAACTAATCTTACGAAAACCAAATAATCCCAAAACACTTAGGCGCGGTGCATTAACTTCTACCTCATTTCTTGTTTCTTCAGATATCAACCAATAAGAGACGAGGGGTGTGCATGCTTTTAATGACTTGAGACTACCAAACACGACATGTAGTGGTTAGTTCATTGCATGCGTTTCTATTAATTAGCAAAGAAACACTAAGGTCTCTTGTTTTCCCCTCCTCCATGCTCACCTAGACGGAGGGAGTATTTAAAAGTCGTGGGCGAGGCTTTTCCTGCGTGGTAGGCGGGGCAGTTCTGCCTAGTCGGTTCGACAGAGACGCAAGAAGATGAGGGAGTAGGCTGCTGCAAACGTAGGGCTGCATGATTTGACAGCGATTTACTGCTAGCCAGGTGGGACCCTGTGATTTGACTTGCCCTTATCATTTTAACTGCGGCGATACGACCCGCGTGAGTCTCCCGATTCCTGACCACCTCCATACTGGTGCCTCTCCCAATGCTCCACCATGTAGAGGCTGGCTCTTGCATGAAACCCCACTTCTCCACTTTTTCCTTGCCTCTTTCCTCCACATATGCAAAAATACCATGTAAAGCGGGCTTATAGCCCACTATTGTACTTACTTGCTCCTACAGGTGCTAAGCTTGCCACATAGGCATAAAGTCTGATGTGGCAAGTTAATTAAGAAGAGAGAGACTAGTTTGGTGATCCAAGGAAGAAACGGTGCTAAGCGCGTGTACCTAGGTGAAAAGAAAATTTTGAGTCTATAGCTAATTAAATGAAGAAAACTTAGCAACAAAAAAACTAAGCACCTATGCATTGTGGACTTGATTGCTAAGCCATTTAATGCCCTTAGCACCTCATCTAAGCACCATTTCATTGGAAGAGGTCACTCCTTGGCAGATGCAATAAATACTACTCCCTCTGTCCCAAAATATAAGAACCATTTTGGCACTACACTAGTGTCAAAAACGTTCTTATATTATGGGATGGAGGGAGTATGAAGAAAGAGATTGAGAGAAGTAAGAAAATACACTTATAGCCAACCTTATAGCTAACCTTGTTGTAGTATGAGTGACTAAGTGATGACTATGTATGACATGCCAACATCAGATAGCCTAACACATCGTGTTAAATCTCCAAGGGTGCGACCGAGCGAGCAATGGGACTGTCGTGGTAGGCGCAACCATGATACAGACTGCCGGCAGCCCTTGGATCTGAGATCGAGCGGTCGCATGCTAAGTTGCTGAAAATTTGCAGAATAACCCTCTAGGATAGGATATTCACCCATTGGTCTAGAATCACGCCATGCAATCGTTTGATCTTAGATCCAAGGGCTCTCGGAAGCCCGTATCATGGGAGAATGGAAAGCCACTACCCTGCCGTTCGCACACTGGCAGTTCGCCCCTACTCGTCCCTGCATGTTCTTTAATATTACGGCAGTTCTCTCCTAGTCATCCCGTCCTTTCACATTACGGCAGATCCACTAATCCTAACCCTTCTCCCAAATCCATGGCGTCCCAAATTTCCATGATCGATGCTGATTACAAGGATAGAACCATCACCGGCGATGAGTTCCACGTCATCTACACCCGTTCTTCCGCGACGGTGAAAGGATAACTTGCTCGCTTCAGACGCATGTTTGAAAACTCAAATGCTGAGTGGATCGCTGGGCTAGATGTTGAGTACACCATAGTCCTGGGACGAGAGAAGGATCTAAAGGAGGAAGAGAGGAAGAAGCCCACCATGATCTAGGTTTGTGTGCGTAACTTATGGTTGGTCTACCACATATGCCATGTCGATGTTGAATGCCAGGATTTTAAGAACTTACCCAAGAGCGACCTAGTCAAATTTGTTATTGTAGACTTTACGAATGACGATAGAGTCCTGGGTCGGATAGGCCTCATTGTAGGCAACCCCTTTGACCTCCAGAAGAATCGGCTGCTGCCGTCAAGTGGTCAGCCTTCAATGCTGACCCTGGCAGGAGTCGTGGTTCATCCTTCGTATGGTAAACTGGAGAAACCTTCGTACATGTCTCATTGTCATGCATGGAAGTGGAATGTACCAGATATAGACCACATCCACTATGCTGCAATGGATGGCTACCTTTGTTTCAATATCTACAAGGGTTGGATAAAGAGCAAGAGCCAAGTGTGCGGTTCAAGCAAAGAAGTATCGGCCAAGAGGAAGAGGGACAAGGACGAAGTCGAGGACGTGGACGAGGACTCCGAGTAAGGTGGCAGTGTTGTTGCTCATGGTGGTTCCAATGCAGTGTCTACCGGACTAGTTGCATAGTTTAATTTCATGTGTGCTTAGTTTAATTTTAGGGGTGTGTTGTGCTGAGCCCCCAGCAGAACTATGTTATGTTTCTTCTCGTTACTTTAACTCTTCAGTATGTACATACTAGTATCTCTTTAATAGAATTTAGCACCCCATTTAAGCACGTATTAGCTTTTTTAATAGTACTATATGCATAATTTGGCGACGAGCGCTCTCTATATGTACCACCTTTTTTTTAATTTCTAGTTTTGCTCCATGGCGCAAGCCATCGATACTACTATTGTACAAAAGTATACATTTCTTAAAAGGCTAGAGTACTGTTCATGCCATGTAAACCGATACAGAGGAAGTATAGTAAAAAATAGGTGATTTTACCGAGCGATCGGCGGGGGAGCATGGCCTGTCATGCGGCCCCATGTGTCATGATGTACCAAGGCAATGTGCGTGTCCCTCTTGAGGCAGAAGCAATACTACGTGTTTTGACATGATGGCGAACCAAAGTGTGAAATAATTGTTGCTTCGTCCATCTGGGAAGGTGCGGCATTGTGATTTGACGTCTCATTGCTCATTACGACTACTGGGGCGGTACGACTGGGGTGCGTCCCCCTGCTGTTCTGCATTCTTATTTGGTGCTTGACACATCGACCTGGTTGCTATATGTCCCACATGTCGGCGACACCAAGTACAGAATTCATGAAGGGGAGCGTCGATGGAGGAGTACAAGAGAAGGTTTGGGTTTTTGCTGCTTCGCACGATCCATTGATACAAACCCGGACTATAAAAAGGCGAGGGTGGGTCTTTCCCCGCGCGACAGGCAGGCACTACTAGGGAAAACCCTAGCAGTAGCGCGGGTATTTTTCCTATCATTAGCGCAAGACGTCGCGCTACTGATAAGGCGCTACAGCTAACGTGTAGCAGTAGTGCCTGTCATCCCACGCTACTGCTATACATGGCCCGCAGTAGCGCGCTTTAGGTAAGAGCGTTGCTGCTAATATCTGCAACACTTTTTAGAAGTAAGCGCTACTGGTAAAGGAGCGCTACTGCTAACTTTGTTCCCCTCGCTACTGCTAGTTTTATTAGTTTCTGTTTTTTATGCATATTTGTTTTGTATTTTAATAGGCTTTATACAATAATCTTTAGCATATCATACACATACAAATGTAATCATAGCATATACATACAAATAGTCTCATCAAATCATGTCATCATCATAATCATCATCCAACACAAAGTGGTCTCTCGTCATCATGTCAAAAATAGCGATACAAGTCTCGATTACCTGCAACTACATCATCATCCATCTAAACAATGATATATGCGAGAAGAGCTACACTATGATTGAGAGCGGAACTATGAAGTACATGAGTTCGTATCCCTCTCTCGCATTAGCGTGAACCTAAACTAACTACTGGCTGTCGCTTGGAAACCGGAAATCAGTACACCTTGGCCTAACACTCCGGCCACTCGTCATATACTCCTGGTGTAGCACTACTTCGCCATCGATGATCTATGCACCTGCATCGTCACATGAGTCGATGATATGCAACATATATAGTTGAGGAACAGAAAGAGACAGACTTGGCAAAAATAGAAGCAACATACCATAAGCATAAATAACAAAGTTCATCGTACCCAAAATGCCCTAACTAGAGTTATCTTCTCTAGTCGAGGAGGACGGTTTAATTACATCACAAATAAAGTTTTGCCATGCATAACTCAAAGTTTTGTCATACAGAAAGTATGGCCTAAACGGACACAAATTGTCATATATCGACAATCACTCCAACATGTCGTGTCATCCATCCATGTTAGGGAGAAATTCCCCGAGCTTATTGAAAGGCTTCATGTCGAGACGCTGAGAGGCTACGCGTGTTCGGACGTCTTTCGGCGACATTTCTCCTTCTTTGTAGAACATCCCTGTTTTTTCAAGGACCTCCTTCATGATGATTTGGGCAAGTTCGTGTTGGATGTGATAGAACTCAGCTCAAAGTCGATGATCCTCGATATCTCCTATGTGCTTTGCCCAATGTAGAATATGGGCATCGTCGAATTTAGGTGACATGCGAAGTTCCTGGTGACCCCGTCTGTACTCCAGCATGTGGTGTAGGACATAGAATCCATCATTAAGAGAATCAGTCGGTTGCTGGATGTAGTAGAAGTCGGTCTTATGGCTGAAGGCGGGTGTGCCGTGCCTGGTCTTCTTGTCGTTGATCTCTCCACCCACTTTGCCATAGTAAAAGATAGCACTGTCAAAAATAGACTTGATGTGGGTGAAATCCTTTTTGGCAATGTTCTTTGATGAGTCCAAGTAAAGATCATGGGAGTATCGGGGGTAGAGGATGATGAGGACGGTGTGCCCGCCGCTGCGCAAAATAAGTACAGCTCAAATTAGTTAGCCTCCACCATGCAAATGAATGATTGAAATCGAAGCAATGATATCCGCTCGGATGACTTACAAGGGATGATTAGGCACGAGAATTGCCTCCTTGTCCTTATTGGCAAGCATGAAATTGACGAGGTAGTCCCTCGCGAATTCATGGTGCTTTGAGCAGACTGCCAAGAAGCTCTCGTGCATGAAGTATGGGTTAGCGACATAGATAAAAGGTATCTGCTCAACCCCGATGAGGTAGTTCATGTGCAAGGCATAAAGGCAGACAAACGTAAAATCCAGCATCTTCCAGTGATACATGTCGAAGATGTAATTGAATCGAAGGAAGAACTTGTACGCGGGGAATGTGTTGACGTACGACAATTGCCGCGGCACGTTAACCATGTAGAGTGGGTATCCTGGATTTTTTGAGGCAATGAGTCTTTTCTCTCTCCGCGGCACATCGTCATGAAGTCTAGTTACATTGCCGAATCTGGCCCCTATCGCTGCTTCAGGTAGGATTGGTTCACCGGCGATATGCCATTTTGCCGCACCGGGGATATCTATACGGTCTTGAACCCGAGGCTGTTGAGGCGGCTGGATCATAGAATCAGGTTTTTTGCCTTTCCTCGGTCTCTTCCTAAACTTCTTTGGTACCGGAAGGTTGTCCATAATACGTTCAGACTCCGGAGGCAACAATTCAGGCACCGACTCATGACGCTCAAACCCTAAGTAGGCGCCAGTATTGACATATCGTTGAGTGTCATCATCATCCTCATCCTAGTCTATGGCGACGTCACCAATGACTAATGGAGCCTCTTCCTCACCCCCTCCGCTATCACCCAGCACAACAACTAATTCTAATTGAGTAGGTGAGGTGTTGATGTTCAAACCTAACTGCGTGCTCGTGGGTGTGTTCCTGGCCTCCTCCAGACGAAGCAGACTCTTTGGCCACAACAGGACCCACCCATTGCAACAATCACCAAGCTGCCGCGGGGTCTCATCTTCATCCCCCACTAGTACCAGAGGAGCCAAATTCTCGTGGCCCAGTTTGACACTGGCCACGGAAACCTTGAAGACATTCAGGGGGGATCGGCCAGCTATGGAACAATGGTTCCTTCGGCTCCATTATCGTCGCCTTCCCCACGTCCACCATCTGGAAGCTAATGGTGTGCAATAAGGTGCACGGGGTTTCGTCGGCCTGCAAAGAGAAGTCTGCAACGTGAGACATCTGAAAGGCAACGAAAACGGGAGATTATACATTTATTGAAGAGGCCCAGTGTGACAGATACTGTGAGGGCATCGAGCTCAGCCAAAGACAAAGCACCGACGAGCACGTCCGGTGCGGGAGCCGGTGCCGGAGCAGGTGCAGAAGCCGGTGCGGGAGCCGGTACAGGAGCAGGTGCAGCTGTAGGTGCTGGTGCAACGCAAGTCGAGCTGCTCCCAAAGAAGTCAGCAAGGGGAAAGTCCACTGCATTTTTTACTGGATTTTGCCTGGTCCGATTGAAAATGGTTGGAACCAAGGTAGTAGACATATCTACAACCACCTGTTTTGCAGCAGCTACCGCTGTTACGACTGTCTTAGATGATTTCTTCTCAACCGCAACCTCAACCTTCTTGTCGATGTTTTCTTTAGTTAACCTTTGTCTTTCATTTCTCTCCGTCGTGGTCTCACGGTAGTACTTCTTCCATGTGGCGCTGTCTCCGACACCGTGCATGCGTCCATACGACGGTCGAGTCTCCACCAGGAGTCCTTTCAATATGTTCAATGCCCAGTTGAATGGAGTGTCCACTTGGGCCCCGCCAACGCCTCAGACGGCCAGTCGCTTTCGGACGCAATCCTGTGTCACTCTCTCTTCAAAAGGCACAAGGATCATTAACAAATATGACTAACGTGCAGTCGAATTGATCAGAAACTAAAATTACAAGTAGTCTCATGAACTTCGTCGTGACCCCGTTCGTCTCGAAAACCTTCTTCACTGGGTCCCAACGATGTCGGGCCCTGAGGACGTCACGCTCCTGCGGGATGGTGAACTCCTCCAAGGGGTCTGGGATGCCCAGACTCGCGGCTTCCGCGTCCTCCTTGGCCCATACGGACATCTTCCCACCGTAACCACGGCTTCTGAGGTTGTGGCTCCCAATCTTCCTCTATTGCAGCCCCTTCATGCACTTCGACTTTTTTTTTGGCAGCTCCAGCCTCGCAAGCCGCCTTGAATATTTGAAAGTGCTCTATCATGATTGTCGGATTATCCTTTACAATCTCGGAGTAGGGTTCCTTTTTGATGACGATGCGATATTTCACCCTTGATTTCCAGGCGGCCAATGCGTCGCTAAACTTGGTCATGGCGTGTTTGTTTATCTTCTTCTTTGCCGGGTCCTTATCTGGATCTTTATAATCCTTTTCATTCCGGCTCGGGAACAAGAATATCTGGTGTAGCTTCTTTAGGAGGGAGGGCCTGATATTATCTATCTTCTTTAGTTTCTCATGGTTGATGTTGGCGGTTGTCCATTTGATGCAGCCTACTTGATTGACTTAGCACGCGTGCGCTTCCTCGGGTATGGTTGGCTCAAAATTGCCGCCGTCCACCTCCGTGACCACCAGTCTAGTAGTGCTGAGCTTGTTAGGAAGCCGTTGCCTCTTTGCTTTCGGTTCTATACCATCTCCGCTAGTCTCGGCACCGGTCTCAGTCTCAGCATCGGTGTCGATGCCGGTCTCTTTCTCAGTGCTGGTCTCAGTCTCAGCGCCGGTCTCAATCTCAGTGCAGGTCTTGATGTCAGTCTCAATCTTCGGTGTGACAGGTGGACCCACCAATATCAACTCTTGATCATCGGCGTCCCTCCAAAATTCTTCTGTCGCCCGGTAGAGGTTGTCGCAGTCACCAGAACACTGTCCTTCATCATTGCTAGCCATGTTTCCTACGATTAAATCTAGTAATTAATTCTAGACCTAATAAAATGAATAATGACATGCAGGAACGTTCACTCCTTCCGGGTGCGACAAATCCCGGGCACTCGATATATCCTAGTTTGTAGCACAAGTCATGCCGAAATTCACGGAAAATTTTGGCATGACTTTTGCTAAAAAGTGGACAAATCGAGAACCTGAAATTTGCCAGAACGAAAATGAATCAACATTCGGGCAAAACATAGGCCACTAGGCTTCATTCCCTGGAAACAACAAAGCCACTTGCGCACAATCGAACCACTTCAATGAAAAGATATAACATGACCACTTCAATGAAAAGATATAATCAACAATAAAAGTCTAGGAAGGGATCATCTTTAAAATAAAACTTGCCTAAATTCTTTTCCTTGAAAATAGTGGTCTTTTCAAAAATCAAAAACCTTTGCAAAATGACCTCACTAAACACTTCTTTGCCTAGGACAGAACCCAAATTATGTTGATCTAGCTATTCCTCTCTCTCTCTCTCACTAAACACACACACATTATTTTCTCTAACCCTTATCTGCCGAGGACAAAACCCAATTAAATTGCAAAGGAACTCCATTTCTCTAACCCTTCCGACCTAATGCTCTAAAATAAAAAATTTCTCTAACCTAGCCAACCTACTTAACCTAGCTTGTTAATATAACGAACCTTATTAACCTACCTATTTAACCTAGTTTACCTAGATAATTAACCTAATTAAACTAGTTAACGTAGCTACTTCTCTATCAAAGCCCTAAATAAATTTTTGCACTAATCTAGATAATTAACCTAATTAAACTAGTTAACCTAACTAGTTCTCTGCCAAAGCCCTAACTAAATTTTTGCACTAACCTAGATAATTAACCTAATTAAACTAGTTAACCTAACTACTTCTCTATCAAAGCCCTAACTAAATTTTTGCACTAACCTAGATAATTAACCTAATTAAAATAGTTAACCTAGGTTCTCTGTCTAGTGTTTGTGCTATATATGCATGAGAGAGAGAGGAGGGGTGGGGGCTTACAGAAGATGGCTCCGATGGTGGCGAAGGAGGCAGTGGTGGCGAGGAGGCAGGGGCATCTCCGGTGACGGCGAGGGAGGCAGTTGTGGCGAGGGAGGATCCGGTGGCGTCGACGGCTGCTCCGGTGGTGTTGATGAGGCCGCGCGTCTCCGTGGTGTTGGGGGCGGCTCCGGTAGCGTCGACGGCGCGCGGCTCATGTGTCTCCGGGGTATCAACGTCGGCCGGGGACGGCGGCGAAGTGGGGCGACGGCGAATCGAGGAGACGACAGCTGGGTGGGTCGAGAGATTTGGGGGAGATGTGGTGGCCGGGGGGAAACGATTTTTTGGTTAAGACAAACTTAGGGGTACCGCATTTTGCCAAATGTGCTATAGCTAAGTTAGCTATAGCGGTTTTAGCAAAATGCGCTACTGCTATAGCTATGTAATTTCCTTCCATTTTCTTATTTCCTTTTCTGTTTCTACAGCGTGGGTCTAGGTAACGCGCTGCTGCTACATTAGCTATAGCGCCTCTTACGAACAGACGCTACTGCTAACCTTTCTCTTTTTTTCGCTTTTTCATTTATTTTGCTTTACATTTTATTTTTTACTTTCCTCTTTTTCTATTTCTTTCAGTTTCATTTACTATTCTATTTGTTTTTCATTATATTTTATTTCCATTAGCAGTAGCACCTTTCGTCGGTAACGCGCTACTACTTATGTCCTAGCGGTAGCGCGCTTCTCCCAAGCCCGCTACTGCTATGCATAGCATATCGTTTTAGCAATGGGAATATTAGTAGTAGCACTTTTATGACCGCACGCGCTACTGCTACAATTTTATCTGTAGCACGGTTTTTGCTCACTCGCTACTGCTATCTAGCACTAGAGCACTTTTTTCACCCGCACTTGTGCTAGCTATGTTATGTTTCTTCTTGCTACTTTAACTCTTTAGTACCTACATACTAGTGTTTCTTTAATAGAATTTAGCACCCCATTTAAGCACGTACTAGCTTTTTTAGTAGTACTATATGCATAATTTAGCGACGACCGCTCTCTATATGTACCACCTTTTTTTAATTTCAAGTTTTGCTTCATGGTTCAAGCCATCGATACTACTACTATACAAAAGTATACATTTCTTAAAAGGCTAGAATACTGTTCATCACAGATATAGCCAGTTAAATTCTCAACCTAGAACGACGTACATGCCATGTAAACCGATACAGAGGAAGTATAGTAAAAATGAGGTGATTTTACCGAGCGATCGGCGGGGGAGCATGGCCTATCATGCGGTCCCACGTGTCATGATGTACCAAGGCGATGCACGTGTCCCTCTTGAGGCAGAAGCAATACTACATGGTTTGAGATGATGGCGAACTGAAGTGTGAAATAATGGTTGCTTCGTCCATCTGGGAAGGTGCGGCATTGTGATTTGACGCCTTGTTGCTCATTACTACTACTGGGGTGCGTCCCCCCTGCTGTTCTGCACTATTATTTGGTGCTTGACACGTTGACCTGGTTACTCTATGTCCCAAATGTTTGTGACAGGAAGTACAGAATTCTTGAAAGGGAGCGTCGACGGACGAGTACAAGAGATAGCTTGGGTTTTTGCTGCTTCGCGCGATCCATCGATACAAACCCGGACTATAAAAAGGCGAGGGCGGGTCTTCTCCCGCGCGACAGGCAGGGGAGTTTGGCATAGTCTGTTCGAGGCAAGGAGGCAGGAAGGGAAATAAGCAAATAAAGGTTGAGCCACTTAGTTTTGGGAAAATATGATTTTATGGAGTACGTACCCACTAGGGCTTATAGGGCTCATCTAAAAAACATTCGTTTTTCCGTTTATAAGTATCAATTCTACTACTAGTAGTAGTACTATCACATGTTGGATTTCGAGGTGCGTTAGATCACCCGATGCAAGGAGTGTCAAGAGAAAACTCACCAATGCATGTAGAAGTTCATGGAAATTTAGTGGTCATTCATGCATTCGTTCTAATTAATGCCTTGGTAAACATAACTTCTTGAGAAAAATGAGCGTGCTAATTACTTGTGGAAACTACGAAATTAATTCGACCACTCACCGTCTACCTTGGTTGGATATATTTTGAAATTGAGCCATAAATTGGAAAGGAGGGAGTAGTAACTTTTGTCTCGATTACTATTTGTGGCCTTGTATAGATGCAAAATGTATTTTTTTATAGTGGCCTTGTATAAGTAAATGGAGGAAGTACTAAAGGACATATATATTCCAAACAATTTAATAATCTCTCTAACCAAGGTAGTAGGGAAGAGGAGTAAATGGAGGGAGTAGTAAATTTTCTCCTCGTCCTGCGAGCCACCGCGCCCGTGGGCGGGGGAGACGGCGTGCTAAGCAAGCTTCTACTCGTTCTACGAGTTGACGGGACACATCAAAAGTACTCCAGTGTATAGAGCCTTGCCTCTAAGGTAGGCCCCACATGGTTTGCCTCTTTTTTAACATAACGTGTCAAGTCGCAATTTGTTTGTTCACCCGTGGTAGACGATCCTCCCTCCATCAAGTTGACAACTAGTACATGTGTCAAATTACCATGTGGGTTGCCTTTTCGTACAGAAATGAGCTCCACCGTGTACCCGCATGGGTGTGGTTGGGAAAGAGACGGGAGTACGTGCGCCGTGCGTGCACCTATTCTCTTCATGCATATCCCACGCCTACATGGGTGTGTGTGAGAGAGATACAAACCTAGACATAATGCGCCGTCCATCCCCAAGCCTCAGCCCAGTCCGACCACCAGTCACCACCACGCCCCACTCCTCCTCACCTTATCTCTCATCTTTCTCCCTCCATTTTGATATACAAGGCCACTATAAAAATTACACTTTGCAGATATACCAGGACACTAACACAAATCGATGCAATATTAATGGTGTTTGCCTCGTAGTACTAGCAATGGAGGACATTAATTATCCCTTGCATGCATGCGGGAGTGTGAGCATTGCCTTGATGTGCATGAAAGAGAAGAATACACATTAATTTACATGGCAAACAAGGAAACAAGGTGGCTTGCAACATTGACTTAGAAGATATTAATTTTTGCCTTGGTACCTGTAATATGGGTTTGTGGCCTTGTATAAAAAAATGGAGTCCGATAAAATTCTCGAGATACCCTTTATCCGATAAAATTCTCGAGATATCATTAGTTTTTACAAAATGGGATTACTCCTGCATGGGTCAATCACAATAGGTGTTTTGTCAAAAAAATGCATCTTGATGTTCCGTGCAATGCACGGGCATCTTGCTAGTCCATGAAAACAACATATGGCAAAATTCCACGGCGAAAGAGGGATTTGAATCTGTTGGGAGGGGCTGTTTGGATGTTGCCTGGGGTAGCCAAAATATTGGCGACCCTTTTGTCCACCGGTGCCTTTGCCACCGATGAACGAGGAATGGCTTGGGTGCATATGCATCCTCCAGCGCGCACGTTGGAGACGAGCTCGCACAAGTTGTGTTTTTTTGTCCCACCACGCCGCCCAAGCCGCCCGCAGACCGGCCGGCGACCCGCAAATTATTGCATCCAACCATAGCCGCACACATTATGATAGCAACTCAACCACCCCGACGATATTCACGCAACACGGCGATATTTCATATAAACAACGACGGAAATCATATAAAATACCGGATTTTTCATACAAACATGACGGATTTCATTACATTCGAATGAACTACACGGTGCTAGTTCTGGACAGCATAGGTATATAATACGTGGCCTAAATGGTCACGCGCCGATCGATTTGTGTTCCTCATGTACGGCAGCACGATCATCGGACCGCCGTATGCTTCAGCGCACAGGACGGCTCGTTTCCCCACTGCCCAACTGATATCATTGGCTGATGCCGAAGATGATGGTGGAAGGGGGTTTCCCCGCTTCCGTGGAGCCCATGTGAGGTCAAGGAAGGTCCTCGGAACAAAAGGATCCGACAAGACACCTGCTGTGTACACCGGTGTCCCCTCCGCAGTGGCCTTCAAGGGACCCATGCGGCGGCGGCCTCTCACGTTCTACTTCTCCTCATGATGGCGGCGGACACGGAAGTGCTGGCCACCGACTCGTCGCTCTCCGCGCACTCGGCTTTTGTGACTGCTTGCATGGCGCGGCCGCCGGCATGGGAGTCTCGGCCACAGAAATGGGAGACGCGGTACTAGGCGGCGACGTGGACGGCAGCAATGACGCCCGTGCGCCACTCCTCATTGAGCTGACCTGGAGCAGCGAGTTGCTGAACCGCGCCCCGACTTGGGGCGGCAACTGGCTCCATCGGGCTTGTATAGCTTGTATCCGGCGGGCTCGGCGGGCTTGGCTGGCTACCTAGCCGGCTTGGATGCGGAATAACTACTCTTCGTAAACCATTGTAAGAGTGGACAAAATGGTGAAGGAGGAGATAGGGGAGCGGCGGAGGTGTGCGATTCTTGGCCGGCATTTGGCCTCGTTTAAATAGGAAATTAAATAGACGGCGGATGGGAGGAGCTCGACCGGCGTTGCGTTTAGTGCCCGCCCGGTCATGAACGAACGTGTGTCCAGAGTGGGTTTCTCGGCTTCCACACGGGCGAGTTTCATGGAGGCGTTTGAATGCGGCAAGGAGGCGTGTTCAGCCGGGCGTGCAGCGAGTGGCGCCCTCGACTCTGACATAGGACACTGCGCCGTTCTTTCACTAACGTGTGGGCTCTTTGGGCACATGGCCTGCATGTCAGTGACCCAACGCAGGAAGCGCACAGCAGAGGAACCTTTGGTGGGCTAGGGCGGCCAGCAGTGTGACATCATCTTTTTCATGTAGATAAGCCTACTATATTGATAGCCTGTTCGATATGTTGAGATTCATAAAGACCGCTGCAAACATCAATGTTCTGCTTATCACAGATAAGATTGATTAATACCCATAACAATCCATGTCCTTAACAAAGGGTGCATGCACGTATAGGTTGAGCGTGCGTCTTGCGTCGTGTGCTGTGTGCATGCAGGCGTGCGAGTCTTGTGTGCGTGCAAGGGTACGTTTCAGTGTTGCATGCATGTGTGCGTAAGTGCGTGTGTTCATGAGTAAATGTGTACGTGTCAGTGTCGCACGCCTGCATGCGTGCGTGTGTTCATTATGTGTATGTGTTAGTGTTGCACGCCTGCATGCGTGCGTGTCTTGCGTGCGTGCATGTGTACGTGCAGGGTGAGGCTACACGTCAGTCGACTGACTTTTTCATCTCTGGTCATTAGATTTTCCATCTGTTGCATACAAAATCAAGGGCCTGCAGTTTATCATCAAACTCTACCCCCCTGAGCCGCCAGCCACCACAGACCGAACCGCTAGCCCCCTCTGCCCCCGACCGGCCCATGCCGCCACGCCGCCCGGCCCGCCCCGAAACCACTCCCCACCGCCGGTCCGCCGCGGCACCGGCCATCCCTCTAGCCCCCCCCCCCCCCCCCACGCTGAGATTTTTCTCCGGCGATCCCCACCCCACCGCCCAATCAATGCCCCCCCCACCGCTGGCGACTGCCAACCAGATGTCTCACGACTTCGAATACCCACCGACCACTAATTTATTAGCATTTTTGTCCTTCATATACGCGCTGACGGGTGGGTGCTATGGTAATGTGCGCTGCTGAATGTGGACCGTTTGACTGGTCAATTGATCGTGTCATCAACAAATTACGGAGCTGTATGGTGAGCCAGTGACCGTATGATCACCCTAAAATGTCTTTTATTAACACAGTGCAGACTCAAACTACCATTTCTTTCTTTCATATACGGGCTGACAGGTGGACCCCACGGTTACGCGCCCCGATGGTGCAACACTAGTTGCACCACGTGGAACGTTTGACTGGTCAATTGATTGTGTCATCAACAAAATACTGAGTTGTATGGGTGAGCCAGTGACCGTATAATCATGACATGTATTTTTTTAACATGGTACAGATACAATGGCTCATATATACGCGCAAGCACTCACTGCTATAAGTGCACACACGCCGACTACTACCTCTTGAGCACTGCGTTGGATTTCCCCGAAGAGGAGAGGATGATGCAGCAAAGTAGCGTAAGTATTTCCCTCAGTTTTTGAGAACCAAGGTATCAGTCCAGTAGGAGACCACGCACAAGTCCCTCGTACCTACACAAAACGATAGCTACTCGCAACCAACGCGATTAGGGGTTGTCAATCCCTTCACGGTCACTTACGAAGGTGAGATCTGATAGAGATGATAAATAATATTTTTGGTATTTTTGATAGATAGATGCAAAGTAAAAAGTAAAAACTAAAGTAAAAGCAATGCAAGTAAATAAAGCGATAGAGATTGATATGATGAGAATAGACCCGGGGGCCATAGGTTTCACTAGTGGCTTCTCTCAAGAGCATAAGTATTCTACGGTGGGTGAACAAATTACTGTTGAGCAATTGACAGAATTGAGCATAGTTATGAGTATATCTAGGCAATGATCATGTATATAGGCATCACATCCAAGACAAGTAGATCGAAACAATTCTGCATCTACTACTATTACTCCACTCATCGACCGCTATCCAGCATGCATCTAGAGTATTAAGTTAAAAACAGAGTAACGCCTTAAGCAGGATGACATGATGTAGAGGGATAAATTCATGCAATATGATAAAAACACCATCTTGTTATCCTCGATGGCAACAATACAATACGTGCCTTGCAACCCTTTCTGTCACTAGGTAAGGACACCGCAAGATTGAACCCAAAGCTAAGCACTTCTCCCATTGCAAGAACTACCAATATAGTTGGCCAAACCAAAAAGGATAATTCGAAGAGACTTGCAAAGATAACTCAATCATACATAAAAGAATTCAGAGAAGAATCAAATATTTTCCATAGATAATACTGGATCATAAACCCACAATTCATCGGTCTCAACAAACACACCGCAAAAAGAAGAATATTACATCGAATAGATCTCCACGAGAGAAGGGGAGAACATTGTATTGAGATCCAAAAAGAGAGAAGAAGCCATCTAGCTACTAGCTATGGACCCGAAGGTCTGAAGTAAACTACTCACACTTCATCGGAGGGGCTATGGTGTTGATGTAGAAGCCCGCCGTGGTGGATGCCCCCTCCGGCGGAGCTCCGGAACAGGCCCCAAGATGGGATCTCGTGGATATAGAAGGTTGCAACGGTGGAATTAGGTTGTTGGGTCCTCTTCTGATCTTTTGGGGATACGTAGGTATATATAGGAGGAAGCAGTACGTCGGTGGAGCAACAGGGAGCCCACGAGGTAGGGGGCACGCCCAGGGGGGGCACGCTCCACCCACATGACCGCCTCTGGCACTTCTTGGAGTAGAGTTCAAGTCTCCTGGATCACGTTCGGTGAGAAAATCATGTTCCCGAAGGTTTCATTCCGTTTGGACTCCGTTTGAAATTCCGTTTCTTCGAAACACTGAAATAGGCAAAAAACATCAATTCTTGGTTGGGCCTCCGGTAATAGGTTAGTCCCAAAAATAATATAAAAGTGGAAAATAAATCCCAATATAGTCCAAAACAGTAGATAAAGTAGCATGGAGCAATCGAAAATTATAGATACATTGGAGACATATCAGGCATCCCCAAGCTTAATTCCTACTCTTCCTCGAGTAGGTAAATGATAAAATAGAATTTTTGATGTAGAGTGATACTTTTGCATAATTTTAATGTAAATCTTCTTAATTGTGATATGAATATTCAGATCCGAAAGATTCAAGACAAAAGTTTATATTGAAACAAAAAATAATAATACTTCCAGCATAGTAATCAAAGCAATCATGTCTTCTCAAAATAGCATGGCAAAAGAAAGTTCATCCCTACAAAATCATATAGTTAGGCTATGCTTCATTTTCATCACACAAAGATGTTCCCAACTTCTATACCCCCGATGACAAGCCAAGCAATTGTTTCATACTTAAATAATCTCAAACTTTTCAACCTTCACACAATACATGAGCGTGAGCCATGGATATAGCACTATGGGTGGAATAGAATATGATGATGGGGATTGTGTGGAGAAGACAAAAAAAAGGAGAAAGTCTCACATTGACGAGGATAATCAACGGGCTATGGAGATTCCCATCAATTGATGTCAACATGAGGAGTAGGGATTGGCATCCAATGGATGCACTAGAGCTATGAATGCTCAACAAAAGAAAACTAGTGGGTGTGCATCCAACTTGCTTGCTCATAAAGACCTAGGGCATTTGGGGAAGCCCATCGTAGGAATATACAAGTCAAGTTCTATAATGAAAGATTCCCACTAGTATAAAAAGACAACTTAATGAGACTCACTACATGAAGAACAAGGTGCTACTTTGAAGCACAAGTGTGAAAACACAGATAGTAGCATTGCCCTTTTTATTTATTTTCTTATTTTTGGGCCTATCTTTTTTTTTCTTTTGGCCTTTTTTTTGGGGCAATGCTCTAAAAATGATGATCATCACACTTCTATTGATTACAACATAAGGATTACAACTCGAAACTTAGAACAAGATATGACTCTATTTGA
Organism: Triticum timopheevii; assembly: GCA_963921465.1. Taxonomy (NCBI): domain Eukaryota; kingdom Viridiplantae; phylum Streptophyta; class Magnoliopsida; order Poales; family Poaceae; genus Triticum; species Triticum timopheevii. The sequence goes on along the minus strand of OY997266.1, from coordinate 237,947,990 downwards.
ATGCCTCCGGCGGTGTACCGGGATGGTGCAATGAATCAAGAGTGACATATATGAAAAATAATGCATGGCGGCTTTGCCACAAATACGATGTCAACTACATGATCATGCGATGGCAATATGACAAAAGTAATGTATGTCATGATGATGATGATGATGGTAGTTGCATGGCAATATATCTCGGAATGGCTATGGAAATGCCATGATAGGTAGGTATGGTGGCTGTTTTGAGGAAGATATAAGTAGGTTCATGTGTGATAGAGCGTATCGTATCACGGGGTTTGGATGCACCGGCGAAGTTTGCACCAACTCTCAAGGTGAGAAAGGGAAATGCACGGTACCGAAGAGGCTAGCAAAGGAGGAAAGGTGAGAGTGCGTATAATCCATGGACTCAACATTAGTCAAAAGAACTCATATACTTATTGCAAAAATTTAGAAGCCATCAAAAGATTCAAGTACTACACGCATGCTCCTAGGGGGATAGATTGGTAGGAAAAGACCATCGCTCATCCCCGACCGCCACTCATAAGGATGCACAAGCCAGGTACACTTCATGTTTCAAATTTGATACACAACTTTAACCATACGTGCATGCTACGGGACTTGCAAACTTCAACACAAGCATTTCTCAAATTCATAATCACCCAACTAGCATGACTTTGATATTACCACCTCCATATCTCAAAACAATTATCAAGCATCAAACTTATCTTAGTATTCAATTCACTCAAAAGAAACTTTCACATATCCTGAACACCAAGTATATTAACATTAATCAAATTACCATGCTATTAATGACTATCAAAATAATCTAAGTGAAGCATGAGAGATCAATAGTTCTTTAAAACAAATCCCCCACCGTGCTCTAAAAGATCTAAGTCAAGCACTAGAGCAAAAATTATCACGCTCAAAAGATATCAGTGAAGCACATAGAGCATTCTAGCAAATTCCAAATCATGTATGGCTCTCTCAAAAGGTGTGTACATCAAGGATGACTATGGTAGACTAACAAGCAAAGACGCAAATAATACAAGACGCTCCAAGCAAAACACATATCATGTGGTGAATAAAAATATAGCTCCAAGAAAATTACCGATGGAAGTGGAGGAAAGAGGGGATGCCTTCCGGGGCATCCACAAGCTTTGAATTTTTGGTGTCCTTGGATTATCTTGGGGGTGCCATGGGTATCCCTAAGCTTAGGCTCTTGCCACTCCTTGTTCCATAATCCATCAAAAGAACTCACCCAAAACTTGAAAACTTCACAACACAAAACTCAACAGAAATCTCGTGAACTCCATTAGAGAAAGAAAAAAAAAGACTACTTCAAGGTACTGTAATGAAATCATTCTTTATTTATATTGGTGTTAAACCTACTGTATTCCAACTTCTCTATGGTTTATAAACTATTTTACTAGAACAGAATCTGTCAAAAACAGAACAGTCTGTAGCAATCTGTAGCTAACGCAAACTTCTGGAACTCTAAAAATTCTACCAAAATAGGAAGTCCAGGACAATTTGTTTATTGAACAGCAGCAAAAAGAATCAATGCAAAAGCACGTTCCTGTGATTTAACAAAATTATATTTGTGCGTGCAAAGTTTCTGTTTTCAGCAGAATCAAATCAACTATCATCGTAGGTTATCCTATAGGCTCTACTTGGCACAAACACTAATTAAAAGATAAAACCACATCCAAACAGAGGCTAGATGGATTATTTATTCCTAAACAGAAGCAAAAACAAAAAACACAAAATAAAATTGGGTTACCTCCCAACAAGCGCTATCGTTTAACGCCCCTAGCTAGGCATAAAAGCAAGGATAGATCTAGGTATTGCCATCTTTGATAGGAAATCCATAAGTGGCTCTCATGATAGATTCATATGGTAATTTTATTTTCTATCTAGGGAAGTGTTCCATGCCCTTCTTTAAGGGAAATTGGAATCGAATATTCCCTTCCTTCATATCAATAATTGCACCAATCGTTCTAAGGAAAGGTCTACCAAGAATAATAGGACATGAAGGATTGCAATCTATATCAAGAACGATAAAATCTACGGGCACATAATTCCTATTTGCAACAATAAGAACATCATTAATTCTTCCCATAGTCTTTTTAATAGTGGAATCCGCAAGATGCAAGTTTAGAGAGCAATCATCAAAATCACGGAAATCTAGCAAATCACACAAAGCTTTGGGAATAGTAGAGACACTAGCACCCAAACACACAAAGCATGAAACTCATAATCTTTAATTTTAATTTTAATAGTAGGTTCCCACTCATCATAGAGTTTTCTAGGGATAGAAACTTTCAACTCAAGTTTTTCTTCATAAGATTGCATCAAGGCATCAACAATGTGTCCGGTAAAGGCCTTATTTTGACTATAAGCATGAGGAGAATCTAGCATGGATTGGAACAAGGAAATAAAACCAATCAAAGAGCAATTTTCATAATTAAATTCCTTGAGATCCAAAATAGTGGGTTTAGCAACATCTAGGTTTTTATTTCTTTCAATCCCACTTTCATCAATTTAATCATCAAGATCTAGAAACTCCGAATTCTTAAAACGCCTTCTAGGTAAGGGAAGATCATATTCAGTTTCATCAAGATTCATATTGCAAAACAAAGATTTAATGTGGGACACATCAATAACTTTTAGATCTTCAGCTTGATTTTCATAGGAATTGGAAGAACACTCTTTAATAAAGGCATCTTTTGAAGCACGCATCCTAGCGGTTCTTTCCTTGCACTCATCAATGGAAATTCTCATGGCTTTGAGAGACTCATTGATATCATGCTTAGGAGGAATAGATCTAAGCTTTAAAGAATCGATTTCAAGAGAAATTGTATCAACGTTCCTAGCCAAATCATCAACTTTAAGCAATTTCTCTTCAAGCAAAGCATTAAAATTCTTTTGTGAATTCATAAACTCTTTAACACTACTCTCAAATTCAGAAGGCATATTATTAAAATTTCCATAAGAGTTGTTGTAGGAGTCCCTCTATACGCGTTGTTTCCAAAACTATTCCTACCAACAAAATTCACATCCATAGATTCATTATTATTCTCAAGCAAGGTAGACAAAGGCATATCATTGGGATCAAGAGGAGTATTTTTAGGAGCAAACATCTTCATAAGTTCATCCATCTTTTCACTCAAAACATTGATTTCTTCTATAACATGCACTTTTTTACTAGAAGATCTTTCGGTGTGCCATTGAGAATAATTAGCCATAATATTATCAAGCAATTTTGTAGCATCTCCTAACGTAATTTCCATAAACGTGCCTCCCGCGGCCGAATCTAAAAGATTTCTAGAAGCAAAATTCAATCTGGCATAAAAATTTTGTATGATCATCCATAAATTCAACCCATGAGTAGGGCAATTGCAAAGCATCAATTTCATTCTTTCCCAAGATTGGGCAACATGCTCCTGATCAAGTTGTTTAAAATTCATGATATCGTTCCTAAGAGTGATAATCTTAGCGGGAGGAAAATACTTAGAGATAAAAGCATCTTTCCACTTGTTCCAAGAATCAGTACTATTTTTAGGCAAAGATGAAAACCAAACTTTAGCACGATCTCTAAGTGAAAACGGAAATAACTTCAATTTGACAATATTGTTATCTATATCTTTCTTCTTTTGCATATCACATAAATCAACAAAATTGTTTAGATGAGTAGCGGCATCTTCACTAGGAAGGCCGGTGAATTGATCTTTCATAACAAGATTCAGCAAAGCGGTATTGATTTCACAAGACTCATCATTATTAAGAGGAGCAATCGGAGTAATAAGGAAATCATTATTATTGGTATTCGAGAAATCACACAACTTGGTATTATCTTGTGCCATGGTAACAAGTAATCCAACACACAAGCAAACAGAAAGGCAACGGGAAAACGGGAAAGAGAGGAGGAGATTGGGAAAGAGAGGGCGAATAAAACGACAATGGTGAAGTGGGGGAGAGGAAAACGAGAGGCAAATGCAAATAATGTAATGCGAGAGATATGGATTGCGATGGGTACTTGGTATAGTTGACTTGCTTGCGTGAGCCTCCCCGACAACGGCACCAAAAATTCTTCTTGCTACCTCTTGAGCACTGCGTTGGATTTCCCCGAAGAGGAGAGAATGATGCAGCAAAGTAGCGTAAGTAACCCTCAGTTTTTGAGAACCAAGGTATCAATCCAGTAGGAGACCACGCACAAGTCCCTCATACCTACACAAAACGATAGCTACTCGCAACCAACACGATTAGGGGTTGTCAATTCCTTCACGGTCACTTACGAGGGTGAGATCTGATAGAGATGATAAATAATATTTTTGGTATTTTTGATAGATAGATGCAAAGTAAAAAGTAAAAAGTAAAGTAAAAGCAAAGCAAGTAAATAAAGCGATAGAGATTGATATGATGAGAATAGACCCGGGGGCCATAGGTTTCACTAGTGGCTTCTCTCAAGAGCATAAGTATTCTACGGTGGGTGAACAAATTACTGTTGAGCAATTGATAGAATTGAGCATAGTTATGAGTATATCTAGGCAATGATCAAGTATATAGGCATCACGTCCAAGACAGGTAGATCGAAACGATTCTGCATCTACTACTATTACTCCACTCATCGACCGCTATCCAGCATGCATCTAGAGTATTAAGTTAAAAATAGAGTAACGCCTTAAGCAAGATGACATGATATAGAGTGATAAATTCATGCAATATGTTAAAAAACCCATCTTGTTATCCTCGATGGCAACAATACAATACATGCCTTGCAACCCTTTCTATCACTGGGTAAGGACACCGCAAGATTGAACCCAAATCTAAGCACTTGTCCCATTGCAAGAACTACCAATCTAGTTGGCCAAACCAAAAAGGATAATTCGAAGAGACTTGCAAAGATAACTCAATCATACATAAAAGAATTCAGAGAAGAATCAAATATTTTCCATAGATAATACTGGATCATAAACCCACAATTCATCAGTCTCAACAAACACAAGGCAAAAAGAAGAAGATTACATCGAATAGATCTCCACGAGAGAGGGGGAGAACATTGTATTGAGATCCAAAAAGAGAGAAGAAGCCATCTTGCTACTAGCTATGGACCCAAAGCTCTGAAGTAAACTACTCACACTTCATCGGAGGGGCTATGGTGTTAATGTAGAAGCCCTCCGTGGTGGATGCCCCATCCGGCGGAGCTCCGGATTAGGCCCCAAGATGGGATCTCGTGGATACAAAAGGTTGCGACGGTGGAATTAGGTTTTTGGCTCCTCTTCTGATTGTTTGGGGATACGTAGGTATATATAGGAGGAAGGAGTATGTTGGTGGAGCAACAGGGGGCCCACGAGGTAGGGGGCGCGCCTAGGGGGGCGCCCTCCACCCTCGTGACCGCCTCTGGCACTTCTTGGAGTAGGGTCCAAGTCTCATGGATCACGTTCGGTGAGAAAATCACGTTCCTAAAGGTTTCATTCCGTTTGGACTCCGTTTGATATTCCGTTTCTCCGAAATACTGAAATAGGCAAAAAACAGCAATTCTGGGCTGGGCCTCCGGTTAATAGGTTAGTCCCAAAAATAATATAAAAATGGAAAATAAAGCCCAATATAGTCCAAAACAGTAGATAAAGTAGCATGGAGCAATCTAAAATTATAGATACGTTGGAGACGTATCACCGACCCTACCACTATGACCACCTTCGAGAGAGTGAGCCAGCATATGATCTTGAGACTTTACGAAGTCACCATAGGTGCCTCGTAGTCGAGTGGACCGTCTCCTCCCACTGAACGCACATCGCCAGAAAATACTGAAATTAACCCAGGATAAATGCGAGCACCGGGACTTTAACCCTGGTGGGCTCGAGAAACCACCGTACTCCTAACCATCCAACCACATGTTGATTAGCACGACAAAATGTATGTGGTGATTGTGATGAGCTTATTCTCAAGTCCAGTGACCATAACATGCTTTCACTTCAAATATAATGACTGTAAGTGTCGTCAACAAAATACAGAGCATACATCAAATGCAAAGTCCGTCAGTATCATCAAGAAAATACGGAGACGTATCATGAGCTAGATACCGTATGATCACCACGAGAATGTATACAGTGACCATAATGAGCATATTCTGATGTCCAGTGACCGTATAGTGCTTTAGCTTGAAATACAGTGACCATCACGCGTGAATGTGTCCTGGGCATTCATACTTTTAGAGGGCCGAGAGATAGTTTGTGTGCGTACATGAAAGTGGTGTAGAAAGAGGGGGTGTCCGTTGGAGACAAGAAGAGATATGCCCTTCGTTTCTCTTTCCCGTGAATAATATTTTAGGAGAATATATAAACATTCACAATGCATTTGGATGCACCATGCAATTAACTTCCATGTATAACATTGTACTATTGTATATGCTTATTTTCTTAGTGGCCGATTGCGTGTGTGGTGTGGTGGGCACATCATTTCTAGTTCTGGTGGGTCAACATGAGGACTCATGGGTCCGTTCCATCCTGTGCCACATAGGTTGGACCGAGACGCGTTATACGAAGACCCATGTGGAGGACTCGGCGTACAACACGAAGTTACTAGAGTCGCGGAGGACTCTATCCCCACTGGTGATAAGCCGACTGTATATGATTTGTAACCCTATGCCCCCAGTATGCTATACAATCTTGGGGGCTAGTTCATAGATAGTATACACACACGCACAATGCCTGGTATTTATGTGTACTTTGTACACACCCCTGTCACTAATATACAATACAAGGAGTAGGCTTTTTCCTCAACTGCAAGGGTCCGAACAAGGGTAAAACTTTGCCTTGTATTACCATCCAGCCTAACAGTCAGGGATATCCTACCGAATAATATGATGGAATAATATCTTCCAACTACTAAGGTAGAGGTGTGTGAGAGAGGCCTAAAGATAATTTGCATGCAGGAGACATGTAGGCACATATATGCGCGTATAGAGAGCTAGTAGAGACCGTGCGTGTGTATATATGCATGTGAGAGAATTACTGTTTTCCAACTGAGATTAGTGAAAAGAGTGGTACATAGTAATCAGAAAGAGAGAGAGATACAGAGAGAGCATGTGTGTGAGATACCCCGACACCCCGAGAGAGATTGTGAGCATGTGTGAAAGAGAAATGCCGATGCATATAAAGTGTGTGCACTTAAGCAATAGATAGAGAGATATATAGCGCATTTGTGAGAACGGGCCGAGGCATAGTGGATCTACGTGTAAAAGGCGATTCTACGCATTAAATTAAAATATAAATGGCATTATTATTTTTGGATGAGATCATGAATTTTGCAAATTGCGTATGGACGAAAATCGGTCTATCAGACACCCATACTCTATTGAATTCTAGCATGTGCATGTGTTTATTTCAAATTATCGATCCATAGAGTAAGAGCGGTTTGAAATTCAGGAAATGGATGCTTTTGCAATTCATATATAAACATTAATTAGTGCACTCCATGTTGTTAGTGTGAAGCACTTTATACATTTGTCACTTGCATGGATGCATTCCATATTGCTAGCTACGAAATAGAATACATGTCGAATTCAACATAAAGGGGGTTTCGAAGATTCGAATTCATAGTAAGTGCATTCATCTATTTAACCTGAGATAATGACATTTGTAAATCAGATGTAAAAGGGGGCATCAATCTTCGTTGTGCGTTTCAACGTGCTATATATATTCATACGCATGTTTAACTTTTTTTTCAACCAAGGAGATTATATCTGGAACCATGCATAAACTGAGGTAAGTTGCATATTTTTTAATATATACTCGTGTACAATGTATATTCAAATGTACCCCCTCCATTCCAAAATAATCGTAGCTTTAGGATTTTCAATAGTAAAGATTTGTGAAGTTTGACGAATCCTAAAAGTTCAATTCAAGAGAACCGAAAACGTTAATGCTTCTCCTCCCAAATATTGAATGAAGCACCAAATAGGCCTCTCGTCACCTGAAACCTCGCGAGACTAATGTTTGGTGGTAGGAAATTACTTTCCTGACTCTAGCCCGTGTAGCCTATTGGACCGATGTCCAAAGGTCTAAACTGGGGTAGGTTTGTAACTTCACCAAGACGCCAGTCTCAACCGCCTCCGAGAAGCATTCATATGCCGTGGGTGCCTAAACACCCATGCGCTAGGACGAAATCTATCCCGCCCACATTTTGGACACATGAGATTACTGTCCTACCCCCAACCCGCAATATGTCCGAAAATTTAGATGGGGGCAAAGTTTGTAAGTTTCCCCAAATTTCAAACAAGAGCATCCCAAACCGAAACATTGTTCCCCCTTAGTTCCGCGCCTCCCTCCGTTTCCCCATTCATACTCCGTGGGCACCAAAACACCCTCTCCACCATCCGAGAAACCCCAGCCTCCTCCGTCCTCCACCCCATAGAGCCCAATCCACCACCGCCCTCCACCATCACGTCAGCGCTGGTACCCCGACGTCATCGTCCAACGCATCCGCAACCGCAACGCCCTCAAGGACTTAGCAGCTAAAGCCAAGGCAGAGCTGCCTCCACGACACCGACACCGACGTGCGCACCACTCCAACCACGCCGTCCTGCGCCTCACTGCTACTACTTCACTATCGCAACCATCCATCGCACTGGAGCTGCTCCTGCTATGCTATCATTCACCGCCTCGGATCTGGTTACCCGCCGACAGACGGCCACCGCACCACACTCAACAACTTGGCCATGGGTTCGTCCAAGGCTCCACCATCCTCCACAACTTCTTGTTTCCAACGAACCACAAGAAGATTGTTGAATTGAAGGAGGACACAACACTGCGAGTAGAAAGAGGTACTCATCTTCCCTTATTCGTGCAAATCTTACGTATCTACTCACACCGTATTCATCCCACGAAAGAATCTAGTTGAGCACTTCTTACTGCATCTTCTTTGTGATACTAAATGCACAAGGTTTCCTCGCTTTACTATTTCACCATTGCTAGAGGTCAGTAGCCCGCCTGGATTTCAATTCAGGGTCCGTCGAACCACAATTAAAAGAAGCAGCACCCGCTTAGGCGCGCGGAGCACCTAGTCCGCCTGTTCACTTGGGAAGCGACGCATCGGTGTCTATCATAGGGGTGTGGGGCGCAGGAGCTACTTGCGCCTGATCTGGAGGTCGGCGGGGCTTGAATGGATGGTTGGGGGGCGATGCCAAGCACGACGGTCCGGTGAGGTCGAAGGGAGGGCGCAGGCAGGGGTCTGGGCCGGTGGTCGCTGGCGTTTCGAGGAAGATCGTCAACACTGACTGGCTGGAGGTAGATGAAGGCGATCTGCCCGTTCTTTGTACATCGGACGATGCAGAAAAACTGGACTGACCTATTTGTTTTCAGTCGACTATTATTTTCAGAGAATCTTGTAGTAATTTAGTGTGCCATGCATGTTGTAGAGCTATCATATGGTGATGACCCACAAGTATAGGGGATCTATCGTAGTCCTTTCGATAAGTTAGAGTGTCGAACCCAACGAGGAGCAGAAGGAAATGATAAGCGGTTTTCAGCAAGGTATTCTCTGCAAGTACTGAAATAAGGGGTAACAGATAGTTTTGTGATAGGATAAATTGTAACGAGCAACAAGTAAGAAAAGTAAATAAAGTGGAGCAAGGTGGCCCAATCCTTTTTGTAGCAAAGGACAAGCCTGGACAAACTCTTATAATAGGAAAAGTGCTCCCGAGGACACATGGGAATATCGTCAAGCTAGTTTTCATCATGCTCATATGATTCGCGTTTGGTACTTTGATAATTTGATATGTGGGTGGACCGGTGCTTGGGTACTGCCCTTACTTGGACAAGCATCCCACTTATGATTAACCTCTATTGCAAGCATCCGTAACTACAACAAAAGTATTAAGGTAAACCTAACCATAGCAACCCATGAGTAAACTAGGGTTTAAGCTTCTGTCACTCTAGCAACGCATAAACTAAGGTACATCCGTAACTACATCCAAATCAGCCCCTTATGAAGCAACGCATAAACTAGGGTTTTTAGCTTCTGTTACTCTACCAACCCATATTCTACTTATTACTTCCCAATGCCTTCCTCTAGGCCCAAATAATGGTGAAGTGTTATGTAGTCGACGTTCACATAACACCACTAGAGGTTAGACAACATACATCTTATCAAAATATCGAACGAATACCAAATTCACATGACTACTACTAGCAAGACTTCTCCCTTGTCCATAGGAACAAACGTAACTACTCACAAAGCATATTCATGTTCATAATCAGAGGGTAATAATATGCATAAAGGATCTGAACATATGATCTTCCACCAAATAAACCAACTACCATCAACTACAAGGAGTAATCAACACTACTAGCAACCTACTAGCACCAATCCCGGACTTGGAGACAAGAATTGGATACAAGAGATGAGCTAGGGTTTGGAGATGAGATGGTCCTGGTGAAGTTATTGATGGAGATTTCCCTCTCCCGATGAGAGGAGCGTTGGTGATGACGATTGTCGGTGTCAAAACCGGCGGATCTCGGGTAGGGGGTCCCGAACTGTGCGTTTAGGCGGATGGTAACAGGAGACGAGGGACACGATGTTTTACCCAGGTTCGGGCCCTCTTGATGGAGGTAAAACCCTACGTCCTGCTTGATTAATATTGATGATATGGGTAGTACAAGAGTGGATCTACCACAAGATCAAGGAGGCTAAACCCTAGAAGCTAGCCTATGGTATGATTGTTGTAATGTATGTTGTGTCCTACGGACTAAAGCCCTCCTGTTTATATAGAAATCGGAGGAGGCTAGGGTTACACAGAGTCGGTTACAATGGTAGGAGATCTACATATCCGTATCGCCAAGCTTGCCTTCCACGCCAAGGAAAGTCCCATCCAGACACGGGACGGAGTCTTCAATCTTGTATCTTCGTAGTCTTGGAGTCCGGCGGACGATGATAGTCCGGCTATCCGGACACCCCCTAGTCCAGGACTCCCTCAGTAGCCCCTGAACCAGGCTTCAATGACGATTAGTCCGGCGCGCATAATGTTCGGCATTGCAAGGCAGGTTCCTCCCTTGAATAATCCAGCGAAGATCATGAACACCAGGATAGTGTCGAGCTCTGCAAAATAAATTCCACATTCCACCGTAGAGAGAATAAAATGTACACTAGTTCAATCTGCTGATGTATTATGCAGCGTGACATCACATTCGACACGTCGAAACTCTAGTAGACAATTTGAGGCTCACATTCGACAACCTCAGAGCATATGACATCAAGCTGAATCCGGAAAAATGCGTTTTCGGCATACCAGCCGGAAAGCTGCTGGGCTTCATTGTATCCGGTAGAGGAATTGATGCAAACCCGGCTAAAATCCGAGCTCTGTCACAGTTGGATATTCCAAAAGACCTCAAGCAAATACAAAAATTAACAGGATGCGTGGCAGCCTTAAGCCGCTTTATCTCCCGTCTAGGAGAAAAGGCGTTGCCCCTCTATCGCCTCCTCAGGTGCACCGAACACTTTGAGTGGACGGATGTTGCCACTGCCGGACTCGAAGAAATAAAGGCCATATTGGCAACAAATCCGGTCCTGGCTGCGCCCACTCTGGGCGAACCAATGTTGTTATACATCGCAACAACGCATCAAGTTGTAAGCGCGGTCCTCGTCGTTGAACGAGCGACAGAAGGGCATAAATTCCCTCTTCAAAAACCAGTGTATTATGTATCCACTGTGTTAACCCCCTGCAAATCCCATTACCCTCACTATCAGAAGATAGCATATGCGGTGTTCATGGCGTCCCGGAAGCTCCGACACTACTTTCAGGAGTGTTCGATAACAGTGGCCTCTGAAGTACCACTCAATGACATTATAAATAACCGCGGCGCAATGGGCAGGATTGCAAAATGGGCCATTGAGCTCTTACCATTCGATATAACTTACAAACCTCGGTGAGCTATAAAGTCACAAGTTTTGGCTGACTTCATCGCCGAATGGACCGAAGCCGAACTCCCTAAAGAGTACGGCGCATACTCCAATTGGGTTATGCATTTCGACGGCTCTAAAATGTTGGCCGGACTGGGGGCTCCCAACCGGGGATACAGTCCAGTACGCACTTCAAATAATGTACACGGACTCCAACAATGCAGCCGAATACGAGGCCCTATTACATGGTCTCCGGATGGCAGTCTCCATGGGTATTCAACGACTAGAGGTGCGCGGGGACTCAAACCTTGCAATATCCCAAATAAATGGAGACTTTGACGCCAAGGATCCAAAAATGGCAACATATCGCAACACCGTTCTAAAAATGTTAGCTCGGTTTGAAGGACTCGAATTCCATCACATAGCCCGAGATAATAACCAAGTGGCCGACGTACTGGCATGCATCGGTGCGAAACGTGATGTTGTCCCTCCAAATATCTTCCTGGAACGGCTCTTCAAGCCATCCGTACTATGGGAAGAGGAGCCCGGAAGTGACAAACCAGAAAAAACTGAGCCAATCGGCGATTCAGCCGATGACATAAAACCGTCAGCCCATGACATAATGGCAGTAATCGCCCCGTGGACAGAACCATTCCTAGCCTGCTTGCTTAGGCAGGAACTCCCCGAAGACCAAAACGAGGCCTGCTGCATAGTCCGGCGATCGAAAGCCTACAAGGTCCATGAGGGAGAACTTTATAAGAAAAGCACAACCGGAGTCCTTCAAAGGTGTATCTCCGAAGAGGAAGGGCGAAACCTCCTGGCTGAAATTCATGCCGGACTAGGCGGACACCACGCAGCAGCCCGGGGCCCTTGTAGGAAAGGCATTCCGTACAGGATTTTATTGGCCGACGGCCCGGGCAGATGCCCAGGACTTAGTCCAGAGATGCGTTGGTTGTCAGCTCTTTGCTAATCAGAGCCATATGCCGCCTACCGCCCTCAAAACTATACCCATTACCTGGCCGTTCGCGGTCTGGGGGCTTGATATGGTTGGACCCCTTAAAGGGGGAACCCACAAGCAAAGCTACCTATTGGTCATGGTGGATAAATTCACCAAATGGATAGAGGCCAAGCCGGTCAAAACGGCAGAGTCCGGACCAGTGATAGACTTTATATCCGGGGTAGTACACCGTTACGGAGTCCCCCACAGCATCATCACCGATAACGGCACGAACTTCACAGCCGACGAGGTTAAGTCATGGTGCAAGAATATGGGCATCAAGCTCGACTACGCTTCAGTCTATCACCCTCAAACCAACGGTCAAGTGGAACGAGAAAATGGTCTAATAATGAGCGGCATTAAGCCCAGACTAGTGCGGTCACTTAGTAAATCAGACACGCACTGGGTCGAGGAGCTCGACTCCGTACTCTGGGGGCTGCGGACAACGCCTAACCGTACTACCGGATTCACACCATTTTTTATGGTATACGGTGCAGAGGCAGTCCTGCCCTGCGACATTATTCATGACTCACCTCGAGTGCGCATGTACGAGGAAAGAGAGGCCGAGCTGGATCGGTAGGACAGCCTGGACACATTGGAGGAAGAACGCGACGTCGCCAAAGCTCGTTCCGCATTCTATCAGCAGCAGGCTCGAAGATACCAAAGCAGAGAAGTACGGGCCAAGACTTACAACGTTGGCGAACTAGTTCTACGCCTGCCGGACAAGAAAAAGGACAAGCTCAAGCCCAAATGGGAGGGCCCCTTCATTATCGATCATGTCCTGAACGGCGGAGCATACCGTCTACGAAATGCGTCGGATAACCGACTCGAGCCGAACCCATGGAACGCAGCCCGCCTCCGAAGATTCTATGCCTAGCGCCGGAGTAAGAGTTCGTCCCCTCCCTCCGTCCAAATTTTTATACCTTGGCTGCCTTTCGTTTCTCTTTTCATAACCTTTTTATTAATAAGCCCCTAAGGGCTTACTTTTGCATTTTTTCGCATACACTTGATGTGCCATCCACACTCATTATACCTGGGGGCTTCTTTTACAGAAGCTCAATTATAAGGGTTTCATGCCCAGCACATGTGTCACGCTTCCACATGTACCTTTTACTCACCATTATATGCATCGATATGACTTAAGTTTTGGCCAAGCTGGGTTGCCTGGCTCCTATGCTTACCCCTACGTTCCCGATTGTTCGGCTAGGAGGTAAAGGGAGCACCTCTGCGATTGTTACTGCCGGGTCAGCCGGATGTGTACCTCAGACTGGGTGAAGCCGAAAGCTAGCGTTCTTAAGGGAATATTCGGTCGGTGACTTAAAAGATGACTTTTTACTTATTTATCTATCTACCCCCAGATGTTTTACTTCTTTCTTTGCAGTCCGAACATGCACTTTAGGGCATGCCTCCCAGCGAAAGGAACCCTTAACGGAACTATTCTCCCTGGAAGATGTTTCTTACTAACCATGTAATATAACATAACTAGTTGGGCACTTGTCTGATAAAGTACTAATGACCCCTACGCATGGTCTCCATGCATACCATGGTTGTTGCTTAACCAAAAAGGTATTCGGACACACTCCGGACTCTAGGGTCCCGAGGTTGAAGCGAAAAGGTCGGCAAAGACAAACGATCTACAATCCGGCTAGAAGGCATTTCACATGTCACTTCAAAGGAAAACATACATTGTCAAATTTATTGATTGTATTCCTCCTCAATCCCGTCTAACAGGCTGTCTAACTTACAGTCCCGTTGGGAAAACTTAGCAGCCAACTCTACTTGGCTGTATACTAAACTCACAGGGATCTCCTTCCCATCGGGCCCCACCGGTCCAACTTCGGCCATATGGTTGGGATCCGCCTTCTTATACCGCGTCTTCACCATGCCCCAAGCCTCCCTGGCACCTTGACGGCAAGCCGAAATCTTCCACAAACGGAAGCGCTGCCGCACTCCCTGAAGCTTCTCCGCAAGCTCCCCAAGGCCCTCGGGTACGGAGAGGGCTGGCCATAAAGCCCGGACGACGCCGGTCATTGCCTGCCGAACTTGTTCGAGCAGTTGCAACAGTTCGGGAAGCTGATCACCCGTTGATATGGGCATCTCCTCTGCAGGACGACCTGTGAGTATACCTACAAGACATATCATGTCAAGATACTTCCTCGCCGAACTCTTCTTTTCAAAGGAGTCCGCTCAAGCACTTACTATAAATGCCGCGACGAAGCCGCTGATTCTCCTTAACGAAGCCGGACAGCTCGGCTCGAGCGCCTTTTAGCTCTTCTCCGAGCTTGGCATTGGCATCCTGGAGCTTGTTCCTTTCTTGCTGAACCCTATTCAGCACACTCTCGCCGGCCTTTAGCTGGCGCAGCAATGCTTGCCTATCCGGATCTTGTCCGGCGGCACTTGCAATGTCATTATTAGACTCGTGCGCACGCCGCACAGCGCTTATATTTATTAATGAAAATGTGTTACCAGGAGGGGTCTCTGCGTCTCCTCCTGCGGCAACAAGTGCGGCCTCAAGTTGGGCCTTGCAATCTTGCAGCTTCCGAGACAGCTAGGCATTCTTCTCGGTAAGAGCCTGCGTTTTCAAATGATCCTTAAATCAGTTAACATAACTACTTTAAGTCTCGGGGGCTACTGGTACATACAACCATTAAAATTCCCTTAGCCGTATGTCTTTCACATACTGCTCCGTGGCTCTGGTAAAGCCATCTTGAGCGGCACGGAGATGCGCGTCCCCTGTGTTAAAGGCATCCAATGCCTCAGGGGAAAAGCACGCCTCACGAAATACTGTCCGGCGGCGCCTATGGTTCATGGCGCTCTCCACCTCAGACTTGGTGGCGGACAGTCTATCGGTGTCCTCCGTTGGAGAAGGATCCGGCCCGCGTCTTGCGCTTGCCTCCCCCTCCAGGCCGGGCGCTGGAGCCTGGCCGGTGTAGGTTGGATCAGCAACTTCTCCGCCCGCAGACCGGCGAGCGCTTTTTCTCCTGCAAAGATCATGAGCACTCAGGCGTTTCCTTGGAGCGTCGCTCTGAAAATTCAAATACGAGCTATACCTTTGCAGTGACGTTTCCGTCCGCACCGCGCTCCTTTTCCGCCTGCTGGTCCGAACTGACCTCTGTTGGTCAGCCACCACGGGCTCGACTTCCTGCCGTAAAGGCGCTTCCTGCAAAATACCATCGTTTGCGAAAGTTAGAAATGGGCAGGGAAGAGATAATGGTGTCCGGACTTCGGTCGCGGTCACCTGGGAAGCCGGACAAAGTCCGGGGTAATCCGCCGTAATGGCAACCAAAGCATTGTCTATGCTGAGCTGGTGAAACACCCCGTCGATCAGCTCCACCTTGATGTCCGGATCCTCTTCGGAGGCCGGATCTAGGGATCTTTCCGGATCCTCGGGTTGCGGAGCAGGACTTACCATGTCCTCCACAGTCCGGCGTAGATCCTGCGCCGAAGACATAACGTAAGAAGCCTAAACTTCGAAAGCATGGGTTGAGCCCTTAAAGGTGTTCGCTTACCCATCCTATAGGGTTGATCATGGAAAACCCATTCAAAGGATTCGTTCGAAGGAAGTCCTCCTTCTCCCCATTGTACAGGCTGGACAGGATCTCCACCAGATCCTTGGTCGAATCCGGTCCTTTGCGGCCATGACGGGTGGCATCGTCTTCCCCGTTGAAATCCCACATGGGGTGGCCTCTGTATTGCAATGGCTGTACCCCCCGCATGATGCATGTCGCCATGACTCCGATCATGGTCAAGCCAGAATGGGCCATTAATCTTATTCGGCCCATCAAGTAATGGACGCTCTTGTCTTCCTCCAATCGGGGGCTCCGTGGGCGCCAGCTGAGGCGTTTCTTCAAAGGAGCAGCACTAAACTCCAGGAGGCCGATCCGGACTGGGTCCGGCAGCGGAGCGTCTCCTATACAAAACCACTCTGAAGGCCAGTCTTCGGACGCCTTCTTGGGAGTACCGGATGGGTATCCGGTCCCGGCAATGCGCCATATTTCGGCGCCGCCCACTTGATATATGGACCCCTCGTGAGAATGGGGTACGAGGCAGAACAGCCTCTTCCACAATGCAAAATGGGGCTCAATGCCCAGGAATAGCTCACAAAGAGCTACGTAGCCCGCGATATGCAGGACAGAGGCGGGCGTGAGGTGATGGAGCTGGAGTCCGTAGAACTCCAGGATCCCGCGGAGGAACGGATGTATTGGGAATCCGAGTCCCCTTACCAGATAGGGGACGGAGCATACTCGCTCCCCCTTATTGGGGCTTGGGGTAGCCTCCGCTTGCCTCCCACCTTGATAAGTAACCAGTCCGGCCTGGACTGGGACCATGAAGGCCGGAGGGAGAAATCCCCCCGTTTGGAGCTTCACTAGCTCGTTGTGCGAAACAGAGCACCTCCTCCAATTCCCCGGCGGTGGGCTGGGAGTGCGTGAAGAAGAGCCGCGTCGACGGTCCATGATGGAATGGATTTTTAGGTCAAAGGCGCTCCAATGATGTATTCGCGGGAGGAGGATGGTGTGGTTTGGATCTGGATTTTTGCCTCTTTTATAGGCGGATGACTCGCACGACTGGGGGGTGAAACGTAAAAGACGCCCTGGCTTTTTGCATTCGTGCGACGCGTGGAAAAATACCATTATTGGGCGTAGAAGCCATGAAACACAGTATTTATGGTGAAGCCGAACACTGTTCGGCAGGTACATGGAACTTGAAGGGAGAACCCGCCTTGCAACGCCGAAGACTATATATGCGCTGGACTTATCGTCATTGAAGCCTGGTTCGGGGGCTACTGAGGGAGTCCTGGACTAGGGGGTGTCCGGACAGCCGGACTATCATCGTCCGCCGGACTCCAAGACTACGAAGATACAAGATTGAAGACTCCGTCCCGTGTCCGGATGGGACTTTCCTTGGCGTGGAAGGCAAGCTTGGCGATACAGATATGTAGATCTCCTACCATTGTAACCGACACTGTGTAACCCTAGCCTCCTCCGGTGTCTATATAAACCGGAGGGCTTTAGTCCGTAGGACACAACATACATTACAACAATCATACCATAGGCTAGCTTCTAGGGTTTAGCCTCCTTGATCTCGTGGTAGATCCACTCTTGTACTACCCATATCATCAATATTAATCAAGCAGGACGTACGGTTTTACCTCCATCGAGAGGGCCCAAACCTGGCTAAAACATCGTGTCCCTCGTCTCCTGTTACCATCCGCCTAGACGCACAGTTCGGGACCCCCTACCTGAGATCTGCCGGTTTTGACACCAACAGCCACCTTAGCCGACAGAACGGAACGTAAGGCACCAAAACGTGGGAGCCGGGCAAACCCAACTATTGACCCAAGACATGATTCGGAGCCGATTCATATAATGCTATAAGTTCGGGGTGCCGCACTTATGAAAGTGTTCGGACTTATCACACCATAGAGTGGGGAACATAAGCCCCTGGCGTATTAGGCCGTACCAAAATATACGGGCGCAAGATGTCATATAATGAGCATATATATATAAAAGGTAATGCAATTGCAATCAAAAAGGTGCTGCATTTATGAAAGAAAGTCTGCTAGGAGAGCGGACTGATACAAATAGTGCGGTAAGCAAGGGATTTGGACTAAGTAAATATGTCCCCCTTCAGGGGTGAGCTGCGGACTTGGTGTATATAATCGAATTTAATGCTCGTAATTGAGACCACCTGAGTGTTCGTCGCAGCCTTCTTTCGTCCATGACTGTTGCATCATGAGTTCGGCAGGTTCATCGCCGGACAGGGCCTCTGGTTAACAGAGTCCTGTGTACACAAAGAAGGGAAATAAAAAATAAAAAAAAGAGAGGGGGGCACACTTGCGAGCCCCCGGTGTGGTCGAACTGCACTCTGGGTCCGTTGCGATCGTGCCCCTTCCCCTATGCCCATGGTATCTCCAAAGCGTAATGATGTATGCGGAGTGTTATTCTTGCGATCATGCACGGGCGAGGGTTGGGGCCGCATTGCTACGCGTGCTCTTCTCGCACTAGGTGGTCTTGGTTGGCATTGCTCCGGGCGCGTTTTGCTGTATCCGGCCTTTTAACGACTGGACTCGAGAATTGCCTTAAAATGCTGCTCTGTACTTCTGCCGCGAGAGCCGCTGTATGTTCCTCCGTTCAGAGGGAGCGTTCCGTATTCCCATTGACCGTGATTACTCCATGAGGGCCTGGCATCTTGAGCTTTAGGTATGCATAATGCGGCACCGCGTTGAATTTTGCAAACACGGTTCGTCCGAGCAGAGCGTGATAGCCGCTGCGAAACGGGACTATGTCGAAGATTAACTCTTCCCTCCGGAAATTATCCGGGGATCCGATGACCAGTTCCAGTGTGACTGAGCCTGTACAGTTGGCTTCCACTCCTGGTATGACACCTTTAAAGTTTGTCTTTGTAGGTTTAATCCTTGAGGGGTCTATGCCCATTTTGCGCACTGTATCCTGATAAAGCAGGTTCAGGCTACTACCGCCGTCCATCAGGACTCTCGTGAGGTGAAATCCATCGATGATTGGGTCTAAAACCAATGCGGCGAATCCGCCATGGCGTATGCTGGTCGGATGGTCTCTTCGATCAAAAGTGATCGGACAAGAGGACCATGGATTGAACTTCAGGGCGACTGGCTCCATCGCATAGACGTCCCTTAGTGCGCGCTTCCTCTCCCTCTTGGGTATATGGGTTGCGTAAATCATGTTCACCATCCGCACTTGTGGGGGAAAACCCTTCTGTCCTCTACTGTTCGGCGGTCGGGTCTCCTCCTCGTCATTGCTGTTTAGCCCCTTGTCGTTGTTTTCGGCAATTAACTTGCCTGCTTGTTTGAACACCCAGCAATCTCTATTAGTGTGATTTGCTGGTTTTTTAGGGGTGCCATGTATCTTGCATAAGCGGTCGAGTATTCGGTCCAAATTGGATGGACCCGGAGTTGTTCTTTTGAATGGCTTCTTCCGTTGGCCGGGTTTAGAGCCTCGGAATCCGGCGTTGACTGTCGTATCCTCCTTGTCGTCGCCGTTAAGGCGGCGTTTGTTTTTGTTTCGACGTGACCTGCCGTTGTTGTCCTTAGTATCTGGACTGCCAAAATTTTTGCGGAGATTGTTACTGCGGGCTAGCTAGCTATCCTCTCCCGCGCAGAAGCGGGTCATTAATGATGTGAGGGCTGCCATAGATTTCGGTTTTTCCTGGCCCAGGTGCCAGGCTAGCCATTCGTCGCGGATGTTATGCTTGAAGGCTGCAAGGGCCTCTGCATCCGGACAGTCGACGATTTGATTTTTCTTCATCAAGAACCGTGTCCAGAATTGTCTGGCCGATTCGTCTGGCTGCTGAATGATGTGGCTTAGGTCATCGGCGTCTGGTGGTCGCACATACGTGCCTTCGAAGTTATCAAGGAATGCGGCCTCCAGGTCTTCCCAACACCCAATTGACTCTGCGGGCAAGTTGTTAAGCCAATGCCGAGCTGGTCCTTTAAGCTTGAGTGGGAGATACTTGATAGCGTGGAGATCGTCGCCGCGGGCCATATGGATGTGGAGAAGATAATCTTCTATCCAAACCGCGGGGTCTGTTGTGCCATCGTAAGATTCAATGTTTACGGGTTTAAACCCTTCAGGGATTTGATGACCCATTACTTCGTCAGTGAAGCATAGTGGGTGTGCGGCGCCTCTGTATTGAGCAATATCACGACGCAGCTCGAGAGAGCGCTGTCTGCCGTGTTCGGCCCGGCCGGGGTTATTATATCCGGTATGACGGTATTCGTCATGGGTCGTGGGGTGCCCACGTGATCCGTAGATGGATCTGGATTGCCTTGCTTTGTCCTCCAATATATCTCGCAAGTCCGGCGTGTTCCCTCTTGGCTTCGTACTTTTGGTGCGATGCCGGGGTACGGTCTTGGCTGGGGGCCTGGATGCCTCTCTGTCACGACCGCGGGGTGGTCGGTCAGCCGTATCGTGCGCTGGTGATGGAGGTATGTATGCTTCCTCCTCTAATCGGGGGAGCAGCTTGCGTCTTGGATAGCTTTTGGAGGGGCGTTCGAGTTTATACTCTTCGGCCTCGAGGACCTTGGTCCATCGATCGGCCAGCAGGTCCTGGTCAGCTTGAGGCTGCTACTGCTTTTTCTTTAGGCTGGATGCCTTGGCGATAAGCCTGCGTTTAAAACGCTCTTGTTCGACGGGATCCTCAGGTACGACGAATTCGTCATCGTTGAGGCTTGCTTCGTCTTCAGAGGGAGGCATATAGTTATGATCCTCAACCTCTTCGTCCGCCGCCCTCTCATGAGGGCTTGCTTCTGCATCCTCCTGCGCTGAGTCTTGCTGGAGGGGATTGTCTTCGGCACTCTCTGGGGTATTATTATCTCCTGTGCCGGAATCTCCATTCTTGCTGTGGCAGGATTTAGAGCGGCGCCGCTGACGCCGGCGTTTGGGCTGCTTCTTCAAAGAGTCCGCCTCTGCTGCTTCTTCACCGTCCCCGTCTTTTGGGGTGTCCACCATATATATGTCGTATGACGAGGTGGTCTTCCAGTGCCCTGTAGGCGCTGGTTCCTGTTCGTCTCCGGCATCGTCGTCCATAGCGTCGATGTCGTCGGAGTCGTAGTCTAGCATGTCGGTTAAGTCGTCGACAGTGGCTACAAAGTGGGTGGTGGGTGGGCTCTGAATTTCTTCGTCGTCCGCATCCAAACCATCCTAGCCATAGTCTGGCCAGGGCTCTCCTGATAACGAGAGATGCTTTAGTGAATTCAGGATATCGCCAAAAGGCGAGTATTGGAAGATGTCCGCGGCGGTGAATTCCATAACCGGCACCCAATCCGATTCAGTGTCCGGCAAGGAGTCCGACACCTCGGAATCACGAGTTTTGCGAGGGACGGGATTAGTGTTCGGCTCCATCGCCGTGGAAGTTGAAGCCCCCGAGGCGGTGTCTATCCACCGATCCTCTGTCCAGGCAATCGGCTCCGGAATAATGGCCGGAGCGGATTCGTGTGCGGCCACCAAGGCACTGTTCGGTGGCAGAGCTAGATCATGCCCATCGCAACAGTGGACATCGGCCGTGAAGTTTAGGCTTCCGAATCTGACCTGACGGCCAGGGGCGTAGCTTTCGATCTGCTCCAGATGGCCAAGCGAATTAGCCCGCAGTGCGAAGCTGCCGAATACGAAGGTCTGTCCGGGGAGAAAAGTCTCACGCTGGACAGCGTCGTTGATTGAAGATGCCATCGGGCCTATCGGTGACGACACAGAGGAACTCTCAATGAAAGCACCAATGTCGGTGTCAAAACCGGCGGATCTTGGGTAGGGGGTCCCGAATTGTGCGTCTAGGCGGATGGTAACAGGAGACGAGGGACACGATGTTTTACCCAGGTTCGGGCCCTCTCGATGGAGATAAAACCCTACGTCCTGCTTGATTTATATTGATGATATGGGTAGTACAAGAGTGGATCTACCACGAGATCAAGGAGGCTAAACCCTAGAAGCTAGCCTATGGTATGATTGTTGTAATGTATGTTGTGTCCTACGGACTAAAGCCCTCCAGTTTATATAGACACCGGAGGAGGCTAGGGTTACACATAGTCGGTTACAATGGTACGAGATCTACATATCCGTATCGCCAAGCTTGCCTTCCACGCCAAGGAAAGTCCCATCCGGACACGGGACGGAGTCTTCAATCTTGTATCTTCGTAGTCTTGGAGTCCGGCGGACGATGATAGTCCGGCTTTCCGGACACCCCCTAGTCCAGGACTCCCTCAACGATGGTGATGATTTCCACCTCCCGGAGGGAAGTGTCCCCGGCAGAACAGCTCTGCCGGAGCCCTAGATTGGTTCCGCCAAGGTTTCGCCTTATGGCGGCGGTGTCTCATCCCGAAAGGTTGCCTTCTATTTTTTCTCATCGAAAGACTTCATATAGGAGAAGATGGGCGTCGGAGAGCCACCAGGGGGCCCACGAGGTAGGGGGGCGCCCAGGGGGGGCCCCCTACCCTCGTGAGCAGGGTGTGGGCCCCCTGGCCTTCATATTTGGCAACGATTTTTCTTTATATATTTTAAGGTATTTCGTGGAGTTTCAGGACTTTTGGAGTTGCGCAGAATAGGCCTCCAATATTTGCTCCTTTTCCAGCCCAGAATTCCAGCTGCCGGCATTCTCCCTCTTCATGTAAACCTTGTAAAATAAGAGAGAATAGTCATAAGTATTGTGACATAACGTGAAATAACAACCCATAATGCAATAAATATTGACATAAAAGCATGATGCAAAATGGACGTATCAACTCCCCCAAGCATAGACCTCGCTTGTCCTGAAGCGAAAAGCCGATAACAATAAATATGTCCTCATGTTTAGAGGTAGAGGCATCGATAAAAATAAAATACGGACATGAAGGCATCATGATTATTTCATAACAGCAACATATATAGATCTTGTCATATGATTACTTATGTTCAAGTGAAGATCTTTTCACAAAGCCAAAGTATGAATCAGAAACCTTATTGAGCACCAACAAATTATACCCTCAGTCATTGAAACAATTGCAATTTATCATAACATCGGAAAGAGTCTATGTCAGAACTTAAAAGCAAGTCCACATACTCAACTATCACTTAGTCCTTCATAATTGCTAACACTCACGCAATACTTGTGGTTACGGAGTTTTAATCGGACACAGAGAAAGACAGGGGCTTATAGTTTTGCCCTACAACCTTTTACCTCAAGGGTAATGTCAACAATAATAATTCATGCTCCCCTACATCCAATTAGATATATATATCATGTTCTTTCCAACATTCTAAGCTTGCCAAAGGATAAAATGGAAATGGAAGGGTGAAGATCACCATGTCTCTTGCATAAGGTAGAGGATAATAATAAAAGATAGGCCCTTCGCAGAGGGAAGCAGAGGTTGTCATGCCCGTTTAGGGTTGATGCACAAAATCTTAATGCAAAAGAACGTCACTTTATATTGCCCCTTGTATGTGGACCTTTATTATGCAGTCCGTCGCTTTTATTGCGTCCACAACAAGTTCGTACAAAGCTTATTTCTCTGCACTAATAAGTCATGCATATTTAGAGAGCAATTTTTACTGCTTGCACCGATGACAACTTACTTGAAGGATCTTACTCAATCCATAGCTAGATATGGTGGACTCTCATGGCAAAACTGGTTTAAGGGTATTTGGAAGCACAAGTAGTGTTTCTACTTAGTGCTGAGAATTTGGCTAGCATGAGGAGGAAAGGCAGGCTCAACATGGTAGAGGATCCATGACAACATACTTTATTTCAGATGTAAGAAAACATAACTCATTATGTTGTCTTCCTTGTCCAACATCAACTCTTTAGCATGCCATATTTTAATGAGTGCTCCCAATCATAAAAGATGTCAATGATAATATATCTATATGTGAAACCTCTCTTTCCTTATTACTTCATATTAATTGCAACAATGACCAAAGCTATATTTGCCAACTCCCAACATCTTTTAATCATCATACTCTTTCTATGTGAAATCATTACTTTCAATAAGATCAATATGAACTCTTTGATTCTTTTTATTCTTTTTCTTCTGATCACCCAAGATCATGGCAAAATAATCAAGCCCTTGACTCAACACTAATCTTTATTATATAGCTCACGGATTCGATTACGAAGAAGGATCATAAAGCAAAACTCAAAACTAGATCATGCCATGACTTTATTCTACTAAATCAAGATACTACTAAATTGATTGAACTAAGAAAAACGGTAAAGATAGGAGTTGTGATGGTGATACAATACCAGGGCACCCACCCCAAGGTTGGCAGTTGCCAAGGGGAGTGCCCATACCCATGTGATTATTTCTCCTTCTTTGTTGTTGGTGTAATATTCTTGGCGATAATTCCCCTCAGAATACGGTTCTCCTCCTCGAGCTTATTGACTTACTGCTTGAGGTCCATTATTTCCTTGCGAAGCTTTCCTGTAACGGCTAAAGCTCCTTGCATCCAAGGGTGCTGCATAGCTACGGGAGAACAAGAGACACTCCTCCTCATATTTTCATAGGAAAGAAATCTAACATTGGAAGGGATAACCGAGTTTGGGATAGCTGAGCTCTGTAGTTCCCCCATCGTAAACCCAGCTCGGAGGCGAGAGGTGACTTCTTGATCTTCCATGGCATCTACCCTCAGCAGGTCAGCCACCATCTCTTCCTCCGTTACTGGCCCAAAGTGGTCAGCGTCGCTGTTTGCCCTTGGTTCCGGTGCCGGGTTAGATACCCGGCTCTCCCCGACTGACTCTTGAGAAGACATCTTGCTCTAATCTGCAGCAGCAACAACTCGAAACAAAAACAGAGGATATTTGCGTGATACGAGAGTCAAAACCTTCGGGAGAATATATAATGATATTTTACCGACCAAAATATGTATCGTGCAAGGAAACGGAGTCCGGAGAGCACACGAGGTGCTCATGAGGTAGGGGGCGCGCCCAGGGGGATAGGGTGCGCCCTCCACCCTCGTGGAGGCCTCGTGTCCTCCCCGGACTGCTACTTATTTTTCTATTTTTCTAAATACTAGTAAGTATGCACGTGCAACGCATGTCTCAATTGTCATCAAATAATTATTAAAATAATTTTTTTTCATCTATACATGTATTATTACTGATAATAATGTTTTTCCGGTTGGAAACACAACTAAATGACGGACAAATAAAGGATGTGCAAATAAGTTCAAGATCAATAAATTTATGTCCCCCCCTCCCGCGCAATAAATAAATATTTTTTTGTAATATATGCAAGCTAGTTCTGTATTTCATCGATTGTTGATAATACAACCTACTCAGTCAAAAAATAATTTTTTTTTATTTGGACAAGGCCACACTCACTCACAATTTCTCTGGTGAATCACTGTCTAAAACGGAGTACGTGTATATAGTATTGAAGAAAGAAAAACAATCTGGTCACTTCCCCACCGCCCCGTCGCATCCGTTCCCCATTCTCCCATTGTCGCCCCTGCTCTTCCTCCCCTTAATGTCGAATTCGGCCGCGGAAGTGGCCGCCGGAGGCGGGCGCCGAGGCGTGGGACTCGCACACCCCTGCTCTTCCCTGCTCTTTCATCGAATCCGGTCGCCGAAGTGACCGAGGCGGTGCTCGAGTTCGGCATGCTCGCCGGGGATGCCGGGCTCCTCCCTCCTCCTGATGCTGTCGCCGTCGCCGTCGCCGCCATGAGCCTCTCCACCCTCTCCCGCGCTCGTCCCAGTCCAGGTTAGTCTATCTCTCCGACCCCGCCGGTTGCTCCTCCCCATCAATTCGGATCGTCAACAGGTGCATTACCTCACTCCGTGCAATGCTCGGACCCCTAGGGTTATCTGCTCGGGGGCCATGGCGTGTTCCGCGCGGTGCTGCCTTCGCCGCCGCCGCCGCCCGGCGATGTGGTCGCTGCCGCGCTGGGTTGTGTCTCCTGCGTCGCTGCCTGACTTCCGGTCTAGGGAGACTGGCTTCATTGGCCAACAAATAGGGACGGGTAGGTCCGAGACTGGAGGTCCCTGCTCGCAAACTCGCAATCCCGGAGGCTATTCTACTACCAGTCAAAAAAGAGTAAGCTTTCTTCATCGGTTTAGAGCAATATGTGTGCAATCTGATTCCAGATAAAAAAAGTGAAACAGATGGACCATCTCTCTCCAAGCTTGTGTAATGTGTTCTGCATCCATCTCTTTTTTTGTTAAATGAATCTCAGACTTAGGAGAGCATGTTCTATAGGTTGGCATCACTATCAAAGACCCACACCTCCCGGTTGGATTGCTTATGTTTGTGCAGCATGGATTTTTCAATATTAATTGTTTACATTGTATGACTGCTTTATATATGAATGACGAATTTTGTTAGATTTTAGTTCAAAAAACTGCATACATTGGTTCCTAATTTGATGCAAATAACCAAAGTGATAGGATATTGTTTTTTGCAGTGTTCTAAGGGAAGCAGGTTCTCTGTTACAGCTTGCAAGACATTGTTTACAGAGGGAGTAATATGTAAGGGTGCTGCTTTCTAATCCGTTGATTCAGGATGGATATGCTTGCTGCCCACATTTTTTTAAGTGATACTCCCTACGTCCGGAAATACTTGTCATCAAAATGGATGAAAATTGATGTATCTACAACTAAAATACATCTAGATACAACCATTTCAATGACAAGTATTTCCGGACGAAGGGAATACTTTCTTAACTGCGATGGCACGTGATTATACTGACATACTTTTCTCCCTCAGCTGGTCTAAGTACAGAAAGGACAGCAGAAGATTGTAGACCGCTCGCTGTGCTGCATGCATGCGATGATTTTTGCGGCCATCAGGAGTATTATTTAAGTGGCCCATGAGATGTTTGAGGAAATAGCTATAGTAGATTAGCAAGTGAGTAAATATGTAGCGCTTCCGTTCATATGAACCATTTTGTGACCCAGCTTGAGTTCGTTGATTTTTGACAGCAATTATTGATGCTGCTAATATCAATCTGTGCTACATTAACATATTTTAGTCCATGTAAATTTGAACAATACTCCCTCCCTTTTTATTTACTCTGCATATTAGAGTTGACTGAAGTCAAACTTCATAAAGTTTGACCAAATTTATAGAAAAAATTATAAACTTTTACTGTAACAAATCTATATGATGTGAAAGTACATTTAATAATAAATCTAATAGTATTGATTTGTTATTGTATATTTTAATAATTTTGTTTATAAACTTGGTCAAAGTTTATAAAGCTTGACTTTGACCAAAGCTAATATGCGGACTAAATAAAAACGGAGGGAGTACCTGAATAGTCTGAATTCTGAAATTACAAAACATGGTCTTTAATTAAGCTAGTCGTAGTAATATTACATTTTACATGGCTGGTGTGCAAGTTAAATGTTCTAATACAGTTTGTGTTTTCAGGTATTTTGAATTAATATACTAAACATATATGTGCAAGTAGTTCTTTCTCCTCATTGCAGCTACAATTTCGTTGATAGCTTTTCTGAGATAAAATGATAGTATTGAGAGAAATCATCTGTCTGATAATCGGATCATTTGATTTTGAGATAAAAGGTATATATTTTTATTTTTTGTTTGTTTCTTCGATATCATTTGATTGCAGACTTCGGTTAGCCGAGAGAGCTAAGAGATAATTTTGGCAGAGTGATATTGGCGAGATAGTTTTAAATTGGTAGAGTGATATTGATTGCACCTTCCATATGGTGTCTAGTTTGCAGTGCTTCTAATTTGTTGAAGTGTCTTCTGCTTAGTTACCACATCATAGGTGTGAATATGTCAAGCCGTCCATTTTTTCATACATATTCCATCCTCGTATCATGAATTTTCCTTTACTCAGAGTAGTGTTTGTCAGTATCATGCATGAATGAGTTTTGAAGAGCGAATTATATTCCTTTTTCTGGTCGGCTTGACCTCACCATGAAAAATCAATAAAGCTGAAGGAAATTGGCAACGCATTGGATGATGGTGGTCCTTCCGAGCAACTGAAACGGTGGTTCTCTACAGATTCTACTCTGCCATCCTTCCAACAAGATCCGCAAGACAACGCAAGGCTAGACAGTCAACGTAGCTGTGAAGATGATGAGCACATCTCCCCTACTCCACCATCACAGGTGCTTACTCTAACTTGGCACTATTATATGTGGTTGCATGTCTAGCTCGTATTGCTTCTAACTTTGTTGAATTGCATCTGCTTACTTTACACATAATGCCTGTTAATATGACATGTGTTCCTGTTTCTAGAACATACTATATCTGATCACACGATGTTCTTACATCAGAATACTGTTCGTGCATATCCCGCATCAGTCACTTATGATAAGGCACCTTTAAGTCGCCACTGTGAGATTGGTTCTGTCTTGCATATGATTTCTAGCATGTACTGCTTCTAGTTTGTTGAAATGCCACACGGTTTGAACTTAGCAGAGTGATATTGGTTGCATCTTTCATATAGTGTCTAGCTTGTAGTGCTTCTAATTTGTTGAAATGCCTTCTTCTTAGTTACCACGTCATAGGTGTGAATATGTCACGCCATCCAGTTTTTCATACATATTCCATCCTCGCATCATGTGTTTTCCTTTCATCCGAGTAGTGTTCGTCAGTATCATGCATGAATGAGTTCTGAAGAGCAAATTTTATTCCTTTTTCTTATCGGTTTGACGTCACAATGAAAAATCATTACAGGTGAAGGAAATTAGTCCGGCAGTGGATGATGGTGGTCCTTCGGAGCAACTCAAACAGGGAGTCTCTATAGATTCTACTCCGCCATCCTCCCAACAAGATTCGCAAGACAACACAAGGCTGGACAGCCAACGTAGCTTTGTAGATGATGAGCACATCTCCCCTAATCCACCATCACAGGTGCTTGCTCTAACTTGGCACTATTATATGTGGTTTCATGTTGCGTATGATGACTAGCTTGTATTGCTTCTAACTTTGTTGATTTGCATCTGCTTACTTTACACATAATGCCTGTGAATATGACACGTGTTCCTGTTTCTAGAACATACATGTACATGATGAGCACATCTCCCCTACTCCAACATCACCGGTGCTTGCACTAACTTGGAGCTGTTATATGTTGTTGTGTTTTCCGTATGATGTCTAGTTTGTATTTCTTCTGATTGTGTTGAATTGCATCAGTGTATCTTACAACTTATACCAGCAACAATGACTTACCCATAAGACACATTTAACTTGGCACTATGATGTAGGTTGCATCTTGCATTGTCTTCTAGCTTGTACTGCTTCTAATTTATTGAAATGGCACTTACGACGAGACACTTTTTACCTGATAGAGTGATATTGGTTGCATGTTCATATGGTGCCTAGCTTTCATTTCTTCTAATTTTTTTTGAAATGCCTTCCGCCTACTGTTTTTGCATGCATATTCCATCCTCCTATCGTATGTGTGAATATGAAACGCTATCGTTTTTTGTATATATATTCCATCCTCCTATCCTGCTCTTACCTTACATCAAAGTAGTGTTCGTCTGTATCATGCATCAACCAGTTATGCAGAGCTAAGTTTATTCATCTTCTTGTGGTTTTGACTTCATAAGGCAATAGCAGAAAATAGGAAGGAAAATATTAACTTAGGGGATGTTGGTGGTCGTCGGCACTGACGGAAACAGATACTCTCTAGACTTGCCACTACTACTGCTAATGAAGTTGAAGTCCCAAGTCTACATGATGAGTTCATCTCCCGTACTCCACCATCGCAGGTGCTTGCTCTAAGTTAACAGTGTTATAATTTGCTTCATGTTGCATATGTTGTCTAGCCTATATTTCTTCTATTTTGATTAAATTGCACCTGCTGAGTTTATGCATTATAGATGTGCATATGACATGGCTTTCTGTGTCTAGAATACACTTCATCTATCTATCATACCATGTTCTTACATCAAAGTACTACTATTGTGTATCCCGCAGCAGTCACGCAGGATTGGACGCTTTTAACATGGCAGTTTGATAGTGGTTGCATCTTGCATTGATATCTATGTTGTACTCCTTCTAACTTTTCGAATTGCCACTTATGACAGGACACTTTTAACTTGGCAGAGTAATATTGGTTGCATATTTCATATGGTGTCTAGCTTGCATTACTTCTATTTTCATAAAAATCCTTCTGCTTAGTTTGCACATCATAGCTGTGAATATGTCATGCCGTCTTGTTTTTCTTACATATTCCATCCTCATACGGTTGTCTTACATCAAAGTATTGCTTGTCTGTATCATGCATCAATGTGTTCTGAAGAGCGATTTTATTCTTTTGTGTTGTGGGTACGACTTGACATGGCAATGTCAAAAAAGAGCAAGGAAAATAATATAGTAGGGAGTGGTGTTACTTGTCGGGTGAAACAAAAAAGGATCTGCTGTCGAGATTCTGCTGGTACTTATAGTGCGGTAGAAGGTCCAAGTCGACCGGCTAAATCTACAAACATAGTATCACCTGCTCCGCTAGCTGCAACATCTGCTTCAACTGGACTAGCATCTCAACGAGTTACTCGTTCGTTTGTCTCGGAACTGGCCAGTTCCCAAGCTGCCTTCACACCTAACACTACTTCCGGAGCACTGCTGACACAACAGGACTTGGCAAGATCAGATGAACCTCATGAGCATCAACACCAAGATGGTACCTGACCGAGTCAAGTTGCAGTTGCATGCTCCTTTATATGTACTCTCATAGTTTGATGTACACTAACACTTTCCATATTCGTTGTTGAACTAGCACCAAGGCTCAAGCGGAAAAAGACATCAGGGATAATGCTTGGCAGATTAACAAAATCTAAAGAAGTAAGAATGGAGATCCATTTTGAGGCAGGTTTAAAAAGGCCACGTGATGCTACAGAGTCAGCCAAGTTAGTATCAGAGGCAGCCGCTGCCGTTAGGTGTCATGCACGTATCCTCCCAACGTGGATCCGGTACAGGAATGAGAAAGACAACACCCAGTTTAACACCTTCCTTGACCATTCATCTGTAAGTAATGTTATTCATCGCAATTAGTAATATTGTCTTGCTCTGTCTCATACTTTCTAGCTTCCTCCTAATAAGGCTCACATTCTTTTCTCAATAGATGAGGTTCAAGTTGGATCTGAAAGATGATGCAACTAAATAAGCATGCACTCATGTTTTTCCGTCTGCTATGCAACAGTATCGGTACCACCTTAGAAAATCTCAGTTTGAAGGCAAGGCTAACAATGAAATCGCCCAAACATGTCTAGTGGAATACATTACAGATGAAGACTGGATAGCCCTCGTTAAACACTGCTGTGATCCGAAGTATCAGGTAGGCTATATGTATTTGATCAGACCACATATTGAACTTGTATTTATGTATGTGCCTGACAAGTGTATCTTCCTCTAGGCTAACTGTTTGAAGAACGAGACCAATCGTTCTAAACTGAATTTCCAACAGACAACAGGATCTCGTGGCTATATTGCACACTGCGAGGCTCTTGTAAATAGCTGCTACTTCCTTCTTTTTTCTGTGCCATATTATCTATATTGACTTGTTACAAATACAGAGGAAAGCTTGTGCGGACCAAAAAGAACCTGAACCGAATGCAGTGCAAATCTTCAAGGATTGCCACACCAGCAAGATCAAGGGCATGAGCACACCAGTTCAAGCCGCTGTTGTAAGTCTTTACTCCTCCTTCCTTTGAACTGATTGGTACTGTGATTTATTCATTTAACTACTTGGTTTGCAGCCAATATCAGTTACTCTGTTCACTTTTATACACAGTTGTCATAACGTATCATTTCACCTTACATGGTTTAAAAGAGGTGAAGAATATTCTTTTGGTCTTGATCTGTAATCTACTTGTTATGTTCACATGCGCACACTGATAAACTAGCCTGTTTGTTTATATCTGTTTGCCCATGATATGAATGATGTCATACTATGTTCATCCTACTTTAAACTATGTCTCTTTATCCTTAGATGTCAAGGAATGTGAGAAAATATACAATACAGTAGGCATGCTACATGGACATATGTTTCGAAAGTGATTTTATTATGTAGTTGGCACTACATACATGCTAATGTATTACAGTAGTTCACCAAAATAAGTTATGTATAAACGTGTAACCTACTTTGTTTGTTTTTGTCTAATTAGTAACTTATCTGGTACACTAATCTACAAGTTTAAACTTTCAGGAAGCTATGGAACAAATGATTGAACAACCACAACCACCTGAAGGTGACGAGGTTACCACGGGCACAATGTCACCTCTTGCGGTAGTGCGTCAGTATCTCTCCACTAATAGTGCAAAAAGCATGTTCCTGCGTAATTCTGGGTTGCTTGTCAAGGTAACCTCATCCAAATCACCTACTGAACAAAATTTTCCTGCTAGATGGAGTGATATATCTATGCTCCAGACACAAGTCCAATCCCTAATGGACGTCGTTTCGGAAACAAGAATAGTGGTTGACAAATGTCGTCAAGATACGAATGGTTTTGAAACCAGACTATTAGACATTCGCTTCGTTTTTCAAGAGCAATGGCGGAAAAAAGGTGAAGATCGTGCTGCTCCATCAGATTCTACTGCCTGAAAAATTAGCACTCTGGTAAAATGATTTGTGCTTCTATACATTTTATGGTGCTTTTATCTGCAAGGACCGTACACTTTATGTCAATAGGCCTTTTGTTGTATGGTTGGAATTTATTTTGTTGTGATACATCATTTATGATGCTGGCGAAGGCTGCAGTAATTACGATGCTATTTTTGTATAGTGTAGGTTTATGTTAGTAATGTATTCGGCCGAAAGCTTCGTAGGGGCCCAACATGCCAACATTCATTGGGCCTATTCCAATTGGGCTAAAAATGATTATGGGCCAAAATTAGCATGTAGCCCACTAAAAATATCTGGGCCTAAATTAGCATAAGCTTTCATATTTTTCTGGTAGGCCTGTGCCCATAGTGGGCCTTTACCAGGCCTAAACATAATTTGGGCCCTTAGTAACAATAGGCCATTTACAGGTGTAAATATCTCGAGCCCATAAAAAGATGGGCCTTTAATAGATCGAACGTGAGATTGGGCCCTGATTGTGCCAAATAACCCACTGGTCTTAGCAAGCCGAAATGGTGGCCCATTACGATGCGGATCTTTCACAGGCCAAAATTCGGACGGGCCGTAAATGCGTCGACCTAATACACGGGCCTTTAACAGGCCGGAAGTTAGGTCGGGCTAGATTATCGTCATTTTTATATGGGTCGTTAATGGGCCCGATGTGACATTGGGCCACATATGGCCCATCGATTTCGTCCGACGTTAAGAGGACAAAAATCACAACAGGCCGAAAGAGGCCCAAATCTATTGTGGGCCTCTAACAGGACAAATGTCACACATGGACGAATATGACCCAAATCCTTCATGGTCGTTTATGGGCCGAAAGTTCCAATAGCCTATAAATGGGCCCAAATGAAACAGGACCTTTAACAGGCTGGAAATACATCGGGCCGTAATTCGGCCCAAATACTTAGCGGACTGTTAACGGTCCAGAAGTGACAATGGGCCGCGATGATGACAAGTTTATGACAGGCCGTTGACGGGCCGATTTGACACTACTTGTACGGGCCTTAACTGAGAATGTTGAGCCTTTAACTGGGCCGGCCCATTATGGTATGCAAAATCATATGGGCCTTTAGCTGGGTTGGCCCATTGTGGTCCGCTAAATCTTGTGGGCCTTTAGCTGGGCCGGCCCATTAATGTCTGCAAAATCTTGTGGGCCTTTAGCTGGGCCGGCCCATTATGGTCCGCTAAATCTTGTGGGGCTTTATTTGGGCCGACCCATTTAAACATTATGGGCCACTTTTGGGCCCGTCCACGTGTCAACATATCATAAGTTAGCTCGAGAGCTAACCCGAGCTCGGATAGCCCTTGCTGCAGCTCGGAATAGGAAACCTCTACCCACTGTTGGTTTCACTCCATACGTTCCTCCCACTTCTAGTACCCCGGTGACCACCCAGGGTACCACCAACCCTTTGGCAGTGACTCCTCGCAAAGCTCCTGCAACATGGTCTTCCCTTGTCGCTACTCCTGCAGCTCCCACGCTTAGATTGCATCCCGCACCTGCCCCTAAGGGAGAGTCCTCGAGGCAGCGTTGTCGCGTTTATTTTGATCTGGAGGTCTGCACTATCAGTTCAGGGTCTGAGTCTACAGCAACACCAGCCGAGCAGTAGCTCGCTAGAGTATCATCTTCGTCATAAGTATGATGTATGGATGTAGTCGTACATGTCATGATGTTTAGTTTCTTGTATGAGGGTAGTGAACCCGTCATGATGTTATCTTTTATGCTGACTCTATGTATAATTATGTTGGAACCTTTTTATTCACCTTGGTTTCTTTTCGCCGTGTTTTTCTGGGTTCGTCACTGGCTTTTCCTCCCATTTTGGATATTTCTCATCACGGATGCCTCGCATTGGGAAAACAAATAATAGGATGATGTGGGAAGGTAGCAGCAGACAAGCTTGTGAGGATGTCCCAGTTCGTCGCTCCACCCGGCAAGCAGGACATTCCCCCGAGCCATACCAGCCACCACCAGCTCCACCACCACATCCGCCCTCCACTGAGCAGATTATGCGTATGTTTGAAGAAAGAAGAAAGAACGATCTGATGGAGATGCTAAAAATTGTGCAAGTTATGGTTGGACAAAATGGAAATCAGGATGGTCATTACTCCAAGTTGTCATATTTTCAAAGGAACAAGCCTCCCAGTTTCAATCAAGTTGTTGATCTATTGGAAGCCGATGATTGGTTAAGGACCATTGAGTGGAATTTGGAAATCGCTCGCATCGAAGGAGACAAGGTTCCGTTCGCAATGCATTATCTCGATGGAGCTGCAACTATATGGTGGGATAATGCTAAAGCTATGTGGCCCGTGGACGAGGAAATTACATGGACCAAATTCAAGGATCATTTCTGCAAGTATCATATACCCACCGGAATTATGAAGATCAAGCAGCGCGAATTCCTCGCCCTTTCTCAAGGAAGCATGACAGTAAGAAAATACCTGAATAACTTCAACCATCTGGCCCGATGTTCTCTCTATGATGTGGCCACCGAAGGAAGGAAGGTCGACAGATTCCTTGGCAGACTGAACCAGCACCTTATATGCACTCTTAGCATGTTTGATTTTCCGGACTTCCAAAGTCTGGTGAACAAGGCCCTCATCGTAGAAAGGGAACACAAGCTCATGCATGACATGAGGTCTGCAAATAATGATCACAAGCGCAAATTCGAGCCTAAGAAGGATATGCAACCAGTGCAGAAGGCTCATACATGGCAACAGACTCAGGTGGAGTACAAGCCCAACTAGCAGCAGAATGTCAACAAGACCACTACTCTAGTCAAGAATGCCGTAACCAATCCGGTGCATGAAAACTGTCAGCGCAACAATGCCTGCTTCAGCTGTAGACAAACCGGACATTACGCCAGACAGTGTCCCAAAACGGTAAGCCAATAGTCTCCTACCGTCCACAAGTCAACCACCTGGAGTCATATTACGACCCGAGTGCCATCCAAGGCCAAATCCACCATATCTCCGCTGACAAAGCCCAAGAAGACCCGAAAGTCGTCATTGGTATGTTTCTTGTTAATAGCATACCTGCAGTAATTTTTTTTCTAGGGCTTCCCACTCTTTTATTTCGCGGAGTTTTGCTGCCCAAAACATATTCCCCTGCTCGATTATGGGCAAAAGTATGATGGTACAATCCCCGGGATCGGTGCTCCGAAGTAATCTGGTTTGCCGAAACTTGGAAATTGAGATAAAAGGAGTCAAGTTTCCAACATCTTTGATAGTTATTGAATCGGATAAATTTGACATTATTCTGGGAATGAATTGGTTGATCCAATACCAAGTTTGCATCAACTGTGCAACCGGAGAATTCATCATGGTAAATCAAGAAGGTCACATCGCAAGTTTTTATGCCCGTAGAAGTATACCCAAGAAGGATATGGTATTATCAGCTGTGGCCGAAGAAGTGGAATCAATTCCTGTGGTCGGCGAGTATCCAGATGTATTTCCTGAGGAATTGCCAGGCATGCCACAAGACAGAGAATTGGAGTTCGCTCTTAACTTGGTGCCCGGGACTACACCGATACATAAGAAATATTATCGGATGCCTTCGTCAGAGTTGGTGGAGTTAAAGAAACAACTCCATGAAATGCTACAGAAAGGATACATCCGTCCAAGCTCTTCACCTTGGGGATCACCCGCTATTTTCGTGGACAAAAAGGACGACAGTCTTCAGATGTCTGTAGACTAGCGACAGTTGAATGACGTCACCAACAAGAACAAGTATCCACTGCCAGAAATTGATGATTTGTTTGATCAACTCAGTGGGGCCAAAGTATTCTCCAAGATTGGTTTGAGGACCGGATATCATCCACTCAAAATCAAGAAGGAAGATATTCCCATGACCGCGTTCACCACTCGGTACGGTCTTTATGAATATACTGTTATGTCATTCGGTCTCACCAACGCCCCTGCCTTTTTCATGCATATGACGAATAAGGTGTTTATGGATTTATTGGATAAGTTCGTGGTGGTGTTTATCGATGATATCCTCATTTATTCAAAAAGCAAAGAAGAGCACAAGGACCATCTCCGAGCTGTGTTGCAAAGGCTCTGTGATCATCAGCTTTATGCAAAGTTTAGCAAATGTGAATTTTGGCTGTACCAAGTGGGATTTCTGGGGTTTTCTCAGCTGAAGTTATCACCGTGGATCCAAGTAAAGTGAAGATTTCCTTGATTGGTCCGCACCCACGACAGTCTCAGAAATCCGGAGTTTCCTTGGATTAGTCGGATATTATCGCTGTTTTATCGAAGGATTCTCTAAGATTGCCAAGCCAATGACAGAGCTCCTAAAGAAGGATAAGAAGTTTATATGGACTGAGGACTGCAAAAGGAGCTTCAACGAGTTAAAAACTAGGCTGACATCCACGCCAGTATTGACTCTTCCCGACATATACCACATCTTTGATGTCTACTGCGATGCATCCAGGAAAGGACTCGAATGTGTACTCATGCAAGATGGAAAGGTTGTGGCCTATGCATCTCGACAACTACAGCCTCACGAAGGAAATTACCCAACTCATGATTTGGAATTGACCGCGGTGGTGCATGCTAAGATTTGGAGACACTGTCTGATTGGAAGAAGGTGTCAAATATTTACGGACCACAAGAGTCTCAAGTATATATTCATTCAATCAGACTTAAACCTCCGTCAGCGAAGATGGATTGAAATGGTTAAGTATTATGACCTCAGGATAAATTATCACCCGCGAAAAGCTAATGTGGAAGCAGATGCCCTCAGCCGCAAGCCCGTCAGCCTGAATGCTCTATTGGATACGTTGCATCACAAACTATGTGAAGAAATGGCTTGGCTCAATTTGTCAATAGTGGATGCCCATATGGCCAGCATATTGGAAGTGGCTCCTACTGTCGAGGAAGAAATTCGCAGTGCTCAAGCACATGACGATTCCCTACAATCATATTCCAAGCCAACCAAGGATTTCTCTAAGGATCAAAAGGATACACTGAGGTTTTGAGGAAGAATTTGCGTACCCAACCAAGAGAGTTTGAAGAAGAAGATATTATCAGAAGACCACGAATCTTCATACTCGATTCACCCAGGTGGCACCAAAATGTATGAAGACCTCCGTCACGTATTCTTGTGGGAAGGAATGAAGAAAGACATGGCTTACTTCGTAGCTTGTTGCGACATATGCAACAAGGTGAAGGTGGAACATCAGAAGCCCGCCGGACTCCTTCAACCTTTGCCCGTATCACAATGGAAATGGGACGATGTCTACATGGACTTCATCACCGGCTTACCAAAGACACACCGAGGGAATGACACAATATGGGTCATCATGGATACCTTAACCAAGGTGGCTCATTGCCTATCGTGCATATAAACATGCACAATTGTATGTGTACAAGATCGCCAGTTTGCATGGCATACCAAGGACCATCACCTCCGATAGAGGATCTCTCTTCACTTCAGCCTTCTGGTCCCGTCTACATCAAGCCTTGGGGACTGCTCTGAAATACAGAACAACTTATCGTCCTCAGATAGACGGACAGACCAAGCAGGTAAATCAAATACTAGAAGATATGCTCCGAGCATGTGTATTGGCTCAAGGATCTAAGTGGGAAGACTGTCTACCGTATGCGGAGTTTTCCTGCAACAACAGTTTCCAGACTAGCTTTAAGATGTCACCAGATGAAGCTCTGTATGGACGTAAGTGCCATACTCTAGTGAACTGGTCTCAAACCGGAGATAGTCGTATAGTCGGAACAGACCTAATGATGGAAGCTGAGAAGCAAGTCAATGAGATCCGAGATAGACCGCAGTTGGCCAAGTCACGACAGAAGAGTTACTATGATGCCAAGCACCGTCAGATCAGATTTGAACCAGGAGAACACGTGTATCTCCGAGTCACCCCGATGAAAGGAATTAAAAGATTTCAGACCCAGGGCAAGTTGGCACCCAGATACATTGGCCCATTCCCAGTCATGAACAGAGTTGGAGCAATTGCTTACCGATTGGAGTTGCCACCAGAACAATCAGAAGTACACAATGTGTTTCATGTATCCCAGCAGAGAAGGTGTATCTTGCCACCGAACAAAAGGAATGATATGACAGAAAAAGAACTGGCTAAGGATCTGACGTATATGGAAAGACCAGTTAAAATATTGGATGAGACGGAAAGAGTCACTCACAGCAAAGTAATCAGGTTTTTCAAAGTGCAATGGGAGCACCATACGGAGGAAGCGGCAACATGGGAAAGAGAGGAATTTTTAAGGACTGCTTACCCAGAACTGTTTTCCCAAGCAACCGAATCTCGAGGACGAGATTCATCTTAAGTGGGGGAGGTTTGTGACAGCCTGGTTTTTGCCTTCTCTCTTTTTCCGGACTTGGTTTGCATTTGCCTTGGTTTTGAGTTTTTGGAATCAATTCATATGGACTT
Source organism: Triticum timopheevii (assembly GCA_963921465.1). Classification (NCBI taxonomy): domain Eukaryota; kingdom Viridiplantae; phylum Streptophyta; class Magnoliopsida; order Poales; family Poaceae; genus Triticum; species Triticum timopheevii. Next base: position 237,908,670 of record OY997266.1, on the reverse strand, counting down.
GTTACTTGGGCATGCCCTTGACTTTCACCCAAGTGACCCATCTGCCTCTCATCCAACTCCATTTCTTTCTAAAAACCCTAGAATGGCCCATTGAATATTTTTCATAAGTGAAAATATTCATTTACTTTCTGAAACCTCATTTCAGAAATTAGAGCCCCAAAGCAACCCCAATTATTATAGCTCCAAAAATCCTGAGATAATTCCTGAATTTTCTTTGAACCTTGGCCCACCTCCATGAGTAAAGATATTACATGACTTTTTGTAATATTTTTGCTATAGAAAATCTATTCATTCTGGCCCAAAAATGCACTTTGTATAGCAAGTGCATTTTCGCTAATCTTTTGGAGCAGATCTTTCTTGAGCTTAAGCACCCTCCTAAGAAACCCTTAACCCTAGGAGATCAACCCTATTGGCCTTCTAGAAGCTAGCCAAACTTGGCGACCAAGTTTCTGTGCAGAAACTTGCCACCAAGCTTGAGTCACTTCTGGTCAGCCTGGGTTTGAGTTTTCACCTTTAGCCCAGACATGGTTTGGCAGTGTTTGGGCGTCGTTTTGTCAATGCCAGGGCGGTGACCGCGTCTGGACATGGGGCCTGGCATGTGTTCAACAAGCTCTGCGTCGCGCTAGTGCCTCTATTCGGCGCGTGCTCGAGCCAGAGCTCGCCGACGATTGCCGCACCGTTCCACCACCCTCGTCTCATCGCCCTTGACCCCTTCCTGGTGCTCGCCGATGCTGGAGACGTCGCAGCGAGCATGGGCGAGTCGCAGCCAAAAGCCACAGTGCACCCGTGCCCCTGTCTTCTTCTCCCCCTTCTCCCTGTGCTCGTCCACGAGCGTGGACAGCCTCCGCGTGATCACTGAGCTCCTCACGCCCTCGCTGACGCCCCTCGTCGCCTCTCGTCGTCTTCTAGAGAGCTCCGGCAGCAACATGTACCACCCTTCCCCCTCCGGCTATAAATGGAGCCCTCCCCTCTATTCCAGCACCACTCACAGCCCCATCCAACCTCCACACACAAGCAACACAGCCGCAGCCCGGCCAGGCAGGCCTCTGGCCGCCGTGCCCGACCTGAGCTTGCCGGTGACACCCGTAGCTCAGCCACCCCGTCTGCGACCTCCTGGAGTCCAAACACCCACCTAGGCGCATCGATGGAGCCCCTGTGGTGTCCTCCCGAAGCCACAGAGCCCCTAGAACAGCCCCTCGCCATCGCCTTCTTCCTCTCCGGCAAGACCAGACCGCCGCTGCCACTTGCGAGCTTGATTGCGAGAAGCTCCGACCGCCACTCACAGGCAGGTGCGCCGTAGCCCTCTCTCCATTCCTATCCCTCCAGTTTCGCCCAAGGACCCCTCCTCACCGGCGTGAGCTCTGGCGAAATTCTGCCACGCTCGGTTTCTCTCCCCTCCCCTCTCTCCTGACCGGTGGTGCCCGCTATCAGCCTCTCCGCTCGCACCCGAAGCGGTATGAGTGGAGGCATCTTTTGGCTTTACGCCATCGACGTCACCCCCCTGGATTTTCTGTTTATTCATTTTAATTCAAATATTTTGACTAGAACTTTGACCTTGAATATCTCCTAGCCTATAAGTCCAAATGAGTTGATTCTTTTTGCATTTGGTTTCTTACACAAAAACTCTAGCAGCACACCAAAGTGTTGATTTTTCCTTGTTGCCTAGAATTTCTGGTGATTTTCAGAGTGGTTCTTGATATTTTGTTTTGTGGGTTTTAAATATTTTTAGAGGGAGAGACTTGTCTTGAAGATGTCCAAGAGGAGTGTCAACCTCCTCTGCACTAAGGCAAGCCAAAATAACATCTGGATGGTGTCATCTCAATATCTATGATTTTCTACTTCAATATGAGCTAATTTTAATGCATTTAAAATAGTGACTAAAAATAGATAAGATAAGTGACTAAAAATGAGGTTTGATAATAACCAGTGTAGTAACATCAGTAGCTTTGATGATGAGTAGTGCAAGAAAGTTATTTCTGTGATTTTGATCCGTTCTTATGAGTTGCATCTTGAACATATCGAGTAGTTGCATGATCATGGAATCAAATGGCTTGTAGTGAGTTTATTTTTAGTTAAACCTGGTAATAATCCAACTTGAATTTTAAATTGATCAAGTAATGGTGCCTCTGAATCGGGTTCTATTCAGTGCGAGCACATTTACGTTTATGGGGGGGTCCTGATTCGGTCCTTTGTCATGCCTCTTACCGGTGCCTCCAACTAGGGAAGGTTATGGGCGTGCGGTATCCTGGCCCAGTAAGCAGACATAACCTTGTGTGCTCATTTGTTTTTATGGTACCTTGTCCCCCTTTGGGACCATTTTGCCATGATGGTGGCCACAGATGCCTTTGGTAGGCATGGGCCACCCATGACTTAGCCCTGAGAGGGAGTGAGTCGGAGTGGCCGGGGAGAGCGTCATGGCAAGGGAAGGGTTTCATCGGAACTCCGTGGTCCACCCGAATGGGAGTGCGAGGCCCTTGAGTTTCGTAGTGTGGGTAAAGTGTGCTAACCTCTACAGAGTGTATTTTAATCTATCGATAGCCGCGTCCTCGGTTATGGACATAAATCGGTAGTAGGTCACACCATGGATTAACAATCATAATTAATGTTGCACACTTGGTATTATTGTGGCACTGGTTTCATGATGACTTGTGGATCATGTGATGATCGTAAGTGATTGGCTTCAGTTGTGATCCGGGTATGATCACCGTTTGGGTTACAATGGTAACTCGTCTGGTAAGCGAGTCCGAGGGACTCGGTGCACATGTCGGTTTCTATGAATTCATAGTATCATTTGCATTGCACTAAACCTGATTAATTGTCATGATATTGTTTGTCATTGTGCTTATGTTTGTTGTGAGCTTGCAAGTACATTCAATGTACTGACCTGGCGTGTCATGCCAGCTTTCAGGCAAGACTGATCGGATCGGAGAGCGTCCCGCGTCTAGCATCGTGTCCACGTTGGTGTCCCTGTACTATTGAAGTCCACTTTGTTGTTATTCCACTACCGCGTATTTGATATGATCGAGGCCCTTTCATGTTCATTAAATAATGTACATACTGTTCAGCGGCACCGTGTTTGTCGCTTGGCCTCTTATCTCGATGTAATATCAAACTTATGTACCCGCTAGCATCAATAAAGCGGTTGTTTCTGTACCATGTTGTTGTGTTGCCAGAAGACTTGCCTTTGGGCTGGCAATGCAAGGTAAACAGGTTGCTCTGAGCAGGGGTGCCACAGGTGTGACCGAAATGATCAAATCAGTTGCACTGAGATGAAAACCTAGATCAACTTAGTGAAATCGATTTGACCGAAATGGATGACTCGATCATACCGAATTGAACAAAGAGGTTTTGGTTTAAGTCTATGACGAATCGGGGACTCCGAGTACTCCTCACATAGAGTGCTTCGAATCTGACTTGATCAAACTTTGTGATGTAGCATGAATAGAGTTTGAGACGAGCAAAGATAGCTAGAGAAGGTTCTTAGTCATTCTTGTCCATCCACTTGGCAAAAAGAGAAAGAGCCAAACAATCAAAGCAACAAGTGGATGTCCTTGAATGATTAAAATATGCAACCAACATGCTCACACAATAAAATGGCAAATAAAATATGTTGCAAGCATGCACAATCACTAGCATCTATCAAGCAATTTGCAATGACTAGGTCATCTATATATGAGTATATTGACTTAGGAGTCAAATGAGAACATTTGATCATAGGTCATACTCATCGTTTAGCCACAAGTGGGGTTACCACTTTTACATAAAACATTGTTGTGTTCACACCTTTAGAGTTGCTTTAGCTCAATTCTTAGAGTAAAGCTCCCCCTAGATGTGATATCCCCCCTAAGAGGGATGAACTAACCTTGGGTTTTGTCGATGATGACTTCATGTAGGTGTTGAAGATGTTAAGCTCAATGTTGATGTAGATCATTCAGAGCAATCCATTGAAGTGAGTTGCACTTTCAATACCTACACAGGTTAGTCCCACAAGGAATAAACAAGGATATCCATAGACATAGAGTTATGTACACACAAGATGATGTCCATGAAAGCATTAGGTTACCTTGTCCTTTGTCTTACCAGAAAGAGGGTTTGTGACTCCATGAACTAGGGCAAGATGTGGAAGTTGTTTGCACTTGTTTTTGCCAAAATGATATGAGTGAAGTGTGATGGTGGAGTCACCTTCAAGAACTCTCTAGTTCTTCTTCTTTAGGATCCACATCATCTTGATGGTAATCCTTGGGGTTGTAGTCGTACTTGATGAAGTAGAACTAGATGTAGTCTTGGGAACCCACTTAACCAAGGCTTTGGGAGCTTCTTCAAAGCGTAACTTTGGGCCTTTAGCCATGAAGCATCTTCCAATTCCTTCGGTGAGTCAAATATGTCATAGGAGTTAGTTGACACAATTGCTAGACCGGCAACACCTTCATCTTGACTATATTCAGAGTCGGAGTGATAACTTCTTTCGGAGTGATGGTCGGAGTCGGAGCTAGATACCCATTCACTAACGTGAGATTGATGTCTTCACTTTGTGTAGCTCTTTGATGATTTGTCCTTCCTTTCCGAATACTTGCTTCTCCGGGAGGTTCTTTGTTCATAACGATCATCTCTACTCCTTCTCTCTCTTGGTGGTGATTCTTATTTTCTACTTCTTCTTTTAGGTGAATATTGTCTCCTTTTGTAGGGAACCGTAAACGCATTGGAGTAGTGTCCGAGTCTTCCACAATTGTAGCAATTATGTTCACGATCGAAGATCTTTTGTCATTGTATGGCCTTGATTTGGAACTTCTTTCCTTGCTTCTACTCTTCTAGAACTTGTTGAAGTTCTTCACCATTAGGCTCAATTCTTCATTGAAGGTTTGTTCCTCACTTGATGATGTAGGAGCATCAGATGAGGCTTTGTAAGCACCACTTGACTTGTTGTGAAGCTCTTCTTTATCCTTGAGTGACATCTCATGAGCAACAATTCTTCCAATGACTTCCGTTGTGTCGGTGTACTAAAGTAGGGGTACCTTAGGATCCCGAACTTGTGCATGGGCAGTCGCAGCATCCCACGGCAAGGCTTGCCGGGTGCCCGCTAAAGTCCTCCGTGGTTCCTTTGGAGCCATTCAAGAACAAAGTGTTTTAACTGAGAAGACAAGGCCCCGGCAAGAGGAGCTTGCCGGGAAGGCCAACCAAGGCATTTCAAGGAACTTGTCGCGACGCGCCGCGCGTCCCTGCAAGACCCGGCGAGCGAAAAGCTTCCGGGCACGACAAGACAACGACCGTGGCAAGGCGCTTGCCGCGGCAAAGCCACCACTCTGTGCCCATGCTCCAGCGCATCCGTCGACGTGTCGCCATAGGATCGTTCCAAGTGCACGTGGCGGGAGGCTGTGCAGCCAAGCGGTGCGAGGTGGCGAACGGAGATGACGAGATGGCCATCGTGGCAAGCGGTGGCGCCCCTAACGGTCGCTTTTCTGCACTGTTTGGGCGACGCGGACGGGCATTAAATGCTCTTGTCCCCTGCCGTCAGAGTTAGGTAGGGTGCACTGTAGAGGTAGCTGTACCAACCGCAACTCTTTTTACACTATTACCCTGCAGGCGTTGCCACCTGTCGGTAACCCCTTGAGCCTATAAAAGGAGGCCCATGCGCAACGTAGAGGGGGTTCCACTCATTCGAAACCAGAACACTCCCACGCTCTCGAGCAAGAACATAATACAACCACAAAGCAGCAGTAGGAGTATTATCTCTCCGGAGAGCTCTGAAGCTGGGTAAAATCGCTCGTGTGCTTCGCCTCGATCCGCTCTTCATGCGATCTCCGCTCCCTGCCGGACCGAAAGGGGCCCTGCCCCATAGGTGTTCGTTCCCACGACATCTTTGGCGCACCAGGTAGGGGGCGTCGAGTTTGTGTGAACCCGATCCGGCATTCACGCGAGCCATATCTTCATCTTCTTCATCATCTTCATCGACATGCCACCAAAGAAGAAGGCTTCGGAGGTGGCTGCTCTGTCCACGTCGATCCCACTGCCACCGGAGCAAACGGGTGGTGGGGTAGACGTCGGCGGAGGAATGGGCGTCGACGAGGGAGCTCACGCTGCCGCCAGGTCCAAGGACAAGGCCGCGCAAACCTCGGCGTTCGTACACGCACCGCGCCCATCTCAGGAGGCGCGGGACCGACAGCGTCATGGTACTCGCGGTACCATACGCTCGTTGGACCGAGATCGAGCTGGTGGGTCTCGAGATGCTCAAGACCAGCATGCACGCCAACCTGCTGGCACGAGTAAGACACAGTCGCCTGGACGGGATCCTGCTCCTTCTAACATAGTTAGAAGTCCGGGCATATCCCGCTCCTCGCACTGTTCACCACCGCCACCAAAGACTCCAGAAGAAGCGTTGGCCCGAGCCCAACTACTCCTGGACTACCCTCCAACGGCGGACAAGATCGACAATTGGAGGGCCACCATCCAGAGCCTCATCGGCTTCGCCAACGGCGACACTCCATGGCAGTCGAATGTGTCGCAGCCGCGGCAAGATTGCCGGACGCGAGCCGATGGCGACAAGACCGGTGGGGGTGCAACCACTGTGCACTCCCCACCCCGAAGGCCAAGATCGCCGACTCGCCGGGTCAACCTCGACACCGACTCCATGGCGTCATCAGATCCACGAGATCGCCGCGATCAGTGCCAAGTTCTTCAAGAACGACAGCAAGAAGGCGCTCGTACACGCATCGAGCATCGAAGAGAAGCGCAGCCTCAATCAGACCAGCGCGCTGGGCCCACTGTCGACATGCATGCGCCAGGGGAACCAGGCAACTTGCCGTACGCGGTAGGTTGCCCTGCGTTCACTCGTGAGCCGCGGCAGGTCCAGTGGCCCAGTACAAAGAACTTCAAGCCAGATGTACCAGAGAAGTACGACGGCAGGTTGCATCTGTCGGAGTTCCTCAGCATCTACACCATCGCGGTGCAAGCTGCCGGGGGGCGCGACGACAAGATCCTTGCCAACTACTTCCCACTGGTGCTCAAACCCAATGTCAGATCCTGGCTCATGCACTTGCCGGACAACTCCATATCCTCATGGGCGGATCTGTGCCATTAGTTTGTCGGCGCCTTCACAGGCGGCCACAAGCCCCATGGCCAGGAGAGCGATCTTCATCTGCTTGCCCAGAAGGAAGGAGAGCCCCTGCGCAAGTATATTCAGAGATTCAGCCAAGTGCAGCGCAACATCCCAGATGTCCACCCCGCCACGGTCATCAGCGCGTTCCATCAGAACGTGCGTAACCGCAGGATGCGGGAGGAGATGGCGATGTGCAAGATAAGAGACGTCAGTGAGCTCTACGCCCTGGCCGACAAGTGTACACGTGCTGAGGAAGGGAGGAAACTCCCCGGAGAGAACACAGGGGCAGGGGGGTCTGACAGTGAGGATGCCGCCCCGGCAAGGAAAAACTGGCGGCGGAATAACAGAAAAAGAAAAGGAAAAGATGTGCTAGCTGTTGAGCAGTCCGGCAACAGAGGTGGCGCCGACAAAGCCAAAGCTGGTTGCTCCGGCGAGGCTGTGGCGGCCGCCGACAAGCAGGACGGCTCCGGCAAGCAGTATTGCAAGATCCATCGCACCAAGGGTCACGATCTCCAGAGCTGCAAGAAGGTTGAGAAGCTTGTTGAACAGCAGAAAGCTGAATACGAGCGACGCGACAAGGAGAAGGCCCAGGAAGGTACTGGTGGATCCGGCAAGAAGCGTCCCGGTCGGGGAGGACGTCGCGGCAAGGCCAAGCAGCGGCAAGGAGACAGGCCTCCCCGCGACCGCGACAAGGATGAAGATGAAGACGATGACGAAGACATGGATGATGATGAGGCCGACGAGCAGGAGTTTCAGAAAGCCACAGAGGTTCTGTGCCTTGACGGCGGTGCTTCTCTGCATACTTCGCACCGCCAGCTCAAACAGTGGGTGCGGGAAGTTAATGCAGCAGAACGACTAGTTGAGTCACGCAAGCCCCTGAAGTGGTCCAGCACGTCTATCATCTTTGACATTGAGGACCACCCTGACCGGATAACTGCGGTCGGGTGCTTGCCGATGTTGGTTTCACCAACTATCCGCAACCTCAAGGTCACAAAGATGCTAGTTGACGGCGGGGCCGGCTTGAATCTAATCTCGTCAGCGGTACTCCAGAACCTCCAGATCCCCGACAACGAGCTCGAAGAGACCGGTACTTTCCAAGGAATCAACCCGAGAAGGAGCAAGCCGAAGGGGAAGATTATTTTGCCAGTGACATTTGGTAGCGAGCTGATCTTCAGGACAGAGAAAGTCACTTTTGACGTTGCTGATTTCCCATTGCCCTACAATGGGATACTCGGCCGTCCAACGCTCGCCAAGTTCATGGCAGCCTATCATTATGCATACAATATGCTCAAGATGCCAGGTCCGATAAGTGTCATCTCTATCCCTGGCGACAAGAAAGATGCCCTTATCTGCACCAACAAGATCTACCGGGAAGCAGCAGCCGCAGCAGATCGCAAGACACTTGCCGCTGAAGTTCCCGAGGGGAAGAAGAAGGCCAAGTCCGGCAAGAGCTCCGATGCCCACTCCGGCAAGCGCACCTCTTCGGAGTGCTGCGCTACCGTCGAGGACGCACCATCGAGCTCCACCGGCAAGTGTAAGAAGGCAAAGGCAGCTCCGCCAGAAACCAAGAAGGTGTCCGCCAAGGAGGACGGCACTGGTGGTACCTTCACCATCAGTGCCACGCTTGACCCTAAATAGGAAAGCGCGCTCGTTGCTTTCCTGCGGGCGAATGTCGACGTGTTTGCATGGCAACTGTCTGACCTCCCCGGTGTTCCCAGGAAAGTAATTGAGCACCACCTTGCCGTCTGTCCTCACGCGCGGCCCGTCAAGCAGAAAGTCAGAAAGCAAGCAGTGGAGCGCCAAGAATTCATCGCAGAAGAGATCAAGAAGTTGGAAGCAGCAGGCCTTGTCAGTGGAGTGCTCCATCCTACGTGGCTGGCCAATCCTGTAGTCGTGCGCAAAGCGAACGAAAAATGTAGGCTTTGTATTGACTTCACTGATGTTAATAAAGCTTGTCCCAAAGATCCATTTCCCTTGCCGCGCATTGACCAGATTGTCGACTCCACGGCAGGATGTGATTTGCTTTCATTTCTTGATGCATATTCAGGATATCATCAGATCTTCATGGCAGAAGAGGATGAGGAGAAACCACATTCATCACTCCATGTGACACATACTGTTTTGTACGGATGCCTTTCGGACTAAAGAATGTTGGTTCAACATTTGCAAGGGTAGTTCATGAAGCTTTTGAGCCATAGTTGCACAGAAATGTAGAAGCTTACATGGATGACATAGTGGTCAAGAGCAAAGACAGAGCAACTCTGATTCAGGATTTGGATGAAACTTTCACAAATCTACGCAAGATCAACCTCAAGCTCAACCCCGAGAAGTGCGTGTTTGGAGTCCCCTCCGGCAAGCTTCTCGGGTTCTTTGTGTCTCAGCGGGGAATTGAAGCCAATCCCGACAAGATCAAGGCCATTGAGCAGATTGAAGCACCGAAGCGCGTCAAGGATGTGCGAAGGCTTGCCAGCTGCGTGGCTGCTCTCAGCAGATTTATCTCTAAGTCTGCTGAGCGCGCCCTGCCATTTTTCAAAATATTGAAAAAGGCAGGTCCAATGAAATGGACTCCGGAAGCGGAGGCTGCGCTGCAGGACTTGAAGAGATACCTGTCCTCCACTCCAATACTTGTCGCACCTAAACCACAAGAGAAGTTGTTGTTGTATCTAGCGGCAACCAATCAAGTGGTTAGTGCTGCGTTAGTAGCGGAGAGGGAGGCGGATGATGAGCCAGCAACCACGGCAAGTACATCCAGCGACAAGCAGAGGGCTTCCCCGACAAGTTCTGGTCCCGACAAGGATGGATCTGCGCAGACACAGCAGGTGCAGAAGAAAATGGTGCAGCGCCCAGTTTACTTTGTCAGTTCCCTTCTGCAGGGGGCTAGGTCAAGGTACTCTGGTGTGCAAAAAATTGCTTTTCGGCCTTCTCAAGTCCTCGAGAAAGCTGCGCCATTACTTTCAAGCACATGAGATCACAGTTGTCACTCGTTTTCCGTTGAAGAGGATATTGCAGAATCCAGAAGCAACAGGCAGGATTGTCGAGTGGGCACTGGAACTATCAAGCTTTGGCCTCAAGTTTGAGAGTACTTCAACTATCCAGAGCCGAGCATTGGCACAATTCATAGCAGAATGGACGCCAACACCTGATGAAGAAATTCCGGAAACGAGCATCCCTGTCAAGGAAGCAAGCAAAGAATGGATCATGTACTTTGATGGTGCCTTCTCGCTGCAAGGCGCCGGTGCGGGCGTGTTACTTATCGCACCCACTGGAGAGCACCTCAAGTACGTGGTCCAGATGCACTTTCCCAAGGAGCAAGCAACAAACAATACTACAGAGTATGAAGGTTTGCTTGCCGGACTTAGGATCGCGGCAGACCTTGGGATCAAAAAGCTTATTGTTAGGGGTGACCCGCAACTTGTCGTCCGTCAAGTAAACAAAGATTATCAGAGTCCGTTGATGGAAGCTTACATTGATGAAGTAAGAAAGTTGGAAGAGCATTTTGACGGCCTGCATATTGAACATGTTCCGAGAGCCCAGAATGACGTTGCCGATGACCTGTCAAAATGCGCTGCATTAAAGTTACCTGTGGAACCAGGGATCTTTGTGCTCAAGCTGACTCAACCATCTGTAACACCATCATCTGGACAGAGCAAGAAGAGGAAGTTGGTTTCTGGTGATTATTTTCCGGCAGAGCTTCCCGAAGCCGCCGCCAAGAAGGTCCCCAGGATCAACACCAAGGGTGCTGAGGAGCAGTCTGATCCGACAAGCCCTAGGGTTTGTTCCGTTGAAGCAGACGCTCCCGACAAGTTTTGCTCCGGCAAGCTTGCAGGGGAACATCAAGCTCCGGCTGAGCCGCAGGTTCTTGCCGTAGAAGCAGATGTTCCCGCAGCAGCATTTGTGCCTTTAGTCCTTGTTGTTGAGCCGCAAGCTCCAGCATGGGCACAACAGATTGTCCGTTTCCTTCAGACAGGAGAACTTCCCAAAGAGCAAGAAGAAGCGGAGAGAGTAGCCCGGCAATCAAGTATGTACCAGTTTGTCGACAACATACTGTACATAAGAAGATTCAACGGAGTGAAATTGAAGTGCATTCCCCGGGAAGATGGACAGAAGCTGTTGGCGGAGATACATGGAGGCATATGTGGTCATCACATTGGCGCAAGGGAACTTGCCGGCAAAGCATTCCGGCAAGGTTTTTTTTGGCCGACAGCTCTCCAGGATGCAACTGCACAAGTAACCAAGTGTGAAGCGTGCCAGTTCCACTCTAAGCAGATACACCAGCCAGCTCAAGCTCTCCAGACGATCCCTTTATCCTGGCCATTTTCGGTCTGGGGGCCCGACATCCTCGGCCCCTTTCCCCGAGCTGTCGGGGGCTTTGAGTACTTGTACGTTGCAATCGACAAGTTCACAAAGTGGCCGGAAGTGGAAGAGGAAGGTGACAGCACAGTCAGCAGTCAAGTTCTTCAGGTCGATTGTTTGTCGTTTCGGAGTCCCTAACAGGATCATCACCGACAATGGCACACAATTCACGAGCCGCACCTTCATGCAGTACGTCCAAGATCTTGGCGCTAAGGTCTGCTTCGCTTCTGTTGCTCACCCGAGAAGCAACGGTCAAGCAGAGAGGGCAAATGCTGAAGTGCTGCGCGGGCTCAAGACCAGGACTTTCGACAGGCTGCACAAGTGCGGAAAGAACTGGATTGAGGAGCTGCCGGTTGTTCTTTGGTCGATCAGGACGACGCCAAATCGAGCCACTGGCCAGACACCTTTTGCTCTTGTTTATGGAGAAGAGGCAGTTCTCCCCACGGAAATCGTATACGGATCGCCTCGAGTGCTCGCTTATGATGAGCTTGAGCAAGAGCAGCTGCGACAAGATGACGCGCTGCTCCTTGAGGAAGATCGTCCTCAGGATGTTGTACGAGCTGCTCGATACCAGCAAGCTTTGCTCCGCTGCCATAGCCGCAAAGTTAATGCCAGAAGTCTCGAGGAAGGCGACCTTGCTCTTCGGGTATTCAATCCGCCAAGAATTCCAACAAGTTGACGCCGAAGTGGGAAGGCCCTTATCGGGTGAAACGAGTCACTAGGCCTGGCGTTGTCCGCCTTGAGACCGAAGATGGTTCTCCGGTGAGCAACTCCTGGAACATTGAGCATCTTCATAAGTTTTACCCATAAGGCGCGGTTGCCGGAACCTGTTCCGTCAACCACCTTTTGTACAAGCCTTGCCGCTGTTGCATGTAACCCTTTGTACAAAGCCGGGCGCAGATCCCGTGCATAAATAAATCTCATGTGCTCCGCACATCTTGTCAAATTTCATGCTTTTTCATTTTTTGCATGTATTATCTGACACTTTTTGCAGCACTTGCCCCCGGTAAGCAATAACGAGCCTTAGGACTCCATATCTTTATTTTCTCTTCTTTCTTTTTCTCAAGAAAAGGGAAGGTTCCCTCGCCCACAAGTTCACTGCGGGGAAGGAGAAGATAATGGTGTGGACCAGGCGTCGTTCAAGAAAGTATCGCCTTGCCGGGACGCAAACGATAGAAAAGCTAAGTTGCCAAAGTTTGAGCACAATCAGTTTTAAATTTTTTTTTAAGTTATCTTCCTTGAACGACCATGCTTTGTATGGAAAACCTGTGCGCGGAGGAACCAACTCGTAGCTAGTTGCGCCCTTACTTTGTTTCGAGTCCGCTCAACAACTTAAGTGTGCTGCGACTAGTCGCGACAAGGTTTCTTGCCGGAAGCGACACCGCCAGCAGGCTGCTGATGTTCCGCACTCAGCGCTCGCGGCAAGGGTTCCTGCGCCGGCAAGTTCCCTGAAAGCGTAGGGTAAAAACATACAAAGGAAGGAATCAAGTAAAGGAAATAACATAGCAAATACTACCCAAAATAAAGTTATATTACAAAGATTATTTGTCGCAGCACTGACTAAATTGTTCTCGTAACATGACTAGCAGCGGCAAGAAAAGGAGAAAACATGCGGCATAATCTACGCGACCGCCATCAACCCTCCTGACTTCATTCACCTTGTCCACAATGGGCGCGACAAGGGCTTTGAGCTCTTCAAGATCAGCACCCGCCGGCAGCTTCTTGAGGACGTTGGTGAGGTTGAGGCTTGGGTTGCGGAAGGCCACCTTCACCAACACCTTCTCCAGAACTCTGGCGCAGATCTTGCGCGACTCATCGGCCAGCTGCTTTGGGATCCTTTCCCGCAGTTGCTGGAGGGTCGTCGCCACACCCTTGAAGAACAGAGTGAGCTTGGCGCTGGGCTGGAGGTTCTCGTCGGAGGAGTACCCGAAGCCCTCCATTTCCAGTTGCGCCAGCTCCTCGTCGATGACCGCGGCAATGTTCACGAGGCCTTCCGTCCAGAGCTCCACAGTGTCCCTGAAGGTGTTCTGGGTTTCAGCGGCCCTTGTCAGCAGCGCCTCGTTGGCCTTGATCTCTTCCTTCAAGGCCTCCTCCCGCTTCTTGGCGCCGTCTAGCATCTCAGTCAGCGTCGCCAGCTTCAGCTCGAGATCGGCATTGGAGTCCTTGGCGGCGCTCAGCTCTTTGCCCCTCTCGAGGAGGCGACCCTGCAGCTCGCCGTGGGCGAGCGCATCCTTCTCGCGCTCGCGTTGGAGCGCGGCAAGCTCTTCATTCTTCGCCTTGAGATCGGTCTCTAGCTGCGTCACCTTCACCTCCAGCTCCTTCTTGGCGGCGTCGGCAGCTGCAGCAGCATCCTTCGCTTCCTTGAGGGCCCCGCCAAGTGTCTCTTCACGCGCGGCAAGCTCCTCCTCATAGCTGTCCAGATTGACCTTCCGCTGCGTCAATTCGCCTTCCCGCATGGACAGCTCCTCGGCGGCAAGCCGCTGTTGCTCTTCGGCTTCCGCTTTCTCGAGGAGGAAGGCCTTCCACGCCTCGGCAAGCTGTGCCCTCTCCTCTGCAATGGACCGGAGGGCCTCTTGGTTGCGCCTCTGGAGCTCCTCCGCATGCTTCTCAATGTCCACTCCCGCCTGCGCGACAAGCGCTTCCCGGCACTCCAGTTTGGCTTGTCGGGCGCGGTAGAGTGATAGAAGCCTCCGCAGCAGCTGTTCCTCCTCAGGCTCACCGCTCCTGCTGCTTGGCGCGTCGACCATTGTCAACCCAGCGGAGGCAAGCACTTCTCCATCAAAAACTTCTCCTTCGACCGGCGCCCTGGAGCTCGAAGCCCAGGGGAGCTTGATGAAGATACCGTCGCCGGCCTTCAAGTAGGCACCGGGCTGGGGCTCTTCGGAGCCTGGCGCTGTGTCAGCGGCGGAGGGGTCGGCGGTCGGCATAGCGCCTTGCGCTACTGCAGCCCCAGGGTCGTCAGTGTGATCGCCGGACCCCTCGCCAGCTCCTGCGCCAGCAGCCTTGGCGGCCTCTTCGCCGGCAGGATCGTCAGCACCGGCCTCTTCTTCGGTGGCGGCGGCATCGTCAGTGCTGCCGCGCACGTTCTCCTCGCCGGTGGCCTCGGTCTCCATCGGCTCTGTGGAAGGAGGATCTGAAGGCAGGAAGAGGGAGAAAAAGTCAAGCAAATATCCAAAAAGAAGATCAGAAGAAGAAGAACCCAAGGGAAGTGTTCCGACAAGAAGGATTACCTGTGCTGGGCTCTGTAGTCATGGGCTCCACCACAGGGGGATCGCTGGTCCCGTCCCTTGCCGAAGAACTGCCCCTTGCCGGGGACCTCTCCCTTGCCGGAGGGCGCTCCCTTGCCGGGGAATCTTCCCTTGGCAGCGTAGTTGAAGCAGATAGCACCTCAGGGGTGGCTTCTGGTTGTTCCTGGTGAGCCTCTTCTGCTCCTACACAAACAAACCAACGGTCAAGATATCAGCAAAGAAAGAACACCCATGCGCTCCTGACAGCGGGAAGTAAAATTATGTACTTACGCTGGGGGCTGCGCTGGGGGCTGCTTCGAGGAGAAGTTGCCGGGTCCGACAAGGTGGTCTCGGACACGCCCTCTGTTGTCACAGCAGGATCGTCCTCGATGACAACCACGGGGACCTTGGCTCTCTTCGCCGCTCTCTGAGCCAGAGTCCTGAAAAGGAACAAGGTTCAGAAGAAAACAGATTAGATACAAGACAAGAAACTGCGAGAATTGAAGAAATACAAACACAACAGAGAAACTTACTCCTCTTCTTCCTCCTCGTCGGAGCTGAGCATGGAGAGGTCGAAGTCCGGTAATCTTTCAGCGCGACGAGGCGGAGGAGTAGGCTCCCTTGGCCGCTTGGCGGGAGCTGCGGCAGGATCAGAAGCCGCGGCCCGAGAAGACCCCGCTCCAGTTGCCGGCGCGGCGTGAGATGCTCCCGCGGCAATGGTGCTTGTCGCGGTGGAGCGTGTCCCGCGGCGTGGCGGCTGTTGGCCCGTCTTCCGCCCTGCTATGTCTTCGGTCCTGCGGAGGCGCCTTCTTGGTGGAGCTGGGGGCTGCACTGGGAGCTCCGCTTGCGGCAAGTTGCTTGAAGACGGCTGGCCGCTTGCACCCTCGGTGGGCTCACTCGATTCGGCTTCGGACCCTCCCTCGCCGACGATTTCCCCGACAAGCTCGTCTCGATCGGCAAGGCTTGCCACCTCGGCTGCCTCTGCCTCCTCCACAGTAAACCCAAACTCGCCCGCGACGGCGGCCGCCGCCGCCTCTTCCGCCCTGGTGGCGATGCGCCGCATCTCATCCTCGGTGGTGTCGCGGGTGAGGCTCCTCTGCTCGTCGGCGCGGACTGCCACCTCCACCAAGCTATCGAAGAACTGCTGCACTACGTCGTCGGCGGGCTCCTGCCAAGTTGGAATAATTCCATCCGAGTCGCACTCCGGCATCATTGCGTGGATGCGATCGAGCGAGGAGTTGTTGCACAACAGGACGACGCCCTGCGGCAACCTGAACCACTCGGGATGATTCGGGTCATGCTTGAACAGCCAGGTGGGCCTCCCCCTCTCCTGCAAAGGGGCGATGCGGTGGCGAAGAAAGTGCCAACAGCGCCTACAGTAAGCCCGGCAAGCCTGAGTGGCAAGATCCGGGTGGTGGCAATCTTCAGCCTAGCATCATCCGCCGCCAGGGCGCTCCAATCATTGCCGCGCACTGCTGGGGTCTGGCGCAGGGCAGTGAATGGCTGCGGGTTCTCCTCAACGATCCAGCACCACTCTGCTCTCCACTCATCCCATTTGCTGCGGAGCTCCCCCTCCAGATACGTCTCCTTCTTGCCGGTTCTCGAGATCCAGGCGATCCCGCCAGCTAAGGGCTCTCCTCTCTCGACCCGGGGCATGAAGTAGTGGCAGAAGAGGGATACGTTTGGATGGATTCCGACGAAGTTCTCGCAGAGATGTGCGAAAACCGCCATGGTCAGGACAGCATTGGGGGTGAAATCAAGGAGATGGAACCCGTAGGTGTTCATGATGTCACAAAAGAAATCGGAGAAGGGCGGGCAGAGCCCGCAGTAGAAGAACAGCGCGAAGAAGGGGTATCCCTTTGGAGCCCTTTTCGAAGCAGAAGCAGCGGCGGAGAGTACCTGGGTGCGCGGATGCGCTCGCGTCTCCGTCGACCAGAAGAGATAGAACCACTCCCTCAGCTCCTTTGCGGAGAGCTTGGGGGGGAAAAGTGCCCGCTCCTTTCGCAGCGCCTCAAGCCGCAGTGCCTCGGCCGACTTCGCACCATTCCCGGTCTTCGGAGCCATGGCGGAGGTGGTGGGGGGAGATCGAGGGCGTTGGCGGCGACAGCGGCGATGGGGGCCGGAGCGCTGTTCTCTTTCGGCCTTGGAAGCGTAGGGGAGTGGCGGAGATTTCTGAGATTGGAACCGCAAGTGGGGAAGGTGGGGTAACTGCCCCTGTTGCCCCTGCTTATAAAGAGGAGGAGGTGAACGTTACGCTTTTTCCGAATAAAGAATCACCCACGATCTCTCCCACGATGCCGCATTCGACGCGTGCCGTTACGGGAGGGCGTGGTGGATACGGAGTCAGATACGGTGTGGACCCAGGCCGCGCGTGCCCGTGCCCTGTTTTGGGCCTGGCCCAACAGCGCTCGGCACCGTGTGTGGCCCAGGCCCGGGGGTCCTATCGGTGTACTAAAGTAGGGGTACCTTAGTATCCCGAACTTGTGCACGGGCAGTCTCAGCGTCCAGCGGCAAGGCATGCCGGGTGCCCGCCAAAGTCCTCCGTGGTTCCTTTGGAGCCATTCAAGAACAAAGTGTTTTAACTGAGAAGACAAGGCCCCGGCAAGAGGAGCTTGCTAGGAAGGACAAGGCCCCGGCAAGAGGAGCTTGCAGGGAAGGCCAACCAAGGCATTTCAAGGAACTTGCCGCGACGCGCCTCGCGTCCCGGCAAGACCCGGCGAGCGACAAGCTTCCGGGCACGACAAGACAACGACCGTGGCAAGGCGCTTGCCGCGGCAAAGCCACCACTCTGTGCCCACGCTCCAGCGCATCCATCGACGTGTCGCCACATGATCGTTCCAAGCGCACGTGGCGGGAGGCTGTGCAGGCAAGCGGTGCGAGGTGGCGAACAGAGATGACGAGATGGCCATCATGGCAAGCGGTGGCGCCCCTAACAGTCGCTTTTCTGCACTGTTTGGGCGATGCGGACGAGCATTAAATGCTCTTGTCCCCAGCCGTCAGAGTTAGGTAGGGTGCACTATAGAGGTAGCTGTACCAACCACAGCTCTTTTTACACTTTTACCCCTGCATGCGTTGCCACCTGTCGGTGACCCCTTGAGCCTATAAAAGGAGGCCCATGCACAACATAGAGGGGGTTCGACTCATTCGAAACCAGAACACTCCCACGCTCTCGAGCAAGAACATAATACAACCACAAAGCAGCAGTAGGAGTATTATCTCTCCGGAGAGCTCCGGAGCTGGGTAAAATCGCTCGTGTGCTTCGCCTCGATCCGCTCTTCGTGCGATCTCCGCTCCCTGCCGGACCGAAAGGGGCCCCGTACCATAGGTGTTCGTTCCCACGACACGTTGGGTTGAGATATTTTTAATTGGGCATCATTTGGATCAATGTGCACAAGGTAACCCACAAGTATAGGGGATCAACAGTTTTCGATGGTAGAGTATTCAACCCAAACTTATTGATTCGACACAAGGGGAGCCAAAGAATATTCTCAAGTATTAGTAGTTGAGTTGTCAATTCAACCACACCTGAATAACTTAGTATCTGCAGCAAAGTATTTAGTAGCAAAGTAGTATGGAAGTAACATAACAGTGGCAAAAATAATAGTAGCAGTTTTGTAGTAATTGTAACAGTAGCAACGGTAAAGTAAATAAGCAAAGCACAATATGTGAAAAGCTCGTAGGCATTGGATCAGTGATGGATAATCATGTCGGATGCGATTCCTCATGTAATAGTAATAACATAGGGTGACACAGAACTAGCTACAATACATCAATGTAATGTAGGCATGTATTCCGAATATAGTCAACATGCTTATGGAAAAGAACTTGCATGACATCTTTTGTCCTACCCTCCCGTTGCAGCAGGGTCCTAATAGAAACTAAGGGATATTAAGGCCTCCTTTTAATAGAGTACCGGACCAAAGCATTAACAAAAACGAATACATGAACTCCTTAATCTACGGTCATCACCGAGAAGTTTCCCGATTACTGTCACTTCGGGTTCTCGGATCATAACACATAATAGGTGACTATAGACTTGCAAGATAGGATCAAGAACTCACATATATTCATGAAAACAAAATAGGTTCAAATATGAAATTATGGCACTCGGGCCCTAGTGATAAGCATTCAGCATAGCAAAGTCATAGAAACATCAATCTCAGAACATAGTGGATACTAGGGATCAAACCCTAACAAAACTAACTTGATGACATGGTAAATCTCATCAAACCCATCACCGCCCAACTGTTGATGCTGCGTGGCTTCAGACTATTCAACCATGTCCGGGCCGTGCCCTGGAGCATGAGTGGAACGTACTTCACGGTGACTCGCTTGTTGCCGTTCGCTAGGCTGACAGCCGTGGAGTAATCAGTTAGCCAGTCTTCTGGCTTCACGGAGCCGGTGTACTTGGGTGTGTCTTGGGGGAGCATGAACCCTTTGGGGAAGGGCTCGTCTCGGATGCGGGGTCCAAAGCAAGGCGGACCCAGCTCATCTTCTTCTTCCAGCGCCAGGGATCGGTGGAGTCGGTCGATCCGATGGCGGGCGTCATTCTCTCTGACTCCCTCTCGGCGGCCAAGGCAGCCACCGAGAGTCGGATGATCAACAGGCGGCAGGGAAACTCGTCGTTCTCTTCTGGGTGGGGGAGGCAGGTAGTCGTCCTGCCGCTCCACTGCTCTCGGACGGCAGTCTTGGTCACGTTCGATGGTGATGCGAGTCTGACTTTAACTAACAGCCGACTCTTTGTCCTTTCTTCCGCGGACTCCACCAGTCGGTGTTCGAGACGTCGCGCCCTGATCTCGGCAGGGAGGCAAGTCGTCGTTTAGCTGTCGTGGCGCCTCAGTGCGGCCGCCGGCCGCGTTCTGCGCAGCAACCGTGTCGAGGAGCTGCTGGACTTGCTCCGTCATCATGCGGCGCTCTTCGCCTTCGAAGTTCTTCAGCTCGTCAGTCGCCGCTTGGGCGGCGCGGATGTTCTCCGCAGGGGTTGCGTATATATGGCGATTGGCCCCGAACAAGTCGGCGATTGTCGCGCCACGTTGTCGGACCGCGCCTAAGCGGCTAGGCCCAGTCGGAGCTGGCGAGCCGCCCACGGCGCGATCCATTTCGTGCTGGTAGGCTTCTGACAAGCTCCTCATGCTTGTCAGCTTCTTGGCGCCTTCGATGATCTGAAGGCGGCGTGTCTCCAGCGTCTCGGCATCTGCATCCTCTGGAATGGGCGCAGTCAGGCCTTGCAGGGCCGCATCGAGCGGGTCCTGAGCTCCCTCACCGGAGCGCTCATCATGACTGATGACGAGCACCTCCGTGACAGCGCTTCCGCCGCTCTCCTCGCGAGGAAGCCGCTCATCGTAGACCACCACGTTGGTGGGGAAAGTGTCGAGCGACATAGCGTCGGAGTCGACCAGCATCGGGTCGATGGAGCCTATGGACTCCAAGTCCACAGCGGGCTCGCCGACGACGTGGAGTTGATCGAGGAGGCCCGCGAGGAGACTCTCGGGGCCACCCGTGCCTGCGTCAGATGCAGGCTTGTCGGAGAGGCGAACCTCGCCGACAAGTTCGGCGAGGCTGCTCGCCGCACAGGCGGCCTCAGTGCCGCACAGCACGTCGATGCAGACTTCGTATGGCGAGCCTAGCTGGCTGCGCTCGCCAGGGAGGAAGAGGGTTCCCGTCCAGAATAGATCTCCGGACGACAGTGCACCAGGCCCCACGGTGGGCGCCAAATGTCGGGGGTTGGGTGCGACATATGCCAAAGGATGGCTTATCATGGTGGGGGCGAGTAGAACGTCGCCGGTGCCTGGAAATGGGATGAGGCAAAGACATGCACGCCGGCGGATCTTACCCAGCTTCAGGGCTCTCCGAGGAGATAACACCCCTACTGCGGCTCTGTGGGGTCTCCACATGATCACTAAGGCAAAAGTGAGTACAAGCTTGCTCCTAGAGCTATTTATGGAGGTAGGAGAGGGCACGGCTAGCGCTCTCCCTCCTATATGATCTGCCTAATGCTAATGGATGCCAACCCTTTGCATGGGTGCCCTGGGGGGTTTATATAGGCCTACGTCCGAGGGTTACAATGGTAAAACCGGCTGGGCGCGGGTCCAAGCCGTCTGTCTCTCAGGTGCCGTCTTCTCCGCCGACTCCTGGGGCCCGCCGACTAGTGGGTCCCACCGACTGGCATGGTACGAGGGCATCAGCCTGTGTCCACCGTGGGCGGGTCCTGCCGGCTGCAGATTACTGTAGCCGTGCTTCTAATGACGCGGGCTTGGTCAGTGGGTCATGGCAACAATGACGCCGCCTGGCGGGCGATCACTATGGCCATTCCTGGGTCGCATCTTGGTTAATGGCGTGTGGGGCCCGTGGGAGGGGCCGGCCGACTCCAGGGGGCCGACTCCCAACGGGTCCGACTCTCGGCGCTCCCGCCGTCTTCAATACTCTCGCTGACTGGTAGGTCCCGCCGTCTCCGGACCGTACAGACATGGCGTTGTGGGCAAAGGGCCCCGCCCCAAGGGCTGATGTCAGGGCTGGCATGGCAACAGCGCCGCGCCGGGTGGAGATCTCCGCGGGTACGGCGCACTGTGGCCATGCCCTCCTTTAATTAACGGGGCGGTTGGAAGTCGCGGGCCGACTTCCCACAGTCGGCTTCCTCGGAGTCGCTTCTGGGACTCGGCTTGAATGGGAGTTGCCTCTGGGACTCGGCCATCTTGGAGTCGCCTCCTGGACTCGGCTTGAATGGGAGTCACCTCTGGGACTCGGCCATCTTGGAGTCGCCGTAGATGCTTGAGGGGCGCAGTCTGCCCCGATGTCTTGAAAGTTTCGGGGACTCGGGTTAGCCTACCCATGGCCCATTACTCCGACAGTGCTCCTGGTCCAGATGGCTTCACTGGACTCTTTTTTAAAAAATGCCGGCCCATTTTCAAACCTGATTTTATGCAATTAGTCAAGGATTTTTATGATGGTAACTGTGATCTGGAGTGCCTTAACTCCTCCCTAATTACCCTCATTCCAAATAAGCTTAGCCCTGAGGTGGTTGGTGATTTTCGGCCAATATCTTTGACCAACATGTGTTTGAAATTCTTAACGAAGCTTTTAGCCAATCGCCTGCAAAAGGAGATCCTCCAATGCATACACAAGAACTGGTATGGTTTCCTTCGATGCCGTTCAATCCAAGATTGCCTTGCATGGTGCTTCGGATACATACATCAATGTAAAGCTTCCAAGCATCCCATCATCTTGCTCAAGCTTGATTTCACCAAGGCTTTCGATACAATTGAACACGAGGCTATCCTCAGAATGTTGCAATGTAAGGTTTTTGATGATCGCTGGACTAGCTAGGTTAATGGGCTGTTATCCTCTGGATCTTCTTTAGTTTTACTTAATGGAGTGCCTGGTCAGCATTTTATGTGTCGTACTTGAGTTCGGCAGGGTGATCCGCTGTCTCCTATGCTCTTTGTAATTGCGGTTGACCTTTTTCAATTAGTGGTGAATGAGATGTTCTCTAGAAACATCCTAACAATGCCCATCCCAACGAGTTCCAATGATTACCTGATCGTGCAATACGCAGACGACACACTCATTGTCCTGCCAGCTGTGGACGGCCAAATCTTGGCTTTCAAAGAGATGCTTGACAAGTTTGCACTGTCCACGGGTCTGAAGGTCAACTTTAGCAAATCCTCATTGATACCCATGAACATGTGTCATGAGGAGGGATTAAGCATTGCTAGCTTGCTGGCTTGCTTGGATGTGAAGTTGGCTCCATGCCGTTCACCTACCTTGGACTCCCAATGGGTACTTCACGACCAACTATCTATGATCTTTTGCCACTCGTGGACCGCATCGAGAGGCGTTTATCGGCATCCTCATGCTTGTTAAACGAAGGTAGTAGACTCCAGCTCCTGCAATCTGTCCTTGCTTCCATGCCAATATATTTTTTGTGCTCCTTGTCTTCGCCCCAAGGCATTCTCAAGCAGATTGAGCGGATCATGAGACAGTGTCTTTGGCGAGGTAATTCTGACACCCCACGACAGTCCTTGGCCGCTTGGGATTTAGTTTGCAGGCCTAAGAAGTATGGTGGTATCGGGGTTACTCATCTGGGTTTTCAAAATGAAGCTCTGTTAAGGAAGCACTTATTCAAGTTCTTTAACAAATTGTACATACCCTGGGTTATCCAAATTTGGGAAACATATTATGGATCCTCGGCCCCACAAGCAACCCAGAGTTGTGGATCTTTTTGACGGTGTGATGTTCTCTGACTATATGATAAATTTTGTAAACTTGATATCCCTCAGGCATGCGGGTGACACTGTGGTTTTCTGGTTAGATCATTGGAAAATTGACAGCAGATCCGTCTCGTTAGAAGAAAGATTCCCTCGTCTTCATTCTTTTGTCATTGATGACTTGATCACGGTTAGAGATGTTTTTAACATGGCAACTGAGGCTGATAATTTGCACCTGCCCTTGTCTGTGGAAGCATATAATGAATTGCAGAAGCTCCAATCTCTTTTGGCTCCCTTAAATCTAGACCCTGAGGGTAAGGACATCTGGAAATGCCCTTCAAGTATGGTGATTTTCAATGAAGGCTTTCTTATGAGCTTAACTTTCATCTTGTGGTGGTTGACCCCATTCTTAAGTGGATTTGGAAATGCTAATGCACCCTCAAGATCAAAGTCTTTGGATGGCTCCTTCTAATGGATCGGTTGAATACCAGAGATATGATGCAACACAGGCATTGGAATGTGCAAGATGACACTTGTGTTCTATGTCGTATGGCCAGCCATGAGGATGGTGTGCATCTTTTATTCACTTGCATTTTCAGCCAACGTGTTTGGAACTATCTTGGTATCTCATGGATATCCCATCCTAATCAGACCACATACATGATGGCATCTACTACCGGAAGGACTTTGGTTTCCCATTCTTTTCTGATGTGGTTTTCACTGCCACTTGGAATATTTGGACTCAGAGGAATGGCAAGATCTTTAGAAACGAGACACCTAGCTTCAGAGCTTGGAGAAGAAACTTTGTACCTGATATCTCTTTCTTTGCTCATAGGATTAAATGTAAATATAGAGATAGCCGCCTATCTTGGATAGCTTCCCTTCCTTAGGCCTTTGTAAGTATTCTTTCTTCTCTACCCCTCCCACCCTCCAATGTATATTGTAACTTCTTTTGCCTTGAGTTTTAATAAAGGGTTGTGAGGCTGTTGCCTTGCAGTATATAGTAATTTTTTTTCTAAAAAGCAATCATTTAAAAATCTTGAACAATTTTGGAAAACTTTTTTTAATGTGATTTTTTTTAATTTCGAACAAATTTTGAACGAGAATAAAAATTTAAAGTTCCAAGTATTTTTTAAAATGGTAACAGACTTTGAAATCCTTAAGATTTAACGAAAATTTATTCAAAAAATGAATTTCTAAAATAATTAAAAAATAAATTTATATGAAAAAAATAAAAATAACCTGGAAAGGAAAAAAGGAAAATAAAAATAGAAAACAAACACAGAAAAAACGAAAATGGTCCGGCCCAATACTGGACGACCTATGCCTCATGCGGCAAATAAGATTTCCCAGGTGCGGCTCTGGTTATAAATGGGCTGGCTTCTCTGGCCTTAGCGCGTGCGGGCCATGTAGGAAATTCTGGACAAATTTATTTTCTAGCAGATGGACCACAAAAACTTAGTACCACCTCAAATATTAAAAAATTGATGGTGAACGGATGAAAAAATTGGGGAAACGCACCTTGCTTTATTAGTAGGTATAGATTGGAATACTCATAGGCGAGCCATCTAGGGTTTAGCCATTGCGATATCAAGGTAGATCAACTCTTGTAATCTTCATACTCGTCGAATAGAATCAAGCAGGAGTAGGGTTTTACCTCCCTTAAGAGGGCCTAAACCTGGGTAAACACTATGTCCCCTGGTCTCCTATTACCATTGATTGTTAGACGCACAACTTGGGCCCTCCTACCCGAGATCTGCCAGTTTTGACACCGACATTGGTGCTTTCATTAAGAGCTTGGCTGTGCTTCCTACATAAAGCAATCTACGGCTCGCCTAGGCATCGACAATGATATCACTGCTGGAGGGTGCTTAGCTTCTAGGCAGACCCTCCAGTTCGGCGGTTTCACCATAATGGCTTGTGCCGCCGTCGAGCCCGCAACTGCCCGCATGGCCGCCAGACACCATCCTTGCATTGGCCCTAAGTACTCCAAAAAGTTGGATCTGGCGGATGTTTCGTCCTTAAACGAACTGCTGGACCGCATCACCACCCTGGGGGTCTCAACGGACTATGATCAGATCGGGCTCAAGCTCGACCAGAGGGAGACTAATCACCCGCAGATTACCCACTTTGTAGCGGTTGTTGAGGAACTGGCCAAAGATGCTTCCGTCCCCATATTAAAAACGAAGTATGTTCGGGTTTCCGAATTGCTTGAGCCGGATACTCCTCCTTCGGATGGGACCTTACGCCCTTTGGACTCTGGTTCAAGTGTAGGATTGCCGGAGCCCTTGCGCCTAACTGAACCCGAACCGGTTGCCTCGGAAACTGTTCTATCTCCGAACACAGATGTGGGACAGGATCCAAAATTTAATCCACCTACCCACCACAATCTATATTCTTTAAGCACCTTAGGTCCTCCAAATATATACGACCTGATGTATGTGCGGCAGCAGCCTCAGGAAACGGTCCACCACTTTTGGGCTAGATTCATGCTTGTTCAAAATAGGATCGAAGACTGCTCGGACGAGGACGTAGTTTCGGTTTTCCAAGATAACTGCACTGACCAGGGAATATTGAATGCCCTCGACCGTCTCCACATACAGAGTTTCATGGAATTATCACAAGTAGTACACAAGTACTGTGCGATGGAAAGCACATGGAGGGACCAGAAAACTCAACTGGAGCACGCTGCCTTGAAGCAGTGTGCGGCCCGGGACAAACGGATACATCCTGGCGGGTCACCCGACCACCAATCTATGGGTAGGAAATATAAACCCTTCACAGGACGCAGGTCCATTCTTGGCAAACTTCTGGACAAGCCCTACCCGATTCACGCCACTCCGCATACAGTCCCAACCCATAGCCTCCGAGCATGCTGGGTACTCTGACAAGTAGCAAAAAGTGTAGAGGCTATCCTCACCACAACTCCAGAGAAATACTCTCTGGAGAGGCACAACTTCAATGTCCTAATAGTCTTCGAGACCTTCTCTTCGAAAAATTGGCGCAAATGGGTGCTCCGCAACCTCGCCGAAGTCCACCAAGTTACCACACTGAGCCCATGGAACGACAGGGCAATAACCTTTATGGCCTAAGACAAACCAAAGGCTCGATCAGTCCGAGCACCCACATCCTTAGTACTAAACCCCATCGTTGATGGTTTTCGTCTTACTAAAGTGCCCATGGACGGTGGTAGCGGACTTAACCTCATCTACGACGACATGCTTGGCAAAATGCAGATGGATAGATCATGCATCGAGGAAAGCAATATCACTTTTCGAGGTATTATCCCCAGTCGAGAAGCACACAACTCGAGAAAAATTAAACTTGATGTGGTGTTCGGCACACCTAAGAACTATAGATCCGAAGAGTTGCTCTTTCATGTGGTCCCCTTCAACAGTGGGTATCATGTCATCCTCGGCTGGGACGCTTTCTCACGCTTTCAAGCTATACCCCATTACAGGTATATGAAACTCAACAAGACCGGACCTCATGGAATTATCACAATTTCAAGCGACCCGGACAAAGCCCTTCGTGCCGAAAACAAAACTACGTCCTTGGCCCTCGAGGTTGTTGGCGTTCTGGGAACGGGGGTACCCAGACTTGCCTGCCCGCGGCCTGCAGCGTGGCTCGAGGGGTGGCCCAGTACGGCCCATCTTCATCAGCATATGCCCAAGACCCTCGCGAGGGGCCAAGCCTCACAGGGCGGACGACAGGAGGCTTCCTCAGGCACGGCCTCGTCAGGCTGGCTCACGAGGAGGTGGAGAGATCAAGGTGGGGTACCTCGCGAGGTGCCCGTGACACAAGCCATGACGACCAAGGTGCAAGCGGGCACCAGGCGGGCGCCAGCCTGCGCAGAGTCCTTGTTTCACCTTTGGTGCAAAGGGGGCAAGCACAGGCAAGGGTATCAAGCAAAGGCAACCATTTCGGTGTAACAAGACCAAGACCAGCAGGACGGTAGAACGGAGGTCATCATGGAGCCCAAGGCAGCATCATCGTGACGGTCTTTTGGCAGGCGAGGACCAACTTTAGTCAGGATAATTGTACTAGATGTTCCCCTTCGAAATGGCCAATTGTTAGCGCCCTTCCCGCTGAATATTTGGGAAGAGGCCCGGGGCCTTCGCCTATAAATAGGACTAGCCACCCATAGGGTAGGGCATCTGGATCTGATCGAATCGACACCCAAGAGAGAGAGAGAGAGAGGCGACTGAACCCTTCCAGCAGTTCATCGCACCACCCAAGAACAGACCCTTGCAAGGCTGTTCTCCCCTTATACTGTTCCCTCATCAGCCCCAAAGGAAATCCACACACCACAAACTGGAGTAGGTTATTACACCACAATGGTGGCCTGAACCAGTATAAATCTTGTGTCCCTTGTGCTGTTCTTCGAGTAATTTAGATCCTAGCGAGGCGATGAAACACGAGTAGGATGAGGGTGTGATTTTTGCGCGCACCCCAGTGTTCGAACCTCAAGGGTCTACCGGAACCCGAAATGCGACATTTGGCGTGCCAGGTAGGGGTGTGCCGGAATCTGCCTTCCGTCTCCTCGTATTTTCGCCGCTCACCCCATCCATGTCGGACGCGCGTCGCACCCGCGCCGATCGCCGGGCCGCTTTCGCTGCTCGCATCGCCCAGACGGCCCCCGTCGTTCCCCGTCGCCTGCCGTCAACGTCGCCATCAGCCCGGCGGGGAACGAGCAGCAAGCGTCGTCCCTGCATCCATCGGTGCAGCGGGAAGGCCGCACCGCCACTCCGTCCCGACTTCGGCTGGCTCCTCGTCCCATGCCCATCACGCTCCTGCGGACGCGCACACCGCGCTGCTCCTAGCGCGGGAGCTCCTGCACTACTGTCCCGTCGATGACCTCTACGACGAGTGGCTCGCCCGCATCACCGAGCTCGTCAGCGCCACTGGGGGCTCCCCTGCACCGTCCCTCTCGTTGCACCGTGCACCGCCCTGCGTGGGCGACGAAGCTCCGGGGGCGCCTCAGCCGCCTCCGCCTCAAGAAGGCACCTTGGCTCCAAGGCGCATAGCCCCTGGGCGGAACCCACTCCGTCCGGCGCCAGCACAGCAAGAGAAGAGCTGCCAAGAGATCCCTCGTCCCCAGGAAGCCACCTGTGTGCTCCCTACACCAGCTCGGCACGAGCACACACGCGCTCCGGTGCGTCAAGACCCCGCGTTGCACCTCGCCGCAGCGCACAGGGACCCGCAAGATCAAGCTCTCCGTCACCAAAGGGCTCCTGCGACCACTGCAGGCTGTTGTGCCTTCTCCGCCGAGCTGCCCAGCGTGGCCTGGCCGGGCAAGTTCAAGCCAGACCTGCCCCCGTGCTACAATGGCACGGCTGACCCTGCTGAGTTCCTCCAGCTCTACAAGCTGGGCATCAAAGCCGCCAACAGAGACGAGAAGGTCATGGCAAACTGGTTCCCCATGGCGCTCAAGGACGGCGCCCGCACCTGGTTCCGGAACTTGGCTCCTGGCACGATATCTTCCTGGGACGAGATGCGCACCCGATTCATTGCCAACTTCCAAGGCACTCGCGACCGGCCCCCGGCCATGAGCGACTTGCACCGCATCAAGCAGCAGCCGTGGGAGACCCTGCAGAAGTTCATCCAACGCTTCAACAACGCTCGCCCTAAGATCCCCAAGGTGTCCGAGGAGGCCATCATCTCAGCCTTCTCCGATGGCGTGCGTGACGTCAAGATGAAGGAGGAGCTCGCGTTCCATGAAGACTTGTGCACCTCCCTGGAGCTGTTCAATCTGGCGACCAAGTGCGCAAGGGCTGAGGAAGGGCGCCTGTACCTCCTCGAGCTACTAGCTACTAACCCAGAAGAGAAGAAGCCCAAGACCAAGGACATGAAGCCCAAGGGGGCTGTCGTGCTTGCAGCAGAGCCAGACACCAAGCGAGGCAGGGATCAGCCTGAGTCATCCAAGGGTAGCCAGTACTGCGTGTACCATGACCTCCACACCCACAACACCAACGAATGCCAAGAGCTCAGAGCCGTGCGAGATGTGCGTGCCGGCCGACGCCCCGAGCGCAGTGACAGGGGCTATGGCCGAGGAGGAGGAAGAAATGGAGGACGATGGGAAGACCGTGGTCCACGCCAAGGGTGGGGTGACCCACCTCGCGAGGACCGTTGGTAGGATCAGCCTCGTGAGGGAGGTTGGAGGGACCCACCTCGCGAGGGGGGATGGAGGGATCAGCCTCGCGAGGATCGCCCGCAAGGCAATGCAGGCCTCCCTCCCCTGCCGCCGCAGCCAAGGAGGAACGAAGACCATCACCAGGATGAAGGAGCTGGGGGCTTCCAGGAGCCGTGCGCAATCACTTGCATCTTGGGCGGCGCGCAAGCCCCGGCCTCTCAGCGCATCTTCAAGCAGTTTGCCCGCGAAGTGAATGCAGTCCTCCCTAAGCTTGAGGCCACACGCCCTCTCAGGTGGTCATTGTGCGCTATCATGTTCAGCTCGGCGGATCAGCTCAAGTGTGCGGCCACAGCAGGAGTCCTCCTGATGCTTTGTTCCCCAATCATCAGCAACGTGCAAGTCACCAGGACCCCTCATCGATGGCGGAGCAGGGCTCAATGTCCTATCCGTCGAAACGTTCAACAATCTCCAAGTGCCATACAATCAGCTGCAGCCAACCAAGCCCTTCTCAGGAGTAACCGATGGTTCCACAGTTCCGATAGGGAAAGTCTGCCTTCCTGTTACCTTCGGAGCCGCAACAACTACCGTGCGGAGCTCATCGACTTCGACGTCGCTCACATCCGCCTTTCGTACAACACCATCCTCGGGTACCCAGCCGTGGCCGAGTTCATGGCCGTGACACATCACGGCTACAATGTCCTCAAGATGCCAGGAAGCGGCAGAGTCATCACTATGCCTTGTGAAGAGAGAGATGCTGTGTGTTCCTTGGAATGTGCCTTTCAAGCCGCATCAATTGAAGACCCAGATCACAGGAACGGGAGGCCTCCCGAGGCTACTCCTAAGAAGAAGAAGACATCGCCTGGTCCGACCCCTCGGGAGGCCGACCCCTCAGGAGGCCGGCCCCTCAGGGTCGGCGCCCGTTTAGGGGGCACCTCCATCTGTCGCATAGGAAGGCACGCCCGGCACCCACCTCGAGCAAGGCTCGGGGGCTCTCTCCTGGAGGGCCATCGACTTTGCTAAGATTACGAGGGAGGCGCTTGGGCACCACTTGGAGGCGTGCTTCAACGCACGTTTCCCTCAGGAGGAAGCATGGAAAGGAGGGCCAAACCCTCAGAAATTCATCAGCAAGATCATTCAGGAGTTGCAGGAGTCAAGAGTCATGAGTGGCAGCCGTCGCTTGCCCGCCGTGGCTCCCCATCCAGGCGAGGATGGTGGGCTGTGTGTCTGCATTGACATACCAGGACTCAACCGAACCGCCTCTCAGGAGCGCCTCTGGCCCTCACACGCGGGGCGCTGCGAAGGCCCACCTCACAGCTATGTTCGCATGCCTTACGGCCCGCTGAACGCGGCTGCGGCACGTTAGCATCTCATGAGGAGCATCTTGGAGGCTCAGGCAGTCAGGCATTCCGCAGTCCTGGCGGAGATGGAGATGGTTCGCAAGGAGCCGCCAGCGCCTCCGGAGCCTCCCGAGGCCCCTGGGCCCGGGGGCTCGTGAAGATCGTCTCCCGCAGTGCATGCCATCCGCTACTTCAGCATCCCTCCATCTTCAGCATCATCAGGTGACATCCTTCGAGTTTCATTTTCAGCTGGGAGCGCCCCCCAGGGCTGCATCATTCCCAAGCCACGTGGGTCCGTCCCTGCGGCGTGTATCCCCTTTAGTTCATGTTTTTCAGCTTACGTTATCGGGGGCGCCCCTCGGGCTGCGCTATCCCCAAAGTCGCTCGGGCCCGACCAAGCGGTGATCGTTTCTTTCTGCGCCTATCTAAATGGAATTGCTTCTTCATGGCTAACATGCTTGACCTAATCGCCCGCTCGATTGACACCAACTAATGGAGCTGCTCCCTCATGGCACGACGCTCGCGCGTGGGTCCATCCCTGCAGCATCGACAAACCTGGACGGCTGAGCTCTGGCCGCGGCAACCCCGCAGGGCGCCACCTCACCAAGCCTTCAGTGCCTCGTCACCCTCCTAGAGCAACCAACAGCTGGCCGGCAGTTGTAATGGCAAACCCTCGTTTTTTCTCATGATGAACTCGTAGGATCGTTTTAAGGAGCAGCGTCCGGCGTGGCCTCCGCGGTGCCTCCTTCGCCCTTGTCCACGCGAATCGCTTGCACGTTAAAGGGGGGGTACCTGAGCATCGCGACTCATGGGCTCTTACCGGCTCTCCAGCCCTCACCCTCTGGCCTTGCTCACGGCATCGCGACCTGGCATACCAGCGACGGCCGCTCGAGGGCCGGGACCTGACGATGTAGAGCACCAAGGGGAGCAAAGACAAGAGGGAAGAGGCACGTAGGGGACCTTGCCAGACAACTCCTCGGCGGCCAACGCTCGGGCCCGGTGCCGCGCCAGGGAACGGTTTCCGACCCTAGAGATAAGTCACCCACCGGAATCAGTAGTATCACAGCGCCGACCACACACCTGATGCAGTTCTGTTTTAGCTACGTCGCACTCCTTTCTCACTAAGTGATAGCTGCTTGAGCGCTAAAGGGGACCTCCTGAGCATCGCGACTCAGGGGCTCTTACTAGACCCCGGGCCGCTCACCTCCTGGCCTTGACCACGACATCGCGACCTGGTATACCAGCGACGGTTGAAGCCTGCCTTGGGATCGGGACCTGTCAGCGCAGAGCGTCAAGTCCTCGTGAGGTTCGAAAGGAGAAACTAAGCTAAGACGGGACGAGCTCCCCTCATCACTTCACAATAAGGATCATATTAACAAACGGAACTATAGGCGCCTTACAAACCCCCGCGGGGTGTGTTCTTTGATTCCTCGCAGGGAACAAAAGGAGTGGATCCTAAGGAGTGCTAACTACGCATGCCACCGCAAGAGACGCCATCATCAACAGTGGGTAGCCAGCCACCGGCGCCAACCCCATACAGATCAGTGGCGATGGCGGCCGGGCGAGCCCGCCCTGCTCCAGGAGTGACGCAAGCTCGGGGGCTCGTAGCTGTCGTCGCTCGTCTCCGGGGTCGTGAGGAGCTCGGCGGAGTCACTGGATCCTCCGACGCCTCCACTGCCTGAGGAGCTGCTGGGGAAGCGGTTGACGAGCCTAGTCCTCGCCGCGGCAGGGTCCCGGCCGTCTTCCTCAAGGCAGCACTCCAGCCGGCACCCCTCCGCATCGAAGACCTTGAAGAGCATTAGGGAGGCGCCATCATACTCGAGCTGGATTGCGTGGGCGCCACCTGTCCTGCCGACCCAGGCGATCTCGCCCCAGCCTCGGGTTAGGTAGACCCTTCCCGGAGCGACGACCTCAACCTCCGCTTCGGTCGCAGGGGCACTGCAGCCAGCATGCTGCAACCAAAGCTCGATAGGCCCCCTTGGCGGGATCTCGAAGGCGAAGGAAGGAGGGAGGCCAATCCAGGACCAAGGAGGCGTGGCGGCGTGAAGCACGAGCTCGCGAGCAGAGCCCGTGGCGTGAACCCCAGGAGGAACGACGCGCACCGCCGTGATCCACCGGCAGCGACGGTGCCTCTAGCGACGTTGCTCGACGCCAGCATCTTCAGGGCCCTCGATCTGGGGGTACAAGGGTAGTGGGAATCCTGGCGGCGGCCGCTCTGACCACGGCCTCGACACCTCCTGCCAAGCACCACCTTCCCCGTGGCAATGGATCAGCCGTTTCTTCAGAGGGAGCGGGACATGACTCTCTCAGGGGGCCTTCCCCTTCTCTTCGGCAGAAAACTGGCGGATCGGTGCCATTGGCAAAGGGAGGAGCAAGGACGAAGAGGAAGACGAAGAGTAGCGGGAAGAGATGGATTGGAGGGGCTCGCGCTGTTCCGTACATATAGCCGAGGAAGGCCAACCATCGGCCTCCACGATAACAGGTAATCATGACCCGTTTTGCATGTAGGGACTTGTCAAATCGTGCGGCTACCAAGGCGTCGTGGGGGAGCCAGGACGCCCAAGTCCATTCAACCGCCACACAACGCCCAAGGCCGCAGGCTATTGGGGCCTGCGACACTTCGCACTTGCCTCTTCGCTTCTCTGCTAAGCCAAGTCCAAGCGCGCCTTGGGCCCGGGGGCTTCTATCGGCATTCCCAGACTTGCCTACCTATGGACTACGACGTGGCTCGAGGGGTGGCCCAGTACGGCCCATCTTCATCAGCATATGCCCAAGACCCTCGCGAGGGTCCAAGCCTCGCGGGGCGGACGACAGGAGGCTTCCTCAGGCACGGCCTCGTCAGGCTGGCTCATGAGGAGGCGGAGAGATCAAGGTGGGGTACCTCACGATGTGCCTGTGAAGCAAGCCATGACGACCAAGGTGCAGGCGGGCGCCGGCCTATGCAGAGTCCTTGTTTCCCTTTGGTGCAAAGGGGGCAAGCACAGGCAAGGGTATCAAGCAAAGGCAACCATTTTGATGCAACAAGACCAAGACCAGCAGGACGGCAGAACGGAGGTCATCGTGGAGCCCAAGCCAGCGTCTTCGTCAGGGTCTTTTGGCAGGCGAGGACCAACTTTAGTCAGGATAAGTGTACTAGATGTTCCACTTCGAAATGGCCAATTGTTGGTTCCCTTCCCGCTCAATATTTGGGAAGAGGCCCGGGGCCTTCGCCTATAAATAGGACTAGCCACCCATAGGGTAGGGCATCTGGATCTAATGAAATCGACACACGAGAGAGAGAGAGAGAGAGAGGCGACTGAACCCTTCCAGCAGTTCATCGCACCACCCAAGAACAGTCCATCGTGAGGCTGTTCTCCCCTTGTACTATTCCCTCATCAGCCCCAGAGGCTATCCACACACCACAAACTGGAGTAGGGTATTACACCAAAATGGTGGCCTGAACCAGTATAAATCTTGTGTCCCTTGTGCTGTTCTTCAAGTAATTTAGATCCTATCGAGGCAGTGAAACACGGGTAGGATGAGGGTGTGATTTCCGTGCGCACCCAAGCGTTCGAACCTCAAGGGTCTGCCGGAACCCGAAACCCGACAAAGGCACTATCCGAAGCCCTAGCGGTGGAGGAATTAACCACCCTATGGTCCACGGTGGATAGGGTGATGTAATCCTCGATAAGAGATCCAAATCCACCTCTTTCAAGCCAACTGAGGAAATAATCAAATTCCAAGTGCACCCGATGGACCCTAGCAAAACAGCATCTATCGGAGCACAGCTGGATCCGGCAGTGGACATTTCCCTATGCACATTCCTGCGAGAGAATTGGGATATCTTTCCTGGCACCCATTAGACATGCCCAACATCCCACGAAGACTAGCCGAACAAACTCTTAATGTAGTCGAGGGATTAAAACCCGTGAAGAAGGCACTACGGTGATTCTCCGAACCCAAGAGTCAAGCCATGGGAGAAGAGCTAGCTAAGTTGTTAGAGGCTGGGTTTATTAGGGAGATTAAACATTCGGATTGGTTAGCCAAGTTGGTCATGGTACCAAAGAAGGAAAAATCTTGGCGCCTGTGTGTCGATTTGAAGGACCTCAACAAGGCTTGCCCTAAAGACCCCTTCCCATTGCCTCGCATCGACCAAATTATTAATGCAACAGCAGGGCACGACTCTCTGTGTTTCTTCGACGCCTATTCCGAATATCATCAGATTAAGATGAAGGAATCGGACCAGGCCGCAACTGCGTTCATCACCCCTTACGTTCCGTTCTGCTTCAACACTATGCCCTTCGGACTCAATAACGCTGGGGCTACCTACCAACGCATGATTCAAACCTGCCTGGAAAAGCAAATAGGCAAAACGGTCGAAGCATACACGGACGACGTGGTCATCAAGACAAAACATGTCGAGACACTGCTAGATGATCTTCGCCTCACCTTCGACAACCTACGAACTATGACATATGGCTTAATCCAGAAAAATGTGTCTTCGGAGTTCCGGCCGGAAAATTGCGTGTGTTCATTGTTTCCCATAGAAGAATTGAAGAAAACCCAGCTATGATCCAAGCGTTGTCACAATTGGCCATACCAATAGACCTAAATCAAGTTTGGAAACTAGGTGGGTGCATCGCGGCCTTAAGCCGCTTTATCTCCAAATTGGGAGAGAAATCACTACCACTCTATAAGCTATTAAGGCGCACAAACAACTTCAAATGGATGGATGCTGCCATAGCCAGACTTGAAGAGATTAAAGCCCTTCTTGCAAGCAACCCAATCATAGCTGCACCACGTGTTGTAGAGCCCATGCTATTATATATTTTGGAAACTAACCAAGTGGTTTGTGCTGTGCTCATCGTCGATTGAGGGGAAGAGGGACATAAATTCCACACTCAAAAACCAGTCTACTTTGTATCGGAAGTCCTTACACATTGCAAATCTTGATACCCCCACTATCAGAAAATAGACTACACAGTCTTCACGGCATCCCGTAAACTGCGACACTACTTTCAAGAGTGTTCGATTACAGTGGCATATGAAGTACCACTCAATGACATTATCAATAACAGGGATGCCACTGGCCGGATAGCCAAATGGGCCATCGAGCTTTTACCGTTCAAAATCATTTACAAGCCACACTGGGCTATTAAATCCCAGGTGTTGGCCGACTTTGTCGCTGAATGGACGGAAGCCGAACTCCCTAAAGATTATGGCTCATAATCCAATTGGATTATATACTTCAACGGCTCTAAAATGCTGGCCGGACTGAGGGCTGGCATCATCCTAATATCCCCTACTAGCGACACAGTCTGTTATGTACTACAAATTACGTATACGGACTCCAATAATGCAGCTGAATACGAGGCGCTGTTACATGGTCTTTGCATGGCTGTCTCCATGGGTATACAAAGCCTGGAGCTGTGCGGTGATTCCAACCTCACAATTTCCCAGGTCAACGGAGAGTTCGACGCAAAGGACCCACAAATGACGGCATATCGGAATGCCATATTAAAAATATCAGTGTCGGTGTACTAAAGTAGGGGTACCTTAGTATCCCGAACTTGTGCACGGGCAGTCGCAGCGTCCCGCGGCAAGGCTTGCCGGGTGTCCGCCAAGATCCTCCGTAGTTCCTATTGATGCCATTCAAGAACAAAGTGTTTTTACTGAGAGGACAAGACCCCGGCAAGAGGAGCTTGCTGGGAAGGACAAGGCCCCGGCAAGAGGAGCTTGCCGGGAAGGACAACCCAGGCACTTCAAGGAACTTGCCGCGACGCGCCGCGCGTCCCGGCAAGACCCGACGAGCGACAAGCTTTTGGGCGCGACAAGACAACGACAGCGGCAAGGCGCTTGCCGCGGCGAAGCCAGCACTCTGTGACCATGCTCCAGCGCACCCGTCGACGTGTCGCCCTGAGACCATTCCAGACGCACGTGGTGGGAAGCTGTGCAGCCAAGCGGTGCGAGGTGGCAAGTGGAGATGACGAGAAGGCCATCGTGGCAAACGGTGGCGCCCCTAACGGTCGCTTTTCTGCACTGTTGGGCGACGCGGACGGGCATTAAATGCTCTTGTCCCCTGCCGTCAGAGTTAGATAAGGTGCACTGTAGAGGCAGTTGTACCAACCACCCTTTTTACATTTGTACCCTTGCCTGCGTTGCCACCTGTCGGTGACCCCTTTGTGCCTATAAAAGGAGGCCCATGCCCAACGTAGTAGGTGTTCGACTCATTCAAAACTAGAACACTCCCACGCTCTCGAGCAAGAGCATAATACAACCACAAAGCAACAGTAGGAGTATTATCTCTCCAGAGAGCTACGAAGCTGGGTAAAATCGCTCGCGTGCTCCGCCTCGATCCGCTCTTCGTGCGCCCTCCGCTCCCTGCCGGACCGAAAAGGGTCCCTGCCCCATAGGTGTTCGTTTCCCACGACATCTTTGGCGCGCCAGGTAGGGGGCGTCGAGGTTGTGTGAACCCGATCCGGCATTCACGCGAGCCAGTTCATCATCATCTTCGTCGACATGCCACCGAAGAAGAAGGCTTCGGAGGTGGCTGCTCCGTCCGCGACGATCCCACCGCCACCGGAGCAAACGGGCGGTGGGGTAGACGCCAGCGGAGGAGCGGGCGCCAACGAGGGAGCTCACGTCGTTACTAGATCCAAGGACAAGGCCCCGTAAACTTCTGCGTCCGTACACGCACCGCGCACATCTCAGGAGGTGCGGGATCGACAGCATCATGGTGCTCGCAGCACCGTACTCGCATTAGAACAAGGCCAAGCTGGTGGATCTCGGGGCGCTCAAGACCAGCATGCACGCCAGCATGCTGGCACGAGTGAAGTACGGTTGCCTGGATGGGGTACTGCTCCTTCCAACCCAGTTGGAAGTCCGAGCAGATCCCGCTCCTCGCACTGTTCACCGCTACCACCGAAGACTCCAGAAGAAGCGTTGGCTCGAGCCCAACTGCTCCTGGACCACCCTCCAATGGCGGACAAGATCAACGATTAGAGGGCCACCATACAGAGCCTCATCGGCTTCACCAACGGCGACACTCCACGGCAGCCAGCTACATCACAGCCGTGGCAAGATTGTCAGACGCGAGCCGATGGCGACAAGACCGGTGGAGGTGCAACCACCGTGCACTCCCTGCCCCGAAGGCCAAGGTCGCCGACACGCCGGATCAACCACGACACCGACTCCACGGCGTCATCAGATCCACAAGCTCGTCGTGATCAACGCCAAGTTCTTCAAGAACGACAACACGAAGACGCTCGCACCCGCATCGAGCATCGGAGAGAAGCGCGGCGTCAATCAGACCAGCGCGCTGGGCCCGCTGTTGACATGCATGCGTCAGGGGAACCAGGCGACTTGCTGTACGCGGTAGGTTGCCCTGCGTTTACTCGTGAGCTGCGGCAAGTCCAGTGGCCCAGTACCAAGAACTTGAAGCCAGATGTACCGGAGAAGTACGATGGCAGGTTGCATCCGTCGGAGTTCCTCAACATCTACACCATCGTGGTGCAAGCTGCCGGGGGGCGCGACGAGAAGATCCTTGCCAACTACTTCCCACTAGTGCTCAAGCCCAATGTCAGATCCTGGCTCATGCACTTGCCGGACAACCCCATCTCCTCATGGGCGGATCTATGCCATCAGTTTGTCGGCGCCTTCACAGGCGGCCACAACCCTCATGGCCAGGAGAGCGATCTGCATCTGCTCGCCCAGAAGGAAGGAGAGCCCCTGCGCAAGTAGATACAAAGATTCAGTCAAGTGCAGCGCAACATCCCAGACGTCCACCCTGCTGCGATTATCAGCGCGTTCCATCAGAACATGCGAAACCGCAGGATGAGGGAGGAGATGGCGATGTGCAAGATTATAGACGTCAGTGAGCTTTACGCCCTGGCCAACAAGTGTGCACGTGCTGAAGAAGGAAGAAAACGCCCCGGAGACAACACAGGACAGGGGTGTCTGACAGTGAGGATGCTGCCCCGGCAAAGAAAAACCGGCGGCGGAACAACAGAAGAAGGAAAGGCAAAGATGTGGCAGCTGTCGAGCAATCCGGCAACGGAGGTGGCGCCAGGGAAGAAGAACCTGTGGCGGCCGCCGACAAGCAGGGCGGCTCCGACAAGCAGTATTGCAAGATTCACCGTGCCAAGGGCCATGATCTGCAAAGTTGCAAGAAGGTCGAGCAGCTCGTTGAGCTGCAAAAGGCTGAGTACGAGCGACGCGATAAGGAAAAAGCCCAGGAAGGTACAGGCAGATCCGGCAAGAAGCGTCCCGGCCGGGGAGGACGCCGCGGCAAGGCCAAGCAGCGGCAAGGGGACAGGCCTCCCCGCGGCCGTGACAAAGATGAAGATGAAGATGAAGATGAAGATGAGGACATGGATGATGACGAAGCCGACGAGTAGGAGTTTCAAAAAGCAACAGAGGTTCTGTGCGTTGATGGTGGTGCTTCTCTGCATACTTTGCACCGCCAACTCAAACAGTGGGTGCGAGAAGTTAATGCAGCAGAACCATCAGTTGAGTCACGCAAGCCCCTGAAGTGGTCCAACACGCCTATCATCTTTGACAATGAGGATCACCCTGACCGCATCACTGCGGTCGGGTGCTTGCCGATGTTGGTTTCACCAACTATCCGCAACCTCAAGGTCACAAAGATGCTAGTTGACGGCGGGGCCGGCTTGAATCTGATCTCCTCCGCGGTACTCCAGAAGCTCCAAATCCCCGACAGCGAGCTCGAAGAGACCGGTACTTTCCAAGGAATCAATCCGGGAAGGAGCAAGCCGAAGGGGAAGATCACGTTGCCAGTGACGTTTGGCAGCGAGCTTAACTTTAGAACAGAGAAAGTCACTTTTGATGTTGCTGATTTCCCGTTGCCCTACAATGGGATACTTGGCCGACCAACGCTCGCCAAGTTCACGGCAGCATCCCACTATGCCTACAACGTGCTCAAGATCCCAGGTCCGATAAGTGTCATCTCTGTCCCTGGCGACAAGAAAGATGCCTTTATCTGTACCGACAAGATCTACCGGGAAGCAGCAGCCGTAGCCGAACGCAAACCACTTGCCGCTGAAGCTCCCGGGGGGAAGAAGAAGACTAAGTCCGGCAAGAGCTCTGATGCCCACTCCGGCAAGCACACCTCTTCGGAGTGCTGCGCTACCATCGAGGACGCACCATCGAGCTCCACCGGCAAGTGTAAGAAGGCGAAGGCAGCTCCGCCAGAGACCAAGAAAGTGGCCGCCAAGGAGGACGGCACTGGTTGTACCTTCACCATCAGTGCCACGTTTGATCCTAAATAGGAAAGCGCGCTCGTTGCTTTCCTGCGGGCGAATGTCGATGTGTTTGCATGGCAACCATCTGACATCCCCGGTGTTCCCAGGAAAGTAATTGAGCACCACCTTGCCGTCTGTCCTCACGCGCGGCCCGTCAAGCAGAAAGTCAGAAAACAAGCAGTGGAGCGCCAAGAATTCATTGCAGGAAGTTGGAAGCAGCAGGCCTGGTCAGAGGAGTGCTCCATCCAGCATGGCTGGCCAATCCTGTAGTCGTGCGCAACGCGAACGGAAAATGGAGGCTTTGTATAGACTTCACTAATGTTAATAAAGCTTGTCCCGAGGATCCATTCCCCATGCCGCGCATTGACCAGATTGTTGACTCCACGGCAGGATGTGATTTGCTTTCATTTCTTGATGCATATTCAGGATATCATCAGATCTTCATGGCAGAAGAGGATGAGGAGAAAACCGCATTCATTACTCCATGTGGCACGTACTGCTTTGTACGGATGCCTTTCGGACTAAAGAATGCTGGTTCAACATTTGCAAGGGTAGTTCACGAAGCTTTTGAGCCACAGTTGCACAGAAATGTAGAGGCTTACATGGATGACATAGTTGTCAAGAGCAAAGACAGAGCAACTCTGATTCAAGATTTGGACGAGACCTTTGCAAATCTGCGCAAGATCAATCTCAAGCTCAACCCCGAGAAGTGCGTGTTTGGAGTCCCCTCTGGCAAGCTCCTCGGGTTCTTTGTATCTCAGCGGGGGATTGAAGCTAATCCCGACAAGATCAAGGCCTTTGAGCAGATCGAAGCACCGAAGTGTGTCAAGGATGTGCGAAGGCTTGCCGGCTACGTGGCTGCTCTCAGCAGGTTCATCTCTATGTCTGCTGAGCGCGCCATGCCGTTTTTCAAAATTTTGAAGAAGGCAGGTCCAATGAAATGGACTCCAGAAGCGGGGGCTGCGCTGCAGGACTTGAAGAGATACCTGTCCTCCACTCCAATACTTGTCGCACCTAAGCCGCAAGAGAAGTTGTTGCTGTATCAAGCGGCAACCAATCAAGTGGTTAGTGATGCGTTAGTAGTGGAAAGGGAAGCAGATGATGAGCCAGCGGCCACGGCAAGCGCGTCCAGCGACAAGCAGGGGCCTTCCACGACAAGCTCTGGTCCCGACAAGGATGGATCTGTGCAGCCACAAGAAGAGAAGCAGAAGAATATGGTGCAGCGCCCAGTTTACTTTGTCAGTTCCCTTTTGCAGGGGGCTAGATCAAGGTACTCTGGTGTGCAGAAATTACTTTTCGGCCTTCTCATGGCCTCGAGAAAGCTGCGCCATTACTTTCAAGCACATGAGATCACAGTTGTCACTCGCTTTCCGTTGAAGAGGATACTGCAGAATCCAGAAGCAACAGGCAGGATTGTCGAGTGGGCACTGGAATTGTCAAGCTTTGGCCTCAAGTTTGAGAGTACTTCAACTATCCAGAGCCGAGCATTGGCGGAATTTATAGCAGAATGGACGCCAACACCTGATGAAGAAACTCCAGAGATGAGCATCCCCGTCAAGGAAGCAAGCAAAGAATGGACCATGTACTTTGATGGTGCCTTCTCACTTCAAGGCGCCGGTGCGGGCGTGTTACTTGTCGCACCCACCGGAGAGCACCTCAAGTACGTCGTCCAGATGCACTTTCCCAAGGAGCAAGCGACGAACAATACTGCAGAGTATGAAGGCTTGCTTGCCGGACTTAGGATCGCGGCAGACCTTGGGATCAAGATGCTTATTGTCAGGGGTGACTCGCAGCTTGTCGTTCACCAAGTGAACAAAGATTATCAGAGTCCGTTGACGGAAGCTTACATTGATGAAGTGAGAAAGTTGGAAGAGCATTTTGACGGCTTACAGATGGAACATTTTCCAAGAGCCCAGAACGATGTTGCCGATGGCCTGTCAAAATGCGCTGCATTAAAGTTACCTGTGGAACCAGGGATCTTTGTACTCAAGCTGACTCAACCATCTGTGGTACCATCAACTGGACAAAGCAAGATGAGAAAGTTGATTTCCGGTGACTACTTTCTGGCTGAGCTCCCCAGAGCCGCTGCCAAGAAGGTCCCCAAGATCAACACCAAGAGTGCTGAGGAGCAGTCTGCTCCGGCGAACCCTAAGGTTTGTTCCGTAGAAGCAGACGCTCCCGACAAGTTTTGCTCCGGCAAGCTTGCCGGGGAACATCAAGCTCCGGCCGAACCGCAGATTCTTTCCATAGAAGCAGATGTTCCCGCAGCAACATTTGTGCCTTTAGTCCTTGTTATTGAGCCGCAAGCTCCAGCATGGGCACAGCAGATTGTCCATTTCCTTCAAATAGGAGAACTTCCCGAAGAGCAAGAAGAGGCGGAGAGAGTAGCCCGGCAATCGAGTATGTACCAGTTTGTCGACGACATACTGTACAGAAGGAGATTCAGTGCGGTGAAATTGAAGTGCATTCCCTGGGAAGATGGACAGAAGCTGTTGGCGGAGATACATGGAGGCATATGTGGTCATCACATTGGCGCAAGAGCACTTGCCGGCAAAGTTTTCCGGCAAGGTTTCTTTTGGCCAACAGCCCTCCAGGATGCAACTTCAGAAGTAACCAAGTGTGAAGCGTGCCAGTTCCACTCCAAGCAGATACATCAACCAGCTCAAGCTCTCCAGACGATCCCTTTATCCTGGCCATTTTCGGTCTAGGGGCTCGACATCCTCGGCCCCTTTCCCCGAGCTGTCGGGGGCTTTGAGTACTTGTACGTGGCAATTGACAAGTTCACGAAGTGGCCGGAAGTGGAAGCAGTGAGGAAGGTGTCAGCACAGTCAGCAGTCAAGTTCTTCAGGTCCATTGTTTGCCGTTTCGGAATCCCTAACAGGATCATCACCGACAATGGCACACAATTTACGAGTCGCACCTTCATGCAGTACGTCCAAGATCTTGGCGCCAAGGTCTGCTTCGCTTTTGTTGCTCACCCGAGAAGCAACGGTCAAGCGGAGAGGGCAAACGCTGAAGTGCTGCGTGGGCTCAAGACCAGAACTTTCGACAGGCTGCACAAGTGCGGAAGGAATTGGATCGAAGAGCTGCCAGTGGTTCTTTGGTCGATCAGGACGACGCCAAATCGAGCCACTGGCCAGACACCTTTTTCTTTAGTCTATGGAGCAGAGGCAGTTCTCCCCACGGAACTCGTATACGGATTGCCTCGAGTGCTTACTTATGATGAGCTTGTGCAAGAGCAGCTGCGACAAAATGACGCGCTGCTCCTTGAGGAAGATCGTCTTTAGGCTGCTGTACGAGCTGCTCGATATCAGCAAGCTTTGCGCCGCTACCATAGCCGCAAAGTCAATGCCAGAAGTCTCGAGGAAGGCGACCTTGTTCTTCGGCGTGTCCAATCCACCAAGAATTCCAACAAGTTGACACCGAAGTGGGAAGACCCTTATCGGGTGAAGCTAGTCACTAGGCCTGGCGCTGTCCGCCTTGAGACCGAAGATGGCTTTCCGGTGAGCAACTCCTGGAACATTGAACATCTTCGTAAGTTTTACCCATAAGGCGCGGTTGCCGGAACCTGTTCTGGCAACCACCTTTTGTACAAGCCTTGCCGCTGTTGCATGTAACCCTTTGTACAAAGCCGGGCGCAGATCCCGTGCATAAATAAAGCTCATGTGCTTCGCACATCTTGTCAAAATTTCATGCCTTTTTCTTTTTTGCATGTATTATCTGACACTTTGTGCAGCACTTGCCCCCGGTAAGCAATAACGAGCCTTAAGGCTCCATATCTTTATTTTCTCTTCTTTCTTTTTCTCAAAAAGAAGGTTCCTTCGCCCACAAGTTCACCGGAGGGGGAAGGAGAAGATGATGGTGTGGACCAGGAGTCGTTCAAGAAAGCATCGCCTTGCCGGGACGAAAACGACAGAAAAGCTAAGTTGCCAATGTTTGAGCACAATCAGTTTTAAAATTTTTTAAGTTATCTTCCTTGAACGACCGTGCTTTGTACGGAAAACCTATGCGCGGAGGAACCGACTCGCAGCTAGTTGCGCCCTTACTTTGTTTCGAGTCCGCTCAACGACTTAAGTGTGCTGCGACTAGTTGCGACAAGGTTTCTTGCCGGAAGCAGCACCGCCGGCAGGCTGCTGATGTTCCACACTCAGCGCTCGCGGCAAGGGTGCCTACGCCGGCAAGTTCCCTAAAAGCGTAGGGTAAAAACATACAAAGAAAGGAATCAAGTAAAGGAAATAACATAGCAAATACTGCCCATGATAAAAGTTATATTACAAAAATGACTTGCCGCGCTCTAATAGATTGTTCCTATGACGTATCTGACAGCGGCAAGAAAAAGGAGAAAATGGATGGCCTAATCTACACGGCCACCATCAACCC
Source organism: Triticum timopheevii (assembly GCA_963921465.1). NCBI lineage: Eukaryota > Viridiplantae > Streptophyta > Magnoliopsida > Poales > Poaceae > Triticum > Triticum timopheevii. The sequence continues at coordinate 237,864,704 of OY997266.1, read as the reverse complement.
TCCTGACTTCATTCACCTTGTCCACAATGTGTGCGACAAGGGCTTTGAGCTCTACAAGATCAGCACCCGCCGGCAGCTTCTTGAGGACGTTGGTGAGGATGAGGCCCGGATTGCGGAAGAGCACCTTCACCAACACCTTCTCCAGGACTATGGCGCAGATTGCACGCGACTCGTCAGCCAGCTGCCTTGGGATCCTTTCCCGGAGTTGCTAGAGAGCCATCGCCACTCCCTTGAAGAACAGAGTGAGCTTGGCACTGGGCTGGAGGTTCTCGTCGGAGGAGTACCCGAAGCCCTCCAGTTCCAGCTGCGTCAACTCCCCGTCAATAACTGGGGCAATGTTGACGAGGCCCTCCATCCAGAGCTCCACGGTATCCCTGAAGTTGTTCTGGGTCTCGGTGGCCCTCGTCAGCAGCGCCTCATTGGCCTTGAGCTCCTGCTTCAGGTCCTCCTCCCGCATCTTGGCGCCGTCCAGCGTCTCAGTTAGCGTAACCAGCTTCAGCTCGAGATGGGCATTGGCGTCCTTGGCGGCGTTCAGCTCCCTACCCTTCTCAGAGAGACGACCCTGCAGCTCACCATGGACAAGGGCGTCCTTCTCGCGCTCGCGCTGGAGCGCGGCAAGCTCTTCATTCTTTGCCTTGAGGGTGGCTTCTAGCTCCGCCACCTTCACCTCCAGCTCCTTCTTGGCGGCCTCGGCAGCTGCAGCAGCATCTTTCGCTTCCTTGAGGGCCCCGCCAAGTGTTTCCTCGCGCGCGGCAAGCTCCTGCTCATAGCTGTCTAAGTTGACCTTCCGCTACGTCAGCTCGCCTTTTCGCGTGGACATCTCCTCGGCGGCAAGCCGCTGCTGCTCTTCGGCTTCTGCCTTCTCGAGGAGGAAGGCCTTCCGCGCCTTGACAAGTTGCGCCCTTTCCTCTGCAATAGACCGGAGGGCCTCTTGGTTGCGGCTCTGGAGCTCCTCCGCATGCTTCTCAATGTCCACTCCCGCCTGCGCGACAAGAGCTTCCCGGGACTCCAGTTTTGCTTGTCGGGCGCGGTAGAGTGACACCAACTTCCGGAGTAGCTGCTCCTCCTCAGACTTGCCGCTGCTGCTGTTTGGCGCGTCAACCACTGTCAGCCCAGCGGAGGCGAGAACTTCTCCGTCAAAAGCCTCTCCCTCAACTGGCGCCCTGGAGCATGACGCCCAGGGGAGCTTGATGAAGACACCGTCGCCGGCCTTCAAGTAGGCGCCGGGCTGGGGCTCTTCGGAGCCTGGCGCTGCGTCAGCGGCGGAGGGATCGGCTAGCGCCTTGCGCTCCTGTGGCCCCCGGGTCGTCAGTACGATCATCGGACCCCTCGCCAGTTCCTGCACCAGCAGCCTTGGCGGCCTCATCGCCGGCGGGATCATCAGCGCCGGCCTCTTCTTCAGTAGCAGCGGCATTGTCAGTATTGCCGCGCACGTTCTCCTCGCCGGTGGCCTCGGTCTCCATTGGCTCCGCGAAGGGAGGATCTGAAGACAGGAAAGGGGAGAAAAAGTCAAGCAAATATCCAAAAAAGAAGATTAGAAGAAGAAGAACCAAGGGAAGTTCTCTGACAAGAAGGATTACCTGTGCTGGGCTCTGTAATCATGGGCTCCACCACCGGGGGATCACGTGTCCCGTCCCTTGCCGAAGAGCGCTCCCTTGCCGGTGAGTCATCCCTTGGCGGCATAGTGGAAGCAGATAGCACCTCAGGGGCGACCTCTGCTTGTTCCTGGTGAACCTGTTCTGCTCCTACACAAGCAAACCAACAATCAAGATATCAACAAGGAAAGAACACCCATGCGCGCCTGACAGCGGGAAGAAAAATTATGAACTTACGCTGGGGGCTGCGCTGGAGGCTGCTTCGGGGAGAGGTTGCCGGGTCCGACATGGTGGTCTCAGACGCGTCCTCTACTGTCACAGCAAGATCGTCCTTGATGACAACCACGGGGACCTTAGCCCTCTTCGCCGCTCTCTGGGCCAGAGTCCTGGAAAGGAACAGGGTTCAGAAGAAAGCAGATTTGATACAAGACAAGAAACAGCAAGAATCGAAGAAATATAAGTACAACAGAAAGAAAGTCTTACTCCTCCTCCTCCTCTTCCGCCTCGTCGGAGCTGAGCGCGGAGAGGTCGAAGTCCGGTACTCCTTTAGCGCGACGAGGCGGAGGAGTAGGCTCCCTTGGACGCTTGGCGGGAGCTGCGGCGGGATCAGAAGCGGTGGCCCGATAAGACCCCGCTCCAGTTGCCGGTGCGGCGTGAGATGCTCCCGCGGCAACGGTGCTTGTCGCGGTGGAGTGTGTCCCACGGCGCTGCGGCTGTTGGCCCGTCTGCCGACCTGCTATGTCTCCGGTCCTGCGGAGGCGCCTTCTTGGTTGAGCTGGGGCTGTGCTGGGGGCTCCGCTTGCGGCAAGTTGCTTGAAGACGGCTGGCCACTTGCGCCCTCGGCGGGCTCGCTCGATTCGGCTTCGGGCTCTCCCTCGCCTCGGCTGCCTCTGCCTCCTCCAGAGTAAACCTGAACTCACCCGCGGCGGCGGCCGCCGCCGCCTCCTCCGCCCTGGTGGCGATGCGCCGCATCTCGTCGTCGATGGTGTCGCGGGTGAGGCTCCTCTGCTCGTCGGCGCGGATCGCCACCTCCACCAAGTCATCAAAGAATTGCTGCACAACGTCGTCGGCGGGCTCCTGCCAGGTTGGGATAATCCCATGTGAGTCGCACTCCGGCATCATTGCGCGGATGCGATCGAGCTGGGAGTTGTTGCACAATGGGACGACACCCTGCGGCAGCCTGAACCACTCGGGATGGTTGGGGTCGTGCTTGAACAGTTCCTTGAGCGTCCCATCCAACTCCAAAACAGTGAAATTAAAATTGAGGCCCGGGCGCAGCCTCATGATATCCGCTGGACCCCCAAACAGCCAGGCGGGTCTCCCCCTCTCCTGTAGAGGGGCGATGCGGCGGCGAAGAAAGTTCGCGCCAACAGCCCCTACAGTAAGCCCGGCAAGCCTGAGCCGCAAGATCCGGGTGGTGGCGATCTTCAGTCTGGCATCGTCCGCCGCCAGAGCGCTCCAATCGCCGCCTTGCACTACGCGGGTTTGGCGCAAGTTGGTGAATGGCTGTGGGTTCTCATCAACAATCCAACACCAATCCGCTCTCCACTCCTCCCATTTGCTACGGAGCTCCCCCTCCAGATAGACCTCCTTCATGCCGACTCTCGAGATCCAGGCGATCCCGCCAGCTAAGGGCTCTCCTTTATCGGCCTGGGGCATGAAGTAGTGGCGAAAAAGGGCAATGTTTGGGTGGATTCCGACGAAGTTCTCGCAGAGATGTGCGAAAACCGCCATGGTCAGAACGGCGTTGGGGGTGAAGTCAAGGAGATGAAACCCGTAGGTATTCATGATATCACAGAAGAAATCGGAAAATGGCGAGCAGAGCCCGCAATAGAAGAACACTGGGAAGAAAGGGTATCCTTTTGGACATCGTTTCGAAGTAGAAGCTTCGGCGGAGAGTACCTGCGTGCGCGGATGCGCCCGCGTGTCCGTCGACCAGAAGAGGTAGAACCATTCCCTCAACTCCTTCGCGGAGAGCTCAGGGGGGAAGAGTGCCCGCTCCTTCCGCAGCGCCTCAAGCCGCAGCGCCTCGGCCGACTTCGCACCCTTCCCGGTCTTCGGAGCCATGGCGGAGGCGGCGGGGGGGAGCGAGGGCGTTGGTGGCGACGGCGGCGACGGGGGGTGGAGCGCTGCTCTCTTTCGGCTTGGAAAGCAGAGGGGAGCGGCGGAGATTTCTGGGGAAGGAACCGCAAGTGGCGAAGGTGGGGGAACGGCCCCTGTTTCCCCTGCTTATAAAGAGGAGGAGGCGAACGTTATTCCTTTTTCGATTAAAGAATCACCCACGATCTCTCCCACGACGCCGCATTTGACGCGTGCCGTTACGAGAGGGCGCGGTGGATACGGAGTTAGATTTGGTGTGGACCCAGGCCGCGTGTGCCCGTGCCCTGTTTTGGGCCTGGCCCAACAGCGCTCGGCACCGTGTGTGGCCCAGGCCCGGGGGCTCCTGTCGATGTGCTAAAGTAGGGGTACCTTAGTATCCCGAACTTGTGCACGGGCAGTCGCAGCGTCCTGCGGCAAGGCTTGCCGGGTGTCCGCCAAGATCCTCCGTAGTTCCTATTCATGTCATTCAAGAACAAAGTGTTTTTACTGAGAGGACAAGACCCCGGCAAGAGGAGCTTGCCGGGAAGGACAAGGCCCCGGCAAGAGGAGCTTGCCGGGAAGGACAACCCAGGCACTTCAAGGAACTTGCAGCGACGCGCCGCGCGTCCCGGCAAGACCCGACGAGCGACAAGCTTTTGGGCGCGACAAGACAACGACCGCGGCAAGGCGCTTGTCGCGACGAAGCCACCACTCTGTGCCCACGCTCCAGCGCACCCGTCGACGTGTCGCCCTGAGACCATTCCAGACGCACGTGGCGGGAAGCTGTGCAGCCAAGCGGTGCGAGGTGGCACGTGGAGATGACGAGAAGGCCATCATGGCGAACGGTGGTGCCCCTAACGGTCGCTTTTCTGCACTATTGGGCGACGCGGACGGGCATTAAATGCTCTTGTCCCCTGCCGTCAGAGTTAGGTAAGGTGCACTGTAGAGGCAGTTGTACCAACCACCCTTTTTACATTTGTACCCTTGCCTGCGTTGCCACCTGTCGGTGACCCCTTTGTGCCTATAAAAGGAGGCCCATGCGCAACGTAGCAGGGGTTCGACTCATTCGAAACTAGAACACTCCCACGCTCTCGAGCAAGAGCATAATATAACCACAAAGCAGAAGTAGGAGTATTATCTCTCCGGAGAGCTCCGAAGCTGGGTAAAATCGCTCGCGGGCTCCGCCTCGATCCGCTCTTCGTGCACCCTCCGCTCCCTGCCGGACCGAAAAGGGGCCCTGCCCCATAGGTGTTCGTTTCCCACGACAATCAGCTTGATTCGAGGGACTAGAATTTCATCACGTCGCTCAAAGAGTAATCAGGCAGCCGACATCCTTGCTCGTAAGGGTGCTAAGCTCGACTCTGGGCCACCTAACACCTTTGTGGAAAGGCTCTTTAAGCCATCAGTAGTGTGGCAGGGTGCGAGCGGGAGAAGGCAATATGGACCTGATCACACCCCCAGCTGCCGAACACAATGCAGTCACTGTCGGGGGTCCGGATATCGAGATAACACCCTGTGCTCATGAGATCATGGTGGTTATCGCTCCCTGGACTGAATCATTCCTGTCCTAGCTTAACAGGCAGGAGCTTCCCAACGATCAAAATGAAGCTCGATGCATAGATCGGCGCTCTAAAGCCTTTAAAGTACATGAGGGTGAACTGCATAAAAAAAGTACTACTGTAATCCTTCAAAGGTGTATCTCCGAAGAAAACGGAAGGCAGCTGTTGGCAAAAATACATGCTGGCCTAGGTGGTCATTGTGCCGCAGCTCAAGCCCTCCTAAGCAAGGCGTTACGGACAGGGTTTATTTGGCCCACGGCTCAAGCAGACGCTCAAGCCAATGTCCAACGTTGCGTGGGCTATCAGCTTTTGGCCAATCAAAGACACCATCCTCCCACCGCGCTAAGAACAATCCCCGTTTCTTGGCCCTTTGCAGTCTGGGGGCTTGATATGGCTGGATCCCTTAAAAACTTCACAACTGATGAGGTGAAAACTTGGTGCGCTATATGGGCATTAAACTCGACTACGCATCCGTATATAACCCTCAAATAAACGGCCAAGTTGAAAGGGCCAATGGTCTTATTATGAGTGGTATTAAGCCCAAACTAGTGCGCTCTTTACGAGAATCAGAGAAGCACTGGGTTGAGGAACTCGATTCCGTACTTTGGGGACTCTGGACCATGCCCAATCGAACGACTGGATACACACCTTTCTTTATGGTGTACCATTCATGACTCACCTAGAGTGCGCATATACGAAGAGAGAGAAGCTGAACTAGATTGGCAGGATAACCTAGACGGACTCAAAGAGGAATGCCATGTCGCTAAAGCCCATTCCGCATTTTATCAACAACAGGTCAGGTGTTACCAGAGCAGAGAAGTGCGGGCTAAGACATACAATGTAAGAGAACTTGTTCTACGCCTCTCGGAGAAGAAAAAGGATAAGCTCAAAACCAAATGGGAGTGCCCCTTCGTCAAAGATGAAGTCCTTACTGGAGGAGCCTATCACCATCGCAATGCAGAGGATAATCGCCTTGAGACGAACCCATGGAACGCCGCCCGGCTCCGAAGATTTTATGCAAGTTTGGCCTCCTTAGGTTTCATTTTAAACTAGGTTTTTTCCTTTTTTTTCCTCTCCATTTTTAATTTTCCCCTTTTCTTCACAAAGGTATGTTCGGATCAACCGCATTGTTTAGAGTATACATCTTTAAATGTCTACACCCCACCGTAATGGGGGCTTCTTTTAAAGAAGCATTTTATTGAAAAGCTTATAAGCTTCTTTCATCCATAACGGTTGTTGTTTCTGCCATTTTATGCACCTCTATGACTTAAGTGTTTGCCAAGCTGGGTTGCCTTGCTCCTGTGTTTATACCCTACATTCCCGATTGTTCGGCTAGGGTGTAAAGGGAGTACCTCTGTGATTGCTACAACCGGGTTATCCGGACATGTACCTCAGACGGGTGAGGCCTAAAGCTAGCGTTCTTAAGGGAATAATTGGTCGGCATGTATACAATAGACTGTTTTTGGAAAAACTATGGAATTGGTTGCCTGTACTTTCGATACAAGCCTAGGCATGCATCATTTAGCATGCTAGCTGAAGGAAAGGAACCCCTAACAAAACTATTTTTCTTGGAAGATGTTTCTTACGTTAAATAGTAATATAACATAACTCCTCGAACACATTTCGTCTATTCGAGCAATATTACCTGATTGCCTAGTTTCCAAAGATACTAAACATTTCTTAGTTAAACATGGTATATGGAACCACTCCAACTTCTTGGTTCGGAGGTGGAAGCCGAAGGTCTGCGATGACAAAAAAATTATAAGTTCAGCAGGAGATAAGTTCGGTCATAATGTACATTGATACATAGAATCGAACGTCTACACTGCAAAAAATACACTTCCGTGATGATACGTGTTTGTCACAATAGGTCGCGTTTTTGTCATGCATGTACATCCATGACGATTTTACGACACAATCAAGATAGTCATATCTTTGATGTCGTAGAAGTGTTCCATGACATTACTAAAATTATCATCACGGAAGTGTCCACTTCCCTGACGATAGATCACGCGTCACAGAAGTGCTTTCGTCAAGGGTGACCGACACGTGGCATCCACCGTAACAAAACGTTGTTAAGCTATCGGGTCCAGTTTTGGATCCGATATCCCGTTAACAGCCCCGACCGATGGGGATTTTCCACGTGTAAAATCAACATTGGACGGAGGAAACATGTGTCCGCTCACCGTTGGGAAAGATGTCATCCACTCATTGGACACAACGCGCCTATGATACGTCAACATGTGGCACGGCCCAACAGAGGCCCATTCCTATGAAAAGGCCGGCCCGTTTGACTTGGTCAAAAGGTGGCGGGCCGGCCCACAGAAAGCCTGTTAACGGCATGTTCGCATATAGCCCATTTACAGGCCGCTAACTCATGGCCCGTTACGGCCTAACGGTATTAGGCCGAGTAGCATCATCTCGGCCATTCAATATGGTTCCAGCCCATTGTAACTTCCGGCCCATGTATGGCCCATGAAGTCTTTCGGCCCATATGAGTCCCTTTGTAACTCTTGACCCATTAACGGCCCATGGTGAAACCGGCCCGTAATGTATAGTGTACCGCTTTGTACCCATTAGCAGCCCATTATTCCATTGGGTCGTTTCCAGCCCGTGTTACCTTTCGGCCTTCTCAGGGCCCATTTATTCTTGGGCTCATTTCCAGCATTCGGTTACTTACGGCCCGTTACTGGCCTTTTCTGCTTGTGGGCCAAATTCAGCCCGTGGATACAGTCGGCCCGTTTGTGGCCTTTTAATCTGTTGGGCCATTTTCATAGCATCATCAAATACGGCCTATTAACGGCCCGTTATGGTCAGCCCATAAAACGTACGATTTCCACTCTAGCCCGTTTACGGCGCATTACACGGCCCACTATACCTGACAGCCCATAGAAGGCCATGGATCATCCGTCCCATGGATGGCCCATGGATCGTACGGCCCGTGGAGGGCCATGGTCACTACAACGTTTGGGCGAGTTGGCCCCCGTTTGAACGATATAGCATATTCAAAGAATTATCCTACTCTATACTATCACCTCTAAAAAACATACACTATACAACAAAGAGACCAAGGCATAGAAACTTAGAATAATCCTACACTATACAATAAAGAAATTATAGCCGATTATACCCACTAGGCATTATGGTTTGGCATCGGTGATAATAAAGCATACACAAACAACAAATTACATACACTGGGCAAATATAGGTCATACATCATGGAGGCGCATCAAATTAACTCCATTTGAACTATAATCTCCTTAGAAAATAGGATTGGCCGGATTCAGATAGCACAAATTTCAGTCTGCAAAATCTCCAATTCCTTCGTGGTTACCTCAGTGTCTTGTTTCATTTTTTGACTCCTGCACCTAATACCTGCATGTCCAGTCTCAACTTGTTGATTGTATGTTGAGAATCATGTAAACATTGTCTTGCCACCTCTAGTTTATGCTCGAGAACATCAGCACATTCCAATTCCAATCCATAATCATTCGGTAACGGCCATGCCGCACTACTCGCAGATCTTTGTGTTGATGTCACTTCATCCTGAAATGTTTTTGTAAGTACACATGACTATGGCAAAAATATAGTTAGAATAGTGAAGCGAGCAAGACAGACTATTTTGTACTCCCTCTATCCCAATATAAGTGTCTCAAGGTTAGTACAACTTTGTACTAGAGCTATTACAAAGTTAAGACACTTATTTTAGGACGGAGGGATGTCGGATATCGTGTTCCGGCAAAACCCTTAAGGTTCGAACACTGGGGTGCGCACCAAGATTTCTCCCTACCGAAACACTCCCTTAGCTTCGCCGCGATGTCTAAGCTAGCTTGATGAACAACACAAGAGAAACAAGATTTATACAGGTTCGGGCCACCGTTGTGGTGTAATACCCAACTCCTGTGTGTGGTGTGGTGGATTGCCTCTTGGGCTGATGATGAAAAATAAAAGGGAAGAACAGCCTCCCGAGGAGAGGTGTTCTTGAGCTGGTGTGGTGTGTAGATGGACTGAGTTCGGATCCCCTTATACTGTGGTGGCTAGCCCTATTTATAGAGCCCCTGGTCCACTTCCCAAATATTGAGCGGGAAGGGATCCAACAAAGGCCATTTTGAAAGGGGACAACTAGTACAAGCTATCCTGACTAAAGGTGGTCTTCTCCTATCAAAGGCGCTGGTGGTGACGCCGTCTTGGGTTCCACGATGACCTCCATCCTGCCGTCCTGCTGGTCTTGGTCTTGTTGCACCGATATGGAAACCTTTGCCTGATGCCTCGATACTTCGTGCCTGCGCTCGCCGCCTTAGCACCAAAGACGAAATGAGGGCACTGCGTGGGCTGGCACCTGCCTGGTCTTGATCGTCATGGCTTGCATCATGAGGACCTCGCGAGCTACCCCTTGCCTTGATCTCTCCACCTCCTCGCGAGCCTGCCTGGTGAGGCCACTCCTGAGGAGGCCTTGTGTCGTTCGCCCCTTGAGGCTTGGCCCCTTGCGAGGGTCTTGAGTGTTTGGCTGACAAAGACGGGCCGTACTAGGCCACTGGTGGAGCCACGCCATAGGCCGCAGGCAGGCAAGTCTGGGGACCCGCATTCCTTGAACGCCGACAGTAGCCCCCGGGCCCAAGGCGCGCTCGGACTTGGCTTAGTGACAAAGACAAAGGGCAAGTGCGGAGCACCGCGGGCCCCAATAGCCTGCGGCCTTGGTCGACGCATGGCGACTGATTGGACGTGGGCGCCTCTGCTTCCCCATGCTACCTCGGCAACTGCCTGATTTGACGAGTCCCTGCTGCATGCAAAAGGGATCATCATTACCTGCGATCGTGGAGGTCGATGGTTGGCCTCCCTTGGGCTATAAATTAGGAGGGGCGATAGCCCTTGTCGCCATCTCTTCTTACTCCGCCCGTTTCTTCTTCCTCCCTGCTCCAACTCCAGTCTTGACACTAATGGCGTTGATCGGCAGATTCTTGGCCGAAGAGAAGGGGAAGGCTCCCCGGGACATGCCCAATCCGCTCCTGCCGAAGAAGAGGCCGGTCCACCGCCACGGTAGAGAGATCGTGAGGCTGGAGATGGCGACGCCTTGGAGTGAACGGCTACATCCTGGGTTCCCGCTACCCCTGTACGCGCGAGCCGAGGGCTCCGGAGAAAGGGACAGCGAGCGACGCCGCCCGCGCCGCAGTCAAGGCCGGAGAGCCAAGGCGACGCGCGCTGTTGCTCCTGGAGTCCACGCCGCGGACTGCTCTCGCGAGCTCGTGCTGCATGCGGCGATGCCTCCAAGCACCTGGGTTCGCTTCCCTTCGTTCTTCGGCACCGAGATGCCGCCTAGGGGGCCTCTTGTGCGTTGGCTGCAGCACGCCGACTGTGGCGATCCGGCGACCGGAGCGGAGGTTGAAGTCGTCTCCATTGGCAAGATCTTCATGACCTGAGGCTGGGGCGAAGTACCCCGGGTCTGCCGAACGAGGGGTGCCCTCATGATCCATTTCGAGTACGACGGCGCCTCCACGTTGTTCTTCAAGGTCTTCGATGCGGAAGGCTGTGTCAGGACCCCGATTCTATGCCACACCGATCGAGCATGTGACACCTCATATCACTTTGCGGCCTCACGCATGGTGTTCCCACGTGTGTCGCCTTACCATGCCCGGGACCGTTTGCGCCTTTTGGCACACGTATATGATAGTGTTGCTAGCATCCATATGACAAGAACCCGGGCTGACATGGCTAGTCGTGAACCCTAAGTGACACTAACTTACAAGGACAGTCATACATGACCTAGAAACGAACGTAGCGAGTGAATCCGGGCTGTAGGAACTGGGCTAGCAGGACTCAGGAGAATCCGGGTTATAGCAGGCTAACAGGACTCCGTTAGACACCGCGTGACATTTCCCTGAAGGGACAGACACAGGAACGAAGAAGGACACATGCCGACCAGCCTAAGTGTTCTGGAGCAGTAGCAAGCTACTAGGGCTCAGTGGAAGCACTAGGAGACATTTCCCAGTAGGAGAGGCTACTAAGGATAAACAACTAGATAGTCAGATCCCACACATAGCAATAAACATTACATGTACGCATAACATGCAAATATGTGTTGTACAATATGGCATCACAGCATAACTCAACAACTCATATAGATAAGGCTCAAAGAACCATCATAGCATTTATTGCAAATAGGGGTCACAGGACCCATCATACAGAGCATACCAGCAACAAGCGGAAGCATTATATGTCTGAGTACAGACATCTACAAATGAAAAAGGCTGAAGAGCCTGACTATCTACCACATCCTATCAAGATCGTAGCTGAGTTACAAGCTACTTGTTGAAGTCCACGGAAACTAGTAAGACCGAATTCTCTGCTGCAAAAAAATGAATAAAGCAACATGAGTACAAAGGTACTTAGCAAGACTTACATCAGATCCTATAATACATGCATTTGTACCAAGAGGTAATGTGGGGTTTAGTTGTAGCAAGCCAGCTTTGACTCAGTGGCTATCCTGTTGTATGACTACGAGAAACTTCTTTGAGGTGAGACAGCACACACGAGTCCACTAATCACCACACAATACACTACTATGGATTCATCCCGGTCTTCCTACAAGAAGGCCATCCATAGAACTCACACTTGTCTTGAGAATTTTAGAGTATCCACTTCAAGTTGTCTATGTACCACGTAAGCATCCAAGAAGTCCATAACCGCGGACCCGGCTATTCGAATAGATCATGTTAACCCTGTAGGGGTGTACTTCTTCACACATGCTCTCGCCACTTACCGCCATGTACACGTCATGTATCTCGGCAACCTTCAAGCGGAAGCTTAGCGAGGGTGTCGGCCATGACCTAACTAACCACACAAGACTCTAGTCCAGGTTCATCGCCTATTCAGGTTCCATCCGCAAGGAGATCCGGCCGGGGTGTCGCTCACGGCCCCAATTGATGTGAGCTGGGTGCCACTGGGTACACCGTGCCACCTGTGCCTAGTCTGTCCCAATCCCACCCTGCCAGGTGCCACTCGGTAGAAAAATAGCACTACCTACAAACAACAGAAACTAGTTGCAACTCCTGGACAGAGATCAAGTTGGTTAATAAGTCGAGAGGGGACGGGTTACAAGAACCCAATGTGTGGTCGTAGCTCATCATTGGACAACATACACAGAACTCAGTGCTTATGGACGGTTCCAGTGAGACAACCCACCATGTACTCTTACATGGGGTCTCACCGCTACCTTTACCAAATCATGTTCACACAATTAACTCTCAGCACCAGTTCATATCGTAACACTCCAGTTCATTCACAATGAATCAGACCTGACACTACTCTAAGCAATAGCAGGCATGGCATGGTAGGAACACAACATGGCCCAATCAACTCCTTTTTTATCACATGATAGTGGTTTCAACTATTTACTGTGGCAATGACAGGTCATGTAGAGGAATGGGTTCAACTGCCGCAGCATAAAGTAGTAGTTGAATCGTTGTTGTCCTAATGCAATAAAAGAGGGCAGGAGCGAGAGAGTGGGATTGTATCGGAATGAACAAGGGGGGTTTGCTTTCCTGGTAGATCGACAAGGAAGGCACTGCTCCTCAGACAGGTACTCTGGAACACTCTCCGAAGCAGGTCCTATCGAGAAGGAATGATGTCGACAATCAAACACAAGCATATGCAACAATATGATGCATGATCATGGCATGTGGATGTGATGCTATTGGTGCTAATGCAACTAGCATTCATTTGGTTGAAGTGCATTTGAATCAAGAATTCAAATGCAACTCCAAGTTAAGTCTTTATAAATGTCATTCATGTGTTTTCACCTATACAGCTGGTTTACGTTGGTTTGTCACGCATGAAACTGGTACAGATGGACAGATTGAATTTTTCTTATCATTTTTCGTATATAATTTATTTCAATCTGAGTTACGGTTGAATTTCTATGATTTTTTGAAGTTTATATCATTTTCTGGAATTTCCTAATTTAATTTAAATCCACAAAATAAATAAATGCGTTAGAATGACGACAGCATGACGTCAGCAGGTCAACCGAGGCTGACCAGGATCAAACCTAACATGTGGGGTCCACACGTTAGTGACACGGGTTAAACCGGGGTTAGTTTAAACCTAATTAAAAGAATAGGGGCACCGGGGCCCACTGTCACCGTCAGGGGGTTAGGTTAGGTGGTAATTAGCTTAAGCAAATCACCTGACGAGCCGGACCCACCTGACAGGCCGGCGAAGTCAAAGGTGTCAAACCCAACCGCCGTTTAGCCGCCGGCGAGGCCGAACGCGGTGGAGGGGCTCGGGATCGCGTCTCCGGTGAACAAATGGGGTGCCGGAGCTCATCGAAGCAGAGCTAGCGGCGGCGGCCGGAGCACGGCCAAGGGCGGGCGCAACGCTGCGGTGCATGGGGGCGGCGCTGAGAGCATCGGAGCGTAGTCCTTGCTCATCCGCGTCCAGGAGAGCAGACGGGAGGCTGCGGGGGCAGCGGAGCTCGCCGGAGCGAAGCTTGCGGCGGCGGCCAAAGCTCGGGCTCGAGCGACAGAGGGGCTGGAGGGTGCAGAAGGGTAGGGGAGAAGGGGGATCGACCGCGGGGCTCACAGGGGATCGGCAGCGTCATCGGAGAGCTCGGGGAAGGGCTGGAGCTGAGCGGGGTGGTGAGGACTATCTCCGGCGACCGGAGATGAAGACGGCGGTGATGGCAGCTCTCCAGGGCTTCCCGTATCGCGTGGCTTGACGGGGAGATTGTCGGCAATGTGGCGGAGCTTCTGAGCACGGGGAGAGGGCGAGGGGACTGCGATAGCTATGGCAACGGTGGCCGATGACGACGGTGGCGCTCGGCCGTGAGAGAGAAAGTGAGGGAAAGGAGAGGAGAGGACTGGGAGAGTGAGAGGGTCCGGGGGGTGCGTGGCGTCGTCCGGACGTTTCAGGGCGACGAGGAGGATGCCAGGCAGGCAGCTGCGTGCCGGCACTCACGGCGTCATGCACCGCTTCCCCTCTGCCTACTGGCAAGAGGAGGAAGACAGCTATGCCCCTGGTGGGCTGGGCCAGAACAGGAACGGGCCGGCCAGAGGTCCTAGGTAAGTTCCCTGTTCTGTTTTGATTTTGGTTTTTTAATTATTCTGACATTTGTTTTGATTTAATAATAATACTAAATCATTTTATTTTCTTCTGCCAATTTTTGCAGGAGCTAGTGGTATTATTCCAGAGCTCCTCATTAACTAGCATAATTTTTGGACAAATATTGTATATATATAGCAATATATATGCAAAGCAAATATTTACTAAATTATTTCCAAATGCCCAAAATAAATACTTATGAGCTCCTAAAAATATTGGTTTGATTTTTATCTCTGTCCAATATTTTCAGAGAGCAACATGAACATTTTCTTGGACCTTTTTGGAGCAATTTTTATCTAGGTCATTTCCAGAAATGATTCTGAGGGTTTCACAAATCCCCAATTCAAATTTAAATGGAATTTAAACATGATGCACACATGACTAGCTAATCTAGGTCATACCAGATCTAGGGATGTGACAACTCGCCCCCACTTGAAATAATCTCGTCCCGAGATTCAGGGGTCGACGGAAAGAAAGCGGGGTACTCCAGTCGAAGTCGATCTTGTCGCTCCCAAGTAGCTTCTCTCTCGGAATGATGAGACCACTGAAATTTGAGAAACTTGATGTTATGACGTCGAGTGACACCCTCTGCTTGATCAAGAATGCGAATAGGGTACTCTCAATATGTGAGGTTATCTTGGAGATCAAGCGTTTCGTGGTCCACTCCGCTGATAGGATCCGAGAAGCAACGCCTGAGTTGAGAGACATGGAAGACATCATGCACTCTGGAAAGATGTGGGGGTAGTTCCAACTGGTAGGCAACATCTCCTCGTTTAGCGAGAATGAAAAAAGGACCAATGTAACGAGGAGCCAACTTGCCTTTGATACCAAATCGATGGGTACCCTTCAAAGGAGTAACCCAAAGGTAAGCTCTGTCGCCAACTTCATAAGGCATATCCTTATGATGACGATCATACTGGCTCTTTTGACGAGACTGGGCTGTTTTCAAGTTCTCACGGATGATGCGAACTTGCTCTTCTGCCTCCTGGATCATGTCCGGTCCAAACAATTGTCTTTCGTCGGTTTCTGACCAGTTCAAAGGTGTTCAACATCTTTGTCCATAGAGAATCTCAAAAGGAGCTTTCTTGAGACTGGATTGATAGCTATTGTTATAAGCAAACTCGGCAAAAGGAAGACATTTCTCCCAATCCATACCGAATGAGATAACGCAAGCTCTAAGCATGTCCTCGAGAATTTGGTTGACCCTTTCCACCTGACCACTCGACTGACGGTGGAAAGCGGTATTGAAGGAAAGATAAGTTCCCATGGCAGTTTTGAAACTCTCCAAGAAATGAGAAGTGAAAAGACTACCACGGTTTGAATTGATCTCCACTGGAACACCATGAAGTGACACTATTCGAGAAATGTATAAGTCAGCGAGCTGACTAGAAGTGATACTCTCTCGAACGGGTAGGAAGTGCGCCACTTTGGAGAAACGATCAATGACTACGAAGATAGCATTATTCCCTCTCTTGATCCTGGGAAAGCCGGTGATGAAGTCCATACCAAGTTTATCCCATTTCCATTCAAGAATAGCTAAAGGCTGAAGGGTGCCAGTAGGCCTTTGATGCTCTGCCTTAACGCGACGACAAACGTCACAATTAGCAACGAAGTCAGCGATTTCCCTCTTCATCCTAGTCCACCAGAACCTCTGGTGTAGGTCCGGATACATATTAGTGCTACCGGGATGAATCGTGAGAGGAGATTCATGCTCCTCCTTAAGGATCAATTGTTGCATCTGCCGACTCTTGGGAACCACCAAGAAGTTCCCAAAGTAAGCAACACCTCGTTCATCCATAGAGAAACAACCAGCTACTCCCTTGGAGATATTTTTCTTGATTCGGGAGATTCCTGTATCATGCTTCTGGACTTCTATGATATGATTCACAATAGTAGGCTTCGCCACCAAGGTAGAAAGGAATCCGTGAGGAGCAATGTGAAGGTTAAGCTTACAGAATTCCTCATGGAGAAGTGGTTGGCCCTGCTGCAACATGAGATTGTTGCAATAGGATTTACGACTTAGCGCATCAGCCATGACATTGGCTTGGCCTGGAGTGTAAGTAATCCCTAGATCATAATCTGAGATCACTTCCAACCAACGTCTTCGCCTAAGGTTCAGATCTGGTTGTGTGAAGATATACTTGAGACCCTGGTGATCGGTGTAGATCTCGCAACGTTTACCAAGAAGGTAATACCGCCAGGTCTTGAGTGCATAGACTACGGCTGCTGTCACAGCCCTAGATTAGCCTTGTCTGTCTTTACATCTCATCATGTCATCAACATAGTTATGTTTATGAAATTTGAATTGAGGTTAGTTGACACCCTCATAAATCATTTCAGAAATAATCAACATTAAAATATCTTCAAAGAAGTCCAAGAAAATGTTCCTCTTAGTCACTGAAAATATTGGCAAGAGGTAAAATTCAAACCAATATTTTTGGTATCTCAGAAACATTTATTTTGGGCCTTTGAATTAATTCAATAACTATTTGCATTGGATGTATATTTTTTAAATAATTAATATATTTCAAGTAATTTAGGAACATTTTATGTGGTTTGGTATATTTTAGTTCTAGCCACATAATTATTTTCAGGATTTACCTGGGCTTACCTGGCCGGCCCAGCTGGCAGCCCACCTACTAGCCCAACCCAGCAGCCCTCCCCCTGTCATCTTCCTCCTGCCAGGAGGACAGACAGGTGCGTGGCAAGCATGCCGACGACGCCTTGCCACCCCGTGCTTCAGCCGCGCAGCCTCGACCCCCCAGGCGTGCCACGGAGATGCCATGCAGCCCCCCTGCTCCTCTTGCTCTCTCCCCGTGCTCATTCCCTCCCCTCGATCACTCTCCCTCACGCACCGAGTGGAGTCCGTCGCCGCCGTTCACTGCAACCGCGTCCACTAAGCTCCCCTCGCCCCCCTGTTTTGTCCAACAGGCTCGCCTCGATGCCGTGGATCACCAAGACGAAACACGCTCGCGGGATGCTTGAAACGTCACCATCAAGCTCATCATCGTCCTATGCCCCGACGATCGCCGCCCGTCGATTCGCCGCCTCCGACGCTACCCCGACCCCGCTGGGCTTCTCTGCGAGTCCTCTATGAGCTCCTCTGCTGTTCTCCCTTTTCCCTGTCGCCCCGCACGTTCCCTAGCGCTAGCGCTGCCGTGGCCGAAGCTCACTGCCGCCCAGCCATGTCACCGCCGTGGCCACCATCACCTAGAGCTGCAATCGAGCGCGCCACCATGCTCAGCACATTCCCAGGAGTCGACCACGACTACCCGCGGCTCCTGCCGTTGTCCGCAACGACGATTCACTCGACGCCCGAACTCCAGCCGCCGCGCAAGTCTCCGCTGTCGTCGTTTTAGGCCACTAGAGCTATCACTGTGAGCACCACTAGACGCGGACGAGTCTCCTTGTCACGTAGAGCCTCTCCGCCCTGCAAATGGTCGCCTGTAGGCGAAACCCGAGCCACCCCAGTGCGTCCCCGCCGCATTTTTGGTCGTCGCCAGCGACACTCCGGTGAGCTGACGTGGCACCATCATTAGTGGCTAATGACGCCACTAACTAACCCCATAGATCACTAACAGACGGGCCCCACCCCCTTAACTAACCACAGGGTTATTCCCTGTTTAATTAAAGCTAATGCCCGTGGCCCCACCGGTCAGTTTGACCCTGCCACGTTAATGTTGACCTGGACCCACTGGTCAGCCTCTTTTCCTGCCTTGTTACACTGACGTGTGGACCCCACATGTCAGGTTTGACCCGGGCTAGCCCTGTTGACCTGCTGACTTCACAGTGATGCAATGCTGACGCAGTAAAGCATTTTCTGGATTTAAGTTTATTCAGGAAATTCCAGAAAATGTCCTAAACTTCAAAAAATCATAGAAAATCAACGTAGCTCATAATGAAAGACGTTATATATGAAAATTATCACAAAAATCCAATCTATCCATCTATACTGGTTTCATGCATGTTAAAGCGACTTAACCTTGTTGTTTAGTGCAAAACATGATAAGGCACTATTTAAATTCATAAGTTGAGTTTGGGATTGAACTTTTGGTTCAAAATGGCTCAAACCCATCTGGTTGTAGTTGCATTAGCCCAACACACTCATTCTGCCATGTCATGATCATGCATCATATTGTGCATTGCATTGATTGTCTTTCTTCTTTGTTTGTCGTTGCTTGTCCCCTCTCAGTAGACGTGTACCGACGATGTGATCGATGACACCGATGAAGAACTATACCATCTTCAGAAGTGCCAGGCAAGCAAAACCCCCCTTGTTCATTCCGATACAATCCCACTCTCTCGCTCCTGCTCTCTTTTACTACATTAGGACAACAACGATTCTTCTGTTACTTGCTGCGGTAGTTGAACCTCTTTATCCTCTGCATGACCTGTCATTGCCACAGTAAATAGATGAAACCCACTAGCATGATTAGCAGTTGTTTGAGCCCTGTTGTTCCTACTCATCCATGCTTGTTTGTCATGCCTGCTACTGCTTAGAGTTGAGTCAGGTCTGATTAATCGGGGATGAATCAGAGGTGTGTGAACATGTCCTACTGTGTCTGAGCTAAGTGTGTGAGCACGTTTTGGTAAAGGTAGTAGTGAGAGGCCATGTAGGAGTACATGGTGGGTTGTCTCATTAAAGCCGTCCTCAGGAACTGAGTTCTATGTTTGTGATCCATGAAACAACTACTACCATGCATTGGGCCCTGAAATATGACCCCGCTCGACTTCTTAATCACCCTTGTCCTCTGTCCAGGAGTTGCAAGTAGTTTCTAGTGTTTGTAGTATGCTAGAGGTCGTGCGCAGCGCTGACCGGAGGGGTGGGCTGTGATGCGGTAGGCACGTGGACGGGTATACCGGACGCCCGTTTGGTGTCGCGGAACCCTGTACACATCGTTCGGGGCCGTATGTGGAAACCTCGGTCGGACTCCCTGCGGATGGAACCTGAATAGGCGATAAACCTGGACTAGAGACTTGAGTGTTTAGGTAGGTCGTGGTCTACACCCACGTCGGCTTTCGCTTGAAGTCTGCCGAGCACATGTCGTGTGCAGACGCTAAGTGGTGGAAACATGTATGAAGAATTACACCCCTGCAGGGTTAACATCATCTATTCGAATAGACGTGTCCGCGGTAAAGGACTTCTGGGTTGCCTGTACAGTTCATAGAAAAGTGAAAGTGGATACTCTAAAATGCGCAAGATAAGTGTGAGTGCTATGGGTGGCGTCCTCGTAGGGAGACGGGAGCGGATCCATAGTGGTGTATTTGTTGGTGAATATGTGGACTCGTGTGAGCCACCTCAAAAGAGTTACTTGGAGTCATAGTTCAGGATAGCCATCGAGTCAAAGCTGGCTTGCTGCAGTTAAACCCCACCATCCATTTGTTGATAATGATGCATATGTAGCTAGTTCTGATGTAAGTCTTGCTGGGTACAATTGTACTCACGTTTGCCTATTTTATGTTTTGCAGAGAGACTTCAGTCTCACTAGTAGTTCCGCGTGAACTTCGACGTATAGCTTGTTACCTCAGCTACGATCTTGTGCCCTCGGCAGGACCTGGTAGATAGTCAGGCTTCTCAGCCTTTTTCATTTGTAGATGTCTGTACTCAGACATGTTAAGCTTCCGCATGTGCTTTGAATTGTATGCTCTGAATGTTGGGTCATGAGACCCATGTTTGTATTATCTCGCTCCTTGATACGTCTCCGTTGTATCTATAATTTTTGATTGTTCCATGCCAATATTATTCACTTTCATATACTTTTTGGCAACTTTTTATATTATTTTTGGGACTAACTTATTGATCCAGTGCCCAGTGCCAGTTCCTGTCTCTTGCATGTTTTATGTTTCGCAGAATATCCATATCAAACAGAGTCCAAACGGGATAAAAACAGACGGAGCTTATTTTTGGAAAATATGAAAAAATTTGGAAGAAAAATCCACGCGAGGCGGTGCCCGAGGTGGTCACGAGGTAGGGGGCGCGCCTGCCCCCCTGGGCGCGCCCCCTACCCTCGTGAGACCACCATCAGGCGGTTGATGCTCTTCTTTTACTGCAAGAAAACTAATATTCGAAAAAAATCACAGTGAAGGGTTCAGGCCAATCGGAGTTACGGATCTCCATATATACACGAAACGGTGAAACAAAGCGAGAACAGAACGCAGAAACAGAGAGATAGATCCAATCTCGGAGGGGCTCTCGCCCCTCCCAAGCCATGGGAGCCATGGACCAGAGGGGAAACCCTTCTCCCATCTAGGGAGGAGGTCAAGGAAGGAGAAGAAGAAGGGAAGCTCTCTCCCCCTTGCTTCCGGTGGCGCCGGAGCGCTGCCGGGGCCATCATAATCACCGCCATCTTCACCAACAACTTCACCGCCATCATCACCAACTCTTCCCCCCTCTATGCAGTGGTGTAACCTCTCTCTTACCTGCTGTAATCTCTACTTAAACATGGTGCTCAACGCTATGTATTATTTCCCAATGATGTATGGCTATCCTATGATGTTTGAGTAGATCTGTTTTTTCCTAATGGCTATTTGATGATCGTGATTGCTTTGAGTTGTATGTTTTATTATTGGTGCTGTCATATTGTACCCTCCATGTCGCGCAAGCGTGAGGGATTCCCGCTGTAGGGTGTTGCAATACGTTCATGATTTGCTTATAGTGGGTTGGTGAGTGACTGAAACACAAACCCGAGTAAGAGGGATTGTTGCGTATGGGATAAAGGGGACTTGATGCTTTAATGCTATGTTTGGGTTTTACCTTAATGAATCTTTAGTAGTTGCGGATGCTTGCTAGAGTTCCAATCATAAGGGCATATGATCCAAGTAGAGAAAGTATGTTAGCTTATGTCTCTCCCTCAAATAAAATTGCAATAATGATTACCGGTCTAGTTATCGATTGCCTAGGGACAAATAACTTTCTTGTGACAACAAGCTCTTTACTTTTACTAATTTAGTTGTGTCTTTATCTAAACATCCCCTAGTTTATATTTACGTGTTCTTTACAAAGTACTTCTAGTTTCATACTTGTTCTAGGTAAAGCAAACGTCAAGCGTGCGTAGAGTTGTATCGGTGGTCGGTAGAACTTGAGGGAATATTTATTCTACCTTTAGCTCCTCGTTGGGTTCGACACTCTTACTTATGGAAAACTGTTGCGATCCCCTATACTTGTGGGTTATCAAGACCTTTTTCTGGCGTCGTTGCCGGGGACTTATAGCGTGGGGTGAATATTCTCGTGTGTGCTTGTTTCCTTTATCACAAAGTAATATTTAATTGCTGTTCTAAGTTGCTCTCTATCTTTAGTTATGGATATGGAACGCAAAATACCAAAAAAGTTAGCTGTACTTGCTACTCATGAGGATGGGGTAACTCCTAAAACCCTCGATTCTCATTATGCGAAAGATATTATATACTACTTTGATAATCCTGAGAAAACCCCATTCAACTTTATAATGGGAGACACGTTGGATCAACGTGAATAGTTTAGGGATTATCGCTCGACACAAAATGGGAAACTATTATGCGACCAATTTATTATGTTGCGTTGGTATGCCTGGAATCTATGCTTGAGATATGATATTACTTGTTGCTCTAGGATGGAGGCTCCACACCTTCCCTTTTCATGCGAATTTAATGATAATGAAACCTTAGCTTCTTATGCTAATGGTATATATGATTACTATGATGTAGAACAAACAGAAGAATTTGTTGCTTTTAAGGCTGCTTATGAAATTGAATCTTTGTTTGAAAAGTATGAATCTTTAGATGATGATGCTTATAGGCCTGAAAATCTTGCTATACTTAGATATCGCTATGAAAATTATGAATACAATTACTATATTAATGCATTTATGAAGAAATTCTCCGCTGTCCAAGAAGAGACTAATATTTTGCAGGAAGCTATGGAAGAAGAAATTGATGAAACTGTGTGCTCATTGGATGAAAAAGATGATGAGGAGAGCGAAGAACAAAAGGAGGAAGAGCGGATTGATCACATGTGCCCACCTTCTAATGAGAGTAACTCTTCAACTCATACATTGTTTAATTTCCCTTCGTGCTTACCGAAGGATGATTGCTATGATGATTGTTATGATCCCGTTGATTCTTTTGAAATATCCCTTTTTGATGATGCTTGCTATGCTTGTGGCCAAGATGCCAATATGAATTATGCTTATGGATATGAACTTGCTATAGTTCCTTATGTTATGAATGAAATTATTGCTATTGCACCCACGCATGATAGTCCTATTATCTTTTTGAATTCTCCCAACTACACTATATCGGAGAAGCTTGCACTTATTAAGGATTATATTGATGGGTTGCCTTTTACCATTGCGCATGATCATTTTTATGGATATAATATGCATGTGCTTGCTGCTCCTACTTGCAATTATTATGAGAGCGGAACTATATCACCACCTCTCTATGTTTCCCACACAATAAAATTACAAGAAACTGTTTATACTATGCATTGGCCATTACTATGTGTGCATGAATTGTTCTTTTATGACATGCCGATGCATAGGAAGAGAGTTAGACTTCGTCATTGCTTGATATATGTTACTTTGTGCTCACTGCTAAATTAGAAATCATTGTAAATTAAAATTGGCTTCGATATACCTTGGGATCCGGGTGGATTCACTACTTGAGCACTATATGCCTAGCTTAATGGCTTTAAAGAAAGGCGCTGCCAGGGAGACAACCCGGAAGTTTTAGAGAGTCATTTATTTCTGTTGAGTGCTTTCATATAGTTTAAAAACAACAAAAATAAAGAGGGGAACCCAAAACTTTTCAAAAAGAGAAGTGAAAGTGAGAGAGACGAGCATTGTGAAAGTGGGGGACATCCTTAAACTTGTTCAGGCCCATGGGAACTTTGTGAATCTTAATTACAGAAACTTTTCAATAAAAATAATTATCCCCTTGTACAATTCCATTGTATTATAAAAATAATGTGCTAAGGTTTGCCTTTAGGATGTTTACAATGCTTGTTGGGTTGTACGGTGCAGGACAGAAACTTTGTCTGTAGTGCGCGATTTTACATTTTTAACTGGAAACTCAATTGGTTCTGATTCCTTTTGCACTCTCTTCCTATACAACTTGTTTACTTTTACTAATTTTAGTAGAATGTTTGGGGTACCAGAAGTATGGTGGATGTTCAGATTGCTACAGAGTGTTCTGTTTTTGACAGATTCTGTTTTTGATGCATAGTTTGCTTGTTTTGATGAATCTATCAATTTATATCAGTGGATTAAGCCATGGAAAAGATATATTACAGTAGACACAATGCAAAAACAAAATATGAATTGGTTTGCTACAGCGCTTAGAGTGGTGATTTGCTTTATTATACTAACGGATCTTACCGAGTTTTTTTGTTGAAGTTTTGTGTGGATGTAGTGTCTAATCGAGGATGTTTCGATATGAGAAGAAATAAGAGAGGAAAGAGCTCAAGCTTGTGGATTCCAGAGGCACCCCAAGTAAATATTCAAGGAGACTCAAGCGTCTAAGCTTGGGGATGCTGGGGAGGCATCCCCTCTTTCTTCAACAAGTATCGGTATGTTTCGGATTCGTTTCGTTCATGCATTATGTGCAAGTCTTGGAGCGTCTTTTGCAATTAGGTTTTTACTTTTATTTTATGCACCATGCTGGTATGAGATAGTCCTTGGTAGATTTATATAATGCTCATTGCACTTCACTTAAATATTTTGAGCATGGCTTTATAGAATGCTTCACGTGCTTCACTTATATCTTTTGAAGTTTGGATTGCCTGTTTCTCTTCACATAGAAAACCGCCATTTGTAGAATGCTCTTTTGCTTCACTTATATTTGTTAGAGCGTGGGCATATATATTGTAGACAGAATTAAACTCTCTTGCTTCACTTATATCTATTTAGAGAGATGATAGGAATTGGTCATTCACATGGTTAGTCATAAAATCCTACATAAACTTGTAGATCGCTGAATATGATATGTTTGATTCCTTGCAATAGTTTTTCGATATAAAGATGGTGATATTATAGTCATGCTAGTGGGTGGTTGTGGATAGTAGAGACACTTGTGTTGAGGTTTGTGATTCCCGTAGCATGCACGTATGGTGAACCGCTTTGTGATGAAGTTGGAGCACAATTTTATTTATTGATTGTCTTTCTTATGAGTGGCGGTCGGGGACGAGCGATGGTGTTTTCCTACCAATCTATCCCCCTAGGAGCATGCGCGTAGTACTTTGTTTTCAATGGCTTGTAGATTTTTGCAATAAGTATATGAGTTCTTTATGACTAATATTGAGTCCATGGATTATACGCACTCTCACCCTTCCACCATTGCTAGCCTCTCTTGTGCCATGCAACTTTCGCCGGTACCATACACCCATCATATACCTTCCTCAAAACTGCCACCATACCTACCTATCATGGCATTTCCATAGCCATTCCGAGATATATTGCCATGCAGCTTCCATCATCGTCATATACATGACTTGAGCATTCATTGTCATATTGCCCTGCATGATCGTAAGATAGCTAGCATGATGTTTTTATGGCTTGTCCATTTTTTGATGTCATTTCTATGCTAGATCATTGCACATCCCGGTACACCGCCGGAGGCATTCATATAGAGTCATATCTTTATTCTAGATTTTGAGTTGTAAGTAAATAAAATTGTGATGATCATCATTATTAGAGCATTGCCACAGTGAGGAAAGGATGATGGAGACTATGATTCCCCCACAAGTCGGGATGAGACTCCGGACTTTATGAAAAATAAAATAGGCCAAAGAAGCCCAAATAAAAAAGAGGCCAAAGAAGCCCACCAAAAAAATGAGAGAAAAAGAGAGAAGGGGTAATGTTACTATCCTTTTACCACACTTGTGCTTCGGAGTAGCACCATATTCTTCATAGAGAGAGTCTCCTATGCTTTCACTTTCATATACTAGTGGGAATTTTCATTATAGAACTTGGCTTGCATATTCTGATGATGGGCTTCCTCAAATGCCCGAGGTCTTCATGAGCAAGCAAGTTGGATGCACACCCACTTAGTTTTGAGTTTGAGCTTTCATACACTTATAGCTCTAGTGCATCCGTTGCATGGCATCCCTACTCACTCATATTGATATCTATTGATGGGCATCTCCATAGCCCGTTGATACGCCTAGTTGATGTGAGACTTTCTCCCTTTTTGTCTTCTCCACATAACCTCCACCATCATATTCTATTCCACCTATAGTGCTATGTCCATGGCTCACGCTCATGTATTGCGTGAAAGTTGAAAAAGTTTGAGATTACTAAAGTATGAAACAATTGCTTGGCTTGTCATCGAGGTTGTGCATGATTAAATACTTTGTGTGATGAAGACAGAGCAACAGCCAGACTATATGATTTTGTAGGGATAACTTTCTTTGGCCATGTTGTTTTGAAAAGACATGATTGCTTTATTGGTACGCTCGAAGTATTATTATTTTTATGTCAAATGATAGACTATTGCTTTGAATCACTCGTGTCTTAATATTCATGCATGCCATGATTAGACATATGATCAAGATTATGCTAGGTAGCATTCCACATCAAAAATTATTCTTTTTTATCATTTACCTACTCGAGGACGAGCAGGAATTAAGCTTGGGGATGCTGATAAGTCTCCGTCGTATCTATAATTTTTTATTATTCCATGCCAATATTATTCACTTTCATATACTTTTTGGCAACTTTTTTATATTATTTTTGGGACTAACTTATTGATCCAGTGCCTAGTGCCAGTTCCTGT
This sequence comes from Triticum timopheevii, assembly GCA_963921465.1. Taxonomy (NCBI): domain Eukaryota; kingdom Viridiplantae; phylum Streptophyta; class Magnoliopsida; order Poales; family Poaceae; genus Triticum; species Triticum timopheevii. The sequence goes on along the minus strand of OY997266.1, from coordinate 237,838,627 downwards.
CTCTTGCATGTTTTATGTTTCGCAGAATATCCATATCAAACGGAGTCCAAACGGGATAAAAACAGACGGAGCTTATTTTTCGAAAATATGGAAAATTCCGAAAGAAAAATCCACGCGAGACGGTGCCCGAGGTGGTCACGAGGTAGGGGGGCACGCCTGACCCCCCTGGGTGCGCCCCTACCCTCGTGAGCCCACCGTAAGGCGGTTGATGCTCTTCTTTTGCCGCAAGAAAACTAATATTCTGTAAAAAATCACGGCAAAGGTTTCAGGCCAATCGGAGTTACGGATCTCCATATATACACGAAACGGTGAAATAGAGCCAGAACAGAACGCAGAAACAGAGAGATAGATCCAATCTCGTATGGGCTCTCGCCCCTCCCAAGCCATGGGAGCCAAGGACCAGAGGGGAAACCCTTCTCCCATCTAGGGAGGAGGTCAAGGAAGGAGAAGAAGAAGGGGGGCTCTCTCCCCCTTGCTTCCGGTGGCGCCGGAGCGCTGCCGGGGCCATCATCATCATCGCCATCTTCACCAACAACTTCACCGCCATCATCACCAACTCTTCACCCCTCTATGCAGCGGTGTAACCTCTCTCTTACCCGCTGTAATCTCTACTTAAACATGGTGCTCAACGCTATATATTATTTCCCAATGATGTACGGCTATCCTATGATGTTTGAATAGATCTGTTTTGTCCTAATGGCTATTTGATGATCGTGATTGGTTTGAGTTGTATGTTTTATTATTGGTGCTGTCCTATTGTGCCCTCCGTTTCGCGCAAGCGTGAGGGATTCCTGCTGTAGGGTGTTGCAATATATTCATGATTCGCTTATAGTGGGTTGGTGAGTGACTGAAACACAAACCCGAGTAAGATTGATTGTTGCGTATGGGATAAAGGGGACTTGATGCTTTAATGCTATGGTTGGGTTTTACCTTAATGAATCTTTAGTAGTTGCGGATGCTTGCTAGATTTCCAATCATAAGTGCATATGATCCAAGTAGAGAAAGTATGTTAGCTTATGCCTCTCCCTCAAATAAAATTGCAATAATGATTACCAGTCTAGTTATCGATTGCCTAGGGACAAATAACTTTCTCGTGACAACAAGCTCTTTACTTTTACTAATTTAGTAGTGTCTTTATCTAAACAGCCCCTAGTTTATATTTATGTGTTCTTTACTTTCTTGCAAACCTATCCTATCACACCTACAAAGTACTTCTAGTTTCATACTTGTTCTAGGTAAAGCAAACGTCAAGCATGCGTAGAGTTGTATCGGTGGTCGATAGAACTTGAGGGAATATTTATTCTACCTTTAGCTCCTCGTTGGGTTCGACACTCTTACTTATCGAAAACTATTGCGATCCCCTATACTTGTGGGTTATCACTACTCGGAGCCTATTGAATAAAATACTTGAGTTGTAGAGTCGTGTTGTGATGCCATGTTGTATTGGCACATATTGAGCATATTGTGTGTATGTTATTGAAATGCTTGGTATGTGTGGGATCTGACTATCTACTTGGTTATCCTTGGTAGCCTCTCTTGCCGGGAAATGTCTCCTAGTGCTTCCACTGAGCCTTGGTAGCTACTGTACGGAACACTTAGGTTGGCCATGATGTGTCCTTGTTCGTTCCTGTGTCTGTCCCTTTGGGGAAATGTCATGCGGTGTCTACCGGAATCCTGCTAGCCCAGTTGCTACAGCCCGGATTCACTCGCTGATGACCGACACGTTCGTTGCTGGGTCCTGTATGCCTGTCCCTATAAGTTAGTGCCACTTTGGGTTCATGACTAGCCATGTCAGGCCGGGCTCTTTTGTCATATGGATGGTAGGACACTATCATATACGTGTGCCAAAAGGCGAAATGGTCCCGGGCCTAGTAAGGCGACACCCGTGGAATACCGTGCGTGAGGCCGCAAAGTGATATGACGTGTTACATGCTAGATCGGTGTGGTATTGAGTCGGGGTCCTGACAGCTTTGGTATTAGAGCCTAACTGCTTGTAGGATTACCAAGCCAAACTGGTCGAAGTTGAGTCTAGAAATTCTTTAGTTACATAAGGGAATTGATTGTGGGATGGAACGTAAGGCTCTTTTTACTCCTTATACCTTATGCCCTTCCGATATGAGTTATCATATCTTTCCTACGGGGTTAAGGAACTAGGCTTTCTCTTCTTTCTATCAAGATCACGTGTTACTAATCTGTAGACTTTTAAGATTGTTGGACCTAAGCCTCGTTTCAGTTCCTATTACTGCCGTGCGTTCATAGTTGGTCTCAGAATCTTGATATTGTGCTTCTGAGTGGTTATGCCACCATTTTTTCAGCATATCTCAAATTCTTTTGAGCATTTGCAGCCGTTATGCTGTCCGAGTCGTCCCAGGTTCCTAAACAATCTGATGCATTTGCAAATCTCTTCTTTCCGTTCCAGAAGTTCCCTTGTGCCAGATCAACCACACTAACTAGTGTGTTGAGGTACTGCCTCGGCATTTATGTTGGAGCTATTATTATGACCCTAGGTGTCTAGAGTATCACCTAGTGATCTAGCCATGTGTTGTGTTTCTAGTGTGATCATTCTGGCCATCATTCTCGAAAGCATCCTGTGATGTAATTTAGTTAGTAGGTATTCTATTCCTGGGTTTTTGAACCCGAGATCCACCTTACTCACCTCATGTTGATAGTGTTTGCTAGTTCCTTTAGGAAATTAGTAACCTTTGCATTGGTCCTCGAGGTCTGTGGTATTTCCTTCTTCCAAATACTATGAACCATTCTTGGCAGAAGTTCTTTCGAACCAAAAGATCACAACCAAAGTGCTCTTGACGAGTTCTCGATTCTATGTTGATACTCTGCCAGTCCTACCTCTCTGCATGGATTACCCGGAAGAAACTTGTTGAACTTGGTTTGACATACTGATCTATGCATCCACAACTCAGAAAACCGTATGTTCCTTTGAGTTGTCCCTTTTTAGTTTTCTTCTGACCCTCATCTATCAATTGATAGACAGGAGTAGTTGTGCAACTGTGTTCATCGATGCCTATTACTCTTGTGGTCCGTCAAGCCATTCTATTCGGAATGACTAGGAGAAACAAACTCCAGTACCTCATCCATATCCAGGATTGGGACAAAGCAGTTGTATTCCGCAGATCAAATGCAATCCAGCTTTTGTTCTGTTCTACCTTGGAGTATTACCATCTTTATATTAAGAATATCATGGGAATTGTACACCATCCTATGAACTCTTGATACAGTGATACTTCTCGCCATCACTATTCATTCCTCGGTCCCGTGTTATTGCAACCGGAATGCCGACAAGTGAACCATGATGTGTGAAATCAATACTCCTAGCAACCGTGTTGCTTGGTAGTTAATGGAAAATAATTTCATTCTTAGCGCGTTGGTTCTTAAATCATCATTCTAAGATTGATCGTGCCACCTAGTCCTTATTTCCGGTGCACTCTTCGATCAATGAGTTAGGATTGTGTCAATCCCTCACTCTTTTGATCATACCGTCTTTCCTTGAAAAGCAACATTGTTCTCGAGCTTAGCAACATATCAGTGGTTCGTGATTTTCCGAAAATCTTCTTGGAAGCATTACCAGGTTGTCACCTGACCGCTATGTTGAGTTCGTGATCAAGTTGGTTTTTTATAAACCACCCCTTCTCCAAGAATCTTTGTTGGATACCCCTGAGCTGGTTGGTTAAGTTAAACAACTTGGGGAGTTGGAAGATGAAAGCTTGTCCAACTTAGCTCATTCGAAAGAGATATCTTGTGTATGTTGAAGAAAGATGGTATTTTCATTGATTGACCCTCGTGATCAGTTAATGGACCTATCATCTTATCCAGTCTTGATTCGAGTACGGGCTATCGCCAAATCAAATCAGAACCAATGATATTCTTAATGTTGTCTTACTTGTGGTTGAGTCCTCGAGCATACATCATTATATCTTTTGGGTCTGACCAATGCCATCACCTTGTTCACATAATTCTGGAATTTCACTTATGTGGAAACCTGGATGAACTGTTGTTGAGCCCATCAGCAACATTGTTATCTTCTCCATGGTCTGTGTTGAACATCTAGCTAGTATTGGAAACTTTATAAGCATTATCTTCATGTCCCATTCATGAAGCATATGCTTGGATGAAAGGAGCAACTTTCTCTAATTCACGTGCACTTGATGTAAGTTGCCGCCGTGAATCCGAGAAGGATTGTTTTGCTTCCTTTGGAATCGCCCCAAGTTGGTCGTGCACATGTGCGAAGTACTCTATGGTTTGTTAGGTTGGCCACCACCATCTATATGTGTTCCTAGCACACCAAGCCACTGATTGACTTGTTCAAGGAAGAGAAGTCTATGCTTGGGATCTAATCCATGGACTTGCGTAAAGACTTTGATATCCTTGATGAGGGTTCCCCACCTGAACTCGGTAGTGTTTTATTATAAGACTACTATGTGGTCATGCTTGTCTGGGACAACATGTTCACATGTCTGTAGCAGAACCAGCTCATGTTTTGGAGCTTACTACCGTAGTTCATTCCCGGAGAATCTCGCAACGTCATCTCGTCGATTTGTGTTGCAAACTTTCATTTTTCTTTCCAGACTCAATGAGTCTGGATTATTCTGATATCAACTAGATCTGAATCTTAGGCAGATATGATGGTTGGAACGTGTCCCAAAGAACTATAATATTGGTCTCTTTGTAACCCGGTAAAGTAGATGTTGTGGCCAACACACCCAGCCGGAAGACCTGTTATTGTAGTATCTTGATTAAGGAAGTTGGCCACCTCCCCATAAGGACTTCGTAGGATTTACTCCCTACTTGTGCCTTATGATTTTTGTGTTCCCGAAGTCCGACCTTTTACCTGATGTTCTAGATATCAAACCATATCTATGAACGGATTATGCTAGCACATCAAGGAGAACATTAAAAGTGGAGTGCTAAATGTCTCTCGGTCGATCGTCCAGATTTTGTTCCCTTGGCCCCGCTAAGGTGAAATCTGAGAAGGTGTTATCTTCCTTTGCGTCTGCATCCTCCACCATTAATCATCATGGTAGTATGTTGTGTTGCCAGGATCCTTGTCACGGATACTGGTAAAACCTTGATGAATATGGAAATACTCAAGTTCTTGAGAGCACGCACAAGCACCGGGTGTTATCATCGGCACTAACTGGAATTGCTCCCTTTCCTCGGTTATGCTATAACTTTTCAAACAGTGGACTCACTCTCTACTGTTGAGTTTCTCCACAGTTACTAGAATCATTCCCAGCATTTGTATTTTGTTCCCAGCTTGCACCGCTTTTGTGCCACCCTACCATGGACTACCGTTCTTGGTAATTACTGATCAGGATCATTTCCATGTGGTCCTACCACGGGTTCCATCCATCTCCGATGATAGGCAAAATCATCCATTGTATTTTCTTCAACAAGGTAATCCACATCATCCATACTAATCCGGGTATGTCATTCATACGGACTCCTTTAAATGATCGATTATGATTTGCCTTAAGCTGGTATAAAGAGCTTCAATGATATTTTAATCAAAGATAATTCTTTTTGCCACTTAAGGGATGATTCTATGAGCCACTTCCTCAAAGATGTCCTATTATGGTATCATGGACATTCAACTCCTCGCTACGTTGACAACCATTCACCACCCTCTTAAGTGTGAAATTGTTGCCCACCTAGTGAACCCTCGTCATCTGTCTCACTCCATTCCTTCAGATGTATGCTTCATGTCTCAGCTCGAGAGATGTTTCAATGTCTCATTCCATGAGTTGATCCTGAGTTGTTCGATCTTCCAGAAGTTCGATCCTTCTAGAGTTTTTCCTTTCCTCTTGTCGCCATGTTGGCTAGAGTTCTTAGAGCAAGACGACAAGACAAAGATGGTGATTGAATCAACGTTCATTTGAAGTGCAACCTGGATCGTGAAGATTGCATTAGTTGCGTCTCCCCTTTCATCTTACCCTACGCTTGAATCTCGGGACGAGATTCTTTCTTAGTGGGGGTGAGTTGTCACAGCCCTATAGCCTTATTTGTGTTTACATCTCATCATGTCATCATCATAGTTATGTTTATGAGGTTAGTTGAAACCCTCAAAAATCACTTCAGAAATAATCAACATTAAAATCTCTTCAAAGAAGTCCAAGAAAATATTCCTCTTAGTCCCTGAAAATATTGGCATGAGGTAAAATTCAAACAATATTTTTGGTATCTCAGAAACATTTATTCTGGGCCTTTGAATTAATTCAATAACTATTTGCATTGGATATATATTTTTATATAATTAGTATATGTCTAGTAATTCTGGAACATTTTATGTGGTTTGGTATATTTTAGTTCTAGCCACATAATTATTTTTAGGATTTTATAAAATGGTTTGGTGTTAAAACTAAACCCAAAACAAATTGCAGAAAAGAAAATAGAAAATAGAGAAGAGAGAGAGAGATTTACCTGGGCTTACCTGGCCGGCCCAGCTGGCAGCCCACCTGCTGGCCCAGCCCAGCAGCCCTCCCCCTGTCGTCTTCCTCCTGCGAGGAGGACAGACAGGGGCGTGGCAAGCACGCCGACGACGCCTTGCCACCTCCTGCTTCAGCCGCGCAGCCTCGACCCCCCCCCCCCCCCCAGGCGTGCCACAGAGACGCCACATAGCCCCCCTACTCCTCTCGCTCTCTCCCCATGCTCATTCCCTCCCCTGGATCTCTCTCCCTCACGCACCGAGTGGAGTCCGTCGCCACCGTTCACTGTCATCGCGTCCACCGAGCTCCCCTCGACCCCCTGGATCACCAAGACGAAGCACACGCTCGCGGGATGCCTGAAACATCGCCATCAAGCTCATAATCGTCCTCTACCCCGACGATCGCTGCCTCCGACGCTTCCCTGACCCCGCTGGGCTTCTTTGCGAGTCCTCTGTGAGCTCCTCTACTGTTCTCCCTTTTCACCGTCGCCCCGCACGTTCCCTAGAGCTAGCGCTGCCGTGCCCGAAGCTCACCGCCGCCCAGCCAAGTCGCCGCCGTGGCCACCGTCACCTAGAGCTGCAACCGAGCGCGCCACCATGCTCAGCACGTTCCCAGGAGTCGACCGCGACCACCCGCGGCTCCTGCCGTTCTCTGCAACGCCGATTCGCTCGACGCCCGAACTCCGGCCTTCGTGCAAGTCTCCGCCGTTGTCATTTTAGGCCACTAGAGCTGCCACTGTGATGATGCAGCCCGAGGGGCACCCCCAGCAAGGTAAACTAATGGACATAAGAAAAAGATACATGCCGCAGGGACGGATGTCACGCCCAATATGCGACCCTATCCAAAAGGAACTCGAAGGTCCCACCAAGGATAGACCCGCATATTGAAACACTTTTGCAAGGTGGATATCATTACATCAACATTATATAATAGATGGCGATACATAAAAAAGGCATACAATGCCACATGAATACAACATCATCTTACATAAGAGCACCATCCGACTACGGATGAAACACAAACAGAAACTCAAACAACATCCACCCTGCTAGCCCAGGCTGCCGACCTGGAACCTATCCCCTGATCGAAGAAGAAGCACAAGACGAACTCCAAACAAGCAAACATCGCTCTCGCGTCATGATCATTGCATAAACCTGTACCTGCAACTGTTGTTGTAGTAATCTGTGAGCCATGAGGAATCAACAATCCCATTACCATGGGTATCAAGACTAGCAAAGCTTAATGGGAAGAAAGGGGTAAAGTGGTGAGGTTGCAGCAGTGACTAAGCATATCTGGTGGCTAACATACGCAAATAAGAGCGAGAAGAGAAGCAAAGGAACGGTCGTCAACTAGTAATGATCAAGAGGTGATCCTGAACTCCTACTTACGTCAAACATAACCCAAAGGCCGTGTTCACTTCCCGGACTCCGCCGAGAAGAGACCATCACGGCTACACACACGGTTGATGCGTTTTAATTCGAATCAGGTGTCAAGTTATCTACAACCGGACATTAACAAATTCCCATCTGCCACATAACCGCGGGCACGGCTCTCGAAAGTTTATACCCTGCAGGGGTGTCCCAACTTAGCCCATGATAAGCTCTCGTGATCAATGAAGGATATACCTTCTCCCAGGAAGACCCGATCAGTCTCGGAATCCAGGTTTACAAGACATTTCGACAATGGTAAAACAAGACCAGCAAAGCCGCCCGATGCACCGACAATCCCGATAGGAGCTGCACATATCTCGTTCTCAGGGCAACACCAGATGAGACATCCTACGAGTAAAACCAGACCTCGTGTTTCCCCGATGTCACAGCCCCAGTTCAGCCCTTGCTTGACTTTGCTTGTTCATCATGCCATCATGTTTAAATTCCAAATAAATTTGAAATGGGGATTGTTGAAACCCTTGCACCAAATGAAATTTAACTAGGTTCAATAAAAATATTTTCAATAACCCAGAATGCCCTTTGGAAATGTTCATAATTTCTGTTAAAGGTGAAAACCTCTTCCAAAAATGATGAACATATTTATAGGCTATTCACTGGATTTTTGAATTAAATTATATAGTATTTGCATTTGGGCATTTAATTGCTAATAATATTTTAAATGCTCAAATAATCACAAACTGAAATGTTTACTGTTGGAAATATTCCAAACAGTGACATGGAGCAGTTTCATGATTTTTGGTAATACTCTGGCATTTTTAATAAAGCCCTAAATTTACAGAATAATAGAAAACAGAACAGAAAAATAAAACAGAGCAAACTCACCTGGCTTACCTGTGCGGCCCAGCACTGCAGCTGGCCGGCCCAGGAGCTGGCCCAGCCCACCACCGCTGCCAGTCACCACCAACCTCTCGCCAGAAGGACGAGAGGCGCGTGGCCGCCACGCGCTGGCACGCGCCCGTGCCACCTCCTGCTTCCGCCGACGCTGGGGGCTGGCTGGAGACGCCACGCACCCCCCCCCGACACCCTCTGGCCTGTCCACTCCTCCTCTCCCCTCCTTTGTCTCTCTCGAACGCAGCCACCGAACGCCATCGCCGCCGCGCTCGCTGCCACCGCGGCCACCGGCCACACCACGCCTTGCCGACGCGCCTAGAAGCTCCGCCATCGTCCGCTGCCTCGCCCCACCCTGGCCCCGAGCGCTGGGACGGCCTGCATCGCCGGATGCTTCATCTTCTTCCTCCTCGGGTCACCGGAGATCGCCTTCGCCGCCCCGTTTCCTCCGGTCATCCCCCGAGCTCGCCGTCCACCCCACGCCGATCACCATGAGCTTCTGCCTATCCTCCCCCTCTCCGTTCGCTCTGCCGTGCACCGTAGCAACCACACCGCACTCACCCGGACGTGCCGTCGCTCGCACTCGTCGCCGGTGATGCTCCGGTGACCATTTGGTCCCGGGAATCGCGTCAACACGCTCCCCGCATCGCGTAGAGCCTCCGTGGCACCTCGCCGCGCTCGTTTGCGCACCGCAGCCCCATCCCCACTTGCACCCGAGCTTCGGCCGCCGCCAAGCTCGTCGCCGGCGCCACTCCGGCCACTCCCCGGCCGCGCCACCACCACGGGTAAATGACATGTAGGCCACCCTTGCTAATTTTAGTTAGATTAGTTTAGCGCTAATTAACCTGGATTAGTGACTAACCTAACACTAGCTAACCCTGTTTAGTTAGTCAACTAACGACTGACTTGTGGGCCTAGGCCCATTGACAGTTTAGTTAGTATTAACTTAATCCAGTTAACTAGCTGTTACACTGACATGTGAGTCCCAGCGTCAGGTTTGACCTGGGCTGGCGCCTTTGACCTGATGACGTCACCCCGACGTCATGCTGACGCAGTAACTTATTTTCTGGATTTATTTTTATACAGGAAATTCCAGGAAATAGTACAAACTTCTAAAATTCATAGAAATTCAACCGTAGCTCCAAATTAAATAATTTATATATGAAAAATGATCAGAAAAATCCAATCTTTCCATCTGTGCTAGTTTCATGCATGTTAGAGCAACCTAACGTTGATGTTTAGATGAAACATGATAATGCACTTATATGAGTTCATAGCTTAGGTTTATATTTGAATCTTTGATTCAAATAAGATCAAACCACTCTGGTTTTAGTTGCATTAGCTCAATCAACAACATATTGCCATGACATTATCATGCATCATATCTGTTGCACTGCATTGATTGTGTCCCTCTTTTTTTGTCGCTGTTTGTCCCCCCTCGATAGACGTGACTCCGACGATGAGATCGATGACACCGATGAAGAACTACACTATCTTCAGAAGTGCCAGGCAAGCAAAACCCCCTTGTTCATTCCGATACAATCCTACTCTCTCGCTCCTGCTCTATTTTACTGCATTAGGACAACAACGATTCATCTGTTACTTGCTGCGGTAGCTGAACCCCTTTATCCTTTGCATGACCTGTCATTCCACAGTAAATAGATGAAACCCACTAGCATGAGTAGGAGTTGTTTGAGCCTTGTTGTGCCTACTCATACATGCTTGTTTGTCATGCCTGCTACTGCTTAGAGTTGAGTCGGGTCTGATTCATCGAGGATGAATCAGAGGTGTGTGAACATGTCCTACTGTGTGTGTGAGCAAAGAGTGTGAACACGATTTGGTAAAGGTAGCGGTGAGAGGCCATGTAGGAGTACATGGTGGGTTGTCTCATTGCAGCCGTCCTCAGGAACTGAGTTCTGTGTTTGTGATCCATGATTCAGCTACTACCACGCATTGGGCCCGAAACCCATGGACCCTCTCGGCTTCTTAATCACCCTTGTCCTCTGTCCAGGAGTTGCAAGTAGTTTCTGGTGTTTGTAGTATGCTGGAGGCCGTGCGCAACGCTGACTGATGGGGTGGGCTGTGATGCGGTAGGCACGTGGCACGGTGTACCGGGCGCCCGTTTGGTGTCTCGGGAACCCTGCTCACATCGTTTGGGGCTGTGAGCGAAACTTCGGCCGGATCTCCTCATGGATGGAACCCGAATAGGCGGTAAACCTGGACTAGGGACTTGAGTGTTTAGGTAGGTCATGGCCGACAACCACGTTGGGCTTCCGCTTGAAGGTTGCCGAGTACATGTCGTGTAAACGGCGGTAAGTGGTGAGAGCGTGTGTGAAGAAGTACACCCCTGCAGGGTTAACATCATCTATTCGAATAGCCGTGTCCGCGGTAAAGGACTTCTGGGTTGCCTATAACAGTTCATAGACAAGTGAAAGTGGATACTCTAAAATGCGCAAGATAAGCGTGAGTTCTATGGATGGCGTTCTCGTAGGGAGACGGGAGCGGATCCATAGTGGTGTATTGATATGGTGAATATGTGGACTCGTGTGCGCCACCTCAAAAGAGTTACTTGCAGTCGTAGTTTAGGATAGCCACCGAGTCAAAGCTGGCTTGCTGTAGTTAAACTCCACCATCCCCTTTGTTGATAATGATGCATATGTAGTTACTTCTGATGTAAGTCTTGCTGGGTACATTTGTACTCACGTTTGCCTATTTTATGTTTTTGCAGAGAGACTTCAGTCTCGCTAGTAGTTCCACGTGGACTTCGACGTTTAGCTTGTTACCTCAGCTACGATCTTGTGCCTCGGCAGGATCTGGTAGATAGTCAGGCTTCTAAGCCCTTTTCATTTGTAGATGTCTGTACTCAGACATATTAGCTTCCGCTTGTGTTTGAACTTGTATGCTCTAAATGTTGGGTCGTGAGACCCGTGTTTGTAATATCTCGCTCCTCGGAGCCTAATGAATAAATACTTGAGTCGTAGAGTCATGTTGTGATGCCATGTTGTATTTGCACATATCGAGCATATTGTGTGTATGTTATTGAAATGCTTGGTATGTGTGGGATCTGACTATCTAGTTGTTTATCTTTAGTAGCCTCTCTTACCGGGAAATGTCTCCTAGTGTTTCCACCAAGCCATGGTAGCTTGCTACTGCTCCGGAACACTTAGGCTGGCCGGCATGTGTCCTTCTTCGTTCCTGTTTCTGTCCCTTTTGGGAAATGTCACGCGATGAATACCGGAGTCCTGTTAGCCCGCTACAGCCCGGTTCACCGGAGTCCTGCTAGCCCAGTGCTACAGCCAGGATTCACTCGCTGATGTCCGACACGTTTGATGCTGGGTCATGGATGCCTGTCCCTGTAAGTTTGTGCTAGTTTGGGTTTACAACTAGCCATGTCAGCCCGGGCTCCTTATCATATGGATGCTAGCGACACTATCATATACGTGTGCCAAAAGGCGCAAACGGTCCCGGGCAAAGGTAAGGCGACACCCGTGGGAATACCGTGCGTGAGGCCGCAAAGTGATATGAGGTGTTACATGCTAGATTGATGTGGCATTGAGTCGGGGTCCTGACACCCGAGGGGGCCCCGCAGTCTACTCGGTTCGGACCAGCACTTAGACAAGCACTGGCCAGGGGGGGGCTAAAATAAAGATGACCCTCGAGAGAGTGACTCCCAAGGGAAAAGTAGGTGGTGGTGAGGCAAATGGTAAAACCAAGGTTGGGCCTTACTGGAGGAGTTTTATTCAAAGTGAACTGTCAAGGGGGTCCCATAAATCACCCGACCGCGTAAGGAACGCAAAATCTGGGCACATAACACCGTTATGACGGAAACTAGGGCGGCAAGAGTGGAACAAAACACCAGGCATAAGGCCGAGCCTTCCACCCTTTACCAAGTATATAGATGCATTAATTAAATAAGCGATACTGTGATATCCCAACATAACCCTGTCCACCATGGAGCAATCTTCAACTTCACCTGCAACTAACAACGCTATAAGAGGGGCTGAGCAAAGCGGTAACATAGCCAAACAACGGTTTGCTAGGAAGGGTGACAAGGGTTAGAGGTTCATGGCAATTTAGGGAGGCTTGAAGAACAAGTTATAGGAAGCGCAGCATAGCGATAGAACGAAGCAACTAGCATAGCAATGATAGTAGTGAGATCCAGGGTAGCGGTCATCTTGCCTGAAATCCCGCTAGGAAGAAGAACGAGTCCATGAAGAAGATGAAGCCACGAAGACGAACCACACGTAGACGAACGGATCCTCACGATCGCAACGAAACGGGAACTATCGAGAAGAAGCACACAACATGGTAAACACACCACACATAGACAAGACATGATGCACTAGCATGATGCATGACAAAGCTAGATGAGGCTACTCATGGCAAGAGAGGATGCAAACAATAACAACACATCAAAGCAAGTTTAAATGAGGCCGGAAACAACATGTAACAATTCCGGTAAGTCCTCATATGCAAATTTAGAAATTGGTCCAGAATGAAGAAACCTTATGTTCAAGTTGTTAAACAGCAAGTTAAGATGCACCACGATGAACTACAAGAAATTCTAGTCAAGTTACATATAAAGTTCATTTAATTCGGAGCTACGGCCTAGAAAATATGAGCAAAACAAGTTCAACATGGCATTGATGCAAAATGCATCCAAACATCAAGCAAACACCTCAAAACAAGGATGCAACATGATAATATGAAACTACATGCAAAATCAAGCAAGTTTCATATAGAGCACACCCAAAACGGAGCAACGGTTCAACACATACACTCTATACAAGTCATAACAATCTGTCCAAAACAACAACTAGGCATATTGCAAGCATCAAAACAATAAGCTACAGCACCCCAACATAAGAACAAAAGGAATGGGAATGAAGTACAGGTAAATCATGACAAAACATGAACACTGAGCTATCTCCAGAAATCACTAGAACATGCTCAAACACACATGGCAAGATTGCAAATAATAACAGTTTCAGACTTATCAGGAACTAACATCAGGTTGCAATGTTAGAGCTATCAAACAACATGTTACAGGAACTTAACATGGCAAACAAAGGCATGGCACGAATCAGCTGATTGCATAGAACAAAAGTCCTTTACTGACCATGAGCCAAAAGGGCACAGAAAATATGATGGCATCCATGTAAGCATGGCAAAAGATATGACAGATTCATACATGGCAGGAACAACAATAAGTAGGCATGTTGGTGAGCTTGAACCACTCACCACAGAGCCATACATGGCATTGCAAGGCAACCAACAGAAAGAAGACATGTTTGAGAAGCTAAGCATGGCAAGAACAAGTTTATAGCATGCTTGGATCACTAACAACAATCATGGCAACATTGAACTTAATGTTAACAGGCTGACAACAACATTATTTAGCAACTTTGGAGCAAGACAAAAACATGATACAGCAGGCTATAAATGCAACCAGGGGCATGAATGGATAGATCAAGACATGTATAACAAAACATCCTTCGTGAACATCTCTAGAATAATGCACGAAGACTTGTAGCAGCAGGTTTACATAGCAACAAAATATAACAGAATCAGTCAGGAAAACAGCAACAACAAGTACCCTACTTAACAAGCTCGATGCACTCAGTACAAGATTCACAAAAATACATGGATAGCACCCCTGTAAAGATGGCATGGCATAGTTCAAAATACATGTAAAGCTCATGCTCATAGGATACACACGTCAAACATGGCAAAAATGACAAATGAGCATGTTATAACTGTTTCAGCAGGTTAACATCATATAGCACTCTTGCAACGATGATTAGGGCATCAAGATGAACTCAAATGAACATGGTGCAATGGAATGAAATGAAGTACTCATTGAGTTGAACAATTTGACATATTACACGCACGAAACGGAGCAGTATGCATGGAGTTATGATGTAATGAATAGGTGCTCAAAATGTTGAAAACATAGGGACTGTCGAAAATTTAGACCTCGGGATCTAGGGTTCGTGTGCTGCAGAAGTCAATGGCGGCTGAGGAGGGTCTCTCCGGCGACGGGGCAGCGTGAAGATGACTGGAGAAGGCGCCAGAGGAGCGGGGAAGAGCGGATCCGGCCGGCTCCTTGCCGAATCTGGCCGGAGGCGCGCCGCGGGGGACGGGGGAGACCGGGGCGGCGGCGGCAGACGCTGGTGCGGCAGCGAGGGCAGCGCAACGCCGTGGCGATGGTGGCCGGAGGGCGCCGGGGCGGCCCTGGCCGGTGCGCGGGCGGCGGGGCAGGACGGAGGCGCGCGGAGGCGGAGGCAGCGGCCGGCGGTGGGGCCTGCTGTGGCCGAGCCGGCGAGGTCGCCGGAGGCGGCGGCGGAACGAGGCCACCAGTGCGGGGGCGGCGAAGCTGCGCACGGGGCGCGGGCGGCGGCGGCTGGGCCAGGCGGCCGCGACGCGAGGGCCCGCGATGGGCTCCGCGGGCCGGCGGCAAAGTGGGCGCGGGGGCGCCACGTGGCAAAGTGCGGTTGGTCAGGGGCGGAGAAGCGGACATGTCCGGTGCGGAGGCCGACACGTCCGGCGGCGGAGGTAGGTGGAGGCTAGGGTTTCGGGGGAATTCATCTGCGAATTCGGGGGAGGGGGACTAATTTATAGGTAGAGGGAGCTAGGAGAGTCCAAATGAGGCACGGTTTTCGCCCACACGATCGTGATCGAACGGCCGAGAGCGTGGATGGGAGTTTGCTGGGTTTTGGGCCACTTTGTAAGGGGTGTTGGGCTGCACACGAAAGAGGCCTTTATGGTTACTCGGTTAACTGTTGGAGTATCAAATGACCTCCAAATGGCACGAAAACTTGACAGGCGGTCTACCGGTGCTATACCAAGGCCGCTTGGCAAACCTCGGTCCATTCCGAGATCGTTTAACACCCGCACACAAAAAGAGGTAAAAGAGGGCGCCGGGGAACATAGGAGTGCCGAATTGCAAAACGGACAACGGGGAAAATGCTTGGATGCATGAGACGAACACGTATGCAAAATGAGATGCACATGAAGATATGATAAAATGCAGATGATGACATGGCAAAATGCAACACGCAAGCAAATGACATGGCAACTACCGCGAAAAACTGGCGGACACCTGGCGCAACGAATCCGGGGCGTTACAATGGACCCATGCGGTCTGGGAATGAGGCAGCCCTGAGGGCGCTCCCAGATGAAACGAACTTGGAAGATGTCACCTGGTTCCATTGTAGAGGGGGTGTTGGAGTAGCTGAAGATGCGCAGTGAAGAGGCCGACCCTCACGAGCCGACGGGGCCCTAAGCCTCGGGAGGCTCTGCGGATCCAGGTGGTTCCTTGAGGACCACGTCCATCTCCGCCATGATAGCGTGATGCCTGGCGTCCTAAGCCGCCAGAATGCTCCGCAGGTGACGCTGGTAGGTGGCAGCCGCATTCGGCAGGCCGAAAGGCATGCGAATGTAGCTGTGCGGCGGACCCTCACAGCGTCCCATGCGTGAAGGCCATAGGCGCTCCGGAGATGCGGCTCGGTTGAGCCCTGGGACGTCGATGCAAATGCGCAGCTCACCATCCTCGCCTGGATGGGGGGCCACTCTAGGCAGGCGGCGGTCGCCGCGCATGGCTCTTGTTTCCTGAAGCTCCTGAGTGGTCTTGGTGATGAACTCTTGAGTATTGGGTTTCCACGCCTTGTGTCTTCCTGAGGGAAACGTGTTGTGAAGCACTCCTCCAAGTGGTGCCCAAGTGCCTCCCTCGTGATGTTGGCGAGGTCCGAGGCCCTCCAGAAGAGAGCCCTCAAGCCCTGCCCGAGGAGGGTGCTGGGCGCACCTTCCTATGTGATGGAAGGAGGCCTCGCGCTGAGCGATTGCTTCTTCTTCTTGGGGATGGCCTCCGGAGGGTTCTCGCCCTTGCTGTCCGGGTCCTCGATTGATGCAGCTTTGAAGGCACGCTTGAGGGAGCACACCGCATCTCTTTCATCGCAGGGGACCATGATAATTCCGCCGCTTCCTGGCATCTTGAGGACATTGTAACTGTGGTGGGTCACTGCCATGAACTTGGACGGGGCTGGATACCCGAGGATGGCATTCTACGGCAGGTGGATTTGGGCGACGTCGAAGTCGATGAGCTCGGTGTGGTAGTTGTCGCGCTTGCCGAAGGTGATAGGGAGGCGGACCTGCCCTATCGGGGTGGTGGAACCGTCAGTAACTCCTGAGAAAGGCTTGGTAGGCTGAAGTTGATCATATGGCACTTGGAGGTTGTCGAACATCTCAATGGACAGGACTTTAAGCCCTGCGCCGCCATCGATGAGGGTCCTGGTGACTTGCACGTTGCTGATGACTGGGGATCAGAGCACCGGGAGGAGGCTAGCAGTAGCTGCACACTTGAGTTGATTTGCCGCACTAAAGGTGATGGCGCACTTGGACCACCTGAGCGGGTACATGGCCTCAAGCCTGGGGAAGACTGCATTCACCTCGCGAGCAAACTGCTTGAAGATGCATTGAGAGGCTGGGGCCTAAGCTCGGCTCAAGATGCAAGAGATAGCACGTGGCTCTTGGAAGCCCCCAACCCCCTCGTCTTGATGATGGTCGTCACCCTTCTTGGCAGTGGCGGCAGAGGAGGAAGGCATGTGTTTCCCTGCTGGCGGTCCTCACGAGGCTGATCCCTCCAGACGGCCTCGCAAGGCTGGTCCTGCCAGCGGTCCTCACGAGGTCTTTCACGCCACTCCTAGCGAGGGACACGGTCGTCCCATCGTCCTCCGCCACGTCCTCCTCCTCGGCCATAGCCCCGGTCATTCCGCTCAGGGCGTCCACCGAAGCGTCCTTTTCGAACGGCCTTGAGCTCCTGGCACTTGTTGGTGTTGTGGATGTGGACGTTGTGACAGGTGCAGAATGGTCGGCTGCCCTTGAACGACTCCGGCTGGTCCCTGGCTCGCTTCGTGTCTGGTTCTGCCGCAAGCACGGCTACTCCCTTGCGTTTCACGTCCTTGGCCATAGCCTTCTTTTCTTCCGGGTCTGCAGCTGGAAGCTCAAGGAGGGAGAGGCGTCCTTCCTCAGCCCTTGCGCACTTGGTCACCAGGTTGAACAGCTCCAGGGATGTGCACAACTCCTCGTGGATGGCGAGCTCCTCCTTTATCTTGATGTCACAGACGCCATCAGAGAATGCTGAGATGATGGCCTCGTCCGTAACCTTGGGGATCTTGAGGCGGGCGCTGTTGGAGCGCTGGATGTCTTTCTGCAGTGTCTCCCCGAGCTGTTGCTTGACACGGTGCAGATCACCCGCGACCGGGGGGCGGTCGTGAGTGCCTTGGAAGTTGGCGATGAAGCGGCTATGCATCTTGTCCCAAGAGGAGATCGAGCCGGGGGGCAGGTTCAGGAGCCAGGTGTGGGAACCGTCCTTGAGCGCCATGGGAAACCAGTCCACCATGACCTTCTTATCTCCGTTGGCCGCCTTGATGCTCAGCCCATAGAGGTGCAGGAACTCCGTAGGGTTGTGGTACCGTCATAGCGAGGAGGCAGGTCCGGCTTGAACTTGCCCGGCCAGGCAAGCTACGTAGCTCGGTGGTGAAGGCGCGACAACCTGCTGTGGTTACGGGTGCCCTTTGCTGTCACGGAGCTTGCTCTTGATGGTACCCGCATGCTACGTCTTGAGCTTGCGTTGGTTTTCCTTGAAGAGGAAAGGGTGATGCTTCAATAGTAGCGTAAGTATTTCCCTCAGTTTTTGACCAAGGTATCAATCCAGTAGGAGGCTCCTCAAAAGTCCCAAGCACCTACACAAACAAACAAAGAACTCGCAACCAACACAATAAAGGGGTTGTCAATCCCTTCACGGCCACTTGCGAAAGTGAGATCTAATAGAGATACTATGATAAGATAAATATATTTTTGTTATTTTGTAATATAGATGCAAAAAGTAAAGATGCAAATAAAAGTAGATTGGAAGCCAATATGATAAGAGATAGACCTGGGTCCATAGGTTTCACTAGAGGCTTCTCTCTAGATAGCATAAGTATTACGATGGGTGAACAAATTACTGTCGAGCAATTGATAGAAAAGCGAATAATTATGAGATTAGCTACGCATGATCATGTATATAGGCATCACCTCCGCAACTAGTAGACCGACTCCTGCCTGCATCTACTACTATTACTCCACACATCGACCGACTCCTGCCTGCATCTAGAGTATTAAGTTCATAAGAACAGAGTAATGCCTTAAGCAAGATGACATGATGTAGAGGGATAAACTCGTGCAATATGATATAAACCCCATATTTTTATCCTCGATGGCAACAATACAATACGTGCCTTGCAACCCTTCCTGTAACTTGGTAAGGACACCGCCAGATTGAACCCAAAGCTAAGCACCTCTCCCATGGAAAGAAAGATCAATCTAGTAGGACAAACCAAACTGATAATTCGAAGAGACTTGCAAAGATAACTCAATCATACATAAAAGAATTTAGAGGAGATTCAAATATTTCTCATAGATAAACTTGATCATAAACCCACAATTCATCGGAGCTCGACAAACACACCGTAAAAAGAGTTTACATCGAATAGATCTCCACAAGAGAGGGGGAGAACAATTTATTGAGATCCCAAAAGAGAGAAGAAGCCATCTAGCTAATAACTATGGACCCGTAGGTCTATGGTAAACTACTCACAACTCATTGGAGGGGCTATGGTGTTGATGTAGAAACCCTCTGTGGTCGATTCCCCCTCCGGCAGAGCGCCAATGAAGGCTCCAAGATGGGATCTCGTGGATACAGAAGGTTATGGTGGTGTAAATTGTGTTTCGTTGGCTCCCTGGATGTTTTCGGGGTACTAGGCTTATATAGGAGGAAGAAGTACGTCGGTGGCTGCCCGAGGGGCTCACGATACAGGGGGCGCGCCCTATAGGGGGGGGGGCGCCCTACCCTCTCGTGGCCGCCTTGGCTGCTTCTTGACTAGCACTCCAGGTCCTCCGGATCACGTTCGTTCCAAAAATCACGCTCCCGAAGGTTTCATTCTGTTTGGACTCCGTTTGATATTCCTTTTTTCGAAATACTGAATAGGCAAAAAAACAGCAATACGAGTTAGGCCTCTGGTTAGTAGGTTAGTCCCAAAAATAATATAAATGTGTAAAATAAAGCCCATAAACATCCAAAAGGGGTAATATAATAGCATGGAACAATAAAAAATTATAGATACGTTGGAGACGTATCAAGCATCCCCAAGCTTAATTCCTGCTCGTCCTCGAGTTGGTAAATGATAAAAAAGGAATTTTTGATGTGGAATGCTACCTAGCATAATTCTCAATGTAATTTTCTTTAATGTGGCATGAATTTTTACATCCAAATGATACAAAATAAAAGTTCATATTAACATGAAAATGGTGATACTTCAAGCATACTAATCAAAGTAATCATGTCTTCTCAAAATAACATGGCCAAAGAAAGTTATCCCTACAAAATCATATAGCCTGATTGTTGCTCTATCTTCATCACACAAAGTTTTAATCATGCACAACCCCGATGACAAGCCAAGCAATTGTTTCATACTTTAATAATCTCAAACTCTTTCAATTTTCACGCAATACATGAGCATGAGCCATGGACATAGCACTATATGTGGAATAGAATGGTGGTTGTGGAGAAGACAAAAAAGAAGAAGATAGTCTCACATCAACTAGCCGTATCAACGGGCTATGGAGGTGCCCATTAATAGATATCAATGTGAGTGAGTAGGGATTGCCATGCAACGGATGCACTAGAGCTATAAATATATGATATCTCAACAAAAGAAACTAAGTGGGTGTGCATCCAACTCGCTTGCTCACGAAGACCTAGGGCATTTTGAGGAAGCCCATCATTGGAATATACAAGCCAAGTTCTATAATGAAAAATTCCCACTAGTATATGAAAGTGACAACATATGAGACTCTCTATCATGAAGATCATGGTGCTACTTTGAAGCACAAGTGTGGAAAAAGAAATAGTAGCATTGTCCCTTCTCTGTTTTTCTCTCATTTTTTTCTTTTTTTTATTTTCTTTCTCTTTTTTTTCTTTGGCCTTTCTCTTTTTTTTTCCTTTTGGGCCATTTTTTTCTTTCTTCTTTTTTTTCTTTTTGTAATGTTCGAAGTCTCATCCCGACTTGTGGGGGAATCATAGTCTTCATCATCCTTTCCTCACTAGGACAATGCTCTAATATTGAAGATCATCACACTTTTATGGATTTACAACTCAAAGCTAGAACAAGATATGACTCTATATGAATGCCTCCGGCAGTGTACCGGGATATGCAATGAATCAAGAGCGACATGTATGAAAATTATGATGGTGGCCTTGCCACAAATACGATGTCAACTACATGATCATGAAAAAAGCAATATGACAAAAGTAATGAGAGTCATATGAATGGAATGGTGGAAAGTTGCATGGCAATATATCTCGGAATGGCTATGGAAATGCCATAATAGGTAGGTATGGTGGCTGTTTTGAGGAAGGTATATGGTGGGTGTATGGTACCGGCGAAAGTTGCGAGGCACAAGAGAGGCTATCAATGGTGGAAGGGTGAGGTGCATCCATGGACTCAACATTAGTCAAAAGAACTCATGTACTTGTTGCAAGAATCTAGAAATCATATAAAACAATAGCACTACGCGCATGCTCCTGGGGGATAGATTGGTAGGAAAAGACCATCGCTCGTCCCCGACAGCCACTCATAAGGAAGACATTCAATAAATAAAATTATTCTCCTACTTCATCACAAAGAGGTTCACCATACTTGCATGCTACGGGAATTACGACCCTCAACACAAGTATTTTTCATAATCACCTCAACTAGCATGACTTTAATATCACTACCTCCATATCTCAAAACAATTATCAAGCATGAAATTGATCATAGCATCCAATTCTTTTCTATGATAGTTTTTATTATACCCAACTTGGAGGCTCATCATTGTAGGACCAACTTTGTAACCATAGGAAATACCATGCTGTTCTAAAATACTCTCAAAAAGATATAAGTGAAGCATGAGAGACTAGCAAATTCTTCAAAATTAAGTCACCATCGTGCTCTAAAAAATATAAGTGATTAAGTCACCATCGTGCTCTAAAAAATATAAGTGAAGCACTAGAGCAAAAACTATCAAGCTCAAAAGATATAAGTGAAGCACATAGAGTATTCTAGAAAATTCTAATCAAGTAGGCTTCTCCCAAAAGGTGTGTACAGCAAGGATTATTGTGGTAAACTAAAAAGAAAAGACTAATATAATACACGACGCTCTAAGAAAAATACATATCATTTGGCGAACAAAAATATAGCTCCAAGTAAAGTTACCAATGAATGAAGACGAAAGAGGGGATGCCTTCCCGGGGCATCCCCAAGCTTAGGCTTTTGGCTATCCTTGAATATCTTGGGGTTCCATGGGCATCCCAAAGCTTAGGCTCTTGCCACTCCTTATTCCATAAGTCTATAAAAGCTATACCCAAAACATGAAAACTTCACAACACAAAACTCAACAGGAAATGTTATAAGCTCCGTTAGTGAAAGAAAACAAAACCACCACATAAGGTACTGTAATGAACTCATTATTTATTTATTTTGGTGTTAAACCTACTGTATTCCAACTTCTCTATGGTTTATAAACTATTTTACTAGCCATAGATGCATCAAAATAAGCAAACAACACACGAAAAGCAGAATCTGTCAAAAACAGAACAGTATGTAGCAATCTGTAACTAACGCAAACTTCTGGAACTCTAACAATCCTACCAAAATAGGAAGTCCTGGAAAATTTGTTTTTTGATCAGCAGAAAAAAGAATCAACGCAAACTCATGTTTCCCTGATTTAACAACACTAAATTTGTGCGTGCAAAGTTTCTGTATTTCCGCAGAGTCAAATCAACTATCATCATAGGTTATCCTATAGGTTCTACTTGGCACAAACACTAATTAAAAGATAAAAATACATCTACACAGAAGGTAGATGCAAGATTTATTACTAAACAGGAACAAAAACAAAAAACACAAAGAAAATTGGGTTGCCTCCCAACTAGCGCTATCGTTTAACGCCCCTAGGTAGGCATAAAAGCGAAGATAGATCTAAGTAGTGCCATCTTTGGCACTAAATTCATAAGTAGCTCGCATGATAGATTCATAAGGTAATTTGACTTTCTTTCTTGGAAAGTTCTCCATACATTTCTTTCATGGAGATTGGAATCTAATATTCCCTTCCTTCATATCAATAATCACACCGATCGTTCTAAGGAAAGGTCTACCAAGAATAATCGGGCAAGAAAGATTGCAATCTATATGAAGAACAATAAAATGTACGGGCACCAAATTTCTATTTGCGACAATGAGAACATCATTGATCGTTCCCATTGGCTTTTAAATGGTGGAATCCGCAAGGTGCAAGCTTAAAGAGCAATCATCAAGATCATGGAAACCTAGAATATCACATAAAATTTTTGGAATCCTGGAAACACTAGCACCCAAATCCCACAAAGCAAAACACTCATGATCTTTAATTCTAATCTTTATAGTAGGTTCCCACTCATCATTAAGTTTTCTAGGTATAGAAACTTCCTAATTAAGTTTATCATCATAAGATTGCATCATGGCATCAACGATATGTTTGGTAAAAGCTTTATTTTGACTATAAGCGTGAGGAGAATTAACAACGGATTGCAACAATGAAATACAACCTTCTAAAGAACAATTATCATAATCAAATTCCTTGAAATCCAAGATAGTGGGTTCAATACTATTTAAAGTCATGACCTCTCCAATCCCACTTATACCAAATTTAGCATCAAGATCTAAAAACTCTGAATTCTCGGTACGCCTTCTAGGTAAAGTTGACTCATCATCAGTCCCATAATTATCAAGATTCATATTGCAAAACAAAGATCTAATAGGAGACGCATCAATAACTTTAAGATCTTCATCATTATTTTCATCTAACTTTTCTGGTTTGGCGGCCATCTTATTGACTAAAGTGGCTTGCTTATCAGAAATTTTGGCTATAGCATCTTCAAGCCGAGCAATTTGAGAGTTCACAGGATAAACTTCTTTATTCATATCATCAAGCTCTTTGTTCATAAACCCTAAAAAACCTTTTTGTTCCTTAAGCTCTTTTCTAAAGGAATTATTATGCTCAAATTGCAAATTCATAGAGCTTCTTATATTTGATTCAATATCCTCCAACCTTCTAAGAGGGTAGTCGGAACCCTTAGGCAATGCCATAAGGACAAACAGGCACACAAGCAAACAGAAAAAGGGCAAGCAAAAGAGAGGAGGAGATTGGGAATGAGAGGGCAAGTAAAACGGCAAGGGTGAAGTGGGGGAGAGGAAAACAAGAGGCAAATGGCAAATAATGTAAATGCGAGGGAGATGAGTTTGTGATGGGTACTTGGTATGTCTTGACTTGAGCGAAGACCTCCCCGGCAATGGCGCCAGAAATCCTTCTTGCTACGTTTTGATCTTGCGTTGGTTTTCCTTGAAGAGGAAAGGGTGATGCAGCAATAGTCGCGTAAGTATTTCCCTTAGTTTTTGAGAACTAAGGTATCAATCCAGTAGGAGGCTCCTCAAAAGTCCCACGCACCTACACAAACAAACAAAGAACACGCAAACAACGCAATAAAGGGGTTGTCAATCCCTTCACGGCCACTTGCGAAAGTGAGATCTAATAGAGATAGTATGATAAGATAAATATATTTTTGGTATTTTATAATATAGATGCAAAAAGTAAAGATGCAAATAAAATTTGATTGGAAGCAAATATGATGAGAGATAGACCCAAGGGCCATAGGTTTCACTAGAGGCTTCTCTCAAGATAGCATAAGTATTATGGTGGGTGAACAAATTACTGTCGAGCAATTGATAGAAAAGCGAATAATTATGAGATTATGTAGGCATGATCATTTATATAGGCATCACGTCCGCAACAAGTAGACCGACTCCTGCCTGCATCTACTATTATTACTCCACACATCGACCTACTCTTGCCTGCATCTAGAGTATTAAGTTCATAAGAACAAAGTAACGCCTTAAGCAAGATGACATGATGTAGAGGGATAAACTCATGCAATATGATATAAACCCCATCTATTTATCCTCGGTGGCAACAATACAATACGTGCCTTGCAACCCTTGCTGTCACTTGGTAAGGACACCGCAAGATTGAACCCAAAGCTAAGCACTTCTCACATGGCAAGAAAGATCAATCTAGTAGGCCAAACCAAACTTATAATTCGAAGAGACTTGCAAAGATAACTCAATCATACATAAAAGAATTCAGAGGAGATTGAAATATTTATCATAGAGAAACTTGATCATAAACCCACAATTCATCGGATCTCGATAAACACACCACAAAAAGATTTTACATCGAATAGATCTCCACAAGAGAGGGGGAGAATAGTGTATTGAGATCCAAAAAGAGAGAAGAAGCCATCTAGCTAATAAGTATATACCCGTAGGTCTGTGTAAACTACTCACAATTCCTCGGAGGGGCTATGATGTTGATGTAGAAGGCCTCCATGGTCGATTCCCCCTCCGGCAGAGCACTGGCGAAGGCTCCAAGATGGGATCTCGTGGATACAGAAGGTTACGGTGGTGGAAATTGTGTTTCGTTGGCTCCCTTGATGTTTTCGGGGTACGTAGGCTTATATATGAGGAAGAAGTACGTCGGTGGCCGCCAGAGGGGTCCACGAGACAAGGGGACATGCCCTATAGGGGGGGGGCGCCCTGCCATCTCGTGGCCGCCTCGGCTGCTTCTTGACTTGCACTCCAAGTCCTCTGGATCACGTTCGTTCCAAAAATCACGCTCCCGAAAGTTTCATTCCGTTGGACTCCGTTTGATATTCCTTTTCTTCAAAATACTGAAATAGGCAAAAAAATAGCAATATGGGTTGGGCCTCCGGTTAGTAGGTTAGTCCCAAAAATGATATAAATGCGTAAAATAAAGCCCATAAACTTCCAAAAGGGGTAATATAATAGCATGGAACAATAAAAAATTATACATACGTTGGAGACGTATCACCGTGCACCGCCGCCTGGGGCAGTACGCGGTCTTGTCGTGCCCGTGCACGAAGCGCGGGGGCGCCTTCTTGAGGCCGAGGGATTTCTTAGCAGCTTCTTTCTTGCCATGCGGGCGCTGGACACGGCGGGTCACGTCCAGGGGCCACACGCCTTGGAGCCAGGGCACCGTCTTGCGGAGAAGGTGGTGGAGGCGCTCCCTGAGCCGCATCGCCCTTGCTTGGCGGAGGGTGAGGCAGCAAGAGAGACGGCGCGGGAGAGCCCCCCGCGGCGCTGACAAGCTCAGTGATGCGAGCGAGCCATTCTTCGTAGAGGTCGTGGACGGGGTGGTAATGCAGGAGCTCACGTGCCAGGAGCAGCACAGCCTGCGCGTCCGTGGTGGCGGGACGAGCATGGGACGACGAACTAGCTCGGGTCAGCGACGGAGCGGCGGTGCAACCTTGCTGCCGCACCGAGGGGTGCAGCAACGATGCTTTCTGCTCGTTCCCTGCCGGGCCGGTGGCGGCGTTGGCGGCAAGCGAAGGAGAACGATGAGGAGGCCCGCCGATGGGAGCCATCTGGGCGACACGAGCGACGAGAGCAGCCCGGTGCTCGGCGCGGGCTTGGCGAGCGTCCGAAATGGATGCGATGAAGCGATGGGACACGGATCGACAGAAAGGAGATTTCGGTGCACCCCCTACCTGGCGCGCCAAATGTCGGATATCGGGTTCCGACAAAACCCTTAAGGTTCGAACACTGGGGTGCGCACGAAGATTTCTCCCTACCGAAACACTCCCTTAGCGTCGCCACGATCTCTAAGCTAGCTCGATGAACAACACAAGAGACACAAGATTTATACAAGTTCAGGCCACCGTTGTGGTGTAATACCCTACTCGTGTGTGTGGTGTGGTGGATTGCCTCTTGGGCTGATGATGAACAATACAAGGGAAGACCAGCCTCGCGAGGAGAGGTGTTCTTGAGCTGGTGTGGTGTGTAGACGGACTGAGTTTGGATCCCCTTCTACTGTGGTGGCTAGCCCTATTTATAGAAGCCCTGGTCCTCTACACAAATATTGAGCGGGAAGGGATCCAACAACGGCCACTTTGAAAGGGGACAACTAGTACAAGCTATCCTGACTAAAGGTGGTCTTCGCCGGTCAAAGGCGCCGGTGGTGACACCGTCTTGGGCTCCACGATGACCTTCATCCTGTCGTCTTGCTGGTCTTGGTCTTGTTGCACCGTTATGGAAACCTTTGCCTGATGCCTCGGTACTTCACGCCTGCGCTCGCCCCCTTAGCACCAAAGAGGAAACGAGGACACTGCGCGGGCTGGCACCCGCCTGGTCTTGATCGTCATGGCTTGCGTCACGAGGACCTCGTGAGATACCCCTTGCCTTGATCTCTCCGCCTCCTCGCGAGCCTGCCTGGTGAGGCCACTCCTGAGGAGGCCTTGTGTCATTCGCCCCATGAGGCTTAGCCCCTCGCGTTGGTCTTGAGTGTTTGGCTGACGAAGACGGGTCGTACTGGGCCACAGGTGGAGCCATGCCGCAGGCCATAGGCAGGCAAGTCTGGAGACCCCCGTTCCCAGAACGGCAACAAGGGAGTACATGGCAAAACAGGACTAATAATAATATTACACGTCATGAAGCGTAAGCAGGTGATATTTTAAAAATTATAAAAAAGGTAGTTTGTGCAGCCTACATATAGAAATCTCTCTTAGCTCACTAGAGGAGCATGATGTTGGGGCCCAATGCAAAATACAGACAAGTTACAAATTGAGACAGCACATTGCGTATAAGTAAGCAAGAAGTTGGCCATTCTGTAGCTCAATTGAAGTCTTAGGGAGCATAATGAAAAGCAAAGGGTTTCATACAAGCATACTACAACAAGCAAAACTATGCAATCATTAGCCTAGTATAAACTAGATTATGAGCCTCATGCAATAATAGTTGGTTAATAGACTTCAAAGCTTCAGGCACACTTTGGCAGAGTAATTAAATGGTAAGGCCTTTAATTATGTCAACTAATAGTTATACAAGTACCCAACATCAGGCATCATTCTTTGGGCATCTCATTAACTGAGGACAAATAAAGCAATTCAAAAGAGCAAATTAACTATGCCTGAAACAAACAAGGAATTGAACTGTTGAGTTGGATACAGTGACTTACCTTAACAGGTTGAAGAGGCTCAGCGCAGCTCCTACTTCTCTTGCCAGGCTCCTTCCTAACATCATGTACATGGAAATCCTCAATCTTATCTTCATTGCACCCCCCTGTGCAAGGTGACACAAACTAGTTACTCGTCTCCTTGGAAGATAAATATGCATACTTTCCAGTCTGTGAACACAAAAGGATGAGGTTATAACAAAACAACACCACAATGAAACATGTTGCATCTCTTGCACTTGCACACAATGAAATGAGCATTTACTATGTCTGCACTATGTAAAAACTAGGCATACCTTCGAACTGGATCTCCAGGTACTCTTGGAGAGCCTACTTTAGTGTAGAGCCAAACCTTCATGTCACCTATGAGTTAGACAAGGCCCCACTACAGCAGCCCTTAGTGTTTAAATCGTTGACAAGCTCTGTTAGAGTGTTAGGTCAAGAACAACAAGTAATCAAAGCAAACAGTCCTAGTATGGCTGGCTGATGCAAACAAGCAATTGAACAGATGTGTGAGCAAATCTTATATATCAAGAAAAAAGCAAAGAAGGAAGCTTAAAGACCATCACTTGACTGACCAGATTTAAGGGCATTTAAACATCATATGCAACAGAAAAACTAACATAAACATTGCATATTCCAGATTCTACAATGGAATGCACATGTATTAGGTTATGCCATGTATGATGATGCCTAAATGTACACTATAGCAGGCTGGAGTGATTCATCATTGCACGCACAATTGAATTGCAGGTTAAGGGCTAGTTCGATTCCCTTTTAAGGGCTTATTGTCAAAATAAGCCATAAAAGATGTAAAGAAGTCATTTTTGAGTTATGGGCTTGGGCTTAACTAATTTCGCTTTGGAGGGGGGTGTTTCGGGTAGAACCTCACTAAAAATTGAAGGGAAGGGGAATAGTGAAATGACTCTGTTGTCTGCCTATATTACACTCAAAATACAACTGCTAACACCATGTCACACCTGACCCTCAAGTAAAAACAAACACGCAAGCGTTCATTACCCTGCCTGCTTGCATCTCCTCCGCCTTTCCCTCTACCTCAATCCCCTACCTGCAGAACTAGGGTTCCTCCAACGAGACGTCGCCACTGGTCCCTTCTGGCCTGGTCCTCGACGATGCTCTGTACAGCTAGGCTACATGGCCGGTGGGTAGGGGCAAATCTCCCTGGCTGCCCCTCCTTCTGGCGCCGCCCCTCATTCTCATGGTCTCTAGAAGCTACTCCACTGTGGTTCGTCCAACGCACTACTCCGGCGGGTGCTGCACAACTATGGCTGATGCCACACTGCGGCAGAGGGCACCTTATTCCCCCTCCCCTCATCCCAGGCCGTGGCCTTGAGGTGCTATTGAAGGATGAGCTCATCCAACAAGGTGAGGATCTCCTCTGATTTTTTTGCCAAATTTTCATTCTGATCCAATATACGATGAATTGCTATGAGCTGCTTCTACTGCTGCTATATGATGCATTTCTACGAGTTGCTCCTACTACTGCTATATGATGAATTGCTATGAGCTGCTGCTGCTATATGATGCATTACTATGAGCTGCAGCTGCTATATGATGAGTTGCTATAAGCTTCTCCTGCTGATGCTATGTGATGAATTGCTATGAGCTGCTCCTACTGCTCCTATATGATGAATTGCAATGAGCTGCTCCCGCTACTGCTATATGATAAATTGCTATGAGTTGCTGCTGGTATATGATGAATTGCACACTGTTGCTGCTGTATGATGAGTTGCTATGAGCTGCTGCTGCCGTTATATGATGCTTTCAGGTGGTGCTGCTATATGATAATAACCAGCCACTTGGACCATTGAATTTCAATAAATAATTGTTTTTCATTTAAATGTGGGTCATGCGTTCTTCATTTAAATTAGGCAATGTGATCTCTATGGAAAACATTGACCAAAGTAGATTGTGCCAAGTAGATGGTATCTTTGTATTTGCATTTTGAGCAAATAGTAATGGTATGTTTTCCTATCATATTAATTACTTCGTTGGGTTCAATTTGTGATGTTTGTAGGTCAAATTAATTTTCATATGGGCAGCAAAATGAAAAAATATAATGCAATCTAGACTTTTCATTGATCATACCAAAGATATGCTGAAAACGCAATGAAAGAACTGGTTGGCTTATTACATGGAGCTTATATTCAAGTGTGCTTATTTTCTTAGGATAACTCGTAACAAATGTGCCTAAGAAGCTTGGCCAATAGAACTGACATACAAACAACATTTCACGATGATTGCAATGGAGGAGTGACGTAGCATAGCACACTTTATATGCTCATCGCCGCCTCTCCTTTTTTTGTGATGTTCCATGAAATTGCCACATACATCTTGTACTTTTTCATTGTGTAACCCTATCTGCAAGTTGACACGGCTAATTTCAGACATCTCTACATGATAATACATTGCACATCCCTTGCGCATATTTAAACCACCAATTAATAATTGTGTGTGTAGCATAAACTAGCCATGACTCTGTGTGCTGGACTAGCAGGCACTCTAAGGGAGCCTAATGTAGTGCACTGGAATTCCTACATGCCACCTACGATTTTGTGTAATGTACCGCCTCTGTTCCTAAATATATGTCTTTGAAAGATTCCAGTATGGACCACATACATATGTATATAGATGCATTTTCGAGTGTAGATTCACTCATTTTGCTCCGTATGTAGCCTATAGTGGAATCTCTAGAAAGACTTATATTTAGGAATAGAGGTACGACGTAGTATCATGTATGACATCTACATATCTAATTTAGCAGCTAGTAGTAGATATCATTGTCTACACAAAGGGATTACTGGTCGAAAATCCTAGCAAAGCACGCTGGCAGGCACCAAACAATACAAGAGAGAGAGACACACTAAAAAGATCATAGAAATGCCTCAGTCCAGGATCTTGGTTGGCCAAGCTGTTAGGTCCAGAAGAAACCTCGTCCTTGTAGTTTTTCCCAGCTGCATAATAGGTAACAGCGACCTGTTCGTATATTTGAAGTACATCGGGTAGGTGATGCTGGACGGGTTTAAAGGTGACTAGTACCTAGTCAGTGGCGGGTGCTTGGCATCTTACCAGACGGTGGGGATCAGGTTAGAAACGTCAAGGGTGATGACGCTGCACTGGCTGTCGGGGTCCGGTAAGGAGATCTAGAACCGTCGAGTAGGGTGTTTGTGGAGCGGCTCCGGTAGGGTGGACTACGGTGTGGGCGAAGTGGATCTGTGGCCATGGACGACGGCGTAGGTGAAGCTGCTCCGGTGGTTGGGTTAAGGATGGTGTCGACGATGCGGATCTGCGGCCGTGGATGGGGATTCAGAAGCTGCTCCGGTGGTTGGGTTAAGGATGGTGTCGACGATGCGGATCTGCGGCCATGGACGGGGCATCATAAGCTGCTCCCGTAGGTTGAACGAGGGTGCGAGGAAGTGGATCTGAGGCCGTGGACTTGTGAGTTGGCAAAGCGGCCCCAGTAGGGTTGAGAATGGTATAGGCATAGCTACTTCATTAGGGTTTACGATAGTGTCGGCGAAGCTGGTCCGGTAGGGTTGAGGAAGGTGTCAGCGAAGAGGATCAGAGGCCGTCCACGGGGCCGTCGGTGGGGCGGCTCCGGGGGGGTGTGGACAAAGCGTCTCCTGTGGGGAGTACGAATGAGCCGCTGCAGATGCGCGATGGTTGACGAGAGTACCGGCGAAGCAGATCCGGCGTTGCGGATGAGGTCGACACTGAATGGGCTATGGTGCAATGGTGGATGAGCAGTCTACTTGTTTCTAGGGGAGGTGGGAGGGGTAGATGTGGCTGCAGAAGCGATTCCGGCGAGGTGGACGCCGCTGTCAGTGAATGGGCTTTGGTACGCCGGTGGATGAGCAGTCTAGGGTTTCGAGAGGGGAGGGGAGAAAGGCCAATGAAGTACGGACGGCGTGATGTAAGATGCTCTGGTGCTATGGTGTTAGCCTTTATTGCGGGAGGGGGAGAGGAAATGGGGTTGTCCTGTAGTGGGGGGAACCGGAAGTTACCAAAGCAGCCCCGACCTATTATGTAGATGAGGGTGGTATTGTAACTGTTGGTCTCCATGCACGAAGGACAAAAGGGGAATTTCGCATGCTAAAGTTTAAGGTGGCCAAAATGTTACAAGGAGGCGGGAGATTTTTCCGCCCATGGGATCGTTCGTATCTAGTTTCAACTAATATTGGACCGTGCTAGCAGGAAGGTCATGCTAGACTGTGTACACGGGGCACGCGTCAGCGGTTAATAACTGGTGCAGTGGCGGAGACAGGGGGCCAGCAGTGGCCCTGGCCCCCGCTGACATTAGGCTTCTAATTCACTGATGAACATTGCGTAATTAGCTATTTTTGATGCTTAAAGTCTATTTTTACTATGCTTTGGCCCTCCCCAACCTATTTTTACTGCAATCGGCACCTTGATTCAAATTTCCTAGCTCGGGATGATGCGCCAATAACTTGGACGTTCACACGGGCGCGGCCAATCGTATGGGTGTAGTGGTGCGTTCACAAAAACAGGGATCAAACGCTCAACCTATGTATTTCTCGTGTAAATAGATAATTTAGTGCTGGTTATTTACTTCAAACATAATGCATTGGCGTGTTAGTGTAGAGGTGAACAAAAATAAATGGATATTGTAGTCCGCTACTTAAGTGTTACCTCATATGATTACATAGCCTCCATTTCATAAATTGAGTACCCGTTAAATTCATATATGAATATTACATATATTACTTCATAATAGAACCTTAAATCATCCAAGACTAATGAATTTCAATGCAAGAGTAACAATGGTGCATGTACATGATAACTACATTGGTTGTTTGAAGAAACATCACTGTAACTTTGGCATGCACAACTGAAAAGGTTTATTTAAATAGAAAAAATGTGATATGTGAGTGTCCAATCTTTATAGCGTTGAATCGATATTATACCTTTGGCCACGATACGAGGTAGATATTGATTTATGTTCAAGCGATGCATGTCCACGATTGCTAGATAATGATACGTGAATGAATTGTGCAATCTCTCCCACACGCATACATATCTCATTTCCCAGTGGGCATCGGAATCACACACGCACAGTTCGTGTATTTCTGTACCTCCGTCAAGGTTAGAATTCGTCTTTTTACCCTGTCCTACAAGTCTCTCACACAGAAACACACACGCTCTCTCTGTCTAACATGCCCACCCCTTTAATTCCACCCACCCACAGCCACTAATGTCTCAAAGTATAGTAATGTCTCTTACACATATGCCTAAGGTTAACTCGAGTTCCAGAACCATATGAATACATACAATGGGATTCTAGCAGAGAACCTTTTGTTTTGAGATTTCGCTCTCTCTCTCTCTCTCTCACACACACACACACACACACACACACACACACGCACGCAAGCATGCACGCGCACATTGTTTCTCGCTTCATTTTTTCCGGCAGTTGCATGCACACCGTTTGTTTATCTTCGTGATGCTTTAAGTATGCCTCGCACAAATGCTATCTGCCTATCCCTTAATATAGCTAGATATGTGTCACACAAACTCCTTCTCCCTACTAGCAAGATGCCCATGCGTTGCACGGAACATCAAGATGCATTTGTATCGGTAGTTTATCTTGTGGGAGAAAAGGATGAACGAGGGAATGCCTTATTTGCAAATGCAGAGAGGGGTGTGGGTATCTTTTTGCAAACTTGCCATAGCTTCCTTCCTATCCGTCGGATATAAATCGGATGGCCTATATTGCAGGATCGCAGGAACACCATCATCACGAACTCTGTTTTTTATAAGAATAGATATATGTGAGTGTCACTGCCCCCCCACACACACCCACACACACCACTTCCCAACACCGAAGGAGTAGGGTGACACCTCGATCTTGATACTAATCCATCGACTGGCTTCTCTCTCAAACACACACATAAACACACACACACACTACCCGACACCGAAGGAGTAGGGTGGCACCTCGATCTTGATAGTAATCTATCTACTCCTCTTTCAAACACACACACATACACACACACTCACTAGTTGTGCCTTTGTGCCTACCGTGCACACTCTCGATACGTCTTTCTCTCCCTCCTCATCCCCGCCCCCACCCCAACAATGACAGCAGAAGGGTGACAACTCGATATGATCGTAATCTGTCCATTGGTTTCTCTCTCAAACATTGTGTCTCTGTGCCTCGCTCAGTAGCCTCGTCGATATGTAGACTTCTCGCGCGCGCACATCTGTAGTGACGATAACGTTGAACCCCGTGTGCCTTGTTTTTACCGGCCTCAAGTGATAGTTTTCACCCTGTTTTCTATTAATTAACAAGGCAACCTTTTCTTTGTTACTACTAGTGAATCTGAAATCATTCGGGGCAGACATAAAATATATCACTTCAACCAAATTATCGCTATAACTATTTTAAAAGAAACTAGCTAGATGCCCGTGTGTTGTATGGAACATCAAGATGCATTTGTATGAGTAGTTTATCTTGTGAGAGAAAAGGATGAACAAGGGAAGGCGTTTTTTGCTACCGTTGAGAGGGGTGTGGGTATATTTTTGCAAAATTGCCACAGTTTCCTTCCTATCCGTTAGATATAAATCCGACAACCTATATTGCAGGATGGCACGCACACCATCATCACCAACTCTGTTTTCTACTCCCTCCGTTCCTAAATACTCCCTCCGTCCGAAAATACTTGTCATCAAAATGGATAAAAAGAGATGTATCTAAAACTAAAATACGTCTAGATACATTTCCTTTTATCCATTTTGATGACAAGTATTTCTGGACGGAGGGAGTATTTGTCTTTTTAGAGATTTCAACAAGTGACTACTTACGAAGCAAAATGGGTGAATCTACACTCTAAAATATGTCTACATACACATCTGTATGTGGTAGTCCATTTGAAATCTGAAAAAGACAAATATTTAGGAACAGATGGAGTATAAGAGTAGACATGGAGATATATGTCCAACATGGTCTACAACAAAAATGTGCTGGACTGGTTAGCACCGGATGCTCGCAACGCGATGACATGAGTTTGAATTCTATCTTTAACTTTAGATTTTTATATTATATATTATTTATCTAATATATACTTCTTTCGCTACTGTACTTACACTGGAACCCACCGAGTACTTAGAATACAAGATTAAGGATGGACTTGTTTCTTTTTAACTTTCTGTACGAAGTTGTAGCCACCCTACAAGTCACGTGTACACTGTACATGCAATTAACTTTTTATAGAGGGACAATCATACACGCAATTAACTCTAATGGATTGGATGTCACTCTATTATTTCCAGCATAAGAGCATCTCCAACGGTAGCTGGCAAATTTCCTCCTGCTTCCTTCCGCGGAGGACGACAGCAAACGCCGGCGACATACATTTTCACAACTCTAACCAACCAGATGAAATTCATGCAAACACGGACTGATTTCATATAAGCATGAAGGATTTCGTATGAAAAAGCCGGATCTTCATATAAACATGATGGATTTCATTACATTTACATGAACTAAGCGGTGCCAATCCAGCTCTCTTGGTATAATTAATACTCCCTCGGAAATACTTGTCCAAAAAATGGACGTATCTAGACTTATTTTAGTTATAGATACATACAATTTATCCATTCTTAGAACAATTATTTCCCACCAGCTGGAGAGGGAGTACATAATCTAAATGACCGCCCACAGATCCCTTTGTCTTCCTCATGTCCGTTAGACACTTGCAGGGTCGACGAAGGTCCTCGGAAGAGACGAAGCAGCAAAGAAACCACCTGAATGCGCAGTCGTTGCCTCGGCGGTGGCCTTCATGGTTCCCAAGTGGCGGCGGCCTCCCGTGTTCTACTTCTCCTCGATGATGGCGGCGGACACGGAGAAGCTGCCCACCGACTCGTCGCTCTCCACGCAACCAGCTTCTGTCTCTGCCTGCATGGCGCTGCCGCAGGCACGGGAGGCGCGCCCACAGACATGGGAGGCACGGCCACCGTAGACACTAGTGGCGCGGTACAATCCGGAAGCGACGACGCCCGTACCGGCGTGCTCGCCGCCATGCCAGTGTGGAGCAACTGGCCACTCCTCATCGAGCTGAACTAGAGATGCGAGTTGCTGAACCACGCGCCTGCTTGGGCCTGCAACTGGCTCCGTCGGGCCAAGCGAGGTTGGTGAAGCAACAAGCAGCCTCGCCTGTATCCAGAGGGCTCGGCAGGCCACCCTGCCAGGTAATATGCCGGAGAACGGCTCCTGGCAAGCCATCGAAAGAGTGGAGAAAATGGCGAAGGAGGAGATGGGGGAGCAGCGGAGGGGTGCGATTCTTTCCCGCTTTCTGTCTGGCCTTGTGTAAATTGAGGGCGGACGGTAGGAGCTTGGCCGGCGTCTGTCCTCGTTTAAACAGAGGGCGGACGGGAGGATCTCGGCCGGTGTTGCGTTTAATTCTGGCCAGCTCATGAACGCACGTGTGGCCGGAGTAGGATTCTCGGTTTGCATGCGGGTTTAACAGAGGGGTTTGATGGAGGCGAGGAGGCGTCCTCAGCCGGGCGTGCAGCGGGCCGCGCAGTACTATTCTATTTGACAACAGTAATGAGCCGTCAAGTCCCAAAGGCACTCGCCTCTCGTGAAACCGACCAAGCTAGACTGCCCCGCCCTCTAGCCTTTAAAACTTGTATACTTTTTTACAGTAGAAGTATCGATGGATTGCGCCATGGAGCAACACTTGAAATTAAAAAAAAGGTGGTACATATAGAAAGCGCTTGTCGCCAAATTATGCATATGTACTATTAAAGAAGCTAGTACATTGCTTAAATGGGGTGCTAAATTCTATTAAAGAAATACTAGTATGTACGTAACATAGTTCTGCTGGGGGCTCAGCACAAGAGACCCCTCAAATTAAACTAAGCACACCTGAAATTCAACTATGCAACTAATCCAGTAGACACTGCATTAGAACCACCATGAGCAACGACACTGCCACCTTAGTCGGAGTCGGAGTCCACGTCCTTGACTTCGTCCTTGTCCCTCTTCCTCTTGGCCGATACTTCTTTGCTTGAACCGCACACTTGGCTCTTGCTCTTCATCCAACCCTTGTAGATATTCAAACAAAAGGTAGCCATCCATTGCAGCATAGTGGATGTGGTCTATATCTAGTACATTCCACTGCCATGCATGACGATGAAACATGTAATGCGGTTTCTCCAGTTTAACGTACAAACGATGAACCATGGCTCCTGCCAGGGTCAGCATTGAAGGCTGACCACTGGAGGGCAGCACCCGATTTTTCTGGAGGTCGAAGGGGTTGCCTACAACGAGGCCTATCCGACCCAGGACTCTTTTGTTGTTCGTAAAGTCTACAGTAACAAATTTGACATTCAACGTTGGCATGGCATATGTGGTAGACCAAGCATAAGTCATGCACGCAAAGCTGGATCACGGCGGGTGTCGGTGTCAAAACCGGCGGATCTCGGGTAGGGGGTCCCGAACTGTGCGTCTAGGCGGATGGTAACAGGAGACGAGGGACACGATGCTTTACCCAGGTTCGGGCCCTCTCGATGGAGGTAAAACCCTATGTCCTGCTTGATTAATATTGATGATATGGGTAGTACAAGAGTGGATCAACCACGAGATCAATGAGGCTAAACCCTAGAAGCTAGCCTATGGTATGATTGTTGTAATGTATGTTGTGTCCTACGGACTAAAGCCCTCCAGTTTATATAGACACCGGAGGAGGCTAGAGTTACACAGAGTCGGTTACAATGGTAGCAGATCTACATATCCGTATCGCCAAGCTTGCCTTCCACGCCAAGGAAAGTCCCATCCGGACATGGGACGGAGTCTTCAATCTTGTATCTTCGTAGTCTTGGAGTCCGGCGGACGATGATAGTCCGGCTGTCCGGACACCCCCTTGTCCAGGACTCCCTCAGTAGCCCCTGAACCAGGCTTCAATGACGATAAGTCCGGCGCGCATAATGTTCGGCATTGCAAGGCGGGTTCCTCCCTTGAATAATCCAGAGAAGATCATGAATATCAGGATAGTGTCCAGCTCTGCAAAATAAATTCCACATTCCACTGTAGAGAGAATAAAATGTACACCAGTCCAATCTGCTGACGTATTATGCGGCGTGACATCACACCGCTACCAAGCCTTTGTTTGAATCGTTTTTTACCATACCACCTCAGCACGTTTAGCGAAGCGGTTTCCTTGGCACGTCTTGTCGAAGCAGAGATCGTGTTCCCCTTATTCCGGGATTCTCATCAATACGGACATGGGTAACCCAACCGCGCCATTGATGGTGGCGCTTGGGAGATAAGCGAGTTTTATCAGGCCAGCGGGACGCATAGTTTTCATCCGCCTACATATAAGGGATAAGGATTTACCTTCTCACCTACGCCTTCTTCCTCCTTTGCTTATCCACCTCCGCGTACTCAAGCTCCAACGCCCAAGCTCGCGCATCTTGCCTCGATCTTCTCCGAATATGTTCGGAGCGGGAGGCAAATGGTTGGCCTCCACCGTTATGGAGGAGCACATCACTAGACTGCGCAGCGCCGGATATCTCTCCGGTGATATCGCGCATCGGCTGCCCGACGAGGGGTAGCTCGTCCCTACACCCGGGCCTCACGAGAGGGTCGTCTTCCTTCCCCACTTCCTCCGCGGACTGGGCTTTCCGCACCATCCATTCGTCCGGGGGCTCATGTTCTATTACGTCCGGGATTTCCACGATCTAGCGCCGAACTTCATCCTCAACATCTCGACTTTCATCGTCGTGTGCAAGGCCTTCCTCTGCATCCGGCCCCACTTCGGCCTGTGGCTCAAGACCTTCAACGTCAAGCCGAAGGTTGTGCTGGGTACGCAAGCGGAATGCGGAGGCGCCATGTTGGGTAAATTACCCAACGTCCTTTGGCTCCAAGGGACCTTCGTGGACTCCGTCAAGGGGTGGCAATCGGGGTGGTTCTACATCACCGAGCCGCACAAGCCCACATGGGCGGCGGCCCCCGAGTTTAGATCTGGCGTCCCCACGCAACTCACCTCCTGGAAAGAGAAGGGCTTGCTGTGGGGCGATTCGACGGAGGTGACTGGACTCCGAACCTGCATCCAGAAGCTGGTGAGCAATAAGCTCAGGCTCGTCGATGTGGTCCAAGTCATGCTCATCCGCCGGATTCTCCCATGCCAAGAACGGGCATTCAATCTATGGGAGTTCAATCCGAAACAGCACCAGGCGCTGAGCGGGCTCTTCGATACGACATACGAAGGCGCCTGGAGGGTGCTGTTTAAGGGCGCCGAAGCCCCCGCATCCGCGACGGAAGATCGCGGATTCAGCTCGCAGTATCCAACTGACGAGGTAAGTGATTCAACCCCATTACGGGACACTTTGTAGTAATCGAATTGATTATAAGAGGGTTTCATTCTTTCCTTTTCTTTGACAGGAATGGATGGAGAAGGCCAAACAGCTTATCAGCCTGGCTCCCATGCCAGAAGACCCAGTGGACGCCCGTTTAGCAGGGCTGCTGGTTCCGGCACCGCACGTGGTGCCGGAGAAGAAGGCCAAGAAGGTGGCCGCGGGGACTCGAAAGAGTTCCCGCAATCAGGTGTCCGACGACGAGGCGGACTCCTCCCCCGAAGACGAGGAGGGTTCTCTCCTAGAAGAGGGAGAGAAGAAGAGGAAGGCTTCCCCAATAGGGGAGGCCGAAGGGTCCAAGAGGGGGAGAACTATCCCCCTGGACAGTTTCGCCAACACCACCGTTGGCGAGGATGAATGGCCCCCAAGGGCCAGGCGTCCGGCGAGATCGTAAGTATCCGGATCCTTGATATGCAACATCTTTTATGTCGCGTAGTGTCCTTCTGACGCCACATTCTGTCCGTAGTCCGGCCGATGACGATCTCCCCGACTCATCGAGTGGGTCGTTGGCCCCGTTGGATGTGGATTCACTTCCGACTGCCTCTACCCCACGCGTCGACGAGGACGCCGAGGTGGGATCCCAGAGAGGGACCCATCAGGAGGAGTCTCCGGAGGCGCCATCAGGCAGCCTCGCGGACTTTGCGCCGGACTCTACACCGGAACCTGCAGTGGTTCCAGAGTCCGGCAAGCGGCCCCTTCGAAAGAAGGGCAAGACCGTGACACCGGCGGCCTCCGTCCAACCGGAGGCGCCGGATAACTTGCTGGAGGCGCTTAAAGGCGCTTCCATCGAGGAAGAACACCGCACTATCATGAGTGCGGTGATTCAAAAGGTTCAGCTCGCCAAAAGCGGGCTGACCGAAGCCTGCAGCAGCCTTCAAACAGGCTTTGAGGTAAGAAGTTAAAATTATGTAATGTAATACCGCATAGACAGTAGCCCCTGATGCTCAGTTCGGTGTTCGGAAAGAAAAGCCGGACTGAGGATCTAACAAGATATGCGCAGGGTTGCTTAACATATGTCAATATGGGTTTGCAGGCTGCGCTGCTGACCTCTGCCGCACTAACAGCGGAG
Source organism: Triticum timopheevii (assembly GCA_963921465.1). NCBI lineage: Eukaryota > Viridiplantae > Streptophyta > Magnoliopsida > Poales > Poaceae > Triticum > Triticum timopheevii. The sequence goes on along the minus strand of OY997266.1, from coordinate 237,798,296 downwards.
GTCGATGTGTTGAAAAAGGATCTCGAGCGGTCCGAGCAAGAGCTCGGCCATGCCAGGAAGCAGCTCGAGGATAAAGAAGGTGAGTCACACCGCTTTGAATGGTTACCTTACAGAAAAGGATTTTGGTTGCAATAAAATTAACAAGGATAATGTGTGTATTGCAGGGGCCACTGACAAGGTGGCAGCCCTGAAGGAGGTTGTGTCCGTAGCCGAATGCAGTGCGGCCGCGGAACGGTCAGAGAGAGAAAAGCAGGTGGCATGGGTGGCGGAAGTACGGCAAGAGCTCCAGGCTCTCATGGAGAAACATGAGAGTTTGGAGCATGACTCCAAGACTCGAGAGTACGAGCTTGCCTCGGCTCTTGAAAGTGCCAAGTCTGCCAAGGCTGAAGCCCATAAGGCCCTTCAGGAGGTTGAAGATGTAAAGAAGATAGCGGCGGGTAAGGCATTTTTCATGCAAAGCAAGCATGTTAATGTAAAATACCTGATACTTACTCGCATTCGGAGCTCTCCAGGGGCGTTTGCAGATCTACCGCGCAGTGCGTCCGATGCCGCCGCATTCTATCGTGGCGAGGAGGGGAGCTCGACGGAAAAAGTCTTCTGGTCTCAGTATGCTGAGGCCGGACACCCGGTGCCCCCAAGCGACCAGCTGAAGCAGCTGGTCGAACTCCACAAGGTAGCTGAAGAGGCCATGAAGGGCCTTATAGTCCGGCTGTGGCCTGGACAGGCCATGCCTGGGAGCTACTTTGGCCTCGTGCGGCGGCTGGTGGATGCATGACCCTGGGTGGATGTCATCAAGCGCTCCGCCTGTATTGAAGGCGCTCGCCGGGCCCTCGCCCGCATAAAGGTGCAATGGGGCAGGTTGGATGCGGAGAAGCTTCTCACGGACCCACCGCCACCGGGCAAGGAGTATCGCACGCCCGATATGTATTATAAATCTGTCCTGAAGGGAGCCCGCGATATTGTGGATGAGTGCCCCAGAGATGTAATCTTTGAGTGAATTTGCTATGTATTATGCTGTGCGCTGAAACTTTGTTCATGTGCGCTTTGAGCAACGCTTTTTTAATTTAAAATATTACCTTCTGTGCGGCCGTTTATAAAATCTGAGAGATGGCAAGTCATTGGCTTCAGCCCCCAAGCCACGAGTGCTGGGGTGTTCGGGATAAACTTGAGCACTCTTGTTCCCATTGTTGGGTCCATCGAGGGAGGCGCTCAACACAACGAACAAGGCAACCGGACTTATAATGCTTGAACACTCTCACTTAGCCATAGAATTCTATATTTTTAAATTTCGGCGAAGCCCCTGGTATTCGGAAGACCGAATCCGGGGCGCTATCCACGCCTTCGTCGGACATTGTCCGGAACTTCGCTCGAAGCGGCGTGAGTCTTTAAGGACCCGAAAAAACCTCTCGAACAGCGACCAGTCTCTCGCCTTATCATGCCAGTCAGTTTTAGCTTTCTCCACTGAGGCGCTCGCCCGGCTCAACCGGGGCGCAATCGTAGTGGTTCTCCCAGTGCCACCTTAGCCGACAGAACGGAACGTAAGGCACGAAAACGTGGGAGCCGGGCAAACCCAACTATTGACCCAAGACATGATTCGGAGCCGATTCATATAATGCTATAAGTTCGGGGTGCCGCACTTGTGAAAGTGTTCGGACTTATCACACCATAGAGTGGGGAACACAAGCCCCTGGCCTATTAGGCTGTACCAAAATATACGGGCGCAAGATGTCATATAATGAGCATATATATAAAAGGTAATGCAATTGCAATCAAAAAGGTTCTGCATTATTAATGAAAGAAAGTCTGCTAGTAGAGCGGACTGATACAAATAGTGCGGTAAGCAAGGGATTTGGACTAAGTAAACATGTCCCCCTCCAGGGGTGAGCTGCGGACTTGGTGTATATAATCGAATTTAATGCTCGTAATTGAGACCACCTGAGTGTTCGTCGCAGCCTTCTTTAGTCCCTGACTGTTGCGTCATGAGTTCGGCAGGGTCGCCGCCGGACAGGGCTTCTGGTTAGCAGAGTCCTGTGTACATAAAAGAAGAAAAATAAAAAATATAAAAAAAGGGGGGCACACTTGCGAGCCCCCGGTGTGGTCGAATCACACTCTGGGTCCGTTGCGATCGTGCCCCCTCCCCTGTGCCCATGGTATCTCCAAAGCGTAATGATGTACGCGGAGTGTTATTATTGCGATCATGCGCGGGCGAGGGTTGGGGACGCATTGCTACGCATGCTCTGATCGCGCCAGGTGGTCTTGCTTGGTATTGCTTCGGGCGCGTTTTGCTGTATCCGGCTGTTTAATGGCCGGACTGGAGAATTGCCTTAAGAGGCTACTCTGTACTTCTGCCGCGAGAGCCGCTGTATGTTCCTCCATCCGGAGGGAGCATTCCGTATTCCCATTGACCGTGATGACTCCACGAGGGCCTGGCATCTTGAGCTTTAGGTATGCATAATGTGGCACCGCGTTGAATTTTGCAAACGCGGTTCGTCCAAGCAGAGCGTGATAGCCGCTGCGAAACGGGACTATGTCGAAGATTAACTCTTCGCTCTGGAAATTATCCGGGGATCCGAAGACCACTTCCAGTGTGACTGAGCCTGTACAGTTGGCTTCCACTCCTGGTATGACACCTTTAAAGGTTGTCTTTGTAGGTTTAATCCTTGAGGGGTCTATGCCCATTTTGCGCACTGTATCCTGATAAAGCAGGTTCAGGCTACTGCCGCCGTCCATCAGGACTCTCGTGAGGTGAAATCCATCGATGATTGGGTCTAAAACCAACGCGGCGAATCCGCTATGGCGTATGCTGGTCGGATGGTCTCTTCGATCGAAAGTGATCGGACAAGAGGACCATGGATTGAACTTCGGGGCGACTGGCTCCATCGCATAGACGTCCCTTAGTGCGCGTTTCCTCTCCCTCTTGGGTATATGGGTCGCGTATATCATATTCACTGTCCGCACTTGTGGGGGAAAACCCTTCTGTCCTCTATTGTTCGGCGGTCGGGTCTCTTCCTCGTCGTCGCTGTTTAGCCCCTTGTCATTGTTTTCGGCAATTAACTTGCCAGCCTGCTTGAACACCCAGCAATCTCTATTAGTGTGGTTAGCTGGCTTTTCAGAGGTGCCATGCATCTGGCATAAGCGGTCGAGTATTCGGTCCAGATTGGACGAACCCAGAGTGGTTCTTTTGAATGGCTTCTTCCGCTGACCGAGTTTAGAGCCTCGGAATCCGGCGTTGACTGCCGTATCCTCCTTATTGTCGCCGTTAATGCGGCGTTTGTTTTTGTTTCGACGTGACCTGCCGTTGTTTTCCTTAGTATCCGGACTGCCAGAATTTTTACGGAGATTGTTGCTGCGAGCTAGCCAGCTGTCCTCTCCCGTGCAAAAGCGGGTCATTAACGATATGAGGGCTGCCATGGATTTCGGCTTTTCCTGCCCCAGGTGCCGGGCTAGCCATTCGTCCCGGATGTTATGTTTGAAGGCTGCAAGGGCCTCTGCATCCGGACAATCGACGATTTGATTTTTCTTCGTCAAGAACCATGTCCATAATTGTCTGGACGATTCGTCTGGCTGCTGAATGATGTGGCTTAGGTCATCGGCGTCTGGTGGTCGCACATACGTGCCTTGGAAGTTATCAAGGAACGCGGCCTCCAGGTCTTCCCAACACCCAATTGACTCTGCGGGCAAGCTGTTAAGCCAATGCCGAGATGGTCCTTTAAGGTTGAGTGGGAGATACTTGATGGCGTGGAGATGGTCCTTTAATCTTCTATCCAAACCGCGGGGTCTATTGTGCCATCGTAGGATTCAATGTTTACGGGTTTAAACCCTTCAGGGATTTGATGATCCATTACTTCGTCAGTGAAGCATAACGGGTGTGCGGCGCCTCTGTATTGAGCAATATCGCGACGCAGCTCGAGAGAGCGCTGTCTGCTGTGCTCAGCGCGGCCGGGGTTACTGTATCCGGCGCGACGGTATTCGTCGTGGGTCGTGGGGAACCCACGTGATCCGTAGATGGATCTGGATTGTCTTGCTTTGTCCTCCAATATGTCTCACAAGTCCGGCGCGTTCCCTCTTGGCTTCGTACTTTTGGAGCGATGCCGGGGTACGGTCTTGGCTGGGGGCCTGGATGCCTCTCTGCCACGACCACGTGGTGGTCGGTCAGTCATATCGTGCGCTGGTGATGGAGGTATGTATGCTTCCTCCTCTAATCGGGGGAGCAGCTTGTGTCTTGGGTAGCTTTTGGAGGGGCGTTCGAGTTTATACTCTTCGGCCGCGAGGACCTAGGTCCATCGATCGGCCAGCAGGTCCTGATCAGCTTGAAGCTGCTGCTGCTTTTTCTTTAGGCTGTTTGCTGTGGCGATAAGCCTGCGCTTGAAACGCTCTTGTTCGACGGGATCCTCAGGTACGACGAATTCGTCATCATTGAAGCTTGCTTCGTCTTCGGAGGGAGGCATATAGTTACGATCCTCAACCTCTTCGTCTGCCGCCCTCTCGTGAGGGCTTGCTTCTGCATCCTCCTGCGCTGAGTCTTGCTGGAGGGGATTGTCTTCAGCACTCTCTGGGGTATTATTATCTCCAGTGCCGGAATCTCCATTCTTGCTGTGGCGGGATTTAGAGCAGCGCCGCTGACGCCGGCGTTTGGGCTGCTTCTTTAAAGAGTCTGCCTCCGCTGTTTCTTTGCCGTCCCCATCTTTTGGGGTATCCACCATGTATATGTCATATGACGAGGTGGTTTTCCAGTGCCCTGTGGGCGCTGGTTCCAGTTCGTCTCCGGCATCATCGTCCATAGCGTCGATGTCTTCGGAGTCGTAGTCTAGCATGTCGGTTAGATCGTCGACAGTGGCTACAAAGTGGGCGGTGGGTGGGCTCTGAATTTCTTCGTCGTCCGTACCCCAACCATCCTGGCCATAGTCCGGCCAGGGCTCTCCTGATAACGAGAGATGCTTTAGTGAATTCAGGATATCGCCAAAGGGCGAGTATTGGAAGATGCCCGCGGCGGTGAATTCCATAACCGGCGCCCAATCCGATTTGATTGGTAGGAGCGCGGGAGGTTCGGAGTCCGGCACCTCGGAATCACAAATTTCGCGGGGGACGAGATTATTGTTCGGCTCCATCGCCGTGGAAGTTGAAGCCCCCGAGGCGGTGTCTATCCACCGATCCTCTATCCGGGCGATCGGCTCCGGACTAATGGCCGGAGCGGATTCGTGTGCGGCCACCAAGGCACTGTTCAGCGGCAGAGCTAGATCATGCCCATCGCAACAGTGCGGCGTGCTTGGCTGTGGCTCGGGTCCGTCGAAGATCAAGTCTCCGTGGACATCGGCCGTGAAGTTTAGGCTTCCGAGTCTGACCTGACGGCCAGGGGCGTAGCTTTCGATCTGCTCCAGATGGCCAAGGGAATTAGCCCGCAGTGCGAAGCCGCCGAATACGAAGATCTGTCCGGGGAGAAAAGTCTCACCCTGGACAGCGTTGTTGGTTGAAGATGCCATCAAGCCGGTCGGTGACGACACAGAGGAACTCTCAATGAAAGCACCAATGTCGGTGCCAAAACCGGCGGATCTCGGGTAGGGGGTCCCGAACTGTGCGTCTAGGCGGATGGTAACAGGAGACGAGGGACACGATGTTTTACCCAGGTTCGGGCCCTCTCGATGGAGGTAAAACCCTACGTCCTGCTTGATTAATATTGATGATATGGGTAGTACAAGAGTGAATCTACCACGAGATCAATGAGGCTAAACCCTAGAAGCTAGCCTATGGTATGATTGTTGTAATGTATGTTGTGTCCTACGGACTAAAGCCCTCCGGTTTATATAGACACCGGAGGAGGCTAGGGTTACACAGAGTCGGTTACAATGGTAGGAGATCTACATATCCGTATCGCCAAGCTTGCCTTCCACGCCAAGGAAAGTCCCATCCGGACACGGGACGGAGTCTTCAATCTTGTATCTTCGTAGTCTTGGAGTCCGGCGGACGATGATAGTCCGGCTGTCCGGACACCCCCTAGTCCAGGACTCCCTCAGTGGGCTTCTTCCTCTCTCCCTCCATTAGATCCTTCTCTCGTCCCAGGACTATGGTGTACTCAACATCTAGCCTAGCGACCCACTCATCATCTGAGTTTTCGAACATGCGTCTGAAGCGAGCAAGGCATCCTTTCACTGTCACGGAAGAACGGGTGTAGATGACATCGAAATCATCACCGGTGATGGTTCTAACCTTGTACTCACCGCTGGTCATGGAGATTTGGGACGCCATGGATTTGGGAGGAGGGTTAGGATTAGTGGAACTGCCATAATGTGAAAGGACGGGATGACTAGGAGTGAACCACCGTAATATTAAAGGATGTGTGGGGACGAGTGGGAGCGAACTGCCAGCGTGCGAACGGCAGGGTAGTGGCTTTCCATTATCCCATGATACGGGCTTCCGAGAGCCCTTGGATCTGAGATCAAATGGTTGCATGACGTGATTCTCGACCTATGGGTGAATATCTTATCCCAGAGGGTTGTTCTGCAAATTTTCAGCAACTTAGCATGCGACCATTCGATCTCAGATCCAAGGGCTGCCATCAGCCCATATCATTGTCGCGCTACCACGACCGTTGCGTCGCTCGCGCGGTCGCGCCCTTGCAGAGTGCGTTAGGCTATCTGATGTTGGCATGTCATACATAGTCATCACTTAGTCACTCATACTACAACAAGGTTAGCTATAAGGTTGGCTATAAGTGTATTTTTTTACTTCTCTCAATCTCTTTCTTCGTAGTAGTATTTATTGCATTTGCCCAGGAGTGACCTCTTCCAACGAAATGGTGCTTAGATGAGGTGCTAAGGGCATTAAATGGCTTACCAATCAAGTCCCCAATGCATAGGTGCTTATTAGTTTTTTGTTGCTAAGTTTTCTTCATTTAATTAGCTATAGACTCAAAATTGTCTTTTCACCTAGGTACACACGCTTAGCACCGTTTCTTCCTTGGGTAACCAAACTAGTCTCTCACTTCTTAATTAACTTGCCACATCAGACTTTATGCCTATGTGGGAAGCTTAGCACCTGTAGGAGCAAGTAAGTACAATAGTGGGCTATAAGCACGCTTTACATTGCATTTTTGCATATGTGGAATAAAGAGAGGCAAGGAAAAAGTGGGGAAGTGGGCTCTCGTGCAAGAGCTAACCTCTACATGCTGGAGCATTGGGAGAGGCACCTGTATAGAGGTGGTCAGGAATCGGGAGACTCACGCCGGTCGTAGCGCCGCAGTTAAAATGATAATCGCAAGTCAAATCCCGGGGCCCCACCTGTCCAGTAGTAACTCGTTGTCAAATCACATGGCCCTACGTTGGCAGCAGCCTACTCCCTCATCTTCTCACGTCTCTGTCAAACCGACTTGGCGGAACTGCCCCGCCTACCGCGCAGGAAAAGCCCCGCCCTGGACTTTTAAATAGTACAGTATACTAGGTGGCCTTCCATTATGTAGTTGATGCCCAATGCATTCAAATACTACCGGCTGGGCAGCGATGCCCTGAAGATTTTACTTGGCACCGGTCTCACAATGTTGCATTCGTAGCCTGACAAAAAATGGGACCCAGATGCTCTATTCACATGAGTTTCCTTAGTCTGGTTAGCTCTTTGTAGTGGGCCATGAGCCAATTGTTTATTGCTTTCTACATTTGGCACCGGGTGGGCATCGGAACAGCTACTTGCTTCGGTTCCCTGAAATATTTTTTATGGCACCGGCTGGGCAATGGAGGGCATCGCTGCCAAATAAACCAGAAGTGGATTTGACACTGCTTTTGGTGTCAAAAAACGTCTTACATTATGGGACGGAGGGAGTAATTAATATCATTATGTGCAACAAACTGACCATTGCATGTCATGTTTGATTGTCTCAAGTCATTAAAAGCATACAAGCCCCACATCTCTTATTGGTTGATTCCTCTATTTATGTCAAAAAATAAGAAACAACATGAGAGTTAATGCACCACACCTATGTGTTTTCGGACTATTTGGTTTTCGTAAGATGACTTACTCACCTAGGCGGAGGGAGTATCCGATTTGACAGCGGGCGGTATAGTTCCCAATACGGCTTTAATGCAGATGAGGGAGGGAGTAGCGGTTCCCGAAATGTTGAAGGGCCAATGCATCCTGCTTCAATTAATACATGAGGGAAGTAATGGGAGGAGGATCGGGAAAAGAGGCTGCACGATGTGAATGCAACACAGTTTGCCCTCATATAAAGGCGCCCCTCCATTCCAATGCATCTAACACATCGTACGCACCTAAGCATTTGCCTAAGCACCTACACTAAGCACAAAAGAGCTCACTCCAGACCCATGGCGGCGATGCACGCGAGTGGCCAGCGGCTGTGCCAGATGGTCCACAACACCGGCCTGTGGCATGGCGCCGAGGATCGTCTCTAGATGGTGTTGAAGACCGGCTGCTGGATGGCCACCATCGACACCAGCTACGACTCTTAGTTGGACCAGACGATCGTTGCCACCAGCAACAAGTTCACCATCCTCAAGAAGCTCGCGGACGACATCGCCGTACTGCTCCAACCCACACGCCCGGGCTCCTCATTGCCTACCACCCAAATCGGCCTCCATGGCCGGAACCTCTTTCAAGCACTGGTGGCCCTATGACTGCCCGCCGACGCCACAAAGAATGTTCACCTGGAGGTCGCGCTCGCCGCGAGGCGCCTCGCCCTGCAAGAATCCGTCGACCTACACATCCACGTGTACGAGCAAATCGTGTACATAGGTGTCTACTAGGCCAGTGAGGACGCTACGACGTTGGCCTTCCTCAACCGGCTGGAAGCCTTGGATGCCTTTGCTGAGAAGCACCTCGACCTTGCCACAAAAGCCGCCACTCCTTATCCATCGGTCGGTGGCCCGGCGCACTAAGTTAAGGAGGAGGAGGTTGTACGTTGATGGATGCATCTTTATTCTTGCATTCTGTAACCACCACTGCGATCACATCATCGTGGCCTTAATTCTTATTGTGTTGTTGCATTCTCGTTCCAGTCAATACTGACATGTGCGATCCCTTTGCTTAATTATATGCATCACTGTAACTAGTACTACATCCGTCAACTTAAGTTGTGCTTAACTTTTCCGTCAACTTTGTGCAATGCGCGGGCATCTTGCTAGAAACACTAGAACATGTCGGACCGCGTGTGACCAAAACGACAATGCGCCAACCTAGCTAGTACGAGCCCTGCTTATCTAGCGGAAATATCCCCTCCCTAGCGTTTCCAATCGTTATTTCTATGTATCGATCGTGCCAAGGAGCAGAACCAAATGTTACAATTTATACATGTTTCTCTACTCCTACTCCTATAAAAGACTCAGTTGGTGATGCTGGTGTGTCTGCCATCTGTTGTTTCTGACCATTAGATTTGCATCTAACAACTGTGAGGTAAGTTGTGGCATTTTTGCAACAATAGCCCAGTTCTCTGCTTCAATTTGCCGAAAACCCCTTATTATCTTGAAGGCAACCACATCCCTCCCTCACCTCATCAAAACAGCTTGAGAAATATATTTTGAGTGAAAAGTACTCCCTCCGTTCCTAAATATTTGTCTTTCTAGGGATTTCAATAAGTGACTACACACGGAGCAAAATGAGTTAATCTACACTTTAAAATATGTCTATATAATCCGTATGTGATAGTCCATTTGAAATCTCTAAAAAGACAAATATTTAGGAATGGAGGGAGTAACATATTAGGAGTATATCAAAACAAGAGTGATTTGTTTCAAGTTTGTGAACAAGTACCACTATTCTACTACTTTGGATCCGTCGCAACGCACGGGCACATTGCTAGTAAAAGGAAAAGGCATGTCGCGTTCGCGTGGCACCCCCACACGCCCGGGAATCGGGAGTACTCCACGGCCCGTCCGGCATGACACATAGCTTAGGGAAGGCGTGTTGACTAGCATTTTCACTTTCATGTGGGACCGCCGTTGAGCAAACCGACTATTGGCAAACCGCACCCCACCCGCCGCCGGGTTGGAAAACAGAAACGAGGGGAAGATCTAGCTGTAGCACGGAAGTCAAGAAATTTTGTGTAAGATGGGGCTCGTTGATAAAGTAGGAGCATTCCGTACTAGTACTACTCCTACTAGTACCAAATTTTCTACTATATAACTAGTACTACCGCTATACAACTAGTAGGTACGTGCACGACACAGTATCGTAGGAACAAAAAATGGGAAGATCTTGTTTTGGGTGATTTATCTTTTTTTCAGTCAACGTAGTATGAATAATATGATGTGGGGGGCACCCATGAAGCTTATGTGGCTTGGTTGCATGGCTATGAAAGGTTAGAGGAAAATAGAAAGATAGTGTGTTTAGAGTGCACTCCACTAAATAGATATACTTTGGATCCATTGCAATGGGCTGGCACATCTATATCTATACCCCCAATATAGTGTGTGAAAAACTTTGGAAGTTGGTCGTTGGATGAAGCCAATCAGACGGTACAAAGATGGCAAATCCGAGCACTACTGGTCATTGGATATCATCTACATTCCACCAGATTCTACCACATGTAGAATCTAGAAGACTCCATGGTTGAACTTAATTCATGTCTAACTTTGCCACAACTAAGCTTAGGCAAAGTTAGTTCATCAAAATGAGAGCCACAAGTTGGCAAGCCTAAGGGAATCTTGCCACATTTTTTGTGTGTATGTCATGTGGGGCCTTAGTGTGGCTTGCCTAAGGTGTGGCTTGAACCAAACACTCACCTAAGTTAGTCAAACTTGCCTAACCTTACGTGTGGAAATCTTTGGCAAGATTGTATGATAAAGTGTGGCATTGCTAGGCCTAAAACCAAACAACCCCTGTGTCTTCCACAAAAAATGTGGCTAACAAAATGGCCACCACAAGTGTGGCAAGATTTGGCAAGAAGTTGAGTCTAGGACATGTGGACCATGTAGCTAGAAAAGTGTGGAAAGCCACAAGTGTAGAAATGAACCAAACACATGCCTAAGATATTGTGGCACGCCTAAGCTTAGGCGTGGCAACCTTAGGCTGCAAACCAAACATCTATATCCATACCCCTATATAGTGTGTGAATAACTTTGAAAGTTGGTCGTTGGATGAAGCCAATCCGACAGTACAAAGATGGCAAATCCGAGCACTACAGGTCGTTGGATATGATCTACATTCCACCAGATTTTGCCACATGTAGAATCTAGAAGACTCCACATGTAGAAGCATAATTCACAAACAACCAGAATCTCATGCGTGCAATGCACGTGTACCTTACTAGTAGTTGTAGTAGTAAGAAACAAGTTCCTGGTTTGGCACGATCTCGTACTGCGGGAGCAGCACAAGGCCTACCGCAGGAGTTACATTTCCCTCTCGAGGCCCACGGGACCGAACTTCAGTGGCTTAGTGCCCGGCCTACGAGTCAATGACATGCTGACCTTAAATGCGGCTGGCCCACATATCATTCTCATGGTTGTGGCATGGTTCATGACTCACTCGTTCGAGATGAACCGGCCGGTGGTGGCGTGGCCATGATGAGGGTGCCACAGCTGGGCATCGGGGCATTATGAGGCGTAGATGGCCACACTGGTGGGTACTACTTGTGGTACAGAAGTACTCCAGCTGAGGATTGATGCCAGGGACGAAATGCATCACAGGTGCTGGATGAAAATTCGATGGTGCGGGAGTATGGATCGGAGCATAGCAGCGGAGCAGGCAAACCGCGTCCAATCAGGTGTGGCTATGGTAGAAAGTTGGTGGTCGTCGTAGTTTAGCTGGCCCGCATGTCATGCACACAAAGGCAGAGGAGCGGTGGGACCGAGAGGGATGAGGCGCACGTCGGTGGGATGAGGAACCCCTGACGTGAACAATCCTACCATTCTGTCACTGACATGTGGGACCCCCAAGCATGGGTCCCACATGTCAGCGAAGGAAAGGAAGGGCAAGGTCGTGATAGTCACGTCAGAGGATCCATGTCCACGTCGGGGGACGTCTTGCCGTGGGTTGGAGCAGCATCGTGGCAATCGCGTATGGGTGTGGCAGTGGTAGAAATAAGAAACATGATGGTCGTTGATACGTCTCCGTCATATCTATAATTTTTTATTGTTCCATGCAAATATTATTCACTTTCATATACTTTTTGGCAACTTTTTATATTATTTTTGGGACTAACTTATTGATCTAGTGCCCAGTGCCAGTTCCTGTCTCTTGCATGTTTTCTGTTTCACAGAAAACCAATATCAAACGGAGTCCAAACGGGATAAAAATAGACGGAGATCTTTTTTGGAATATTTATGATTTTTGGGAAGTAAAATCAACGCGAGACGGTGTCCGAGGTGGTCACGAGGTAGGGGCGCGCCCTACCCCCCAGGCGCGCCCCTGACCCTCGTGGTCCACCCGTAAGGCTGTTGATGCTCTTCTTTTGGGGCAAGAAAGATAATTTTATGAGAAAGATCTGAGCGAAAGATTCACCCCAATCGGAGTTACGGATCTCCAGATATAAAGGAAACGGTGAAGGGGTAGAATTTGAGAATGCAGAAACAGAGAGATAGATCCAATCTCAGAGGGGCTCTCGCCCCTCCCAAGCCATGGAGCCAAGGACCAGAGGGGAAACCCTTCTCCCATCTAGGGAGAAGGTCAAATAAGAAGAAGAAGAAGGGGGGCCCTCTCCCCCTTGCTTCCGGTGGCGCTGGAGCACTGCCGGGGGCCATCATCATCACCGCGATCTTCACCAACAACTTCACCGCCTTCATCACCAACTCTTCCTCCCTCTATGCAGCGATGTAACCTCTCTCTTACCCGCTGTAATCTCTTCTTAAACATGGTGCTCAACGCTATATATTATTTCCCAATGATGTATGGCTATCTGATGATGTTTGAGTAGATCTGTTTTGTCCTAATGGCTATTTGATGATCGTGATTGGTTTGAGTTGTATGTTTTATTATTGGTGCTGTCCTATGGTGCCCTCCATGTCGCGCAAGTGTGAGGGATTCCCGTTGTAGGGTGTTGCAATACGTTCATGATTCGTTTATAGTGGGTTGATGAGTGACTGAAACACAAACCCAAGTAAGAGGGATTGTTGTGTATGGGATAAAGGGGACTTGATGCTTTAATGCTATGGTTGGGTTTTACCTTAATGAATCTTTAGTAGTTGCGGATGCTTGCTAGAGTTCCAATCATAAGTGCATATGATCCAAGTAGAGAAAGTATGTTAGCTTATGCCTCTCCCTCAAATAAAATTGCAATAGTGATTACCGGTCTAGTTATCGATTGCCTAGGGACAAATAACTTTCTCGTAACAAAAAGCTCTTTACTTTTACTAATTTAGTTGTGTCTTTATCTAAATAGCCACTAGCTTTTATTTACTCGCTCTTTACTTTCTTGCAAATCTATCCTATCACACCTACAAGTACTTCTAGTTTCATACTTGTTCTAGGTAAAGCGAACATCAAGCATGCGTAGAGTTGTATCAGTGGTCAATAGAACTTGAGGGAATATTTGTTCTACCTTTAGCTCCTCGTTGGGTTCGACACTCTTACTTATCGAAAGAGGCTACAACTATCCCCTATACTTGTGGGTTATCAGTCGTCATGGTTCAACTTCCATGGGCAAGCTGTCATATCTGCTGACACATGTATATCAAAACTAGAGTGTTTATATTTCAAGCACGTGAACAAGTATTATTCTACTACTTTGGATCCATTGCAACGCACGGGCCAGCACATTGGTGGTAGTAGTGTCTATCTCTATCTCTAGAGGCCTTCCCTCGTTCATCCTTTTCTCTCACAAGATAAACTACTCATACAAATGCATCTTGATGTTCCGTGGAACACATGAGGATGTTTCCTTGGGGGGTCTCTCCAGCGCGGTGTGGCCGTAGTTGCCAGTTGATGCCCCTTGAGATGCCGACGTGGAGGGGCACTCAGATTTCCTCCGATGAGCAGGTAAGATGAGTTTGGTCACGTAGTAAATGCATTCTAAAGACAACTTTCGTGTCCATTTCCTAATTCTCCCCCTGCCCACTGTTTCACAGGTTAGGTTCGGTGCGAATGGAGATTGGCTTGCATATGTACGGGAGGGTACCAACATCAATTTGCATAACATTTACAATGGTGATACCATTCCCATAGAACCTTTGTCCAACATTGGGATCAGCCATGCAACGGGCACTGCATGAATTGGTACGATGGAACCACGGTGAGATTGAATAAGATAGCACGAACCTTGCACATGGCGCTCAAAGGCGGACCATGATGTCTGCGGCCAATCTGTTGCCGTACGAGTACGAAGACGTTGTGCTCCTTTCTAACCGCATCTTCGCGGTGATAAACCAGGGGACTTATTTCATATGGGACACTTCCTACGATATACTCCCTCTCTCCTAGTTTATTTGTTTTGAATCTTTTCGTTTTATAAGTTTCAAATGCAAATTTAGAGCTCCCCATCACATGTTGAGATTACAATGTCCATTAAATCGTTCCGTGCATGTATAGTAAAGAAACAAATCTCGACTTTGGCACGAGTTCGTGCAGCGGTAGCACCACAAGGCCTAGCGCAGGAGTTACATTTCCCTCTCAGGGCCCTCAGGACTGAGCTTCAACGCCTTACTACACCTTCCTTTGAGTCAATAACATGTGGACCCGATAGCTGATGTTCCACATGTAATGCTCCCGAAGGCAGAGGGGCAGTGGGGCCGAGTGGAGTGAGCCACGGGTCGGGGAACGTGTGGTGTCATGGATTCGAGCGGTATCGTGGGAATCGCGTGTGGCTATGGTAGAAACTTGATGCTCGCCGCATTTTAGGTGGCCCACATGTCATGAACACAAAGGCAGTGGGGCGGTGCAGCCGAGAGGGGTGAGGCACACATCGGGGGAAGTGGTGCTGTGGGTTGGAGCGGCGTCGTGGGAATCACGAGTGGCAGTGGATGAAAAGATATGGTCCCCGTAGTTGAACTTCCATTCACAAGCTGTCATGTCTACGGACACATGCATTGCACACCGATCACTAGAAGGAGTATTAGAGAAAGCTATGCGGATAAATAATTCCTTATAGTCAAGCGAACCCATGCTACTACTTTGTTCCAAAGACATTTACACGATCGAAATAGTCCATCTATATCAATATACACCGAGAGGGAATAATTTTTTTTACAAGAGAGGAAATAGTTCATCCATCCATAATGCCCTCCTGCTGGTGCAGCCTTTTCTTCTTCTTCTTCTTCTTGTTGTTTTTGTTATCATTTTCTGTGGGAGACGGCTTCGCCACAAGCTCTTTGGACCTTGCAGCTATCTCGAAACTCACACCGACATCGAGGGCAGCATATTTTATCCACTCGTACGTCAAGGGATAATTCTCCCATCCAGACGACCTTAATGCCACCGTCTCGTCACCCTTATGATGATTTGTACGGAGGACAAAACTTGCTACGTTGAATAGGGATGGTGTCTGTTTATCACAATCGTCTATAGGAATTTTGATTCTGGTTTGTAGGTCAGCGATGCTTTCCAAATCAAGGTTGTACGGCTCCAGCTTCTGTTTGTCCCCTTCGATGGCTGCCCCACAGAAGTATATGTCCTCCCAAGACAAGAAATCGTGAAGCTCACCTGGTATGGAGGCGCGTGTATGATGTGGTACATGGAAACATCATCTTTGAGGTACAACTGAAGGATGGCGGCACGTTGGATCTTCCCAGTGGCATGCTCCGTGTACTCTGTGTCGAGACCAATGACCCTCGTCTCTACCTTTTCGAGGGAGTTGGATACACTGTTGATCCACTTCCGGACAACCCTTGGGTGGACGGTGACGGTGGCAACTATGCTCAACGAGCCTTCGATGAGGACATGTTGGACGCAAAAAACCTGCATCTCAATCTCTTTCGCCATTTGGAACCGCTGGAACGGAGGGCTATGGTTTGGAGACTTAGGATTAGATGGTTAGTCTAACTGAAGTAGTAGATGATTATTTAAAGAGGTTAAAACAGTGTGAATGTAGTGGGGTTTGGATGCAAATGAAGATGAAGGGGAGGTGAAGAAGCCTAGGAAAATCGGTTCGCGATGGAGAAGTAAATGGGAGAAGTGGCGCACAGGCAGTTGATTAGACGGCTAGGTAGACTAAACGAAAAGGCTATGCGGGTAGACTGAGGAGTCGTACCGGTTCGTGTACGTGCCCATCCTTCCTGATAGGTGGGACCTATGAAAACAGATAAAGAAATGTGTCATAGCTGGTTCAGATGGATATTGGCGTGTGCGTGGGAGACAGAACATTCTATGGTTAAGGAATACTCCCTCCGCCTAGGTGAGTAAGTCACCTTATGAAAATCAGGTTTTCCCAAAACCTTTAGGCGTGGAACATTAACTTCCTGCTCGACCACCTCTCAGCCTCGTTAGCCAGCGTTCTCTTCCTCTGCTGTCGCGTACTCCCTTTCCATTTTTCCTCTTCTGAAGTGTGGAACGATCTACATGCCGTCCTTGATGCACCAGAATGATCACTGCATGCATTGTGGCAGGGCGTTTATTGGGCCTGCTTGGAGAGCTGAAAAGGCATCTTTATAACTACGTATTAATTGATGATTTTGCTTCCATTTGTAACAGTGCCCTGGTTGGAAGTTTTACTCATCCCGGTGCTCTTTCTCGTCCAATCTACAGCCACCTAGGTTGCGCTCACCTAGACGGAGGGAGTACACGGTTGTCCTCATCAAAGGCCCATCTTCGCGCTTCCGCATGCACGAGAATTTGGTTCTGCTCGTAATATGGATGATACCTGGAGGATGAAGTGAACAGGCATGCTAGCACGGGAGACCTATTTCCGCTATACAATACGGGAGTACTCATGTTCCTACTACTAGTAGTAGTAGTACAACCGCGGTACACTTGATGGTCCAAATACTATTCATCTGGTCCTCATAGTGAAGTGACAACACCCTGCACCTGACACTAGGCCAGGCGGCGTGTTCGGGTTACCAAAGTCAGCCTCACCCTGTGCATTGTGCAGTCTGTCACCGCCACTGTACAACACATTAGCATGCCTCGCCTCGTCTCCCTCTCCCCTCCCATAGCACCACTCCATCTCCATCTCCATCTCCATCTCCGTCTCTATTTCACTGTGCCCCCATGTACCGTCACCTCGCTCGCCTCCCCCAGTACCACTATTCCATTGCTAGCCGCTCCAGCACCGACAGCCTTCTCCCTAGTAAATCAAGCCCCCCAAAACCCCCACCTTCCAAACTCCACCATGGCCGAATGTGAACCACATAGCATCCATATGAGCTGCGATTGGACCAATATCCTCAGTGACATCCTCGACCTCTATTGTTCATGTATGGATAGGTTGAGAGCCCTATGCCTGGCTCCATGCTCGAGGGACATGCACATGGCCATCATCAAAGCGAGGCCTAAGCTTTTCAAGACACCTTGCTTGCTGCTACTTGGTCTTGCGAGATTGGCTCACCATGATACAGAGGCGTGCATGATGCCCCTCGTCTTCAATCTGATCTCCATTAGCCAAAACTTCTTTGCAGGTATGTAGTGGGTCGTCGTACATCATTTCCCTAGACTTTGATCCGATCACCGTCGCCCAAAACTTCTTGGCAGGTATGTAGTGGGTCGGCATTAACTCCCACTGGATGGCTGCCTTCATAGAAGACAGGAAAAAGTTGGTGCTCGTGAACTTCCAGACCTCCCATGAGAGTATCCTTCCTCCGTTGGATTATATAGAGTTTTACCATCGCGGTCCAAGTCATCTAGATTAGCACGTCAGTTGGACGGACCTTCTTTTGCCGAAGATTGTAATCTGCCAAGTGCCCACACGACATGCGAATTACACAGACTTCAAGCTAATTGCCTTGTTCGACCGCGGACTCGCCTATCTTTACGCTGGTGCCTTCTTTAGCTGGAGACAATTCAGCTTGTAGTGGATCATCGTCAAAGTTGATACACACTTCAGTGATGCTATTGAATACATTGGCATCATCTACGCGATCGACAAAGCAGATGGCACCATGTATTGCTGGGACGGCATGTGTAAGTTGTTTTCGTCTCATGTTAATGATGACGCCATGACACTATTTGAACTTTTTGTGATGATTGGCATATCCTTGTTTGAGCAGAATTTGAGTAGAACTATGGCAATGTATTAGAGACGCCGTAAATCAGCTATATTTGGAAAGAGTGAATTCACGCGATCGTGAACATGTCATTAAAGCCAATTTGTACCCCTGAATAATCAAACGGTTAGGAATATATGGATATTCTCCTTATTTTACAGTAATCTATATACTACTACTAAATATGAGTGTGTATCAATGGCCATGTTTGTTTCCTCATTTTCATGATGTAGAAACATGCACCAAACTGTTTGTTTCATCTAACCAAACATTAGGGAAGTAAATGTGCATATGGAGAACTCTATATTTGGAAGTAGTGAAATCTTGTAATGCTTACCATGTGTACATACCTATATTCGCCCATCAGCAATCAATGGCTAGAATAATATCCTCACAAAAATTTCGCCCACAGAACACGAGTATATAACAATGCATGGTCTGTTAGTTACCTTGAAGAATTTGTTTGTGAGGACAGAACATGATTAGATAACATGGATGACATGGTAGTTTCCTGTGAAGAATCGATTGCGAGATAACATGAGTATAATGATGCATGGCACTTCTATATTTTCGAACCCAGTATACATTTCCCTGTATTTTCCTCCGAGTTCCAACAATGACATATCAATGCTGTCGGATTTCGGGTTCCGGCAGACCCTTAAGGTTCGAACACTGGGGTGCGTGCGGAAATCACACCCTCCACCTACCCATGTTTCACCGCCTCGCTAGGATCTAAACTACTCGAAGAACAGCACAAGGGACACAAGATTTATACTGGTTCAGGCCATCATTGTGGTGTAATACCCTACTCCAGTTTGTGGTGTGTGGATTGCCTCTGGGCTGATGTGGAACAATACAAGGGAAGAACAGCCTCGCGAGGGTCTGTTCTTGGTTGGTGCGATGAACTGCTAGGGGAGTTCAATCGCCTCTCTCTCTCTCTCTCTTGGGTGTCGATTTGATCAGATCCAGATGCCCTACCCTATGGTTGGCTAGTCCTATTTATAGGCAAAGGCCCCAGGCCTCTTCCCAAATATTGAGCGGGAAGGGCGCCAACAATTGACCATTTCTAAGGGAAACATCTAGTACACTTATCCTGACTAAAGTTGGTCCTCGCCTGCCAAAAGACCCTGACAATGACACTGGCTTGGGCTCCACGATGACCTCCGTTCTGCCGTCCTGCTGGTCTTGGTCTTGTTGCACCAAAATGGTTGCCTGAGGAAGCCTCCTATCGTCCGCCCTGCGAGGCTTGGCCCCTCGCGAGGGTCTTGGGCATATGCTGATGAAGATGGGCCGTACTGGGCCACCCCTCGAGCCACGCTGCAGGCCACGGGCAGGCAAGTCTGGGTACCCTCGTGCCCAGAACGCCGACAGTAGTCCCCGGGCCCAAGGCGCGCTTGGACTTGGCTTACCAGAGAAGCGAAGAGGCAAGTGCTAAGCGCCGCGGGCCCCAATAGCCTGCGGCCTTGGGCGCCGTGTGGCGGTTGATTGGATGTGGGCGTCGTGGCTCCCCCACGATGCCTCGGTAGCCGCATGATTTGACAAGTCCCTGCATGCAAAACGGGTCATGATTACCTATGATCGTGGAGGCCGACGGTTGGCCTTCCTCGGCTATATGTACGGAACGGGGCGAGCCCCTCCAATCCATCTCTTCCCGCTACTCTTCGTCTTCCTCTTCGTCCTTTCTCCTCCCTTTCCCAATGGCACCGATCCGCTGATTTTCTGCCGAAGACAAGGGGAAGGCCCCCCGAGAGAGTCCTGTCACGCTCCCTCCGAAGAAATGGCTCGTCTCTTGCCACGGGGAAGGAGGTGCTTGGAAGGAGGTGTCGAGGCCGTGGTTCGAGCGGCCGCCATCGGGATTCCCACTGCCCTTGTTGTCAGGACCCCGACTCAATGTCACGTCGATCTAGCTTGTAACACCTCATATCACTTTGCGGCCTCACGCACGGTATCCCCACAGGTGTCGCCTTACCTTTGCCCGGGACCGTTTTCGCCTTTTGGCACACGTATATGATAGTGTCGCTAGCATCTATATGAAAAGGAGCCCGGGCTGACATGGCTAGTTGTAAACCCAAAGTGGCACAGACTTACAGGGACAGGCATCCATGACCCAGCATCGAACATGTCGGTCATCAGCAAGTAAGTTCCGGGCTGTAGCACTGGGCTAGCAGGACTCCGGTAAACCGGGCTGTAGCGGGCTAACAGGACTCTAGTACTCAATGCGTGACATTTCCCCGAAGGGACAGACACAGGAACGACGAAGGACACATGCCGGCCAGCCAAGTGTTCCGGAGCAGTAGCAAGCTACTGGCTCAGTGGAATCACTAGGAGACATTTCCCGGTAAGAGAGGCTACTAAAGATAAACAACTAGATAGTCAGATCCCACACATACCAAGCATTTCAATCATACACACAATATGCTCAATATGTGCAAATACAACAAGGCATCACAACATGACTCTATGACACAAGTACTTTATTTAAAGGCTCAGAGAGCCATACAAGGCATACACACAAGTACGGGTCACACGACCCAACATTCAAGTCATACAGTCATACAAACCAGCAGCGGAAATAACTTGTCTGAGTACAGACAACTAGTAAAATAAAAGAGGCTTGGAAAGCCTAGCTATACTACGTGGTCCTTCACAAGCTCAGGATCACCACCTGGGCCTTAGCCTACTCATTGATGTCAACGTCTACGAAGAACCCATCAGAAGGGGTTGCAGCGTCTTCTGTAAAAATGTAAATTATAGCAACATGAGTACAAAGGTACTCAGCAAGACTTACATCAGATCCTACATACATGCACATTATCAAGAAGGGTTGGTGGAGTTATTGCAGCAAGCTAGCTTTGACTCTTGGCTAAGCTATCCTACGAGACTCCAACTTGAAATGGTTTTGCGCACACGAGTCCACTACTCACCACTCAATACACTACCGAGGATCCACCTCCGTCTTCCTACGGAAGAGCCATCCTCGGCACTCACGCTTATCTTGAGGCTTTTAGTAGTTTCCATTTACTTGTCTATGAACTGTATAGGCAACCAAGTAGTCCTTTACCGCGGACGCGGCTATTCGAATAGATTAGGTTAACCCTGCAGGGGTGTACTTCTTCATACACGCTCTCACCACTTACCGTCGTTTACACGACATGTACTCGGCAACCTTCAAGCGGAAGCCCAACGTGGGTGTCGGCCACGACCTACCTAAACACCTAAGTCTCTAGTCCAGGTTTATCGCCTATTTGGGTTCCATCCATGAGGAGATCCGGCCGAAGTTTCGCTCACGGCCCCAAACGATGTGAACAGGGTTCCCGAGATACCAAACGGGCATCCGGTACACCCGGCCACGTACCTACCGCATCACAGCCCACCCCTACGGTCAGCGCTGTCCACGGCCTCCAGTAGGCTACAAACACCAGAAACTACTTGCAACTCCTGGACAGAAGACTAGGGTGAATAAGAAGCCGAGAGGGTCCATTGGTTTCGGGCCCAATGCATGGTAGTAGCTGAATCTTAAATCACACATACAGATCTCAGTGCTTAAGGACGGCCTCAATGAAACAACCCACCATGTACTCCTACATGGCCTCTCATCGATACCTTTACCAAATCGTGTTCACCACACCACTCTCAACTGATATGATCATTTCACTCTAGCCCATCACCCAGATGAACCAGACCTGACACGACTCTAAGCATAGCAGGCATAGAAAGGTAGGAACAACACATACATATGGCTCAAACAACTCCTACACATGCTAGTGGGTTTCATCTAGTTACTGTGGCAATGACAGGTCATGCAGAGGAAATGGGTTCAACTACCGAGCACACAGCAGTTTGAAATGCGTTTTCTTAATGCAGTAAAAGAGAGCAAGAGCGAGAACATGGGATTGTATCGATATGATCAAACGGTTGGTTGCTTGCCTGATGGGTCGATGCACTGATACGGTTCTTCGCTAGGGTAATCACGGTACTCCTCGGAGGCAGAACCTGCCGCAAGAACACCGATACATAGCCATTACCAAACAATGTGCGACAATATGATGCATGCATGAAACATGGCAATATGAGTGTGTTGGGCTATTGCAACTAAGACCAGAAGGGTTTGAACTAATTTGAACCAAAGATTCAAATTTCAAACTCATACATGGCCCTTTAAAGTGTTTTATCTTGTTTTGCGTTAAACATCAAGTTAACTTGTTTAATCATGCATGAAAACAGTACAGATGGAAAGATTGGATTTTTCTGATCATTTTTCATATATAACTTGTCTGATTTGGAGTTACAGATTAAATGTTATAAATTTTTGAAGTTTAAACTATATTCTGGAATTTCTTGTATTAGAATAAATCCAGAAATTGATTTATTGCGTCAGCCATGCGTCAGGATGACGTCAGGGTCAACGGGGACGTCCAGGTCAAACCTGACAGTGGGTCCAGGGTGTCAGTGGCTAATTAACTAATTTAATTTAGTTTAAACTAATCTGGATAATTAGCAGATGGGGGCCCCACCTGTCATTGACTCAACGGAGTCCACCGGGGCCCACCCGTGGTCAAAGTCAACATGGCTGCACCGGCGTTTAGCCGCCGGCGAGCCCGACGCGGCGGCGGAAGTGGTTTTGGCCGTTCCCGCAACCAAACGAGCCGCGGAGGGCATCGGAGTTGAGCTGAGGACGAGCCGCGGCTCTTGGCGGAGTCCGTTGGGGTCGGGGTGGCCGGAGTTGGCGCGGGCTAGGGTGAGAGCGAACTCGGGCTAGGGTGTGCGGTGAGGTGCGGGGAGTGCATGGTTAGCCTCAGCGCGGCGTGTTGAGTGCGTTGGACACCGTGGAGTCGCCGGAGGATGGCCGGGAGCACGTCGGCGACGAGATCCGCGGCGGTGCGTGCGGGTGATCTTTGTGTGGTGGCTACACGGCTCGGGAGTGAGAGGGGAAGGGTAGGAGGAGTAGCTAGGCTCACTGGGCACTCGTAGAGGCCACCGGCGGGGTCGGGGACGAGCTGAGACGGCGGCGGCGTTGAAAGGGATCTCCGGCGACGCCGAACTCGGGCGAGGTCGGTGCGGTGGACTTGGGCCTTGCGAGGGCTCGAGGCTTGGCTAGCTCGACGAAGTGGACGGCGGCGGAGCTCCTGGACACGGCGGCACGGCGTGGGGTTGACGGAGGGCATGGCTACGGCGAGGGGGTGGCGGCGATGGCGTCGGCCATGGCTGGGGAGCGCGAGGGGGAGGTGCTGGAGAGGAGAGGGGGTGTCTGGGGGGCTCGGGGGAGAGAGGGGGAACGATCCACGGCGTTAGCCGGGCGAGTGGAGCGGCGAGGCGGCGAGCAGGTGCGTGGCACCCATGCGGTGCTCGCCGTCGAGAACCTGCCTGCCTGCCTGGCCGGCAAGCAGCTCGCTGGCGCGGCGCTGGGCTGGGC
This sequence comes from Triticum timopheevii, assembly GCA_963921465.1. Lineage (NCBI taxonomy): Eukaryota > Viridiplantae > Streptophyta > Magnoliopsida > Poales > Poaceae > Triticum > Triticum timopheevii. Next base: position 237,774,815 of record OY997266.1, on the reverse strand, counting down.
CGGCAGGTGGGCTGGTTAGCGGGCGCCAGGTAAGTTTTCCCTTTCCTGTTTTTTTTCTTTTTCTATTTTTCTGCAACTTTGTTGAATTATTAAAAATACTTAGGCAACTCCTAAAATCACCAAACTACTCCTGGTCCATAGTTGGATTATTTCCAACATGAAACATTTTAGTTTGGAGAAATTTGAGCACTTGAAATATTTTATATAATTTTAAATGCCCAAATTCAAATATTTATGATTTAATTCAGAGACCCTAAGATGACCTAGGAAATTGTGCATCACTTTTGGCAGAGGTTCTGAACCAAGTCAAAAATGATAGACATTTTAGAAGGGAATTTCAGGTTCATTGAAAAAGTTTTTAGTAAACCCTAGTTGGTTTCAGAGGGGGCTGGGGGTTCAGTCATCCCCATTTCAAGTTTCTGATGGAAAAAAAATAGACATGATGCAACACTCTAATGCATAACTAACTAGGGTGTGACAACTCACCCCCACTCAAAAGAATCTCGTCCCGAGATTTGGGTTCCTCCGGAAAGAAGGCGGGATACTCAAGTCGAAGACGATCTTCCCTTTCCCAGGTTGCTTCCTTCTCAGAATGGTGCGACCATTGAACCTTGAGAAACTTGATATTATGACGTCGAGTGATATGCTCGGCCTGATCGAGAATACGAACGGGGTACTCTCGATACGTGAGATTATCTTGGAGATCAAGCGTTTCGTGGTCCACTCCACGGATAGGATCCGAGAAGCAACGCCTGAGTTGAGAAACGTGGAAGACATCGTGGACTCTGGAGAGACGCGGAGGTAGTTCCAATTGGTAGGCAACTCCTCCTCGTTTAGCGAGAATGCGAAAAGGTCCAATGTAAGGAGGAGCCAATTTGCCTTTGATACCGAAACGATGGGTTCCCTTCAGAGGAGTAACCCGAAGGTAAGCCTTCTCGTCAACCTTGAAAGTCATAGCCTTATGTTTTCAGTCATGTTGACTCTTTTGACGAGATTGGGCTGTTTTCAACTTTTCACGAACGATGCGAACTTGCTCTTCTGCTTCCTGGATCATATCCGGGCCAAAGAATTGTCTTTCCCCGGTTTCTGACCAATTAAGGGGTGTTCGACACCGTCGTCCATAGAGAACTTCAAAAGGGGCTTTACCCAAGCTAGACTGATAGCTGTTGTTATAAGCGAATTCGGCAAATGGAAGGCATTTCTCCCAATTCATTCCGAATGAGATAACAGAAGCTCGAAGCATGTCTTCTAGAATCTGGTTGACGCGTTCTACTTGACCACTTGATTGAGGGTGAAAAGCGGTGCTAAAGGAAAGGCGGGTTCCCATAGCATTTTGGAAACTTTCCCAAAATCGAGAGGTGAAAAGACTTCCTCGATCCGAGTTAATTTCCAACGGAACAGCATGGAGAGACACTATTCGGGAGATGTACAAGTCTGCTAACTGACTAGCAGTTATATTCTCACGAACAGGTAGAAAATGGGCCACTTTGGAAAGGCGATCGATAACGACGAAGATAGCATTATTCCCTCTCTTGGTCCTGGGAAAACCGGTGATGAAGTACATACCAATTTTATCCCATTTCCATTCAGGAATAGCTGGGGTTGAAGGGTGCCAGCAGGCCGTTGATGCTCTGCTTTTACACGACGGCAGACGTCGCAATTAGCAATATATTGAGCAATTTCTCTCTTCATCCTAGTCCACCAGAACCTCTGGCGTAGGTCCTGATACATCTTAGTGCTACCGGGATGAATAGTGAGAGGAGATTCATGAGCTTCCTTAAGGATTAATCGCCTCAGGTTTCGCACCTTGGGAACCACTAGTCGATTCCCGAAGTATACGACCCCTTGATCATCAATGGAGAAACAATTCGCAACTCCTTTCTGGATGTTTCTCTTGATGTGGGAAATTCCCGGATCTACTTTCTGTGCTTTGATGATCTGATCCGTAAGGGTAGGTTTCGCCACCAAGGTGGAAAGGAATCCTTGAGGAACAATGTGGAGATTAAGTTTCCGAAATTCCTCATGGAGAAGTGGTTGACTTTGTTGCAACATTAGATTATTGCAATAGGATTTACGACTTAGCGCATCAGCCATGACATTGGCTTTCCCTGGGGTGTAAGTTATTCCTAAGTCGAAATCTGTGATCAACTCGACCCAACGTCTTTGCCTGAGATTCAAATCCGGTTGGGTGAATATGTACTTCAGACTTTGGTGATCAGTGTTGATCTCGCAACGATTACCGAGGAGGTAATGTCGCTAGGTTTTAAGTGCATAGACTACAGCTGCAAGCTCTAGATCATGAGTAGGATAATTCTCCTCATGTGGGTGCAGTTGCCGTGAAGCGTAAGCAATTACGTGTCGATCTTGCATGAGAATACAGCCTAGTCCTTGTCGCGAGGCGTCGCAGTAGATAACAAAGTCCTTAGAGAAATCTGGCGGTACCAGGACGGGAGCCGATGTCAGGCGTCTTTTCAGTTCCTGGAAGCTGTGCTCACATTGTGGAGTCCATTCGAACTTTTTATCTTTCTTGAGGAGTTCGGTTAGAGGTTTAGCAACTTTGGAGAAATTCTCGACAAAGCGACGGCAATAGCTCGCTAGGCCAAGGAAGCTCCGAACTTGCTTGACCGATTCAGGTGGAGTCCAATTAAGGACGGCTTGAACTTGCTCAGGGTTAACGGCAATACCTTTACCAGATATTACATGACCCAGATAGGTTACTTCTGACAACCAAAATTCACATTTAGAAAATTTGGCATAAAGGCGATGCTCTCGAAGTTTCTTCAACACTAGCCTTAAATGTTCGGCATGTTCTTCCTCGTTCTTGGAGTAGATGAGTATATCATCGAGGTAAACCACGACGAATTTATCCAAATACTCCATGAAGATTGAGTTCATTAACCGGGAAAAGGTGGCTGGAGCGTTGGTTAAACCGAAGGACATGACGGTGTACTCGTATTGGCCATAACGAGTAACAAAAGCCGTTTTCGGAATGTCCCCGTTCCTGATTTTGATTTGATGGTAGCCCAACCTCAAATCCATTTTAGAAAAGACTGAGGATCCAGCGAGCTGATCATACAGGTCGTTGATCCTGGGGAGCGGATACTTGTTCTTAATTGTGACCAGGTTAACCGGTCGATAATCTACAACCATCCGGTCCGTACCATCTTCTTCTTGACGAAGAGAACGGGGCAAGCCCAAGGAGATGAACTAGGTCGGATGAAACCCTTTTTCAAGGACTCATCGAGTTGTTTCTTAAGCTCGGCTAGTTCTAGTGGTGCCATCTTATAGGGTCTTCTAGCAATCGGGACGGTTCCTGGAATGAGGTCTATTACGAACTCAACATCCCTGTCGGGTGGAACACCTGGCAATTCCTCTGGGAAGACATCCGGAAAATCATGGACTACCGGAACATCCTCAAGGTCTGGCAAAGGGCTGGCGTTAAGGGAAAATAACTGTTGCTTGGCTATTCGGGTCAAGACATTGACTATCTTCCCCGAAGGATGGGTGAGTTGAACAGTCCTAGAGAAGCAATCAATTTTGGCATGATGGGCTGACATCCAGTCCATACCCAAAATGATATTAATATCTGAAGATTTGAGAGCTATCAAAGATGCAAGGAAAACAAGTCTGTCGACTTGGATTTCATTTCCATGGCTTACTCTAGAAGTTTGCCATCTAGAACCAGGAGTGGAAATTACCATGGTAGAAGGCATGTCACAGAAGGTGGTGTTATGTAAGCGAGCATAGTTTTCGGATATGAATGAATGAGATGCTCCAGTATCGAAAAGAACAGATGCCGGGTGGCAATTAACAAGGAGCGTACCGAGAACGACGTTGGGATCTTCTTGAGCTTCTTCGGCAGAGATACAGTTGACATGGCCACGTGCAGCAGTGGCCGGCTTGGCGTAGAACACTTTCCCTGTCGGCTTGCCACGGCCAACAGTTTTTGCTGTCTGGTTGGGGTTGGTTTGGGGGCACTCACGCATATAGTGGCCTGATTCCCCACACTTGAAACAAGTCACGGAACTGGTGCGTGGAGGAGCATTATTGGTTGGACCACCATAGGGCTTGGCTGGTGCATATTGCTGAACTGGGCGAGGCGCCTGAAAGGATGGCCTCGGTGTGAACCTGGGTGGCAGGGCAGTGTTAGGCACCCACACACGGCGCTTCTGAGGACCAGCACCGGATGAAGAACCCAAATCATGGCCATGCTTGCGTGATGCATCGAAATCAGTCTGTCCCGTCTCAGCACTGATGGCTTTATTCACAAGCTTCTGAAAAGAGGTGCACTCATGCAGACGGAGGTCACGACGGAGCTCAGGACTAAGTCCCTTACGGAACCTTGCCTGCTTCTTGGCATCGGTAGAAACTTCCTCAGTTGCATAACGTGCAAGGTTACCGAACTCCCTGCTGTAAGCGTCAACAGAGAGTCGACCTTGAGTGAAGCTACAGAACTCCTCACGTTTACGATCCATGAGACCCTCCGGAATGTGATGTTCACGGAAAGCCTCGCTGAATTCAGCCCAAGTAGTGACGTGGCCCGCTGGGCGCATAGCTTCATAATTCTCCCACCAGAGACTGGCGGGGCCTTCAAGATGATACGCAGCAAGGGTGACCTTATCAACCTCAGCTACCAGCGCAGAACGCAGTTTGTGAGTAATGCTGCGAAGCCAGTCATCGGCGTCGAGAGGCTCGACGGAGTGGTGGAAGGTAGGCGGGTGTAACTTGATGAAATCACTGAGTGACACCAAGTTATTCCTCTGATGGTGTGCTGTGTTCTGTTCGATGCGCTCCAACAAACGGTTGGTCTCCCGCTTGTTTCTCTCGGCTTCCAGCATAACTTTGGCTAGGGAAGGAGGGTGAGGCAGATTTGCATTCCTGACTTCACTGCCTTCGGCCTGCTCTTGGGGAGCAGGGTTTTTGCGCGTGTTAACCATCCTAGGAAAAACAAGACAATGGTTAGGTCCAGGATGATAAGATTTGGCACAGAAATGTAGAATGTAATGGATAACTCGGAATGCAAGATGATCATCTGTATGACATGGTAGATACAAAAACTGCTTCTTTATTCCATCGTCATACACACCATACAAGGTTTAGTACAAGACCAACAAAGTACTACTACGGTGAAAGGGAGATTACATCTCATCGTAGGCATTCCAAGCTCCTATACATTATTTTTCATACACCTCCGGAATGATACACACAAAGTCGTATTCCACAAGTCACGCAGGACAGCGAAAATACAACTGTTACAGTACTAGTGGAACTACTACTAACTCAGACGTCTCCGTAGTAGTCCTCGTAGAAGTCACCTCCATAGCCTGGAAGTTCAACGTGAGCATCCGGAAACAGACGATCTCGCGGAGCTTGTGGACCAAAAGGGCTAGGGTGAGGTCTTGGACCAACAACCGGTTGCCTGTGGGGACCACGAGGCGGGGTGATGCCTCCTACGTCACGCCAACCCATCACGTCTGGCAGAGCAGACCTAACAGGATACAGATCTCTCATATCCATGTATCCAGCTTGCACAGCCGGTGCAAACCGAGTCAAGGTGGCCCAATGATCAGCGCGGGTGTTGAAGAGCTCCATTCTCAAGCCCGGTTTTCACGATCCTTATCCTCGAGCAACTCAGCAGTGGTGCGAGTTAGTGAATCCTCCTGAGTGGGGTCAGCATAGATAGCCTGGAGATACCCTTGTGCTCCCGGAAGTGATGATGGCATATACCGGAAATCAGAGTCCCGAAATTGGCCGGTCCTGACTCGCATGATGGTCATCATAGAGTAGGCGGCATCCTGCACAGCCATCTCAACAGTAACCCCGAGTCCATAAGAGCAGTGAAGGGGCTCGGTGGATCCTGGATAAGATGGAAATATCCTGACAGTGCAAAGATACTGGCTTTGATTAAAGTCTCGAAATTGCTCTTCGACCGTGTACTCAGGATACCAACGGTATCCAGCCTCAGTCATTACCCTGACCAACATAGCAGTATGGCCGGGTACATCAATGCATCGGGTCAGGCGAACCACTTGATTTTGGTCGCGAGTGGCCATCTAAAAGCACAACCATAATGCAAAGGCATTAGAATTTCTAGCAAAATTTCGACAGCATAACAGCTGTAAATGCTCAAAAAGGATTTTGAGACATTTGACAAGGATTTCATACACACTCAACAGCATCATCTCAAAGTTCCAGGTCCAACTTAGCAACATAATGTGAAAGTAGAACTGAACTAGGCTTGTATCCATCAAACCTATAAGGTACTACTGATTAGTAACACGTGAACCTGATAGAGAGAAGAGATCCTAATTCCTTAACCCCCGGTGGAAGAATGGACTGACTCAGATCAGAATGTCATAAGATAAAGGAGTAAAAAAGAGCCTTACGTTCCAACCCACAAACAATTCCCCTACATATAACTAAAGAATTTCTAGACTCAACATCGACCAGTTTGGCTTGGAGAACCTACAGGCAGTCCGGCTCTGATGCCAACGCTGTCAGGACCCCGACTCAATGTCACGTCGATCTAGCTTGTAACACCTCATATCACTTTGCGGCCTCACGCACGGTATCCCCACGGGTGTCGCCTTACCTTTGCCCGGGACCGTTTGCGCCTTTTGGCACACGTATATGATAGTGTCGCTAGCATCTATATGAAAAGGAGCCCGGGCTGACATGGCTAGTTGTAAACCCAAAGTGGCACAGACTTACAGGGACAGGCATCCATGACCCAGCATCGAACGTGTCGGTCATCAGCAAGTAAGTTCCGGGCTGTAGCACTGGGCTAGCAGGACTCCGGTAAACCGGGCTGTAGCGGGCTAACAGGACTCCGGTACTCAATGCGTGACATTTCCCCGAAGGGACAGACACAGGAACGACGAAGGACACATGCCGGCCAGCCAAGTGTTCCGGAGCAGTAGCAAGCTACCGGCTCAGTGGAATCACTAGGAGACATTTCCCGGTAAGAGAGGCTACTAAAGATAAACAACTAGATAGTCAGATCCCACACATACCAAGCATTTCAATCATACACACAATATGCTCGATATGTGCAAATACAACAAGGCATCACAACATGACTCTATGACACAAGTACTTTATTTAAAGGCTCAGAGAGCCATACAAGGCATACACACAAGTACGGGTCACACGACCCAACATTCAAGTCATACAGTCATACAAACCAGCAGCGGAAATAACTTGTCTGAGTACAGACAACTAGTAAAATAAAAGAGGCTTGGAAAGCCTAGCTATACTACGTGGTCCTTCACAAGCTCAGGATCACCACCTGGGCCTTAGCCTACTCATTGATGTCAACGTCTACGAAGAACCCATCAGAAGGGGTTGCAGCGTCTTCTGTAAAAATGTAAATTATAGCAACATGAGTACAAAGGTACTCAGCAAGACTTACATCAGATCCTACATACATGCACATTATCAAGAAGGGTTGGTGGAGTTATTGCAGCAAGCTAGCTTTGACTCTTGGCTAAGCTATCCTACGAGACTCCAACTTGAAATGGTTTCGCGCACACGAGTCCACTACTCACCACTCAATACACTACCGAGGATCCACCTCCGTCTTCCTACGGAAGAGCCATCCTCGGCACTCACGCTTATCTTGAGGCTTTTAGTAGTTTCCATTTACTTGTCTATGAACTGTATAGGCAACCAAGTAGTCCTTTACCGCGGACGCGGCTATTCGAATAGATTAGGTTAACCCTGCAGGGGTGTACTTCTTCATACACGCTCTCACCACTTACCGTCGTTTACACGACATGTACTCGGCAACCTTCAAGCGGAAGCCCAACGTGGGTGTCGGCCACGACCTACCTAAACACCTAAGTCTCTAGTCCAGGTTTATCGCCTATTTGGGTTCCATCCATGAGGAGATCCAGCCGAAGTTTCGCTCACGGCCCCAAATGATGTGAACAGGGTTCCCGAGATACCAAACGGGCATCCGGTACACCCGGGCACGTACCTACCGCATCACAGCCCACCCCTACGGTCAGCGCTGTCCACGGCCTCCAGTAGGCTACAAACACCAGAAACTACTTGCAACTCCTGGACAGAAGACTAGGGTGAATAAGAAGCCGAGAGGGTCCATTGGTTTCGGGCCCAATGCATGGTAGTAGCTGAATCTTAAATCACACATACAGATCTCAGTGCTTAAGGACGGCCTCAATGAAACAACCCACCATGTACTCCTACATGGCCTCTCATCGATACCTTTACCAAATCGTGTTCACCACACCACTCTCAACTGATATGATCATTTCACTATAGCCCATCACGCAGATGAACTAGACCTGACACGACTCTAAGCATAGCAGGCATAGAAAGGTAGGAACAACACATACATATGGCTCAAACAACTCCTACACATGCTAGTGGGTTTCATCTAGTTACTGTGGCAATGACAGGTCATGCAGAGGAAATGGGTTCAACTACCGAGCACACAGCAGTTTGAAATGCGTTGTCTTAATGCAGCAAAAGAGAGCAAGAGCGAGAACATGGGATTGTATCGATATGATCAAACGGTTGGTTGCTTGCCTGATGGGTCGATGCACTGATACGGTTCTTCGCTAGGGTAATCACGGTACTCCTCGGAGGCAGAACCTGCCGCAAGAACACCGATACATAGCCATTACCAAACAATGTGCGACAATATGATGCATGCATGAAACATGGCAATATGAGTGTGTTGGGCTAATGCAACTAAGACCAGAAGGGTTTGAACTAATTTGAACCAAAGATTCAAATTTCAAACTCATACATGCCCCTTTAAAGTGTTTTATCTTGTTTTGCATTAAACATCAAGTTAACTTGTTTAATCATGCATGAAAACAGTACAGATGGAAAGATTGGATTTTTCTGATCATTTTTCATATATAACTTGTCTGATTTGGAGTTACAGATTAAAAGTTATAAATTTTTGAAGTTTAAACTATATTCTGGAATTTCCTGTATTAGAATAAATCCAGAAATTGATTTATTGCGTCAGCCATGCGTCAGGATGACGTCAGGGTCAACGGGGACGTCCAGGTCAAACTTGACAGTGGGTCCAGGGTGTCAGTGGCTAATTAACTAATTTAATTTAGTTTAAACTAATCTGGATAATTAGCAGATGGGGGCCCCACCTGTCATTGACTCAACGGAGTCAACCGGGGCCCACCCGTGGTCAAAGTCAACACGGCTGCACCGGCGTTTAGCCGCCGGCGATCCCGACGCGGCGGCGGAAGTGGTTTTGGCCGTTCCGGCAACCAAACGAGCCGCGGAGGGCATCGGAGTGGAGCTGAGGACGAGCCGCGGCTCTTGGCGGAGTCCGTTGGGGTCGGGGTGGCCGGAGTTGGCGCCGGCGGCGACTTTGGCGGCCACCGGAGTTCGGGTGAGAGCGAACTCGGGCTAGGGTGTGCGGTGAGGTGCAGGGAGTGCATGGTTAGCCTCAGCGCGGCGTGTTGAGTGCGTTGGACACCGTGGAGTGGCCGGAGGATGGCCGGGAGCACGTCGGTGACGAGATCCGCGGCGGTGCGTGCGGGTGATCTTTGTGTGGTGGCTACACGGCTCGGGAGTGAGAGGGGAAGGGTAGGAGGAGTAGCTAGGCTCACTGGGCACTCGTAGAGGCCACCGGCGGGGTCGGGGACAAGCTGAGACGGCGGCGGCGTTGAAAGGGATCTCCGGCGACGGCGAACTCGGGCGAGGTCGGTGCGGTGGACTCGGGCCTTGCGGGGGCTCGGGGCTTGGCTAGCTCGACGAAGTGGACGGCGGCGGAGCTCCTGGACACGGCGGCACGGCGTGGGGTTGACGGAGGGCGTGGCTACGGCGAGGGGGTGGCGGCGATGGCGTCGGCCATGGCTGGGGAGCGCGAGGGGGAGGTGCTGGAGAGGAGAGGGGGTGTCTGGGGGGCTCGGGGGAGAGAGGGGGAACGATCCACGGCGTTAGCCGGGCGAGTGGAGCGGCGAGGCGGCGAGCAGGCGCGTGGCACCCATGTGGTGCTCGCCGTCGAGCACCTGCCTGCCTGCCTGGCCGGCAAGCAGCTCGCTGGCGCGGCGCTGGGCTGGGCCGGCAGGTGGGCTGGTTAGCGGGCGCCAGGTAAGTTTTCCCTTTCCTGTTTTTTTTCTTTTTCTATTTTTCTGCAACTTTGTTGAATTATTAAAAATACTTAGGCAACTCCTTAAATCACCAAACTACTCCTGGTCCATAGTTGGATTATTTCCAACATGAAACATTTTAGTTTGGAGAAATTTGAGCACTTGAAATATTTTATATAATTTTAAATTCCCAAATTCAAATATTTATGATTTAATTCAGAGACCCTAAGATGACCTAGGAAATTGTGCATCACTTTTGGCAGAGGTTCTGAACCAAGACAAAAATGATGGACATTTTAGAAGGGCATTTCAGGTTCATTGAAAAAGTTTTTAGTAAACCCTAGTTGGTTTCAGAGGGGGCTGGGGGTTCTGTCATCCCCATTTCAAGTTTCTGATGGAAAAAAAATAGACATGATGCAACACTCTAATGCATAACTAACTAGGGTGTGACACTTGTACACCCGGATCGAGGACCCTGAAGATGCTAGCGCCAAGCAGCGTCGCCAGAGACGCCATCGCCATCGGCGGATCACGGCGGTGCGCGTCGTTCCTCCTGGGGATCACGCCATGGGCTCCGCTCGCGAGCTCGTGCTTCACGCCGCCACACCTCCTCGGTCCTGGATTCGCCTCCCTCCTTCCGTTGCCTTCGAGATCCCGCCAAGGATGCCTATCGAGCTTTGGCTGCAGCATGTTGGCTGCAGTGCCCCTGCGACCGAAGCGGATGTTGAGGTCGTCGCTCCGGGCAGGGTCTACCTGACCCGAGGCTGGGGCGAGATCGCCCGGGTCGGCAGGACGGGTGGCGCCCTCGCAATCCACCTCGAGTACGTTGGCGCCTCCCTGATGCTCTTCAAGGTCTTCGAAGCGGAGGGGTGCCGGCTGGAGTGCTGCCTTGAGGAAGGCGGCCGGGACCCTGCCACTGCAAGGACTAGGCTTGTCAACCGCTTCCCCAGCAACTCCTCAGGCAGCGGAGGCATCGGAGGATCCAGCGACTCCGCCGAGCTCCTCGCAACCCCGGAGACGAGCGACGACAGTTACGAGCCCCCGAGCTTGCGTCGCTCCTGGAGTAGGGCGGGCTTGCCCGGCCGCCATCGCCACTGATCTGTATGGGGTTGGCACCGATGGCTGGCGGCCCACTGTTGATGATGGCGTCTCTTGCGGTGGCGCGCGTAGTTAGCACTCCTTAGGATCCACTCCTTTTGTTCCCTGCGAGGAATCGAAGAACACACCCCGCGAGGGTTTGTAAGGTTCCTGTAGTTCCGTTTGTTAATATGATCCTTATTGTGAAGTGATGAGGGGAGCTCGTCCCGTCTTAGCTTAGTTTCTCCTTTCGAACCTCGCGAGGACTTGACGCTCTGCGCTGACAGGTCCCGGTCCCAAGGAAGGCTTCAGCCGTCGCTGGTATGCCAGGTCGTGATGCCGTGGTCAAGGCCAGGAGGTGAGCGGCCCGGGGTCCAGTAAGAGCCCCTGAGTCCTGATGCTCAAGAGTTCCCCTTTAGCGCTCAAGCAGCCATCACTTACTGAGAAAGGAGTGCGACGTTGCTAAAACAGAACTGCATCAGGTGCGAGGTCGGCGCTGTGATACTAGTGATTCCGGAGGGTGACTTATCTCTGGGGTCGGAAACCGTTCCCTGGAGCGGCGCCGGGCCCGCGCGTTGGCCACCGAGGAGTTGCCTAGCGAGGTCCCCTACGTGCCTCTTCCCTCTTGTCTTTGCTCCCCTTGGTGCTATACGTCCTCAGGTCCCGGCCCTCGAGCGGGGCTCAGCCGTCGCTGGTATGCCAGGTCGCGATGCCGTGGACAAGGCCAGAGGGTGAGGGCTGGAGAGCCGGTAAGAGCCCATGAGTCGCGATGCTCAAGTATCCCCCCTTTAACGTGCAAGCGGTTAGCATGGACAAGGGCGAAGGAGACGCCGCGGAGGCCGCGCCGGACGCTGCTCCTTAAATCGATCCTTCGAGTTCATCATGAGAGAAAACGAGGGTTTGCCGTTACAACTCCCGGCCAGCTGTTGGTTGCTCTAGGAGGTTGATGAGGCACTGAAGGCTCAGTGAGGTGGCGCCCTGCGGGGTTGCCGCGGCCAGAGCTCAGCCATCCAGGTTTGTCGACGTTGCAGGGACCGACCCACGCGCGAGCATCGTGCCATGAGGGAGCAGCTCCATCAGTTGGTGTCAATCGAGCGGGCGATTAGGTCAAGCACGTTAGCCATGAAGAAGCAAATCCATTTAGATAGGCGCAGAAAGAATTGATTACCGCTGGGTCAGGCCCGAGCGACTTTGGGGATAGCGCAGCCCGAGGGGCGCCCCCGATAAAGTAAGCTGAAAAACATGAACTAAAGGGGATACACGCCGCAGGGACGGACCCACGCGGCCTGGGAATGATGCAGCCCTGGGGGGGCGCTCCCAGCTGAAAATGAAACTCGAAGGATGTCACCTGATGATGCTGAAGATGGAGGGATGCTGAAGTAGCGGATGGCGTGCGCTGCGGGAGACGATCTTCACGAGGCCCCAGGCCCAGGGGCCTCGGGAGACTCCGGAGGCGCTGGCGGCTCCTCATGAACCAGGACTGCCGTGCCTTCTCCGCCAGGACTGCGGAATGCCTGACCGCCTGAGCCTCCAAGATGCTCCTCATGAGGCGCTGACGTGCTCCAGCTGCGTTCGGCAGGCCGTAAGGCATGCGAACATAGCTGTGAGGTGGGCCTTCGCAGCTCCCCACGCGTGAGGGCCAGAGGCGCTCCTGAGAGGCAGCTCGGTTGAGTCCTGGTATGTAGATGCAAACGCGCACCGTACCATCCTCGCCTGGATGGGGAGGCACGGCGGGCAAGATGCGGCTGCCACTCATGACTCTTGACTCCTGCAACTCCTGAATGATCTCGCTGATGAATTTCTGAGGTTTTGGCCCTCCTTGCCTTGCTTCCTCCTGAGGGAAATGTGCGTTGAAGCATGCCTCCATGTGGTGCCCGAGCGCCTCCCTCGTAATCTTGGCAAAGTCGATGGCCCTCCAGAAGAGAGCCCCCGAGCCCTGATCGAGGAGGGCGCCGGGCGCACCTTCCTATGCAACAGAAGGAGGTGCCCCCTGAACGGGCGCCGACCCTGAAGGGCCGGCCTCCCGAGGGGTCGGGCCAGGCGATGTTTTCTTCTTCTTAGGAGCAGCCTCCGGAGGCCTCCCGTTCCTGTGATCTAGGTATTCAATTGATGCGGCTTGAAAGGCATGTTCCAGGGAACACACAGCGTCTCTCTCTTCACAAGGCACAGTGATGACTCCGCCGCTTCCTGGCATCTTGAGGACATTGTAGCCGTGATGGGTCACGGCCATGAACTTGGCCAGGGCTGGGTACCCGAGGATGGCGTTGTATGGCAGGCGGATGTGAGCGACTTTGATGTCGATGAGCTCCGTGCGGTAGTTGTTGTGGTTTCCGAAGTTAACAGGAAGGCGGACTTGCCCTATCGGAACCCTGGAACCATCAGTGACTCCTGAGAAGGGCTTGGTTGGCTGCAGCTGATTGTATGGCACTTGGAGGGTCCTAGTGACTTCCATGTTGCTGATGATTGGGGAACATGGCATCGGGAGGACTCCTACTGTGGCCGCGCACTTGAGCTGATCTGCTGAGCTGAACATGATAGCGCACGATGACCACCTGAGAGGGCGTGTGGCCTCAAGCTTAGGGAGGACTGCATTCACTTCGTGGGCAAACTGCTTGAAGATGCGCTGAGAGGCCGGGGCTTGCGCGCGGCTCCTGGAAGCTCCCAGCCCCTTCGTCCTGGTGATGGTCTTCGTTCCTCCTTGGCTGCGGCGGCAGAGGAGGGAGGCCTGCATTGCCTTGTGGGCGATCTTCACGAGGCTGATACCTCCACCCCCCCTTGCCAGGTGGGTCCCTCCAACCTCCCTCACGAGGCTGATCCTGCCAGCGGTCCTCGCAAGGTCGGTCATGCCACCCTTGGCGTGGGCCATGGTCTTCCCATCGTCCTCCATTTCTTCCTCCTCCTCGGCCATAGCCCCTGTCGCTGCGCTCGGGGCGTCGGCCGGCACGCACATCTCGCACGGCTCTGAGCTCTTGGCATTCGTTGGTGTTGTGGGTGTGGAGGTCGTGGTACACGCAGTACCGGCTGCCCTTGGATGACTCAGGCTGATCCCTGCCTTGCTTGGTGTCTGGCTCTGCTGCACGCACGGCAGCCCCCTTGCACTTCACGTCCTTGGTCTTGGGCTTCTTCTCTTCTGGGTCAGCAGCTGGTAGCTCGAGGAGGGACAGGCGCCCTTCCTCAGCCCTTGCGCACTTGGTCGCCCGATTGAACAGCTCCCGGGAGGTGCACAAGTCTTCATGGATCGCGAGCTCCTCCTTCATCTTGACGTCATGCACGCCATCGGAGAAGGCTGAGATGATGGCCTCCTCGGACACCTTGGGGATCTTAAGGCGAGCGTTGTTGAAGCGCTGGATGAACTTTTGAAGGGTCTCCCTCGGCTGCTGCTTGATGCGGCGCAAGTCCCACATGGCCGGGGGCCGGTCACGAGTGCCTTGGAAGTTGGCGATGAATCGGGTGCGCATCTCGTCCCAGGAAGATATCGTGCCAGGAGCCAGGTTCAGGAGCCAGGTGCGGGTGCCGTCCTTGAGCGCCATGGGGAACCAGTTTGCCATGACCTTCTCGTCTCTGTTGGCGGCTTCCATGCCCAGCTCGTAGAGCTGGAGGAACTCAGTAGGATCGGCCGTGCCATCGTAGCGCGGGGGCAGGTCTGGCTTGAACTTGCCCGGCCAGGCCACGCTGCGCAGCTCGGCGGAGAAGGCACGGCAGCCTGCAGTGGCCGCGGGAGCCCTTTGGTGACGGAGAGCTTGATCTTGCGGGTCCCTGTGCGCTGTGGCGAGGTGCAGCGCGGGGTCTTGAAGCGCCGGAGCGGGTGCGTGCTCGTGGCGAGCCGGTACAGGGAGTACATAGGCGGCTTCCTGGGGACGAGGGATCTCTTGGCACCTCTTCTCTTGCTGCGGTGGCGCCGGACGGAGTGGGTTCCGCCCATGGGCCATGCGCCTTGGAGCCAAGGCGGCTTCTTGAGGCGGAGGCGGATGGGGCGCCCCCGAAGCTTCGTCGCCCACGTAGGGCGGTGCGCGGTGCAATGAGAGGGACGGTGCAGGGGAGCCCCAAGCGGCGCTGACGAGCTCGGTGATGCGGGCGAGCCACTCGTCGTAGAGGTCGTCAACGGGACGGTAGTGCATGAGCTCTCGCGCCAAGAGCAGCACGGCGTGCGCGTCCGTAGGAGCGCGATGGCCGTGGGACAAGGAGCTGGCAGAAGTCAGCGACGGAGTTGCGGTGCGGCCTTCCCGCCGCATGATGGATGAAGGGATGACGCCTACTGCTTGTTTCCTGCCGGGCCGGTGGCGGCGTTGACGGCAGGTGATGGGGAATGACAGGGGCGCCCGCCGACGGGGGCTGTCTGGGCGACGCGAGCGGCGAGAGCGGCCCGACGCTCAGCACGGGCGCGACGTGCGTCCGACATGGATGGGGTGAGCGGCAAAAACATGAGGCGACAGAAGACAGATTCCGGCACACCCCTACCTGGCGTGCCAAATATCGCATTTCAGGTTCCGGCAGACCCTTGAGGTTCGAACACTGGGGTGCGCGTGGAAATCACACCCTCCGCCTACCCGTGTTTCACCGCCTCGCTAGGATCTAAACTACTCGAAGAACATCACAAGGGACACATGATTTATACTGGTTCAGGCCACCATTGTGGTGTAATACCCTACTCCAGTTTGTGGTGTGTGGATTGCCTCTGGGGCTGATATGGAACAATACAAGGGAAGAACAGCCTCGCGAGGGTCTGTTCTTCATTGGTGTGATGAACTGCTAGGGGAGTTCAGTCGCCTCTCTCTCTCTCTTGGGTGTCGAATCGATCAGATCCAGATGCCCTACCCTGTGGGTGGCTAGTCCTATTTATAGGCAAAGGCCCCGGGCCTCTTCCCAAATATTGAGCGGGAAGGATGCCAACAATTGGCCATTTCGAAGGGGAACATCTAGTAGACTTATCCTGACTAAAGTTGGTCCTCCCCTGCCAAAAGACCCTGACGATGATGCTGTCTTGGGCTCCATGATGACCTCCGTTCTACCGTCCTGCTGGTCTTGGTCTTGTTGCACCGAAATGGTTGCCTTTGCTTGATACCCTTGCCTGCGCTTGCCCCCTTTGCACCAAACAGGAAACAAGGACTCTGCGCAGGCCGGCTCCCGCCTGGCGCCTGCCTGCACCTTGGTCGTCATGGCTTGCGTCACGGGCACCTTGTGAGGTACCCCGCCTTGATCTCTCCGCCTCCTTGCGAGCCAGCCTGACGAGGCCGTGCCTGAGGAAGCCTCCTGTCGTCCGCCCCGCGAGGCTTGGCCCCTCGCGAGGGTCTTGGGCATATGCTGATGAAGATGGGTCGTACTGGGCCACCCCTCGAGCCACGCCGCAGGCTGCAGGCAGGCAAGTCTGGGTACCCCCATTCCCAGAACACCGACAAATGTTGTTTCCTGAATTATCCTACTCATACTATGAACAATGCTGATCTTACATTAACAATGCCTGTCCTTTTTGATGTGATGCGATGTCCCTACAGTTACTGCCCATTGTAATCACACCACCTTTGCCGAAAATAGGGAAGCACAAATGGTTCCTCGCCTGATCAGACGACGACAAAAGATTGATGATCATTCGGAAACATGAGCCGGAAAATTTATATTGCAAAAACCCCATTGTATACAAGCACCATGAAATACGTGAGTATACGGACAGTGGCTGTTACATCTATGAGCAGGATACCAGCTTGTTGGGGCCTTCATGATTTTTTAGTTGGAGGCGGGTAAACAACCTTGGTTAACACTCTCTGTTTCTCGGACTCAATTATCCGACTAACCAGGAGATCACTGATACGTCTCCAACGTATCTACTTTTCCAAACACTTTTGTCCTTGTTTGGACTCTAACTTGCATGATTTGAATGAAACTAACTCGGACTGACGCTGTTTTTAGCAGAACTGCCATGGTGTTGATTATTGTGCAGAAAAAAGAAGTTGTCAGAATGACCTGAAAATCCAAAGAGATAACTTTTGGAAATATAAAAAATACTGGTGTAAGAAACAAGGCCAGGGGGCCCACACCCTGTCCACGAGGGTGGCGGGCGTGCCCCCTCCCCCTAGGCGCGCCCCCTGTCTCGTGGGCCCCCTGCTGCTCCACCAACCTCAACTCCAACTCTATATATTTTGTTTCACGGAGAAAAAAATCAGAGAGAAAGTTTCATCGCGTTTTACGACATGGAGCCACCGCCAAGCCCTAATCTCTCTTGGGAAGGCTGATCTGGAGTCCGTTCGGGGCTCCGGAGAGGGGGATTCATCGCCGTCGTCAACATCAACCATCCTCCATCACCAATTTCATGATGCTCACTGCCGTGCGTGAGTAATTCCATTGTTGGCTTGCTGGACGGTGATGGGTTGGATGAGATTTACCATGTAATCAAGTTAGTTTTGTTAGGGTATGATCCCTAGTATCCACTATGTTCTGAGATTATTGTTGTTATGACTTTTCTATGCTTAATGCTTGTCACTAGGGCCCGTGTGCCATGATTTCAGATCTGAACCTATTATGTTTTCATGAATATATATGGGTTCTTGATCCTATCTTGCAAGTCTATAGACAGCTATTATGTGTTATGATCTGACAACCCCGAAGTGACTATAATCGGGATACTTCTCCGTGATGACCGTAGTTTGAGGAGTTCATGTATTCACTATGTGTTAATGCTTTGGTCCGGTACTCTATTAAAAGGAGGCCTTAATATCCCTTAGTTTCCACTAGGACCCCGCTATAACGGGAGGGTACGATAAAAGATGTCATGGAAGTTGTTTTCCAGAAGCACATATGACTATATTCGGAATACATGCCTACATTACATTGATGAACTGGAGCTAGTTCTGTGTCACCCTATGTTATAGCTATCACATGAGGAATCACATCTGACATAATTATCCATCACTGATCCAATGCCTACGAGCTTTTCACATATTGTGCTTTGCTTATTTACTTTTCCGTTGCTACTGTTACAATCACTACAAAACTGCTATCGTTACTTTTGCCACTGTTACCATTACTATCATACCACTTTGCTACTAAATACTTTGCTGCAGATACTAAGTTATCCATGTGTGGTTGAATTGACAAGTCAACTGCTAATACTTGAGAATATTCTTTGGCTCCCGTTGTGTCGAATCAATAAATTTGGGTTGAATACTCTACCCTCAAAAACTGTTGCGATTCCCTATACTTGTGGGTTATCAAGACTAATTTCTAGCGCCGTTGCCGGGGAGCATAGCTCTATTCTTTGAGTCACTTGGGATTTATATCTGCTGATCACAATGAAGAACTTGAAAGACGCAAGAACTAAGATTTTTCCCTCAACTACGAGGCGAGGTAAGGAACTGCCATCTAGCTCTGCACCTAAACCTACTACTGCTACGAATTCTGATATGTCGCATTTATTGATGATGCCACTTCTGCTATGCATGATACTTATGATGAAACTACTTTTATGCTTGATACTACTGTGCGATTAGGTGAATATCTTGATGAACAACTTGCTAGGGTTAGAGAGAATGAAATTATTGAAGATGAAATTATTGATGATAGTGATGATGAAGGTTCTCTCCCTAATTATGAATTGCCTGTTTTTCCTGAGGGTTATGTTATGGATGAAGAAACTACTAGAGATCTTGTCGCTTGCAATGATAGATCTAATCTTAAGAAGTTACTAGCTAAACTTAAACAGAAAACTCTGAATGCTAGAATGAAATATGACCCTGCTTTTGCTACTTCACCAATCTTTGTTACTGATAAGGATTTTGAATTCTCTGTTGATCCTGAGATAATTACTTTGGTTGAATCTGATCCTTTTTATGGTTGTGAATCTAAAACTGTTGTGGCACATCTTACCAAGTTAAATGATATAGCCACCCTATTTACTAATGATGAGAAGCCTCGCTATTATTATATCCTTAAGATATTTCTGTTCTCATTAAAGGGTGATGCTAAAACTTGGTTTAATTCTCTTGATCCTGGTTGTGTGCGTAGTCCCTAGGATATGATTTATTACCTCTCTGCTAAATATTTCCCTGCTCATAAGAAACAAGTTGCCTTGAGGGAAATATATAATTTTGTGCAAATCGAAGAAGAGAGTATCCCACAAGCTTGGGGAGGCTTCTCGGATTACTTAATGCTTTGCCTGATCATCCTCTTAAGAAAAATGAAATACTTGATATCTTTTTTAATGGACTAACAGATGCTTCCAAGGACCATTTGGACAGTTGTGCTGGTTCTGTTTTCAGGGAAAGAACAGTCGACGAAGCTGAATTGCTATTGAATAATATGTTGACTAATCAAAATAATTGGACTCTTCCTGGGCCAACTCCTGAGCCTATTCCAAAACCAACTCCAAAGAAGAGGGGCGTTCTATTTCTTAGTCTCGAAGATATGCAAGAGGCAAAGAAATCAATGAAAGAAAAAGGTACTAAAGCTGAATATGTTAAGAATTTAGCTCCTATTGAAGAAATACATGGTCTTGATTTACCGCCTGTCGAAGAAACACATTGTCTCAATAACCCGATACAGGTAGTAAAGGTAAATTCTCTCTATAGATATGATAAAGTTGAAGTCCTGTCTGCCAAATTTCATAGCCCATGTTTAGACGAATTTGATGACTTTATGGCTAGACAAGAAAGTTTTAATGCTTATGTTGGTAGAGAATTAAATAATAATGCTTTCGAGATTGGACGCTTGAGTGATTATATGGCTAGAGTTAAAGGTGAACTTAAACTCATTAGCAAATATGCTTCTATGGTTACCACTCAAGCAGAGAAAGTACTTAAAGCTCAAGGTGATTTGCTCGATGAATTAAATAATAAACATGACTTTGCTGTTAGAGTGGCTACTAGAACTGGTAGAATGACTCAGGAACCTTTGTATCCTGAAGGCCACCCTAAGAGAATCGAGGAAGATTCTCAGAGAAATAATTTAGATGCACCTAGTCCTTCTAAAAAGAAGAAAAAGAAAGACGGTAGGACTTTGCATGCTTCTAGTGAACCAGTTGTAGACACACCTGAGAATCCCAATGATATTTCTATTTCTAATGCTGAAACACAATCAGGTGATGAACATGAACCTAGTGATAATGTTAATGATAATATTAATGATAATGTTCATGGTGATGCTCAACCTAGCAATAATAATGATGTAGCGATTGAACCTGATGTTGATCTTGATAACCCACAATCAAGGAATCAACGTTATGATAAGAGAGATTTTGTTGCTAGGAAGCACGGTAAAGAAAGAGAACCATGGGTACAGAAACCCATGCCTTTTCCTCCTAAACCATCCAAGACAAAGGATGATGATGATTTTGAGCGCTTTGCTAAAATGATTAGACCTATTTTCTTACGTATGCGCTTTAACAGATATGCTTAAATTAAATCCTTATGCTAAATATATGAAGGATATCATTACAAATAAAAGAAAGATACCGGAATCTGAAATTTCCACCATGCTTGATAATTATACTTTTAAGGGTGGTATACCAAAGAAACTTGGAGATTCAGGGGTAACAACTATACCATGCTCCATTAAAAGAAATTATGTTAAAACTGCTTTATGTGATCTTGGAGCCGGTTTTAGTGTTATGCCTCTCTCTTTATATCGTAGACTTTAATTGAATAAGTTGACACCTACTGAAATATCTTTGCAAATGGCTAATAAATCAACTGCCATACCTGTCGGTATTTGTGAGGATGTGCCTCTTGTGGTTGCAAATGTCACTATCTTAACGAACTTTGTTATTCTTGATATTCCCGAGGACGATAGTATGTCGATTATCCTTGGTAGACCCTTTTTGAATACTGCTGGGGCTGTTATTGATTGCAACAAAGGCAATGTCACTTTTCATGTTAATGGTAATGAGCGTATGGTACACTTTCCGAGGAAACAACCTCAAGTTCATAGCATCAATTCTATTGGAAAAGATCCAACTATTATTATTGGAGGTCTTGAATTTCCTCTTCCTATTGTCAAGAAAAAGTATGATATTCTTATTGTTGGGGTTGTTCATATCCCCGTTGAGGTAACCTAGTGTTATTCGAAATTTCTCCAGTTTCTTGTTATTTGGAATGAGTTTGTTAACAAGACTTGATCAACATTGTTAGTGTATTCATTTTGATGATCATGAGATGGATGAAACTAGAAGGCACAACCTTCTATACCATCTTTTTACTTTCTGTTATTTAGAATAAATAAAGCAAAAATAGTATTATATGTCTGTTTTCTGAATTATCCGTGCAATAAAAAATATCCAGAAAACAAAAGTGCTCCAAATGCCCTGCAAATTTAGTATGATTTTTTATGGAATATTTGAGGATTTTAGGCACTAAGAACATAGTAGGGGGGCAAGCACCTGGCCACGAGGGTGGAGGGCACGCCCCCTATCTCGTGGGCCTACGTTGGCCCCCTCCACTTATTCCTGCACCCACACACTCCATCTTCCTCCCAAAAAAAAATCCCCATCTAGCTCAAGCACGAGTTCTAGCTCATTTTGCTGCGATTTCTGATCTCCTTGCTCAAAGCTCCATTCACAAAACTGCTTTGGGAGATTGTTGCTTGGTATGTGACTCCTCCATTGGTCCAATTAGTTTTTGTTCTAGTGCTTTATTCATTGCAATTTTTTGCTGCTTGGGTGACCCTGTACTTGAGATTGCATGTCAAAATTATGAGGTCCCAAGTAATTCTAATGCATGATATAGGCTCTAGGCACTTGTGGGAGTAGTTGCTACCAATCTTGTTTAGTTTGATTCACTTTTATTTTGAAGTTACTAAAAATTTCAAAAGTTTTCAGAGAAATATGTCCAGGAGAATGTACCAAGGTGGTTCCTCAACAAAGAGAGGACCTAGGTGTGCTATGCGCTAGCAAGAAGATGAACCACCAAGGTAAGCAGAAGTGCGGGCTTGTGAGTGGCCATCATAAGAGTTCATGGTTAATGTAGGCATCAAGGATGAATTTGACGCATATGTGCGTAATGCCGATCTTGAGGACTTCATACAAGATAAGTGTCCCCAGTACTACCAATTGACTGATTCATTCGTGAGAAGATTTAAATTTACATCTTCCCGTAATTCTCAGAATGTCCTGTTTGATATTTATGATGAATCTTATACCACGGACCTAGAAGATTTTACTACTGCATGCAAACTCCCACAGTGGGGAAATGTTCATGAAACCCACAAATCTGAATATAAAGACTTTCTCGCTAGTATCACTATGGGAGAATCTAGGGACATAGCACAAGCTACCATAGGGAGCATTCATTTTCCTGCTATACATTATTTTTCTCTCTTCATTGGTAGATGCATTAACGGTAAAGATGAAGCATGTCACATGTGTGTCCCTGATCTTTGTGTCCTCAAGAGTGTTGTATTAGGTAATAAAGATTATAACTTGGGGGTAATAGTTGCACATAGGTTGCATAATAATAGTATATATGGAGATTTATTTGGAAGGATTTATGCGACCCGTGTTGCTAATTATCTTGGTATATCTCCACGTGAGGGTGATATAGAGTTGCCTGCCGCTTATTTAGATTTTGACGCTATGGTCAAGCATCTTTTTCTTTTGAGGAATGAAGAATTCCTCCAGTATCGACTAATCTTTGACAGACGTCGTGCTGTCCATGTTACTCTCCCTATTCCTTCCCTTTTTGATTACCAGGAAAAACGAAGATATGTTGTCACCAGGGAAGAGGCCGCCGAACACGAGAGGAGAGCGGAGGCAGCTCGCCAACATGCTGCAGCTCAGGAGGCATTGGCTGCTGCATCTCAGTACGACCCCGGTTATAACTTCGGATATCAGCCAGGCTACCCTTGGCATTAGACCATCTTAGGCCAAAAGCCTAAGCTTGGGGGAGTACATATTTCTCACCGACTTTACTTTCATGTTCTCACACTATTCTAGTTGTCGGTGCTCATACTCTTTCATTGTATTATCCATGCTAGTTTAATTTATTTTTCTAGCTTTCTTCTTGTGTGTTTGATAAACCTTAAGAAAACCAAAAAAAATAGTTAGTTTAATTTCCATGCTTGTAGCAGTAATTAAAATGAAAACCCAAAAAGATATCTCGTTCTTCTTTTATTTTTTGGGAGCTTTCCCGTGTAAATAGATTTATTTTCTTTTCTTTCCTTTGGGGGTCAAGAGTAGAAGACCATATTGAAAATGTTTAGCGGCTCTCATATGCATGATTGTTGATTTAATTTAGAGCCCATACTACTTTGTTTCTCTCTTGAATTGAATGCTTGCAGATTCCAGCTTAGTCTAAGGCACGTGCACTATTATTAATATACACACCATTCGGTCTTGCAAGTGAAAGGCAATAATGACTATATATGATGGACTGATTGAGATAAGAGAAGTTGGTATGAACTCGACCTCTTTTGTTTTTGTAAATATGATGAGTTCATCGTTCCTGATTTAGCCTATTATGAGCAAACATGTTTGCAATGACATTTAGAGATTATAGTTGCTTATGCCATGCTTAATTAGCTAGGAGCTTATAATGGTTTACCTTGCGTGCCAACATGCTATTAAAATGATTGTGATGTGGTATGATTGGATGGTATCCTCCTTTGAATGATTCGAGTGACTTGACTTGGCACATGTTCATGCATGTAATTCAAACAAAATCAACATAGCCTTCATGATATTAATATTCATGGTAGATTATATCCTACTCATGCTTGCACTCGGTGTTGATTAATTTTAATGCATGTTCATGACTGTTGTCGCTCTCTTAGTTGGTCGCTCCCTAGTCTTTTGCTAGTCTTCACCTGTACTAAGCGAGAATACTGCTTGTGCATCCAAACTCTATAAACCCCAAAGTTATTCCATATGAGTCCACCATACCTTCCTATATGTGGTATTTACCTGCCGTTCCAAGTAAATTTGTATGTGCCAAACTCCAAACCTTCAAATGAAATTCTGTTTTGTATGCTCGAGCAGCTCATGTTTCAACTAGGGCTGTCTGTATCATCCATGCTAGGTGGGTTATTCTCAAGCGGAGTGGACTCCACTCCTCATTCACGTGAAAAATGGCTGGTAGCCGGGATGCCCAGTCCCCTGATCAAAAAGACCAAAGCAAATCAAAATAATTAAAACAAAACTCCCCTAGTACTGTTGTTGGTATGGACGGTACCCCGTTGTTTCAGATGGCCGTGGAGTGTGCTTGTTGGTGGTGGGGGAGTAAAACTTTACCATTCTGTTTGGGAACCGCCTATAATGTATGTAGCATGGAAGATATCGCCATCTCATAGTTGTTGTGTTGACAGTGAAAGTATGCCGCTCAAAATTTTATTCATCTCTATTTCAAAATTGAGCTCTGGCACCTGTACAAATCCCTGCTTCCCTCCGCGAAGGGCCTATCTATTTACTTTTATGTTGAGTCATCACCCTCTTATTAAAAAGCACCCGCTTGAGAGCACGCTATCATTTGCATGCATTACTATTAGTTTATATTGGCTATGACTTGACTGGATCTCTTTTACCATGAATTACAATGTTTAGACAGTCCTTGATCTTTAAAGGTGCTCTGCATTTATGTTTTGCAGTCTTAGAAAGGGCTAGCAAGATACCATCTTGTTATATCATATTATGATTGTTTTGAGAAAGTGTTGTCATCCGAGATATATTATTATTGCTCGCTAGTTGATTATGGCATTGATATGAGTACATGTCAGACCTAAGTGTTATTGTGAATATGGTTAGTTCATAATCTTTGCTAAAAACTGGAATGCTGGCTTTACATATTTACAACAACAAGAGCAAACAAAGTTTGTAAAAGTTTTTCTTTATCACTTTCAGTTTATCAACTGAATTGCTTGAGGACAAGCAAAGGTTTAAGCTTGGGGGAGTTGATACGTCTCTAACGTATCTACGTTTCCAAACACTTTTGCCCTTGTTTTGGACTCTAACTTGCATGATTTGAATGAAACTAACCTAGACTGACGCTGTTTTTAGCAGAACTGCCATGGTGTTGTTTATTGTGCAGAAAACAAAAGTTCTCGGAATGACCTAAAAAAGCACAGAGATAACTTTTAGAAAATATAAAAAATATTGGCGAAAGAATCGAGGCAAGGGGGCCCGCACCCTGTCCACGAGGGTGGGGGCGCGCCCCCTCCCCCTGGGCGCCCCCCCTATCTCATGGGCCCCCTGCTGCTCCACCGACCTCAACTCCAACTCTATATATTTCGTTTCGCTGACAAAAAATCAAAGAGAAATTTTCATCACATTTTACGATACGGAGCCGCCGCCAAGCCCTAATCTCTCTCAGGAGGGCTGATTTGGAATCCGTTCGGGGCTCCGGAGATTCGTTGCCATCGTCATCATCAACCATCCTCCATCATCAATTTCATGATGCTCACCGCCGTGCGTGAGTACTTCCATCGTAGGCTTGGTGGACGGTGATGGGTTGGATGACATTTACCATGTAATCAAGTTAGTTTTGTTAGGGTTTGATCCCTAGTATCCACTATGTTCTGAGATTGATGTTGCTATGACTTTGCTATGCTTAATGCCAGTCACTAGGGCCCGAGTGGCATGATTTCAGATGTGAACTATTATGTTTTCATGAATATACGTGAGTTCTTGATCCTATCTTGCAAGTCTATAGTCACCTATTATGTGTTATGATCCTACAACCCCGAAGTGACAATAATCGGGATACTTCTCGGTGATGACCGTAGTTTGAGGAGTTCATGTATTCACTATGTGTTAATACTTTGGTCCGGTACTCTATTAAAAGGAGGCCTTAATATCCCTTAGTTTCCACTAGGACCCCGGTGCCACGGGAGGGTAGGACAAAAGATGTTATGCAAGTTCTTTTCCATAAGCACGTATGACTATATTCGGAATACATGCCTACATTACATTGATGGACTGGAGCTAGTTCTGTGTCACCCTATGTTATAGCTATTACATGAGGAATCATATCCGACATAATTATCCATCACTGATCCAATGCCTACGAGCTTTTCACATATTGTGGTTTGCTTATTTACTTTTCCGTTGCTACTGCTACAATCACTACAAAACTGCTATCGTTACTTTTGCTACTGTTACCATTACTATCATACCACTTTGCTACTAAATACTTTACTACAGATACTAAGTTATCCAGGTGTGGTTGAATTGACAACTCAACTATTAATACTTGAGAATATTCTTTGGCTCCCCTTGTGTCGAATCAATAAATTTGGGTTGAATACTCTACCCTCAAAAACTGTTGCGATCCCCTATACTTGTGGGTTATAAATCACCGTTGGGAAGGACTTGATGGCAGAGAGGCTCTGTTTGCTATGGAAAATTGTGTCTACACAGCGAGCCCTAGGAGTTTGGGAGCAAACTCCCCTGATTGTCAACGATACAGCCTGCAGCCAAAAGAAGGTGAGAATGACAAAGGCATCCGGATTAACTTTGATCCTTGGATGTCTCAATTATGACAGGAAGTGATGTGGTTCAAGCCTTCAGGTTGATAGGTAATTGGGCTGTTGCATCAAAAGCGTGGAGTACTGGTGTTTCCGGATCACTGGTCGCTGAAGCAGGGCTACAAATTATTATGGTGTTGGATCATCTCTTTGAATGACTTTGTTTTCTTTGCTGCTGGTTCTCGATAGGTAATTCTTTCTTTTGTTATGCATATTCCTTGTCATTTAGTCATCCTCGTCTATGTCACTCTTACTATGTAATAGTTGCCTATGTTTAGATGTCATTCTCGTCTGGATCATGAGAGTTTGAGTGCTGCAGATGGGTGTGTTTTGGTGGTGTAGCAAGACTTCTCATGAACTATCATGGCTTGCTATTTATGTCAGCAGTAGTCACTAGTCAGTGTTTAAATGTTGTGTATATCATTGTTTCAACTGTTTATTGTCTCGAACTACTGGTGGGTTAAATGAGGGCATCACCATTCTCCAGTCTTCTGAGTATATCTCCTTTTTTCATGTGATATAATTTGAGCTCAGTGTCTTTTCGATGATGTACACTTGTTTGGGCGAGTGAGGTGTCGTTGAATGTGGGCCGAGTAGTAACGCAATCCCAAACAGGTCAAATTATGACTCTCAGGCTGGGCTCTCCAAAAAAGAAAGAATAAGGACTCTTAGGCCGACATGTGGGCGCCACCGGTGTTTTCGTGCGCTTGCGCGCCGAGAGCATATTGGTGCGTGTTCGAAATTCATGCTACCTTTTCATCCCCAATCTGCCGCCCCTCCCCCACCTCTGGAATCTCGATTCCTAGCCCAGTTCCCCCAAATCTGTAACGCCCTGGATTCGATGCGCCAGGTGTCTTCCAGTTATTCACCGTTGTTGTCATGCCATTTCCTTGCGTGTTGCATTTTATCATGTCATCATGTGCATTGCATTGCATACGTGTTCGTCTCATGCATCCGAGCATTTTCCCCGTTGTCCATTTTGCAATCCTGCACTCCTATGTCCTCTGGCATCCCCCTTTTGTCTCTCGTTGTGAGCGGGTGTTAAATGTTCTCGGAATGGACCGAGTCTTGCCAAGTGGCCTTGGTACACCACCTGTAGACTACCTGTCAAGTTTCGTTCCATTTGGAGGTTGTTTGGTACTCCAACGGTTAACCGCGTAGCCCGAAACCACCTTCTCCTTGCAGCCCAGCACCCCTACAAAGTGGGCCAATAACCCATCCAAACCCTCTCCATGCTCTCGGCCATTTGATCACGATCGCGTGGCCGAAAACCATACCTCATTTGGACTCTCCTAGCTCCCAGAACCTATAAATATGTGCCTCCCCCGTCCAAATCACAGATGAAACCCTAGATTTCTTCCCCCGCCGCCGCCGGACGTGTCCATCCCTCGCCGGACAAAACTCGCCGCCGCCCGCACCAACGAGATGCCGCCATGTGTCCGCGCCGCTGCCTCTCCACTGTGCTCTGCCGCCGGCCCGCCGGGCCCAGGCGCGGACCGCCCAGGCCCGCGCGCGCCGCCCCGCGCACCGCCGCCTCGCGCCTCCCGCCGGCGACCTCGCGCCGCCGTCGGAATCCGTCCCCGCTGCCGGGCTCCGCCCCGCGCCCCGCCGAGCTCGCCGCCGCCTCGCTGGAAGCCGCGTCCCTCCTGCGTCACCCCAGGCGCGCTTCCGGCGCCGTGCCCGCCACCCGCCACCGCGCCCCACGCCGTCCTCCGGCCACCGCCAGGTCGCCACCCCCGCCCGGAGCTCGCCGGCCTTCGCCTCCGACCTCCGACCTCCGCCTCCAGCTTCCCCCGCCCTAGATCCTGCCGGGCCAGACCGGATCTGGTCGGCCCCGGCCTCCTCCGGCCGCCCCTCCCGCTCGCTCCGGCCACCGCGGGCTCGCCGGAGTCCCTCGCCGCCGATCTGCACCGCGCCATCCCAGGACCCCTTTGCCCCGCCAACCAAATGCCCTGCCGACTCACACCGATTCGTCCCCGGGATCACCTTGTCCAATTTTTCCCGTGAGGTTATTTTTGTCTAAGTCCCTAAATTCGTACATTCTGGTGCATACTTTGACATGCCATAACTTGATGTGTGCTTGTTCGTTTTGCGTGCATGATATATCAAAATGTTCATCATTAGATGCTCTACATTTCATTCCATTGTGCCATACTTGTTTGAGTCCATCTTGATGTTAACCTGCTGAAACTGTTATAACTTGTTGTTTTGTCTTTTCGTTGCATTTTGTGTGTGCATCCCATGAGCTTGATGTCTACATGAGTTTTGTGCTACATCATTCTATCTTTACAGTGGTGCAATCCATGTATTTTTGTGAGTCTTGTAGTGAGTGCATCGAGCTTGTGAAGTAGGGTACTTGCTGTTGCTGTTTTGCTAGGCTGAATCTGCTATATCATGATGCTATGTTAACCTGCTTCTACAAGTCATTCTATGCATAATCTGGAGATGTTCACTAAGGATGTTTTGTTACACATGTCATGCTCTATCCATTCATGCCCATGGTTGCAATTATAGCCTCATGTAGCTTGTTGTAATCTTGCTCTCAAGTTGCTAAATAATGTTGCTCTCAGCCTGTTAACATTAAGTTCAGTTTTGCCATGAGCTTTGCTAGTGATCCATGCACCCTATGAACTTGTTCTTGCCATGTTTAGCTTCATAAACATGTATTCTTACTGTTGGTTACCTTGACATTCCATGTATTGCTCTGCGGTGAGTGGTTCAAGCTCACCAACATGCCTACTTATTGTTGTTCCTGCCATGTATGAATCTGTCACATCATTTGCCATGTTTACATGGGTGCCATCATATTTTCTGAGCCCTAACCGTCATTGCAAGTGCTATATGATGTTAACCTGCTAAAACTGTTATAACTTGTTATTTTGTCTTTTTCGTTGCATTTTGTGTGTGTGCATCCCATGAGTTTGATGTCTACATGAGTTTTGAGCTACATCATTCTATCTTTACAGTGGTGCAATTCATGTATTTTTGTGAGTCTTGTAGTGAGTGCATCGAGCTTGTGAAGTAGGGTACTTGCTATTGCTGTTTTGCTAGGCTGAATCTGCTATATCATGATGCTATGTTAACCTGCTTCTACAAGTCATTCTGTGCATAATCTGGAGATGTTCACTACGGATGTTTTGTTACAGATGTCATGCTCTATCCATTAATGCCGCCGGCTGCAATTATAGCCTCATGTAGCTTGTTGTAATCTTGCTCTCAAGTTGCTAAATAATGTTGCTATCAGCCTATTAACATTAAGTTCAGTTTTGCCATGAGCTTTGCTAGTGATCCATGCACCCTATGAACTTGTTCTTGCCATGTTTAGCTTCATAAACATGTATTCTTACTGTTGGTTACGTTGACATTCCATGTATTGCTCTATGGTGAGTGGTTCAAGCTCACCAACATGCCTACTTATTGTTGTTCCTGCCATGTATGAATCTGTCACATCATTTGCCATGTTTACATGGGTCCCATCATATTTTCTGAGCCCTAATCGTCATTGCAAGTGCTATATGATGTTAACCTGCTAAAACTGTTATAACTTGTTGTTTTGTCTTTTTCGTTGCATTTTGTGTGTGCATCCCATGAGTTTGATGTCTACATGAGTTTTGAGCTACATCATTCTATCTTTACAGTGGTGCAATTCATGTATTTTTGTGAGTCTTGTAGTGAGTGCATCGAGCTTGTGAAGTAGGGTACTTGCTGTTGCTGTTTTGCTAGGCTGAATCTGCTATATCATGATGCTATGTTAACCTGCTTCTACAAGTCATTCTGTGCATAATCTGGAGATGTTCACTATGGATGTTTTGTTACAAATGTCATGCTCTATCCATTAATGACGCCGGTTGCAATTATAGCCTCATGTAGCTTGTTGTAATCTTGCTCTCAAGTTGCTAAATAATGTTGCTATCAGCCTATTAACATTAAGTTCAGTTTTGCCATGAGCTTTGCTAGTGATCCATGCACCCTATGAACTTGTTCTTGCCATGTTTAGCTTCATAAACATGTATTCTTACTGTTGGTTACCTTGATATTCCATGTATTTCTCTGTGGTGAGTGGTTCAAGCTCACCAACATGCCTACTTATTGTTGTTCCTGCCATGTATGAATCTATCACATCATTTGCCATGTTTACATGGGTGCCATCATATTTTCTGAGCCCTTTTGGCTCATCGTCAGTAAGGGACTTTTGTTCTATGCAATTAGTAATTCATGCCATGCCTTTGTTTGCCATGATAAGTTTCTGTAACATGTTGTTTGACAGCTCTAAACATTGCAACCTGATGTTATTTCTGCTAAGACTGTAAACTGTTATAATTTGCAATCTTGGCATGTGCTTTTGAGCATGTTCTAGTAGTTTCTGGAGATAGCTCAGTGTTCGTGTTTACCATGCTTTACCTGTACTTCGTGCCCATGCCTTTTGTTTTCAGGTTGGGATGTTGTAGCATATTGTTTTGATGCTTGCAAGATGCCTAGTTGCTGTTTTGGACAGTTTGTTTCTATAACTTGTATAGAGTGTATGTGTTGCATCGTTGCTCCGTTTTGAGTGTGCTCTATATGAAACTTGCTTGATTTTGCATGTATTTTCATATTATCATGTTGCATCCTTGTTTTGAGGTGTTTGCTTGATGTTTGGATGCATTTAGCATCAATGCCATGTTTAACTTGTTTTGCTCATATCTTCTAGGCCGTAGCTCCGAACTAATTGGACTTTATATGTAACTTGACTAGAATTTCGTGTAGATTCTCTTGGTGCATTTTAACTTGCTGTTTAACAACTTCAACTTAATGTTTGTTCAGATCTGGACCAATTTCTAAATTTGCATATGAGGACTTACTGGAATTGTTATATGTTGTTTCCGGCCTCATTTAAACTTGCCTTGATGTGTTTGCATCATCTCTTGTCATGAGTAGCCTCATCTAGCTTTGTCATGCATCATGCTTGGTTGAGCATCATGTCATGTCTATGTGTGGTGTGTTTACCATGTTGTGTGCTTCTTCTCGATAGTTCCCGTTTCATTGCGATCGTGAGGATTCATTCATCTACGCTTGGTTCGTCTTCGTGGCTTCATCTTCTTCATGGACTCGTTCTTCTTCCTTGCGGGATTTCAGGCAAGATGACCGCTACCATGGATCTCACTACTATCATTGATATGATAGTTGCTTCGTTCTATCGCTTTGCTGCGCTACCTATCGCTTGCTCTTCAAGCCTCCCTATTTGCCATGTCAGCCTCTAACCTTGTCACCCTTCCCAGCAAACCGTTGCTTGGCTATGTTACCGCTTTGCTCAGCCCCTCTTATAGTGTTGTTAGTTGCGGGTGAAGTTGAAGATTGCTCCATGGTGGACAGGATTGTGTTGGGATATCACTATATCTCTTATTTAATTATAATGCATCTATATACTTGGTAAAGGGTGGAAGGCTCGGCCTTATGCCTGGTGTTTCGTTCCACTCTTGCCTCCCTATTTTCCGTCATACCGGTGCTATGTTCCCGGATTTTGCGTTCCTTACGCGGTTGGGTGATTTATGAGACCCCCTTGACAGTTCGCTTTGAATAAAACTCCTCCAGCAAGGCCCAACCTTGGTTTTACCATTTGCCTCACCTAGCCCTTTTACCCTTGGGTTTCTGAAGCCCAAGGGTCATCTTTATTTTAGCCCCCCGGGCCAATGCTTGTCTAAGTGTTGGTCCGAACTGAGTAGACTGCGGGGCCCCCTCGGGGAAACTCGAGGTCTGGTTTTACTCGTAGGATGTCTCATCCGGTGTTGCCCTGAGAACGAGATATGTGCAGCTCCAATCGGGATTGTCGGTGCATCGGGCGGTCTTGCTGGTCTTGTTTTACCATTGTCGAAATGTCTTGTAAACCGGGATTCCGAGACTGATCGGGTCTTCCTGGGAGAAGGTATATCCTTCGTTGATCGCGAGAGCTTATCATGGGCTAAGTTGGGACACCCCTGCAGGGTATAAACTTTCGAGAGCTGTGCCCTCGGTTATGTGGCAGATGGGAATTTGTTAATGTCCGGTTGTAGATAACTTGACACCAGATCCGAATTAAAATGCATCAACCGCGTGTGTAGCCGTGATGGTCTCTTCTCGGCGGAGTCCGGGAAGTGAACACGGTTTTGGGTTATGTTTGACGTAAGTAGGAGTTCAGGATCACCTCTTGATCATTGCTAGCTTCACGACCGTTCCGCTTGTTCTCTTCTCGCTCTTATTTGCGTATGTTAGCCACCATATATGCTTAGTCGCTGCTGCAACCTCACCACTTTACCCCTTCCTTTCCCATTAAGCTTTGCTAGTCTTGATACCCATGGTAATGGGATTGCTGAGTCCTCGTGGCTCACAGATTACTACAACAACAGTTGCAGGTACAGGTTATGCGATGATCATGATGTGAGAGCGATGTTTGCTTGTTTTGGAGTTCTTCTTCTGCTTCTTCTTCAATCAGGGGATAAGTTCCAGGTCGGCACCCTGGGCTCGCAGGGTGGATGTCGTTTGAGTTTCTGTTTGTGTTTCATCCGTAGTCGGATGATGGTCTCATGTAAGATGATGTTGCATTCGTGTGGCATTGTATGCCTTGTGTATGTATCCCCATCTATTATGTAATGTTGATGCAATGATATCCACCTTGCAAAAGCGTATCAATATGCAGTTCTATCCTTGGTGGGACCTTCGAGTCTCTTTAGGAGTATCGCATATTGGGCGTGACAAAATCCCCCTCATGTACTCCCTGTACTCAAGCGCACTATTGATACGTCCATTTTGCATCATGCTTTTATATTGATATTTATTGCATTATTGGCTGTTCTTTCATGTTATGTCACAATACTTATGACTATTCTCTCTTATGTTACAAGGTTTACATGAAGAGGGAGAATGCCGGCAGCTGGAATTCTGGGCTACAAAAGGAGCAAATATTGAAGGACTATTCTGTGCAACTCCAAAAGTCCTGAAACTCCACGGAACACCTTAAAATAAATAAGGAAAAATCGTCACCAAAGATGAAGGCCAGGGGGCCCACACCCTGCTCACGAGGGTGGGGGGCGCACCCCCTACCTCGTGGGCCCCCTGGTGGCTCTCCGACGCCCATTTTCTCCCATATGAAGTCTTTCGATGAGAAAAAAATAGAGGAGAACCTTTCGGGAGGAGAGTCCGCCGCCACGAGGCGGAACCTTGGCGGAACCAATCTAGGGCTCCGGCAGAGCTATTCTGCCGGGGATACTTCCCTCCGGGAGGGGGAAATCATCACCACCGTCATCACCAACGCTCCTCTCATCAGGAGAGGGCAATCTCCATCAACATCTTCACAAGCACCATCTCATCTCCAAACCCTAGTTCATCTCTTGTATCCAATTCTTGTCTCCAAGTCCGGGATTGGTGCTAGTAGGTTGCTAGTAGTGTTGATTACTCCTTGTAGTTGATGCTAGTTGGTTTATTTGGTGGAAGATCATATGTTCAGATCCTTTATGCACAATATTACCCCTCTGATTATGAACATGAATATGCTTTGTGAGTAGTTACGTTTTTTCCTGAGGAAAAGGGAGAAGTCTTGCTATTAGTAGTCATGTGAATTTGGTATTCGTTTGATATTTTGATAAGATGTATGTTGTCTAACCTCTAGTGGTGTTATGTGAACGTCGACTACATAACACTTCACCATTCTTTGGGCCTAGAGGAAGGCATTGGGAAGTAATAAGTAGATGATGGGTTGCAAGAGTGACAGAAGCTTAAACCCTAGTTTATGCATTGCCTTGTAAGGGGCTGATTTGGATGCATATGTTTCATGCTATGGTTAGGTTTACCTTAATACTTTTGTTGTAGTTGCGGATGCTTGCAATAGAGGTTAATCATAAGTGGGATGCTTGTCCAAGGGCAGTAACCAAGCACCGGTCCACCCACATATCAAATTATCAAAGTACCGAACGCGAATCATATGAGCGTGATGAAAACTAGCTTGGCGATATTCCCATGTGTCCTCGGGAGCGCTTTTCCTATTATAAGAGTTTGTCCAGGCTTGTCCTTTGATACAAAAAGTATTGGGCCACCTTGCTACACTTTATTTACTTTTATTACTTATTGCTCGTTACCATTTATCTTATCACAAAACTATCTGTTACCACTTATTTCAGTACTTGCAGAGAATACCTTGCTGAAAACTGCTTATCATTTCCTTCTGCTCCTCGTTGGGTTTGACACTCTTTACTTATCGAAATGACTACGATAGATCCCCTATACTTGTGGGTCATCAAGACTCTTTTCTGGCGCCGTTGCCGGGGAGTGAAGCACCTTTGGTAGGTGGAAATTGGTAAGGAAAAATTTATTTAGTGTGCTGAAATTTTCTATCACTTGTTACTATGGAAAGTGATTGTTTGAGGGGCTTGTTTGGGGTATCTTCACCACGTCCAGTTGAGCCAAGAGTTGCTCCTCAACCTACTAAACCTACTGAATCTATTGAAGATGAAACTGCTTTTCAGATTCCTTCGGGTATGATGGAAAGACTGCTAGCTAACACTTTCGCAGGAGATGGAACAAAGCATCCTGACGAACATCTACGCTTTGTGGATGATATTTGTGGACTATTTAAGCTTGCACGTATACCCGATGATGCCGTTAAGAAGAAGGCTTTCTCTTTATCTTTGGAGGGAGACGCATTGACATGGTATAGGCTATGTGATGATACGAGATCATGGAACTATAAGAGAGTGAAATTGGAATTTAATCAAAAGTATTACCCTATGCATCTTGTTCATCGTGATCGCAATTATATATATAATTTTTCGCCTCGCGAAGGAGAAAGCATCGCTCAAGCTTGGGGGAGGCTTAAATCAATGTTATATTCATTCCCCAATCATGAGCTCTGAAAATTGACAATTCTCCAGAATTTTTATGCTCGGCTTTCTGAAAATAATCGCAACATGCTCGATACTTCTTGTGCTGGCTCTTTTATGATGAAGTCTATTGAATTCGGATGGAATTTATTGGGTAGAATTAAATGCAACTCTGAAGATTGGGACCTCGACGAAGGTAAGGAGTTAGGTATGACACCTAAGTTTGATTGTGTTAAATCTTTTATGGATACCGATATTTTCCGTAAGTTTAGCACTAAATATGGACTTGACTCTGAGATAGTAGCTTCTTTTCTGTGAATCTTTTGCTACTTATGTTGATCTCCCGAAGGAGAAGTGGTTTAAATATCATCCTCCCATAGAAGTAAAAGTAGCTGCACCTATTAAAGTTGAAGAAAAGATTGTCACTCATAATGATCCTATTGTTCCTACTTCTTATGTTGAGAAACCTCCTTTCCCTATTAGAATGAAGGATCATGCTAAAGCTTCAACTGTTGTTCGTAAAAGCAATACTAGGACTTATACACCTCCTGAGCAAGTCAAAGTAGAACCCAATATTGCTATTGTTAAAGATCTCTTGTCTGATAATATTGATGGGCATGTCATTCAATTCACTGGTGAAACTGCTAGAATTGCTAAACCATGTGATAGAGATAAACATAGACCTGTGGTAGGCGTGCCTGTTATTTCTGTTAAAATAGGAGATCATTGTTATCATGGCTTGTGTGATATGGGTGCTAGTGCTAGTGTTATACCTATTGACTTATACAAAGAAATTATGCATGAGATTGCACCTGCTGAGTTAGAAGATATTGATGTTACAATTAAACTTGCCAATAGAGATACTATATCTCCAATGGGAATTGTTAGAGATGTTGAAGTCTTGTGTGGGAAAACCAAATATCCTACTGATTTTCTTGTTCTTGGTTCTCCACAAGATAGCTTTTGTCCCATTATATTTGGTAGACCCTTCTTGCGTACCGTTAATGCTAAGATAGATTGCAAAAAGAATGTTGTTACTGTTGGCTTGGATGATATGGTCCATTAGTTTAATTTCTCTAAATTTAGTAAACAACATTGTGAGGAAGAATTGCCTAGTAAGGATGAAATTATTGGTCTTGCTTCTATTGCTGTACCTCCTAGTGATCCTTTAGAACATTATTTGCTAGACCATGAGAATGATATGTTCATGAATGAAAGAAGGGAAATAGATGAAGTATTCTTTAAATAGGAACCTATTCTGCAACACAATTTTCCTGTTGAAATCCTAGGGGATCCTCCTCCACCCAAGGGTGATCCCGTGTTTGAGCTTAAATCGTTTCCTGATAATCTTAAATATGCTTATCTTGATGAAAAGAAAATATATCCTGTTATTATTAGCGCTAACCTTTCAGAGAATGAAGAAGGAAGATTATTGAAAACTCTGAAGAAGCATCGTGCCGCTATTGGATATACTCTGGATGATCTTAAGGGCATCAGTCCCACTCTATGTTAACATAAAATAAATTTGGAAGCGGATGCCAAACTGGTTCGTGATCCTCAACGATGTTTGAATCCTAAAATGAAAGAAGTGGTAAGAAAAGAAATACTCAAGCTTCTGGAGGCTGGTATAATTTATCCCGCTTCTTATAGTCAGTGGGTAAGTCATGTCCATTGTGTCCCTAAGAAGGGAGGTATTACCGTTGTCCCTAATGATAAAGATGAATTGATTCCGCAAAGAATTATCATAGGTTATAGGATGGTAATTGATTTCTGCAAATTAAATAAGGCTACTAAGAAAGATCATTACCCCTTACCTTTTATTGATCAAATGCTAGAAAGACTTTCAAACATACACATTATTTCTTTCTAGATGGTTATTCTGGTTTTTCTCAAATACCTGTGTCGGCTAAAGATCAATCAAAGACTACTTTTACATGCCCTTTTGGTACTTTTGCTTATAGACGTATGCCTTTTGGTTTATGTAATGCACCTGCTACCTTTCAAAGATGCATGATGGCTATATTCTTTGACTTTTGTGAGAAAATTTGTGAGGTTTTCATGGACGACTTTTCCGTCTATGGTTCCTCTTTTGATGATTGCCTGAGCAATCTTGCTCGAGTTTTGCAGAGATGTGAAGAAACTAATCTTGTCTTGAATTGGGAAAAGTGCCACTTTATGGTTAATGAAGGTATTGTCTTGGGGCACAAAGTTTCTGAAAGAGGTATTGAAGTTGATAAAGCCAAGGTTGATGCTATTGAAAAGATGCCATGTCCCAAGGACATCAAAGGTATAAGAA
This sequence comes from Triticum timopheevii, assembly GCA_963921465.1. Classification (NCBI taxonomy): domain Eukaryota; kingdom Viridiplantae; phylum Streptophyta; class Magnoliopsida; order Poales; family Poaceae; genus Triticum; species Triticum timopheevii. The sequence goes on along the minus strand of OY997266.1, from coordinate 237,737,091 downwards.
GTTTCCTTGGTCACGTCGGATTTTATAGGAGGTTCATCAAGGACTTCTCAAGAATCTCTCGGCCTCTGACTAATTTATTACAAAAAGATGTACCATTTGTCTTTGATGATGATTGTGTAGAAGCATTTGAAATACTTAAGAAAGCATTAGTCTCTGCACCTGTTGTTCAGCCACCTGATTGGAATTTACCCTTTGAATTAATGTGTGATGCTAGTGATTATGCTGTAGGTGCTGTTCTAGGGCAAAGAGTTGATAATAAATTGAATGTTATCCATTATGCTAGTAAGACTCTAGACAATGCTCAAAGAAATTATGCTACTACCAAAAAGGAACTTTTAGCGGTTGTATTTGCTTGTGACAAATTCAGACCTTATATTGTTGATTCTAGAGTAACTATTCATACAGATCATGCTGCTATTAAATATCTTATGGAAAAGAAAGATGCAAAACCTAGACTTATTAGATGGGTTCTCTTGCTCCAAGAGTTTTATTTACATATTGTTGATAGAAAAGGAGCTGAGAACCCCGTTGCAGACAACTTGTCTAGGCTAGAGAATATTCTTGATGACCCACTACCTATTGATGATAGCTTTCCTGATGAGCAGTTAAATGTCAAGTGGTGTTATGTGAACATCGACTACATAACACTTCACAATTCTTTGGTCCTAGAGGAAGGCATTGGGAAGTAATAAGTAGATGATGGGTTGCTGGAGTGAAAGAAGCTTAAACCCTAGTTTTTGCGTTGCTTCGTAAGGGGCTGATTTGGATCCATATATTTCATGCTATGGTTAGGTTTACCTTAATACTTTTGTTGTAGTTGCGGATGCTTGCAATAGAGGTTAATCAGAAATGGGATGCTTGTCCAAGTAAGGGCAGTACCCAAGCACCGGTCCACCCACATATCAAACTATCAAAGTACCAAACGCAAATCATATCAGTGTGATGAAAACTAGCTTGACGATATTCCCATGTGTTCTCGGGAGCGCTTTCCCTATTATAAGAGTTTGTCCAGGCTTGTCCTTTGCTACAAAAAGGATTGGGCCACCTTGCTGCACTTTATTTACTTTTGTTACTTATTTCTCGTTACCATTTATCTTATCACAAAACTATCTGTTACCACTTATTTCAGTACTTGCAGAGAATACCTTGCTGAAAACTGCTTATCATTTCCTTCTGCTCCTCGTTGGGTTTGACACTCTTAATTATTGAAAGGACTACGATAGATCCCCTATACTTGTGGGTCATCAACTATCATGTCGCCGGTTAACACGGATCTCTAAGCGGGAGATCCTGAGGTCCGTCCTGCCTTTGGTCGCTACGTGATGTCGCTCAACAGTGGCATGGCGGCGCTTGACGACCAGTTTGCCGGCAAAGTGCTGATGGTAAACATCAATGGCGACCGGCCTCCCGTCTCTCCGGACGACCTTGTCAAAGCTCTTGGCATTACGCACGGCATCCAAATAAGTGACTTGCTCGTCGAAGTCTGTCTGCCACCTGTTGATTTCTTCGTCAGGTTCTGGACAACTTTCGACTGCAGTCATGTGTTTGAATCTTCCCAGCATTTGTTCTGTGATGGCGTGCTAGTGAGCTTTGATTGGTGGCACCCAGGATGGGGTTCGGTGCCCTCTGAGCTTGAGTTTTTAACAAAGCTTAGCTTCCACGGCATGCCTCGACGTGCTTGGAAGAGCAAGTCCATGAATGAGCTTATCAACGATCTTGGAGGTGAGCTCGTAAGTATGTTTTGTCCTCTAGACAGCTAGGCTCTGACGGTTATGGCATGGATGAAGAAGCCGTCCACCATACCGAAAGTGATTTGTGTTGAGATATCGGTGCAGGAACCAGGGTTGTACTATTCATCGAAACCAAGGTCGCCACAGACCACATTAGGGATGTACCTGTATCAAGTGTTCGTGCATGTCGAAGAAGTGGTCAATCCATGAATCGAAGTCCTGCTGCCGCCATTGGTGCCAGGGTCCATCGACGATGTCCATTACAGGAGTCAACGTCAGACTTTCCTCGTGTTGCTCGGAACGATGGATGGCACAGGGCCTACTCCATCATGCGGCGGAGGCCACTGCTTCTTTGGGAGAAGAGGCAGGGCTGGCTGCCTGGATGTGCTCTAATTTGAGGTAACAACTGAATCTTGTCAGATACTAGTTAAAACCGAGCTATGGGTGTGAAGCACTGATGTGCTATTACATTTGATTGTGACTTGTTCTAATTTTGTACCTGAACTTTTTTACAAAGGGTTGTACGTCAACTTAATGTGCTAGAAGAACTTATTGTGTTGTTTGTCTGTTTTCTTTGCATAGCATTCAAGATAATTCCCCGTTATTGATAAAGACGATGAACCATTATTGTACGAGTTCGTTGGTTTCAACATAGCCCTACCCATAGCGATCCACTGCTTCCATCCTGATTTTGCCGCCTGCGTGAAATTTTTGTATGCAAGTTTAGTGTGCTATGATGTTCTATATGATTGTGTCAACTATATAAGTTTTTACTGAGCATCAACAATGCATATGGCTAAAAGATGTATTTACGAGCATTGACTGATGGGTCTCTCTCTCTCTCTCTCTCACACACACACACACACACACACAGGCACACACGCACACACGCACAAGTGGGACCCGCTGAATTATTTCTTTGCTCGTGACAGCTTTTAATTAGGTTCCACTGTAATCTAACTTTTTTCTTAAGTTATTAATTAAGGTAAGTGACTTCAACAAGTTGTACCGAAGCCTTGTTTGGGCCTTTCCGGCGTCGCTGAATGTCGGCTGAGTAGCCATGTTAGGTTGTACTGTACTACGCAGGCCTTTTTTTTTTTGAACATCAACAATGCAACTGGGCCGACAGTTGTACACAATATCTGGGTCAACTTGTTATTCTCCACCCCGCTGGGCTGCAAACTTTCCTAGGAGGTATGAATTAGGCTTAACCAGAAAATGGACTTTAAGAAATAATAAATGGGATGTAATTATAATAACTAGGCAGTAACTATAAAAGAATGCACCAAACGCGTAATTAGTTTAAAAAATATATTATTTTTGGAATTTGAAATTTTTAATTTCATTACTTGTTGCGCGCGCAATATTTCATTTGATTTTAACGTAATACAACTTTATTTTGAAATTATATTTAATCTGACGAGAAATATCGGATAAAAATATTGTGGATCCCATCAAAATGTGGGATTTTTTTTTGAATTCTGTTATGAGCGGTTGGTTGAAATTATTAATCGTTGTCCTAGCTAGAAGTTGGGCTATACTTTTAACAAACTATAAATGGGTTGTAGTAAATTCCATTAGAATTATCGATTGTAAATTCTATTAGAATTATCGGTTTTAACAAACTATAAAATGGGTTGTACATTCTTATACATCGCAAATGGGCTATATGTTCTCAGCCACACACTTGTGGGCCTTCTAAGTTGACGTGTCCCAAAAAAAAACTAAGTTAACGCGTATGCAAGGGTTTGTCGACAACACACGGTTCTAGCAGTTGTGGCCGTTGGATGTCCATCCACGATGTCGTGCTTCTTCTTCAATCTCGAATATTCTTGCTTCAGCCCCAAAAAATGATTCCTCCCCCTGGCATCTGGGGTGCACCATTTCGGAGGCTGACCTGTGGGCCTACTAAGTTGACGCGTACCAAGGGCTTTGTCAACTTAGTCAAAATAAATGATTCTAGCTGCAGTGACCATATGATGTCCATCCAACGGTTGTAGTGCTTCTTCAACCTCTGGTCTTCTTTCTCCAGCCGCCCAAACCAGCGCAGGTCGTGTCGCATGCTCCTGCCTCCCGTGTCCGGCTGTGCTGCCGCGGAGGCCTCACCGCCCCCTACTATTCCCACCGCTGGCCAGGCCCAGCGGCGATGGCAGCCTCACACCGCAGCCGAACCAGTGAACCCTCGTACTCCTCTCCGCGTGGGCTTGCACTACCGTGTCTTCCCCAGCTCCGCGTCATCCCCTTCCTAGGCCTCATTGTCGTCCACCGCCCTGGTGCTCTCGTCGCGGCGTAGTCAACGTGGTCAACGAACGACTTCCATCGGAAGAGTACTGTACGTGGAGAGGCTGATAGCTGGGTCCATAGCAGCCGCAAGAAGTGCCTCCTTATAACGCAGAAAATAATGATTCCTCCACCTGACAGCGGGGACCCACCGGACGGGCCACCGTATTTCGTGAAAAAACGTTTCCCCTGACTGCTTGGACCCACCAGCTACATCTTCGCATGCAAGGAAGTGCATCTGGGCAAAAAAACGATTTTCCCCCCTGACTTCTAGGACCCACCAGCTACATCTTCGCACACAAGGAAGTGCCTGACAGTCGGGACCCACCTGGTCGAAGCATACGTAGCGTTGTCATTCTGGTCGCAAACGTTTACGTACATACTGGTCGATGTAGAGGTGCACACGTGTCGTAGTAGAAGCGCACACGTGTCATAGTAGAGTCACGCACGTAGCATGTACACGTACGTACAGTGGCTAGGGTGGAAGAAAGAAAATACGGCCACGTACGTACATATGGGCGGGGTCTCGAACGCCTACTCGCGCATATGTATGACCAGGGCTCGTGTACATGGCTGGGTCGAAACGGAGAAACAACATCATCGCCGTGTTCATGGGGAGCCAACCGACTGGGTCGGAACGAAATGCGTCGTCGTGTTCATCGGGAGGGCTTGAACGGAACAGCCGATGGAATTGAGGCCTGGTGTACCGCAGAATGGAGGAAACGGCCTCGTGTTGAACCAGCCATGTTTGTAACGGGATCCTGTTCATCGGGAGGGGTTTGGCATACCGCAAAATGGAGGAAACGAACATGTGTTGGACCTCCTACGGTCAAAACGGGGTCCTATTGATCGGGAGGGCTGTGGCGTACCGCAAAACGGAGGAAACGGACTTGTGTTGGAGCGCTATGGTCGAAATGGGGGTCCTATTCATCGGGAGGGGTGTGGTGTACCGCAAAACCGGACTCCACGGGATACTGTTCATCTCCACCGTCGACCTCCTCCAGCCTCCATGGGCTACTATTCATCCACCGTCGACCTCCTCCAGCCTCCACCTGCGACTGTTCATCCACGGGTTCCTCTTCATCCAGCCTCCACCGCGCGCTACTCCACCGGCTACTGTTAAACCATCCCTCTCCACGGGCTCCTATTCAACCACCCCTCCACGGGCTACTGTTCATCCACCCCTCCTCCATGGGGTCCTGTTCATCCATCCCCAACTGGGAACTATTCATCCAAACCCCCCAGCAACGCTAACTGTTCATCAAAACCCCCTTAGCTACAATGCTCACTGTTCATCCAAACCCCCCAGCAATGCTCACTATTCATCTAGAGGCAGCATCGATCGGCTTCAATTAGCAGCAGTAGCCAAGGAATCGCTCGATCGCTTGGGTTCAGTAACGCGTAGCCTGCAGTACAATCGCTCGGGTTCAGTTAGGCGACGCCTCGCTCGGGTTCAGTTAGAGCCCAACGCCTCGTACCCACGCGCGTACGTATGAGAGAAACATGCATTGCTTGGCCCCCGACCACCCACCGTAAACTGGGGACTCCCCGATATTTTCCTCGCCCTCGCTTCTACCACGGTTTTTCCATCATGGACGGCCCAAAGAATGTCATGCTGCTGCGTCTCCGGCCCGCCCAGGACGAGAAGCCCATTTTCTGTCATGATTTTTTGTCATAGAAGTAGCAGCCCACCACATCTATGATGATACCTGGTTTTGTCACAATTAACATCATAGAAGTGTCATAAGTATGATAGAAAAAATTGTTCAGCCCAAAATGTCACGGATGTGTCTTTTTTTGTAGTGCTACTCTCTTTCTACGCCATCTAGTAGGCTATCTAGTTTACAATCTTTTTGCAAATATTTTGCCATTGTCATTACTTGGTCGTGTAGCAAGCTTATAGGAATTTCCTTCTCGTCAGGTCCTTGAAATCCGACTCGGGCCATATTATTTGGATCAAGTCCGTTGTAGTGCGTCTTCACCATGACCCATGCCTCTCGTGCACCTTCACGGCATGCGGACGTCTTCCATGGCTCGAAGCGACGCCGAGCACCCTTGAAAAGATCTGCCAACCCCTCCATGCTTTCTGGATGGGCATCAGATGGCCATAAGGCTTTGGCCATATTCTTCATGGCCTTCCGAGCAAGCTCATGTAGCTTTGATAGTTCCTTTAAAACGTCGCTTTACAGCCCGCACACTTCCTCCTCATGGCGGCCGGTCAACATACCTGTATCAACCGAGCTATAAAATTCCAGATTATATGATTATATCAATACTTCGGATGGTTCACAAGTCATACCGAATATGCCGCCCTTTAGCTTCTGGTTTTCCTGTTGTGCCTCCAAGAGTTGAGCCTTCAAGATCTTTATCTCTTCGGCCTGCTTCTGCACTTATTCTTCTAGTTTTTTATCTTTGCCAAAGTAAATTGGGGCACTCTTCATTTCTTCCTCGGTGACGGCGGCATTTAGCTGTGTCTGTCTTGTCTCGAGCTCTTGGGACAATGCACGGTTCTTCTCCTTGAGAACCTGTGGTCATAAACGATCCTCAAATCGGTTTGTTCCTACCACTTTAAGTCTCGGGGGCTACTACTATCTATCAACTAAGTTTATATAAATTTATACATGTATATCTTTTGAGAACAGGCGAGCGACTCCTGTAAGTCCGTCCCGGGCAGCTCGGATGTATGCGCCCACGGTGCTAAGGGCGGTAAATTCCAGCTCTGTTAAAGAAGGAGTGCGCAGGGCTTCTTTCAAGTGCTGATGATTCATCGCACTTTGCACTACGAAGTTGCTGACGGACACCTAATCTGGCTCTTGATGGGGCAGATGTGTCTGGGCTGCGTCAACATGGATCTTGTTTACGGTTCGCCGGGTACCCCTCCAGACATAATAGAAGGAGGATGAAAAATGACAATTCGGCTTCGCGCCTAAATATGAAATACGGCACATACCTTTTTGGTGATGGAGCATGCTCAGTTCCGCTACCGGCTTGGGGGCGTCATCCTTCTTCTTGTTGCCCATCCTTGGGTACGGTTTGCTGATCATCGATCCTGCAAGTACGGTCTAGTGCGGAGAGTATGTTATGTGGGGAAATGTCCCTCCTTTTTTATTTTCGGACACTTACCTTGATGAAGTGGTCGAGATCGGGATAATCGGCCATGATAGCTACCTCCAAGCCATCAAGGCTCGCCTGGTCATAGACTTCGTCTTCAAATTCCACAAATATATCCGGATCTTCATGGAATCTAGGGTGTTCGTGACGTGCATGGTATTCTGGTTAGGGAGGAGGGCAGTGGATGTTCTCAACTACCTTCCTCCACAACTGTTTTCAAAACAACCAAAATATTCAGATAATGCACCTGATTGATAAAAAAGGTGTTGAGTAATTAAACTTACCCTGTCAACGGGGTTGTACATGGAAAAACCGTCCCGGCATTGTAGATGGGCAAAGTCTTCCTCCTCTCCTTTATAAAGACCGATAAGCATGGTGGCCAATGCTGCTTGGTTATCCAGAACCTTTCACGTATAGCGAGACGCATCGTCCTCCCCGTTGCAATTCCATAAAGGACCCACTTTGGACTGAAGAGGCTGGATACATCGCTTTATCACAATAGCCATGACTTCAATGATGGAGAGTCCAGAATGGGTCAACAATCTGACCTTACTAACCAATCTCATTACTTCCGCACTATCCTCTTGTCTAGGGGACTTGGGGCACCAGTTGGATAGCTTCTTTGAAGGAGCGCTGGAGAATTCGGGGAGCCCGCACCGAACTGGGTCCGGAAGGGGAACATCCTCAATATAGAACCATTCCGAAGACCATTCGTCGGACCCCTTCTCCGGAGTCCCGACTGGATAACCCGATCCGGCAATGCGCCATACTTCGGCGTCGCCCACTTCAAATATAGACCCTCTGCCCTAGTGGCGGGGGACGAGGCAGATTTTTTTTTCCATAGTTCAAAATGAGCCTCGCAGCCTAAGAATAATTCGCAAAGGGCGACAAAACTGGAATGTGCAAAATAGAACCTGGTGTGAGGTTGTGCAGTTGGACCCCGTAATACTCCAGTAGACCCTAAGGAAGGGTGGATTGGCAATCCCATGCCCCTCAGAAGGCATAATATGAAGCACACCCTCTCTACTTGGTTGGGATTGGGGAAATTTTCTGCACCTGCCCGTACGGAGACTGGATCCACAGGGGGGAGATATCCTTGCATCTGGAGTCGATTGAGTTGGAGATGGGACACGGAGCAACTCTGCCAATCACCCTCTTGAGGGCCATGAGGACGTGAGGAGGAGCCAGGAACACTAGCCATGGTTTGAATTTTTTTTCTGTGGTTTGTTCTGTTGCTCTTTGGGCGATGCGAGGTGGCGTTTTGAAGATCTAACCTCGTTATATAGGCGCTGCCTATGCCTGTTAGAAATATTAAAATACAAGGGTAATAGACTGTTTGCATTCACTCAGACGCGTGGAAATCGAGGCGACAGCAGGAAGGAATCGTAAATACTGGACGCAAAAACCGATGTCGGACTATCATCAATCTAGAGTATGATGGAGAACCCGCCTTGCAATGTTGAAGACTTACATCTGCACACTACATCGTCATTGAAGGCAAGTTCGGGGGCTACTGATGGAGTCCTGGATTCGGGGGTCCTCACGTGCCCATCCTAGGAGTATGGGTTGAGTTGGATGGGTCGTATAAGATCAAGGTGAACATTATACTCTATGTCCAGACGGGACTTCTCAATACATAGATGGCAAGATTAGAGTCCGGCAGTTTCCTTACCTGATGAACCGGCCTTGTACAAACCCTAGGCCCCTCCGGTGTGTATATAAACTGGAAGGGTTAGTCCGCAGAGGCTATATTGTTTACCATCATTGGAATACTCATAGGCTAGACTCTAGGTTTTAGCTATTATGATCTCGAGGTAGATCAACTCTTGTAATCTTCATACTTGTTGAATATAGTGAAGCAGGAGTAGGGTTTTACCTCCCTTAAGAGGGACCGAACCTGGGTAAACACTGTGTCCCCTGGTCTCCTGTTACCATTGATCCTTAGATGCATAGCTTGGGCCGCCCTACCCGAGATCTGCCGGTTTTGACACCGACAATGAACTAATTAAAATTTTACTATAGAACTAGTTTATTTTCAGTAAGAAAATTAATAGAACTAGTTATTTTTTTAGTTAATGATGCCTATCCCGCATCGACATCAATGATGCCTATCCCGCATCCTCGTCGTCGACTCGGCGGAGGAGGCCTGCTTGATCAGAGGGGCCATGTCCGGGACTGGGCTCCGTCGGGCTAGTATTGGGAGGTGCTACCTTCCAGGGGGCGCAGCTTGGTGAGGAGCCAGCCCGTTGTTGACTCGAACCTTCTTTGGTGGCGGTCGCGTGGGCCAGTGACGGTGCGGAGGCCTGAGGATCCCGCGGAGGTGGTACGTCACCATGTCAGCGAGGAGGACGAGCACGTCCATCGCTACATGGTTGCATTGGGGGGGGGGGGGGGCAGGTTCTCCAATACCTGGCAGGTTCTTCAGGGATCTCACTAGAGCTATGATCCTGTGATGGCTCCTTCTCTTTGGGTCTCCACCGCCCGTGCCGATACTTGTCGTTCGCTAGGGTTTTAGCTGTATTAGTGATGTTATAGTATGATACTAATCTAGATGTATTAGTGATAATATTCGACGATGTACAGACGAAAGAGATGATTTAGTTTTTCTTAGTGGATGCACGCTAATTTGAATACTAATTTATTTTACGATTTAGTTTTGCTTTTTGAATGCTCAAATTGGAGAACTACTCCTATTTTGAATGCTCAAATTGGAGAGCACTATGCAAGGCGTATGCATTTGATTAGTTGATAGCTTATAGGGTTTTTGTTTTTCCAGAAATCAAGGAGCCCCTCCATCATCCCCGCCATCGTCCCCGTCTCGGACCCCCTCCGACCTCGTGGTGACAACTTGAAATGTTTTTTTTTCATATTTTCAACCATTGAAATGCAATGACCATCAAGTTTGAATGCTCATATGATGTAGATATAAACATGTATATATCTTGCGTTGCTGAAATAGGATATGTGCTTGCCCAAGTGACCGGCCATGTTTGCAGGTTACACCTCCGAGTGGCCGATGTTTTACCGGAGTGTTGATCAAATTCCGTTCCGGCAAATTTCGGGCTCTCGATATGTCCTTTTTTAGCAAAGGTCATGCCAGATTTTTCCTTGAATTATGGCATGACTTGTGCTAGAATTTGTAGGAAATATCGAGTGTCCTTGATTTTCTAGAGAAATTATTAAACGACATTTCGGGTTGACTTTCAGTCTGTCGAGGCTCCATACATGACAATCAACAAATGAGTGAGGGACAAAGTATGCACCATGTATGAGAGAAGAAGAATCTGAGTGTTGTCGTGGGGGTCGTTTTTCCTTCTTCTTGTTGTGCTAGACCTTTGTTATGCACTAGGGTAAGGAGGAATAATGACCATCCCCGACGGTTGAAAAATCAGTGAGGGAGTGTATCCACCATATATGAGAGAGGACGAAGAATCCCGACTGTTGTCGTGGGGGTCGTTTCTCTTTCTTCTCCTTGTGCTAGACCTTTGTTATGCATTAGGGGAAGGAGGAGTAACGACCTCACCGAGGGTCGCAAATGTTAAAGAGGAATCACTGAGGGAGAGTCTCCACCATATATGAGAGGACGAAAAATCCCGATTGTTGTCATGGGGGTCGCTTCTCCTTCATTCCCATGTGCTAGACATTTTGGTGTAATGCACTCGGGGACGAAGGGAGGAGCGACCATCATCGACGATCGAATATATACACCATGTGAGCTGAGAGTTTTCAACAAAAGACTCGGCAGACCGATAGTCAACCCGTGATGAATAATAATGATCTAATTTAGTTTTTGTAGTACATATATTTAATTGTACAAGTTTAATCTTTGAATTATATGAACCTAGGAAATATCGTCAGTGGACGACGAAAGTCTCCCGGGGGAGTGCGACTGGTGCAACGATGACCGGGGTCTGTGCGACAGGCCTCACATAGACGAAGGTCGGCACTTCATCATTAAGCCCTAGGAGACCTTCGATGTTGAAATGGTACGCAACAACGACAAGTTTATTTTCGTAATTAAGCACGACTTCTACTACTTCAACGTGTAATTTTTGTCTTTTAGAATTCGACTAGCTTATCCCATGCCATGCAAGATCCTATGTCTTGGAGAGGATGAATTTTGAAGATCCTGAAAGTATGGAAACAAAGAAAATTTGCCTAAGGACCCATCATGGTATGGATTTTCATGTAAATCTATACAATTCTGAGAGCGTATCCCACTTTAGTTTCCCAAATTCAGAAGCACTTTGCAAGTTGTATGATTTTCATGAGGGTATGCTTGTCACCATGGATCTTGGTGATTGTGACATCACCCAAGATAATTTGGACATTTGGGTCCTTGTTGATACGATTCCAGTTATACCGCTATGTGAGTTTCTCAAAGATAGTTATTAAGTAATTTATATTTTTTATTTCAAATAGTTGACAGATTATTTCCATTGATAGCTTATTTTCATTCATCAAAAATGTGCGAAAGATGGTAGACATAACCTACTACACCGATGGCTTAGAATTAACTTATCAGGAGAAAAATCATCTGATCTCATTTATTACTAATCTTGAGAATTACAATATCTATTATCAAACTCCTCCACATTATGGTCAATACGTACCACTAGTGCACGTGTTGAACTATGGTAACATCCATGGAGATGTCATGGTAATATTTTTTACTATTACGACACCCGTGCATCTTTCGTATAAATTCTTCTAAAAATCAACTACATTGCTAACTACGAAGTCATTAATATGTTTTCCAATAGAAAATCCCGAAGGATTGTGTGGCTCATCTGATGTTTCAGAAAGGTTGCCTTGATGTTTTGAACATATGGCCAGGTCATCCTACGAGTCACTCCTGTCCATACCATATCTCTAAAAGTGATGAAGACAGGACAATCAAAGATTGGAAAAATGTATGGTCAATCGTAGGGAGCTACTTGGAAGCAACATTGAGCGAAAGGCAAGAATTGGAGACAAGATAATCTCCATTCTCCATAATGGAGATTTATGAGGGCCTCTCTTGTTTTATGCTATTTTACCTTAGAGAGGGTATTTAGGTCCTAGCTAATACTCATGATCATGTGCTAAGAACAACTAAGTAGGATTTGTTAGATGACTATGATGATGAGGAGTATGACTTGTTATTATCGTATCTATTAGAAGTTGTATGATCGATGATGATGAGTAGGACTTATTATTATGATACCAATGATGAGTTATTTATTATTATGATCGATGATGCATGACGCTAAGTTGTTATATGAGCATGAAGAGTTATTATATATATCAGTAGGTGAAATGAACATGGAGTAGATTCAAGTGGAGGCAACATTTGGTGCACATCGAAAGTACTACTAATCCAAACTAGATCAAGTTTGGATTAGTAGTACTTTCGATATGCACCACATGTTTCCTCCACTTGAATCTACTCCACGTTCACTTCACCCACTGTTATATATAATAACTAATCATGGTCATAAAATCATATGATGAAAGTACTGTAAAACCACAATGAAAATAAGTTGTATTTTTGAAAATACAGGAAAAGTTAGCAACAGCGCTTTCACAAAAGAAATGCTACTGCTACTTACTATTATCAGTGGCACTTTCCAGTAGAAGCACTACTGGTCACTAGGACTAGCAGTAGCGCTGGACTTCCAACGCTACAGCTAATAGTTAGCTATAGCACCTTAGTGGTAGCGCTTGTACAAGCGCTACTCCTAGCTACAAAACAAGCGCTACTACTAGGGTGTTCCCTACTAGTGCTTTATTGTTCCATGTTGTTATATTATCAATCTTGGATGTTTTAAAATTATTTTATAGAAACTTTATATCATTTTTTGGGACTAACACTACTGCAGGATGGTCCAAATGCGATAGTCGAATCACAAACGGGATGCATCAATCCCAAACGGTGATGTAATAAAACCGTCAAAAGGGATGCAAAACATTTGCGATGGCGACGACATCAAACATGGTTCTTATTAGATTTGCATGTGCGATGAGTGGCAAACGGTTACTCCGGAAGAACTATTTGCGATGATGCAGAACAACAAAAATAGGCAGTGAGATGAGGGTGTGTGCGATATACGACATACAATTCACTAGGATGAACTGTGTGTGATTAGGCAACACAATGGAAACGGTTCAACTGAACTAGATGTGTGTGATACGCGGAAAATAGGTCCGTAATCAGAAATGTGCACGAAGACCAATAATAACACAGATGATTGTTGCTAATAAGCCGTGTCATTTTCTCTGTCTATAGAAGAATAACATGTATATATAACTAATATAAACATCCAATTACATAAGTGACTATACACATCATTCGCACACACCTCAATAAACAATTGCATGCATTCTAAAGTAGGAGAAACGATCATCTAATCATCTACTTCTTATGACGCTCCCGCCACTACCATGTGGCTCGATCCCTCATCTGGGGCAGGAAGAAGACATTTCCTCATGTGAACGATCCTCCTATACATCTTGGAGCTTGTGTACTCCTCCCTGGCCGCATAGTTGAAGTGTTGTTCATCTAGTCTCTCATGCCAAACACTGTGCCATGCGTTCTTGTCCTTTTTGCTCTCATCCTTCATCTTCATGTAGTAGGGGTTGATGATGGCCGGGGAGAGATCAACTAGGGAGTACATTTTGTTGTTGTCGCTGCCCCAGACCTTGTATTGGTCCTGGATGTTGACAAATCCGGCATTTCAAGCCCGAAACCTTGAGCGCCTTTAGATCATTGGTGGTGTCCAACATAGAAAAACTATAGTCCGAATTGTTGATAAACCTGGAGAAACGCTTGCAAGGCCTTGTGCCCAGGTGGTAGTGGTAGACGACGATGTCATGTCGCACGCACAACTAGGCGATGGCAACCTTCTGATCGTGCCCAGCACGAACGATGGTGTAAGCAAGGTCGAAGATGACCAGTTGGTACTTGTCCTCGTCAAGAAACTGCTCCATAGTTTGGAAGGAGCTCTCCACCAAGATCAAATCGTTCATGTACACCACCGAGAGGGCCTTCCCCCTCACATGGGTGTCCACTACGTGATGCGTGGTGAACTTCCCACCATTGTTGTCATTGGCTGCTGGGAGCGCCATTGGAGCCACGGGGTGCATCATTGGAACCGCTGGATGTTCTCTCTATATGTGTAGCCGTAGGTGTGCTTATTGTGTCGTGTGCCGTGAGAGATGAAGGTGAATAGCCGCAGGAATAAATGGGGGCCGGGCGGCCTAGATTCTCGGTGCATCCGCATGGCAGTTTTTGCAGCGGATAATTGCACCGTTGCACCGCGCCCGGCGCAACCGCATGCACATGAACGTGGGTGATCGTGCGCCGGCCCCAAACACTGGCAGCGCATGGAGGGACGAGGGTAGAACACCTAGAAGGACACGAGAGCAGAGGGTGTGCTGCAGGACATGAGAAGAGCGTGCCGCAGCCGCCTGAACCACAGTCAACCACACACATAGAGCAGTTGAACACACAGGAAATGGTCGCCTACAAGCTGGAGAACACTTGTGTCGCTGCGTAGAGAGCGGCCATGTGCTACTACCTTTGTCTTGGTCTATTGTCCCCTTTATATTCTGTGCCATACTTTCCCTTAAATTTAACCAACAAAATGTTAATGCATGTTATAAAAATTATATAATTGGAAACTATGTTTAAATAAGAATCTAGCTATATAATCTTTGGCTTCCACGGTCTCGGATCTGCTTCTCGGAAGCCGATGCCAAGCGCAGAAGTACCACCGTCGGATCTGCTCTCTTCACCCAAGCCAAAGAAGAGATGGAAGAAGCCAGAAATAAGCTAGCAGAGGCAGAGCAGGCAGGGCATCTCCTGCTATCTAAAACTGTTGTCAATACAAAAATTCCTTCATAATAGCTAGGTTCAAATGTTTATCCAGTCAGCATGCCTATTGTGGTGTCTGTGCATCTACTGATGTGGCACAAAATATTTTTTTTGGGTCATGTAATAAAAGCAATTACTTTCCAAACAATAACAGACGAAGCATTGGACATGGTATAGTTCACACGCAAGCCCGACATTCCAAGTTCAACTTCCACATCAAACTCATGTTCACAGATATCTACGCATTCATACATAATGTCCACGACCATGATTCACTTCAAAGCCAAAAAAATGCGAGGAGAGTTATAAATAAAGAAAAACCTCTACTAGTTCCTGCTACCAGTGCGAGCACAACAAGTCAAGACCATGCGTAAATTAATTATATTTTAGTCATTTTTTGTGTTCTTAAATGCCTGCCGGCTCACGGAAGGACGTGTTGCCGGCACACATGCGGATTCAATGAAGGAAGGCGGGGCAGTCTTAAGCTGGTTGCACGCGGCGAGGAGGCATGCTCAGCCGGGCCTGCAGCGAGTGCGGCCCTCTTGGCCGGCGCGCCGGTTCAATGCCTGCGCTATGAGAGGTCGCGTCCGTATCAGAGCAATCACTCCCTCTAGTCCTTTTTTGTTTGGGTATAACAAAATCTCGTTTTCCATTCACATTTTACAAGTAAAATTTGTGGACCAACTTTGACCCAAAGTACGATGGGGATTAGTAAACCAGAATGGAGGTAGTAGTTTTTTTTAATCAAAGAACGGTTTCCCCTTCCGATTTTCATGAAAAAAAGCATCTAAATCTAAACCATAGTATTTGCCCTAGAACTACCAGGTTCAACATCTCGCAACATAAACCGATACAACCATACGCCAAGGAGGTGCGTAGTACTATGGATTCCATTTTCGCTCCATACCAATCGTTCTAAAAACTACTTACTACTTATAATGTGCCATTGAAAATCGGAACTCTTAATCCTGCTAAAAACGATATTTAAACATGGCTACTCGATCTGTGGCAACTGGCGAGCCACTGCGCTCCAAGTCGTTCACCTGTGGTCCCGACCATCAACTCCTATGGATCAAATTATCATGCGAGCTGACTATTCCTAGAAAGGTGCTCCACCACGTACCCGGTACCCGCAAATGTAGCAATCATGCACCTAGGGTTTCAGGGTTTATTTGTTAAGATCTCCTTTACGTAACACTCATGTGTGCGAGACAGCGAGAGGACGACTGCGTTCGTGCGCCTCTTCTCTTCGTATATGTACTCCACCGTTTGTCTGGTGTCCAAAAACTTATAATAACTACTAGCAATGTGCCAATGCGTTGCCACACAATCAAAGTAGATTAATACATATTCACCGACTTGATAGAAAAAAAAATCTAGTTTTGAAATACGTATATCACTAAAAATATGTTATGTTTCACTCAAAATATATTCCTTTGGCGGTTTTGATGAGATATGGGAGGAATGTTGTTGGTTTCAAGAATCGAGAAGTGGTATATGTCTAATTTATACTCTTACTAGCAAGATGCCTGTGCGTTGCACGGAACATCAAGATCTTGTGGGAGAAAAGGATGAAGGAGGGAAGACCTTATCTGCAAATGTGGTGAAGAGTACGGGTAAATTGCCATATTTTCCTTCCTATCCGTCAGATATAAATCGGACGACCTACATTGTAGGATGGCAGGCCCACCATCATCACCAACTCTATTTTTTATCCCTACTCTTATAAAAAGCATTGTCTATGATGATCGTGTGCCTGACATCCTGCAATATAGGCCGTCCGATCTATATCTGACGGATAGGAAGGAAACTATGGCAATTTTGCAAAAAGATACCCACACCCCTCTCCACATTTTCAAATAAGGCCTTCCCTTGTTCATCCTTTTCCCCCACAAGATAAACTACTCATACAAATGCATCTTGATGTTCCATGCAACGCATGGGCATCTTGCTAGTTGTTGCAAAAAGCCCATGTGTGTGTGAGAGAGAGGGAGAGTGGAGGAGGACGGAGTGCATTTGTGACAAAGATACAAGGAGTGTGTGTGCGATAGGTATCATCTTAAAATGAGGCGATAGTGTGTGTGTGCACGATCAAGAGGGCGTGTCTCAAGAAGGGAAGAAAAAGTTACATAGATACAAGGAGCGGGAGAGAGACACGTATGCGATGGTGGAAGCACGAGTGTGCGCGTGTATAAACCTATCTAGAGGCTAGCTAGTCAATAAATGTTTGTGAGAGAAATACGAGTCGGGGTGCGAAAGCGAGAGTTTTGTGTGTGAGAGAGAGGGACGGTAGTCGGGAAGGGGAGTGGAAGCAGGAGTTGTGTGTGTGTGTCTGTGAGAGAGAGAGAGAGGAGACGGTAGTCGGGGTTGTCTGATCGGTAAACAAATGAATAATGTCAGTCTGGGATGGAGACGAAAAGGAGACCGCAACTAATGTTGTGTCTACAGGAGAGAGAGAGAGAGAGAGTAATTTTAGTGGTATGAGTCATATGTAGAGACATATAGGGTGTGTGAGAGAATCCCATAGAGAGAAAGACAAAGTGAAATATGAGTGGAGACTGTGTGTGTGGCGGTGAAAAAGAAAGCTTAGGTACCGAGTGATACCAGAGAATAGTAGAGACGTGAGAGATAAAAAAACCGTGTAATGTATAATGATAGGGATAGTGTGATACTTCTCAAGGGAGACGTCGAGAGACCATGTTTGCGAGGATAGGAGAAACATGAAGTGAGCGTGCGGGTGAGCTGGAGAAAAGAGAGTGATAGCTACCTGAAGGAGCATGCATGCAAGAGAGATGGGCATGAAAGGAGTGAACAAAAAAGGGATTCAAATATTTGAATTCGAGATGATGATATATGTAACCCATACTCGAACCAAAATTGATCTATCAAACATGCATACTCATATGAATTCACGCACATCTATGTTATTTAATATGTAGATATTACTGATCCATACATTTTAGTAGAACATAATTTGGTTAAATTTTTTCGAATTCAACCTTAAGATTTCGAGATCGTTGTATTTGTAAATCATATTATACATATAAATGAGCAGAATTCTTTGTTGTGCTTTTGAAAGTATATACAAAAAATGATGTATATAGAATGTAATTCCAATTGAAAATGGATCCCGCCCGAAAAAAATAGAATACAAACGGGATTCGAATTGAGTTGGCACGGTAAACATGCACACTGCAAAATTTGAACGAAGCGGGGAAAGTCGCAGTAACCGCCCAAAACCAAAATTTGTGAGATGGAAATTACTACTGCCTATCCCTGCCACGCAAAGCCTATTTGCTGGATTTCTATAGGTTTCGATAGGGGTAGGTTTGTAATTTCACCCAAACGTGACGTAACCGCCTCTCACCTGGATTCATACACGGTGGGCGCCAAAACACAGTGTGTCCTAAGCCGAAATCGACTCCCTCCCCGATTCATATCCATACACGGTGGGCGCCAAAAATAAACTCTCGTTGGCAAATATTCGGTGTATGCGATAATACCGTTCTATCCCCAACCAAAAAGAGTTGCTTTGATGTAGTAGAAATTTGAAACGGGAGCTATGTTTGTAAATTTCCTCGCATTTGAGACAAGCGTTCCCTGAATACATGGTTCCCCCCTTCCTCTCTACCTCCCTTTTCCCCATTCGTACTCCGTAGGCGCCAAAACACCCTCTCCACCCCACCCTCCTCCGTCCGCCACCGTCCGCTACCCAATCCACCATCGTCCTCCTCCACCATGCCGGAGCTGATATCCTAACATTGCCGTCCATTACAAGAGATCGACCTCCCTCATCCACGCCTTTGGACCGGGATCCTTGCATCCCGTCCTCTCGCTTCATCCCCGCCGTCGTCCACCTTGCCTGTGCCACTCCTACGACCATCTCATCCATCGTGCCCCGCCGCCACCGTCTACCCTCCTAGATCTGCTTCCACGCCGCTGACAGCCATCGCTACTGCAGCACCATCAAATTCTCAGCAGATGCATACACGGCGCTGCACCAGAGGTAGTACTCTTTCGTATCTGCTCAACTTATTTATCGCAGCAAGAAAATAGATCACCAATGCTTTACTCTTATTTCTTATCTTGGTTGCGAAGTTGCCTTTCTCTGGTTTGCACCTTCTAATCCGCCATGGCACGCTCAACACTATACTCCCAATGCTTATGGTTTTCCCCTTTTATATTCCACACTAGTTAAATCACGGTAGACTAAATTTCAAAATTGGTCAGTCGATTTTTCAGAGCTCGCCAGAGTTCGCTGGTGCGATCGAAGGGGCTCGGGTGGTTGTGGGGCCTCACCGAACGAAGAAAACTCGACGCGGGTGGGGGTTGGGGCGGGGGTGGGGGTGGGGGTGGAAGAGGAACACGGGCGGTGGGGGCTGGTGGTCCGGCCGGCGGCCCGTGCGGTGTTCTATATGTGAAGAATTAGAGATGAGGAAGAAGAAGGGTTAGGAGACGGAGGATCTTCATCCAACCTCCTGAAATGGTCGAGAGACAGCTGGGAATTGCATTCCTAATGCGCTCTGGTTCATCATGTGTGGGCACTGCGCAACCAACATTTTATTATCCAAAATCTGCTTGCTCTTGTTTACCATGTTCCTCTTCCGTTCTTCTTTAATATGTACTCTCTCCGTTCCTAAATACAAGTCTTTGTATAGATTCCACCATGGACTACATATGGAGCAAAATGAGTGAACCTACACTCTAAAATGCATCTGGATACATCTATATGTGATCCATAGTGGAAATCTCTACCAAGACTTATATTTTGGAATGGAGGGAGTATGATAGTAGTACAGTATGTTCCTTGTACTAAAGATGAGCAGGGACATTTGCAGTGTAGAGGTCTATACGGTCGGTTGTGATGGACACTTTGAGCCTCTTTGATTCGTAGGATCTTGTAAACATAGGAATAGGATTTTTAGTGGCCTGCCAACTTGAATCCTATAAGAATAGCAAGGAAATGCGGGGAGCTGTGTCGCCTTTGATAGTTACCCTGGTATTAACAGTACCGCACCTTCACTTGAAGAGAGCTAGTATCCGAAGCCTTTCTAGCCGTACCGGCAATACTAGCACATATATTCTAGCAAGTTCCACTTTGCTGATTTTACTCTCATGCTTAAGGTTTTCCCGTTATATCTACACTATGATCTGTGTAGCTGCTTTGTGTCGCACTAGCAGCAGTTCACTCTTGAAGCTAAACACTGCAATGACTTACAAAATTGGCACAAAGGCATTGAGTGCCATTCTGGATGCAATGAAACTCACACGCTGCCCACCTGTTGACTCTTGTTCAGAATATGATCCTAACGACTATTCTAACCTTGAGGAGTCAAAGGCAGATGGCCTGTCCTGTTCACCCATCAAGGTGCCTATTCTAATTTGGCAATGTTTTATTGATTGCGGGTATCTTGCATATGTTTTCTTGCACTTCTTCTACTTTCTTGCACAGCAATCTGCTTAGTTTACTCATCATATATGCCAAGATGCCATGCCCATCCATTATCAATACAGATTCCATCTGTCATCATACCATGTTTTTCCACTCAAATGTTGTTCTTGTGCATCAGACATCAAAAAGGAAGAGGGTGATTGCCGAACCTGAATGAGCACCAGCAAAGTCGTTGAAAAACGTGGTGGTGCCGGAGAAATCAGACAGCACCCCACTTATATTGGTTGTACAACAAGTGACACAAAACGTAGGACCGACTCCAGCAGACTGTACCCATACTTCACTAGCCACACCACTAGCCCCACCACACAGGACCTACACTCCAGCAAAAGGTATAGTGATTTCATTTGCCATAGCACCAGCTGTACCGCAGACAAATCCCACTCCAGAAAAAAGTACAGCAAGTCCACCGGCCGAAGACCTATCCCAACTGCAGAGACGGCCAATTCCTGCAGATTGGAACCCCATTCCATTTATTGCCAGTTTAAAAGACAATGCTTTCAATGTTGTTAGGGACTACGTGCATATATTCTCATCATGGGAAGATTATTGTGAAGACAAACACCATTTTCACATCTTCCTGTCCAACTTACGTGTAAGTGCTATTATTCATGGTTATTATTTTCCTGTTTTCTGCTGACTGAACACATCAATGATTTATATTACATTGTTGTAACTAGGCGAGGGTCAATCTGGATTGTCAAGACGAGCAAAGCTTGCTTGTGCTTTTCAAGGAAGCATGGCAGCAGTATCGGTGTTACCTGAGGAAATCACACTTTGATGGCAAGTCTATAAACGAATTTCTGGTGAAGTCTCCTATGCTAAATTTAGAAGACATTGAATGGAAAAACCTTGTTATGCACTAGTCTCATTCCCAGGATGAGGTACTGTCTATGAAATCACATGACAATTTGAACTTCTACTTTTCCGCATGTGCCTTACAGATCTTTTTTGCAGGAAATCTGCTCGAAGAAGAATTCCGGTTTGAAAAGAACGACATGATATCACAAATATGCTGCCCGCTGCTTTCCTCTTGTTAGTACCTATTGTCCTATATCACTGTACTTGCATACATACCTGGTTCATTATGTGACAGCAGTATGGATGATAGCTTGCTTATCAATTGTTCGCTCCAAATTATCTGATATGTATGAATGGTTACATTAGTGTAGAATATATCCAATACCAATGTTTTTTTAGCTCTGCATTATTCTTCTAAGTACATGCTGTCCTTTATCAGTGTACTTATAATGACAGGTAGTTGTTCATGCACCATCACTCTGCAGCTTATTTTCCTTTGCCCTCCATTTTCTACACATCAGATCTATATTTACTCTTACCATAAGGTTGGTACTGAAGAAGTTTAGCTGTGCATTGCTCTTGGCTGTACCTTTTGCCTATATTGTTGCACTTACATTTATAGCTACTTGGTTATGTAACATCACCACTACAAAAAAAAAGACACGTCCATGACATTTTGGGCCGAACAATTTTTTTTCTGTCATACATATGACACATCTATGACGATAATTGTGACAAAACACGGTATCATCATAGATGTGGTGGGCTCCTACTTCTATGACAAAAAATCATGACAGAAAATGGGCTTTTTGTCCTGGGCGGGATGGAGATGCAGCTGCATGACATTCTTTTGGCCGTCCATGACGGAAAAAACCGTGGTAGAAGCGAGGGGGAGGAAAATTTCGGGGAGTTCCCGGTTACGGTGGGAGGTCGGGGTCCGAGCGATGCGCGTTTCTCTCGTACACGTACGTGCGTGTGTGTGAGGCGTTGGCTCTAACTCAACCCGAGTGAGGCATTGGGCTCTAACTGAACCTGAGTGATTGCACTACAGGCTACGCGTTACTAAACCCGAGCGATCGATCGATGGCTGTTAACTAAACTCGATCGAGTGATTCCTTCGCTACTGCTGCTAACTGAAGCCGATCGATTGGATGAATAGTGAGCGTTGCGCGGGGGGGGGGGGGGGGGGGTTGGCTGAACAGTGAGCGGTGGCATTGCCTCTAGATGAACAGGACCCCGTAGTGTGCAGTGTTGGATGAACAGTAGACGGTGGAGGGGTGCCCGTGGAGGGGTGGTTGAAAAGGACCCCGTGTTGTGGAGGGCTGGATGAACAGTAGACGGTGGAGGGGTGCCCGTGGAGGGGTGGTTGAACAGTAGCCGGTGGAGTAGCGCGCGGTGGAGGCAGGATGAAGAGGAGCCCGTGGAGGATGGAGGAGGTCGACGGTAGCCCGTGGAGGCTGGAGGAGGTCGACGGTGGAGATGAACAGTATCCCTTGGAGTCTCGTTTTGCAGTACGCCACACCCCTCCCGATGAACAGGACCCCCGTTTCGACCGTAGGAGGTCCGTTTCCTCCGTTTTGCGGTATGCCACACCCCTCCCGATCAACAGGACCCCGTTCCAAACGTAGGAGGTCCGTTTCCTCCGTTGTGCGGTACGCCAGGCCTCGTTTCCATCGCCTGTTCCGTCCAAGCCCTCACGATGAACACGACCACACATTCCGTTCCGACCTAGCCAGTTGGCTCCCACGCATTCTGTTGCATCCAGATGAACATGACGCATTCCGTTTCCTCCCCATGAACACGAGGACGATATTGTTTCTCCGTTCAGACCTAGCCATGTACACGAGCCCTCGCCGTACGTATGCGCAAGTAGGCATTCGAGACCCCGCCTGTATGTACACATACGTGGACATATTTTCTTTCTTGCACCCTGGCCGCTGTACGTACGTGTACATGCTACGTGCGTACCTCTACTACGACACGTGTGCGCCTCTACATCCACCAGTATATATGTACGTACATGTTCGCGACTAGAATGACAACGCTACGTACGCTTCGACCAGGTGGGTCCCGACTGTCAAGCACTTCCTTGCGTGCGAAGATGTAGCTGGTGGGTCCCAGCAGTCAGGGGGCGAATCGTTTTTTTTGCACGGACGCACTTCCTTGCGTGCGAAGATGTAGCTGGTGGGTCCAAGCAGTCAGGGGGAAACGTTTTTTTCACGAAATACGGTGGCCCGCCCGGTGGGTCCCTACTGTCAGGTGGAGGAATAATTATTTTGCACGTAATAAGGAGGCACTTCCTTGCTGCGGCTGTGGACCCAACTGTCAACCTCTCCACGTACATTCCACGTCCGATGGAAGCCGTTCCTTGACCACGTTGACCACGCCGTGCCGAGAGCACCAGGGCGGTGGACGACGGCGAGGCCTAGGAAGGGGACGACACGGAGCCGGGGAAGACGCGGCAGTGGATGCCCACGCGTAGAGGAGTACGAGGGTTCACTGGTTCGCTGCGGTGTGAGGCTGCCGTCGCCGCAGAATAACAGGGGGTGTGGGTGAGTAGAGGGATGGCCTGTCCAGTGGTGGGAGTAGTGGGGGGTGGTGAGGCCTCCGCCGCATCGCAGACGGCCACGGGAGGCAGGAGCACGAGGCACGACCGGCGCTAGTTTGGGCGGCTCGAGCAAGAAGACCGGAGGTTGAAGAAGCACTACGGCCGTTGGATGGACATCGTACGGTCACTAGAGCTAGAATCGTGCATATTGACTAAGTTGATGAAGCCCTCCATCCCCGTCAACTTAGTAGGCCCACATGTCAGCCTGCCACTATACTGGGTCACAGCTAACAGGGGGAGTATTCATTTATTTGTGCGTAATAAGGAGGCACTTCCTTGCGTGCAAAGATATAGCTGGTGGGTCCGAGCTGTCAGCGGGGGTAACATTTTTTCGCGAAATACAGAGGCCCTTTCGGTGGGTCCCCGATGTCAGGTGGAGGAATCATTATTTTGCGCATAATAAGGAGGCATTTCCTTGCCTGCGGCCGTGGACCTAGCTGTCAGCCTCTCCACATACAGTCCACTTCAGATGCATGTCAGTTGTTGACCATGTTCACCAGGCCGCGCCGAGAGCACCAGGGCGGTGGATGACGGCGAGGCCTAGGAAGGGAACGACACGGAGGCAGGGAAGACTCGGCAGTTGTTTCCGATGCGGAGGGGAGTACGACTGTACGAGGGTTTACTGGTTCGTCTACCGTCGCTGGAGAATAACAGCAGGTGTGGGTGACTAGAGGGATGGCTAGGCCAGTGATGGGAGTACGGTGGGGTGGTGAGAGCTGCGCGGCAGCACAGCCGTCCGCGGGGAGGAGGGAGCAGGCAGTCCCGCCGGCGCTTGTTTGAGCGGCTGGAGCAGGAAGAGCAGAGATTGAAGAAGCACGATGGCGGTTGGATGGACATCGTACGGTCACTGGAGCTAGAATCGTGCATATTCACTAAGTTGATGAAGCCCTCCATCCCCGTCAACTTAGTAGGCCCACATGTCAGCCTGCCACTATACTGGGTCACAGCTAATAGGGGGAGTATTCATTTTTTTGTGCGTAATAAGGAGGCACTTCCTTGCATGCAAAGATATAGCTGGTGGGTCCGAGCTGTCAGCGGGGGTAACATTTTTTCATGAAATACAGAGGCCCTTTTGGTGGGTCCCCGATGTCAGGTGGAGGAATCATTATTTTGCGCATAATAAGGAGGCATTTCCTTGCGTGCGGCCGTGGACCTAGCTGTCAGCCTCTCCACGTACAGTCCACTTCAGATGCATGTCGGTTGTTGACCATGTTCACCAGGCCACGCCGAGAGCACCAGGGCGGTGGATAACGGCGAGGCCTAGGAAGGGAACGACACAGAGGCAGGGAAGACTCGGCAGTTGTTTCCCATCCGGAGGGGAGTACGACTGTACGAGGGTTTACTGGTTCGTCTACCGTCGCCGGAGAATAACAGCAGGTGTGGGTGACTAGAGGGATGGCTAGGCCAGCGATGGGAGTACGGTGGGGTGGTGAGAGCTGCGTGGCAGCACAGCCGTCCGCGGGGAGGAGGGAGAAGGCAGTCCCGCCGGCGCTTGTTTGAGCGGCTGGAGCAGGAAGAGCAGAGATTGAAGAAGCACGACGGCGGTTGGATGGACATCGTACGATCACTGGAGCTAGAATCGTTTATATTGACTAAGTTGACAAATTCCACCGTCCCCATCAACTTAGTATGCCCACAAGTCAGCCTCCCACCATGGTGGGTCCCAGCTAGCAGGGGGAGTATTCATTTTTCTGTGCGTAATAAGGAGGCACTTCCGGTGGGTCCAAGCTGACAGCGAGGGGAACGTTTTTTTGCAAAATACGGTGGTCCGTCCGGTGGGTCCCAGCAGTCAGGGGCAAACGTTTTTTCCGCGAAATACTGGTGGCCCGTCCGGTGGGTCCCTACTGTTAGGTGGAGGAATAATTATTTTGCGCGTAATAAGGAGGCACTTCCTTGCGGCTGTCGTGGACCCAGCTGTCAGCTTCTCCACGTATAGTACTCTTCCGATGGAAGTCGGTCATTGAACACATTGACCGCGCCGCACTGAGAGCACCATGGCGGTGGACGACGGCGAGGCCTAAGAAGGGGACGACGCGGTGCCAGGGAAGACGCGGCAGTGGATGCCCAAGCGGAGAGGAGTACGAGGGTTCACTGGTTCGGCTGCGGTGTGAGGCTGTCGTCGCCGCAGAATAACAGGGGGAGTGGGTGAGTGGAGGGATGGCCTAGCCAGCGGTGGGAGTAGTATGGGGACGGTGAGGACTCCACGGCAGCACAGCCGGCCACGGGAGGCAGGAGCATGCGGCACGACCGGCGCTGCTTTGGGCGGCTGGGGCAAGAAGACCAAAGGTTGAAGAAGCACTACGGCCGTTGGATGGACACCGTTGACCACGCGGCACCGAGAGCACTAGGGCGGTGGACGACAGCGAGGCCTACGAAGGGAATGACATTGAGCCGGGGAAGACACGACAGTGGCTGCCCACGCGGTGGAGAGTACGAGGGTTGACTGGTTCGCCTGCCGTCGCCGGAAAATAATAGGAGGTGTGGGTGTGTAGAGGGATAGACAGGCCAGGGATGCGATTATGATGGGGTCGTGAGGCCTGCCCGGCAGCACTGCCGGCCACGGGAGGCGGGAGCAGGCGGTTCCGGCGGCGCTGGTTTGGGCGGCTGGGGCAGGAAGATCAGAGACTGAAGAAGCACGATTGCCGTTAGATTGACATCTAACGGTCTGACGCTGGTTGAGTTGATTGTTTACTAAGTTTCTTTTTTGAGAAACCTTGTGTAGCATGAATTTACTAGGCCCACAAGTTAGCCTCCAAATCTGTGGCATACAACATAAAGCCCATTTGCTATTTTTTATAATTTGCAGCCCATTTGCTAATTCTTAAGTAATTTATTACAACCCATTTTCTGCCCAGGACCATGGTCAAAAAGTTCAACCTTATTTTGCATATTTCAGTGGAGTCCGAACTATTGTAATCCCGAAATGATAAACATTTTTTTAAGAACTTATTGATTTGCGAAAAAAATCGTTTTGTTTTTGTAAGCAAATAAGACGTGGGACAATTGTGTTGGTTTAAGGGAAAACCAGTGGTAAAAAAATCAGCGCTGGGTGGGAAAATACAACGAAATAAGGATGTAAATATGAAAAGGGAATTTCATTTGTTTTGAATATAATGACACGTGTATATGAACTAGTAAAACTATAGGTAGAGATTAGAAAACGGATGTAGGACATGCGTTTCAAGAGGAAAATAGAACTGGGCTGTGTGTTTGATCAGTAAAAAAACTGCCTGCGGATGTTGTATGACAAAATATAACTAACGCTAGCGGGCCAGATGCCAGTAGATACCTACTAGATCTTTGTGCACCGTTGTCGTCATGGGCTAGGCCTGTTAAAAACAAAACCAACCCTGGGCAGTCTGCAGCCCAGTTGAAACTTGCTCGACCTGAAAAAACAATATACGTGCTCAATAAACGAGAGAATTCTGCAAGTATAGACTGATAACTGGGATGCAGCACAGATATTGTTTTTTATCATGATAATAAGTGCATGCACTTGTTTCGAAAAAATTGGAGAACTGGGAATTCGAACGGCGGGTGCTTATGCTACCCATCAAATAAAAATCAGGTGCCTGAAAATTCGTTTCGAAACAAATGATTCAGCTTTATATCCACGCCGACCCTCGACATGATGGTTGGAAGCAAATGCAAGTTCATACCAAAAGATTGTTAACAACAATACCAACTTGGGGACGACAAGGTACTACAACTACCAATACCAAACTAACTTATAATATTTTTACTCCTGGCCCTAGTGTTCGTCTGGTAGAAAATCTTGAAGAGGACCAGTTCCCGCTCCTTCTCTTGCTCCAGGTCCCCAAGGTGGTACTAGTGCATCACCCAGTTGGTCCTCTACTGGTCGAAGTTCTTGTTGGTGTGCAGCACCAGAACCTTTTTTGCTCCCCGTCTACCGGCCGTTCACCATCACCGTCAAGGTATTGCCGGTCTTGTGCCACATCGCGTGCATGCCGCACTCCGACTGTATCTTGCGACGCGTCCACTTACCCCTTTTGAATGCCCTGGAATTGCGCTGGAAGAAATGCTTCCTTAGGCCACTCAATGTGATACCTGCAGTATTGTGGAATACAGGTTTTAGTGTACCTAGTTGGCATTTTCATAACATCTTTGGCATGTTGCAGTCACTTGTTTCACTTTTTATTAACTGTCAAATTGTATTTGCTTCACCAGGTCTGCGTCTAATAAGAAAAATAGAGCTATAAACAAAGGAATATGTTTGTGCAAGTAGACGGCCGATCCGTGTCTTACCTGGAAGTTTCTCAGGTTGGGTGTAGCATATGTTGTGCTAACTGTCGATGGTTGGTATGAAAAAATTGATCAGAGACTGAAATCTTGTGCTGTCAGCACTCACTTTGGCCTCAAGGTGCTCGATCAGCTCCTGATCCGTGGGATCGAACTTGATGCCAGCCGGAAGCACCGGCCAATCCTTCTTCGACTTGCATCGGTAATTCTAGTTATATGGTACTCAATGTATGATCAATCGACTGTTTTAAGTGAATGATGAATGATTTTGATAGATAATTGGTACTCCAAATCTGAAGTACAGAATACCCGAACACGCCGCCGGGATTCTTGTGTCACCTCACGCGCAGCGTGTTGTCACGTCAATTCAATGTGCGGACATGATGAATAATTTGACCGACGTATACTAGTACTGCTATTGTACTACTTACTAGTCGTATTTAGTGTCACATTTTATACATAGGTTTAACTTACAAGTACGCACTTGAAGCCTAACTGATATATATATATATATATGGCTTCTGCACAGCATCTCCATCATCATTATCAGTACATCCTATGCAGGTGAGTTAGTATGCACTTGATCCCAGGAAGGTATCTATCCTTCAAACCAGAGGAGTGCTTCAAACTAACAACAATACATAATATCCAACAAAACAGGGTCGTGCTACAGTAGTAGAATACATGGCTCAGTCTAGATATCAGCACGAATCAAGTTGTTCATATTTTGCTATTGGCATGAACCACATCGCCGCATGTCAGGTTTGCAAAAGCCATCCATCGCATGGAAGCTTGATGCCTTTCACACACTGAAGATTATCTGGCAACAAGCTGTGTCCACGAAACTCTAGATATGGTGATTCATGAAAACCATGGTATGATGTGTAAACACAGCCCCCCCTCGCGAATGGAAGTTGCATAGCACAGTAATCATCGCCGGTGATATGATCAATGATTGGTTGGATGATCAGATAATTGAGCCCGAGGAACAAGGAGTGGTTGCCGAGGCTGTAAACCCGCCTCCAGTTGAATACGCCTGGCCTAACGGAGCTGGGATCTTTCTCGAACACGAAGCAGCCATAGACATCAATGTCACGAACGCCCCACACATTGTACTGCATGTGGTTTGATGTAATGGTTTGGTCAATTTGGTACGTTCGAATGAGCATCAAATGATCAACGTCAGCTGAACGAGCGATAAACCACCACCCATCGGCTGGTATGATTCCAGGTCCTGGAATCATCAAGGCTAGCGCATTTGAGCCTGCTGCAACAATTCAAATTGGAGACCAAAAGGACAAAAATAAACAATCATGTTCAGAGTATGTGTGGAATTAAGATTATTATAACAGTGACACATATCTTAGACAGAGAATTGCAATGCCGTGGTCATAATCATACCCCAAGTTAAAAAAATAAGCCAATGGCTTTCATATTCTAGCAATATGTCATGGTTCAAACATCATGTAACTTTGAGAGGAAAACAGCTATGACATCGCCTACTCATATTCTACCATAGCACTTACTACTACTGTTCTCATATCAACTCTAAGCAATAACATGCGTTGTTATAAAAATCTTGTAAACGAGAGTAACATATAGTAGTCATGATGTTATGCTCATAATATGTGTTCTAACAATCATTAGATGCCAATTGTTCTCATATCAACTCTAACAATAACATGTGTGGTCATAAAAATCTAGGAAATGCGAGGAACACATAGCAATGATGTGGTTATAGACATGCTATGCATTCTAAATTTGTAACAAATGAACATGCAGTCGTATTCATAAGGTAAAGATGAGATGAGACAGAACAATTACACGACGATAGATTCCACCAGTATAGGCAGCCCATCTGTGCGTCGACCGCGTAAACGATGCCATCGTGCACTATAGCATCAGACAGAAATGTTTCCTCAACAGGATTGATGATGAGCCATAACCATGTATGGCGACCGGATTCCAGATAGACTAATCCCATGTTGAACAAGGCAATGAGCTTGTAATCCATGTAGTCTTCTGATGGTGTGGGCACTTCGCAGATTACAACTTTCTGCAAACAGAGGTCGAGCCAAAAGCTTGACACGTCTCATGCGTAGTAGGTAGGAGTGTCCGGCGGGCCGCGAGGCTCGATTTCAGCGGTATCCAACGATGGAAGGGTGATCTCTCGCTGGGTGTAGATATCCACGAGACGCCACGGACTACCGGTGTGGTGGATGAGGACGATTGAGTTGGCCTTCATGCCCGCCCAGTAGTGGCCGCGCATGAAGGACAGGTGGACGGGTAGTGGTAGCATGTCGAGGGGCACCACGGCAACCTTCGTAGGATCGTCAAGTCGGTGTCTGGGCCACCTACGAGGATCGGGCATCAGCAAGCAGGGTGTCTTGAAAAGAGCCGTCCGGTTGCAGACGAGTAGACGGTACAAAGACACTGAGCATGCGGCCAGACGGACGGTGCTGAGTAGGTCCATACGACTACAGATCTTCTCCAAGAGAACATCGTGGAGGGAATTCCAATCACGGCTCTGCGTGTTAGTCTGTTCTGCCATTGGGGTTTTCGGTGCCTGCGAGCCTACGGGGAAGTGGATTCGGGCATGCAAGCGAAGAAGCTTCTCCTCGTGTGGCCGAGCAGTGAGCGGGGGGATATGGTATGCGCGAGCTACCAAGGAAGATGGCGCGGGTGGGCGAGCAATGAGCGGGGGTAAATGGTGTACGGCCGACGATGGGAAAGAGAGGAGGAATAAGAAGAGAGGGGGAAGAAGAGTGGAAGACGGGGAAGAAAGTGCTTTAAATCTCCATTGTACTAGTACTACTACCAGGATATACCATCCTTCGGAGTGTAAATAGTTACACCGATGACATGTGGGTCTACCACAAGAGGGCCCATATGTCAGTTAATGGAGGCCAAAGGTGCGTAGGCGTATTTGCGGAAGCATTCTCTACTGGCAAACATGATGGCAGTACTGGGTAAGGCTGATTTAGTAACACCAAGACGCTGGTTTAGCTTATTAATTACGTGTCCCATCTGCTGCAGCATGTATGTCACTTCACTGCGAAGACTAGTTGAATAGTTCTCTCTGACCGAGATGGGGAATTATGGATCGCGAGGACTTCCTTTCTACAGTATCCCTATGCCTCTATGCTCACTTCACTCATTTTGCTCCGTACCTAGTCACTTGTTGAATTCTGTAGAAAGACAAATACTCCGTATTTGCGAACAGAGGGATGCTTTTACTCCGTACTATTTGGGAATAGAGGGAGTATCACCATATGGAGGGAACTGAGGAAGCTTGAAATATGAACATGTCAATGGCAGGGAGTAAGCCCCATGCATGCATGCATGCATGCAACACTCACACGTACACATGGACGCACGCAAAACTCATGCACCCGTGCGGCACACAGCACACGACGCAACACACATGCTCATGCTCAAGTGCTCAACCTACTCCCTACGTCCGTGAAAGACTGTACATTTAGAGATTTACACATTGACCAGGGCATAATTAACGCCCAAAAGTAGCAGACTTATGTGTGCATGCGACCATTGAGATAAGAAGATTAAATGAAGGCTGTTGCATGCTATAATTAAGGATAGACATGTAGCCTATACCTACAGCACAAGTTGGTGCATTAGTCAATCAATATCGATTTAGATTAAAGGCTAAATGCATTAGAAGTGTAGATGTACATCATGTACTACACTCTTTGTTTTGTAGCCGATGTACACTCTTTGTCGGAAGACCGAGGGAGGACACGTGCATGCACTCACATACACAGCCAGGGCGGTTCGCACGCAAGGGTTGGACTCGTGTCGCGCCTGCGTAATGTTTTGTTTAACTGATTTCTTTGCTCTGCCAACTGACAGGTGGGACACAGAAACCAGGTGACAATTTAACCAATCAACAAAGTGCGATGTCGTCTATGTGGCCGGTCAGTAGGGTGCAATACGGTGCTCTACGATGAGCTAGTGATCGTATAATCTCCGCAAAACTATATATAGTGACCGTGAAGAGCGTATTGTTACATACGTTGACCGCCAGTGTATTTTTCTCGTTTCAAATTAAGCCATATTAATCGGAAAGGACGCAGTATGGACTACTACTAGTACTAGTACTGCTTTGATGTGTCCTGTCAACTCGCCCAACGAGGAGAAGCTTGCTTACTACGCCTCTCCCTCGCCCACGCGCACGGTGGTTCGCAGGACAAGGAGAGAGTTTTTACTACAACGCCCTCTCCCTCTCCCTCTCCCTCTCCCTCGCCCTCGCCCTCGCGGTAGACGTGCAGCAGTTCAATCAATATTAGATTGCCAGAAGCATATTCTACTGTAGTATCATCATTGTTGGACCTTCCGAAGAGGCGAAGAGCCAAGTGCAAGGTTCACATGAGTATGAACTGTTGAACCTCCCGAAGAGGCAAAGAGCCAAGTGCAAGGTTTTATAGGAGTTGTCGTCCTAGTAGGAGTGTACTACAACTACAGCGAACGATGCTACTGTATGATGTCACCATGTCACGTATATCCAAAGTTGTGCCACCTTTTTTTCTCAAAGAGTGTGTTGGAGCACGTGCAACAACCACACAAGTTGCACGTACACATAACACATTTACTAGTAATAAATTCTAAAGGACAAATGCCAGTATGCCACACAATTTCATCTCCAATTCATGTGATAAATTTGTGCTCGACTGGTCTACATATATTCACAGCGCTACCGTTCACAATTACCGTACTCCAATTACACGTTATAGATGGGCTACATGCATGTCCTCCTCCAGGCTCCAGTCCCTAGTGTTCTTCATGGATGGCACGATCCATAGCGGTGGGCAACGGGAATCATTGTCGCAGCTTTCTTGTCCGGTCCACACGATGGAGACTCATCCAAGCTGAAGCGGCATAAATCAGGGATAGCGTGTCCCAGCATGTTGTTCATCCGGCAGTGCGCAATGAAGACACAACCATGCTTCATGAACGGCAGGCCTTCCGTGTCGTGCACGGAAGGTGGCATCCGCTTCACAATGCGGTAGCTGTCCCCGATGAAAAGCGAGTATTCTCCAGGAGTGTTCCTCGGCACCCACGTAGCATCACGGGGGTTGAACTCAGCGCCGTTCATCTGGTACACACGGCATCCCAGATCTGGACACATGGTGACATACATAGTCAAGGTCCATGCATAATAATGTTGTGCTCAAATATGGCGGTCAGCAATACTGTGCAGCAAATAGTACTACTCCGGTATAGAGGTAGTAAAATAACCGGCTTATTATATATAGCCACTCTTGGCTACATGGATGAGATAGTAAGACATGGAAAAACAAAAATGGTGGCAGCTAGTGGGTTCAAGTTTTCAAGGGCCTAGCTAGCTATACACGTACTCCAAGGTAAAAAGTACTCCTACAAGTACTACTAAGTATACTACTAGTACAACAATGAAAGAGAAGGCGAGAGGGTTAAAAAATGGAATACCTAGGTAGATGATGACGGTCCGATCATGGTAGATTGTGTGACCATGTTGCACATCAGTGGTACCATGGGTAACGATTTCTAAGATAGTTGATCCCAACATGCCAAAGTTAGCTACAAGGTTCCAGGTTAGACCGAATCGCGGATGCAAATGCACATCCAGGATCGGCGATCTTATTTTGATCGGGGGATGACTGGTCCCTGCAAAATAATAGAGTACCGTTAGGGATGCAAATGATGGTTTGTGCATTCCGTTTGTAATCTCCCGTACCGTAGGATGGCAACCAGATGAAACAAGTCCCCTGGCTTGTCACCGCGAAGATGCGGCCTAGATGGCACACGGCGTCTTCCAACGTGTAGGGGTACAAATCTGCCGCCGCCAACATGCGCCAGCCTCTGCCGTTACTGTGTCTTGCATTGATGGCAATCCTTATGTCGAACAACGCGATGAGATAGTAATCATTGTAGCTGCGTCGCTTTGTCGGCGGGTCCGTAATTTCTATCTTCTTCAATCTCATGTAGGCATGATCATACGTATTCAAGCCCAGCCAGTCTGGAAGGCCGATCCCAATGGTGGAGAAGGGGTCTACCGAAATGGCTGCACTGCTGTGGATGTTGTGCAAAATGACGGTTGTATCCGGCCGGAGGTATGCAAGCCAATCTTCATTGGCACCGACCCAGACCTATATATAAGACGGTGGGCAACGGAGAAATTACGGGATGGAAATGGAATAACTATGTACTACATGATCAAACTCCATTACTGACCTGCTCATCGGACAAAATCCGACTACCTCTCAACGTCAGCAACTCTAGCGAAGTCGACATGCAACCATGGCCAGGGAGCGGTGGATTGTTCAAAGGATTGTCCCATAGAAGAACCTTCTCCTCGAGGATGCATGGAAGACCAACAAGCATGGCCTTTTCCCAAGCCTTTTTAAGCAGCGTCTTGAAAAAGTTGGTGTAGGAAGCACCAAGTCTTGCGGCGGTGAGGACGTCGGAGCGGCGTGCGATTTCTCCCAAACGAGCATCGTCCAAGGTCTCCCAGCCCCGATGAGGAGGAGAACCGCCTGGCGAATCTATGGGAGCAGCGACGAACTGCCTTCTCTTCAGGGGGAGGGGAACTGGCGAGGAGGAGATAAGAGTGTAGTAACTGCAGGGCCTCGTCCCTTCCAACTGTAGATCGTTCCTCAGCGAAGGGGTGAGGCTATTATTTACTACTAGTACTAGCATTATGGAACGTTATGGGATTGCATTATACTGTAAAAAATAGTACTAATAAGAAATTTTTGGCACTAGGTAGTAGTTTTTGGCGTGGATTAAGAAATTTTTGGTATGTTTTTGCCATTTTTTGTACACGCCAACTAGTGTCAAAAAACGTCTTACATTATGTGACGGAGGAGTACATACTCATACTGTAGCAGTACCAGTAATACTTTTCTCAACTAGTAGTGCGATGTACTGTACTTCTAGTCTAGTCTAGTATAGCGCAATAGTTTTGAACTCTTGAATCTCAGGGCCAAGGAGCTACAGTTGGAAGTGGAGGGTACTACTGTTCTCTAGAACCATCGCTGTACTATCAATGCAGGGGAAGTACACCTGCGTAGTGGCCCAGTGGGTACTCTCGGTGCTATATTCAGCCGCTCCTCTCACGTAGGAGTAGCTGGCCTACTCAGCCGCTCCTCTCATGCACACACTAGCGACGATTACTGCGGGGGCAAAACATTTGAGTTATTTGATACAGCGAGACTAGGCTTTTCGCTTCCATTTGTGGAGGTGTAATGGATCTCGTCGAACATTGTTAGTAGTTCCTTCTTTATGAATGAGATGAAGCAAAGCTTTTGCCTCCGTTTAAAAAAACACGTCAAGAGGAATTTCTTTTATAGTAGAGCCGATAATGCAGTGAAGTCCATGCGTGGAATGCCACAAGCTACAGAGTAGTAGGAGAGCACTTTACGTACAGAGCCATATTGCACAGTTCCCAATGCCCCGCTAGGCTTTTCTGGCTCCTCGGGCTTAATTGGGAGGCGCTAGTTTAAATATGCTACTAGCTGATGAGGAAGTTGCAAGCGAGGTGCAGCTAGGGCGAGCACGCGAGCCACGGGATGCTGGGAAGGAAAACCCGTTCACGTGGCTAGGCTATCCAGTGCACCCAGATTGTGGGGCCGCACGTCAGTTCGACTTCAAAACTCAAACTACCCGTGTAAAATATTGGCTCGCAGCAAAGTGTAGTAGTACTATTTTTTTTTAAAAAGGCCGCCGTGCGTTCGGCCGGGATCGAACCCACAAAACGAGGTATACATTCCCGCGACCACGAGTAGTACTCGTTGGAGTACAACGCAACCTAGAATCGCCTTTTGTCGCTAGTAGTACGTACATTGTTCCTTACAAGAAACCCCTAATAATGCAAGAAACCACTAAAATGCCAAGAAACTACTACCACTTGCATACGTGGCATACTTAAGATAAGACTACCTTATCAACCATTTTACATGCTCTTACCAACAAAAATCCTCGAGTGACCTCCTACCTCCGGCCCGTCCACCTAGTCATCCTCGCCCTTGGGACGCAGCTATCGCCGCCGGCAGAAGGCGAGGTCAAAACCGCTAGCGGTGCAGAGCCCATGTTGCGGCAGCCTAGATGCCAGCTCCGTCCGGCGCTCGCGGCCGCTAGCTAGCCAAGATAGTTCCGTCTAGTTGCTTGTCTGCAAGGTTTGCTAGCTAGATTGGCACGGCAGCGTGGCGGCTTTCTCACGCGCGCCACGCTCAGGCCAGCCATCTGGCTCGAGCGAAGGCCAGCGCGGCGGCTTGCTTAC
Organism: Triticum timopheevii; assembly: GCA_963921465.1. Taxonomy (NCBI): domain Eukaryota; kingdom Viridiplantae; phylum Streptophyta; class Magnoliopsida; order Poales; family Poaceae; genus Triticum; species Triticum timopheevii. Next base: position 237,700,716 of record OY997266.1, on the reverse strand, counting down.
TCGTGAGTCACGCTCGGGCCAGCCAGCCAACCAGTGCAGAGGCCAGCGCGGTGTCCAGCCCGTCCGGCGGAGCGGCGGCTAACTCGCTCATCACCGGCGCCACCGACGAACATGCATCAGTACTGTTTGAAGTAATGCTCAGGATAAATAATGATTTGAGGGGGAATAACAGGATAGAAGGTCAGATGTGGGTCCCTCGTGTCAACGGTCAAACAAAATCTGTTGGTTTAAGCTACCTCGTCAGCACGGACATGTGGGCCAACCCTGTCATAAATGGGTTTAAACGAACCTAATCGGTAGGAGTACTAGGTAGTAGTTTTTGGCGTGGATTAAGAAATTTTGGGTATGTTTTTACTATTTTTTGTACAATAGATTCTTCCTAGGGCTGGTTGGTAGTGGTAGTTTTTTGTTAAGTACTCTACATATTGTAAGTAGGAGTGGAAGTTACGCTTTGGAAGCCAATAAGCAAGGCTAGTTACATAGTTCATATGTGTACATGATTGGAAGTAAATATCAACTATGAGTGACTAATATCTTGATGGAAAACTCGAAACTATGGAATACTAGGGAAAAAATGCATGGTTGGAAATACTAGCAATGTTCATGTCTGTTGCAACGAATCATAATTAGAATAATGCTTATTCACAAAATTGGTACAAAACTCTCTAATTTTGATATACATATGTCACTAGAGATATATTATGTTTCAATTAGAATATATTCCTTGGGCTGTTTTGGTGAGGTCAGGGAGGGATGTGGTTGGTTTAAGATATTAATTATGGGTTTTTCTGCAAATTGGTAGACAAGTGGGATGTTGTTGAGAAAAGGCAACAAATTACCTCACAATTGTTAGATGTAGATCTAATGGTCAGAAACGATGGATGGCAGACACACCCGCATCACCAACTTAGTCTTGTGTAGGAGTACTAGCAAGATCCGTGCATTGCACAAAACATCAAGATGCATTTTTTTATAAAACACTTGTTTTGATTGACCCTTGCGGGAGTAATCCCATGTGTAAAAACTAATGATATCTCGAGAAATATGAGATAAGGTGAAGAGGAGTGGGGTGTGGTGGTGGTTGGTGGTCGGACTGAGCGGAGGCATGGGGATTGACGACGCCGGCAACGGCCACCAGGCCAGTTTGTTCCAGAGGCTTCCTTTCTTAATTGCTCAACAATGAGGTTTGTTGGAGACAGGGATGAACGAGGGAAGGCCTTGTCTGCAAATATGGAGAGGGGTGCGGGTATCTTTTAGTTTAATTTCCATCCGTCAGATATAGATCGGACGGTCTATATTGCAAGATGGCACACGTACCATCATCACCAACTCAGTTTTTTATAAGAGAAGAAATATAAGTATGGAGATACAGACGTATTATCGATACTTGCTTCCGTAAACTAGCATCTACATTCTATTCAACACCTCGGCATGTGGGGACTTAGCACAATGACTTCTCGACTGTGTAAAACAAAGATTTTCCCGTTGCCGACAAGGAGGGGGTGACGGCGGCGCGCTTTTTGGCTTGCTCTAGTCCTAGTAGTCATACTAGGTGGTCTAAGCACGTGTAGATTTATTCTTTTTCACGTCTCGTGTTCGCCGTACTGCCATGACTGTTGATGAATAGACGGTAAGTTATTCCCGGGGAAACCCTTGTTGAGCGTGTGCGATATCTTAGAGACTGAGGCAATGATAACAGATTCTTTGTGTCTATGTGTGTGGAGGTGAAAGTGCAACTATCCCTAGGTGGTTTTGGTAATTCCTAACAGCATATAGCTCATTGAACTAACATCATTCCAAGATGAACATTTCAGGAAAAGCTGAATGAACGGCATGGCATGGATGAGAAAAGTGGATCCCTCAAAATGCTAAGGATGAAAGGATTGGCTCTAGCTCAAAATCTCAAGACTCTACATTTTATATTTTAGTGATCCAAGATCACATTGAGTCTATAGGAAAAGCCAATACTATCAAGGAGGGATGAGGTGTTGCTTAATGAGTTTCTTGCTCCACAGTGCTTAGTGATATGCTGCAAAACCCTCAACTACTTTCTCATATCCACATATGACCTAAACCAAAAGTCAAACTCGGCCCTACCGATTCTTTCTACCAGGCGCCACCGAGATTAGATGTCATAGCCACTGCCACAAACCCTAGGCAAATTGGTCTCACCGATAGGGATCTCGGTCTCACCGAGATGGGGTTGTAATCTCTCTGTTTCCCTTCGTAACATTTCAGTACCACCAAGATGAGCGATCAGTCCCACAGAGATTGCAACGTAAACTCCCTGTTTCCTTTTCGTAACATTCCGGTCCAACCGAGATGAGCGAATCGGTCCCACCGAGTTTACCTGACCAACTATCTGGTTAGCTTATTACCACAATCGGTCTCACCGAGTTAGTGAAATCGGTCTCACCGAGATTACGTTATGCCCTAACCCTAACCATATCGGTCCTACCGAGTTGCATGTCGGTCCCACCGAAAATTCTAACGGTCACTAGATTTGCTGAATCGGTCCGACCGAGTTTCTCAATTCGGTCCCACCGAGTTTGGCAAGTTGTGTGTAACAGTTAGATTTTGTGTGGAGGCTATATATACCCCTCCACATCATCTTCATTCGTGGAGAGAGCTATCAGAACAAACCTACACTTTGAACTTGCTGTTTCTGAGAAGGAACCACCTACTCATGTGTTGAGGCCAAGATATTCCATTCCTACCATATGAATCTTGATCTCTAGCATTCCCCAAGTTGCTTTCCACTTAAACCTTCTTTCCACCAAATCCAAATCCTGTGAGAGAGAGTTGAGTGTTGGGGAGACAATCATTTGAAGCACAAGAGCAAGGAGTTCATCATCAACACACCATTTGTTACTTCTTGGAGAGTGGTGTCTCCTAGATTGGATAGGTGTCACTTGGGAGCCTCCGACAAGATTGTGGAGTTGAACCAAGGAGTTTGTAAGGGCAAGGAGATCGCCTACTTCGTGAAGATCTACCGCTAGTGAGGCAAGTCCTTCGTGGGCGACGGCCATGGTGGGATAGACAAGGTTGCTTCTTCGTGGACCCTTCATGGGTGGAGCCCTCTGTGGACTCGCGCAACCGTTACGCTTCGTGGGTTGAAGTCTCCATCAACGTGGATGTACGATAGCACCACCTATCGGAACCACAGCTAAAAAATCACCGTGTCTCCAAATTGCATTTGAATTCTTCAAACCCTTCCCTTTACATTCTTGCAAGTTGCATGCTTTACTTTCCGCTGCTCATATACTCTTTGCATGCTTGCTTGAATTGTGTTAAGATTGCTTGACTTGTGCTAAGATAGCTAAAATCTGCCAAAGACTCAAATTGGGAAAAAGATAAGTTTTTATTTTGTCAAGTAGTCTAATCACCCCCCTCTAGACATAGTTTCGATCCTACAAGTGGTATCAGAGCTTTGGTCTCCATTTGCTTTGATTTCCATAACTTTTGGTGGTCATAGCCTTGGTTTCACAACCTAGGAGAGTATGGCGTCTAGCAAAGGAAATTATCACCATAGAGGTCCTTACTTTGATGGTACTAATTTTGCTAGTTGGAAGCATAAGATGAAAATGCATATTCTTGGACATAACCCCTCTGTTTGGGCTATTGTGTGTATTGGCATGCAAGGTGAATTCTTTGATGGGAGAGAACCGAACCGTGAAGCTAGCATGGTAGAGTTGAAGATGCTGCAATACAATGCTCAAGCTTGTGATATCCTCTTCAACGGATTGTGCCCCAAAGAATTCAACAAAATCAGCCGTCTTGAGAATGTAAAGGAAATTTGGGACACTTTGATCGATATGCACGAAGGTATCGACTCCGTCAAGGAATCCAAGTTGGATGTGCTCCAAAGTCAACTTGACAAGTTGAAAATGAAGGATGGTGAAGGTGTCGCTGAAATGTACTCTAGGCTTGCTCTTATCACAGATGAGATTGCCGGCTTATGAAGTGAAGAGATGACCGACAAATTCATCATCAAGAAGATCCTAAGAGCTTTGGACAGAAAATATGATACCGTGTGCACATTGACCCAAATGATGCCCAATTACAAAGATCTCAAGCCAACGGAAGTCATTGGAAGAATTGTTGCTCATGAGATGTCACTCAAGGATAAGGAGGAACTTCACAACAAGTCAAGTGGTGCCTACAAAGCCTCATGTGAAGCCCCCACATCATCAAGTGAGAAACAAACCTTCAATGAAGAATTGAGCTTAATGGTAAAGAACTTCAACAAGTTCTACAAGAGTAGAAGCAAAGAAAGAAGCTCCAAGTCAAGGTCCTACAATGACAAAAGATCTTCTAGTTGAGAGCGCAATTTCTACAATTGTGGGAGACCCGGACACTATTCCAATGATTGTACGGCACCCCACAGAAGAAGAGAAGAATCACCCAAGAGGAGAAGTAGAAGAGAAGAATCACCACCAAGAGAGAGGAGTAGTAGAGATGATCGTTATGAACGAAGAACATTCCGGAGAAGCAAGGATTCAGAAAAGAAGGACAATTCATCAAGGAGCTACACAAAACAAAGACATCAAGCTCATGTTGGTGAATGGGTGTCCAGCTCTGACTCTAACAATCACTCCGAGAGAAGCTATCACTCCGACTCCGAATATACTCAAGATGAAGGTGTTGCCGGCATAGCACTTGTGTCAACCAACTCCTACGACATATTTGATTCACCAAATGAAGGACTTGGAAGATGCTTCATGGCTAAAGGCCCAAAGGTAACACATCGTCCCGGGTATGTTGATTTCAATAGTGATGAAGATGACTTCCTAGGTGATGATGCTTTACTTGTTGACAACTCTAGTGATGAATACTATGATGAAACGTCAATTAATCGAGAACTTTTAAGATAAAACGAATGACAATGATAAGGAGATGATTGAACTTCTAACTAAAGAGCTAAACACTCTTAAGTTAGCTCATGAAACTATCTTAGAAGATCATCGAGAACTTTTAAGGACTCATGGGAAGTTACGCTTTGAAAATCTCAACCTTGAGCAAGAGCATGAGTTCTTAAAGGCAATCAATGATGATCTCCATAAGAAAAGTTTTTCTTACATTGCCAAGCGTTTACTCTTATCCACTTACATGCCTCAAGTCAAGTCCATTAACAACAACAAGAAGGATTCTTCCTCTAGTAGTAACAATAATCACGCTAAATCAAATATTGTTGCTTCTAGTAGTTCTATTGATTCCACTAATGATTCTCTTAGCCAAGTTACAATTGAGCAAGAAAATAGCTTATTGAAGGGAATTATAGAGAAAGGTGTTTACAAGAGCCTTTCTGGGAGTAAGCAATTTGAGGAAATTGTGCGCAAGCAAGGAAGGCACCGGAAAAATGAAGGTGTTGGTTTTGAACGAAAGTTCAATGCTAATGGAGTTGAGTGGGAAGAAGATCAATACCCCAAGACGAAGTTTGTTCCTCAACAAGAGAAGTATGATCCTACTTCCTTCAAGGGGACACAAGCTCAAGATGATCTTGCACCACAAGACCACAAGCAAAAAGGCAAGGACAAGCTTTAAGAGGAGATTGATGCATTTGAAGAAGCTCCTAAGGCCTTGGTCAAGTGGGTTCCCAGGACTACATCAAGCTCTACTTCATCAACTACAACTACAACTCCAAGGATTCCCATCAAGATGATGTGGATCCCAAAGAAGAAGAACTAGAGAGTTCTTGAGGGTGACTCCGCCAACATATTTCACTAATATCTTTTTGGCAACTACAAGTGCAATCAACTTCCACATCTTGCACTAGTTCAAGGAGTCACAAACCCTCTTGTTGGTAAGACAAGGGACGAGGTAACCTAATGCTTTCATAGACATCATCTTGTGTGTGCATCACTCTATGTCTATGGATATCCTTATTTTTTCCATGTGGGATTAACCCGTGTAGGTATTGAAAGTGCAACTCACTCCAAGGGATTGCTCCAAATGATCTACATCAACATTGAGCATCCACATCTTTAACACCTACATGAAGTCATCATCGACAAAACCCAAGGCTAGTTTATCCCTCTAAGGGGGGATCTCACATCTAGGGGGAGCTTAACTCTAAGAATTGAGTCAAAGCAACTCTAATGGTGTGAACACATCAATGCATTATGTAAAAGTGGTAACCCCACTTGAGCTTAAACGATGAGTATGACCTATGATCAAATGTTCTCATTTGACTCCTAAGTCAATATACTCATACATAGATGACCTAGTCATCGCCAATTGCTTGATAGATGCTAGAATTGGTTGTGCATGCTTGTCACATATTTCATTTGCCATTTTATTCTGTGAGCATGTTGGTTGCATATTTTACTCATTCGAGGACATCCACTTGTTGCTTTGATTGATTGGTTTCTTTTTATTTTGCCAAGTGGACAGACAAGAATGCCTAAGAACCATGTCTAGCTATCTATGCTTTTCTCGTCTCAAACTCTATTCATGCTACATCACAAAATTTGATCAATTCAGAATTGAACCACTCTATGTGAGGAGCACTCAGAGTTCCCGATTCGTCATAGACTTAAACTTCCAAAACTTCTTTGTGCATTTCGGTCTGACCGATTCCTCCATTTCGGTCATACCTAGATCACTAAGTCGATCTAGGTTTTCAACCTTGGTGCAACCGATTTGAACTTTTCGGTCATACCGAGTTGCTGTAACTGTATACAGTTATGCATCTCGGTGCCACAAAGTTGTTCCACTCGGTCACACCGACAGGGTCGGGCTATATATACTCACGGGCAAAAATTTGGAAACTTTCTCCAAACCCCTTTGCCCGCGCATAGCTCGCTCTGCCTCCAGGGTCTCCGGATCGTCTCCTCGTTGGCAGCCGCCCCCTGTCGCTGGTCTCCGCCGCCGTCAACGGAATTCACCCCTGCCATTGCTGCCATAGCGAGTTCATCACCAAGCTAGGGTATGCACTCGATCACAGTGTTATCCCCGTATGATTCCTAGCACATTGTGTTCATTATGATTCTTGCCACGTTTGAAACAATTCTATCCAGTCAAAACAATCCTTAGATTAGAAGTGAATTGAAAATTTAGGGTTAGGTTTCCGCCGAAACCATCTCGGACCCACCGGGTTGCAGAACTCGGTTCCACCGATTTGGCGAATGCCATTGCACAAGTGATTCTCGGTCTGACCGAGAATTGAAAATTGGTGTGACCGAGTTCAAGACTTTGTGAAACCCTTGCAGTCTCGGTGCCACCGAACTGTGACTCGGTCTGGCCGAGTTCACTAATTTAGGTTCCAAAAGCTGCTTCGGTATCACCGAGTTTGCAAGTCGGTTGATCCGAAATGCTTTCTGTGGAAAACTAAAACTAAGTTTTTGAGTCATTCTTTTGCAAAAACCTCTGTATTTTGTGATGCTCATCCACTCTATCTCATCTACATCTATTCATAGGGTCAGCAGTCAGTGTTTGCAATATGTCTGATCAAAGTGATAGCTAGAACAAGTCAGAGGAGCAGGTTCAGATGAGTGAGGGCACTAGTCCCTCTAGTACCTCAGATGAGGGCAGCAGGAGCACCCCAAGCAATCTGCCTAAAGCTGCCACCAGGGCCAGAAGGATGAAAACCTCAGAATCTGAGGATGAAGACTATGTGGCAGTAGAGGATGAGGCCACTTCCAAGAAGAAGGTGGTCAAGAAAAAATATGGGTCAGCTGCAGCCACTAAGCCAGTTGTGCACAAAAAGGCACCTACAAGAAGGGTACCCACTTCCAAACCAAGGACGGTTGCCACTGGAGAAACCATGAAGTTTACTATTGAGTCAGAAGATGAGGCTACTGGTCAAGACAAAAAGAAGAAGAGATTCAGAACCACCACCACCAAAGTTCTTGGAAATCCCTCTATGAGGAGAGACTCTGAGGAATAGGAAGAAGAGGTTGTTGCACCAGCACCCAAGGCTCAGAAGCTTATGGGTGATGCTATAAGATCAAGGGCTGCATCATCAAAGCCCAAAGAAGCACCCAAAGCTGCCTCCAAGCCCAGGATTGCACCAAAGAGGATTACTAGAAACATACCTACCGCAGAGAAGAACAAGGCCCCAGTGCCTGAAACTGTTGCTGAGGAAGAAGAAGATGAAGAGAATGTGTTTAGAAAGATGAAGCCAAAGATTCTAGACCATAATGATGCTCATCCTGTGGCTGAGAACATGAAGCTGAGAAAGGATGCAGGACTCAGATAGTGGAGGTTGTCTGATCCCTATGCTATCAAGAGAAGGACTGCTGTCGACTACAGGTTCCACACTAAGGAACAGCAAGATTTCTATGAGACAGTGTTATTGGACAAGAAGCCTATAGTTTGTGACATGAGGTGGGTCGACCGGACCTACATGAAGGAGAATGAGGAACACTATCCAGGAGTGCAAGATAGTTTCATTGCTTGTGGAGTTGCAGACTTTCTTGGGAAGAAGCTCACAAAGTGGAATGATGATCTCATCATGCAATTCTACTCCACAACACACTTCTACCCAGATGGCAGGATAGTGTGGATGTCTGAAGGTACAAGGTACCTATCAACTATTGAGGAATGGGCAAATATGATCAATGCACCCAAGGAGCAGGAAGATGACTTGGATGCCTATGCCAAGAAGAAGATGGATCACAATTCCATGGCTCATATGTACAAGGAGATCCCAGATGCTGTAGTTGAGACACATAAATTTGGATCTGTACATTATCTTCTGTCAGGACTCCCAATGATCAACTGGATCCTCAAGCATACTCTATTGCCCAAGTCAGGTGACCACAACATGATAAGAGGCCATGCTATAAACTTGCTACACTTGTTTGATGTGCCACAGAAACTCAAGGTCATGAGCCTCATTGTTGAGACTATCAAGAGGACAGCAACAAACCAGAAGAGAAGATGGGCACAGGCACATACTTGCCGGATAAGGAACATTTTGCTATCTATCCAGAATTTAAGGACAACCAAGTGGTTATGGATGAAGATGAACCATCTTCTGTGCATGCTCAAGCAAAGAAGGAGAAGGCAAGGACAGAGAAGGCTACCAAGATGCCAACAATGGAAGAGGCATCTCAGTACTTTCTGAAAAGAAAACAGGATCAACTAGGCTACTTGATTGCATCCAATTTGAGGATTGAGAAGGGGTTGGCCACCTTGACTCAAAACTAGGAGAGCCTGGAGAGTATCATGGAGCAGAAGTTCTACAATTTAGATGTGAAGGTGACTGAGATCCAGTCTGTTGTTGAGCAGCTTCAGGATGACATGGAGGAGAGGAAGGGCAAGACAACCACAGATGCATTTGCCAGAGTGCCTAGAGCTCAGAGATCAGCTGCAGTGCCAGTGACAGACATGAGAGCCACTTCATCTGCACCAGCTACAGCTCCTACAGCTCCAGTGCAACCAGCTTCAGCACCCACACCTCCAGCTCCATCTACATCAACTGATGCTTTCGTCCTTGGCATTCTATCTACACCACCACCTGAAGATCAAGCCTAAGAGTCGATCTAGTACTATGCATTTTCTATGAACTTTTTGGTAACTTGTTGCCAAAGGTGGAGAAAAATGTATAGATCATAGGCTTCGAGAGAGAGAGAGAGTTGCTTTTTGTTCTCTCTTGCTTTGGTGGTTAAAGTTTATTTGCTTGTTTGAGATACTCTATGTCTGTGTGATACTTGATCATCATGTGTTTGATCATATGCTACATTTATGCTTGTTGGATGACATTATCTCGTTTATCTCTATATGATCATTCACTTTGCTTGGTGTTGAGTGCTTGTATTCAATTACTATCATTTTGAGCGCTCCACCAAGATGTATGTGACATGGAAGAGTAACCCATGAGCCTAACTCCTTGTGCTTTTGCAGTCCAAAGCAAATCTTAAACTATGAACAAATTTAGGGGGAGCTCTTGCTTATCACATACTTCTCAAAGCGACTATGTTTTTCACTCTTATTATCATTTGTCGAAGCTTTGATCTATATGTTGTCATCAATTACCAAAAAGGGGGAGATTGAAAGTGCAACTATCCCTAGGTGGTTTTGGTTATTCCTAACAACATATAGCTCATTGAGCTAACATCATTCCAAGATGAATATTTCAGGAAAAGCTCAATGAATGGCATGGCATGGATAGAAAAGTGGATCCCTCAAAATGCTAAGGATGAAAGGATTGGCTCTAGCTCAAAAGATCAAGACTCTACATTTTATATTTTAGTGATCCAAGATCACATTGATTCTATAGGAACAGCCAATACTATCAAGGAGGGATGAGGTGTTGCTTCATGAGTTTCTTGCTCCATAGTGCTTAGTGATATGCTCCAAAACCCTGAACTACTTTCTCATATCCACATATGACCAAAACCAAAAGTCAAACTCAGCCCTACCGATTCTTTCTACTCGGCGCCACCGAGTTCAGATGGCATAGCCACTGCCACAAACCCTAGGCAAATCGGTCTCATCGATAGGGATCTCGGTCTCACCGAGATGGGGTTGTAATCTCTATGTTTCCCTTTGTAATGTTTTGGTACCACCGAGATGAGCGATCGGTCCCACCGAGATTGCAATGTAAACTCCCTGTTTCCTTTTTGTAACATTTCGGTCCCACCGAGATGAGCGAATTGGTGCCACCGAGTTTACCTGACCAACTCTCTGGTTAGCTTATTACCAAAATCGGTCTCACCAAGTTTGTGTAATCGGTCTCATCGAGATTACGTTATGCCCTAATGAAAGTGCTACGATCGACTAGAGGGGCGGGGGTGAATATGCGATTTTTATGAAAGTCTTCAAAACTTGGAAGTTTCAAAGACAAACAACAAAAATGACCTAATTGTAATGCAGCGGAAGATAAACTACCCAAAGCAAGCCATAGTCAAGTATACAAAGATATGAAAGTATGGGACTATTAGCAGCTAGGTAGTAAGGATTAGGATGGAAGATAGTATGAAGCCAATCAACAGTAGTAGTCAAGCAATGAAGTCAAACAGATACACAGATAGGCAATGACTTCATGAATACAAACTAAAGTAAGGATGGGAAGGGATAGAACCAGTTGCTTGTTGAAGACACAGGATTTGTTGGACCAGTTCCAGTTGTTGTGACAACTGTACGTCTGGTTAGGGAGGCTAAGATTGAACTCAGAAGACCGTGTGTTCACATTATTACCCTTGAGCTAAGGACACCCAGTCCTCGCCCAATCACTCTGGTAAGTCTTCAAGGGAGACTTCCAAACCTTCACAGACTTTGTTCACCGGCAATCCACAATGACTCTTGGATGCTCAGAACGCGACGCCTACCCGGTCGGAGGATTCACAGTCCTCAAGTGTAATAAGTCTTCAGGTCACACACAGAGAAAGACTTCAGTGATGCCTAACACTCTTTGGCTCTGGGTGTTTTGGCTTTGTCCTCGCAAGGATTTCTCTCTCTCAAATGCTTCGAGGTGGGTTGCTCTCAAACGACAAAAGCCGTGCACAACCTCTGAGCAGCCACCAATTTATGGTGTAGTGGGTGGGCTATTTATAGCCACTAGGCAACCCGACCTGATTTGTCCAAAATGACCCTGGGTCACTAAGGAACTGACACGTGTTCCAACGGTCAGATTTCAAACACATGCGGCAACTTTACTTGGGCTACAAGCAAAGCTGACTCATCCAGCTCTAGATAAGGTTTGCTCTCATTGTCTTTGCTCGAAGATATATGATTTGAGTTGAGCATCACTTCAGTCACTCTGACTTAGTTCACTTGGACCACACTTAACAGTACGGTGGTTCCTATGACTCAACAAAGAAGAAAAGGAAACAACGAAACCACACAGTCTTCGCGCTCCATAGTCTTCACGCAATGTCTTCTCATGTCATAGTCTTTAATATGAAATATCTTCTCATACCACCATTGTCTTCAATGTCTTCGTACATTTTTAGGGGTCATCTCCGGCAGGTAAACCGAATCAATGAGGGACACTACCTGCGTTATCCTGCAATTCTCATAAATGCATTAGTCCCTCAACCAACTTTGTCGTCAATACTCCAAAACCAACTAGGGGTGGCACTAGATGCACTTACAATCTCCCCCTTTTTGGTGATTGATGACAAACTGGTTGAAGTTTTCAACGGGGATAAAGTATGTGAAATTGTAAGGATAGGGAATTGTCTTCATAAGTAGCAAGGGCTCCCCCTGAAGATGTGCATATAAGTAATTTGCTTTTGGAATGCAAATGCACATGGTAGGTTGTACTTGTGGAGATCCACTTCAACTTATGAAGATAATTCATCATGCATGAAATGATATAGCAAGTAGAATGACATGCATAATGAAAAATGGACGTCTGCGAAATGATCTAAGTGCGGAAGTTGTCATCGCACATGCGGAATTTATCATTGCATCACAGTAAAGCAAATAAGTAGCAGACAACCATCAGGTTTAGGTGTTACAACTCAAAGAACCAAATGTTTTAAAACGCAAGAGTTGTAAGCAAGAGGCAAAATATAATGCAACCACCCATATGAACCCGCTTGAAGACTATCAACTCATACGCTTCTCCCCCTTTTGTCAGTAAGGACCAAAAAGGTTTGAAGACATAGAGCATATACTCGTCATCATGAGTATGTGAAGCAGCAGGGTTGTCGTCGTTGGTTGGCGGTGCAGATGAACTTGGTGCAGTGTCGATGCACGCATGTGACGCCCCCGATTCAATCGTACACTAATCATGCACGCAAACGTGTACGATCAAGATTAGGGACTCACGGGAAGATATCACAACACAACTCTAAAACATAAATAAGTCATACAAGCATCATAATACAAGCCAGGGGCCTCGAGGGCTCGAATACAAGTCCTCGATCATAGACGAGTCAGCGGAAGCAACAATATCTGAGTACAGACATAAATTAAACAAGTTTGCCTTAAGAAGGCTAACACAAACTGGGATACAGATCGAAAGAGGCGCAGGCCTCCTGCCTGGGATCCTCCTAACTACTCCTGGTCGTCGTCAGCGGCCTGCATGTAGTAGTAGGCACCTCCAGTGTAGTAGTCGTCGTCGACGGTGGCGTCTGGCTCCTGGACTCCAGCATCTGGTTGCGACAACCAAAAAGAAAGGAAAGGGGGAAAAGGGGGGGAGAAAGCAACCGTGAGTACTCATCCAATGTACTCGCAAGCAAGGAGCTACACTACATATGCATGGGTATATGTGTAAAGGGCCATATCGGTGGACTGAACTGCAGAATGCCAGAATAAGAGGGGGATAGCTAATCCTGTCAAAGACTACACTTCTGGCGGCCTCCGTCTTGCAGCATGTAGAAGAGAGTAGACTGAAGTCCTCCAAGTAGCATCGCCAAGTAACATCTCCAAGTAGCATCTCCAGTAGCATCTCAAGTAGCATCGCATAGCATAATCCTACCCGGCGATCCTCTCCTCGTCGCCCTGTTAGAGAGCGATCACCGGGTTGTATCTGGCACTTGGAAGGGTGTGTTTTATTAAGTATCCGGTTCTAGTTGTCATAAGGTCAAGGTACAACTCCAAGTCGTCCTGTTACCGAAGATCACGGCTATTCGAATAGATTAACTTCCCTGCAGGGGTGCACCACATAACCCAACACGCTTGATCCCATTTGGCCGGACACACTTTCCTGGGTCATGCCCGGCCTCGGAAGATCAACACGTCACAGCCCCACCTAGGCACAACAGAGAGGCCAGCACGCCGGTCTAAACCTAAGCGCACAGGGGTCTGGGCCCATCGCCCGTAGCACACCTGCACGTTGCGTACGCGGCCGAAAGCAGAACTAGCCCCCTTAATACAAGAGCAGGCTTACGTTCCAATTCGGCGCGCGCCACTCAGTCGCCGGCGTCACGAAGTCCTTCGGCTGATACCACGACATTGGCATAACCATAACTACTCCCACGTAGATGGTTAGCGCGTATAGACCAAATGGCCAGACTCAGATCAAATACCAAGATCTCGTTAAGCGTGTTAAGTATCCGCGAACGCCGAACAGGGCCAGGCCCACCGATCTCCTAGGTGGTCTCAACCTGCCCTGTCGCTCCGCCACAAAGTAACAGTCGGGGGCCGTCGGGAACCCAGGCCCACCTCTACCGGGATGGGGCCACCTGTCCTTTCAGCCCCCAACTCCGAACAGTATCACAGGTTGTGTAACAGTGTAAAGTATATAGTATATACCCGTGATCACCTCCCGAACTGATCACGGCCCAGTAGTATAGCATGGCAGACGGACAAGAGTGTAGGGCCACTGATGGAACACTAGCATCCTATACTAAGTAGTAGGATAGCAGGTAAAGGTAACAACAATATTAACAAGGATAGGCCATGCATCAGGATAGGTATAACGGAAAGCAGTAACATGCTACACTACTCTAATGCAAGCAGTATAGAACAGAATAGGCGATATCTGGTGATCAAGGGGGGGCCTTGCCTGGTTGCTCTGGCAAGAGAGAGGGGTTGTCAACTCCGTAGTCGAACTGGGCAGCAGCAGCGTCGGTCTCGTAGTCTACCAGAGAGAAGAGGGGGAAGAAACAATGAATACCTTGCAAACAGATGCATATCGATGCATGACATGACAAGTAATGGTGCTAGGGTTGCCCTAACGCGGTATGAGGGGATACCGGTGAAGGGGGAAAACATCAGGGAAAGTATTCCCGGTGTTTCGCGTTTTCGGGCAGAGGAGCCGGAGGGGGAAAGTTGCGAGTTCGATAGGTTAGGGGGGTGTGGCAGACGAACGGGTTGCGTATTCGGAATCGTCTCGTCGTTTTGAGCAACTTTCATGTTGAAAATATTTTAATCCGAGTTACGAATTAAAAGATATGATTTTCTAAAGTTTTAAATCATTTTTAGAATTTATTTAATTTATTTAGTTCAACATTATCCAGAATAGTAAATGATGACGTCAGCATGACATCAGAGTGATGTCAGCAGTCAATGTTGACCATTGACCTGGTCAACCTGACGTGTGGGTCCAGTGGGACCCACCTGTCATACTCCTTCTAGGTTGATTAGGGTTTAGGTTAATCTAATTACTGTTTAGTTAGACTAACAGGTTAATTAGATTAATTAAGTAGGATTAATTAACTTAATTAATTTAGTTAATTAATTAATTAACTAATTAAATTTATTAATTTTATTATTATTATTATTATTAGAATTCTTTTTTTTGTCCGGAGGGGTGGGGCCTGCTAGTCAGTGGCACACAGGGCCTTAACAGGCACGGGAGCTAACGGGTGCGTGGGCGCCCGTCAGGGGCGAGCCCGGACGCTGGCTTAGGGGTGGCCATCGGTGCGCCTGGGTGCCGGCGGCCAAGGCAGCGACAGCGCGGGGCGAGGGGAGCAGGGCGGCCCGCTGGCCGTGGCTGGAGAGGGCGCATGGAGGAACGGCGGGCGCGGGGCAGGGGAGGTCCGGCGCGCAGGTGACACACGGGCGCAGCAGAGAGCACCGACGACGTCAGCCGCGGGCGCTGTCTGACATGGTGTGCAGGGAGCGGGAGCAGCACGGGCGGCGAGTGTGCGCGTGCGGACGCGACGGCGGGTCCGCCAGGGAAGAAGAGGGAAAGAGAAGGGGGCTCACATAGCCCTGTAGATGTGCAAAGGCGCGCTCGAGGAAGGGCCGGAGTAGCGGGGCGACGGCGACGATGTCCAACTCGGGGAGGGAGTTGCGCGAGGGAGAGGCGGGGACGAGGCAGTCCGGCGGTGACGGGCGGTGCCGATGACGGGCGCCAGGGAGAGGCGCCGGGGAGACGGGCGATGGCTTCGAGACGCCGGAGATGGTGCGGTGTCGGGGCGAACGGCGGGGTCGGGGCGTGGCCCGATCCAGATCCGGAATCGGGGGGGGGGGAAGGAGAGGAGCGTGTGGGGGGAGTGGACGAGTGGGGTGGCGGCTAGGGTTGCGGGGGGGGGGGGATAAGGAGAGGAGTAGGGTTGGCCAGTTGGGCCTTTGGCCGGTTGGGCCGGCCCGTTTGGGCGGCGGAGGCCAGCTGGGCCACTTGGCCCAGCGGGGGGGGTGTCTGTTGTTTTTGTTTTATTTTGTTTTCCTTTCACTTGTTTTTTTATTATTTTCCTTTCTGTTTTATTCAATTTAAAATATTTATGCTTTTCTAAAAATGTGTTTACTTCACCATAATTATCTATGCAATATTTGACACGGTCCGAACATTTTTGTTTTAAAGTTTGAAAACTTTGTTCGTTTGCCAAAAATTCAAATTTGAATTCGAATCGTTTTGAACTAACGCGAGATTAGCGACAGTAATGGAGGTGACAAGGCGTCATTAGCAGAGGTTACTGTAGGTTGATTATCCGGGCGTCACAATTCTCCTCCACTACAAGAAATCTCGTCCCGAGATTTAAGAGGGGAGTAAGGGGAAAGTTCTGGTTACGACATTCTAACGAATCTTCTCGAAGAAGTTAATCCCTTTCGCTGGTGTCTTCAATCCTTTATTCCGATGCATCATGATAAACTTGTCATCATTTCTTCGGGAACTCCATCGTACTTACGAAAAGATAAGGGGCAGCTCACTACGACATAATGCTTTTGAGGGAAACAATCTGGGGTTAACCCATGAATTAGTATAAGATTATCTCTCGAGTTGAACATATGAAATACCTCGAGAGTAAGGTACGAAGGTACCATAATAGGCTCCAAGCGGATAGATAGTTGCTCGAAGCCTGAACCAGAGTGAGGAAGGGGTTCAGAGTAGCGAGAGTAAGTATTGCGTCTGATACCAGAATAGATCACTAGGACAGTGGCCCGTGGATTACATACGAGTCCACGCGCGAGGAATAACTTTGGGAATAGGGGGTGTACAGGACAGTCAGGTTTCGATCCTGTGGAACTGTGGGTTATGGGCCCACCATGTGGGTTTTTTTTGGAGCAGTGACATCTTTCACGGTCATGATAGCGAGGCATGTCAGAGGATCAGCCTATCAGTTATGTCGGCAACACATCAGTACCAAGGGCGAGGGACGAAGAGAGCCATTTTCCTACTCGTTGAACGAGGCGGACCAGTAGGCAAGATTCTCGTCCATCGATGGTTACCGGAATTCCATCAACAAAAGTAACAGGGTCGTTCTAACAAAGTGGTACAACGAGGTGTTCACATAAGCAAGGATATATTACTGCTTATACAATATAGAACACAAGAAGGTTTAAACAAACCAATGGAAAGGAAAAGTGATTATCAGGTTTTAAACAGAACAATGGAAAGGAAAATGTGTTTAAACACATATTTCAAGGGCATATTCTTCCCAAGGACAAGCAGAACACATTATCCATGACAGGATATAATGTAGAAAACTCCTTAGGTAGGGGAGAGAAATTTCATGACATTACCCGTACATCGGTGTTTGGATAATTGAGCAGGAAACATTTAGCATTGGGCTTCAAATGGTCTTGTTGAAAATTGAAGTACCATAGGCATGCTTCAAGATAGTATTGACATGGTCTTCAAACAAAGGTCGGACTTTGGATACACGAAAGGTCCATTAGGATAAACTTATTAAACAAGGCATTCAATTTCCTCATAGAAAAATGGATAACCTTGTTAAAAAGGAAACTATAACAATAGGTCCTCCGGCCAGGTGGGCTAGGTATGATACCACCTTACCGGGTCATATAAATACCAATGTTATAACTCTTGGAAATATGTTCCAACCATCATATCTGACCGAGATTCCGATTTGACTGGTGTCAGGATACCTCAGACTCGGGATGCCTGAGAAGAAAAGGTGCAACACAATTTGACGAGATGACATTGTGAGATTCTCAGAAATGATCTATGTAAGTGAGCTCTGAAACAAGAGCTCATCAGTAAACCAAGGAGAGGATGAGGAGGTGGCTGATAGGCTCAGCAACAAATCATCGAGATTTCCAAAGGATTGATTTCCACAATTATGTGAACAAGGAAATATCATTTGTCGGATCAAATGTCATAATGATGTATGCTCGAGGGAAACATACACAACTGAACAATGATAGAAGGGTGCACCTAGGAATCTGGACTAGGTAGCACGATCAATGTTTGAATGATGATTCAATAATCAGTAGACTTAGAATGAAACTGTAGACCAATAACTTCAAAGCAATAGGGTTGCTAGAAGTTTAGAATTTACACATCACAGACCATTTGTTGGTATTCCGGTTAGAAACAACACGGAGACCAAGAAATGAACGCAAAAGGTGAGAGATATTGCTATATCAAGAATTCTCAAGAGGTGGTAAAATTACCACGACATTCTTGACACAAAAGGTGGTAATATTCCAAGGTAAAGAAGGACAAATGCTGGATAGCAAGGAACTCAAGGTATAACACAAAACATGAACAAGTTTGTGTTGGAGGGAAGGCAATAAAGTGGCCGATGATAAGACAAATTATCGGGGGCAAGGATGGTATTTCTCATCATGAATTCAGTTGATACCCTTGAAGAGCTCAGAATGCTGATGATTAAAATTAGCACGATAATGATGTATCCATTCAGGCTAGGGCAGACATGGAGTATTAAACTTGTAAGCGATGAAGATCTCTAATCCTCGTTGAATTGATTCCGTTATCGGTGTCCTTGAGTGTTTCATAACTCAAGGCCCGTGAAAAATTGGAGTCCGTGAGAATGTAATACCTGATGAAGAACTCATAAGAGGTTTTGCAGTTCCATGATAATCTCGAGATACCAGGGGGGTAATGCTCGACGACAGATCAAAGTAGAGATTGGACTAGCGTATTGCTCTGCAGAAGACAAATGCTTAAACTTGCACGAGAAATGTTATTTAAAGGAGAACATGGTCAAAACCACGATTGCAAAAGGCCAAGTCCCAGAGATAAGATGAACTAATACCAAGGGAATAATTAATATAAGAAAAGCTTTAATGATAAGATCTACATCGTCTCCATGGGCATGAACACAAAGTTCAAGGTCGACTCCCACTTCTTCAATATATAACCTTCCATTCACTTTTCGCTTTGATAAAGGCATTAGTGTTGAAAGTTTTATCTGGTGAAATACCAGATGAGTTTGACTCGTGAAAACTTCCGAGTTCACACATATAAAGGAAGGCATAGGTTCAACCCGTCAGGGTATCGTCGAAACATATAACACAAGCTTCAATAGTAAATACGACCAACTCGAAAGCAGAGCATGGTTGGCCAAGCAGATGATACCATTTACCAAGTGCATTATGTATCAGGTAAAGAACTCACAAGAATTTTGGTTGTGAAGGACATTGTCGGATAATAATAATCCAACAGTGGATAAGGCGATCCATAATGGAGCTGAGGTGAGTATCGATACTCAATCAGAGGAAGAAAGAATGCGAATGCAACGAGTTATGGAATCATATGAATAATTCAAAGCTTAAATGCAAAGGAATTATGATTTCCAAAACAAGGGATCAGAAGCAGACGTTCTGATCAAGGATGGATCAATTGTATATACCAGAGGCACAATCGACGACAGATAGTTTGGTCGAGAACCAGCTCATGTTCAAAATGACGTCTGAGCCGGAAAGATAATCCTAGGACTCGACTGATGATTGTGAACATTCACAACGTATTGAATCAACGGACTCAAAATGATAATGACAAGGTATGCCATTAAGATTAGAGACTAATGGGATTAACCATAATGCGAGCAAGCAAGAATTTCAAGAGCCAAAGGCTCCATAAGATTTTCGGGAGATCGAATAGTATTTTGAAGACTTTTGTGAAACGCATGAACAACTGGGGATGAGCGGATACTCGACAAGTGCGAGGAATTTTCAATAGGGATATTCATGTGGTAAAGAACTGCAAGGCAGTAAGCTTAAAGGATTTTCGGAACAACAAAGAGTATTTCGAGACATCTTGCAATAACAAGATCAACGGGGAATGATTGTATGAATGGCAAGTGTAAGCAGTTTTTCGTAGGGGTTAACGGTGGAAGGAAATCGCAAATGCGATGGCACAAAGACTCAAGAGAACATCGTAGAGTAACTTCGGAATCTTCTAGTGCAGCAGGCGATCATCTGAAGTGAGGGGCTCTCCGTGAGCAAGTATTATCGAGAACCTAAAGTTAGTTTTGTTTTTAGCAAAATCATTTAACCCGAATAGAAGAGAGTTCAGAGTCCCAGAGTATAGATCAAGGAATAAAAGATCCTACTACCACCCAATCGCGACGCGGGCCCATGGGCCGCACAGCCATGTTAGTAAAAGTTTTGTAAAGTCTAGACTCGACTTCGGCCAAGGAGTTGGAAGGGGGATTCCTACAGGCAGTAGGCTCTGATACCAACTTGTGACGCCCCCGATTCAATCGTACACTAATCATGCACGCAAACGTGTACGATCAAGATCAGGGACTCACGGGAAGATATCACAACACAACTCTAAAACATAAATAAGTCATACAAGCATCATAATACAAGCCAGGGGCCTCGAGGGCTCGAATACAAGTGCTCGATCATAGACGAGTCAGCGGAAGCAACAATATCTGAGTACAGACATAAATTAAACAAGTTTGCCTTAAGAAGGCTAACGCAAACTGGGATACAGATCGAAAGAGGCGCAGGCCTCCTGCCTGGGATCCTCCTAACTACTCCTGGTCGTTGTCAGCGGCCTGCACGTAGTAGTAGGCACCTCCAGTGTAGTAGTCGTCGTCGACGGTGGCGTCTGGCTCCTGGACTCCAGCATCTGGTTGCGACAACCAGAAAGAAAGGAAAGGGGGAAAAGGGGGGGAGAAAGCAACCGTGAGTACTCATCCAAAGTACTCGCAAGCAAGGAGCTACACTACATATGCATGGGTATATGTGTAAAGGGCCATATCGGTGGACTGAACTGCAGAATGCCAGAATAAGAGGGGGATAGCTAATCCTGTCGAAGACTACACTTCTGGCGGCCTCCGTCTTGCAGCATGTAGAAGAGAGTAGACTGAAGTCCTCCAAGTAGCATCGCCAAGTAACATCTCCAAGTAGCATCTCAAGTAGCATCTCAAGTAGCATCGCATAGCATAATCCTACCCGGCGATCCTCTCCTCGTCTCCCTGTTAGAGAGCGATCACCGGGTTGTATCTGGCACTTGGAAGGGTGTGTTTTATTAAGTATCCGGTTCTAGTTGTCATAAGGTCAAGGTACAACTCCAAGTCGTCCTGTTATCGAAGATCACGGCTATTCGAATAGATTAACTTCCCTGCAGGGGTGCACCACATAACCCAACACGCTTGATCCCATTTGGCCGGACACACTTTCCTGGGTCATGCCCGGCCTCGGAAGATCAACACGTCGCAGCCCCACCTAGGCACAACAGAGAGGCCAGCACGCCGGTCTAAACCTAAGCGCACAGGGGTCTGGGCCCATCGCCCATAGCACACCTGCACGTTGCGTACGCGGTCGAAAGCAGAACTAGCCCCCTTAATACAAGAGCAGGCTTACATTCCAATTCGGCGCGCGCCACTCAGTCGCTGGCGTCACGAAGTGCTTCGGCTGATACCACGACATCGGGATAACCATAACTACTCCCACGTAGATGGTTAGCGCGTATAGACCAAATGGCCAGACTCAGATCAAATACCAAGATCTCGTTAAGCGTGTTAAGTATCCGCGAACGCCGAACAGGGCCAGGCCACCTGTCCTTTCAGCCCCCAACTCCGAACAGTATCACAGGTTGTGTAACAGTGTAAAGTATATAGTATATACCCGTGATCACCTCCCGAAGTGATCACGGCCCAGTAGTATAGCATGGCAGACGGACAAGAGTGTAGGGCCACTGATGGAACACTAGCATCCTATACTAAGCAGTAGGATAGCAGGTAAAGGTAACAACAATAGTAACAAGGACAGGCCATGCATCAGGATAGGTATAACGGAAAGCAGTAACATGCTACACTACTCTAATGCAAGCAGTATAGAACATAATAGGCGATATCTGGTGATCAAGGGGGGGGCTTGCCTGGTTGCTCTGGCAAGAGAGAGGGGTTGTCAACTCCGTAGTCGAACTGGGCAGCAGCAGCATCGGTCTCGTAGTCTACCAGAGAGAAGAGGGGGAAGAAACAATGAATACCTTGCAAACAGATGCATATCGATGCATGACATGACAAGTAATGGTGCTAGGGGTGCCCTAACGCGGTATGAGGGGATACCGGTGAAGGGGGAAAACATCCGGGAAAGTATTCCCAGTGTTTCGCGTTTTCAGGCAGAGGAGCCGGAGGGGGAAAGTTGCGAGTTCGATAGGTTAGGGGGGTGTGGCGGACGAACGGGTTGCGTATTCGGAATTGTCTCATCGTTTTGAGCAACTTTCATGTTGAAAATATTTTAATCCGAGTTACAGATTAAAAGATATGATTTTCTAAAGTTTTAAATCATTTTTAGAATTTATTTAATTTATTTAATTCAACATTATCCAGAATAGTAAATGATGATGTCAGCATGACATCAGAGTGATGTCAGCAGTCAACGTTGACCATTGACCTGGTCAACCTGACGTGTGGGTCCAGTGGGACCCACCTGTCATACTCTGTTAGGTTGATTAGGGTTTAGGTTAATCTAATTACTGTTTAGTTAGACTAACAGGTTAATTAATTAATTAACTAATTAAATTTATTAATTTTATTATTATTATTATTATTAGAATTCTTTTTTTTGTCCTGAGGGGTGGGGCCTGCTAGTGAGTGGCACACAGGGCCTTAACAGGCACGGGAGCTAACGGGTGCGTGGGCGCCCGTCAGGGGCGAGCCCGGACGCTGGCTCAGGGGTGGCCATCGGTTCGCCTGGGTGCCGGCGGCCAAGGCAGCGACAGCGCGGGGCGAGGGGAGCAGGGCGGCCTGCTGGCCGTGGCTGGAGAGGGCGCATGGGGGAACGGCAGGCGCGGGGCAGCGCAAGGACGACGCCGGAGTTGCAGCACCGCTGGTGGAGCGACGAGGCGACGAGGTGGGGCGCAAGGCGAGGGGCGACGTGGTCGGGTCGTCGGACGCGGGTGCGCGGGAGCCATGGCGAGGCACGGAGCTGCGGGGGGGGGGGGGGGAGGGGAGTGCGGGTCAGGGGAGGTCCGGTGCGCAGGTGATGCACGGGCGCAGCAGAGAGCACCGACGGCGTCAGCCGCGGGCGCTCTCTGGCGTGGTGTGTAGGGAGCGGGAGCAGCACGGGCGGCGAGTGTGCGCGTGCGGACGCGACGGCGGGTCCGCCAGGGAAGAAGAGGGAAAGAGAAGGGGGCTCACATAGCCCTGTAGATGTGCAAAGGCGCGCTCGGGGAAGGGCCGGAGTAGCGGGGCGACGGCGATGATGTCCAACTTGGGGAGGGAGTTGCGCGAGGGACAGGCGGGGACGAGGCAGTCCGGCGGTGACGGGCGGCGCCGATGACGGGCGCCGGGGAGAGGCGGCGGGGAGACGGGCGATGGCTTCAAGACGCCGGAGATGGTGCGGTGTCGGGGCAAACGGCGGGGTCGGGGCGTGGCCCGATCCAGATCCAGAATCGGGGGGGGGGGGAGGGGGAAGGAGAGGAGCGTGTGGGGGGAGTGGACGAGTGGGGTTGCGGCTAGGGTTGCGGGGGGGGGGGGATAAGGAGAGGAGTGGGGTTGGCCCGTTCGGGCGGCGGAGGCCAGCTGGGCCACTTGGCCCAGCGGGGGGGGGGGGGGTGTCTGTTGTTTTTGTTTTATTTTGTTTTCCTTTCACTTGTTTTTTTTATTATTTTCCTTTCTGTTTTATTCAATTTAAAATATTTATGCAATTTCTAAAAATGTGTTTACTTCACCATAATTATCTATGCAATATTTGACACGGTTCGAACATTTTTGTTTTAAAGTTTGAAAACATTGTTTGTTTGCCAAAAATTCAAATTTGAATTCGGATCGTTTTGAACTAACGCGAGATTAGCGACAGTAATGGAGGTGACAAGGCGTCATTAGCAGATGTTATTGTAGCTTGATTATCCGGGCGTCACAATGCAGTAGTAGGAGGTGGTGAAGTAGCATCATCTTCATCATCGATCACTCTGGCATTTACCGTTGCCGCGGAGGAAGAATATTCAGAGTCTTCAAGAGATGGAGTGTGGCGTAAGACAGCAGTCCGTGGAGGAGTGGAGTCAAACTGGAATCTTTCATGGAAGCCATCGTCTTGAAGATCAGCTTCAGCACTGAGTAGGGTCAACCTCTTCCATGATCGCCGGCAAGTTTCATGAGCAACAAAGGAATTCTTGGTGGCAAGGTTGCGAATGCGATTGACATCCACCAAGAGGCTTTGCATCTGTCTCTTGAGCCAGAAATGATGCTTATCTTGTTTCTGATGAAGGGCCACAAGAAGTTCTCAGTCATTGAGAACGCGAGAACGCTTCCGAGGCCTTTGTGCAATGGTGCTTTCAGTGGCTTCAGTAGGTGCTCGATGAGGCAGACGAGTGTTTCCAGCCAATGGATAGATGCGTGTCGCTGCTTGAACACCTTCAATAGGTTGAGTGAAGCTATGGTGCTCAACATTCTGAAGACAAAGAGGCCTCTTGGCAGAGTCAGAGTATATAGCTTCAACTGACATATCAACCTCTAGCAGAAAGATCATATGATTGCAAGTAGACGGCTGATAATTGACAGATGAGTGTCTCTTGATGAGGCGCATGACCCATGGAGCAGAAAACTTCTGACCAAATAGGTTAGAGTCGGAAGCAGCAAGTTGCCTGATGAAGAATTTTTGAGTGTTGAAGTTGATGCCATTGAGAATATAGAAGACCAAAGTCTTCATAGCTCCTTCAAGCTTGGCCGCTGATGAATGTCCTTTGACAGGCCATAGAGTTTGCCTGATGATATGATATATGGTGCGAGGCAGATACTCAAGGTCTTCAACAAAGAAATCTGTTGGATATTCAGCGTCAGATGGCAAGGGCTTCATCATGCTCAACATCTGGATCATATTGGGTTCTGGCTTATGAAAGATGCTCTCTACTGCATTGCGGTGTAGCTGACAGTCAGGTTCATAGAGTTCTCCAGGAGTGGCTAGCCTTGTAAGCTCGATGATATCCATAGCTTTGGCTTCATGATGAACATTACCAGTCATCCACTCGAGAACCCATGTCTTGATGTCTCTGTTGTAGCCGCCAATGTGTAGAGTAGCATACATTGAAGCAATAGCTCTTCATTCCAATGTTCTTTGTCTGTCACAAAGTGGAGCAGACCAGCATCACGAAAGCAATCAAGTGCTTCTTGTAAGCATGACAGTTCAGCAATGGCTTCGGTATCAAGGCGCATATGAGGAAAAATGCGCCCTTGATCATATAGTACGCATGAGTAATAGCTTCTCTACTGATAGCTCCAGAACTGATCTGATGATATCCTTGGCTTGGAGTAGGGGTTCTTGGCACTGTCAAAGAAGGTATTGTGGCTTTTGAAGCCATTGGCATTGAAGGACCCTGGTGAGTTTGCAGTACCTGGAAACCTTAGCAACCTTGGCTTTGGCTTCTGGACCTGAGGCCTATGCTCAACATGATAGTCAAATTGAGGTCCTGAGCCAATAGGCGGAGGCACCAGACTGGGCCATCGGACAGTGGTAAGCTGACCATGACTGTATGCTTGCTCAATTGTGTGAGGCCTTGGTGGCGGAACAGGAGCAGGGGCAACAGCTGAGGCGTCAGGCTGCACAACAGTTGTCATATTAGCTTCAGGTGCAGCATCCTCATTGGCTTTAGGTGCAGCATCCTCAGTGGTTTCAGGTTCAGTGGCCACATTTGCTTTAGGCACACTAGTTGGTGCAGGGTCCACATTAGCGTCATCCATGACTACGTCATTGGCTTCATTGGCGTTGGCGGTGGCAGCCTCAACATTGTCAACCTCCTCTTGACGAACAGGAGGGTCGGGCACAGGCACGTTCACATCAGGAACTTCTTCTTCTTCAATCACTGGGGGGAGTAGGTTCACGTACTTCTTCTTGATATTCTTCGGCTGATGCAGCCGGAATGTCTTCAGCAGCATGTGCTTCAGACTCGGAGACATTCACAGTTGGAGCAGGTTCAGAAAATACTTGACGTGCAACGGGTGAACATTGCACTTCTCCTTCTGGAATGCTCAACAAAGGGACTTGAGGCCTTTGTCGTTTGCGAAGCCTGCGAAATGCTGGCTTCTCCTTAGGAGATGGAGTTGGCTGGGCCTGAAAGTCTTCATCCTCTTCTTGCACGGGGGGTGTAGCTTTTTGTTGTTGTAGGGGAGTACTGGGGGTGTCTTGTAGTTGTGGGTGATCAGCCCATGATGCATCCTGAGCAATTGGCGTCAGAGGACGACCAATGCTGATGAGTTCGCTGTTCGTATGAACAGGCGATGATACCACGTCATGTTCGATCTGAGGAAGAACTTCATCATCAGCTACATTGTCATCATGACCAATGTCTTCAGCAGCGGTGGGTTCAGCTGCTGGAATATCTTCAGCTTCATGAGCCTCTGTAGGAGCAGCATCATGGACTATCATCCTTCGTTCTTGATGTTCTGACGCTGGGCGAACCACTGAAATGGGTTCAACAACTAAGGGCTCTGTGGAAGCAGCCCTAGTCTTCTTGGTCTTGCGCTTCTTCTTGGAGGGAGCGGCATCAGAGGCTTCAGTGTTCTTTCTCTTTCTGGCTTCAGCCTCGGTAGCCCTCTTCTTCTTCTGTTCTGAAGCGGTTTTGGTGACCTTTGGCTTCGAGCCAGTCATGCTTCTTGGGAAGATAATGCGAGGGGCTTCTTGGCTTGAAGGTTCAGCCTGTTCAGCAGGAAGCTTCTTCTTCTTCTTTGCAGCCATCCTGGGGTCGATGCCAGGACGGCCAAGTGACTTGCGCTTCGCAGCCTCATTGTAGGCGAGCACACACTTATCAGCCAAAATCTTCATGCGCTCTCGAGAGCCCTGAGCTTCTTCACGCTTCTTCAGAAAAGCTTCTTTAAGCTCATGTAGCATGACTTTGAAGTTGCGGACGTCTTGAACACTTAGCTTGGCCACATGCTTCTTGAATTGAGCCTTCTCATAATCAATCTTGTTTTTGAGCTCAACGATGCGCTGAGCGAGAGCTAGCTCAGAAGCAATGGCACCATTGAAGGAGACACTGAGGCCAATGGGAAGCTGTAAATCTTCAAAGCTGACATTGGGGGTGTCAAACCACTCATCAATGAAATTGTGGATGATGGCCACATCAAAGAGAGGCAAGTTGTTGAAGATTTCTGCCTCTTCCTTGCTCTTGATCAGCTGCTCAAGGGCATCATCAGCAAGATCTTCATCACTTGATAGATCAATGGGTTCTTCACGCAGAATTGCGGCAGGAGTCAAGGCTCTTTGATCAGATGGTCTGACAAGTTTCTTTTTCTTCTCCGTTCTCTTGGAGACACGGGATTGATCTTCAGACTGCACACTGGCTTCAGGAGGTGCAGTGGCCAGTGGCTTCGCACGAGAAGTCTTCGGAGGTGCAGCTGATCTTGAAGCCTTTGGCTTCTACGGCTTTGGAGGAGTAGCAGGGGCTTCATCGGAGTCAGCATCATCTTCAGAATGATCTACTCTTGCACCCTGGACCATGATGTAGGTGATGAGGCCGTCAAGGTTGGAGAAGGGGCCGATCGCATTGGGATCAGCATCACGGGAGCCGTCAGCACGGGGAGCAGAGGGACCTGGGTTGAAGTCCAAGCCCAAGGACTTCTTGTTCTTCTTGGTCGAAGCCACAGCAAACTGGTAGTTGCGCTTGAAGAGAGAGTCGTCATGACACCATAGTAGTGAGGTGGGATCTGCGTTCTCAAGCTGTGGTCCACGGACCATGCAAGGATAGAAACCTTGATCAATGGCTTCAGCTCTGCTCTTGGGTTGAAGGCCTCGATAGAGGATATCACCCCAACGTCTCTTGATGGCATTCTTCTCTGCATATTCCTTCGTCACAAACTTGTACTTGAACCATTCCTTAGCCCAATAGCGTCGAATCCATTGGATTCGCGTCTTTCTCTGATGATAATTCTCCTTGGGATCTGTCTTGTATAGTTCTGCTAAGTCATCAGGCAGATCTTTGGATGTTCCTTCTCTGCGCTGTCTACCACCCTTCCTTGCTGATTTTTCTGCAGCCATGAACTTCAAGCTGAATGGCTTCAGTACGTTCAAAAGCTTCAGAGATTTACGCTTGCTGGTCAAGCAGGAACTGGCTTCAGGAGAATTTATATGATGTTGTAAGTATTCTGCAAACGAATGCAGACTATGAGAACCAAGGGATTCTCCCACGGACATGTAGCTGTGACAGCATTAGAGATGCGAGGGAAGGGGAAGAGGTCATATGCATTCTCAGAAGATTTTGAAGATAAATCAGTTTGAAGACATTGACCTCATGATGCGAAGACATTCACTTATATAGGTGAGTTGATTCCAGATTTATACCAATCCGTGAATAAGTACAAGTGAGGAATCAAACTAGAAATCTAAGTGAATAGACTAGGCAGTATGAGATGCAGACAGAATAGATCTAACTTTGAATAGGCAGAAACTACTTTTGGTAAACAAGATGAATCCTGAAGATCAAAAAGGTGGTAAAAATAGATTTATAATTACCGCACGAATAACTGCTAGATGGGAAGAATAGGAGACCGAGCAGTTCAGCCCACCGTGCCCTAACTTGGCGACGGAGGACACCTACAATGACGGCGGAGAGGACGATGTCTGCGGCCGGCGTGAGGACGGCGTCGGAGAAGTCACGGCAGCTAAGCGCTTCGTCACCGGCGTCGACGCGAGCTAGCGGTGGCGCTAGGGTTTTCATGGAGGTGGAGAGGTGGAAAAAGGATTTCTTTATCGCAGGGGACAAGTATTTATAAGTAGGTGAGAGACACAACGCAATTACGCTGGTGCCCCTGGCGGTTCACATCTGAGGGGCACGTGGCAAGCATGCAACATACTCAGAGTTGTCCCACGTTCCCACGCCCGCCAGGCATGTCGGAGAGTTGTTCCGGCTTCTCCGGATTTCAACAATAAAGATAAGTCATTTAAAACAGATTTAATGTTTGTCTCTTTGCCTTCTGCTGACTAGGATGCAGAGAAGACATTCGACAGTTTCAACAGAATGCATATGATTTGGACAGATAGAGTTTGAGATGGGAAGCATAGAGAGGTTAGGGTCCGATCACATTCACTTAGTTCAAAAGATCCAATCTTGAAGACATAGCTATAAGTGAATGTTGTAGAGGACAGAACACTAGTGTATATATATATATATATATCAGAAAGCAATATAACGCCATGAGTGAAACACTTCAAACAGAGAAAGTTGGTGGTGGCGTTACCCACCGTATAGGAAGTATTAGACCCAGACACGACGCACAATTATCGTGGCGCTCCGAAGTAAAAATCCATGTTAATGTATTCACACTCAGAGTGTAAATCTTCATTGATTGAAGATATACATTACTTTGTGTGTTGCACATCTAAGTCATCAACATGCACAAGTGTTAGGGTGTGTGCCCGATCACAGGACATTAGAGGATTCCAAGATATTTAGCTCACACCGTAACTTGCAAAACCTTTTCTCATCCAAGGGCTTCGTGAAGATATCTGCCAGTTGCTCTTCAGTGTTGACGTGAATGATATCGATATCTTTCTTCATAACATGATCTCTGAGAAAGTGATGACGAATTTCAATGTGCTTTGTCTTTGAGTGTTGGACTGGATTGTTGGCTATTTTGATGGCACTTTCCTTGTCGCAGAAGAGAGGTACTTGTTTTAGGTTGATGCCATAATCCTTGAGATTTTGCTTCATCCATAGAAGCTGAGCACAACAGGATCCAGCAGCTATGTATTCAGATTCAGCAGTTGAGAGTGATACACAGTTCTGCTTCTTTGAAGACCAACAGACAAGTGATCGACCAAGAAAAAGACATGTGCCTGATGTAGACTTGCGATCCACCTTGTCACTAGCATAATCAGCATCCGAGAATCCAACCAAATCAAAATTTGAGCCCCTGGGATACCATAATCCGAGTTTTGGGGTGTAAGCCAAATATCGAAGAATTCGCTTTATAGCTAGGTGATGCGATTCCTTTGGTGCCGCTTGGAATCGAGCACACATGCAAATACTAAGCATAATATCTAGCCTAGATGCACATAAATAAAGCAAAGAACCAATCATGGAGCGGTATACCTTTTGATCAAACTCTTTACCATTGTCATCGGGACCAAGATGGTGTTTGGGCGGCATTGGCGTCGTGTAGCCTTTGCAGTCTTCCATTCCAAACTTCTTTAGACAATCTTTGAGGTATTTTTCTTGAGATATGA
Source organism: Triticum timopheevii (assembly GCA_963921465.1). Taxonomy (NCBI): domain Eukaryota; kingdom Viridiplantae; phylum Streptophyta; class Magnoliopsida; order Poales; family Poaceae; genus Triticum; species Triticum timopheevii. Next base: position 237,670,548 of record OY997266.1, on the reverse strand, counting down.
AGATGCCATTTCGTTGCTGATGAATTTGAAGACCAAGGAAGAACTTCAGCTCACCCATCATGGACATTTGATATTGCTCTTGCATCATGTACCCAAACTCATCACTGTACTTCTGGTTGGTGCAGCCGAAGATTATGTCATCCACATATATTTGGCACACAAACAGTTCACCATCATATGTCTTCGTGAAGAGTGTGGGATCGAGGGATCCAGGTTTGAAGCCTTTGCTCTTCAGGAAGTCTTTGATTGTATCATACCAGGCACGAGGGGCTTGTTTGAGGCCATACAGTGCTTTGTTTAGCTTGTACACCATATCAGGATGTTTTGGATCTTCAAAGCCAGGAGGTTGTGCGACATATACTTCCTCTTCAATCTTGCCATTGAGAAATGCACTTTTTACATCCATTTGATATAGCAAGATATTGTGATGATTAGCGTAGGCTAGCAGTATGCGAATAGCTTCAAGTCTAGCAACAGGACCAAATGTTTCATCGAAGTCAATTCCTTCAACTTGAGTATATCCTTGAGCCATAAGACGTGCTTTGTTTCTGACAACTTGACCATGCTCATCTTGCTTGTTTCGATATATCCACTTTGTTCCAATAATGTTATGCTTGCGAGGGTCAGGTCGCTTTACGAGTTCCCATACATTATTTAGCTTGAACTATTGAAGTTCTTCTTGCATGGCTTGAATCCATTCAGGTTCCATAAAAGCTTCAGCAACTTTCTTGGGTTCTGATATTGATACAAATGAAAAGTGCCCACAGAAGTTTGCTAGATGTGTTGCTCTTGATCGAGTGAGTGGCCCAGGTGCATTGATGCTGTCAATTATCTTCTCTATTTGAACTTCATTTGCAACACGAGGATGAACAGGACGAAGATTTTGCTCTGGCTGATCATTGTCATCATTGGAAGGATTGTCTTCGGTCTGAGCATTGTCTTCAGGTTGATTTGGTGCAGAGATGATAAGTTCCTCTTTAGGCTGTGCTTCATAGGGCATGATTTCACCAGTTCCCATCAGCTTGATAGACTCGGTTGAAGGAGCTTCATCTAGTGTACTTGGCAGAATCTCTCTCTGTGAACCATTGGTTTCATCCAATTTTACATCCACAGTTTCAACGATTTTGTATAGATAAAGGTTGAAGACTCTGTAGGAGTGTGAATCCTTTCCATAGCCAAGCATGAAGCCTTCATGAGCCTTAGGTGCAAATTTTGACTAGTGATGGGGATCCTTGATCCAGCATCTAGCTCCAAATACTCTGAAGTAACTGACGTTTGGCTTCTTCCCAGTAAGTAGCTCATAAGATGTTTTGTTCAGAAGCTTATGGATGTACACACGGTTGATGATGTGACATGTTGTATCAATAGCTTCAGGCCAGAACTTTCTTGGTGTCTTGTACTCATCCAGCATTGTTCGAGCCATCTCAATGAGGGTTCTGTTTTTGCGCTCAACAATGCCATTTTGCTGAGGTGTGTATGGAGCAGAGAACTCATGAGTGATTCCCATTGTATCCAGATACAGATCAAGTCTAGTGTTCTTGAATTCAGTGCCATTGTCACTTCTGATGTGCTTGATCTTCACGCCATAATTGTTCATTGCTCGATTTGCAAAACGCCTGAAGACATCTTGCACTTCAGTCTTGTAAAGAATTATATGAACCCATGTGTATCTTGAGTAGTCATCAACAATGACGAAGCCATAGAGATAGGCAGTTGTTGTGAGGGTGGAGTAGTGAGTAGGTGCAAATAAGTCCATGTGTAATAGCTCGAAGGGTTGAGATGTTGTCATGATTGTCTTCGAGGGGTGCTTTTCCCTTGTCATCTTTCTAGCTTCGCAGGCACCACACAGATGATCCTTCTTGAGCTTGACATCTTCGATGCCTATGACATGCTTCTTCTTGACGAGTGAGTGCAAATTCCTCATGCCAGCATGCCCTAGCCTTCGATGCCAGAGCCAGCACTCTGAAGCTTTTGTGAGAAGACATACGGCAAGCTGTGGACCTGCTGAGAAATCTACCATGTATAGATCATCTTTTCGATACCCTTCAAAGACTAGAGATTTTTCAGATTCCATTAGTACAAGGCAACGATATTTGCCAAATATCACAATCATGTTCAAGTCACAAAGCATTGAGACAGACATTAAGTTGAAACCAAGGGATTCAACAAGCATCACTTTATCCATGTGTTGATCCTTTGAGATTGCAACTCTACCTTGACCCAATACCTTGCTTTTACCAGTGTCAGCAAATGTAATGTGACTCTTGTCGGATGGACGTAAGGTTGAGTCCATGAGAAGACTTCGATCACCAGTCATATGATTTGTGCATCCACTGTCCATAATCCATTCTGAATCTTTTGGTGATGTACCCTTTAGTGCAGTTAGGAGGATAGGCTTCACAAGAGTGTTGTGAAGCATATGCATTTGACACATATAGGGACAGTCACAGCTTATATCAAAGTTAGGACATTGTATGACTGATAAGAGATTCAAAAGTGAAGTATATAGAATGATATTTTAACGTGCGTCCTAAATGAGTTTTAGGTCCCCAGCAATAGTATCGGACGCCATTGATTGCTGGTTGGAGACCGTTTTCTTCAAAAGAGAGTTAGTTCTTCTTTGTCACCCACATCTTCAGTGGTGGCTTAGAATTAATGAGTCTAAGTGCAGCATCTGAGAACTTTGGCTTTGAAGCCCTAGCAAATAGCCTTGCAGGAGATGAATGATACTCATATGAATAAGCAGAAAAGTTCTTAGTCCTATGAACATAGCGGTTCGAAGATACACGCTCATATTCATAAGTCTGAGCATGATTTCCCTGCAAAACATTGGCGTTAGGGTGACTCATGTGAGTCCTGTATCTATATGAAGCCTTCGGGCCACATGAAGCTATAAGTCTGGGGTTTGTCTTCTTCCTTGGCGGTGTCATGACGACATTCACAGGAAGATTCTCAATGTACTGCTTAGGTACCCAGATCTTCTTCATAGGTGGTCCATTCCTGCAGTTAGTACCAATGTACCTGGCAAACACTTCACCATTCTGATTTTTGAACAGCTTATAGTTTGCATCAAAGGATTCATCAATGATAATGGGATTAGCACAGGTAAAGCCAGATAAGGTGGATGGATCTACTGAAGGTTCCTTTGCAGCAACCCATGTGGTTTTGCGGTACTGCTCAGGCTTCCAGTACGAGCCATCAACATTCATTTTCCTTTCGAACCCAACACCCTTTTTCCTAGGGTTTCGGTTCAGAATCTGGTTTTTGAGGACATCGCAGAGAGTCTGATGTCCCTTCAAACATTTGTACATCCCTGTTTCAACCAATGTCTTCAACATAGCATTCTCATCAGCAACAACAGTGGTATCCTCCGCAGAGGGGTTAGTAACCACATCAGTAGGTGAAGACAATGAAACAGTAGTAGGAGTGGAACATTCAGCAACAGATGTAGCGTTATCATGCTCAATGGATTTTAGACATGGTGGTTCAAATCCATCCTGAGCGGAACTGATCTGTTGAGCGCGAAGTGACTCATTCACCTTTTGAAGATCTTCATGAGCCGCTCTCAATTTCTCAAGCTCTTGTTTCCTTTGAAGATAATCATAGGAGAGCCTTTCATAAGTAGTTGAGAGCGATTCATGACAACCTTCAAGTTCTTGGTACTTAGCATGAAGATTTTTTATGTCATCAACTAAGGACTGTGAACGTGTCATTTCAGTGTCCAACAGGTCATCGCTTTTGTCTAACAGTTTTTGAGTATGTTCCATAGCCTTTTGTTGTTCAGTTGCAATTTTAGCAAGTGTTTTGTAGCTGGGTTTGGATTCACAATCAGAGTCATCTTCACTTGAAGTTTGAAAGTAAGCATCGCGTGATTTTACCTTGGCACCACGTGCCATGAAGCAGTACGTGGGAGTAGGATCGTCTTCGTCATTAGCTTCAGCGTTGGTGTGGACATCATTGTCTTCAGTGTTGAAGATGGACTTAGCGGCATAGGCTGTGGCTAGAGCCAGACTTGCAACATCAGGGTCAGACTCCTCTCTAGACTCCACATCCGCCTCCTCTGAAGCAGACTCCTTCTCTGAAGCCATTTCCTTGCCAACAAAAGGACGAGCCTTGCTAGATGAGCTCTTCTTGTATGATGAAGACTTGGAAGAAGACTTAGAAGAATTTGAGGATTTCTTCTTATTCTTGTCATCAGAATCATATTCCTTGCTTTTCTTCTTCTTCTTCTCATTGTCCTACGGTGGACACTCAGATATGTAGTGATCGGGTTTCTTGCACTTGTGGCAGGTTCTCTTTTTGTGATCATGGGTGGAAGCTTCATCATTCCTTGAGCTGGATCGTGAAGACTTTCTGAAGCCTTTCTTCTTAGTGAATTTCTGGAACTTCTTGACAAGCATAGCAAGTTCCCTTCCAATGTCTTCAGGATCTTCAGAACTGCAGTCAGATTCTTCTTCAGATGAGGAAACAACTTTTGCCTTCAAAGCGCGAGTTCGGCCATAGTTTGGGGCATAGATATCTCTTTTCTCAGATAGCTGGAACTCATGTGTGTTGAGCCTCTCAAGTATATCGGACGGATCGAGTGTCTTGAAGTCAGGACGTTCTTGTATCATGAGGGCAAGGGTGTCAAAGGAGCTATCAAGTGATCTCAGCAGTGTCTTGACGATTTCATGCTTGGTAATCTCAGTTGCGCCAAGATCTTGAAGTTCATTTGTGATATCAGTGAGGCGATCAAACATGAGCTGGAAATTTTCATTGTCGTTTCTCTTGAAGCGGTTGAAGAGGTTGCAAATAACACTGATTCTTTGATCTCTCTGGGTTGAGACGCCTTCGTTGACCTTGGATAGCCAGTACCAGACTAGCTTTGACGTTTCTAGAGCACTCACACGGCCATACTATCCTTTGGTCAGATGACCACAGATGATGTTCTTTGCAGTAGAGTCCAGTTGAATGAACTTCTTGACATCAGTGGGGGTGACACCTTCACCAGTTTTGGGAACGCCATTCTTGACGACATACCAGAGGTCGACATCAATGGCTTCAAGATGCATACGCATCTTATTCTTCCAGTAGGGATATTCAGTTCCATCGCACGGGGCAAGCAGCGGAGACCTTGATTATCCCTGCAGTCGACATAGCTGAAACTCTAGGTGGTTAAACCGAATCACACAAAACAAGGGAGTACCTTGCTCTGATACCAATTGAAAGTGCTACGATCGACTAGAGGGGGGGTGAATAGCCGATTTTTATGAAAGTCTTCAAAACTTGGAAGTTTCGAAGACAAACAACAGAAATGACATAATTGTAATGCAGCGGAAGATAAACTACCCAAAGCAAGCCATAGTCAAGTATACAAAGATATGAAAGTATGGGACTATTAGCAGCTAGGTAGTAAGGATCAGGATGGAAGATAGTATGAAGCCAATCAACAGTATTAGTAAAGCAATGAAGTCAAATAGATACACAGATAGGCAATGACTTCACGAAGACAAACTAAAGTAAGGATGGGAAGGGATAGAACCAGTTGCTTGTTGAAGACACAGGATTTGTTGGACCAGTTCCAGTTGCTGTGACAACTGTACGTCTGCTTAGGGAGGCTAAGATTGAACTCAGAAGACCGTGTCTTCACCTTATTCCCCTTGAGCTAAGGACACGCAGTCCTTGCCCAATCACTCCGGTAAGTCTTCAAGGGAGACTTCCAAACCTTCATAGACTTCGTTCACCGGCAATCCACAATGACTCTTGGGTGCTCAGAACGCGACGCCTAACCGGCTGGAGAATTCACAGTCCTCAAGTGTAATAAGTCTTCAGGTCACACAGACAGAAAGACTTCAGTGATGCCTAACACTCTTTGGCTCTGGGTGTTTTGGCTTTGTCCTCGCAAGGATTTCTCTCTCTCAAATGCTTCGAGGTGGGTTGCTCTCAAATGGCAAAAGCCGTGCACAAACTCTGAGCAGCCACCAATTTATGGTGTAGTGGGTGGGCTATTTATAGCCACTAGGCAACCCGACCTAATTTGTCCAAAATGACCCTGGGTCACTAAGGAACTGACACATGTTCCAACGGTCATATTTCAAACACACGCGACAACTTTACTTGGGCTACAAGCAAAGCTGACTCATCCAGCTCTGGATAAGGTTTGCTCTCATTGTCTTCGCTCGAAGACATAGGATTTGAGTTGAGCATCACTTCAGTCACTCTGACTTAGTTCACTTGGACCCCACTTAACAGTACGGTGGTTCCTATAACTCAACAAAGAAGAAAAGGAAACAACGAAACCACACAGTCTTCGCGCTCCATAGTCTTCATGCAATGTCTTCTCATGTCATAGTCTTCAATATGAAATATCTTCTCATACCACCATTGTCTTCAATGTCTTCATACATTTTTAGGGGTCATCTCCGGTAGGTAAACCGAATAATGAGGGACACTACCTACGTTATCCTGCAATTCTCATAAACGCATTAGTCCCTCAACCAACTTTGTCTTCAATACTCCAAAACCAACTAGGGGTGGCACTAGATGCACTTACACCTAACCCTAACCATATCGGTCCTACCGAGTTGCATGTCGGTCCCACCGAAAATCCTAACGGTCACTAGATTTGCTGAATCGGTTCGACCGAGTTTATCAATTCGGTCCCACCGAGATTGGCAAGTTGTGTGTAACGGTTAGATTTTGTGTGGAGGCTATATATACCCCTCCACCTCCTCTTCATTCATGGAGAGAGCCATCATAACAAACCTACACTTCCAACTTGTTGTTTCTGAGAAGGAACCACCTACTCATGTGTTGAGGCCAAGATATTCCATTCCTACCATATGAATCTTGATCTCTAGCCTTCCCCAAGTTGCTTTCCACTCAAACCTTATTTCCACCAAATCCAAATCCTGTGAGAGATAGTTGAGTGTTGGGGAGACTATCATTTGAAGCCCAAGAGCAAGGAGTTCATCTTCAACACACCATTTGTTACTTCTTGGAGAGTGGTGTCTCCTAGATTGGCTAGGTGTCACTTGGGAGCCTCTGACAAGATTGTGGAGTTGAACCAAGGAGTTTGTAAGGGCAAGGAGATGGCCTACTTCGTGAAGATCTACCGCTAGTGAGGCAAGTCCTTCGTGGGCAACGACCATGGTGGGATAGGCAAGGTTGCTTCTTCATGGACCCTTCGTGGGTGGAGCCCTCCGTGGACTCGCGCAACCGTTACCCTTCGTGGGTTGAAGTCTCCATCAACATGGAGTACGATAGCACCACCTATCGGAACCACAGCTCAAAAATCACCATGTCTCCAAATTGCGTTTGAATTCTCCAAACCCTTCCCTTAACATTCTTGCAAGTTGCATGCTTTACTTTCCGCTGCTCATATACTATTTGCATGCTTGCTTGAATTGTGTTAAGATTTCTTGACTTGTGCTAAGATAGCTAAAATCTGCCAAAGACTAAAATTGGGAAAAAGATATGTTTTTATTTGGTCAAGTTGTCTAATCACCCCCCTCTAGATATACTTTTGATCCTACAGGAGGATAGAGAGAGACATGTACATGGGGCTTTGTGTTGAGTAACGTGGAGACACATATACATAATTGGAGAGTGAGTGTGTGAGATACACATGCGGACATGGGGAGAGATGAGGATCCAGATAAATGGGTGTTTGTGCGTGTTTGTGTGTGTTTGTGCACGCGTTTCTATGTGAGAGGGAGAGAGTGTACGTGGAGTAGAGAGACCACTGATGATGTAAACTTAGTATAAGGGAAGGGGGAATGGTGTGACATGTGTAGTAGCGGGATAGCACGGGTGCGGGCTGGGGGAGCACACTATTTGGAAGAGACATCGAGTGTGTGTGTGGGAGAGGGGTGTGAGAGCGAGAGAAAGAGAGAGCTAGTGACAGAGAGAGAGAGAGAGAGAGAGAGATAGAGAGAGAGAGAGAGGAAGAGAGGGGCGAGAGGGGTCATTTGTGTCCATAAATGGGTATAGATAGGGAGACAATGTTGATGTTGTCCGAAATTGGCCTATGAGCGGGGACGCAAGGGAAGCGAGTCATCGTGTGTGTGATAGGGACTTCATGAGAGATCTAGAATAGATGGTGTATAGAACAATGTGCGAAATCGAGAACGATTATACATTAGGGAGCTATGCAAAGAGTCACTAAATATATGTATGCAAGGAAGGAGCTAGGGCGGGTCCGCATGTGTGAGAGATAGAAAGAGGAGAGTGGTGCACAAGGAGACAAAGTGTGCTTGTTTGCAGTGGGGGTGGTGTGTGAGGTGAGTGCACGAGAACCATGTAACTAGGGAGATATACGTTTGGGGGTGACGTTTTGTGTGTATGGGAAATATACACTCTACATAGTGTGTGTGCTTGGGTAAGAGAGATAGTGGGAGACCTAGAGAGTGAGGGAAGAGATGTGTGCATGCCCGAGAGAGAAAGTGATAGAGACCGATGTTGGGGTCCGGACTTTACAAGAGAGAGGGGTGTTAATGTGCTCGTGTGTTGGTGTTTGGGGGAGAGAACAACTTCTCTATGTGTGTGTGTGTGTGTGGTGGTGGTGGTGGTGGGGGGTGACTTCAGATAAAGAGTGAGGTTTCTATATTTGAGGGACTTTAGCGTAATTGAGATATTGTGCACTCATGGCTGATCCATTTGTTTCACAGTTTGTACTATGAGATAACGATACTTTTGAACATGCGTGATATACCTTGATGTACCAGAATTACAAACCTAAGATTGGAATTTTGGAATTCGACTCCATCATTAGCTTTTGTAATTCATTTAAACGGAGGTACATTTTTTAAGCCAGGATTTCATGATTTCAAATTCATATATCAAACCTAGAGATATACACATACGGGCATGTTCAAACTTTATAATCATCCACTTTATTCATACACATACACATTTTGGCTTTTGTCATCATATTTAGGATAAATACATTTGGAATTTCAGTTGAATCGGACCGTATGATGGTATTTGCTTGTAGTAGCTCAATGATCCATATTTGAATTGAATGGACAATCTAAGTTTCGAGTTGGAGACATTGATTTTCAAAAGTTGCACATTTTTTTGCATGCAAAACAAACAAATTGTCGGCCATGATATCATAGTCGGCCGTACGAGAGCAAAATACTAATAATTTTAGGTGCCAAAAGCTTTCAAACTTCTCGCTCACATCAAAATATCACGCGCCCGAAAGTTTAGCCCTGCGATATTCCTGTTTTACCCCTGCCACATGAACGGAAAAGGGCTGCTTTGGTAACTCCATTGTTTTCCCCTCTTTGCCCCAACATTATTCCCAGAGCCCCTCCCCTTCCCCTCCCCGACCCCCCCCCCAACCACGGCAAGCCGCTGAATCTAGTCCTCCGCCGCAGCGGCGGACCTCACACCCCGCCGGATCTACCTTATGCACCTTTGAACCCCCAACTGCAAACTCACCACTTCACCAGAGCCGCTTCAGCGACTGGCTTGTCCACTGCTCCAGATCTCCTTGACGGCCATCATGGTCCACCGCACCGGATCTTCTTAACCGGCGCCCTCGTCCACCATAGCGTAGGCCCTTCACTGACTCCCTCATCCGCCCCTTCGCTGGCCCTTCATACAATCCCTCGTCCGCCGCAACAGATCTGCCTAACCGAAAGCACTATACAACACGCCCTCCGAAGTCTTCGTCCACTGCACCGGACCCGCTCCACGGACGCCATATTCAACTCCACCGGCCCTGCTTTACCGACGCTGCAGCCTCATCAGGTTATTTCGATTTGTACTCCTTTGGTTTTTCTCTGTATCGTGCAACTATTCACTTACCACAGATGAGCTTTCTTGTATGTTGACAAGCGCCACAACCGTAGCACCGGAGCCGCTTCAGCGACGGTGACAACCGGCCCAAACTCAACCACAGCACGAGCACCATCGATGATCCTTAGCTATCAAGTATGAGAACGATACCCATACGCCGCCGAGAATCAGGTACTATTATCCAACGGCCGGCGCCTACGTTCACTTTCCTAGCATAAGCACCGCACCTTTGAATTTCTCCAGGGCATCATTTAGTTTTTCATGAGACACGTTATTCTGCTTGCACCTGTAGGGCCATACTTCTGGCAGTGAACATGTTACATGTGTTAGATTACATACTAGTGCACATATAGTTAATATGCTTTAGTTTTGTTCTGATGCAACCTGTTGGTTCCATCAGACTGCTTAATGTTCTCTATGCAAAATATTTGTTCTTTTGGGGCCGGCACCTCGAACAAGCATAAAAATTGAGGGAAGCAGATATATTGTCGTGTATGCACACACCCTTCTTTCATTAGTGTGACATCCCTAGTCTGGTATGACCTAGACTAGCTAGTCATTTGTGCATCATGTTTAAATACCATTTAAATTTGAAATGAGGACTTGGGAAACCCTCAGAATCATTTTGGAAATGACCCAAATAAAAATTGTTCCAAAAAGGTCCAAGAAAATGCTCATGTTGCTCTCTGAAAATATTGGACAGAGATAAAAATCAAACCAATATTTTTAGGACCTCATAAGTATTTATTTTGGGCATTTGGAATTAATGCAGTAATTATTTGCTTTGGATATATATTTGTTATATATATAAAATATTGTCCAGAATTTATGCCATTTATAAAGGAGCTCTGGAATAATATAACTAGCTTCCATAAAAATTGGCATAAGAAAATAAATTGATTTAGTATTATTATTAAATCAAAACATATGTCAGTAAAATAGAAAAGGAAACAGAAATAAAAGAGGAACTTACCTGGCGCTTAGCTCCTGTGCTGGCCCAGCACTGTGCGGCCTGGCCGGCCCAGCTGGCCAGCCCAGCCCACCTGGCCCCCTTCCCTGTCGTCTTCCTCCCCGACAGGAGGACGAGCGCGTGCCCGATGCGCGCGCGCTCCACCGCGCCACGCCACCAGCCTCCCTGCCTGCCTGCCTCTCCCCTCCTCGTCTGGATGCCCCGGAGACGCCACGCAGCCACCCCGACCTCTCTCGCACTCTCCCTCGCCCTCGTCCCGTCCTCTGTCACCCTTTCTCCCCGCGCCCGACGCGCTGCCGCCGCCGCAGCTCACCACCGACGCGCTCCCCGCCGTCCCCTCGCCCCTCCGTGGAGTCCACGAGCTCCGCCACGACTCCCTCGTCCTCTCCGTCAAGCCACAAGACGCCGGACGCCCCGTGGAGCCGTCGCCGTCGCCTTCATCACCTCCGGCCGCCGTGGATCTCCGTCGCCGCTCGCCGCCGTCAGCGCCTCCCCCGAGCTCGTCGTCGTCTCTTCTGGTCCCCTGTGAGCCCCCGCTTCGGTTCCCCCTTCTCCCTTGCCTCCCCGCGCTCTGTAGCTAGCCCCGCCATCGAAGCCGAGCTCCGGCCGCCGCCGCGAGCTTTGCTCCGGCGAGCTCCGGCCTCCCCAGCTCCTCCCCCTGCCACCGTTGGATGCGCATGAGCCCCAGCTCCTCGTAGATGGGCTCGGCCATCGATTTGATCGCCGGAGCCGCCGTTCCGGTCAGCGCCGCCGCGTCTGTGTGCTCGCCGGCGTTGAACTCCGGTGAGATGACGTGGCCGCCATTAGCAGCTAACAGTCCGCTTAATTAACCCCCCCTGAGGCTGACACGTGGGCCCCGGTGCCCCCTAATCTTTTAATTAAGTTAATCTAACCCTCTGATTACCCTGTGACACTGACGTGTGGACCCCACATGTCAGATTTGACCTGGTCAGCACCGTTGACCTGCTGACGCAGGCATGACGTCATGCTGACGCAATTATTTATTTTCTGGTTTAAATTTAAATTAGGAAATTCCAGAAAATGATTTAAACTTCAAAAATTCATAGAAATTCAACCGTAGCTCAGATTGAAATAATTTATATATGAAAAATTATTAGAAAAATGCAATCTTTCCATCTGTACTAGTTTCATGCATGACAAACCAACTTATACATGCTGTATATTAGAAAACACATTATGGCATATATAAGAGCTTATTTTGGAGATGCATTTGAGCTTTTGGTTCAAATGGACTTCAAACCAAATGAATACTAGTTGCATTAGCTCCAACAGCATCAGATCTTCATGCCATGTTCATGCATCATATTGTTGCATATGCTTGTGTATTGATTGTTGGCACCGTTCCTTCTCGATAGGTCTTGCTCCGGAGACCGTTCCAGAGTACCTGTCTCTGAAGCAGTGCCTCCCTTGTTGATCTACTAGGCAAGCAAACCCCCTTGTTCATTCCGATAAAATCCTACTCTATCGCTCCTGCTCTCAGTTATTGCATTAGGACAACAACGATTCATCTGCTACTTTGTGCTGCGGTAGTTGAACCCATTCCTCTGCATGACCTGTCATTGCCACAGTAAATAGTTGAAACCCACTAGCATGTATAGGAGTTGATTGAGCCATGTTGTGTTCCTACCATGCTATGCCTGCTATTGCTTAGAGTTGTGTCAGGTCTGGTTCATTGGGAATGAATTGGAGTGTTACGATATGTTCTGATGCTGAGAGTGAAGTGTGAACACGATTTGGTAAAGGTAGCGGTGAGAGGCCATGTAGGAGTACATGGTGGGTTGTCTCATTGGAACCGTCCTTAAGCACTGAGTTCTATGTATGTTGTCCAATGACTCGATACTACCACACATTGGGTTCCGGTAACTCGACCCCTCTCGGCTTATTAACCAACTTGATCTCTGTCCAGGAGTCGCAACTAGTTTCTGGTGTTTGTAGGTAGTGCTATTTTTCTACCAGGTGGCACCCGGCAGGGTGGGCTTGGGACAGACTAGGCACACGTGGCCTGGTGTACCGAGTGGCACCCGGATGGTGGGCTCGGGAACCCTGCACACATCATTTGGGGCCGTGAGCGACACCCCGGCCGGATCTCCTTACTGATGGAACCCGAATAGGCGATAAACCTGGGCTAGAGTCTTGTGTGGTTAGTCAGGTCGTGGCCGACACCCTCGCCAGGCTTCTGCTTGAAGGTTGCCGAGATACATGAGTGTGCACGGCGGTAAGTGGCGAGAGCGTGTGTGAAGAAGTACACCCCTGCAGGGTTAACATGATCTATTCGAATAGCCGGGTCTGCGGATATGGACTTCTTGGATGCTTACATGGTACATAGACAACTTGAAGTGGATACTATAAAATGCTCAAGGCAAGTGTGAGTACTATGGATGGCCTTCTCGTAGGGAGACGGGGATGAATCCATAGTGGTGTATTGTGTGGTGATTAGTGGACTCGTGTGCGCCATATCACCTCAAAGAAGTTCTGGTAGTCGTAGAATAGGTTAGCCACAGAGTCAAAGCTGGCTTGCTGCAACTAAACTCCACGTTACCCTCTTGATACAAATGCATGTATGATAGGATCTGATGTAAGTCTTGCTGAGTACCTTTGTACTCATGTTGCTTTATTTATGTTTTTGCAGCGGAGACTTCGGTCTTACTAGTGTTCTCGTGGACTTCGACAAGTAGCTTGTACCTCAGCTACGATCTTGATCGGACGTTGTAGATAGTCAGGCTCTTTAGCCTTTTTCATTTGTAGATGTCTGTACTCAGACATGTAATGCTTCCACTTGTTGCTTGATTGCTCTGAATGTTGGGTCATGTGACCCCTGTTTGTAATAAATGCTATGATGGCTCTTCCGAGCCTTTATCTATATGAGTTGTTGAGTTATGCTGTGATGCCATGTTGTACAACACATACTTGCATGTTATGCGTACGTGTAATGTGTATTGCTATGTGTGGGATCTGACTATCTAGTTGCTTATCGTTAGTAGTCTCTCTTACCAGGAAATGTCTCCAATGCTTCCACTGAGCCCTGGTAGCTTGCTACTGCTCCGGAACACTTAGGCTGGCCGGCATATGTCCTTCTTCGATCCTGTGTCTGTCCCTTCGGGGAAATGTCACGCGATGAATACCGGAGTCCTGTTAGCCCGCTACAGCCCGGTTCACCGGAGTCCTGTTAGCCCAGTGCTACAGCCTGGATTCACTCGCTGGTGACCGACACGTTCGATGTTGGGTCATGGATGTCTGTCCCTGTAAGTTAGTGCCACTTTGGGTTTACGACTAGCCATGTCAGCCCGGGCTCCTTATCATATGGATGCTAGCGACACCATCATATACGTGTGCCAAAAGGCGCAAACGGTCCCGGGAAAAGGTAAGGCGACACCTGTGGGGATACCGTGTGTGAGGCCGCAAAGTGATATGAGGTGTTACATGCTAGATCGATGTGGCATTGAGTCGGGGTCCTGACAATTAGCTTACATGAACCATTGATGATCAATTCGGACTAGTGCGTGCGATTAAAATTAATTTTACCTAAATAGATGGTGCAGAATAAACTACAACAACTAGATTTGCAACCACAGGATGCTGACGATATCTTCAAAGAACATTGCAATAGCAGCTAGGCTTCACAGCAACATATGGTAAGCCAATATGTCAGCAGTGCCTGCTGTACTATCATAAAGAAATGCATGCCTATTCCATTTGAGTCCTTAACTTTTCCCCTCAACTTCATCACAAGACTGTCTTCGTAGTTTATATGAGGCCACACTGTTAAGTGCTTTCTCAGATTATTTCAACTGCTTAGATGCCGTGGCAACTTAAATATAGCGGTTGCACACTCCCTTTAAACTTTCATCTTACCATTTTAATTTCTTTTCGGCTGATGCTGCTTCGAACCATTTAAATATAGTTTTCCATGCTCGGCAATAATTCGTCCGTCGTTTACCATTTATGCTTACTTCCTGGATCATACGATAACTATCTCTTACTTATGTCCATCGGAAACCTTTCAGGATGCCGTTCACACTAGAACACAATGTACAACCCCAGAATCTTTTGTGGAAGCAGTGCACCATCCATGTTACCAGATGGTAGCAGTTCAGAGGCAACACTGTCGTAGAGCAGTCTGAGCACAGATATTATAGTGCTTGAGGCTCTACTAGAGGCAGAAAGAGATGGTGTGGCTGCCATGAATGAGGCAATCTTTATCTTGAGGCTGGAAATTACGGAATTAGCGGCACGCCTTATGCAAGCAACCCAAGAATTGGAGGAAGTAAGAATGTTGCATTTGAAGATGGAGGAGGTCTTGCTGTTTCTGCTACCTGAAGCCCAAGGTAATCTCAGTTCTTCTTTAGATACCAGTTCAAATTGTCATTAGATTATTGTACTTGCATGTTGTGTCATGTCTCTGAATGGATTACGTTGCAAGACCCCCTATGTTGTCCGGAATTCCATGTTGTCCATGTGTTGTAATGATCCGAATTTTTTAGGCGAGGTAATCCTCAGTACTTGTATGATTGACATAAGGTGAACTGTTTTTCGTGTGAGCATATTGTATTGGATGAAATAACTATATGAATCAGAGTGTGTCCAACCTACGGAATTCGAAGAGCACAACATTTCTAAATCATAATCATATATAAAGGTGGAATAAATCTTTATTGTGGTTTTGAAGAAATAAATAACAAAACGTATAATTATCCATGGATATTCTTAATCGAATACAAATTGGATTTGAATTTAGTTTGCCAAGTCCCAGGGCAAACGTGAATGCTAATTCTCCCAAGTTTTGAACGAAGCGGCTAAATACCCACTATAATTTGTGGGCTGCCTGAAGCAAGTGTTTGCGAGATGGCAATTACTGTCTACCCCTGACACTTGACATCCTTATCAACCAGATTTACACTGCTGTCGATAGGGGTAGACTAGTAACTTCAATCAGACGTGACACGATGGCCTCTGAGCCCATTCAGACACGGTGGGCGCCAAACATGGGCGGCAAAACACATTTGATTCAAGCTCGTCCGAAAGACATGTGTCTCTTTCTCCATTTCCCCATTCATACACGGTGGGCGGCAAAACAAACTCTCCTCGTCCGAAACCGATGTAGGCTAATATTTTAAATAGGGGCAGATGTGTAACTTCCATCAGACGTGACATAACCTCCCTACCTGTCAGCCCTGTTCATACACCGTGGGCGCCAACCGTAGGCGGCAAAACACCCTCTCCTCGCCCGAAATAGTTACCGGCAAATATTTGGGAGATGCGAGATTACCGTCCTATCCCCAACCGACAGGATGTCCGACATTATAAACGGGGGATAAGTTCGTAACTTTCCCCCATTTCAGAGAAGCTCGTCGCAAAGTTTGAGATCCCCCCTCCCCTCCATTTACCCATTCATACACCGTCGGTGGCACGACAACCTCCACACTGCGGCCAGCCTCCTCCGTCTGCCACCCCATCCTCCACCTTGCCGGAGCCGCTACCCCTACCCTGTCGTCCGCTGCAAGAGATGGACGTCTCTCATCCACGACGCTGGACCAGGATCGTTTCATCGCCTCCTCTTGCTTCATCGGCGGCGGCGGCCACCTTGCCATTGTCGCTCCTACGACCGCCTTGTCCACGGCAACAAGATATATCCCCCGACCCAGCCGTCTGCCATCTAAAGTCTTCTTCCCCGCCGCCGACAGCCATCGCACCCGCAGCACCCTCAACGTATCAACATAGGCGAACACGGCGTCGCAAGAGAGGTGGTACTCTTCCATATGTGCTCAAGTTATTGATCTCACCTGGAAAATAGATTGTAATTTGTGTACTGTACTTTTCTTGTCCGTACCAAATCGTAGTGGCTAGTTGAAAGCAAACATTGGTGGCAAAGTAGCTTTGTCCGGTTTGCACTTTCAGATCCGCCATGGCACGGGCACTATAATCGTAAAGCTTATGGTTTCCCCCCTTTATATTCACTACCATCATCGTAGGTGCTTCGTGTCGTGCTAGCACTGCTCCTCAAGACCTCAACCCAAAGCTTACGTGTTGAAATAGAATTTGATTTGATATTCATATCACTAACACAGAGAAAGTTAATTTGGTCACCTAATGTTCCTATATTCGTTTCGAAAAGCATGTGCGCCACCCACTGGTCCAGCTAGTTCCACTTTCCTGATTTTTCTCTTGATGCTCAGGGTTTTCCCCTTTTATCTACTGTATTATGATCTCCGTAGGTGCTTTCTGTCGTACTAGCATTACTCCACCCTTCAAGCTAAACAACACAACACTCAGAATTCGAAAGCTTAGTTGTTCAAATATGATTGTTATATGATACTGATATTAGTTAACCGACACATTTAATTGGTTAGCTAAAGGTCCCACTTGAGTTTCCAAATGTCGGTGTACTAAAGTAGGGGTACCTTAGTATCCCGAACTTGTGCACGGGCAGTGGCAGCGGCCCGCGGCAAGGCTTGCCGGGTGTCCGCCAAGATCCTCTACCATTCCTATTTGTGCCATTCAAGAACAAAGTGTCTTAACTGAGAAGACAAGGTCCCCGGCAAGAGGAGCTCGCCGGGAAGGACAAGGCCCCGGCAAGAGGGGCTTGCCGGGAAGGCCAGCCAAGGCATTTCAAGAGATTTGCCGCGACACGCCCCACGTCCCGGCAAGACCCGGCGAGCGACAAGCTTGCGGGTGCGGCAAGGTGCTTGCCGCGGCGAAGCCACCACTCTGCGCCCATGCTCCAGCGCATCCGACGACGTGTCGCCGCAGGATCATTCCAGGCGCACGTGGCGGGTAGCTGTGCAGCCAAGCGGTGCAAGGTGGCAAGCGGAGATGACGAGAAGGCCATCGTGGCAGGCGGTGGCGCCCCTAACGGTCGCTTATCTGCACTGTTGGGCGAGGCGGACGGGCATTAAATGCGATTGTCCCCTGCCGTCAGAGTTAGGTAGGATACCCTGTAGATAGCGGTTGTACCAACCCCTCTTTTTACTTTTATACCCCTCTCTGCGTTGCCACCTGTCGGTGACCCCTTTAGCCTATAAAACGAGGCCCATGCGCACGTAGAAGGGGTTCGACTCATTCGAAACCACAACACACCTACGCTCTCGAGCAAGAACAGAATATAAATACAAAGCAGCAGTAGGAGTTTTATCTCCCCGGAGAGCTCCGAAGCTGGGTAAAATCCCTCGCGTGCTTCGCCTCGATCTGCTCTTCGTGCGCTCTCCGCTCCCTTGCCGGACCAAAAGGGGCCCTGCCCCATAGGTGATCATTTCCCATGACATCTTTGGCGCGCCAGGTAGGGGGACGTCGAGGTTGTGCGAAATTGATCCGGCGTTCGTGCGCGCTACATCAACATCTTCATCGACATGCCACCGAAGAAGAAGGCTTCGGAGGTGGCCGCTCCGTCCATGTCGATCCCACCGCCACTGGAGCAAACGGGCGGTGGAGTAGACGCCGGCGGAGGAATGGGCGCCAATGGGGGGACTCACGTCGTCACCAGGTCCAAGGACAAGGCCCCGCAAGCTTCGGCGTCTGTACATACACCGCACCCCTCCCAGGAGGTGCAGGATCGACAACGCCATGGTGCTCCTCGCACCGTACTCGCGTTGGATCAAGGCCGAGCTGGTGGGTCGCGGGACGCTCAAGGCCAACATGCGCCTCTCCTCTTTATAAGCAGGGGAAACAGGGGCTGTTCCCCCACCTTCGCCACTTGCAGTTCCTTCCTCAGAAAGCTCCGCCGCTCCCCTCCGATTCCCAAACCGAAAGAGAGCAGCGCTCCGCCCTCGCCGCTGTCCTCGCCGTCGCCGCCGTCGCCGCCAACCTTCTCCACCGCTTCCGCCATGGCTCCGAAGACCGGGAAGAGCGTGAAGTCGGCCGAGGCGCTATGGCTGGAGGCGCTGCGCAAGGAGCGAGCACTTTTCCCCCCCGAGCTCACCCCGAAGGCGCTGCGGGAGGAGTTCTATCTCTTCTGGTCGACGGAGACACGGGCGCATCCGCGCACGCATGTACTCTCCGCCGAAGCTTCTACTTCGAAAAAGTGTCCCAGAGGATACTATTTCTTCCCTCTGTTCTTCTATTGCGGGCTTTGCCCACCTTTCTCCGATTTCTTCTGTGACATTATGAATACCTACGGGTTTCATCTTCTTGACTTCACCCCAACGTCGTTCTGACAATGGCGGTTTTCGCACACCTCTGCGAGAACTTCGTTGGAATCCACCCAAATGTCGCCCTTTTTCGCCACTACTTCATGCCCCGGGCCGAGAAGGGGGAGCCCTTAGCTAGAGGGATCGCCTGGGTCTCGAGGATCGGCATGAAGGAAGTTTATCTGGATGGGGAGCTCTGCAGCAAGTGGGATGAGTGAAGGGCGGAGTGGTGCTGGATTGTCGACGCGGATCCGCAGCCATTCACCAGCCTGCGTCAAGCCCGAGTGGTGCGCGGCGGCGACTGGAGCGCCCTGGCGGCAGATGACGCCAGATTGAAGATCGCCACCACGCGGATTTTGTGGCTCAGGCTTGCCGGGCTTACTGTAGGGGCCGTTGGCGCAGACTTCCTTCGCCGCCGCATCGCCCCTTTGCAGGAGAGGATGAGGCCCGCCTGGCTGTTTGGCGGCCCGGCGAATATCATGAGGCTGCGTCCAGGCCTCAACTTCAACTTCGCAGTTCTGGAGCTGGACACAATGCTCAAGGAGTTGTTCAAGCATGACACCAACCATCCGGAGTGGTTCAGGCTGCCGCGAGGTGTCATGCCGTTGTGCAATAATTCCCAGCTCGAACGCATCCGCGTAATGATGCCGGAGTGCGACTCGCATGGGATTATTGCAATGTGGCAAGAGCCTGCCGACGATGTTGGGCAGAACTTCTTTGACAACTTTGTGGAGGTGGCGAACCGCGCCGACGAGCAGAGGCTCCTCACCCGCGACACCACCGACGATGAAATGCGGTACATCGCCACCAGGGCCGAAGAGGTGGCGGCAGCCGCCGCCGCGGGTGAGTTTGGGTTCACGTTGGAGGAGGCAGAGGCGGCCGAGGCGGCAAGCCTTGCCGACCGGGAGGACCTTGGCGGGGAGGTCGCTGGCGAGGGGGAGCCCGAAGCCGAGGCAAGCGAGCCTGCCGGGGGCGCAAGTGGCCAGCCGTCTTCAAGCAGCTTGCCGCAGACAGGGCCCTCAGTGCAGCCCCCAGCTCAAACAAGAAGGCGCCTCTGCAAGACTGGAGACACAGCAGGGCGGCGGGCGGGCCAACAGCCGCAGCGCCATGGGACGCGCTCTACCACGACAAGCACCGTTGCCGCGGGAGCGCCTCATGCCGCGCCGGCAACCGGAGCGGGATCTTCTCGAGCCGCTACTCCTGATCCTGCCGCAGCTCCTGCCAAGCGTCCAAGGGAGCCTACTCCTCTGCTTCGTCGCGCTGAGAGGGTGCCGGACTTCGATCTCTCCGCGCTGAGCTCCGACGAGGAGGAAGAAGAAGAGGAGCAGTAAGACTTTCTTGCCTTTGTACTTATATTTCTTCAATTTTCGCTGTTTCTTGTCTTCGTATCCGATTTGCTTCCCTCTGAACCTCGTTCCATTCCAGGACTCTGGCTGAGAGAGCGGCGAAGAGGGCCAAGGTCCCCGTGGTTGTCATCGAGGATGATCCTGCCGTGATGGCAGAGGACACGTCCGAGACTTCCTTGACGGACCCGGCAACCTCTCCTCGAAGCAGCCCCTAGCGCAACCCCCAGCGTAAGTATTTGTCCACTTCTTGTCGTGGGGCGCGCATGGGTGCTTCCTCCTTGCTGATATTTATTTGTTAACTTGCTTGTGCAGGAGCAGAACAGGCCCATCAAGAGCAACCAGAAGCTGCCCCGGAGGTGCAATCTGCTTCAACTACGCCGCCAAGGGGCGACTCTCCGACAAGGGAGCGCTCTCCGGCAAGGGAGCGGTCCCCGGCAAGGGGCAGTTCCCCGGCAAGGGACGGGACCAGTGAGCCTTCGGTGGTGGAGCCCATGGTCACGGAGCCCAGCACAGGTAACCCTCCTTGTCGGAAATTTTCCCTTGGGTTTTTCTTCTTCTGATCTTCTTTTTTGGATATTTTCTTGACTTTTCCTTCCTCTTCCTGTCCTTAGATCCCCCTCTCACAGACCCGATGGACACTGAGGCCACCGGCGAGGAAGACGCACGCAGCAACACCGAAGATGTCGCCGCTGACGAGGAAGAGGCCGGCGCTGATGAACCCGCCGGCGAAGAAGCCGCCAAAGCTGCTGGCGCAGAAGCTGGCGGGGGGGTCCGACGATCGCACTGATGACCCAGAGGACGCAGGAGCGCAAGGCGCTACACCGACCGCCGACCCCTCCGCCGCTGATGCAGCACCGGGCCCCGAGGAGCCACAGCCCGGCGCTTACTTGAAGGCTGGCGAGGGTGTCTTCATCAGGCTTCCCTTGGCGTCGAGCTCCAGGGCGCCGGTCGAAGGAGAGGAGTTTGACGGGGAAGTACTCGCCTCTGCTGGGCTGGCAGTGGTTGACACGCCAAGCAGCGGCAGCGGCGAGTTCGAGGAGGAGCAGTTGCTCCGGAAGTTGGTGTCACTCTACCGCGCCCGGCAAGCGAAGTTGGAGTCTCGGGAAGCGCTTGTCGCGCAGGCGGGAGTTGACATAGAGAGCATGCGGAGGAGCTCCAGAACCGCAACCAGGAGGCTCTCCGGTCCATTGCTGAGGAGCGGGCGCAGTTCGTCGAGGCGAAGAAGGCGTTCATCCTTGAAAAGGCTGAAGCCGAAGAGTAGCAGAGGCTCGCCGCCGAGGAGCTGTCCAGGCGGGAAGGTGAGCTGACGCAGAAAAAGGTAAACTTGGACAGCCACGAGGAGGAGCTCGCCGTCCGGGAACAATCACTTGGCGGGGCACTCAAGGAAGCGAAGGATGCTGCCGCAGCCGCCGAGGCCGCCAAGAAGGAATTGGAAGTGAAGGTGACGCAGCTGGAGGCTGATATGAAAGGGAAGAATGAAGAGCTTGCCGCACACCAGCGCAAACGCGAGAAGGATGCCCTTGCTCATGGCGATCTGCAAGTTCAACTCGCTGATAAGGTCAAGGAACTGAACGCCGTCAAGGACTCAACAGCTGATCTGGAGCTGAAACTGGCCACACTGACGGAGACGCTGGACGGCGCCAAGAGGCGAGAGGATGACTTGAAGAAAGAGATCAAGGGCAATGAGGAGCTGCTGACGAGGGCCGCCGAGACCCAAAACACCTTCAAGGCTACGGTGGAGCTCTGGACGGAGGGCCTTGTCAACATCGCTGCAGTCATCGACGAAGAGCTGGCGGAACAAGACTTGGCGGGCTTCGGGTACTCCTCTGACGAGAACCTCCAGCCCAGCGCCAAGCTTACTCTTTTCTTCAAGGGTGTGGCGACGGATCTCCAGCAGCTCCGGGAAAGGATCCCAAAGAAGCTGGCTGACGAGTCGCGCGCAATCTGCGCCAAGGTCTTGTAGAAGGTGTTGATGAAGATACTCTTCCGCAATCCAGGCCTCGACCTCACCCGCGTCCTCAAGAAGCTGCCAGCGGGTGCTGATCTTGAAGAGCTCAAAGCCATTGTCGCACCCATTGTGGACAAGTTGAATGAAGTCAGGAGGATCGACGGCGAGCGCGTGGATTAGGCCACTCTTCTTCTCCTTTCCTTGTCGCTGTTATTTAAGTTATGAGAACAATTTAGTCAGTGCCGCAACAAGTCACTTTTGTAATATAACTTTATTCTGGGCAATGATTGCTACGTTATCTCCTTTACTTGATTCTTTCCTTTGTATGTTTTTACCCTACGCTTTTAGGGGACTTGCCGGCGTAGGCACGCTTGCCGCGAGGCGCTGAGTGCGGAACATCAGCAGCCCGCTGGCAGTACCGCCTCCGGCAAGAAACCTTGCCGCAACTAGTTGCAGCACACTTAAGTTGTTGAGCGGACTCGAAACAAAGTAAGGGCGCAACTAGCTACGAGGAGGTTCCTTCGTGCACAGGTTTTCCATACAAAGCACAGTCGTTCAAGGAAGATAACTTAAAAATTTAAGAACTGATCATGCTCAGACTATGGTTACTTAGCTTTTTCTTTTTGTCGTCTGCGTCCCGGCAAGGCCAAACTTCTTTGAACGACGACTAGTCCACACCATTATCTTCTTACCTTCTCCTCCCATGAACTTTATTTATGCACGGGATCTGCGCCCGGCTTTGTACAAAGGGTTACATGCAACAGCGGCAAGGCTTGTACAAAAGGTGGTTGCGGGAACAGATTCTGGCAACCGCGCCTTATGGGTAAAACTTGCGAAGATGCTCTATGTTACAGGAATTGCTCACCGGAAAGCCATCTTTGGTCTCAAGGCGGACAGCGCCGCACCTAGTGACTCGCTTCACCAGATAAGGGCCTTCCCACTTCGGCGTCAACTTGTTGGAATTCGCCGCTACTACGAGAATCGCTTTTGCTTTCTTTTCCTCTGTCTTGGCGGATTGAATGCGCCGAAGAATAAGGTCGCCTTCCTCGAAGCTTCTGGCATTAACTTTGCGGCTATGGTAGCAACGCAAAGCTTGCTGGTAGCGAGCAGCTCGTACAGCAGCCTGAAGACGATCTTCCTCGAGGAGCAGTGCATCATCTTGCCGCAGCTGCTCTTGCTCAAGCTCATCATAAGCGAGCACCCGAGGCGATCCGTATATGAGTTCCGTGGGGAGAACTGCTTCTGCTCCATAGACTAGAGCAAAAGGTGTCTGGCCAGTGGCTCGATTTGGTGACGTCCTGATCGACCAAAGGACCACTGGCAGTTCCTCGATCCAATTTCTTCCGCACTTGCGTAGCCTGTCGAAAGTTCTGGTCTTGAGCCCGCGCAGCACTTTAGCGTTTGCCCTCTCCGCTTGACCGTTGCTTCTCGGGTGAGCAACAGAAGCGAAGCAGATCTTGGCGCCAAGATCTTGGACGTACGGCATGAAGGTGCGGCTCATGAATTGTGTGCCATTGTCGGTGATGATCCTGTTAGGGACTCCGAAACGGCAAACAATTGACCTGAAGAACTTGACTGCAGACTGTGCTGTCACCTTCCTCATTGCTTCCACCTCCGGCCACTTCGTGAACTTGTCGATCGCCACGTACAAGTACTCGAAGGCCCCGACAGCTCGGGGAAAGGGGCCGAGGATGTCGAGCCCCCAGACCGAAAATGGCCAGGACAAAGGGATTGTTTGGAGAGCTTGAGCTGGTTGATGTATCTGCTTGGAGTGGAATTGGCACGCTTCACACTTGGTTACTTGTGCAGTTGCATCCTGGAGGGCTGTCGGCCAGAAGAAACCTTGCCGGAAGGCTTTGCCGGCAAGTGCTCTTGCGCCAATGTGGTGACCACATATGCCTCCATGTATCTCCGCCAACAGCTCCTGTCCATCTTCCCGGGAAATGCACTTCAATTTCACGCCGTTGAATCTTCTTCTGTATAGTATGTCATCGACAAACTGGTACATACTTGATTGCCGGGCTACTCTCTCTGCTTCTTCTTGCTCTTCGGGAAGTTCTCCTGTTTGAAGGAAATGCACGATCTGCTGTGCCCATGCCGGAGCTTGTGGCTCAACGACAAGGACTAAAGGCGCAAATGCTGCTGCGGGAACATCTGCTTCCACGGCAAGAATCTGTGATTCAGCCGGAGCATGATGTTCCCCGGCAAGCGTGTCGGGACACGGCTTGTCGGGAGCGTCTGCTTCAACGAAACAAACCCTAGGGCTTGTCGGAGCAGACTGCTCCTCAGCACTCTTTGTGTTGATCCTGGGGACCTTCTTGACGGCAGCTTCGAGGAGCTCTACCAGAAAGTAGTCGCTAGTAACCAACTTCCTCTTCTTGCTCTGTCTAGTTGATGGTGTTACAGATGGTTGAGTCAGCTTGAGCACAAAAATTCCTGGTTCCACAGGTAACTTGAGTGCAGCGCACTTTGACAGACCGTCTGCAATGTCGTTCTGAGCTCTTGGAACGTGTTCCATCTGCAGGCCATCAAAATGTTCTTCTAGCTTCCTCACTTCATCAATGTAGGCTTCCATCAACGGACTCTGATAATCTTTGTTTACTTGACGGACGACAAGCTGCGAGTCACCCCTGACAATAAGCTTCTTGATCCCAAGGTCCGCGGCGATTCTGAGTCCGGCAAGCAAGCCTTCATACTCTGCAGTATTGTTTGTTGCTTGCTCCTTGGGAAAGTGCATCTGGACCACGTACTTGAGGTGCTCTCCGGTGGGTGCGACAAGTAGTGCACCCGCACCGGCGCCTTGCAGCGAGAAGGCACCATCAAAGTACATGATCCATTCTTTGCCTGCTTCCTTGACGGGGATGCTCGTCTCCGGAGTTTCTTCATCAGGTGTTGGCGTCCATTCCGCTATGAATTCTGCCAATGCTCGGCTCTGGATAGTCGAGGTACTCTCAAACTTGAGGCCAAAGCTTGACAATTCCAGTGCCCACTCGACAATCCTGCCTGTTGCTTCTGGATTCTGCAGTATCCTCTTCAACGGATAGCGAGTGACAACTGTGATCTCATGTGCTTGAAAGTAATGGCGCAGCTTCCTCGAGGCCATGAGAAGGCCAAAAAGCAACTTTTGCACACCAGAGTACCTTGATCTAGCCCCCTGCAGAAGGGAACTGACAAAGTAAACTGGGCGCTGCACCATCTTCCTTTGTTTCTCTTCCTCTGGTTGCACAGATCTATCCTTGTCGGGACCTGAGCTTGTCGGGGAAGCCCCCTGCTTGTCGCTGGATGTGCTTGCCGCGGCCGCTGGCTCATCATCTGCCTCCCTCTCCGCTACTAACGCAGCACTAACCACTTGATTGGTTGCCGCTAAGTATAGCAGCAACTTCTCTTGTGGCTTAGGTGCGACAAGTATTGGAGTGGAGGATAGATATTTCTTCAAGTCTTGCAGCGCAGCCTCCGCTTCCGGAGTCCATCTCGTTGGACCTGCCTTTTTCAAAATTTTGAAAAATGGCAGGGCGCGCTCAGCAGACTTAGAAATGAACCTACTGAGAGCAGCAACGCAGCCGGCAAGCCTTCGCACATCCTTGACGCGCTTTGGTGCTTCGATCTGCTCAATGGCCTTGATCTTGTCGGGATTAGCTTCAATCCCCCTCTGGGATACAAAGAACCCGAGAAGCTTGCCGGAAGGAACTCCAAACACGCACTTCTCGGGGTTCAACTTGAGATTGATCTTGCACAGATTTGCAAAGGTCTCGTCCAAATCTTGGATTAAAGTTTCTTTGTCCTTGCTCTTGACCACTATGTCATCCATCTAAGCTTCCACGTTTCTGTGCAACTATGGCTCAAAAGCATGACTGACTACCCTTGCAAATGTTGAACCAGCATTCTTTAGTCCGAAAGGCATCCGTACAAAGCAGTACGTGCCACATGGAGTAATGAATGCGGTTTTCTCTTCATCCTCTTCTGCCATGAAGATCTGATGATATCCTGAGTATGCATCAAGGAATGAAAGCAGATCACATCCTGCCGTGGAGTCGACAATCTGGTCAATGCACGGCAAGGGAAATGGATCCTTGGGACAAGCTTTATTAACATCAGTGAAGTCAATACAAAGCCTCCACTTCCCGTTTGCTTTGCGCATGACCACTGGATTGGCTAACCACGTTGGATGGAGTACTCCTCGGACCAGGCCTGCTGCTTCCAATTTCTTGATCTCTTCTGCAATGAACTCTTGACGCTCCACCGCTTGCTTCCTGACTCTCTGCTTAACGGGCCGCGCGTGAGGACAAACGGCAAGGTGGTGCTCAATCACTTTCCTGGGAACACCGGGGATATCAGACGGTTGCCATGCAAACACGTCGACATTCGCCCGCAGGAAAGCAACGAGCGCGCTTTCCTATTTAGGGTCAAGCGTGGCACTCATGGTGAAGGTACCACCAGTGCCGTCCTCCTTGGTGGCCACTTTCTTGGTCTCTGGTGAAGCTGTCTTTGCCTTCTTGCACTTGCCGGTGGAGCTCGATGGTGCGTCCTCGACGGTAGCGCAGCACTCCGAAGAGGTGCGCTTGCCGGAGTGAGCATCAGAGCTACTCCTGCCGGACTTGGTCTTCTTCTTCCCCCCGGGAGCTTCAGCGGCAAGTGGTTTGCGTTCTGCTGCGGCTGCTGCTTCCCGGTAGATCTTGTCGGTACAGATAAGGGCATCTTTCTTGTCGCCATGGAGAGAAATGACACTTATCGGACGGGGCATCTTGAGCATGTTGTAAGCATAATGAGAGGCTGCCATGACCTTGGCGAGCACTGGATGGCCAAGTATCCCATTGTAGGGCAATGGGAAATCATCAACGTCAAATGTGACTCTCTCTGTCCTGAAGTTCAGCTTGCTGCCAAACGTTACTGGCAGCGTGATCTTCCCTTTCGGCTTGCTCCTTCCCGGGTTGATTCCTTGAAATGTGCCGGTCTCCTCGAGCTCGCTGTCGGGGATCTGGAGCTTCTTGAGTACCGCTGAGGAGATCAGATTCAGGCCGGCCCCACCGTCAACCAGCATCTTTGTGACCTTGAGGTTGCGAATAGTTGGTGAAACCAACATCGGCAAGCACCCGACCACAGTTATGCGATCAGGGTGATCCTCAACATCAAAGATGATGGGTGTGATGGACCACTTCAGGGGCTTGCGCGACTCAACGGATGGTTCTGCTGCATTTACTTCTCGCACCCACTGTTTGAGTTGGCGGTGCGAGGTATGCAGAGAAGCACCGCCGTCGACGCACAAAACCTCCTTTGCCTTCTGAAACTCCTGATCGTCGGCCTCATCCTCATCCATCTCTTCATCTTCGTCCTCATCTTCGTCCTTGTCGCGGCCGCGGGGAGGCCTGTCTCCTTGCCGCTGCTTGGTCTTGCCGCGGCGCCCTCCCCGGGCGGGACGCTTCTTGCCGGATCCTCCCCCACCTTCCTGGGCCTTCTCCTTGTCGCGGCGCTCGTACTCAGCTTTCTGTAGCTCAACAAGCTGCTCAACTTTTTTGCAGGCCTGGAGGTCATGGCCCTTGGTGCGGTGGATCTTGCAGTATTTCTTGCCGGACCCCGTCCTGCTTATCGGCGGCCACCACAGCCTCACCGGAGTCTCCAGCTTTGGCCTTCTTGGCACCACCTCCGTTGCCGGACTGCTCGACAACTAGCACAGCCTTGTCTTTCCTCTTTCTGTTATTCCGCCTCCGGTTCTTCTTTGCCGGGGCGGCATCCTCACTGTCAGACACTTCTGCTCCTGCGTTCTCTCCGGGGAGTTTCCTCCCCTCCTCAGCACGTGCACATTTGTCGGCCAAAGCGTATAGTTCGCTGACATCTAAGATTTTGCACATCGCCATCACCTCCCTCATCCTGCGGTTACGCACGTTCTGATGGAACGCGCTGATAACTGCGGCAGGGTGGACATCTGGGATGTTGCGCTGCACTTGGCTGAATCTTTTAATGTACTTGCGCTGGGGTTCTCCTTCTTTCTGGGCGAGCAGATGAAGATCGCTCTCCTGGCCATGGGGTTTGTGGCTGCCTGTGAAGGCGCCGACAAACTGATGGCACAGGTCCGCCCACGAAGAGATGGAGTTGTCCGGCAAGTGCATGAGCCAAGATCTGACGTTGGGCTTGAGCACCAGGGGGAAGTAGTTGGCAAGGCTCTTTTTGTCGCGCCCCTCGGCAGCCTGCACCGCGATGGTGTAGACGCTGAGGAACTCCGACGGATGTATCCTGCCATCGTACTTCTCGGGTACATCTGGCTTGAAGTTCTTGGTACTGGGCCACTGGACCTGCCGCAGCTCACGGGTGAAAGCAGGGCAACCTACCGCGTACGGCAAGTCGCCTGGTTCCCCTGGCGCATGCATATCAAAAGTGGGCCCATCGCGCTGGTCTGACTGACGCCGCGCTTCTCTTCGACGCTCGATGCGAGTACGAGCGTCTTCTTGTCGTCGTTCTTGGAGAACTTGGCGCTGATCGTGACGAGCTCGCGGGTCCGACGACGCGGTGGAGTCGGTGTCGAGGTTAGCCCGGCGAGTTGGCGATCTTGGCCTTCGGGGCGGGGAGTGCACGGTGGTGGCACCCCTAGCGGTCATGTCGGCGTCGGCTTGCGCCTGGGCGTCTTGCCGAGGCTTGTCGCCGTTGGCGAAGCCGATGAGGCTCTGAATGGTGGCCCTCCAGTCCTGGATCTTGTTTGGCGCTGGAGGGTAGTCTAGAAGCAGCTGGGCTCGAGCCATCGCTTCCTCTGGAGTCTTGGGCGGTGGCGGCGAACGACGCGAGGAGCGAGATATGCTCAGACTTCTAACAGTGTTAGAAGGAGCAACATCTCGTCTAGGCGACTGTACCGCGCTCGTGCCAACACCAAATGCATGTCGCGACATATAGAGAGACAACATAATTGTATTTCTTTTTAACTTGTTGACCGTACTTTCTTGTCCATACCAAGTCTTAGTTGTTATTTCAAAGCAAACATCGGTTGCTAACTACCCTTTGCGCGGTTTGCAGCTTCAGATCTGCCATCCCACTGCCACGGTCAATACTGTACTCATCATGCTTATGTTTTCCCCATTTTATGATGACCACAATCAGCCTATGTGGTTCTTGTCGTAATAGCACTGCTCCACCCATCGAGCTAAACAAGCTTAGTTGTACAAATTCATATCTGATATTATTGCTGATATTATTAAAATTGAGAGATATTTAATTGGTTAGCTAAATGTTCCTACTTTAGTTTCGAAATGCATGTGAGCCACATATGGAGAGACCATAAAGAATAGTATTTCTCTGTGCGCTCTGGTTCATCATGGGTGGCCAGCCGACATTGTATTGAAACACTTGTAATGTCTTCAATCTGCTTGCTCTTCTGCTCTTCTTTAAGATGATACTCTTGTCTTGCGGTCGACTGGTCAGGTCAAGTTGTTCTCCCTTAGTATATTTTGAATCTGTCAGGTCAGGTCGACTTCTTCTTCTTTACTATATGTTGAAGCTATCATCTGGGAAGTGTCATCACTTCTGGAGCTCTCATATCTTGAGTAGTAGGCCACATTATATTAATGCACACAACAAATTACAGCATGCATGGCATCTTTTAAAAGAATTGCAGAGATAGCACAAAGGGGTTACAGGGAGGCAGTATTGGATTAGAATCACTTCTGCATTACAAAGAAAATCTCATTTTTTTATGTTTTAATGCATGTTAGATATTGAACATTATCAAAATGAATATGAGAATGGGCGCATGAGAGGAATATTGCGGAACGATCCACTGGCTAACAAACTTGGCATGTTGGAGGATGGCCTATCTTATTCACCCATCAAGGTGCTTGCTCTAACTTTGCAAAGTTGTATTGGTCGCCCATATTTTGCATCTGACCTCGTGCATTACTTCTACTTTGTTACACCATCTGCTTAGTTTAAGCATCATACATGAGTATATGCCATAACTACCCATTTTCTGTACCAATTCCATGTGTCGTCACACTATGTTTTTCCAGTCAAATGTTGTTCTTTCGTAATAGATGTGCAAAAGGAAGAGGGTGAGTGCAGATCCTCAAGGACTACAAACTAGGTATTTGGAAAAGGTAGTGGTACCTGTTAAATCAGATAGATTAGCAGCCACAGAAAACACAGGCCCAACTGTACCACACTTTACCCCTACTCCAGTGGCCAAACCCCTATTAGAACTGCTGGGAGCCCAGCGTCAGGTACTGTCTATGATATCAATTAAAAATTTGAACTCCTAAATTTCTGCTTGTGCCTTACCTTCTCTCTTGTATGAAAACTAATTTTAGATGTATCTCCTTGCTCAAAGGATCATACGATCTCAAAAAAATAATGGGCTCTGCATTGCTCTTGTTAGTACCTCTCTCCTTTTTTCCTTGTAACGCTGTGCTTAATTAATTGCTATTTGATTATGTATCATCAGTCTGCACCTAAGCTTCATTATCCTCTGTTTCTTCCAGTATTATTTGATCTATATTTACTCTTTGCAAAATGTAGAATAATGGCAATGTTTATAAAGAATTTTCTTTGGGGAATTTATTGAATTATCCATCCATCAACATGGAGAAGGGCTTTGTCCAGCCCATGTTAACATGTAATGTAAGTTCATCCTTCTCAAGCCTTCAAACTTTGTTCTAGTATAGATTTGGATAGGCATCATTTCCCCCACTGCTGTTTGCTTTGCTGTTTACATCTGATTGGATGTTTGGAAAAACTACCAGTTTCAAATTGTAGTTGTAAAAACATGTTCCTTATGCAGAACAGATCAATTTATTTGCTTATATAATTGTGAAACCTGTTACGTGTCTCCTTGTTTCTCTTTTAGAGTTGTATCTCTTACGCCAGGCAGAACTTTAGGGAAGATAGTGAGCCAAACCATCTTGAGGACAGCGAGATGACCCCAAGGTCCTGTCTGGATGAAGAGAGTGAGTTGAAGCTACTCACCAGCAGGTGTGAGACAACCTCTGTGAAGTCGCTGCCTCAATCAGTTCGACTTCTTCGGTCTCAACTTAAAGCGGAAAGGCTTGCTTCCGCTCATCTCCAACTTGAAGTCAAAGATGCAATGAAGATGTCAGAGGACTGCCGTGCGCACCATCATGCCTTAAATCTAGTGTTGATGCATCTATCGTTGACACAACTGAGGTCTACTCAGCTTCTTCAGCTATTTGGGGGGCCCGACCTGGCCAGGCCTAGTACATTCTGAAGTGCTCTCAGTTTTGTATATTCTTTTGCCGGCGCGTTTATTTGCACTAGTGGCGAACTTTGATGCCCAGTGGATGTAATACGTGTGATAGCCATGATAGCCTAGCGTAAGTTGCTTGCTTATTTATTTCCTTGTTGTCTTCTTTTTTTTGTTTGCTTGTAGTCATTGAAGTTCTTTTTCCGCGGTTTGCTAGTGGCTGCAATAACCTATTTTTTAAAACTAGGCCACAATAACCATGGGCTAATATTTACTGTAGTGACACTGGGACTCCTACGGGCCGTAGAAACAGTGGGCCTTCTATGGGCCATAGAAACAATGGGCCTTCTACGGGCCGTAGAAACAATGGGCCTTCTACGGGCCATATCATCAATGGGCCTTATATGGGCAGTATGATTGATTGGCCAAACATGGGCCAATAACAGGCCGCATTATGGCCGTTAACAGGCTAGAGTTGGTATCGTCCGTTCATGGGCCGACCATAACGGGCCATCGTTAATAGGTCGTATTTCATGACTCTATGAAAATGGCCCAACGTGTTAACGGACCACAAATGGGCCGACTGTAACCACGGGTTGAATTTGTCCCATAAGCAGAAAATGACAGTAACGGGACGTAAGTAAACGAATGCTGGAAATGAGCCCAAGAATAATTGGGATCTAAGAAGGCAGAAAGATAACATGGGCTGAAAACGGCCCAATGGAATAACGGGCCCTTAATGGGTATAAAGTGATACACTGTTCATTACGTGCCAGTTTCACCACGGGCCGTTAATGGTTGTAAAGTGATACACTGTTCATTACTGGCCAGTTTCAACACGGGCCGTTAATAGGCCAAGAGTTACATAGGGCCTCATATGGGCCGAAAGACGTCATGGGCCATACATGGGGCAGAAGTGAAAACGGGCTGGAATCATATTGGGTGGCCCAGATTACGCTACTGGGCCTAATTCGGATAGGGCGTAACGGGCCTTGGGTTAGAGGGTTATAAATGGGCTATAAGCGAATAGGCCGTTAACAGGCTTTACATGGGCCGGCCTGCCACCATTTGACCAAGGCAAAAGGGCCGGCCTTTTCATAGGAATGGGCGTCTGTTGGGCTGTGCCACGTGTCGACGTATCATAGGCGCCTTCTGTCCAATGAGTGGATGACATCTGTCCCAACGGTGAGCCGACACATGTTTCCTCCAGCCAATGATGATTTTACACGTGGAAAATCCCCATTGGTCGGGGCTGTTAACGGGTTATCGGATCCAAAACCAGACCCGATAGCTTAACGGCGTTCCGTTACGGTGGAAGCCACGTGTCGGTCAGCCATGACGAAAGCACTTCTGTGACGAGTGATTTCTCGTCATGGAAGTGGACACTTCCGTGATGATAATTTTGGTAATGTCATGGAACACTTCTATGACAGCACAGGTATAACTATCTTGATTCTGTCATAAATTTGTCATGGATGTACATGCATGACAAAAAACGCGACCTATTGCGGCAAACACGTATCATCACGGAAGTGTATTTCTTTTGTAGTGCACTCTTCATCTTATCTTAAATATTCTCCATTTTTTCATATATTATCACATCTATATTTACTCTTAAAAAATGTAGAATAAAGGAAATGCTTGTGAAGAAGATTCTGTAGTAAACTTCTTGAATTCCCCCCCCCCCCCATCAGCATGGACAAGGTCTTTATAGAGCATGTCTTCACCAATACTATAAGTTTGTCCATCTCAAGCCTTCAGACTTTCTTGTATATATTTGGTTAGGCATGAATGCAACAGCTGTTTATTTTTGGTGTTTGCATCAAATTGCATGTTTAAAGTTTATTATGTAGTTCATAAACAAAAGTTTGTCCTTTCTCAATTTAAGTTTTCAGTTGTACAACCAAGTTCCTTCTTCATACCATGTAAATTAAACTATACAGAGCAAGTGATCTTCTTTTGCACTGCATGTATGCTTCTGTTCTTCATCCGTAATCCAGTGGTGTGGTGAACCTACCCACTACAACACAATGTCATATTCTGCAATGTCTTAATTATGAACAATGCCATATCATTCTACTACTCCCTCCGTCCGAAAATACTTGTCATTCAAATGGATGTATCTAGATGTATTTTAGTTCTAGACACATCCATTTTGATGACAAGTAATTCCGGACGGAGGGAGTATTATTTAAACTGTCTCTTTATTTTCCAATCTGAAATGGCATAAATTGAAGCACACTAACCATTGATACTTATGAGTTCTTGATCTGTAATCTAGTGGTGTCGTGAAGCTGCCAACTCCTTCACAATGTCATTTCCTGCCATGTCTTGACCTGAACAATACCATATTGTGTTAATGCAATTTTAAACTATGTCACCTTATTCATCAGTAAGAAATGTGATGAATTGTCAGCACTGATATAAGTGTTGAACAAGCGCAGTCTCATCATCTTGCTTAGCTACTTGCGCTATAGCTCCCCAGCAGGGCTAACCTTTCTTGAACTCTATTAAAGTGTTGTCGGTTTTGTATATTATTTTGTCGGCATGTTTATTTGCACTGGTGGTGATCTTTGATGCCCAGTGTATGTAATCTCCTGTCTGCTTGTGCTTTATTATCATAGTGGCGAACTTTGATGCCCAGTGGATGTAATATGCTATAATTTCTTTATTGTATATTCTAGGTTTTTTCTTATTCACGATGCTGCAGTTACTTTACTGTATATACATCATGTCTTCGCAGTAAACCGGCCAAACCGTAAAATTACGGTACATAATCGGGCCGTCATGCAATCATGATGTAGGTTGGGCCTGAAACATGCCGAACAGCTAACGGGCCGGTAGCAGCCCAAATGAACCCTGACCCATGATTGTGCGAATCAAATCACGGGATTTTAATAGGCCAAAATTGTCTTGGTCCTTGTTTGGCCCAATCAGATATCGGCTGCGAGCAGGCGCGATGCAAACCGGGCCGTAGTTTGGCCCAACTATATGACGGGCTTTTAACAGGCCGAAATTCATATATGGCCCAAAATTTAAACGGGCCCTTAACAGGCCAAAACAAATATCAGGCCGAAAAGTGGGCCTTTAGCAAGTGGGCCCAAAAGCATAGTGTCCAGTTGACGGGCCGAATTTGATATGGGACATAATTGAGGCCAGAGCTTCTTAAAGGGCCGGAACTGATCTGGGCCATAATTTGGCCCAGACCGTGGTAGGCTTTTAACGGGTCGGATCTAATATGGGCCACTATTAGGTCCGGAACAAATATGGACCGGATCAAATATGGCCGGCATTTGGCCCAAAACATGGAAGCCAGTTAATGGGCCAGCCTACTAGGGTCCTCAAAATCTTGTGGGCCTACGGATGGGCCGGCCCATTAATGTCAGTGAAATCTCGTGGGCCTTTAGCCGGGACGGCCCATTATGATCCGCAAGAATCTTGTGGGCCTTTACCTGGGCCGACCCATTATGGCACACAAAAATCTTGTTGGCCTTTACCTGGGCCGACCCATTATGGCCCGCAAAATCTTGTGGGCCTTTAGCTGGGCTAGCCCATTATGGTCCGCAAAATCTCGTGGACCTTTAGCTGAGCCGGCCCATTATGGTCCACAAAATCTTGTGGGCCTTTAGTTGGCTCGGCCCGTTTAAACTTGATGGGCCGGTCCACGTGTCAACATATCATAGGCGCGTCTCGCCCATTGGATGAGTGACACCTGTGACAGCGCGGACCTGACATGTGTCTCCTCCAGCCAATGATGATTTTACACGTGGAAAAACCCCATTGGTCGGGGCTCTTAACGGGTTATCGGATCCAAAACCCGACCTGATAGCTTAACGATGTTTCATTATAGTGGATGCCACGTGTCGGTCACCCTTGACGAAAGCACTTCTGTGACAGGCGACTTATTGTCATGGAAGTGGACACTTCCGTGATGATAATTTTGCTAATGTCATGGAACACTTCTATGACAGCACAGGTATGACTATCTTAATTCTGTCATAAATTTGTCATGGATGTACATGCATGACAAAAAACGCGAACTACTGTGACAAACATGTATCATCACGGAAGTGTATTTTTTGTAGTGATGTCTGAGAGATGAAGCGGAAGGCATGGATGATGAGAGGGGCACGTTGGCTATATAATTAATGTGGGTGTATTAGCTATGTAATCCTAGATAGAGATGTATAGATTGATCGATGTGGACGTGGGAAAGAGGGTGAGACCTCATTAGATATATAGATTGATCGGTTTGTTTGGAAAACTGTGAAAGACCTATCTATATACACAAACACATAGAGGAACATCAATCATTGCGCATGCACGTGAGAGATAAAGAATGCCTGATATGATGGAGAGGGGGTGTGTGTGTGCCTGCATGGGAGACCGACCTGAAGAAAAAGATTGCATGTGTGCGATGGATAATGTCGACTGGTAGTGTGTGTCCATGCATGCACGAGAGAAAGTTAGTGGTACAATTATAAAGAGAAGACGAATGTATGGATGTAAAAGACTAGGTGAGGTCATAACCAATGTAAAGTTGAATTCAAATATTTGAATAAGAGATCATGATGTTTGAAACCCATGCATGCATGAATATAATAAAGATATGCGATGTGTGGTTTGGAAACGAGCATGTTGTAATGTATACACATTGAACAATGTTAGACTGATTTGAATTTGAGATACCGATGGCAGACATCATTTGGCCACATTGCATTCGTGCATGGACACACTTTTCTAATTGGAGATGATGGGTGGCTTTCGCATCACATATCTATATCTATACCCCCATATATATATATTATATTTTTTATTTTTTATATAGTGTGTGGATAACTTTAACTTTGAAAGATGATCATTTTATGAGGCCAATTCGATGGTGCAGAGATGGAAAATTTGAGCACTACTGGCTATTGGATATCATCTAGATTCCACCAGATTTTGCAACATGTACAATCTAGAAAACTCCATGGTTGAACTTAAGCATAATGCACAAACCTCAAAACACAAGCACTTCTTCTTTGTTCAAGAATCTTTCGTATCAGAATTGCCCAAATGTTTTTCTACATAATTTGCCATTATTTGTTTTTACTTTATGCCTTACAACGCACAATTCCATGAATCTTAAAATAGATTAGCTTTCTTATAAAAATTAGATGATTTTGAATGAAATGAACTATAAGAATTAAATGAACATCTACATCATGCATATATGACTCCAAGCATACATGTTATAATGTGGTATTTATTCATAATTTGGTTGCCAAATCTCACGCGTGCAATGCACGTGTACCATACTAGTCTAAATGGTGTTTGTGTGTGTGTTGTGCATGTTAAACACATTGTACGTAGTATATCATACATGGTTTAGATTCTGAACATCTAGCTAGAGCATACATGTACTATGATTTGAGTTCAACATAAAATGGATACATATAGTTGAATTTGAGATTGTATGTACATGTAGTTTGTATTTATATAGGAAATTACTTCTCCTATATTCATGTCATGTGTTGTGAAGATAATATTTAGATGGTTGTATAACTAACCCGAGTACACTCCCATTCAAACAGGGAAAATGTAATCAAATTTAGTCCATATGCTAGACAACACACATTGTTTTTTATTGTTGAGGGAAGTGCAAATTGTTTTGGTACTATACATGTTATGTTTGTTGTCCGAATTTTTTTATTTTTTTTGTTGTATTTGAATGCATTTCTAGTAATATAGTAAAATGGGACATGGCTCTCTCTAGTGATTAGGTGCGAATTGTCTTTTTTTGGGTACACGTTAAGCTTGTTCTCCCAAAATTTCAAGCTGCGCCTTGTTATGACAAAATTTCAAGCTAGCGTCTCTGTCTATCGTGCTGTGAAACTCCAGTATCTTCAACCAGCGCCTTGTTAGCCTGAAATATTTAAGATATATCTTTGTCTCGTTGTGCTCCGAGAACTCCCTCCCTCTCAACCCACGCCTTGCTATTCCAAAATTACAACGCGCACGAAAACTCCCACCTCCTGTGAAATCCTGACACTGCGAAATGCCCGTGATACCCCTGAACCAAAAGAACCGCCTCAAATCGGTGGGGGTACTTTCATAACTTATCCCACATTTCGGACAAGCGCGTCCCTAAGCTATGGTCCCCCACTCCCATCCCATCCGCCCACCCATTCATACACCGAGGCTGCAAAAACTCGCGAAGCCCCACACCCTCCTTCGTCCACCACCCAGCCAGGGCCTCTTCCCCGATGACATCGTCCACAGCAACACCTCAACGTCCCTCATCTACCGTACCGTATGAGGATCCATCATCGATCTCGTCGTCCCGCCGGTTCAGCCACCCCGTCCTCCACCTCCATGAAGCTGCCCTGATGTTCCCCTTGTCTTTCGTGCCACCTCCATTCCCACACCGTCGTCTTCATCTGCACCACCGAAGAGCAACATCATCACCGTTTCCTCGGATGAAGCTGAGGCCCAATCAGCGTCACCAAAGAGGTTGTACACTAATCGCCACATTTTCTTCTTGATTCGATCTCATGGTGCTGCGGGCGCTCGGTCCCAAGCCGACACGCCGCGGCTCCATCCACGACGGCATTATCGGCCACTTCCTCCATGGCGTCGCTCCCTCGGCGGCGACGTCCACATCAGTAGGAGCTGCTACTGCTTTAGCTCTCGCTCGCGCTGCTGCTCTGCTCTTGCTCTCGGTCCCTTGCCTAGTCTGCTCTTGCTATTGCTCTTGCTCTTGCTTGCGCTGCTGTACTCGCTCTTGCTCTTGCTTGGGATGCTACTCTGATTTAGCTACACTTCAGTCGACTGAATCGACTTTTGGGTCAGTGGGTGGGGGTGAGGGGGCCGCCGATGTTAAGGAAGTACCAGCCGCAGCGGGGAGGGGAGCTCGCCGAAGAGGTACCCCACTATCTATCTTAGGGTTAAGGCTGGGGGCGGTGGTCGCCGACAGTGGTGGGGCGGTGATGTGGGGATCGCCGGAGAAAAAGCTCGGCAAGGGCGGGCCTAGAGTGATGGCCATGGAGGCGGAGGACCGGTGGTGAGGAGTAGTTTCGGGGAGGGCGGGGCGGCGCAACGCCGGCCGCAGGCGGCGGGGGTGGCTGGCGGCTCAGCGGGGTGGAGGTTGAAAATGAACTGCAGGCCCTTTATTTCGTATCCAACGGCTGGAAAATTGACTGACCAAAGATGAAAAAGTCAGTCGACTGACGTGTAGCCTCACCTCTAGTGCAATCACTTTTGATAGTAAAATCTAGTTTTGACTTTAAAATCTAGTTTCGATAGTTAAGTTTAGTTTCAACAGTTAAATTCAGTTTCGATAGTTAAGTTCAGAGATGAGGGCTGATGTATTTGACATTTAGTACTTTGTGGTTATGTATTTTACGTCATCTATTGGAGATGCTACTAGAATTCCACTCAGGTAAACATTTTCTCTCTTGTCCCGCTTCAGCTTCGGCGTCGTATAACTCACCGGAGCTACTCCAATGACGAAACCCTCCATCACAACAGAGCAGTACCCTAGGCTCCATCTCTAGACGCCTAAGATCTTCTTCCCCTCCTCTGACAGACAAGTCAGCCGGAGCATCCTCACCGACCAACCCTATCACGCTGACATCGGCATGGCTTCGCCAAAGAGGTTGTACACTTGTTGCATCTCTTTTTTACTCTACATGTTATTTATGTTCTCCACTGAGCACACGTAGTAACGTGAAATACGATTATTTTATCCTACTATATGACAAGCAGTGAGGTACCAGCCAACTTAGCTATCCATTATGGAATCTCTTGAACGTCATCATTATTTAGCTCTGCGCGTTTGAGCTGTGCATTTGTCGATGGGCCTGGGTGTTGAGATAGTAGGGCAGTGGCCTGGGTCCAAATTAATAGAAGTAGCACAAAAACATATTTTTAGTGTAGGCTTTTCCTTGCTCAAGCCTGCCTAATAGAATCGCGAGTGCTTGAAAGGAAAAGTGAAGGAAAAACACATGAATTGGAAATTTCCTATGGTACTACTATTCATGAATTTGGTTCAAAGGAATGGATCAAAGGAAAACTATAGGATTACTTCCTTCAGTGTCTCCTTGAAGGAAAAATCATAGGAATTTAATTTCCACTTGTCCTCCTTTTCAAATTCCTATTCATGAAGCACAAGACTAAGAGATAGTAGCATAACAACATTATAACTGTACATTTTCTTGTGGTTTCACTTAATCTCACCATGCTTTTTTGCATCATGTGATCTTCCAATTCTTGTGAATCAAACATCTAGATTGGCAGAAATCCTGTGTTTTGAAATTCTCTGTTTTGCAGATGCATTCCTATCCTATTCCTGTCTATTTCCTATCCCTGCATTGTTAGAATCCTCAAATTAAAACAAGCCCTTACACAATTAGTTCTGTTACAGATATGTGTCCAAGAAAACCTTGTGTGGTTTGTCCTCCTCCTGCAGCGCTGTGTTCCACCCCAGCTCAGCTGCTTCAATGATGGAAGGGTTCACCACAGTAGGGATCCGCTCTCCAGACTATCTTGCGCCGCCTCAAATCTTCTTCCCCTCAGCCGATAGCCACGACAATTGCATTACCATCATCAACTGAGCAGATGACCTTCAGGACAACACGGGTCCGCAAGAGAGGTCACACTCTTCCGTGTCTACTTACGTTATGCATCTTAATATGATGACATGCTACTTTATTGTCGTGTTCACCTATTAGACTCCGAGTCAGATCCAAACTAATGCTGAAACTTTAATTTTTAAATGGTTGTGGGGTAGATGTTGGGGCAGCAATCAGTACTATCTGTCTACTATCTGGTTAATCTCGGGTGTCTACTATGAGTTTCAGGTTGGGTGCAAACAAACAATAAAGGAGCCATTATCTGTATTTTTAACTAAAGCTATTATCTGCTTGCTATCATTGGTTTTGGGTCTATCCACAGTTTGCTACCATCACTCTGGATTTGTGCATGCACTCCTCACATAATCTCACTATGTTTTATTCCTACGCATGTCAGTTATTGTATACAATGGAACTGAACATGCAGAGCAAAAGAGACGAGCCTTGCGTGGCAATAAAATTTCATGCAGGCATCGCTCCATGGTGGGCGCAAATGCAGCCCCCCTCCACCCATTTCGTATCGTAATTAAGAGAAAGATAACTTTTCTAAGTGGGATTCAGAAGGAGAAGACCACTCCTATTTACCCCCTGAAGTCTTCACTCTAATTTGGCATGCTGATGTTGATAATATCATTCATATGGTGCCTTGCATTGCTTACTGTACACATCAAACATGTCATCTCCTTAGTTTAGACATGCTTTGCGTCAAAGCCATCTGTTTAGTTTCTTTATTGTATATGTGAATCATGCAATGCCATATTGTTTAGCTATCATTTTTTGTTATGTGTTAAATTTGTCAACAATTTTAGTACATTCAATTACTCTTCCTGTGCATCAGCCATTCGGCAAGGTCATGGAAAAATCTGGAGTGGAAACAAGGTCTTCAGAGCAGACAATGCTATCTGACGAAGCGCATGTCTTGCTGGTTACGGATAGCTCCTCAGAGGAGGATTCAGAGATAGATGACCAGTCCTATTCCCCCCTGATGTGCATGCTCTAACTTGGCAGGGTTATGTTGCTCATATAGTGCGTATGGTATGTTGCATTGCTTTGTCATTTTCTTAGTTTAGACATGCTTTGTGCGAATGCCACCTGTATAGTGTCTAATTACCATATATGTGAATTATGCAATGCCATCTTGGTGCAAGACACTATATATGTGAATTATGCAATGCTATATTGTTGCAAGGCATTATATATGTGAATTATGCAGTGCCATGCTGTTTAGCCAAGCGTCATATATGTGAATTATATCATGTCGTCCTTTTTTTGCATTTCTCATTGCATTTGTCGACAATGTTTGTATATTCAACTGCTCTTCCTATGCATCCGCCATTTGAATTGGTGATGGAGAAATCTGGAGCGAAAACAAGGTCTTCAGAGCAGACAATGCTACCTGGTGAAGCAGATATCTTGCTGGTTACAAATAGCTCTTCAGAGGAGGATTCAGAGGCAGATGACCGGTCCTATTATCCCTCTGAGGTGTATGCTCAAACTTGGCAGCGTTATATTACTCATATCATCATATGTTGTATTGCAATGCTTAGTTTTTATAGCATATACACAATACTGAATGCCATCTCTTTAGTTGACACATCATATATGTGATTGCCCTCTGCTCACTTGCTTAGTATATAAATCATATATTTTAATTATATCATGCCATGATGTTTACATAGACAGCATGTATCTGAATTATGGCATGCCAATCCATTTTCCAAAGACATAAAATAGTTATATCATCTCATCCTGTTTACATAGTCATCATATTTTGAATTATGTCATTCTATCCGTGAACTATATCATGCCATCATGTTTCCATCGACGGCATGTTTGTGATTTATGGCATGCCAACCACTTTAATAGACACATCGTATAGTTATCTCATGTCATCCTGTTTACATAGTCATCATATTTTGAAGTATGTCATTCTATCCTGTTTAGTTAGCCATCATACATGTGAAATTGTGTCATGCTATCCTGTTTAATTAGCCATCATATATGTGAAATTAGGTCCTGCTATTCTGTTTGGTTAGACAAAATAAATGTGAATTATTTCATGCCCTGTTTTCTACCCTACTATCCATTGCACATGTCTATCTTACAATGTCTGTACATTCAATTACTTTTCTTGTTTATCAGCCATTTCAATTGGAGGGGGTGATGGAAGTATCTGTGGGAGTAAAAACACGGTCTTTAGAAAAGATTTTGCTAAATGTCGATGCAGATAGAACCACGGTTATACTTGCCCAAGACCCAGCCCCACCACACGTAACCCAGACTCATGCAGATTGTACCCCTACCCTGTTGGATAGAGAACCAGCTACACCCCTTCTAACCCCAACCCCAGCAGATAGTAAGCTAGTTCCAGTTGACACAACACCGTCTCCACCACAGAGCACCCAAACACGAGCAGTTAGTAAGGCAACTGCAGTGCCCAAAGCACGAGGACCACCACTCCGAACCCCAAGTCAACGCTTAAAGCAGAAGAAGAATTGTTCTAAGGTCAGGTTCCGTAGCTATGGTTCATACTACTTTGCTC
Source organism: Triticum timopheevii (assembly GCA_963921465.1). Classification (NCBI taxonomy): domain Eukaryota; kingdom Viridiplantae; phylum Streptophyta; class Magnoliopsida; order Poales; family Poaceae; genus Triticum; species Triticum timopheevii. The sequence goes on along the minus strand of OY997266.1, from coordinate 237,628,025 downwards.
TTGCATCACTGTATTTACTCATACCAACTAATTTCAAATTTGAAGGATGCAACTGAAACTCCAATGGCTCAACAGGTATGTTCTAAACCTGTTTTTTAACATGTTTGCTATTGTAACTTGCTCTATGTTGATTCCAGTTTCAATTGAATAAACAATTATGTTCTCATGCCATGCACTTTACAAGTGTTGTTATTGCTGTGTAGTTTCCCACACTTATATTTTGTCTATGCTGCTTTGTCTTAAATAGATATGATTCGAACTGTATCTATCTTGATTTGGCAACGTAAACTAGAATGATATAGAGCATACGTTGATCATACTACATAGATATATGTTTGTTTCATGTTGTTATCCTGTCCACCTTACTACTGAACTAGTTTACCAAAATGTCACACCCTGATTTTCATGCGACTACGCTTAAGCTAACAATCATGATAAAATGTGGTTTGACAAAAACTTTTGAGCGTTTTGGACCATGCCTTGATTGGTTTTTGTCTGTTGTTTGCAAGTGCTCTAAAAATCAAATAAATCCTCCAACTCCTATCCTTCATCTCCTTGCTCCAAACTCTTGAACCAATGATCATGCCATGTGTATAGGACATAAAAATAATTTCTACAAAAATAATTTGGCCAAATAGTGTTTAAAAAAAAATAGTTTTCAAAAAACCCCTAAATTGAGGTTTGCACTACAAGTACTTAATTAAGGGCAGTAAAAATCTTTCCAAAAATATATTTGACTCCTATTAGATATAGGATACCCATAAACCACAAAAATATATTTTTAAAAGTTATTTACCTATTTTATTTAAAGGCTTTTTCTTTAGGCCAGAAATGGTCTTTAATAGGTTTAAATTATTTTATGCTTTAAAAATATTTGGTAAAATCTAGGGAAACTCAGTGGACGTATATTGTCCATATATAAGAGTTTCAACACATGGTCATGTTCAAAATATTGATTAAATCCCTCAAAAACCCTATCTGGATATTTCAAGCTTTTGAAATATTTACAAAGGAAATATTGTCCAAAAATTCCAAGAAAATTCTAGCATGTCACATATGACATGTTTGATGATCTTGACAAGTATCATGTCATGGAGAATAGTATAACCCCATGAAATCCCCTCAAAACCATTTCTGTCCCTTTTGAAGTTTGAGCAACTTTACATTGCCAAACATGTCCAAATGTTCTCAAACCTTGTGAACATGCTCAAATGGTCAAATCATTCATATAGACCAAGTGGCACAAGTTGGAGAAAATGTTATATTGATCAAAGTGCCCCAAAACACTTCCTGTCCAGAACCAAATTTGAACAACTCTACATTGCCAAGTGTGTCCTTTTGATCTGAATTTTTGTGGACATGTTAAAATCCCCAAATTATGACACTACACCAGGTGGTGCATCAAGGAGAATGGTTTTGCATGACTAGATCTTGGAAAACCCATTTCTGTTGATTTCTAGAGTTTACAAAAGTTGCACTGTCAACTTTGCCCAGATGAGCTTAAATTTGATAGAACACACTATTTATAAGTGCCATTCCATCCTGTTAATTCTCATGGAAAGTGGAATTAATTTTCTTGCCCAAACCAATAACAAACACCTTCTGCCATTTTTGCAAAATCATCATTTTGACCTCTTCCACTAATCTCCATGAGCCCATGTTTGTACCACAGCTGAACCTGATCACCAGCAACCTCCAGTAGCCCCCCCCCCTCTTCCAAAGCTCCATGATTGATGGGGTAAAACCCCATTTTCCCCCTCTCGACAGCCATTGTTCACCTCTCTCTCCACCTCCCCTCTCATCTAGTGGCTCTCTAGGGCATCCAATGCCACTCCTACGTTGTTTACTCTCCCCCAAAACCCCTAGACACTATAAGACATGCCCATGGAACTATTAAAATGCCATGGCATGCCATGGACGCGCTCTAGAGCATGCTACTGTGCACTCCCGCACTGTAGCTTGCCCATTCCAAGGCACTCGACGACCTTGGGCACCAAGTCCGTGTCTCCCGAGGTCGCCTCAACATCCACGGCACGCTAGGTAGTCGGACCCCTTCTTCCCCTCTCTCCTTCTCACCCTGCTGAGCTCGCCCGACGCCGCCCAGCTCGGCCAGTGGGCGCACGAGCTCGGGGCTCTCCTGGAGCTCGCCCTGCTCCCTCTCTCCTCTCCTCTCGGCCTGGACCACGACCACGAGCACCCCAGGCACGCACCAGAACGCCCTTTTGGCCTCTGGCAACGCCATGGGCCGTGGCCGTGCGCCCCGCCTACGACACCTCCCGGCCGCGCCCGTATAAGGCCACCCCCAAGCCTCCATGAACCTCCCCAACACCCTAGGACCCCTCCTCCGCAGCCAAAGCGGGCGCCACCACCAAGCCCATCGCCGCCATCCGCTGGACCCGAAGCCCTGCTCAACTCCGAGCATCGGCGCGTGCTTGCAGCACATGGACAGGTGCACCTCATCACGCTTAGTCCGCCGGTGTGCCGGGCACCGCCGGAGGTGGCCCGTGGTGCCCGAGAGAGCGCCGGTGCCCACTCGGCCTCCCCTCCCCAGCCTCTGCTTTGTTCGAGCGGGAGGTAGGCGATGGCCTGAGCGCTGGGCCCCGCGCGTCAGCGACCCAGTGGCTGGGGCCTGCCGTTTAAGTGGAGATGGGCCGGGAGAAATGTGCCTCCGACGTCACCCCCTCCTCACCCGCGCGGCTGAGCCACTGGGCCGGCCCACTGCTAACTGCGCCCAGTGCGTTGGATAAGGGTAAAGCCCTTTTTTCCTTTCCTTTTTCTTTTCCAGATAGCTTCAAAACTCTCCAAATTTGATGAATCAAATTTCTACTGACTCCATAAATCAAGTCCTAATTAATGGGCCACAGTGGACATTTTTGTTGTTCTTGGTTTTCACTGGACACTTAAAATGGTCATTTATCCACATAAGTCCACTTCAAAAATCCATATTATATTCATTTCAACTCCAAATCCAGTGAAACCAATTTCTAAATGTTTCTAAAATCATGCTTGATTTAATGGGTAATTTTACTCATTTTTATAAAAAGGCATTCTGTAGACAACTTGCAGATCCATTAAATCCCTTGTTCCATCATATCGAAATGTTTAGAAATATCCATTGATCCACTTCCAATGAAATCACCTTGGTCATTCCTCATATGACCAGAGGCATCCTAGAAAAGTACAACTCACATTTTTTCGAGCACTTTTATTTTTGCCTGGTCATGTTGCTTATTATGGTTGTTTTCGACGATAGTTGACGAAGTAGACGAAATGATCGAAGTTGGACCAGAGATATTTGAAGACCTTGAATACTTTGTTAAAATAGGCAAGCAGCCCTTTGACCATGTCTAAGAAACCCTTTTTATGCATGTCATATGGCACTTTTATTGCTTTCATCAAAGTCATGATAGAATGGTGACCACTTGAGGTGGTTTGCCTCTGTTGCTTTTCTCGTTGACACTTGCATGATGCATGACCCTACCTTTCTATGAGGGTTATGCCGGTGAGAGTAGATAGGATGCTAAAGTACTGCTATGCAAAAAGGGACGGGAACATGCATGGTGATGGAGACAAAGTATTTTCAAAAGACTTCTCGAAAACCCCGTCGGGTGCCACTTATGCCCGAGGGAGATAATGAGATGGGTAACCACTTGATGACGAAGTGGTGTACCGAGGCAAGTGTGTGTGTTGTTTTCAAAACGGATTGGTTTAAGTTGCAACCATTATTCCAACCTTACATGCGCAACCACTCTACCCTTGTATGGGAAAGGGCATTATTGATTACCTAGGCCGATACTAGCTTGGAGCCTGCATTACTAGTGACGGGGGAGAGTTGGTGCTCTCCCTCGGGACAGGGTCGTGCCAGGTAGGGCGGCCAAGAACATTTTTATGGGGCACCGGACATACCGTTGGTACCCCGGCCAAGAATATCGGAGCGATGCTCCACAATTTTAAGATGTGAAATGTTGGGCATGGGGGGGTTACTACCGATCGAGTGGACTCTATGTTAGTGTCGTCTAGGGAAAGATAGTGATCGGGTGATTACCCCGGGTACTTGAGGTACCGTGGGTCGTGGATGACACGGAAGTTCCCCGGATCTTGTGGGTAAAGTGTGCAACCTCTGCAAAGTGTAAAACTATTCGACTAGCCGTGTCCACGGTCAAGGACAGTTGGGTAACCGCTCTTGGGCTATCTTGAACCAAAACATGGGTTGCTTGCGAGTATATTCAAAGTACTGATTGGCTTGGCACTGGTTATTTAATTGGCCAGGCATGGAAGAACAGGAGTTCGAAGAAGAGTTCTTTGGAGGCGAACATGCGAACTAGGACGTTTCCCAGTCAGAATTCCTATAGGGTTAAGGCGGATGGCATGGGTCCAAGTTATCGACGAAGATTTCCGCAACGAAGTTATACTCAAGACTTGACCATAATGGTCATAAGTTATGTAAGACAGTATGTATGGATGTAAGACTCTTGTTATTAAGCTTATGTGTGTTCAGTGAGCATTTATCTCTGGGATCACTGTACACGTGCATTCGGTGATCACGACTTATGAGTCGGGGTCCCCACACAAAATGAGTTTCAAATACTACATTGTAAACTTGTGATGTGTTTGTTTGTTTGTATATTAGGACGCGGATAAAATACTGGAGAAGAGTACCCCGTTATGCAATGGTAAAGCAAGTAATGTAGATAAGGTTCAAGATAGTGAGACATCCCTGTTGGTCTCCAAGAAAGCAGATAAAAACTATATTGAAGACACTTAGACAACCCCAAAGTCCTGTCCTGATGTAGTGTTTGAGTTACTAGCTACTACTACTGGCACCAGCTCTTCAAACTCGCTGCCTGAATCAGTTCGGCTTCTTGAGTATCAACTTCAAGTTGAAAGATATCGATCAGATGTTATGTGATAGGAAGCCGAAGGGCTGAGGAAGTCCCTACAGAATTCAGATGCATACTTTCTGGTGCAATAGAAAGTGCTGGAGGATTTAAGCGCCAAACAAGAGAAAGTTAATAAGCTTGCTAAGCATCTTGCCAGCATTATGGGTACCCAGGATATTGTTTATTGAGCTCTTCTGAAGTGGTTTCAGTTCTGGACTTGTTTTGCTGCGGCGTTTATTTGCGCTGGTCGCCAACTTTGACAACCAGTATATATGATATGCTTCTTTGTTCCCTATATATGTACTGGTGGCGAACTTTGATGCCAAGTGGATGTAATATGTGTAATAGTCGTGATAGCATAGTTTAAGTTGCTTACTTATTTATTTGCTTATTGTCTTGTTTATTTATTTGCTTGTAGTCAGTGCAGTTCTTTTCCGCGGTTTGCTAGTGGCCGCACTAACCTATTTTTTAAAACTAGGCCACAACAACCATGGGCTACATATTTACTGTAGTTACCATGGGCCTCCTATAGGTCGTAGAAACAATGGGCCTTCCGTAGAAACAATGGGCCTTCTAAGGGACATAGAAACAATGGGCCTTCTTTGGGGCGTAGAAACAATGGGCCTTCTACAGGCCATAGACACAATGGGCCTTCTACGGGGCCATATCATCAATGGGCCTTCTACGGGCCGTATGATCGATTGGCCAAACATGGGCCAATAACAAACCGCATTATGGTCGTAAACGGGCTAGAGTTGAAATCGTCCATTCATGGGCCGACCATAACGGGCTGTCGTTAATCGGTCCTACATGATGACACTATGAAAACGGTCCAACGTATTAATGGGCCACAAACGGGCTGACTGTAATCACGGGCTGAATTTCGGCCACAAGCAGAAAATGATAGTAATGAGTCGTAAGTAAACGAATGCTGGAAATGAGCTTAAGAATAAATGGGCCCTGAGAAGGCCAAAAGATAACATGGGCTAGAACCGGCCCAATGGAGTAATGGGCCGTTAATGGGTATAAAGTGATACACTGTTCATTACGGGCTAGTTTCACCATGGGCCATTAATGGGTATAAAGTGATACACTATTCATTAGGGCCAGTTTCACCACGGGCCGTTAACGGGCCAAGAGTTACAAAGGGCCTCATATGGGCCGAAAGACGTCATGTGCCATACATGGGCCAAAAGTTAAAACGGGCTGGAAACATATTGGACGGCATAGATGATGCTACTAGGCCTAATTTGGATAGGTCGTAATGGGTCCTGGGTTAGCTGGCTGTAAATGGGCTATATGTGAACATGCCGTTAACAGGCTTTCCGTGGGCCGGCCTGCCACGTTTTGACCAAGTCAAACGGGCCGCCATTTCACAAGAATGGGCCTCTGTTGGACCATGCCACGTTTTGCGATGTATCATAGGCGCCTTCTGTCGGTGGGAAACGACACCTATGGGATCACTGAAATCCCTACTACGGTTGCGGGGCGCGGGGATCGTGAGAAGAGCGGGACTAGCGGATAGCACAAAGGGGATTTACCTAGGTTCGGGCCGTAAAGATGCGTAAAACCCTACGATCCTGCTTTGGTGGATGTACTTAGTGTTCTTGAGCTCTTGAACTAGCTCTGGGTGCTGCCAGGTTCGAAAGAGCTGAATCCTTCTCCAGTGCGCCATGGGCCTCCTTTATAGGCGAAAGGGGCTGTCACAGTGCCACACAGGAGGTGGAAAGTGCTAAAGCACTGTGAGGTTATCGCTGGTATTACAGGACAAAGTGCATTTAATGCGAGGCTTAGGTGTCCCTCCACTTTATCGGGGGCGGTAGCAAGGCCCGTCCCATCCGTCGCTCCTCCTTGCTTCGACACGCGCCCTGGCCAGCGGTGCATGCGGTGCCATGTAGGCAAGCAGGCAGCTGAGGTGGCACGATGGTGCAGCCTCCATGAAGGGTTGCATGTTGCCACGCAGGTGGCTGCCCAGCTGGTTGGGTTGGCAACTTCATGCAAACGGCGGCGGAGACTTGGCTGGTGTGGAGCTAGCAGTGGCTCTGCTTGTGCGCTTGGTGAGGGCCTTGCCGGGTGGCCCGGGAAGGGTCTTGCCGTGGCGCGCTGGCGTCCCCGGCAAGGATCTTGCTGGGGGTCTTGTGGGTTTCTTCGGTGAGGATCTTGGTGAGGATTGTTGCCTTCCTATCCTCATTTGATCCCGACCTTTCTATGTCTTCACAAAGATTTGCATGCCACCACGGAGGTGCCTCCTGAGCCCTGTCCCAATGTGTTCGTCTAGCATTGGTGGGCTCAAAGGTGGCTCGCTCGGCTGGTGGGTGCGAGCTCCCCTGGCAAGGGTCTTGCCAGGGCCGCTGAGGCTGCCCCGGCAAGGGTCCTTGCTAGGAAAACCTGCTTCATCCATCCGATCTTTGTGGCCTTGTTCCTTGTCGTTGCTTTGTTTGTCTTGTGCCTTCGGCTTCTCTCCGTCTTCCCTTTCCTTCCCTATTATGTGTGGCCGTGGTGGGTGGCTCTGTCCGCTCGTGCACAAGTAAAGGGGTCAAAAGGAGAGCCCCTACTTTTGTACACCGATAGGAGCCCCCGGGCCTGGGCCATACATAAGCGCATCACATTGTTGGGCCAGGCCCAGAACGGTGCGCGGGCAGTTGGGGCGGATTTTACCGCGGTAACTGTTCCGTCCGCTGCGCTTCCCCACGACCTGCGTTATGCGATGTGGGGGTCTTGCGCGCGCATGACGGAAGCATGCCGGCGTCATCCCGTGGCGGACAGTAAAGAGGCGGCTTGCATGTCTCTTTGAGACCGCAGGGCCGCTGCTCATTTACTTCCCTCACTTGGGAACCGTCGCTCCACGCGTCCCACTACGCCTATCCCTGGCGCCACGTTCGCAGCATGCACGACGCAGGGCGAATGACATGCTCGTGGGATGTGAGAAGTTGTGCGCGTGCGCGTGGGTCAATTCCCACGCGCCTTCAATGGAGCGGGGAGGGTGACGGCCCCACTTGCGGTCACTTCAACGAGCCGGATTGGCCGAGAGGGGGCGGCCGAGCCTCGCCCCCACCCCTTTATATAGAGGGGAGCAGGAGGAATGGTGCCTCTCAACCCTTCGCCATCTGCCTCACCCCATTCCTACTTCCTTCTTTCTTCTGCCATGGTGAGGGGGCTTGGCGACGCTTCATCGGTGGCGGCGAGGGTTTCGGCCAGACAGCGGATCACTCCTCCCTAGGAGCCCGTAGCGGCGGAGCCGGCCGCTAGAGGAAGGGGGAGGGGCGAGGTCAAGGCTGTCACAGTGCTCGAGGGAGAGGAGGATGGGGTGGCAGATCAGCCTCACCTCCGCCAGCAGCCCCTCCTCCGATAAAGGGCCACGCCGGGGACAACCCTTGTGAATTCTTCGTCAGGCTGCGCCAGCCACTGCACTGTCGCCTTCGCCTCCCGACTCCATTTGCGCGGGAGATGGAGCTGGATCCGCCGCAGGCGTTGCGGCTGCATATGAGGGATTGCGGGAACAGCGGCACATGGGCCGATGTCGAGTTCCCCGCCCCTCACATCATGTACCTCTACCGAGGGTGGAAGACCTTCGCCCGCGTCCACGACTTGACGGTGGGGCTCGTTCTCTTCTTCAAATTAATGGAGAACGGCCTGCTCTCTGTCAAGGTCTTTGGGGATCTTGGAACCCTCCTGAAGTGCTGTGTGGAGAGCTCCTCCGACGACAGGAACACCTCCTCGAGCGGGAGTGATGAGGAGGACAGCGGGGCAGATGATGGGGACAAGTCTGACTAGGCGTCGGATGCCCTGTGCTTGGGCGGATGCGGCAGCAGCAGCATCTGCACCTGGCCGTTCCTCCGGCAGGACCCGCCAGGGGAGGGGCTAGCTCCTTGGACTTCTCGGGGCCGCCTCCTTGGGAGGCTGGCGTAGGGAAGTCGGGGAAGGCAAAGAAGGCAGGTGGCGGGCCGTCAAGTCGGGGTACGCAGGCACCGATGCCTTCATTGACGGACCGCTGCCTCATCTTCCAGTTCTTTTCTCGGTGCGCCACCGCCAACCATCTCCTAGGCGACCGCCGGCATGTTCTCTTGGTGTCTTCTGCCACCCGTAGCTTTCCTAGGCGCCCCTTTTGCCCTTCTGCTTTCTTGTTCCCTTTCCTGAGGAGAGGGACAAGAAAGGGATTACGGGCACCTTATCTCTTTTTAGTATTATAAGCCTTCGGGCCTTTGTTAGATTTAGAAATTGTAATCCCCCTGTTCATGTTTTTCATTCCAAATGAATTGTACCTGTACAAGATGTTTTTAATGGAAAAAGGGATGTTTGTCGGGCCTTTCGTTCGTGGATGAAACCCACGGCAAGGATTGAATCCTTGCTACCATCTAAAGTAAACATTTTTTGCCCGGCAACAGGCCTCGCCGTTCCCCCACCTCGCTCGACCTTTTCTCACGCTCTTGGCGGAGGCAAGGATGAGATGAGTTTGGGCTCCATGTTCTATCCCCTTGCTGCCGCGACTACGACAAACTTTGGACCCAGGAGATAATCCTTGGGTTCGGAAAGAGGGGAGCATGGTAGCTTGGATATAAAACGCGGTTCCAGATACCCCAGTTCATAACGAAATGCATGATTGAGGATAAAAGACTTATCTGGACCTGCAGCCCCCGGCAACTTTGGCTTGCCGCAGACGGATCCTTGTATTTGCAGCCCCCGGCAACCTTGGCTTGCCGGGGTCAGGGCACCGGTCCGTCCCCTTTCTTCCAAAGCAGTTCGACAAGAATACTCATGTGTCCTGCGAACCAAAGAAGACAGAGAAGAACAGAGAGACACGCACTCGACCTCTAAGCTAGGGGTTAGCTGCTGCCAAGCACTATGAACCCTAACCGAGGAAGAGACTCGACCTATCATGCATGCTATAACTTAGGGTGCCAGCGCTTCATTTATTTATGCTCAGGGTCAGCACCTGGCTTTGTACAAAGGGTTACATGCCTTGCCGGCAAGGCTTGTACAAAAGGGTGGCTTGCTGGGAGGCCCGGCAGCTGCGCCTTATGGGTAAAACTTGCGGAGATGCTCGATGTTCCAGGAGTTGTTCACAGGAACGGCATCTTCGGTCTCCAGCCGGACTGCACCGGGCCTGGTGACTCGTGTTACCTGATAAGGGCCTTCCCACTTCGGCGTCAACTTGTTGGAATTCTTGGCCGACTTAACGTGCCGAAGAACAAGGTCGCCTTCCTCAAATATACTTGCATGAACCTTGAGGCTATGGTAGTGGCGCAAGGCTTGCTGGTAGCGTGCTGCTCTCACAGCCGCCTGGAGACGATCTTCCTCAAGGAGCATCGCGTCATCTTGCCGCAATCGCTCTTGATCAAGCTCATCATAAGCGAGCACTCGAGGTGACACGTACATGAGTTCGATGGGGAGAACTGCTTCTGCACCATAAACCAGGGCAAAGGTGTCTGGCCGGTGACTCGATTTGGAGTCGTTCTGATAGACCAAAGAACCGCCGGCAGCTCATCAATCCAGCGCCACAAAAGCAAAACAGGCCCTGCTGCCGAGATTCTCAATGTATTGCATGAATGCATGGCTTGTGAACTGTGTGTCATTGTCGGCGATGATCTTGTTGGGCACCAAAAAACGGCACACTAGTTCCTTGAAGAACTTGATGGCTGACTGCGCTGTCAGCTTCTTCACTGCTTCCACCTCTGGCCACTTTGTGAGATTGTCGATTGCGACGTACATGTACTCAAAGCCCCCAACAGCACGAGGGAAAGGGCCCAATATGTCGAGCCCCAGACCGAGAAGGGCCAGGAGAGAGGGATAGTTTGAAGGGCTTGAGCTGGTTGATGGAGCTTCTTTGAATGGAACTGGCACGCTTCACACTTGGTTACTAGTTCCGTCGCATCCTGGAGGGCGGTGGGCCAGAAGAAACCTTGTCGGATAGCCTTGCCGGCAAGGTCCCTCGACCCTACGTGGGAGCCACATATGCCTCCATGTATCTCTGCCAACAACGTTAGTACTTCCTCCCGGGAGATGCACTTCAATTTCACCCCATTCGTTCTTTTTCTGTACAATACGTTGTCAACGAATTGGTATAGAGCAGACCGGTGGGCTACTCTTTCTGCCTCTTCCTGCTCCTCAGGAAGCTCTCCTTTTTGAAGGAATCAGACGGTGTGTTGCACCCATGCCGGAGCCTGTGGGTCGATGACAAGGACCAAAGGCATCTCTTCTGCCATGGGAGCGGCCATCTTCATGGCCATGACCTGAGGTCCTGCCGGAGTCGGCTGTCCTGTGGTAGGATTGGCATGCACGGCAACATCTTCGCCGGCGGCTCCGGGGAGCTCGGTGGGGAAGTACTTGCCGGGGCCTAGCTTCCTCCGCTTGTTCTGCCCGGTCGACGGCTCAACGGATGGTTGACTTAACTAAAGCACACAAGTACCTGGTTCCACAGGTAGCTTGAGGGCAGCGCTATTTGACAGGTAGTCAGCGATGTCTTTCTCTGCCCGAGGGACATGCTCCGCTTGTATACCGTCAAAGTGCTCCTCCAGTTTCCTCACCTCATCTACATAAGCTTCCATAAACGGGCTTTGATAATCTTTGTTGATTTGCCTGACAACGAGTTGTGAGTAACCCCTAACGATGTGCTTTTTAACTCCGAGGTCTGCCACGATCCTGAGACCGGCAAGCAATCTCTCTTACTCGACGGTGTTGTTCGTTGACATCTCCCGGGGGAAGTGCATCTGGGTGACATACTTGAGGTGCTCTCCGGTGGGTCCGAGAAGAAGCACACCAGCACCGGCTCCATGCAGCGAGAAGGCACCATCAAAGTACATGATCCAGTTGCGGCTCGTTTCCTTGCCATGGAGAGTGGTCTCCTGCCCTCTTCTTCGGGCATCGAGGTCCATTCCGCAACAAACTCCACCAAGACTCTGCTCTGAATCGTCGAGGTACTTTCAAACTTTAGACCAACACTTGACAGCTCTAGGGCCCATTCCACGATCCTTCCTGTTGCATCTGGGTTATGCAGTATCCGTTGCAATGGAAGGCGGGTAACCACGGTGATCTCGTGTGCTTGGAAGTAGTGGTGCAGCTTCCTCGAGGCCATAAGGAGGCCGAAGAGCAACTTTTGTACACTTGAATACCTCGACCTAGCTCCCTGCAAGAGGGAGCTGACGAAGTAAACCGGGTGATGCACCATCTTCTTCCTTTGCGCCACTTCACGTGGCCATGCGGGTCCTGTCGTACTGGCGCCAGTCTTGCCGGACCGAGCCCTGCCGGGGACTCAGTCTTGCCAGGACCGAGCTCTGCCAGGGAGGGTTCTGGCCCGCCAACCATTGACTCTGCCGCTACTGCTGTCTCCTCATCGACCTCTCTCTGCGCCCCAAGTGTGGCGCTAACCACCTGATTTGTTGCCACTAGCTAAAGGAGGAACGGTTCTTGTGGTTTGGGCGCAACTAGCACTAGTGTAGAAGAGACGTATTTCTTCAAATCTTGTAGCGCTGCCTCGGCCTCTGGGGTCCACTCCACTGGCCCTGCCTTCTTTAATATCTTGAAAAAAGGAAGGGCACGCTCCGCGGACTTGGAGATGAACTGGCTCATGGCAGCAACACAGCCAGAGCCGACGCACATCCTTGATCCATTTGGGCGCCTCAATCTACTCGATGGCCTTGATCTTATCTGGGTTTGCTTCAATCCCACGCTGGGACACAAAGAACCCAAGAAGCTTGCCAGACGGGACGCCGAAGACACACTTCTCAGGGTTCAATTTGAGGTTGATCTTGTGCAGGTTTGCAAATGTTTCCTCCAGGTCTTGCACAAGGGTTGCTTTGGCCTTGGTTTTGACCAGTATGTCATCCATATAAGCTTCCATATTTCTATGCAGTTGGGGCTCAAAACCAATTTGGACCGCTCTTGCAAAGGTTGAGCCAGCACTCTTCAACCTGAAAGGCATCCATAAAAAGCAATACGTACCACATGGGGTGATGAATGTTGTCTTCTCCTCATCCTCTTTCGTCATGAAGATCTAGTGGTATCCCGAGTAGGCGTCAAGGAACGATAAAAGGTCACACCCGGCCGTGGAGTCAACAATCTGGTCAATGCACGATAAAAGGAAGGGATCCTTTGTACAAGCCTTATTAATGTCTGTGTAATCAATACATAGCCTCCACTTCCCATTTGCCTTGCGCACTACTACCGGATTGGCCAACCACGTCGGATGGAGTACTCCTCTCACCAAGCCTGCCGCATCTAGCTTTCTGATTTCCTCCGTGATGAACTCCTGCCTCTCCAGAGCTTGCTTCCTGACCTTCTACTTGACGGGCCGCGCATGAGGACAGACAGCAAGGTGGTGCTCAATCACCTCCCTGGGAACGCCGGGGGTGTCGGAGGCTTGCCATGCAAACACATCGACATTCACCAGCAGGAAGGTGACGAGCTCGCTTTCCTATTTGCCGTCGAGGGTGGAGCTTATGGTAAAAGCTCCCCCCGTGCCATCCTCCTTGACGGGCACCTTCTTGATCTCTGGTGGTGTGGCTCTAGACTTCTTGCTCTTGCCGATGGAGCTCTCTGGCACGTTCTCAACGGAAGCGCAACACCCCAAAGAGGTGTGCTTGCCGTAGTGGGTGCGAGGGGTCTCGCCGGTCTTCTTCCCCCCCCCCCCCCTAGGGCTCCCTCGGCAGGAGCAGGTGCCTTAGCGGCAGCTTCTGCAGCTGCTTCCCGATAGAGTTGGTCGGCGCAGATCAACGCATCTTTGTTGTCAGAGGGGATGGTGATGATGTTCATCGGCCCGGGCATCTTTAGCATGTTGTAGGCATAGTGTGAAGTCACCATGAACTTGGCTAGTGCCGGGCGGCCGAGGATCCCGTTCTAAGGCAAGGGGATCTCGGCTACATCGAAAACAATCCATTCCGTCCTGTGGTTCAGCTCGACTCCGAATGTCACAGGCAGCGTGACCTTTCCCTTTGGCTGGCTCCTCCCCAGGTGAACCCCTTGGAACATGCTCATTTCCTCGAGGTCTCCATCGGGGATTTGCAGCCTTTTGACCACAACAGGCAAGACCAACTTCAGGCCGGCCCCGCTGTCAACCAACATCTTTGTCACCTCGAGGTTGCAGATTGTTGGTGAGACCAACAATGGCAAGCACCCGACCGCAGTACTGTGGTCAGGGTGGTCCTCGGTGCCGAAGATGATGGGCGTGCTGGACCATTTCAGCGGCTTTCGTGCGTCGAACGATGGCTCCACTATCGTAATCTCACGCGCCCACTGCTTGAGTTGGCGGTGGGACGTATGCAGCGAGGCACCACCATCGACGCACATAGCCTCTGTGGCTTTCTGAAACTCGTGGTCGCCGGACTCATCGTCCTCGTCATGATCATCGTCTTCCTGCTTCTTATCGCAGCCTCGAGCAGGCCTCTCCTGCTGATTATCATTGCCGCAGCGGCCTCCTTGGCCGCCATGTTTCTTGCTGGATCCCTCGGCACCATCTGGGCCTTTCTCCTTGTCCCGCCGCTCATAATCAACCTTCTGCTTCTTGGCGAGCAGCTCTACCTGCCCGCTGTTTTGGAGGTCATGGCCCTTGGTGCGGTGGATCTTGCAGTACTTCTTGTTGGAGCCTCCTTGCTTGTCGGCAGCTGCCAAGGCCCGGCAAGCGTCACACTCGGCAACCTCCTTGTTGTGGTCGCTTGCCTTGGTCCCTCGACGGCAGGCACGGCCTTGCCCTTGCGCTTCCTATTATGGCGCCGACCCTTCTTTGCTGGGATGGCGGTGTTGTCAGTGGATTCGGTTTCCGCACCGGCATATTCGCTGGGGTACTTCCTTTCCTCTTCAGCGCGAGCGCATCGGTCGGCCAGGACATAAAGCTCGGCCACATCCTTGACCTTGTTCATCGCCAGCTCCTCACGCATCTTGCGGTTGCGCACATTCGGATGGAAAGCACTGATCACGGTGGCGGGATGAACACCGGGGATGTTGTACTGCACCCGGTTGAAACTTTGGATGTACTTGCGCAAGTTTTCTCCTTCCTTCTGGGGGATGATGTGTAAATAACTCGCCTAGCCATGAGATTGGTGACCTCCGGTAAAGGTGCCAACAAACTCATGGCATAGATCCGCCCAAGAAGAGATGGAATCCACTGGCAAGTGCATCATTCATGACATAACATTAGGCATGAGTGCCAACGGGAAGTAGTTGGCAAGCACCTTATCATCGCGGGCCCCAGCAGCTTGCATCGTGATGGTGTAGATGCTGAGGAACTCTGACGGGTGAGTCTTGCCGTTGTACTTCTCACCAACGTCGGGCTTGAACATACGGTGGGAGGGCCACAGGAACTGCCGCCGGTCACGAGTGAATGCCAGACAACCCACCTCGTAGAGTAGGCCACAGTAGCCCCCCGGCGCTGGTGGTCCGTAGTGGGCCCTGCCCACCAGTCCGACTTGACGCTGATCGCGGTTGGTTCGCAGGTAGAACGACGCGATGGAGATACCATCATGAGCATCGTCGCGACGAACCGACACCCGGGGTGGCCGGGATGGAGGTGGGGAGTACACCGTGGCCGCATCACCTCTGGCACGGCCTTCGCTGGCATGCATTGGCCCGGCGGAGCGATGGCCTACAGGTCCCGCCGGCTGCAGCTCATCGTTGTTGGTGATGCCGACGAGGCTCCGGACAGTGGCCCTCCATTCTTCGAGCTTCTCCGCGGCGGGAGGAAAATCGAGGAGCAGTTGCGCGCGTGCTAGGGCCTCTGCTGGCGTGGGTGGCGGCGAGAGCTGGGTGGACCGCAATGCGCCTCGACTTCTAACCACATTAGAAGGAGCTGCATCACGTCCCTGCAGCCGTTCGCCACCTCCGTCAGCACCTCGGCGCGCAAGCTGGCCCTCCTCGTCATGTGATGGGCACACGACACTCTTCCTAGGGCGGCGCGCAGGGTCACCGGCAGGGTGACGCTGCTCATTACGCACAATCTGGGAAGAGCGCGCCGTGGGCGTCTGGTGGGATGGCGGCGCCCCTGGAGGGCCCCGTGCCGCCTACGGGGGGCCCGACTCCATCTGTGGAGCCCGCGACTGGTGGCTCATCGCCTGGCGCGCGAACGACGCCACTCGCCGGGACTGGACCGCCAGGGTGTTGTGGATGTTCGCGGACCGCGCCACGGGTTCTCTCCATTACTGGCCCGCTACTGGTGCACACCGGTACTGGCAACCCGGTCCCAAACGAACCGATCGCCGTTCTCGCCTTCTTCTTAGGAGCCATGGTGACAAAGAACATCTTGGTCAACTACTAGACCAGATTCTCACAGTTACGCGCTCCCCTACCTGGCGCGCCAAAGATGTCGGTGGGAAATGACACCTATGGGATCACTGGAATCCCTACTTCGGTTGCAGGGCGTGGGGATCGTGAGAAGAGTGGGACTAGCGGACAGCACAAAGGGGATTTACGTAGGTTCGGTCCGCAAAGATGCGTAAAACCCTACGATCCTGCTTTGGTGGATGTATTTAGTGTTCTTGAGCTCTTGAACTCGCTCTGGGTGCTGCCAGGTTCGAAAGAGCCAAATCCTTCTCTAGTGCGCCATGGGCCTCCTTTTATAGGCGAAAGGGGCTGCCACAGTGGCACACAGGAGGTGGAAAGTGCTACAACAGTGTGATCTTATCGCTGGTATTACAGGACAAAGTGCATTTAATGCGAGGCTTAGGTGTCCCTCCACTTTATCGGGGGCGGGAGCGAGGCCCGTCCCGTCCGTCGCCGCTCCTCCTTTCTTCGTCACGCGCCCTAGCCAGCGGTCCATGCGGTACCATGTAGGCAAGCAGGCAGCTGAGGTGGCGCAATGGTGGAGCCTCCACGAAGGGCTGCAGGTTGCCATGCAGGTGCCTACCTAGCTGGTTGGGTCGGCAGCTGCATGCGAACGACAGCGGAGACTTGGCTGGTGTGGACCTGGCAGTGGCCCTACTGGCGCGGTTGATGAGGGCCTTGCAGGTGACCCGGCAAGGGTCTCGCCGGGTGGCCCGGCAAGGGTCTTGCCATGGGGTGCTGGCTTCCCGGCAAGGATCTTGTCGGGGGTCTTGTAGATTTCCTCGGTGAGGATCTTGGTAAGGATTGTTGCCTTCCTATCCTCATTTGATCTTGACCATTCTATGTCTTCACAAAGATCTGCATGCCACCACGGAGGTGCCTCCCGAGCCCTGTCCCAATGCGTTCGTCTAGCATTGGTGGGCTTAAAGGTGGCTCACTCGGCTGGTGGGTGCGAGATCCCCTGGCAAGGGTCTTGCTGGGGCCACTGAGGCTGCCCCAGCAAGGGTCCTTGCCGGGGAAACCTGCTTCATCCATCCGATCTTTGAGGCATTGGTCCTTGTCGTTGCTTTGTTTGTCTTGTGCCTTCAGCTTCTCTCCGGCTTCCCTTTCCTGCCCTGTAATGCGTGGCCGTGGCGGGTGGCTCTGACCGCCCGTGCCCAAGTAAAGGGGTCAAAAGGAGAGCCCCTAATTTTGTACACCGACACCTTTTGTCCAATGAGTGGATGTGGCACCCCGGCTCAGAGCGACTGGTTTACCTTGCATTACCAACCCAGAGATGATGTCTTCTGGCAACACACAACATCTTGGTATAGAAATCACCGCTTTATAGAAGAGCAGAAGCATAAGAGTTACATTACATCAAGTAGCAAGGCCAAGCGGCACACTCGGTGCGGCTGCACAATACGTACATTATTTAGTGAACATAAAGGAGCCTCGAGCACAACGTCTACACGAGTGGAACAACAACTAGTGGGAATCCATAGCACAGGGACACCAATGTGGACACAGGCTAGACACGGCAGCGTTCCGGTCCAGTTAGACTTTCCTGAAAGCTGGCATAACATGCCATGTCAGTACATTGATTGTACTTGCAAGCTTGCAACAAGCAAAACCATAATAACAAACAAATCATGACATTTAAACCAGTTAAATGCAAATATCAACATGCTACTCATGTAGTGACCAAACTTGTGCATCGAGTCACTCGGACTCTCTTACGAACAGGTTGCCTCGCAACCTAACAGTGATCACGGCGGACCACTGACGAACCACTCTTGGTTCCACAGGTTACTTCGTAACCCAAACCGTGATCATTTCTGGATCACGAACAGTACCACCATCGTCAGTCTTGCTGATATCGTCATAACTCAGCAGTGTAATACAAATACTTAGTGTGCAATATTATTTATGAAATTTGATCCATGGTGTGACTTACTTACGAACTGGGCCATTATCCGCGGGCGTGGCTATCAATAGATTAATACACTCTATAGAGGTAGCACACTTTACCCACACCACGGAACCCATGGCCTCGCTTTCCCATTCGGGTGGACCAACATCATTCCGACAGAACCCTCCATTGCCATAACACTCTTACGGTCACTCCGACCAACTCCACTCTGGGGCAAGTCCTGGGTGACCCCGCATACCGGAGGCAACTACCACTATCGCGGCAAATAAACAGTCCCAAACAGGGACCTGGTACCAATAACAACAATAGGTCCACAAGGTTATGTCTACTTACCGGGCCAGGATAACACACGCAGATAACCTTCCCTAGTTGGAGGTACCGACAAGAGGCATGACAATGGAACGACTATGGCCTCCCCATACTCGAGCAAATGTGGTTGCACTCGACAGCCCGATTAAGTGGCACCATGACCCGACCAACTTTTAAGTTCAAGTTCAATTATCAGAAGGTTTAACTTGAAAATAAAAAGGCCCGAGTCACAATATGCCATGCTCATGCAACCCTGTACCATGCATCATATATCACTTTAACAATACCAGATCAACCTTATTCAATGTTCTACTTGCACAAAGTCAACTTGCAGCACTTCTGGTCCTTTCTTACTCGTTATTTCTACTCATTACTTTAGTTGGTTTTAAACAAATAAAACTGGTTTTTCATATAGCAAAAATAATACTCAGGGTCATAACACCATAGACATGACAAGTTTTACTTAGATCAACTACTCAAGCTATACCCACTGGTACAAGCATTTCTTCTCTGTTAACTAAGCTTTTTGATCATAACAAACTAAATAGCACAAGCATCATTTATTTTTAATACTATATGCAATGAATATCACATAAATTGAAGTAGAAAATCATGGATATTGCAAAGACACCATGATCATGTTGTTGTGGCTTGCATTAGTGCAGAGGAGCTTCACACTCCTCCGGGATGCCTTCAAGACAAGCTTCACCTTCTGAAAATAATTCAAATGACAAAAAGAAAATATCAAGAACACTTCTAAAAATTACCAGAAATTCTAGGCAGCAAAGAAAAATACCATCTTGGGTGTGCTGCTAGGATTTTCCAGTAAGAACATAATGCAAAAAGAATCAACTCTTGGACTTGTAGAATAAAATTTATAGCTGGTCAAAGTTCTGGTCAAATTTGAACTATATTTGAATTAAAAGAAAAACTCAGGGGGGGTGACGTCGAAAGGCGTAAAACGCCAGGGCGCTACCACTCATACCGCTTCGGGCATGGCCTGAGTGGCTGACAGCAGGCCCAAGATGTCAGGCCGGAGGGGGGGAGAGAGAAACAGAGGCAGGCGGCACGACATTGGCGCTTTCTCTGTCGAGGAGTGCCCGACGACGAGATCTGAAGGGGTGGTCGGACGGGTGGAGATGGAGATGCACCTGCCCGTACCCGTAGGGTGGCAAGGGGTGGCCGGAGGGGGTTGGAACAGAGCTCTCCAGTGGCGGCAGCGGGTGGAACTCGTCGAAAGTGGTGGTTCCGGCGATGCAGGGTCAGTCCAGTAGCTCCAACAGCACTAGCACGCACCAGTGGATCACCACGAACATGCCGGAGGGGTCAGCTGAGCTTGAGCGGCTCTTGAACGGGTGGGGGCAGAGGAGGGGGATCACCGACGAGCTCTGGACGGGGAAGGTAGCCAGAGGCCTTCCCGATCGGGCTGCGGCGCTCTACGGGTGTGTGGAGGTGTGATGGTTGTGGGTGAGGAGAAGAACGAGCTCCGGGGCTCTATTTATAGCCGAGACCGAGCCAGGGATCAAGTGCTCGCTAGAGTTCTCTGGAACCTCGCCTGGCGATGAATGGCCTCAGTGAGAGACGGGCAAGGCGCTGGAGGTCACGCGGGAGCTGTAGGCAAGCTGCGACGAGCACATGAGCGTGGTATGCAACGAGCATAGGGGCACGGGCACATTGTTGCATTGGCCGTGCCGTGTCCGTGCTCGCTGCGGTGAGCTCTGGCGTCGGCGAGCACCAGGGTGCATTTAAGGAGGCTCAAATGAGGATGGTGGCGTTGTTTGGCACGATTTTGCAGCGAGGGCAGCGAGCACGCGCGAAACAGAGGCGTTGGCGCAACGCAGACTGCGTCGGATGCATGCTAGCCTCCTTGGACAAACAAGGTCATCGCGTGAACTATGGCATCAGGCTGAGCTATGCCCAAACAACATATCTGGTAGCTAGTCCTTAGTAGTTTTAGTTGTTTTGCACGCTTGGTTGAGTCACAGGTGATGTACTTCCCGCCCGCGTTCTTCGACGTGATGGTGCATCTGTGTGTCCATATTGTGGTTGACATAATAGACTTGGGGCCGTCATTCCTGCACAACATGATACCGTTTGAGAGGATGAATGGGATCATCAAAGGATTCATTCGTAACATGTCCCGTCCGGATGGAAGCATCGTCCAGGGCTATTTGGCACAAGAGTGCATCTCTTTTTGTGAGAATTTTCTATATGGCGCAGACCAGCCGCCTGGTGTTAGTGTTGGTTTGCCGGTTAACAAGCACGATGGGAGGCTCGAAGGAGATGGTCACTGTAACGGTCGCAGGGAACTGCACGTGGCATACTCAGATCGACGCAGCGACTTTGACAGAGCAAACTTGGTAGTGCTACAACACCTAGACGAGGTAGATCCTTTCGTCGCACTGCACAAAGAAATTATCGCAAAGAAGTATCGTGACCGGGGGGTATGCAGGACGGACGCCGAAGTTACTAGAGAGCACAACTCCACTTTCCTGCATTAGTTCAAAGAGCATATTATTGCTAATCCCCCGGAGGAGGGCTCTAAGGACGGATTGCTCATATATGCCTTAGCACATGGCCCCTCGCCCAACCTCGTAACCTATCAGGCATATGATATCAACGGATACACGTTCTACACGGAGGCAAAAGATATGGACAGTGATGATCAGAACTCAGGGGTGACGATGGAATGCATGACCGGCAGCGACATCGGCACAACTGAACGATTTTATGGAAGGGTCGAGGAGATTTGGGAGCTTGACTACTCTGGACTGCACAACACGACGATGTTCCGTGTCAGATGGGCTAAGAATGTCGAAAGAGAAAGCCGGATGTTCACTACCATGACTATACCCGACGCCAAGAGCGCTACCATGAACGCTATCGCAAAAAACGAGCCATGGGTACACGCTAAGCACGTGACACAATGCTTCTTCATAACTGACCAGTACGTCAAAAGGAACATCATTGGAATGGATGGAGTCACCAACGAGGAAGACTATGATCAGTACGGCAACCCAATGAGGGAAGATGACGATGATGATGAAGTATACGTCAAAAGAAGAATGAATACTACATTACCTAAGAAAAATCGTACTCCATGGAAAAGGCAAAGTCACAATGAGGGGCTCAATTATTCTTCGATGAACAAGAAGGGAAAGAAGCTGACTCAAAAACGAAAACGTCAGCACTGAGGAAACGTATGTTATGGGTCCAATGATGTGTAATATATATATGTTCCTATTTTGTATACACACTTAGCTATTATTATGCATGGGTCCAATGATGTGTAATATATATGTTCCTATTTTTCATACATATTTAACCGTCAAATGATGCAATATATATCGCCCTCCCTTCGTTCACTGCCCTCGGGAAATAAAAGTGGGATAAAATAAAGGAAAAGAAAAAGGAAAACTGGTAGTAGCGACGGCAGTAGCAGCGCGTTTCCACAAAACCGCTGCTGCTAGATCTTAGTAGTAGCGTGTTTCTCGTAAACCGCTGCCGCTACGCACCATAGTAGTAGCGAGTTTCTCATAAAGCGCTGCAGATACAGATCATAGTAGTAGCGCGTTCCTCTGAAACCGCTGCAGCTACAGAATATAGTAGCAGCGCGTTTTTACATAACGCGCTACTGCTATGTCCACTTAACCCAAAATTCGCACTCGCCCAGCTTCATCCCGCCATTTCCCCCCAAATCCCCACTCTCTCTCCGGCCCCCGTCGCTCCGCCGCGCCCGACCCGGCCCCGGCGCTCGCCCCCGACTCCGCCGGCGCCGGCTCTAGCCCCGGCGCTCGCCCCCGTCCCGGCCCTCGACCCCGACTCCGGCGCGCTCGCCCCCGACCACGCCGCTCGCCCCCGACCCAGCCGCTCGCCCCCGACTCCGGCGCCGGCGCTCGCCCCCGACCCCGGCGCGCTCGCCCCCGACCCGTCTGCCCTCGCCTCCCTCCTCACCCCTACCGGCCATCGTCGGGCCTGCCTCCTCGCCCATGCACTCTCTGTAAACCCCCCTCTCTCTGCTAGGTTTCTTCATGTTAATTAATTAGGTTATCTATTTAGTTATGAATTTAGCTAGGTTTCAAAATTAGCTGAATTTATATGGAAATTTGAACTGGACATGTGATATGTGCATATGTCATGTTTTGGACATGTCATGTTTGGAAAATGATCCGAGTGGCCTATGTTACGCCGGAATGTTGATTCATTTCTGTTTCGGTGAATTTCAGGCGCTCGATATGTCCATTTTTTAGCAAAGGTCATGCCGAAATTTTCCGTGAATAAAGGCATGATTTGTGCTACATAGTTGGCATATCGAGTGCTGGCACATAGATTTCTTTTTATGTCATTTCTCATTTATTCATACTTTTAGAAATAAATGAGGCCACTTAATCATAGGAAACATGTCGAACAACGAAGAAACTGGGCCTTCTGACCAAGATGTAGACGAGATGGATTATGAGGGTGAACAAGAGTACCTCGACTATTTGACTGCTAAGCAAGGTTTGCAGGTCGTCCTCGATGATGGTACTGACACCGACATCGACACCGACGGCGCCGGCACCGATGGCGGCGCCGAGACCGGTGGGGAAGGTACCGGCGGGGAAGGTACCGGCCCCGATGCCGATACCGAAAAGAGGAAGCATAAGAAGTAGAGGATACGAAAACCTAACAAACTAGGGATTGGACGACTTGTGATCACAAAGATGGCACCTGGCACGTTTGAGCCGTTAGAACCGGAAGAACCTCGCAAGTGCTATGGGAACCAAGTAGGATGCATCCTACGGGAATGCGCGAGCATCAACGACGATGACTTAAGGAGTAAAGAACATTTGACGCAGTTGCTCCTAACGAAGTTGCACAAGAGATTCAAGTTCCCCGACCGGGATGATAACATAGAACAACCGTGGGATGATCCGAAGATGAAAAAGATTAAAAATCACGCCATGGGCATGTTCAGCAATGATTTGGCCTCCTGGAAAGGGAGGGTGAAATGAGCTATTGAGGCTGATGAACCCCTGTCCAAGATTCTGGAGGAAAATCCGACACTTACAGAAGAGGAGTTCGAAAAGTTCAAGGACACTTGCGCTACCGAGGCAGCCAAGGCTAAGGCTGCGAAATTCAAAAGCCTTCAGCAAAGGAACACGGGGAAGCATCGCCTCGGAAGCCGTGGCTACCTCGGTAAAAGGCCCATATGGGATAAGGAGGACGCGGAACGTGAAGCCGCGGGTCTCCCAGACCCCTTCGCGAAGTTCACCAACCCCTTGGAGCATGACTTCAACAGGGCCCGCTACAAGTGGGACAAGGAGAAAAAGGTTTTTTACATGGACAAGATCACGAGGAAATTGATTAGACTACTCGAGAAGCAACACCGGCTTGCAGCCGAAAGCCCTACTTCTCCGATGAGGCCCAAGTGGGACACCCCTCTCAACCGGGCCTTGAACGAACTTAAGGGACTCCCGTTGGACCAGCGGCCGAAATATGGTCGTGTGCACGGCGCTGGAGACGGCGCCATGTGGAAGGTGTTTTAGAACGACGGCCCAGAGGCCAAGAAGCAGAAAAAGAAGTTTAGTCAGGCGGACATCGACGCAAAGGTGAAGCTTGCGGTCGAGAAAAAAGCAGCTGAGGACGCGAAAAAAGCAGTCGAGGACAAATATGAGTTGCTATAGCAGGCAGTCAATGCAGCTGTAACTGCCTGCAGAAATGATTTCGCTACTAACTTGGTTCCAGTTATCATCAACTGGGCTAAGGAAAATCCAGACAAGACGGTACATGATTTCCCGATGCCCAGTTTCATCGCGAGCAACTCCATGAACAACAACACCATCGCACCATCACTTGCTCAAGCAACCGGGCCTCCTCTCGCAGCCGCTCCCGCTCATAGCAGCCCGTCCTCAGTCTCAGGCGCGCTAGGTGGGCCTTCGTCTTTGGCTGAGCTCGATGCTGTCACGGTAATTACATGTCGCACCAACATATATATATAGATAATATTCCATTTTTGTTGCCTTTCGGTTGTTTTACACCACAGACATATGTGTTTGCAGGCGAAAGAAACCCCATGCACCATACTCTACTTGATCAAAGGCCAGAAGGTGGACGTGGGAAAGGGGATGATAATGGACCCCTCTCAACGCACATTCCACAACCACCCGATCCCCGCTGGGCACTTCAGGGTTAGCTTGACCAGTGGACGAGGATTTGCCTCCTCCAGTACAGCATGTGGGAGCGGACGACGAGACCCCGCCGCGGATTGGACGCTGCAAGGGTTGGGTGCTGCTATGGCCGAAGAATCTTATTCGTCTGGAGCGGGCCGAGAGCACACCAATAACTACCACACATCAACAAGCATGTGCGGAGACCACCACCCCACCTATGCAATTACCAGCTCCTGTAGTAGTGCCGGGTGAGAGCGGCGGACGACATGATGAAGGGGGTGCAATAGTACTGGCTGATGTACCTGTAGAACAGAAAATGGATGATGAGACGGAGGTCGACCCTATGGATTACCTCAATACAAACGCGTATGACTGTGACATAGATATGATGAGTCAACCATATGACGAATCGGGCTATCAGCTTGCTAATGAGGATATGGATGATATGCCCGGGCAGGGCCGTACCATGGAATACAAAAAGTCTCTCTTCATGAAATCCTCACAGGACACGCCTGAAGATGCCGCCTCAACACAGGCTCAACTAGCCGGGCGCGAGGGTCGTATAGTACTTAGCCCGGGAACACTTGGGCAGGGGTTAAGGAAGGGTCTGGAAGGTGTGCCCAAGAAAAAGGAGAGGAAGAGATCGGGGAAGGTAACTGCCTCCAAACAAGCTAGAGCACACAGCAGCCAGACGATGCATTCTGAAGAGCGTGTACCCGTGAAAGGTGCGGTCATGTTCCATCTCACGGGCGAGCCGATGCTACCGCCGAAACCGCTGGAGGCACTATCAGGGGATCTCAGGAGACTGCACGACCATGTGCTGTCGACTGAGAAAAGCCTACTAGCCTCAAAGGATCCAGGATATCCGACATACGCGGCTCGTGTGCCTGAGGGGAAGTGCTACGTCGACACACGGCCCGCGGAGGTGTTCTTCCTGCGGTTTGACCATATCTTTGAGATGTTTCTAACAAGGCGGCTTGATTTTACTATCGTCCGCCTTTTTGCGCTACATATGAGCTCCGTCGTGAAGAGTGAAGAAGTCTCGCAAATCTGTGTGGCGGATCCGTACTACATGCACGAGTCTTTCTTGAGTCTCGGCGACTTTGAGCGTGAAACTGCTAGGGAGTACCTCCAAAACTTCATGGTACAGAATAAGGACCGGGAAATTGTCCTCGTGCCTTATCATCCAAAGTAAGTCAGTTCCGGACAACCCTTTCGTACATTTCAATCATTCCTTCTCTCTCATATGGGGAATAATTTGAGGTGTCTTTTCCCCGCAGCAACGGGCGCGCCGTCCTTATCGTTCTTTACCCGCAAGTCTCCCACGCCGTGTATTTTGACCCTTCGAGAGACTACGAGAAAAAGGACTAGACCCACATAATGAATATTCTAGATGATGCTCACCAAGGCTTCAGCTATAGACATGGCCACGTGCATATCAGGAAACAAAGGAACAAGAAGATGGGTTTCGCGCATAAAACTAACTTCTCCTGCATCCATGTCCCAAAACCAAGCAAGAAGGATGGATTCTACATCGTCCATCTCATGATTCAGTTCAACACGGATCACCAAAAGCTTTGCATTAACAGCAGAAATGATGATCATATCCACAAGTGGCTAGAATCTCATGGAGAAGAGAATTATAAACTTAGAGATGACTTCTTTCGCATCCAAAGTGACATTGCGACGATCATCATGAAAGAAGTCGTCGATGAGAAGGGGATGTTCCACCACGGCCCTATATCGCGAGCTGACGCCCGAACTCGCATAGGCATGCAACGTCTAGACCTCACGCTGTTCAAGCAGCTAGGGTTCGTCCTCGATGATATGGAAGGATGGAACTTCTAGTGATTTATGATGCCGATGATGATGATATGTGTCAGTTGAACTTGTATACTTTTTGTAGCGATGAAACTTTGTGATGTCCACGGTCCCTGCCGAACTTGCGTAACGCTACTTTGTTAGTTTGCGTACGATGACCTGCGTACCTCTAGTTAATTAATTTGCGTACTGTATATGTTGCATCTAGTTGCTAAACTTTCTTTTTTGGTGTTGCTCTAGTATATTTTGTTGCATATATATGATTGTACATCCTCTTCATGAACATGCATCTCTAACAGGTACCTAGTTTCTTGATGGCGAGATGGAAATGCTATGTCGTGTACAAAGGGAAGGTTCCGGGGGTGTACAACGAGTGGCATGAGTGTCAGGCGCAAGTGAATGGGTTCACGGGTGCCAGCCATAAAGGCTTCAAAAGCAGACAAGAAGGAGAAGCTAGTTACTTGAGGTTCACGCTAGCGCGAGAGAGGACTCGTAACCGCCACCTCATGTACTGCATGGTTCCGCTCTCACTCATAGTGATAGCACTTCTTGCGTATACCTTTGTTTAGATGGATGACGTTGTTGTAGTTGCAAGTATTCGAGACTTGCATGTATTGCTATTTTCGAGATGATAACAAGATATCACTTTGTGTTGGATGATGATTATGAAGAGACTATTTGTATGTACATGCTATGATTACATTTGTGGTCTCGCAGGCATTTGTATGTGTATCATGATGACATTTCTATGTGCTAAAGATTCTTCTACAAAGCCGGTTCAAATACAAAAGAAATATGCCAAAAAAACTACTTAAATTAGCAGTAGCGCGTGTACAAAAGTTAGCAGCAGCGCCACAATAGCAGTAGCGCATCCTGCCAAAGAGCGCTAGCGCTACTAGCGGTAGCGAGCTTCCCATAACCGCGCTGCTGCTACACTTGTATAGCAGTAGCGCGGGTGGGCACGCGCTACTGCTATGAGTTAGCTGTAGCGCCGTATTAGTAGCGCGGGTACCCGCGCTACTGATACATCTAAAACCCGCGCTGCTGCTAGCCTTTTCCCTAGTAGTGTACACCCACTGGGTGTGTTGATTGGAATTCCGGGTTAGTGGGGGCACGCTGAGTGCACCCACTGGGTGTAGTCCCCAAGGCTGTGGTGGACTGCTGGCAGTCGACCATAGTCTTTATAGTTTAAGTTTTTCCTTCATTCGACTAGGTCGAATGGATTTACAGACCGGTGGGGGCACGCTGAGTGCACCCACTGGGTGTAGTCCCCGAGACTGTGGTCGACTATTGGCAGTGGACAACAGTGTTGGTCGACTGGTCGACTCTGACTTGATAGAACTAGTGGGGGCACGCTGAGTGCACCCACTGGGTGTAGTCCCCGAGACTATGGTCGAATGTTTGCATTCGGCCGTAGTCTTAGAAACGTATGATTTTTCCTTAGTCACTCGGAAGTGAATTGTCTTTGACATCTGTCAATTGGTTCTTCGTAGAAATCCTGCGACCTTGCGGCTCGTTACACTGAGTTGGAGAACAAACACATGCAACTCGAGCTTGATCTAAAGCTGGCCCAAGAGAATTTAACGAACGCGAAGGAGGAAGCTAAAGGCAAGTTTGGTGAGGCTTTCGACGACTGCCCTTGCCCCTCATTTGTTTCAAAATCTGACCTTGCTGTAACTTTGCAGGCAAAGTGAAGGATGCCCAGTAGAAGAAAGACCTTGAGTTGGCTGAAATGCAGAAAACAACTTTAGAGAAGACCAAGCTCGCAGACGAGAAGTTGGCTTCGGTCACCAGGCTTGAAGAAGAAAACACCAATCTGAAAGCTGCTCTTGATGCTGCCAACAAAGAGGTCAGTCGACTGAAAAGTGATAAGATTGTCCTGAGTGACAAGGCCAGTGAGTTGGTGGGGAAGAAGAATGATCTGGAGGCTTATCTGGGCGGACTTGCCAAGAAGCTATTCCTCATGCTCGAAGGTAATCTGTTGCACCCAACAGGTATTTTAACTGTGATCTTTCCATTCGACTGTTGTCTTGACTCGGTGGTTGTGCTTGCAGAATTTTGCCAGAATTTTGAAGAGGAGACTGGTCGACTGGAGCCAAACCTGGACCCCATCAACTCTCTCGTGACGGATGAAGTCGCCATGAACGTGTTCCGGCTCGAATCTCGTGTTGCTGCTGTCGTTGATTATCTCGCCAGGCTGAAGGTCGCCACTTCCCGCATCGACGCCACGCTCTAGCCCAGAGAGACGCTCCAGAATGACCTCGAGTCTCTGATGACTCGACTGAACACAGTACCAAGTCGAGTGCAGGAGTGGAAGAAGTCTTCTGCCAGGTGTGGTGCTGACGTTGATCTATCTCTAGCCTGAGTTCATTGCAAGGATGCACGAGAGGACAAGCTGGCGTCTTCCGGTCTTTCATGGAGACTTCCATCGCCGCTGCCACTCGGATTGCTGATGGAATCGACCTGGACGAGTTTGTTGCACCATCTAGCCCTCCGCAGGAGGGGTAAAGAACTTCTGAGCTTCACACTTTAAATTTGCCTCGGTATGCCGAGTGAATTTTGTAACCGACAAACCTAAACAGGCTTAGCGCCTGAGCACTTTCGGTTCCATTAGGTGTTATCCGAATTTGGATTCGACGTTTTAAATATTCTTGCATTTGGTTTGAGGTATCTTTTGCAGGTTAAAGCGAAATGTTTATTTGCAATCGACTTGTTCCCCAATTAACTTAGGCAGGCACCGGGCTGCAGCTAAGCCCCCGAGTAGGAGGTCTACTCTCCACTCGGTAGGATTTTTAAAACTTAGGCGAGCGCTGGGCTGCAGCTAAGCCCCCGAGTGGGAGGTCTGCTCTCCACTCGGTAGGATTTTCAAAACATAGGCGAGCACTGGGCTGCAGCTAAGCCCCCGAGTGGGAGTTCTGCTCTCCACTCGGTAGGATTTTCCAAAACTTAGGCGAGCACTGGGCTGCAGCTAAGCCTCCGAGTGGGAGGTTTGCTCTCCACTCGGTACGATTTTCCAAACTTAGGCGAGCACTGGACTGCAGCTAAGCCCCTGAGTGGGAGGTTTGCTCTCCACTCGGTAGGATTTTCAAAACTTAGGCGAGCGCTGAGCTGCAGCTAAGCCCCCAAGTGGGAGGTCTGCTCTCCACTCGGTAGGATTTTCCAAAACTTAGGCGAGCACTGGGCTACAGCTAAGCCCCCCGAGTGGGAGGTCTGCTCTTCACTCGGTAGGATTTTTACGGTGCCTCCGTGAAGGAAAAAGGCGTTAATCGACCTTGTCTTTCCTATGGAGAGCACATTATACTTGTGGCGTAGCTCGGAAGGAGAGGGTGGTGGCGACCTGCGCCTCGTCCTCCTTGCAGAGCACACGTTGTACTTGTGGTGTAGCTCGGAGGAGAGAGTAGCAGTCGACCTGCACCTCGTCCTCCTTGCGGAGCGCACGTTGTACTTGTGGCGTAGCTCGGAGGATAGGGTAGCAGTCGACCTGCACCTCGTCCTCCTTGCGGAGCACATGTTGTACTTGTGGCGTAGCTCGGAGGAGAGGGTAGCAGTCGACCTGCACCTCGTCCTCCTTGCGGAGCACACGTTTGAATTTGAACTTAGGCGAGTGCTTGTACTGCAGCTAAGCCCCCGAGTGGGAGGCTGGCCCACCACTCGGTTGGATTTTATTAGAACTTAGGCGAGTACTTGGACTGCAGCTAAGCCGCCGAGTGGGAGACTGGCTCGCCACTCGGCAGGATTTTATTGAAACTTAGGCGAGTACTTGGACTGCAGCTAAGCCCCCGACTGGGAGACTGGCTCGCCACTCGGTAGGATTTTATTGAAACTTAGGCGAAAGGGATTCACAGCTAAGCCCCCGAGTGGGAGGCCGGCTCGCCACTCGGTAAGGATTTTTTTTTTTACAAACTTAGGCGAAATGGATTCGCAGCTAAGCCACCCACTGAGGGGGAATTTTACTGAACAAAATAAAAGTGACAAAAATCATTGGGGAAATTATGACACTATTATCTTGCAAAACATGAACTACAGAAGTACTTTTATTACAACTCATCCGAGTGAATACTTAAGTATAAAAGGGGCGGAGCAACTCCGCATTCCAAGCTCGGGGCTCGTCGATGTTGTGCTCGACGTTGTAGAGACGGTACGCTCCATTGTGGAGAAACTTGCTGATGATGAAGGGGCCTTCCCAAGAAGGAGCAAGCTTGTGTGGTTTCTGCCGATCCACTCGGAGAACCAAATCTCCTTCCTGGAAGGCTCGACTCTTCACATTTTTGGCGTGGAAGCGACACAAGTCTTGTTGCTAAATGGTCGATCGGGTCAGAGCCATCTCCCTTTCTTCCTCTAAAAGGTCGACTGCATCCTGTCGCGCTTGTTCAGCTTCAGCTTCGGTGTAGAGCTCGACCCGAGGAGCGTTGTGGAGCAAGTCACTTGGCAAGACCTCTTCGGCTCCATAAACCAAGAAGAATGGAGTTCTTCCAGTCGATCGGTTAGGCGCGGTCCTTAGACCCCACAGCACCGAGGGAAGTTCATCAACCCATGCTCCAGCCGCATGCTTGAGGTCACGCATCAGTCGGGGTTTCAACCCTTTGAGGATCAAGCCATTGGCCCGCTCCGCTTGTCCATTCGACTGGGGATGAGCGACAGAAGCATAGTCGACTCGTGTTCCCTGAGATGTGCAGAACACCCTGAATTCTTCCAAATCGAAGTTTGATCCATTGTCAGTGATGATGCTATGTGGGACTCCATATCTGAATATCAGTTCTTTGATGAAGCTGACAGCAGTACCGGCGTCAAGGTTCTTGATGGGTTTAGCCTCAATCCACTTGGTGAACTTGTCGACTGCTACCAGTACATGTGTGAAACCGCTTTGTCCTGTTCTCAAGGGACCAACCATATCCAAACCCCATACTGCGAAGGGCCAGACGAGTGGTATGGTCTTCAGAGATGATGCAGGCTTGTGTGACATGTTGGAGTAAAATTGACATCCCTCACACTTGTTGACTATCTCCTTTGCCATTTCATTCGCCCTTGGCCAGTAAAATCCGGCTCGTTATGCTTTGGCCACGATGGTCCGAGAGGACGCATGATGGCCACGGTCCCCGAGTGGATGTCATCAAGGATTATTCGACCTTCTTCTGGCGTTATGCACTTCTGACCCACTCCAGTCGCGCTTTCTTTGTATAGCTGCCCTTTGATCACAGTAAAGGCCTTGGATCGGCGGACGATCTGTCGAGCCTCTTCCTCGTCCTCCGGGAGCTCTTTCCTCAAGATATATGCTATATATGGTACTGTCCAATCGGGAGTGATCACTAAAGCCTCCATGACCAAGTCGACCACTGCTGGAACTTCGACCTCAGTCGGATCTGTGGCACTCTTGGGCTGCGGAGCTTCTTCGGTAAAAGGATCTTCTTTGACTGAGGGAGTATTGATACGCTCCAAGAACACATCACTGGGAATGGCTTCTCTCTTGGAACCTATCTTTGCTAATTCATCAGCCGCTTGATTTTTCAGTCGGGGTATGTGATGGAGCTCTAACCCATCAAACTTCTTTTCAAGCTTCCTCACTGCATTGCAATATCCAGTCATGGCTGGGCTTCTAATGTCCCACTCCTTCATCACTTGGTTGACCACCAAATCTGAGTCGCCATAAACCATAAGGCGACGGACGCCGAGTGAAATGGCCATGCACAATCCATACAAAAGGGCCTCGTATTCTGCCTCATTGTTGGAGGAATCAAAGTGAATCTGGAGCACATATCTGAGCTTATCTCCTCTGGGGGAAACCAAGACTACCCCAGCACCGGAACCATTTAACATCTTAGAGCCATCAAAGAACATGGTCCAATGCTCCGAGTGAACTTGAGTCGGCTGCTGCTGTTCAATCCACTCGGCAAGGAAATCTGCTATTGCTTGGGACTTAATGGCTTTCTTTGCCTCAAACTTGATATCAAGGGGAAGGAGTTCAATCGCCCATTTCGCCACTCGACCAGTTGCATCTCTGTTGTGCAGAATCTCTGAAAGTGGAGCGTCGCTGACGACTGTAATGGAATGATCAGAGAAATAATGAGCAACCTTCTTCGTGGTCATGTAGATCCCATACACAAGTTTCTGATAATGAGGATATCTATGCTTTGATGGAGTCAAAACTTCAGACAGATAGTACACTGGGCGCTGAACTTTGAAGGATTTCCCTTCTTCTTCCCGCTCGACCGTAAGTACTGTACTGACGACTTGTCCTATGGCTGCAATATAAAGCAACAAAGGCTCTTTGCTGATTGGAGCAGCAAGCACCGGCTGGGTGGAGAGCAGAGCTTTTAGCTCGGCAAACGCTGCATCAGCTTCTGGAGTCCACTCGAACTTGTCTGCCTTCTTCATCAGTCGGTAAAGAGGCAATGCCTTTTCACCGAGTCGAGAGATGGATCGACTTAATGCGGCCAAGCATCCAATAAGCTTCTGGACATCGTGCACCCGCACGGGGCATTTCATTCGAAGTATAGTGCCGATTTTTTCTGGGTTAGCGTCGATTCCTCGTTCGGAAACGAGAAAACCGAGTAACTTGCCACCAGGAACTCCGAACATGCACTTTGATGGATTGAGCTTGATATCATACGTCCTGAGATTGGCAAATGTTTCAGCGAGGTCAGTCAACAGATCGGAACCCTTTCGCTATTTGATCACAATATCATCCATGTACGCTCCACATTCTGACTGATTTGAGTGAGTAAACACTTCTGAATCATTCTCATGAACGTGGCTCCGGCATTCTTGAGGCCGAATGGCATGGTGACATAGCAGAAGCACCGGAACGGAGTGATGGAAGCTGTTTTGATCTCATCGGGTCCATACAGACGGATCTGATGGTATCCAAAATAGGCGTCTAAAAAAGACAATCTCTCACACCTCGCGGTCGAGTCAACAATCTGGTCGATGCGAGGGAGAGGAAAATGATCTATCGGGCAGGCCCGATTGATGTGTTTGAAATCAATGCACATGCGGAGCGACTTGTCCTTCTTGGGAACCATGACGACATTGGCGAGCCACTCGGAGTGGTATATCTCTCAGATAAACTCTGCCGCCAACAGTCGAGCCACCTCCTCGCCAATGGAATTTCTCTTCTGGACGGCGGACCGTCGAAGATGTTCTTTTACTAGTTTTGCTGTTGAATCGACTCTAAGGTGATGCTCAGCCAGCCCCCTGGGAACACCCGGCATGTCAGCAGGCTTCCATGCAAAGATGTCCCAGTTCTCACGGAGGAATTGGATGAGCGCTTCTTCTTATTTAGGGTCGAATGTTGTGGAAATATGGGTCGGAGCTGCATTCGGGTCAGTCGGGTGAATGTGAACAGGCTTCGTCTCACCGGACGACTGAAATGCCGATTCTGTGGCAGGCTTCTTGGCCCGCAACAAATCACTCGGATCTGCATTTTTCTTGTACCCCTCCAGCTCGACCATTGTTATCTGGGAATCAGCAATTTTCGAGCCTTTCTGGAAACACTCTTCTGCCTTCTTCTGATTACCAGTGATAGTGATCACGCCTTTGGGGCTGGGCATCTTCAGTTTGAGGTACACGTAACATGGTCGAGCCATGAACCGTGCGTAAGCTGGTCTTCCCAAAATAGCGTGGTAGGCGCTCTGAAAATCCACGACTTCAAATGTCAGCTTCTCTTTGCGGAAATGCTTCGAGTCACCGAACACCACGTCCAGAGCTATTTGGCCGAGTGACTCAGCTTTCTTTCCAGGTATAACTCCATGAAAACTCGTGTTGCTGGTGCTCAGTCGGGACATCGGAATGCCCATTCCTTTTAGCGTCTCCGCATATAATATGTTCAGTCCACCACCACCATCCATTAGCACCTTCGTCAGTCGAGTGCCTTCGACGACCAGGTCGACCACCAAAGCTTGCCTCCCAGGGGTGGCTATATGAGTAGGGTGATCAGACTGGTCGAATGTAATGGGAGTTTGGGACCATCTCAGATAACTGGGCGTCGCCGGGGCGACCATATTCACCTCACGGTTGATAACCTTCAGTCGGCTTTTGCTTTCCACATCAGCAAAGATCATCAGAGTGGAGTTAACATGAGGATATCCTCCATCACTGTCCTCCTTGTCTTCCGCTTTGTCCGACTCCTTTTCCTTGTCCTTGGGCTGTTTTCCTTGGAACTGCTGGATCAAGAGCCGGCATTGGCGAGTGGTATGCTTCGAGTAGATGAATTTACCCTCTTCGTCCTTCTTCGTGTGGATGTGACACGGCAGATCCATCACGTCATTTCCTTCTTTATCCTTCACCTTCTTGGGGTTCCAGGATCCTTTGGGTTTTCCTTTGAATTTGCCCTGAGTCACGGCCAGAGCCTCTCCAGGAGCCGCTGGCTCGGCCTTCCGCTTTTGCTTCCGACTGGAGTTACCTTTCTCCGACTGACTTGGTTTGTACTTGCCGCTCCGGAGTCGGTCCTCCTCTTCGCCATTGGCGTACTTGGTGGCAATTTCCATCATTCGACTCAGGGTCATATCTCTGGTCCGCCCAAACATCAAACTTAACTCATTGTTCTTAACACCATCCTTGAAAGCACAGACTGCCTGATGATCAGACACGTTCTCCACGGTACGGTGCAAAGTGATCCATCTATGAATGTAATCCCTTGTGGTTTCATTCAACTTCTACACGCAGACTTGCCCAGCTGGTCGCTTGCAGGCTCCCTCAAATGTCCTAACGAACACTCGGGAAAGAACTTCCCAAGTGTAAATGCTGCTCGGAGCTAACTGATTCAACCACGCCCTGGTCGAACCTTCCAACATGAGAGGTAATGCTTCATAGCCACTTCATCATTTCCGCCGCCAATCTGCACCGCCACTCGGTAGTCTTCAAGCCAAGTTTCAGGCTTAGCGTCACCGGTGAACTTACTTACTCCAGTCGCCAACCTGAAGTTGGGGGGAATCACCGTGGCTCTGATAGCCCTGCTGAAATATTCCGGACCTGAAACATGCACTCGGCTGCAAGTGGGCGCATCTCTGTCGTGGCCACCTCGACGAGCCCTGTTCCGATCGACCAGGCCTTGCACGATGATGGATCGCGCGTCAAAGCCTGGTTCCCTGGGGTCGACCGGAGCTCTTCGCCCCACACTGAGCTGGCGCCTGTCATCCTGCTGCCGATGAGCGTAAGACCCACCTCTTGGGGGAGGGGTGGGCACTGGACGCCTATCATCACGATCGTATCGGTCACCATATTGGTCACGTCGATTCTCGCGTCCCTCAAGCCGCGGAGACGATCTAGGGCTGTGAGCCTACTGAATCGTATTCGCAGCGACAGATCGACTATGAATCCTGTAGCGCGACTGTGACACGGCTGAATTCTGATCTCTTGCTGCTCGGAGTAAATCCCTAATCTGCATCAAGCCTCTGCCAGCCTCCGACTGCGAGGGCTAAATTGACTCTGCGATACGGGCTGCACCTGCTAAGTTCTGAATCAGGGTTCGATATACCTGAGTCGGTTGCGGGAAGAGTTGACGTCGACTAGAGTCGGGTACTCGTTGCCGCGCGCGCTCGTCGAGTGCTCGCTGGAGGTTCTCCAGATGAGTGCGTTCAGCCATGTTGGCCAAACGTGCCTCCTCCAAGGCGCGAGCCTCGGGGGTTTCTCCTGCGATGGGAGTATGCAGGGCATCCACGTTCCTGCGGTGAAGTTCTTCCCTTTGCAGGGAATTAAGTGGCTCAGGTTGATATTCCTCATGAGCCTGAGTGGGGTCGCCTCCACCGTCCATCCCATCGTCGCGGGGGAAGCCGGGAGGGCTACGAGGCCCGTTGACCATCAAGACCTCCGCCGCCGGATCGCTGTTGTCGCACTCGGATGCGGTCTCTATGGAGCCAGTCGACAGATCGAACAGGCCGTAGAGAGATTTGTCGGGCTCGATTGCCGCGACTTGGGTGGTGGCCGACTGGCGGGCCACCGCGTGCCTCACCCACCGCTGGAGCCTCGACCGACCAGAGCACTTGCGCTGGCGGGAGACAGGGAGGGAGGACGACAGGGGAGTCGACCGATAAGGAGTCGACGGTTGCCGCAGCAGAACACCGCGGACACACGCCCGAAAATGCATCACACCGCGGACGGGGAGGGCGTCGATGTCGAGTGGAGCCTCCTGGAGCCAGGCGGAGTCGTCGGCGATGAAGGTGAGCGCGCCGAGACAGATCTCGCGGCCCTCGACCAAAACTCCACCAGAAATCATGATGAAGGCAATTGGAACAATTGCAACTTCTCCAAAAATCGCTAAGACACCTGCCCCACGGTGGGCGCCAACTGTCGTGGTTCTAAGTCTGACAGTAGAATGGGGGGTAGGTATGGAGAGGCAAGATCCTCGCTATGGAGCAGTTGTAAAGACAAGGGATATACGAGTTCAGGCCCTTCTCGGAGGAAGTAACAGCCCTACGTCTCGGAGCCCGGAGGCGGTCGACTGGATTATGTGTGTATAGATTACAGGGGTGTGAACCCTTTACACTAAGGAGGGGGGTGGCTTATATAGTGTCTGCCAGACCCCTCCGGCCCTCAGTTATGCAGGGTTTAAAGTACATTAAGGCTAGGCATTACTGGTAACGCCTTACATAAAGTGTCCTAAATGCCATAAAGACTACTTAATTACAGACCATTTGGATGCAGAGTGGCTCTTGATCTCCTGGTGGTCGAGTGAGTCTTCATGGTCGAGTCCTTCGATTTCGTCGAGTGAAGTCTCTCTTGGTCGACTGGAAGGCAGTTTCTTCTGAGGGTGTCCTTGGGAAGGGTACTTAAGACAGGTCTATGACCCTACCCCAGGTACATGACTTCATCACGGGCCTTTTGAATAGGCTTCCCATCTTTCTTTATCTCAAATTTGCGCTTGTGGTCATTATTTGCGGGGCGGTTGTCGTGCACAGGCTTGTACTCTATTTCTGCAATGAGAGCCTTGTTCAGTAGAGACTGAAAATCTGGAAAGTCGACCATGCAGAGAGCACTCCCGAGGTGCTAGTTTAGTCCTCCAAGGAATCTGTCTATCTTTCTCTCTTTCGTGGCCACATCATAAAGGGAATAACGGGCCAGATGGTTGAACTTGTGCAAATATTCATTTACTGATAGATTGCCTTGAGTGAGAACAAGAAATTCGCGTTGCTTGACCTTCATCCTACCAGCTGGAATATGATACTTGAGAAATTGGTCCTTGAAATTATTCCACGTAATTTCTTCTCCCGCATGCCACATTGCTTTAGCATTATCCCACCATATAGCAGCGGCTCCTTCAAGATAACGTGTAGTGAACAGAACCTTGTCCGCATCATTAGTGCGAGCAATTTCAAGTTTCTTCTCAATCGTTCGCAACCAATCATCTGCTTCCAAAGGGTCAATCGCTTGACTAAAACTGGGAGGCTTAGTTCTTTCAAAATCTGACAGCTCAGAGTGATGTCCATTTGGGTTTCCATTCTGTCCAACCATAGCTTGCACACTTTTTAACAACTCAATCAAATCATTATTTCTCCTTTCCTAAAACATGCGCATAATTTGTTTAGTGGTGGGTGGATTTGGCGGTGGAGGCGGTGGTTGCGGATACAACTTGGGGGAGTGTCCTGCCGGTCTTGCTGAACGACGAACAAGGACATCCTCACAAGCCTGCGAGCTACTGCCTCCCCGCGTCATCCTACTGTTTATTTTTCCCAATAAGAGCAAGCGAGATGAGAAACATCCAAACATGGAAAGGAAAGCCAGTGACAAGACCCAAAAAAGCGAATGAACCAAAATACAGCGATCAAATAACAAGTTCCAACATAATTATACATAGCCTCATACATGAAAGGTAAACATCATGACGGGTGCAACTACTCGCATACACACATCATAGGTCATACAACTACATCCGTACATCACATGATCACTGCTGATACTCAGACGCTCTAAGACTCTGCTGGTGCTGCCGGATCCTCTCCTGAGTCAGACCCAGAACCTGAACTGAGGACTCCAACCAAAACCTCCAGGTTAAAGGTAACACGACGGCGCTATCTCGGGGGCTCTCCCTTAGGGGCAGGTGCGGAACAAGAAGGGATCATGGGAGCGGTGGGGCTAGCAAGAAGAGATGCCCACTCCGTAGGAGCACTATGCGGGTTCACCTGCGAGGTGCCCAAGCTAGTCGTGGGGGTAACCGGAGAAATAGGCGAGCTAGAATTGGGCACAATATAAGGAGTAAATCCCATAGAAGGTGGAGTAGGGTAGGATCTAGCGGCAGCTAAAGAAGAATGAGCACGATTCAGCTCTCGAGCCAACTCTTGAATCAAAAGATAACTACCTGTGATATATCGAGAAAGATGGCTAGTGTCACTATGAGACGCCGGATCGACGGAATCAAAGCAAACATGACCATCATCGTGCAGGGATGGGTAGAAACAAAAACCTGGGTGGTTCTGCATCCGAGCCTCAGCATGGAATAACTCAACAAGAATCTCAAATGCAGCATACTGAATGGCCTGAGCGGCGGTGGATGCATAATTGCTTTGAGAGGTACGAGCATAGGAACCCACTAACAAACTGGTGCGCAGAGTAACCACGGCATGATACTCATACACAGAGTCGGATAGACGCTCCCGGTACACCCAATATGCTGGGTCCTCACCGTGAGGGTACAGTCAATGCCATACGCTACGGAGGAGATGTGGAGAAGTGTAGGGCATCAGCTGCAACTGACATGGATACAACACCGGAGCCATCTACACTCACAACCATTAACAGATTAGAAATAACAATAAGTCAAATGCATGCAATGAAGTGTAGCATCCAGATGCAAATTCTAACGACACTCAATCAACATCTAGCTAACATTTATTTTGCGTGTCGGGGTCTAGCATGCCCTACATTCAGCACGGCTCTGATACCAAGCATTGGGGCACCCCGGCTCAGAGCGACCGGTTTACCTTGCATTGCCAACACAGAGATCATGTCTTCTGGAAACACACAACATCTTGGTACATAAATCACTATTTTATTGAAGCTAGCGGAAGCATAAGATTTAAATTACATCAAGTAGCGAGGCCAAGCGGCACACTCGATGTGGCTGCACAATATGTACATTATTTAGTGAACATAAAGGGGCCTCGAGCACGACGTCTACACGACAGCGGAACAACAACGTAGCGGGACTCCATAGCATAAGGACACCGATGTGGAAACGGGCTAGACACAGCAGCACTCAGACATTCCTGAAAGCTGGCATAACACGCCAAGTCAGTACATTGAAGGTACGTGCAAACTCGCAACAAGCAAAACCGTAATGACAAACAACATCATGACATTTAAACCAGTTAAATGCAAATATCAACATGCTACTCATGTAGTGACCAAACTTGTGCATCGAGTCACTCGGACTCTCTTACCAACAGATTGCCTTACAACTGAACTGTGATCACGACGGACCACTCGTGGACCACTCTTGGTTCCACAGGTTACTTCGTAACCCAAACCGTGATTATTTCTAGATCACGAATAGTACCACCATCATCAGTCTTACTGACATCATCATAACTCAGCAGTGGTAGAGAAATACTTAGTGTGCAATATTATTTATGAAAATTGATCCATGGTGTGACTTACTTACCAACTGGGCCCTTATCTGCGGGCGTGGCTATCAATAGATTAATACACTCTGCAGAGGTAGTGCACTTTACCCACATCATGGAACCCATGGTCTCGCATTCCCATTCGGGTGGACCAACGTTATTCCGACAGAACCCTCCCATTGCCATAACACTCTTACGGTCACTCCGACCAACTCCCCTCTGGGACTAGTCCTGGGTGACCCCGCCTACCAGAGGCAACTACCACCGTCATGGCAAATAAACAGTCCCAAACGGGGACTCGGTACCAATAAAAATAATAGGTCCACAAGGTTATGTCTGATCACCGGGCCAGGGTAACGCACATCCATAACCTTCCCTAGTTGGGGGTACCGACAAGAGGCATGACAACGGAACGACTATGGCCTCCCGGTACTAAGGCAAATGTGGTTGTACTCGGCAGCCCGATTCAGTGGCACCATGACCCGACCAACTTTTAAGTTCAAGTTCAATTATCATCAGGTTTAACTTAAAGATAAAAAGGCCCGAGTCAAAATATGCCATGCTCATGCAACCATGTACCATGCATCATATATCACTTTGACAATACCAGATCCACTTTTTTCGAAGTTCTACTTACACAAACTCAACTTGCAACACTTCTAGTCCTTTCTTACTGGTTATTTCTACTCTTTACTTTAGTTTGTTTTTATCAAATAAAACTCATTTTTCATATAGCAAAAATAATACTCATGCTCATAACACCATAGAGATGACAAGTTTTACTTAGATCAACTACTCAAGCTATACCCACTGGTTCAAGCATTTCTTCTCTATTAACTAAGAATTTTGATCATATAACAAACTAAATAGCACAAGCATAATTTATTTTTAATACAATATGCAATGAATATCACTTAACTTCAAGTAGAAAATAATGGATATTGCAAAGACACCATGATCATGTTGTTTTTGCTTGCCTTAGTGCAGAGGAGCTTCACACTCCTCCAGGATGCCTTCAATACAAGCTTCACCTTCTGAAAATATTTCAAATGACAACAACAAAATATCAAGAAAACTTCTGAAAATTACCAAAAATTCTAGGAAGCAAAGAAAAATCCATTTGGACTTGTAGAATAAACTCATTTGGTCAACTCATTCGGACTTGTAGAATAAAAGTTATAGCTAGTTAATGTTCTGGTCAAATTTGAACTATATTTGAATTAAAAGAAAAAATCAGTGGGGGGGTTGACATCGAAGGCGTAAAACGCCAGGGCGCCACCACTCATACCGCTTTGAGTGCGGCCTGACTGGCTGACAGCGGGCCCAAGCTGTCAGGCCGGAGGGGGAGAGAGAAACAAAGGCGGCGGTGCGGCGGCGGCGCTTTCTCCAGCGAGGAGTGCTCGACAACGAGATCTGAAGGGATAGGATTGAAGAGGAGGTGGAGATGCACCTGCCCGTACCTGTAGCGTGGCTAGGGGTGGCCGGACGGGGCCCGAATGGAGCTCTCCAGCGGCAGCAGCGGGCAGAGCTCGTCGGAGGTGGTGGTTAAGGCGATGCAGGGCCAGTCCAGGAGCTCCAATAGCACCAGCACACACTAGTGGATCACCACGAACACACCGGATGGGTCAGCTGAGCTCGAGCGGCTCTGGAGCGGGTGGGGGCAGAGGAGGGGGATCGCTGGCGAGCTCGGGACGGGGATGGCGGCCAGAGACCTTCCCAGCCGGGCTGCAACGCTCTATGGATGTGTGGAGGTGTGATGGTTGTGTGTGTGAGGAGAAGAACGCGTTCGGGGGCCTCTATTTATAGCCGAGGTCCAGGCGGGGATCAAGAGCTCGCTGGAGTTCTCTTGAGCCTCGCCCGGCGACGAATGGTGTCAGTGAGAGAGGGAGAAGGCGTCGGAGGTCACGTGGGAGCTGTAGGCGAGCTACAACGAGCACATCAGCGCGGTATGCGACGAGCACAGGGGCACGAGTGCGCTGTTGTATTGGCCGCACCATGGCCGTGCTCGCTACGGCGAGCTCCCGTGTCGGCGAGCGCCAGGGTGAATGAGGATGGTGGCGTGGTTTGGCACAATTTTGCAGCGAGGGAAGCGAGCACGCGCAAAACAGAGGCGTTGGCGCAACATAGAGCACGTCGGATGCATGCCAGCCACCTTGGACGAACGTGGTCACCGCATGAACTATGGCATCAGGCTGAGCTAAGCCCAAACAACATGTCTGGCAGCTAGTCCTTAGTAGTTTTAGTTGTTTTGCAAGCTTGGTTGAGTCACAGGTACACTATGGGACTGGCTATCTTCCTGGCAAGTTTCTGGACAGAAACTTGTGAGCTTAACTGAGAAAAGTCTAGTGAGAGTTAAGGGCTGTACTTTGGGGGTTTAGCAATCTCTTAGGAAGGTAATCAAGCTTAGAAAAGATCATCCCCAACAGATCAAGCAAAAATATACTTGCTGTACAAAGTGATCATTCTGTCTGGAAAATAAATGATTTTCTGTAGCAAAAATATTACAAAAAGTTATGCAATATTTTTGCTCACGAAGGTGCCCTAGGGTTCAAAGAATATTTTAGAATTTATATAGGATTTTTGGAGCAAGAAATCTAGGGGTTGCTTTGGAGCTTTCTTCCCTGAAGTGATTTTCAGGGAGATAAATGAATATTCTTCTTTTATGAAAAATATCCATTAGGTTTTTGCTGGAGTTATTCAGAGAAGAGAAGGTGAATTAGAGGTGGATGGGTCACTTGGGTGAAAATCAAGGGTATGCCCAAGTGTTCAAGTCCATTTTAATAGATCCAA
Organism: Triticum timopheevii; assembly: GCA_963921465.1. NCBI lineage: Eukaryota > Viridiplantae > Streptophyta > Magnoliopsida > Poales > Poaceae > Triticum > Triticum timopheevii. The sequence continues at coordinate 237,585,361 of OY997266.1, read as the reverse complement.
AACACCAAAGCCAAAGCAAAGGCAACTGAAAGTCCGGAAAAAGAGAGAAGGCAAAAACCAGGATGTCATAGTGGATGACATTGTCTCAACAGTGAGCCGACAAATGTTTCTTCCAGCCAATGATTATTTTACACGTGGAAAATCCCCACTGGTCGGGGCTGTTAACGGGTTAACGGATCCAAAACCGGACCCGATAGCTTAACGGCGAGCCGTTACGGTGGATGCCACGTGTCGGTCACCCTTGATGAAACCACTTCTATGATGCATGATTTATCATCATGGAAGTGGACACTTCCGTGCTGATAATTTTGGTAATGTCATGGAACACTTCTACGACAGCATGGGTATGACTATCTTGATTCTATAATAAAATCATCATGGATGTACATGCATGATAGAAAACTTGACCTACTGTGACAAACATGTATCGTCACAGAAGTGTATTTTTTTGTAGTGATGTAACCCTCCCCTTCAACTTATATAAGGAGGGGCAGGGCACCCCAAGAGGGGAAAGTAATCTCTAAGGCTAGAAACAATTAGGATACCCGATTTCTGCGGCAATTCCCTCATGAGCATAATGAGACATAGCCACAAATAGCATGTAGGGTTATTACGGGATGATGTTTCCCGGGGCTCGAAGCTGTCTAAATCCTTGTCTTGTGTGTTTGCCTCACGACTAAGTTCCCACACTAGGACATCTGCCATGACAAATCTACAACAGTTGGCGCCCACCGTGGGGCTTGCGCACGGTGGTCTTGAGTCTTGAAGGGATCTCTCCGAGGGATCGAGAAGCTTGTGATGTGATCAGATGAAGAAGAGATGACATGGAACAATCTTGCAGAGCAACCCGACATAATACAGTTTATAGGCCAGAGCCGGTAAATTCGTTGTTCATCTACTACAAGTCACGGAAAAGAAGAAATTTTTTATTCACAGAATTCAATATCAAGAAGGATTGCGTGTGCCGTCGCACGCGACCAGGCAATCTGTCCAGAAATCACCACGGGTTTCTTGACCCCCTCATCTCTGACTTGCCTTGCACGCATCTGAGTCGCCACATCATCGCTGGGGGCTGCCATGGCGCCCGCTTCAAGTCCCATATCCGTGAGGGATGTCCACGACCTAGAATCGAAAACAGCTTTGACTCGGGAGTCAACATCCACGACCGGGAGATTTGGGCACAACCTTCACTTTGCTCCGCCTCTGACTCCAACCTGCCTTTGCCTGAGCAACTACGGGTCGACCCTGCCATCGAGTCGCCCCGCTAGGAGTGGCTCTTGAGCCGCCCTAATCTCCGACGGCACGACCTAACCACTTCAGTCGCGAGTCTCCGTCGCCTCGGCGTTAGCCGCCGTAACCGGGTCCGAGCTACCCTCGCCCGGTTGACCCACCTAGCTCCGCTCCTGAGTCACCGGCCTGTCGTCGATTATCTCTTCTGTTGCGAGCCGCTTCCATCGTGGTCCGCCTATGCTTTTCTCAGGCAGGTTACTTCCAGAACAGCCGCCGCCTTGAGCTGCTAGGCCCTTGCTCCTGTTTCGCCGAGTCGCTGCATCCTTCTGGCTGTGGTGCAACTCCACCTCTGTTCATTCTATCCCGTCCCAGTGATTCCATTTGCCGGCGCTTCTCCACTGCTTCAAATCGCCACTGTCTTCTTCGAGTCGCCCCGGCGCGGCTCCGCTCTGAATCGCAGGTTTCTCATCAAGCCTACGCTCGTCGTTGTTGCCTCCAAGTGGCTTCGCTTTGAGCCGCCCTGCGGCCACTGCCGCCACACCTTGAGCTGGCCGAGCAACCCGCTCCCGCGGCCTCGAGCCTCCTCTTGATACAGCTGGTCGCCATGACAGCGCCTCCTCTTGAGCTTCCCGGGTGCCTCCGCTGCTACTTCAGAAGACTCACCAACACCTCTCGCACCGCTAGAGTCTTGCCGACCTGCCTCCGCTATGGCAGTGCCTCTCGCCGGGGCCTCATGGAGTCATTGTTCATGCCCCTACTGTCAACTTTCCTCGCTGCACGCCTCTGCTGCACCTGGCTACACCACTTCCACGACCACGGCCTCGCAAAAATACCATCATGGCCGGCCCTGCCCTCTGCCTGAAATCGCCGTCCGTGGACGTGCTAAAACCACCTCGCGGAGAGCCGTCGCTAGAGAGCCGCCCTGTTGAGCCGCCCGGCGCCTCATGCCTCCACTACCGTCTCACTCTTGCGGCCTTGAGCCGTCCCTGCAAACCTCCACGTGGGGTGACTTTCAGGTAACTGTTGTAAGCCACCGCGCTGCCGGTCTTCGCCATCACCATGGCCAGCCGCTACCTCCATGGTCTTCATCGAGCTGTCGGTTCGCGCCTTGCCTCTACTGCGATGAAGCCACCTTGAGGCGCTGCTACCGCAGTGACCCCCTGCGGATCCACTGCATCCGCCTCTAAGTACAAAGAAGAAACTGATAGACTACCTGCCGCTTTCAACACTGGAGAAAAGAAGTTCGTTTTCACAATAAAGAACTAGAGCTTTGTGTATGTCTGAAGTCCGTTTTGACCGCTACAGTAATTGGGGAGATTATCGGTGCCACTACCCATTAAAGTTTCTTAGAGAATGCACACACAAATTGCAAATATGTTTCTATGGTTGGCCTTGACCATGTCATTCACCGGTGGGATGTGCAGTGGACTGACACAACTGGTCACTCTGAAGAAAATTCGTTTGGTTGCCACTGTGAGGAATCTTGAAGTGTATTAACACAACTGATCGCTTCAAAGAAAGTTATCTATGGATCATCCGTAGTCTGGACAAATCAGGTGAAGTTTGTCCAATCAATTTTTATTGATATGTTTTTATTCTTTAAGGAACAAATTACTCAGGTCTGTGATGTTTTTTTCGTAGGACCGTTATTCATTACAAATGTGTCGCATAAGGGGAGGGCGCCAATGTTACTTGTGCACTAGCGCTTTTCCAGGCCGTGCTGATCGATGGATACTTACGCGAGTTGCCGCCCCTGCTACATCAAAACAACGCGATTGTCTCGCCTGTCTGCACGACTACCGCGCCTGTGAAGTACTCACTATCCGCACCGGCTTATAATGCCACGACCAACTCATCTGTCTATGCCCGTGGCAGACTCGCCTGTGTCTGTGTTGTCTATGATGCAGCGGTCGTCTTTACTTTCCGTCCTATGGTCTAGTCTATTCCAACAATTCTGGAGCAAATCATATGGACAGATGCACTAGTCGCTGCCACTGCGGTTTCTTTAAACCTCAAAAACCAGCTGGGATGAACCTTTGGCTGAATTACTGATACAAATCATGTGGGGTCATTCATAACCTGCCGAGCTTCAACATATTACAGCGTTTTACTGTTCAACTATATGTCAGTTTATATCATGGTCAAGTACGGAGAATCTCAAGACAACTCCTTGAGTCGTCTTAAGACTCGGGGGCTACATGGACATGACTTAGTAAATGTTGCCAGTTTAAGCAACAAGAACTTCGGGTCATTGGAGGGAAGATAACTCGGTCCCAAAGGCTACTGCCGCATTGATGAAAATTTAAAGGCCGTCAGAAATATTCTGGTTTAAAATGAAGGATTCCGGTTGAAAATCCGGTTCAAGGGAAAACTGTCTCTCACAAAGCTTTGAAGCTCTCAATATCCAGTTCAAAAAGAATTCATCTCTAACAAGTTCGAGTTCTCAGAAAAATCAAAGGTTTCCAAAGAGAACTTGCTGCCATGATGCGTAGTTCAAACATGGGTATCCTGCCTTATTGACTTATCTTATCCTGCCTTATTGACTTATCTTATTACAAATTACATGGGGGCTTCCTGCTCACTGAGCATAGCTATGATTATCATTTGATCCGGCTTATACGCCTTGTTGCAGACGATTTTTCCTGCTTAAGTTGAATTGTTACCAAAGAGAACTTGCTATAATGTGCAGTTCAAATATAGGTAACCTACCTTGATGGCTTGATATAAACATACTTGGGAGCTTCCTCATGGAGCATAGCCCTAATTCCGGTTTATAAACCTGGAATGAACTTTAACTTGGGGGGTCATTAGCATAACTATGACCCTTTAGGCTTGGACGCCTAGGTGTATTCACAAAAAATCCAGGTTATCCTACCTTTGTAAGTTGGCCACCCCGCCTAGGTAATCCTGGAATGGCTCGTTGTACTCTTGACAGTTATTCTTATAAAGACACTGAACTTGTCAACGTTAAAACGGCGATTGGTCATCTGAGTCTCGGCTTACAAGGTTTTCAATTAAGGTTTAACTCAGCGGCTGTCTGGCCCATAAAAGCACTTGGGTTTTAGGCTTGGCGGCCTATGAAAGCCATGTTTTCTGATTTGTCTTTCATTTGAACATTTTTTTGGAGTTTTGTCTCTTGTCACACATCAATACAGTTTTTTAACAGGTTGGACGTTCCTTGGGTCACATTAATTTGGGACACCTATTATGCTGCTTCGCCGCCGCAGGTCACTCAGAGCTGTGGCTCATTTTGGTGGCGGGATGTCATGAGATTGTACAACAAATTCTACAAATTAGCTATCCCACAAGTGCATGCTGGCAACACGGTGGTATTTTGGCTTGATTGTTGGCAGCTGGGTAATAATGTGGTACTTTTGTGCGAGCATTTCCCTAGGCTGCATTCGTTTGTCATTGATGACACGGTCCCAGTCAAAGAGTTTATGTAGCATCCGGAGATCTCAGAAAAATTCCATCTGCCACTATCACAGGAGGCTTATACTGAACTAATTCAGCTTCAAGATTTACTGTCTTCGGTCAGTTTGAACGGGAAGAGTAAGGATATTTGGAAGTGGCCATCTAAATCTGGGGAGTTTAAATCAAAATTATACTATGAGTCTTGCTTCTCCCACCTGGTGGTTGATCCCATTTTCAAATGGATTTGGAAGTGTGCTTTTACGCTCAAGTTTAAAGTGTTTGGATGGCTTGTTTTGATGGACCATTTGAATACTAGGGATATGATGCAACGCAGGCACTGGATCATCCAGGATGACACGTGTGTTCTTTGCTGCCGTGCTTCACATGAAGACCGTGCTCATCTCTTTTTTGCTTGCAACTTTAGCCAAAGGGTTTGGAATTACCTTGGGATCTCTTGGATTGCCCAACCTAACCAGAACACATATGAGATGGCTCTTGCTGCTTGGAGGGATTTTGATCATCCTTTCTTCACTGAGGTGGTTTTTACTGCTACCTGGAATATCTGGACACAAAGGAATGGGAAAATATTTAGAAATGAGAGACCTTCCTTCATTTCTTGGGGGAGGAATTTCATACATGATATTTCCCTTTTAGCTCATAGAATCAAATGTAAATATAGGGATAGCTTAGTCTCCTGGAAAGCCTCTCTCTCATAGACCCCTTGTAAGTTTTTTTCTTCTCTGTCTTCTTGTATATTGTATTTTTATAAATCCATAGTCCTATGCAATAAAGCACTGTGAGGCTGTTGCCTTGCTGTATATATTTTCAAAAAAAATACATGGTTGAAAAAACAATTAGGGCCATGTTGCCTTCTGGTTCATGTATATCTTTATCCGGAGTGTTGTTAACCCGGCCTAGCTTTGGACTTTAAGTTGCCAGGGTATAATGATTATATGCTTATAGCTCTCTACTCAAATTTTTGGGATATCACCCCTTGCTGCATACGATGTTATAAGCCGGTAGTATGAATATATTGAACAGGGTGTTGTGCTTCTGACACTACAAAAAAATACACTTCCGTGATGATACGTGTTTGTCACAGTATGTCACGTTTTTTGTCATGCATGTACATCCATGACGATTTTATGACAGAATCAAGATAGTCATACATGTGCTGTCGTAGAAGTGTTCCATGAAATTACCAAAATTATCATCACGGAAGTGTCCACTTCCATGACGATAAATCACGCTTCACAGAAGTGCTTTCGTCAAGGGTGACCGACATGTGGCATCCACCGTAACGGAACGCCGTTAAGCTATCGGGTGGGTTTTGGATCTGATAACCCATTAACACCCCCGACCAATGGGGATTTTCCACGTGTAAAATCATCAATGGCTGGAGGAAACACGTGTCGGCTCATCGTAGGGACAGATGTCATCCACTCATTGGACGGAAGGCGCCTATGATATGTAGACACGTGGCACGGCCCAACAGAGGCCCATTCCTGTGAAAAGGCTGGCCCAGTAAAAATTAGCAGGCCAGCCCATATAAGGCCTACTTGTGTCAGGTCCATTTAAGCCCACGGCCCATACGAGATGTGCCAATTCGGCCCGTCAACGACCCATTAAAGATTTGACACCATTGCAGCCCATCGTCAGTTCGAGCCCGTTAACAGCCCACTATATATTTGGGCTCAATATCGGCCCAATGAGATTTCAGCCTGTTAACGACCCATTTAATGGATGGGCCAATTTTCAGGATCTACATCTCTCAGCCTTTTAGCGACCCATTTAAATGTTGGGCTAATTTCTGGCCCGGTGTGTCTTTTGGCCTATTGATGGCCCATAAATCTGATGGGCCATTTGTTGTCGGACCTGAGTTTCAGCCTTTTCGCAGCCCATGTAAGTGTTGGGCCAATTTCTAGCCCGGTGTCACTTTCAGCCTGTTGACGGCCCATAAGTCAGTTGGGCCGAGTCAGACCTGAGTTTTGGCCTTTTTCGCGACCCATTTAAGTGTTGGGCCAATTCCCGGCCCTTTGTGCCTTTCGGCCTGTTAACGGACCATAAATGAGTTGGGCCATTTGTAGTCGGACCTTAGTTTTCGCCTTTTAATGGCCCATGCACTTCATGGTCCAATACCAGCCCGGTTTCTCTTTCGGCCTACTAAAGGCCCACAACACAATTGGGCCATTTACAATACGACCTGACTTTCGGCCTCTTAGCGGCCCACGGTCTTCATGGTCCAGTACAAGCCCGCTATCTCTTTCGGCCTGCTAAAGGCCTACAGTATAGTTGGGCCATATGTAGCCCAAACTTAGTAACGGCCTATTAACGGCCCATGAAATAAATAGGGGCCACCCATTGCCCGCTTCGATGTCGGCCTGTTAATGACCCGGGAGGTAAGAGGGCCGACCATTAACTTTCAGCCTAGTAACGGCCCATTAACTTAATGGGCCCACTAAAGTTCATACATGTCTTGAGGCCAAATTAGATAATTTGAGCCCATTACGACGAGCAATTATGCACAGGACCAAAACCGATCAAGCAAAGGTACGGCATACAGGGAATAACATTGCACATCCATCATACATTACAGGAAATTACATCCACTGGGCAATCAAAGATTGATGCCAGTGCAAATAAATGAGCTGAACCTAACCATCTACAACGTCACAATCTGCAACCTCAGCACAGATGACGCCCATAAGCATGTGAGCAAGTTCTTTCTGCTTTGCTACACTGTCTCTGAAAACATTGATCAGTTGTTGTGTCGCACGAATCTGCACCTCTGATTCATCCACCATTTCCATCATTGCTTCAGCCATTAATTGGTTCACAAATATACATATATTTCGTTGCATTCGAGACAGAGGATACTGAACAGATTCAGATGGCGATTTTGGCAGGCTTGTATTATTGATAGTGGAGAGTGTCTTGACCACTGCATCATAACATAAATTAGGACGGGAACCAAACGTATTAATCATGAGTTATTGCCATATTACCTGGCCTAGATTTACTGGAAAGAAACAATGGGGTTGCCTTGCTGTTTCCAGAGTTTGTCTTCTTATCTTCAGCAGCCTGCACAAAATTAACGTACTAGCATTGCTATCATTAGCCAAGTCAGATAATAGGAAAGCAACATTGACACAACGAACGTTTGGGCAACTAGCCTACACCAAATTAACACAATATTGCACAACTATCATCAGCCAGGTAAGGTAGTATGAGAGCAACATTGACACAATGAATGAATGGGCAACCACAGAAGCACTACAATTCTGTAATGTGCGTGATATGAGATAGTACATTCATCCAGCTCAGTATGCAAAACTACCTGGCAGTTTTCCTTACAAAAATCAACATTGGCGCCTTTAACATTTTGCTACAACTAAGTTTAGATCAGATAAAGGTTAGATTCACGGCGATTAACAAATACATGTTGATGTAAAAATATAGTGATATACAACAGGTACTTACATCAGCATTGGAGCATAGAGAATTCCCGCAAGATATTTTCCTCGAATACGATCCCAATGGAGGAAGTCTTCTATCGTTTAACCTTATTTTCTAAAAGAGAGATGGGTAAGAAACATGTAGAAAATATTATTAGAATGCTATAAAATTTCATCATGCAAGGATACGCACATGCTTCTTCTAATGGAGTTGACATTCTTTTGCTGGAATGGAGCGGACTAGTTCTTTGGCCACTAGAATCTGCTTATTATCAGTGGGAGTTTGGTTTCTCTATGCTGGAGCCGTATCTATGAAAAATGTAGTTGGTTTATTATCTCCTAGCGTTTGGATCTTTTGCAAAGACCTGGTTTGTAACCCTTCAGATTCTAACATAGCCGTCTTCCCCTTGCATGCCTTATATAGAAGAATGGTGATTCAGTTATAAAACATGCTACAGCAGAGATGGAATAGGTACTGAAGAATAGAAAGGCATGACATATTGACATGTATTCCCTCCCCGGAAATAAATGGACGGGTCTAGGCGTATTTCAGTTCTAGATACATCCAATTTTATCCATTTCTGTGACATTTAATCCGGACGGAAGGAGTACGATGTAAGAGCTAGGGATACTACAGGACAACACAATAAAAAAACACTGAAAAACCCACTGCAGAACCAAAGTATTCAAACCCACTGATATGAGATAGTACAGTCATGCACCTCAGGATGCAAAACTACCAGGCAGTTTTCCTTACAAAAATCAACATTGTGGCCATTAATCATACATTTTGCTACAACTAAATTTAGATCAGATAAAGGTTGGATTCACACCGATTAACAAAATACATGCTGATGTAAAAATATAGTGATATACAATAGGTACTTACATCTACATTGGAGCACAGGGAATTCCTACAAGAATCTTTCCTCATAAACGATACCATTGCAGAAATTCTTCTATCTGTTAAGCTTATTTTCTAAAAGAGAGATGGGTAAGAAACATCTAGAAAATATGATCAGCATGCTATAAAATTTCATGATGCAAGGATACGCACACGCTTCCTAGAATTGAGTTGACATATTTTTGCTGGACTGGAGCGGACTAGTTCTTTGGCCACTGGAATCTGGTTATTATCAGTAGGAGTTGGGTATCTCTGTGCTAGAGTAGTATCTATAAAAATTGGAGTTGGTTTATTATCTCCTGGCATGTGGATCTTTTGCAAAGGCCTTGTTTGTAACCCTTCCGATTCTAACATATTCGTCTTCCCCTTGCATGCCTTGTATAGAAGAATGGTGCTTTAATTATAAAACATGCGATAGCAGAGAGATGGAATATGTACTGAAGAATAGAAAGGCATGACATATTGACATGTATTCCTTCCATCCAGAAAAAAATTGATGGGTCTAGACATATTTCAGTTCTAGATACATCCTTTTTTATCCATTTCGGCAACATGTAATCCGGACGGAGGGAGTATGGTGTAAGAGCTAGGGATACGACAGGACAGCACAACAAAAAAAACACTAGTAGATACACTCCAGGACATGCATGATCAGCATGCTAAGCACATGGCATTGCAACAGAGTAGATACACTCCAGGACATTATATGCATGTTGTACCCATATCACAGGCCAAATTAGAGCAAAGACCTTGTGGGGTGAAGAGGATTCATCATCTTTCTGCAAGTCTTCTGAAGAACTGCCTTTACATGTTCCATCATATTGGGTATCATTGACATCAAGTTTATTGGCCTTTACATTGCTCCGTGAGGTTCTTGTGGATATATCAGTGTGTGCAATTATATCTAACGTGCATGGAAGACAACTAGTAGTTAGATTTATGTAAATGAGTGCCTGTAGGAGACGACATAAATAGTAGGACTGGGTTAACTACCAGCAACAGGTCTCATAAACTAAAGGGAGAACACAGATGAAAGCTACAGAATATGTATCGTTTGTACTCGAGATTAACTAGATGGCACACAAAAGTATTGAAGAACAACATAGGTAATACTAGAAGTGGTATAATACTATAATCACCAGCCTGTGGGATAGCATTGGCTGATGGATGATAACTATGGAACAACGTTACCTAAAGAACAAGTATCTTAGCTGAACTATGGAACAGTGTGAACTCCTGAACAAGACCCGTAAGAGATCAACATGAATATACAGTGAAATGTGATGATCTATTTTCCGTGCTTAGATGAATAACAAAGCCATAAATTTTGCACACAAGTAAGATGAGGGTACAACCTATCTAGCTGCCATCCATAGGAGTGAGCATCATGTGCTGACTTGTCGATGGCCCTGCAGTTGTTGTGGCTGTTCATGTCGGGCATGCGCATTCAATGCAGGGAACTGTTGAGTGGGGACTGTACCTCCCTTCTGGTGTATGCTTCCCTTGTTGGAGCAGCTGCAATGAGTCAGAAGACGGTGTGTCTGAAGATGCAGATAACGCATAATGTAAAGAATGACATATCTCTTTGATCTGAAGAAATACACAAAGAGATCAACAGCAAGGTACAAGAGTGGTCACACGTCTATTGACTGAAGACTAAATTGGGTCACACGATTTTATTTTATTTTGGTACTGTCCGATCTACGCCGGATGGCTTGATGGTCGTCTTGTGCCTCCTGGCTGACACTGTTCGAAATCTTCCCCGAAGAGCCAGCAACCAACGGCAGAGCAGCCTGCCTCCACCGTCCGTGGCCCCGGCCAAAACCCCGCTCCCCGCCCACCGCACTGCCGTGGTTGCGCCGCCCCCGGGCAAATCCACAAAGACTCCCCGTCATCCAGATCCGGCGGCGGTAGTACCTTCAACCTACGCAACTCTAAAAGATAGCCATCTAAGCACTGCTTCTGCGGCGAACTTGCGGCCCCGCACCCTTACATTAGACACCAGCCAACCGGCAGCCTAGGAGCTCCGCTGCCTCGAGGGGTGCTGCTTCCCATTGGGAATCAATTGGCCTAGAATAAAAATTCAGACATCTGACGCCTAAATAAAGTGATTTGAGATGGGGGTGCGACCTATCTGGCGGCATGGTGAAGTAGGCAGGTCCAGCTGCTGAGTCGGTGAGGCCGGCGCGGTTGCGGTGGCGACCGGGGGCAGGGAAAGAGTGACATCGCGATGGTCGACGGCTATGCGGAAGCAGCGCCAGGACTCTGGATGGATCTGAAGTTGGAGCCGCTCCGGTGCCGTGAACAACGGCGGGGGTGAATCGGCTCCGGTACGGTTCACGCGGCCGTCGTCGAGGCAGCACCAACAGCACGGAGTAAGAGGCACACGACCCACTACATGACGGTAATTGGACAGCGTCTCCGGCATTAGGGAGGAGGGCAGCTGTGAAATTGGTGCGGTGGGGGTGCCATGGAGGTGGGGATGAGGTTTCGCGGCTCAGGAGAAGGGAGCTTCCTGGGGAGAAGGTGATTTGGCGCGCACGAGGTATGAATGGTGGCGGGCGGGGGGGAATTGGGATGGGAGTGGAACCATGTCTTACGGACGCATTTGTCTGAAATGTAAGGGGGAGTTACAGTTCTACCCTTTCCCTCTCGGCTTGGGTTTGGGTACTGAGGGTCGGGGATAGTAGAGTAACTTTGCTTCTCCCCAAATAGTGGGCGGGAGCGATTTCGGGCGAGGAGTGCGTGTTTTGAACTATAGTGGGCGCGAGCGATTTCGGGCGAAGAGAGCGTGTTTTGAAATAGTGGGCGCGAGCTATTTCGGGCGAGGGGAGCGTGTTTTGCCGACCATGGTTTATGAATTATTCGGCACATGTCATTTTGGCTGAGGAAAAGGCGCGCTTGGATGAAGTTACGAACCTACCCTCGATGTACAATGGGCCAATTGATGTGTGTCCCACATAGGACGGTAATTTCGCGTCTCCCATTTATTTGCTCGGGCGAATTCCACCGAGCAGAGAGGATGTTTGACGGTTCGTTCAAATTTTGGGAGAACGAGCATCCACGTCTACCTTACCAAGTCGATTCGAATCAAATTTTGAAATATTAGCTTGCCACTTATTTTTTAGATCGAGAGATGATGCTCGGGAGTAATGTGTTTTTACATGCTCATTGCTAGCGATTTACTATATGACAAATAGTTGACCGACTAAAAAACGCGAATCAAACCCAAAATGAAATATCTCGATTCAATGAACTAGCTCGTTCAGTAGGTCAAAATAGTGAACTAAATCCAAAATTTAACACCTCAATCGAGTAGCATGTTGTACAGTATTATAGTACTCCATGAACATGTTGAAAGTCAAATTAATGAACTTGTTTGATATACACATATATCCGTTCATGTGTGGATTGCAGACAACATGTTCTCCAATTTAAATATTTGAATGCAAGTTTATATTGAAACATGGTTTATATTAGTCTTTGATGCATAAAACGCGACCTCCCCCTCTCCCGGACTCATGTTCTCTCTCTCTCTCTCTCTCTCTCTCTCTCTCTCTCTCTCTCTCTCTCTCTCTCTCGCCGACAATCTTCAATTCTGTCACACGCATCCGACACAAAAACCTTGTTGGTCCCTCTCCCTTTCTCTCCATCTCTCTCTCTCTCCCTCTCTCTCTCTGTGTGTGTGTGTGTGTGTGTGTGTGTGTGTGCGGGGGGGGGGGGGGGGGGGGGTCTTTCTAGTTCGCATTCATATATACACCATCTATAGGTCTCTCTCGCACACTATGTATGATACTCTAGCTAGTCCAAGCTAGATATCTTGGGTGCACTCATCGTACGCACACAAATTCCTTGGCTCTTTGCCCATAACTCTCTCACGCACCACTATGTCATCTCGGAGCTCTTCCCCCCCTCTCTCAAACTCTCCATCCACCCGGGTCACACATACACATGCATATCTCACTCGCACTCGATAGGCCCATCTAAAACTCTATCTCTCTCCCTCGTTCTCTCTCCATCTCACACGCACACACACACACACACAATCTCATGCCCAGCTAGCCAAGTATGATGGTCTCTCACTCAATTGTAGGCACACGCAGTCCCCCCTATATGTATATGACTAGCTAATCTTAGTCTCCATCACAAACATGTGCATGGTCTATCTCGATTTCTCTCTGGGCATCTTTCTATTGCGCACGCACTCCCTTGATTTCCCACCCATATAGTCCCCTCACGATCTCGAGGGGATCTCTCTATCACAAACACACCCTCTCTCCCTCCCCATGAGTCCATGCCATCCATGTGACCCTCTCGACCTTTGTTCCTTATTGTCCAGACATCTATTGGACATGTGCTACAGGGGTGTCTCTCTCTGTTGCAAACAATCACACACTAGCTATCTTCGTGTATCTCCTCGCCTCGCTTTTCCATCTCGGAGATGCATGCGGGATATGTTCGCATAAGAAACGAAAAAACACACACTCTCTCTCTAATTTATCGTTTGTTGTGACTTTCTTTTTCACACACATACTCTTTTTGCACACTTACTCATTCTCCTTCACATTCACTTGATCTGTCTCGACTGAGGCACTCTCCTCCGTCCATAGCTAATGATTTATTGAGAAGTCAAACATCACAAAGTTTGACCATGTACATGGAGAAAAAGAATTACATCTAGTACGGCAAAGTTTGACCATTAGATTCACCATGAGATGTAGTTTTGTATAATGTATCTTTGGTATTGTACATTTAAATAACATTTGCATAAACCTGATCAAAGTTTCCAAAGTTTGACTTCTAAAAAATTTACATGCACTGCATTATCGAGCGGATGGAATATCTCTTTCCCCCTGTCAGCTATCTGACGCACCACTCAGCCTTATCGGGGCTCCTCAATCTCTCTCAAACTTTATTGGTCAGTTTGGTTCGTGACCTGACCCTCATGCCTTGATGGCCGGTACTGCCTGGTGTGGACGTGAGATGTAAAATATTTCTGCCTGGCCAGGCATGTGTGGTGCTAAAGCGTTAGGTTCATGCCTGGGCCAGGCAAAGCATCAACATCCCATCAATCAATCCATGCATCAATTATTTAATGCTAATATCCATCCATGTTGCTGTTAGCCTCGTGGCCGCACGACCACGCACGGCCAGGCGTTCGAAATCGGTCGCTTGGGTCAGGCTACTTGCAGTGTCTGGAGTTCAGCCAGGCTAATTAAATTGCAAGGGAACCTAGCCCAGGCGGGTTTTCTTTTTCACAGGGTAGCAACCAAACAAGTGTGCATGAAATCCAGCCACAACCCCAGGCCACGCAAAATATGCTCACGACGCCAGCCAAACTGGCCTTATATCTCCCTGGTTCACACATACACATGTCTCGCTTGCACTACACATATAGACCCATCCAACACTCTCTGCCCTTGTTCTCTCTCCATGTGACACGCACCCCCCTAAGTACCATAATCCCTCACTCCATCATAGGCTCTATTTGGACCCATGGGTTAGAGTTAGTATGGCTTAGTTTGGAGTCAACTAACCCAAAAAGATCCAAACAGGAGGGTTAGTTTAGGTTAGATGCATCTAACCCATCCAAAAAACTAACCCATCCAAGAGGTTCTTATTTGGGTTAATTCTTCTCGGGACCACTAATATACACTTTTTTCTCTCGCTCTCCCTGCAGCAGATCCCTCCCCACTTCCTCGAAGCTTCTCGTTCTCTCCCTCCCTTCCTCTCGCACCGCCCGTGAAGGTGCCTCACCGTATCCGCGCTCCTTCTAACCCTGCCATCCAAACACCTCTTTACTTAGAGTTAGTTCAGGGTTAGAATCTAACTCTAACCTCTAACTGAGTTAGAGTATCCAAACAGGGCCATAGGCGCAAGCACTCCCCCCCTCCTAAGTATGATTATCTCTTACTAGCCATCAGGAACACACGTATTGTCTCCTTCCATCCATACGTCTATCTCGATACCTCTCGGGGCATCTTCTATCGCGCACACACCTGGTCACTCGATCTCCCACCCATGTAGTCCCATCACGATCTCCAGGGGATCTCTCTATGACAAACATACACTCTCTCCTCCCCATGTCTGCATTTTCTCCGTATGTCTCTCTCGACCTCTCTCCCTTGTTTGCCATACCCCTCTTGGCCACGTGCTAGGGGTCTTCCTCTCTCGGTTCCAAACAACCACACACTATCTCCTCACCTTGCCTCCATTGTCGAAGATGCATGTGTGATATGTTTGCATAAGACACGCATGCTTTTTCTCTACTTTTATCGTGTGTTATCCATCTCTCTTTCACACACGCACACACACTTTTTTCACTCTCTCTCTCTCTCGTTAGGGACTCTATCACGTCCATAAGCATATGGATGTTTTGAAAAGTCAAACCTCAGAAAAGTTTGACCAAGTATATGTGGAGAAAAACATTTACATCTGGAACAATCATTAGATTCATCACAACATGTACTTACTTCATACTACCATTTATCTTTGGTATTGTAGATATAAGTAATTTCTTTATAAACTTGGTCAAAGTTTCAAAAGTTTGACTTAAAAAAATGTTGTAACTACATTATTGAATGGAGGGAGTAGCTCTTTCTCTCTCTCTCTCTGCTATCTCTCACGGGCCTCCCCTCTCACTCGAACTCTCTATACTGACGGATTATACGCTCACTGTCTCAGCGTATAGCTCTGTATATTGTTTAGTTGACTAGTCAACCAATCGACATGCTGCATTGTCAGCTCGTGTTCTGTATCTTGGTGTGCTGGCCCATGTGGCAGTGGGTGAAAATAAGTAAACTAGAGGCCCATCTGACACGGGTGAAGTAAACAAAGTTGAAACCACTCGGGGTAGCACCCCGCATGCTAGTAAATTGAGGGTGCATTGAGGACAAACTTCTTGCACGCGAAGGACGCACTCACGCACAATTCACCACTGTGCGGCGGCATGCACAGAAGGATGCACTCGCGCACACCCAGCACACAACACACACAAGCACACGTGTACACCAGCGTCACCGCCAGTTGAGGTGGACGCGAGGCAGCCAACAAGGGGAGGCGGCTCGAGCCAAAACTGCATCCAGCGAGCCTGGACTTCATCATCAGCCTCCCCGACGACATGATGCTCGTCATCATCAGCCTCCTCCCCACCAAATCTGCCGTGTAGACTTCCCTGCTCTCCGGTGGCGGCGCCCCCTCTGGCGCTGCGTCCCCCTCAACCTCACCGTCGGCAGCTGCCTCTGCGACGGGGATTGCAAACGCATGGACGTAGTCTCCAAGATCCTTTCATCGCACGCTGGGCTAGCCCAACGCCTTGACATCCGCATGTTCAGTACCAACTGCAAGGTCCAACCCAAGTTCGACGAGTGGTTCTTATCCCCCGCCCTAGATCAGCTCGAGGAGCTCAGCTTTGAAGCTGGACGATGTTGCTCTCTGCCGCCGTCCGCGCTCCACCTCACGCCAACGCTGCGCCGCGCCAGCTTCAGCTCCTGCTATCTTCCCTAGATTAATGCCGCGCCCGCCCTTCTTCTCCCTCAACTCAAGCAGCTCGACCTCTTCGACGTTGTCATCTCGAAGAAGGCTATGGAGCACCTGCTCCGCAGTTGTACTGCGCTCGAGTACCTTAGTCTTGAGCAGATCCACGGGTTCATTAGCCTCCAAATCGCCTCGACAAATATCCGATGGATTTATATGTCTTGCTGGCCCCGCAACAAGACATCAATTGGGAAGAGATCACTCCAGCTGTTCCACGTTATGGTCATTGAGAACGCGCCTTTCCTTCAGAGATTGCTTGTATCGGATCTAGAAGGTCCAACAAAAATCAGGGTCATTGACGTGCCGAAATTTACATCGTTGGTGTACTCGTCTGCCATATTCTCCGAACTCTTTATTGGATCCGTAATCGTTTAGGTACAACACTCATCTTCTTCTCCATCTTCTTGAAATTCACATTTTTAAATTTCTTCTTGATGTATTTACGACCGTCCTCCAGAGAATGATGCCCACAAGCTTGACCCAGTCCATGCGCACAATGAAGATCTTAGCACTAAATCTATCGGCCCCAATCTGGATCAAGTCATCGGATTCCTTACATGCTTTCCGTGCACGGAGAAGCTACTCATCGAGGTGAAACTTCTTTCCTATAAGTAAACGGTAATCATAACGTAGCTCAATTTTTTCGTAATTTCCCAAATTACGATGACAAGTGTAGTGTTCAAAACTGCATCTACGCACTTCACCGAAAGAAATGTTTTTAGTATTTTTTTCTCACGTGATCACCTACATCGTTTTTATGCTGTACTACTATAGTAGCCTAGGCTAGTCATAGTGGACAGTAACTTAGACTACTCCAGTAACTCTATGGTTACCCTAAGAGCAAGTACTACCTCCGTCCTAGTTTACTCTTCCAATTTTGTATTATCAAAATTTGACCATAGATTTAACTGACAAAATGTTAATGCATGTCACTAAGAACTATATCATTGGATTCATATTTGAACATAATTTCAAATGGTGTAATTTTTAGTGACATGCATTGTCATTTTCTTAGGTAAATCTATGGTCAAAATTTTATACTGAATACGAGGTAGTATTCCCTCCACCCCAAAGTTCTTGTCTTACATTGGTTTAGATACGGACGTATCTAACACTAAAATGTAACTACATACATCTGTATTTAGACAAATTTAAGACAAGAATTTTGGGACGGAGGGAGTACAAAAGTGGGCTATGTATGCCAAAACATGTGCCAAATTCACTTGTGATGCATTTGGCATCGATGCCCCTCCATTGCTCACCTTGTGACCCAATCTAGATCACCTACTTTGCTCCAGTGCCAAATTAACTCAAGCTATGAAAAACACTGTGTGGGAGAGATAGAGGAATGAGGCAATAAAAAACACTTGTTTGGGAGAGTGAGAGGCTGGTGTAGTTGGTTTGATTGATTTGTTTATACATGTGGGTCTGTGTGCACAGTGGTGCCAACTCTCTCACATCGCGAGAGCGGTGCCAAAATCTTTTGATTTGACATCAATGCGTATTATCTGGCATACTTTTGCGAAATATGGCATCGGCCACATAGTGCCAGGCAACAAATGCCCAAGCTCTTCACGTGCTCCTAGTTAAATGAGAGGAAACAGAAAGAGAGAGAGAGAGAGAGAGAGAGAGACAGAGAGAGAGAGACAGAGAGAGAGAGATAGAGAGAGAGAGAGAGACCAGCCAACCCTATCGTATGCGTGAATGATATTGGTACCTCTTGATGACACGGCAATCTTATGCAGCCAGCTGCTCTAATATGTTCTCTTCTTTTGCAGATAAAAAAGACCCGAAAGTGAAAAATGTGCTGCACTATAACAATCTCATCGAATGCCTTGATCTCCATCTTATAGAAATTGATTTGATCGACTACCGAGGCAGCACATCTGAGATTAAATTGGCCAGGTTCTTTGTTCTGGAGGCAAGTGTGCTCAAGGTAATGAGGTTTGGCGTTCTCTAGCGCAACAATGAATGGCGTGCTGATCACCGCAAGCGTCTAAGCCTAAATGACAAAGTCTCCGCAGAAGCTGAATTTGTTTTTGAAACATCAAGTGGGCAGAGACTCGAAAACTTATTTGCCCATTAGTGACTTGTCAGGGCGGTGGATTTTAGTTTGTACGATAACGCTGCATCCACCTAAAGTAACGGAAGTTCTTACATAAACTTCCTAGTAATTCCCTCTTCCTAGGTGCAGCATTACTCCTAACATTTGTAATATCAGTTTGAAACTTGTAATATTGCCGTGTCCTATTCCTACGTTTTCAAAATCCTGCGAATCAAACAGGTCCTGAGTTGGTGATGATGTTGTGCCTCCCATCTTTCACTCATAGCCGTCGGATCTAGATCTGATGCATACAAACCAAGCTTCTCCATTTTTGCAAAAAGATGCCGGCACTTGTTCCCTATTTACAAACAACTCCTTGTCTCTCACAATCAGCCTTATATCCTCCCCACCACATCTAGAAGGCCGTGGAAAAATCTAGCGCGATGGCCGCTGCCGGAGCCGTCCGCCCCCAATCTTGGTGTTCCGTGCAATCCATGAGCATCTACACACGGGAAATTATGTCGAACAGGGCTAGTTGTAAGCAGGCTAGCTCTACAACCATGATGATAGTGACTGCAGATGGTGAGGCTGACTATGGTATGCCAAACACGGCGTCTATACTCAGGTGTCATCTCCGGCGCAGGGTCTTGTCACTTCACTGTGAGGAGCAGCACGTAATAATTTGACCAACGGGTAGTACAGTGCTAGTACTCCTACTACTACATTGGTAGTACTACTACTAGTACTAGTAGCACCACCGTCTGGATTTAGGAGTACTACCACGTCCATCTGGATTTTAGTATTTGACTAGCAATATCTAGTAATGCATGTCACAAAAAATGTACTACTCCCTCTATAAATAAATACATGGTGTTTTATTCCTATTGGCGAGAGAACTTAATGTTCTTTTGCTAACTAGAGTACTAATAGGATTACATGCAATGAACTAAACATTGCATGTCATGTTTGGTAGTCTCAAGTCATTGAAAGCATGCACGGCCCACATCTCTCATTGGTTGATATGTCATGAAATAAGAAACAAGGAGGGAGTTAATGCACCGTGCCTAAGTGTTTTGGGATTATTTTGTTTTTGTAATGTGACTTACACAACATTTTTGTTAAATGCATTAACATTTTATTTGTTAAATCAAAGGTCAAAACTTGGCGCAAAATGCAAAGGGAACAAATAAACCAGTAAACATCAAACTTCTCTCGTCTGGCCCCAACTAGAGGTCCGGTGAGATGACTATACTGCACCGGCACGGAGGGGGACGCAGCTTCATTGACTTGCGGCAACTGCCTTTGGGTGAATGACACGTGAGCCTAGGGGGTGGCTGGCCCATGTATCATACACCCAAAGGCAGGTGCAGTAGAGGGCCGAGGAGTAGTACGAAATCCTACGCTCCTACGCACGCTAACCAAGGGCAAGAGTGATCACTCGAATCACAAGATCAGTTGACTAGAAGCTAAGCTAGACCCATGGAGGCGATCAGTGCGAGCATCAGCCGGCTGTGCCAGATGGTCCACGACACTGGCCTGCGCCCCGGCAACGAGGAACGTCTCCAGGTAGTATTGCTTGAGGCCGCCAGGGCGAGGGGCCGCTTGGACGACAGCTTTGTCTCCTTGTTCGACGAGGTCCTCGTTGGTTTCCTCGACAAGTTCACCGTCGTCAAGAAGCTCGCGGATGACTTTGACGTAAGCCTCCAGCCGACGCGCCCAGGCTCTGTGATGCCCACCCTCAACGACCACTATGGTGACAACCTCTTCGACGCACTGGTGGCCCTGCGACTGCCCGCCGTCGCGCCAGAGAATGTCCACCTCGAGGTCGCGCTCGCCGCGTAGCGCTTGGCGCAGCAAGACACCATCGACATAATCACCCACGTCTACGCGCAAATCGTGCACAAGGACTACTACATGCAAGAGGAGGACGATAGGACGCTAGCCTTCTTGGACCGCAGGGCAACCTTGGACGGCCCTGTTCAGAAGCACGTTGAGCTCCCCGCCAACGCCGCTGCTCCTCACACGTCGGTTGGTGACCCGGCGCACTATGGCGTGAGGATGTCGTTGATGGATCCGTATGTATTTTTATCTTTCCGTCAAATCCATGTAGTAGTATATGATGCTACAGTAATTATCTTACCTTTCGCATCAACTTCATAATTTTCATACGTACTCCATGCATGAATGGCGCCAGAACCAAACTTCTCATTACTCTAGGCAAAATCGTTATTTTCTATCTATCGATCACGCCATGGAGCAGAACCAAATTTTACAAGTTACGAGTTCAAAAGGAAAAGCCTGCCATGTTCGCATCGCACCCCCACACGGTTGGTCCAGCACGCCGCTCAAGCGGGAATGCATGTTGTGTTGCATTTTCACTTACAAGTGGGACCGCATTTGAGCAAACCGACTATCGGCAAACCCCCACCCCGCCCACCGCGATGGCTGAGAAAACAGGAGGGAGAAGAGATGGCTGTAGCATGGACTCCAAGAAAATTGGTGTCGGATGGGACTCGTGTGGGTGGCGTGTGCCGTACTGCTAGACGTGAATGCTAGTTATAGCCCATGCCACCCCACTATATCGAGCCTATATCGAGGTACGTAGAACAAATTTCCTGCAGTCCGTGCTCAGCCCTCCTCTATCTCTCTTCTCAGCCAGCCAGCGGATGCGCGGAGCCCATCATCTATTTGCTCACATGCGGTCCCACATGTCAGTGAAAACGCAAGCGGACCCACTGAACCTGCACATGTTTCACCTTGATGTGCTGGTGATGAAAAACAAATCCAAGAAAGATCTTCGGTGGCCGCTTTTGGAGTTACTCAACAGTAGTAAGATTCTATTTACAGTTTAACCCAAGATGCACATCTTGTGGCTTCAACTACTACTCTATTTTCTTTCATGACACGACCTAGATGCTGGATGTCCCACGTGTCGGCAAAAGGAGGAAGAACCCGACCAAATATTCAGTTGTGCTCTCGGATTAGACTAGTTGTGATAACTTAAAATATTTATTGTGTACTCCCTCCATTCCAAAATACTTGACTTCCATTTGTCCAAAAATGGATGTACCTATATACATACATATATATTTTGAGAAATAGAAGGCATGTATTGTGCAACGGAGGGAGTAGAATGGATGCTAGTTGTTGTATTGGGAAGAAGAGTACATCCATATATTGATAGAGCACAGTTTAGTAGATGTTCTATCACTTTTAGTTAGCACATAGGCTATAGATGAGATTAGTGCACTTGTTGATACTCCTACTTGGTATGCATGTTGCTGCTTAGACATAGAGGAAAATGGACCGGAGGGAGTACTAGAATAGAGGCTAGACAAGAGACTAGATGTGAGGAAGCAACGTCTACTTCTTTACACTCGAAGAAGAAAGAAGCACGCAAGATCGAGCCTCCGCAGATCAACAATGAATGCATCGAGAAGGCACTGATCCAACTTACAGGAGTAGTCAAATGTATTCTTGTGGTTCTTGTTTTCTTTGGTCTTGCTTTTCTAGTCAAAATTATCGTTGGAGTTCATGCAAAACGGAGGTCCGATTGGGGTCGTGCATTGCAGTTGGCCTTACAAGTGGGACCGCAATTAAGGAAACCGACTATCGGCAAACCCCCACCTCGCCCGCCGCGTGATGGCTGAGTTAGGGAAACGATGAGGTTGAAGAGATTGCTCTAGCATGGTCTCCAAGAAATATGGTGTCAGATGGAAGTCGTGTTGGTGGCGTGTGCCGTACTCCTGGACGTGAATGCTTGTTCTCGCCCATGCCACCCTACTACTCCTACTACTTATTATATAGCACTACTAGTATCGAGGATTCGAGGTGCTGGTTACGTAGTACAATATGGCTACAATAAAAACACCCGCACGACGCGCGAAGCATGTGAAGCTAGTACAAATAGTGTACTACTATTGTTGATTGGCCTCATCCGATAACATGTTGCAATGCACGTACAATTATGTATTCGGAAAATATTTTTTTGCCTCGTCACACCACTCACTCGCAGAAGCAACTCGAAAGCCATTCATAAATTTAGTAAGTTTATCACAGGCATATCATTTTATTACATACAACAGGTCATCAACCCACATCGACAACGAGGATACATTATAAATACTAAAGTTTTCACCACACAACAAATAACAAGCAATGAAATGAACTTCAACTCAACATTCCTCGGCGTTGGAAACGCTTGCTTTGAACCACAAGTGATTCTCTAGGACGGGCCATCCATTGTCGATCTGGAGACCAACGCAGGACTGATCGTCCAGGCTGAAGTGGCCTACTATATCAGTACCAGGGTAGGGAACCACCCAAATGTCCGAGGTATAGACACAGTTGCTTCTCATAAATGGTAGTAACGTTGTGTCAACAGCAGTTGGATCGCCTTTCACCATCATTGGATAGTTTTGTCCAAGGAAGAGTGAGTTTTCTCCAAGACTATCAATTCTGTACCAGGGAGAAGGAGTTGGAGCTAGCACACTATTATCCATCCCGAATACCATACAATGGGTGTTGTAATAGGTCCGGAGAGTGTGACCATGGGAGACTACACCTGCTTCCTTAGTAGTAACATCATCAGTGGGCTGTATACACACGAGAAGAGGTGATCCATCGGAATTAGTTGCCAGGCGCCAAATAGTATATGGGCGCTACTCGTCCTCATGCTCGTGATCATCACCATCATCATCTCCCCCTTGGTTATAAAAATCTTCAAGTATAGGTGGTGGAATGTTCAGAGGACCTTGGAAACACAAGAAGAAGGTTAATTAGTAAGGCTAGCCATAGTGGGGTTAACATAAGTAGTATCATGCACTTGGGACTCGCAAACATGCTTATGTGGCAGAGAGATGGTTATAGTAACATAGGTAGATACCGTAACATAATAATTGTGATGCTACTATGTGTCATGCATGGCAATAAATGAGACCGCCTATGATACTAATCTAAGATACTATGCACTATAGTGGTAGTAACATAAACTAGTAACATATGCATGTTACTAGTCTAAGTTACTCCCCACTATGACCAGCCTAAAGGGAAACTTGCTAAACCGCATGCATGTGGATGAAACAATTATAATTACGGTGGAAGACAAACGTACCGAAACAACAAGGATGCCATGCAAAAATAGTGCCACAAGTGGTGGCAGCAAACACAAGGCCCTCGTATTGAATTGCATCACAGTACTCATCCGTGTAGAGAAACTGATTTTTGAGCAATATCCATGCAGTCAAACCACTAAGGACGGCAACAAGCTTGTCGAAGATAGCAACAACTTCATAGTTATTGTAATTCCAAGAGCGGTTGGGAACTCGAGAAATTGCTATCTTCCGTAGAAGACAGTCACCATGATTATATTTGGACGTGCGTACAATATCGGTGTGCTCAACCTCTGGGTAGTCTGCTGAGATTTTTGGAAGTGGATCCCTGTCACGAGTGTACACATTTGCAAGTTCCCAGTCACAGTTGGACCCAATGTAAACAACCCAATCTCCATTTGCGCCTTCCCAAGCCTTGCCCTCAAGCGATGGCATCTTAACATCATACGTATCATTATCAAGCGGCATCAACTTGCACAGGGCGAGGCCTCCATCGTGACGGCGCCAGTCATCAGGGTCACGGCGAAGAAGATAGGGGAGATCAAACCGCTCCTTGACTCTTGGGTTCCTCCACCACATCATGCTAGCCAAGGTGATGACGTCGCACCGATCAATGATGTTATTGTTGAGTCGAGAATGGGTTTGAACGAACCTACCATGCTAGCCAAGGTGATGACGTCGCACCGATCAATGAGTTCCTCCACCACATCATCTTTTACATCGGGGTAAGAATAACGGGGTTGTTTCCGTCCTGTTCCCTGCATGGAGAAGATGATCGAACAACGGCAGTAGAAAGGGTGAAGGGCTGAAGGAAAATGGAGGAGGGAGAGGAAAAGCATGCGACAGCAGTTCCAAATCAAGAGGGAAAGGCGAAGAGTTGGTGGACGGTTGCTAGTTTGCCACGGTTCACAAAGGGGCGCCCCGGCCTACACGTCGGTTCGGAAATACTCCTACTACTCGCCGTCGTCTCACTGATATGTTGGAACGGGACCACATGTGAACGAAACATGGTGTGTAATCTCTCGTGCAAAATGCGATCTGGCCGCGTTGGCCCGAGGTGCCACATTAGTTATCGACCTTTATTTTTTTAATGGCATGCCGTTCAGTTTTGAAGCACGACTAACTGGTACTGTACACAGAGAAAATATAAACTACTCTACCACTACTCCAGCTCCAGTACTAGTAGTATAAAGAAGATACATAGGCTGGAGCTTCAGCTCTTTCTTGCCAAGGGCTGCCCACTTGCTTCTCACACTACCACCCTCTCTCCAGATCTAAAAAAGACGGCCCCTCTCTCCCTCCTCACCGGTGGTCATAGATTCGCCGGGGAAGAAAAGGATGTGCAGCGTTGATGCACTCGTTGTCGGCGAGCGAGGTCACGCACTGACGACATGACTGTTCTATCAAACCTAGCGCCCGCGCGGGATGGCCTCCGTCCCCAAGCTCGCTGTCGTAGTGTGTGCGGAGGACGACGACCACGAGCGAAGCCACTTCCCGCCGACCCTCAGGTATTCTACCTCTTTTCGAACCATACCCTTGTTCTATTGCCCCATCTGGCACGTCGTTCCATGTGGATCTTTTTCCACTCCACCATCTTCCCAATTTGCTATCCTCTGCTCTGCTGGCCACGCTGACGAAAACCATAATTTGCACTAATAAAGGAAACCCTACTTCATGCAGAGTAATGCATGTCTAGGTTTAATAAGGAAAGGAAGGGAGACTGTACTATCCAAGAGAGTAGGCATCGAACCCGCATCTAGGTTGAAAATGGGAAAATCAGTAGCTAAGGAACGAGTCTCGTGTCTCTTGGTTGAAGAAGGGTAGAAAGGCATGATAACGCAATAGAGAATGACCAGGTCGATCGGTTTGTTGTCCTCACATAGGAAAACGGTGGCTAAAGAGAACAAAAATGGGACGTAATCCACATATGCTGCCTGGATATTTGTTGCTTTGGGCAACCATACCTCCCTCACCACTCTGCATCCGCGGAGGTACATCGTACTGGTGCGCCCACTGCCCGAATGGGCCTCCCATGCTTTTATTGCCACTTTTTTGCTGTTAGTATAAACGCCAGCAGTCAAGTCAAGCAATGCTACTGCTAAAGTGATGCCACATTTAACTAATGCCGCTCTCAGTCTAATGCCACCGATAAATTTAAGCAGTGCCATTTAATGTCACTAGATCATTTCAGGGTTAGCTGTTGATTGTGGATGTATTAAAGATTTTTCAGCTAAGGCATTCTAATGATGTTGCACAGCTAGTATACCAACGATGAAACTTGTTACTACCTTCAGATTTTTGCACTGTTAATGCTTATAGATTACATACCTCACTTTCATGAGATAAGTTAATTTTGTTGTAAAGTGTCACCAAAATGCCAAGGCGCTGATGTCATTTTATTTTGGTTAAACCGCACAGACAATTATGAAGACAAGAGGAAAGGTCAAGAGTGGGCACCTCCTCCTCCGGTTGTTCTCTTGATTCGTTCGATCAAGTTTTTATGTTTGATCGATTATCAAGATTGGGATAGCAATTTTTAAGGTCCCCCCGAGTTCGAAATGATATTTACCTTGGGGGTACATGGCTTGCAAATTTTTTATACTGACATTAGTTAATAATGCTAGTTACCTTCAGACTTCTGTATTTGGTTTAATGCTCATGCACAGCTAGTATACCAATGCTGAAACTTGTTACCTTTACATTTTGTATTGTTAATTCTTATAGAAACCTTCCAGTGCTAGAGTTTATTGAAATCTGTTCAGTAAAACCATTGTATTGTACCCTATAATAAACTAACTACTCTACTGTTGCACTAGCCACTTGATTAGTGTATATTTGTAGTATTCGAATGGTGTTGCATTAGCTATGGACATAAATAAAGTGTGGCAAGCTTTCCCTGAAATATGCTCAAGAAAACTACTAACTGTTTTTCTAAATACTAGACGTTTGCGTACTTTAAATTGAACCGCGAAAACGTCGTACATTAAGGAGAGGGTGTAGAGTTCACTCAAATTATCCCGGTAAAGCTAGTCACACCTTTGTTAAAATTAATGTTCATTATGTTATCGAAGGAGGTCTGTATGTTTGTCTCTAATGCCTGTCTACTACATACCCGACATCATGATGTAATGTTAGGTCATTTCCTTTTGTACAGTGTTACTGAATTGTCAAGGCGGTGATGGCATTTTATTTTAGTAGAACTGCACAAAATTTGCTTAAAAGAAGAGGAAAGGTCAGGAATGGCTCAGTTTTTCAGAAAAAACTATGTATGCCTTCCTGACGTCAGCGTTGTTGCTTTATTTATTCCTTCAAACAGATGGTTAGAAATAGTCTTGCTACCTTTTCCCATTAAGAAATTGGAATGCTTATATTTGTGAGTCTATGCTTCAACTAGTGCCACTTTTATAGTAATCACACTTTCAATATCTATGCAAACAGGGATGCTCGATTTTAGTGGAACTGCACAAAAAGTCCAAATCGTTCAACATTAGGAGCATGTTTTTTTCCAAATCTTTATATCCAATTGGTGGCACTATGAGCTGTTCATTACGAAGGTACATGGTTTGCTACTATCTTGCTACTCTTTTTGTACTGTCATTAGATAGTAATACTAGTGGTTTGCATGTGAATTTATTGGCAGGGTGGACCTACATTGGAGGTGCAGGACATGATTCACTGATTTGATGCTCAATTTTGGTTGTATCGATTTCACCTCTTCCATCACTGCGAACATGGTGTGGTATATGTTTACTAGCTGCTTGATATTTGTGCAGACAGAGATATCTGCCCGTTGCTATTTGGCAAACAAACAAAGTGTCCGCAATTTTGGTTGAACTGCACAAGAGAATAGTATAGTCACTGCATGCAGTGCCATTTGAAAATAGACACAAAGATTGGATAGTCACTTCATGGACTGCAGAAAAGTAGTACTGTACTATTTACTGGCCAACACTAGGTGCTTCATTGCTTTGGTTTGATTATACAATGGGCATCATTTTCCCTAAGTTAAAGTTTGTATTCCGAAAATAGTCTCGCAGTGTGATCAAGAGAAGACCAACTCATATTGCAGTGGATGTTCCTCCGTCATGTGTGGTTCATTCTCATGGTTCCAGCTATTGGTTAAACCACTTAAGTTTGCAAGAGGAATTGTAGACTTCACAAACAAATTTGTCTTTCAGTTTGTACTGAATGTTGGCCAAGAGAAGCATCCATGTTAGTAGGAAGAACACATGTTTTTTCTAGATCTTTTCTTTTGGAGCTACATATTTGTATATGATCTGTGAATCATTGAGATGCATTAACATGTTGATCTTATGTATGGGAATCGTACTAGTTAGTTTTAGTTGCGACGCAAGATCCAAAGTGGCTGATCTTTGCTTTTGGAGCTACATATTTGTATATGATCTATGAATCATTGAGATGCATTAACAGTTACTTATTTCTGTTCGCTCAGTGCTTACAAGTTACTGATCGATCACTAGCTAGCCTACAAATGCGCTCCTGGCAGTTTTATTTGCGACGCAAGATGCGAAGTGGAAGTTTTTTGAATAAAAATGCCTACCTCTAAAGAAACTGACAAGCTAAACTATCGATCCTACAAGGATAAAAATGCCTACCTCTGAAGAAACTGACAAGCTACACTATCGATCCTACACGGATAAATAGCAGATCACGCACGTACTACCTCCTTTCCGGTTTGCAGGGCTCAATTCAAGAAGCGACCTACTCGATCCTACACGAATAAATAGCGGATCACACACATACTAGTAGCTCCTTTCTGGTTTGTAGGGCATAATTCAAACCTCTCACCAACCAAGGTACTCCCTCCGTCCGGGTTTATTAGTCCCGTGAGCAAGGCAGCAAGACCAAGGCATGGCAATAATTAACTGCATGCAGAAGTTTAAGCCTAATTAATTCCAGCGATTTAAGTGGCTGCATGTGTGCCCTCGGCTGCAACTCGTTGCATGCTGCTTCGCGTACTGCCTGCGAGCGATTCTGAGTTCCTGCATGCAGCCGGCCGTAATTAAGGCAGCAAACTGATGCGAAAAAAGATACGTTTTAATTGTTGCGGGCTTTTTAAATCCGTGAAATCATTATTGACAAGGAGGGAGATGATTCGAATGCACTCGCTTGACCGCCATGCCGGCGTGCGACCTAGACAGGATGGGATGGCACAGTCATAATTTCAGTTTCCCTAGTTTTCCACGGCAAGCTGGCGTGCTAAGCCATTATGCATTGAATTCCAATGACCGTCACGCTACCTCCCCCCTATAAGTACTGTTTCCCGGTCTTCTCCAGTGCCACCGCTACCCAACTTGCCATATCCTCATAAGCCCCCACCGGCCCGACGTCGCTCGTCAAGTCCGCCATGCCCCCGCCCGTCCGCGGTAGGCGATGCCGGAGGCGGTCACCGCCGGAAATAGTGTTTGGTTTTTCACCGGAAGGCAGACGGAGGGAGGAGGCATCCTATCTGTCTTTAGATGGCAACGAGTAGATCAAGGAGTTGTTGGAGCGTGACCGCATGGCGGAGGAGCAAGAATTGTTGGAGCGCGACCGCCTTACGGAGGAGCAGCTTATCTCCGATTTGCGCCGCCAGTAGGACATGGAGCAGCAGCACACCGACGCTCTGAGTCGCGAGGAGAGCGCCCGCAAGTGGGCCGACTACGTGGAGGCCGGCGCCGGCAAATATCCCTGGAGGCTGTCGGGCACGCACGCGTTCGCGACGCCGATTTTTACTACCATCTCGTCAAGTGGGTTTCCCGCTTGGAAACCGAAGCTTCGGTGGACCACGCCGGCATGGAAAGGGCCAACGCGCGCGAGCAAAGCGCCCTATCGCACCTCTGGCAAGTCCGAGGCGAGGCGCAGGACGCCGGTGCCGGCGTTTAGCGTGTACCACAGATGGCGGCCGACATCGTCTTGTTAGCTAAGAGTAAGTTAGTACTTGTCTAGTGGGAGTAGATAGTTAACTTGGCTATGATGGTTGTCAACGTGGAAGTTCAGTACTCTATATGTGGATCAGACCTGTTACTTTGCTCTGAATGTTGAACTTTCCGTTTGAACGTATGGAATGGGCTGTTATTTTTTTAAATGGGTTGTATTTGACCTCCACGGGTTTAGATGCTGACTTGTGGGCCTAGCAAGTTGGCGCGTACACAATCAGGAGATGATTGTACGTGGAGAGGATGACAGCAGGAACCCGCCAAGGTCATGACAGTACGCAAGCAAGTGCCTCCTTATTTCAAGCCAATAAAAAATGGCTCCCCCTAGTGGATTTCTGACATCTGGGTCCCATGCCATTGTCCACGTAGTCAATAAACGAGAGAATTGCACAACGAGCGGCTGACACCAGGGACCCAGCAGCTCGCCCAGTTATTTTTGTTTTGGGTTAATTTGATAAATGCCTCTGAGAAATGCCACTGCAATTTCCAAACTTTGAAAAATGCCATTTCATTCCATTTCTATTGGCATTTTTCGAAGTCTGGAGTGGCATTTTTCAAAGTTTGCAAACTGCAGTGGCGTTTTTCAAAGTTTGCAAAAATTACAGTGGCATTTTTCAAAGTTTGGAAATTGCAGTGGCATTTTTATGAATCGCCATAATTGGAGTGACATATATCTAATTTGTTTTTGAGACGAAAGCAGGGTGTCAACTGGGCTGTGCGGGACACTCTGGCCTGTCTAGACAGCCTTTTCTTTTATGTTTACCACAGACTAGCCCAGTAGTTTTTTTTTCTTGTTGAAAATGGCTAGCCCAGTTTTTTTGTGATTTGTCAAGTAAGTCGCTTTATCAGGCCTGTTGGGCTGCAAATCTTTCAAGACGAGGAGAGCTTCATTCGGCTGGCCGAGAAAATGGCCTATCAGTAATGAGAAATGGGTTGTACATTTTTAAAACACATCAAACCGGCTATTAGTTTCAAATATCTTTTTTTCATTTCGAGATTTTAAATTGCATTGATTTTTATGCGTGGACAATTTATTGGATTTTATATTGATATACATTCATTTTTACAATCAGTCTGAATATGACTCGAAATTTCAGGATTAAAAACAGTTCAGACTGCACCGACATATGCAAAATTTCGTATAATTTTTTAACCGTGGCCAGAATATGGGCTGTAATGCTAACAAAAAGAATATGGGCTCCAAAAAAACCCGTAAGAATTAGCAAATGGGCTGTAAACTATTTGAAATAATGGCAGATGGGCTGTATGTTGTTTTCCACAGATTTGAGGCTTTCCACAGATGGCCTGAATACTGTTGTATGTCCATCCAACGACCGTCGTGCTTCTTCAATCTCTGGTCTTCCTGCTCCAGCCGCTCAAACAAGCGCCGGCGGGACTGCATGCTCCATCCTCTCCGCGGCCGGCTGAGCTGCCGCGCAGGCCTCACCACCCCACCGTACTCCCATCGCTGGCCTACCCATCCCTCTACTCACCCACAGTCCCACACCTGCTGTTATTCTCTGGCGAAGGCAGACGAAGCAGTAGACCCTCGTACATTCGTACTCCCCTCCGCATGGGAAACAACTGCCGAGTCTTCCCTGCCTCCGTGTCGTTCCCTTCCTAGGCCTCGCCGTCGTCCACCGCCCTAGTGCTCTCGGCGTGGCGTGCTCAACGTGGTCAACGACCGACATGCATCTAAAGTGGACTGTACGTGGAGAGGCTGACGCATCCTTATTATGCGCAAATTAATGATTCCTCCACCGGGCATCTGGGACCCACCGAAAGGGCCTCTCTATTTCGCGAAAAAAACATTACTGCCGCTGACAGCTCGGACCCACCAGCTATATCTTCACAGGCAAGGAAGTGCCTCCTTAATACACCCCAAAAAAAGAATACTCCCCCTACTAGCTGGGACCCAGTATAGTGGGCCTACTAAGTTGATGGGGACGAAGGGCTTTGTCAACTTAGTCAATATGCACGCTTCTAGCTCGACTAACCGTATGATGTCCATCCAATGGCCGTAGTGCTTCTTCAACCTCTGGTCTTATTGCTCCAGCCGCCCAAAGCAGCGCCAGTCATGTCGCCTGCTCCTGGCTCCTATGGCCGGCTATGCTGCCGCGGAGGCCTCACCGCCCCCATACTACTCCCACCGCTGGCCAGGCCATCCCTCCACTCCACTCACCCACACCCCCGGTTATTCTGCGGCGACGGCAGCGCAGCCGAACCAGTGAACCCTTGTACTCCTCTCCGTGTGGGCATCCACTGCCGTGTCTTCCCCGGCTCCACGTCGTCCCCTTCCTAGGCCTCGCCATCGTCCACCGCCGTGGTGCTCTCGGTGCGGCGTGGTCAATGTGGTCAACGACCGAATTCCATCGGAAGAATACTGTACGTGGAGAGGCTGACAGCTGGGTCCATGGCAGCCGCAAGGAAGTGCCTCCTTATTACGCGGAAAATAATTATTCCTCCACCTGACAGCAGGGACACACCGGACGGGCCACCAGTATTTCGTGAAAAAAATGTTTGCCCCTAACTACTGGGACCCACCCGACGGGCCACCGTATTTCGCGAAAAAACGTTCCCCCTGCTGTCAGCTCGGACCCACCGGAAGTGCCTCCTTATTATGCACAAAAAATGAATACCCCCCTGCAAGCTGGGACCCACCTTGGTGGGAGGCTGACTTGTGGGCCTACTAAGTTGACGGGGACGGAGGGCTTTGTCAACTTAGTCAATATAAACGACTCTAGCTCCAGTGACCGTACGATGTCCATCCAACGGCCGTAGTGCTTCTTCAACCTCTGGTCTTCTTGCTCCAGCCTCCCAAAGCAGCGCCAGTCGTGCCGCATGCTCCTGCCTCCCGTGGCCGGATGTGCTGCCGCGAAGGCCTCATTGCCCCCTACTATTCCCACCGCTGGCCAGGCCTTGCGGTGACGGCAGCCTCACACCATAGCCGAACCAGTGAACCCTCGTACTCCTCTCCGCGCGGGCTTCCACTACCGCGTCTTCCCCGGCTCCCCGTCGTCCCCTTCCTAGGCCTCGCCGTCATCCACCGCCCTGGTGCTCTCGGCGCGGCGTGGTCAACATGGTCAAGGAACGACTTCCATCGGACGTGGACTGTATGTGGAGAGGTTGACAGCTGGGTCCACAGCTGCAGCAAGGAAGTGCCTCCTTATTACGCGGAAAATAATTATTCCTCCACCTGACAGCGGGGACCCACCGGACGTGCCACCGTATTTCGCGAAAAAAACGTTTCACCCCTGACTGTTGGGACCCACCAGCTACACCTTTGCACGCAAGGAAGTGCGTCCGGGCAAAAAAAAATGATTCGCCCCTTGACTGCTGGGACCCACCAGCTACATCTTCGCACGCAAGGAAGTGCGTCCGGGCAAAAAAAAAATGATTCCCCACCTGACTGCTGGGACCCACCAGCTACATCTTGGCACGCAAGGAAGTGCGTCCGAGCAAAAAAAAACGATTTGCCCCCCTGACTCCTGGGACCCACCAGCTACATCTTCGCACGCAAGAAAGTGCGTCTGGGCAAAAAAACAATTCGCCCCCCCCCCCCCCGACTGCTAGGACCCACTAGCTACATCTTCGCAGGCAAGGAACTGCCTGACAATCGGGACACACCTGGTCGAAGCGTACGTAGTGTTGTCATTCTGATCGCGAATGTGTACGTACATATTGGTCGATGTAGAGGCGCGCACGTGTCGTAGTAGAGGCGCGCAGGTAGCATTTACATGTACATAAAGCGGCCAGGGTGCAAGAAAGAAAATACGGCCACATATGTGTACATACGGGCCGGGTCTCTAACGGCTACTCACGCATATGTATGGCCAGGGCTCGTGTACACGGCTAGGTCGGAACAGAGAAACAACGTCGTCGCCGTGTTCATGGGGAGGCAACGGAATGCGTCATGTTCATGGGGAGGCAACGGGAATGCGTCGTGTTCATCGGTAGGCAACAGAACGCGTGGGAGCCAACCAGCTGGGTCGGAATGGAATGCGTGGTCATGTTCATCGGGAGGGCTTGGACGGAACAGGTGATGGAAACGAGGCCTGGCATACCGCACAGCAGAGGAAACGGCCTTGTGTTCGACCGGCCACATTCGAAATGGGATCCTGTTCATCGGGAGGGGTCTGGCATATCGCAAAACGGAGGAAACAGACCTCCTGCGGTCGAAACGGGGGTCCTGTTGATCGGGGGAGGTGTGGCGTACCGCAAAACGGACGAAACGGAGCTCCTACAGTCAAAACGGGGGTCCTGTTCATCGGGAGGGGGTGGCGTACCACAAAATGGACAAAACAGACTTGTGTTGGAGCGCTACGGTCGAAATGGGAGTCCTATTCATTGGGAGGGGTGTGGCAAAACGGGACACCACGGGATACTGTTCATCTCCACCGTCGACCTCCTCCAGCCTCTACGGGCTACCGTCGACCTCCTCCAGCCTCCACGGGCTCCTGTTCATCCAGCCTCCACCGCGCACTACTCCATCGGCTCCTGTTCAACCACCCTCCACGGGCACCCCTCCACCGTCTACTATTCATCCAGCCCTCCACACCACGGGGTCCTGTTCAACCACCCCTCCACGGCCACCCCTCCACCGTCTACTGTTCATCCAGCCCTCCACACCACGGGGTCTTGTTCATCCAGAGGCACCACCACCGCTCACTGTTCATCCAAATCCACCCACAACGTTCACTGTTCATCCCAAAGGCAGCATCGATCGGCTTCAGTTAGCAGCAGTAATGAAGGAATCGCTCGATCGGGTTCAGTTAACAGCCATCGATCGATCGCTCCGGTTTAGTAACGCGTAGCCTGCAGTGCAATCGCTCGGGCTCAGTTAGAGCCTAACGCCTCGCTCGGGTTCATTTAGAGCCAATGCCTCGCACACACGCGCGTACGTGTACGAGAGAAACGCGCATTGCTCGGCCCCCGACCTCCCATCGTAACTGGTAACTCCCCAAAAATTTCCTCCCCCTCGCTTCTACCACGTTTTTTCCGTCATGGATGGCCCAAAGAATGTCATGCAGCTGCGTCTCCGGCCCGCCCACAACAAAAAGCCCATTTTCTGTCATGATTTTTTGTCATAGAAGTAGGAGCCCACCACATCTATGATGATACCGGGTTTTGTCACAATTATCGTCATAGAAGTGTCATATGTATGACAGAAACAAATCGTTTGGCCCAAAATGTCACGGATGTGTCTTTTTTTGTAATATGTGGCTATTATTCCTTTATTAATGGATATGATTTATTTTGCAATGGAAGGAATAGTCCCGAGTCGCTGCAGGCTTACGACCCGGCACTTGGGGGCTACATTATTCAAATCATGACTATACCAAATATAGAAGTCCCATGTTGCTGCAAGCATGCACCATGACACTTGGGGGCTAATGCAAGGTCATTTTTTCTTGCCTTACTGAAGACCCGACTCATCACATCGTAATGAGCCAGCCCTTGGGGGCTACCAATTGCTCCTATCAAATATTCAAAGCACACAAGCCTTAATCCGTTATATTGAAGGATATATTGCTCAGTCAGTAGAGGACAAGGCTCTTAACCTAATGGCCATGGGTTCAAGCCCCATGGTGGGGGTGACATCATCTGATGATATTTTCAATGAAGTATATATAAAGTCCCATCTTAGAATTGTCTTGCTGAGCCGACCCTTGGGGGCTACACGTGCTTAGTCGGCCCTTGGGGGCTACACGTTGCTGTTGAAGTCTACATGATCATATCTACAAAGTCCCTGCTCATTATTGTATAATGACCCGGCCCTTGGAGGCTAGACTGGTTGAAGTTTTCATGATCATAAGGCAATTACAAGTCCCAGGTTGCTGCAAGCACGACAATCCGGCACTTGTGGGCTACATATGTGGTATATTTAGTTTATGACTAGTGACTGAGATGAACAACCTGGATTTCTTCAAGGTTGCGACATTCTATTGAAGCAAGTCTTAAGTTGTTACAACGCTCCCGGTGATACAAGTGATATGCATATAACGGAGGTACATTTTTAAGGTTGATGTTAACAACAATTATGACCCGGTGCCATCAATATTTGCAAACCAGCAGTTTTGGCAATGAAAAACTGGCAAGTTCTACAAGCCGGCTCAAGATCAGATGAGTATTTCAAAAGACCAATATTTTTTGTTAAGCATTGGGAGTTGAATCAAATGAATTATTCTTCACAATATTTTTCTGTGAGAAACAAATGTCGACAAATTGATTATGAAGCTGGCCTATTGACCCGGATTTTTTAGAAGTGCCCAGATTTTTTGCATTGGTAATGTTTGAACATATCTGCTAAAGGAGATTTGCTATGAGATCATGAACACACATCAATGAGGAAATGAAAAGGACTTAAGGATGATCAGGTGCCGACTCAGGAAAACTTTTAAACCGGAGCCCAACCTGTCAAATATGGTCCTGTGTTTGTTTTACAAAATAAGTTTACCATGGATAAATGCAAGCTAAACTGGGGGCTAATGTCGGGGATATACCCCGTGGTGTAACCCGTTGGGTGTATAACCTGGCTGGAGCTTGCTGACTCACTGGCGACCCGCCCGGACCTGGCGTTTTATGGGCAACCCGCCTAAACATTTCGACTCACTGGTGACCCGGCGGGCGGGTCAGATGGACGACAAGGCGCAGGGCCTAGTAGGCCGGCTCATGTTATGGTGGGCCGACTTAAGATAAAAGGCGTGAGGAATATTTCCCTTACAAAGAATCAAGACCCGGACTTGTATCCGGTTTGTATTAGAAGATAGACTAGTCCTAATCCTGGTAGGACTCCACATGTAACCCGCCCCTTCAACTTATAGATGGAGGGGCAGGGCACCCCAAGAGGGGAAGTAATCTCTAAGGCTAGACATAATTAGGAGAGCCGGTTTATGCGGCTTTTCACTCATGAGCATAATGAGACCTTGCCACAAACAACATGTAGGTCTATTACCGGATGATATTTCCTGGGGCCCGAAGTTGTCTAAATCATTGTCTTGTGTGTTGATCTGCCTCGCGTCTTTCATCCCGATCAACTCCTCTCAAGCTACCACATAGATGCATTGGTCTCACGACTAAGTGCTCACACAAGGACATCTGTCGTGACAAATCCACGACAGAGCCAAAGAATATATGAAGGTATTAGCAGCTGAGTTATCAATTCAACCACACCTGGAGATTAATTATCTGCAGCAAAGTGATTAGTGGCACAGTAAGATGATAGTTTTGATGATAGCAGTAGTAGAAACAGTAACGGTAACAGTGATAGTAGTGATTTTCTAGCAAGTTCTATAGTGACAGTAGCAATAGTAACTTAGCAGAAAGAATATAAGATAAATTCATAGGCATTGGATCAGTGACTCACTGGATGATATTCATCATGAGACAGTTAGAACCTAGGGCGATACGACACTAGCTCCAGTCATAAATATAATGTAGGCAAGTATTCCGTAAATAGTCATATGTTGTAACACCCACGATGCGGCTATATCTCTCACGTGTCGAGGCACGACTTAGAGGCATAACTGCATTGTAGGTTTGTCGCAAGAAGGGTCATCTTCACACAATCCCATGTAATGAACGGGAATGGGATAAAGAGAGTTGGCTTACAATCGCCACTTCACACAATACATAAATAAATTCATACATCATTCCAAATAAACTCATAGACCGACTACGGTCAAATCCAAATGAAAAGAAGATAACCCCAAATGCTAGATCCCCGATCGTCCCAACTGGGCTCCACTACTGATCATCAGGAAACGACATGTTGTAGCGACCAAGGTCGTCGTCAAACTCCCACTTGAGCTCGGTTGCACCACTTGCACTGGTATCCTCGAGGCCTGCATCTGTTTTGGTAGGATCTGTGAGTCACGAGGACTCAGCAATCTCACACTCGCGAGATCAAGACTACTTTAGCTCAAGGGTAGGAAAAGGTTAAGGTGGTGGAGCTGCAGTAAGCACTAAGCATATATGGTGGCTAACATACGCAAATGAGAGCAAGAAGAGAAGCAACGCATCGATCGAGAAGCTAGAAGTGATCAAGAAGTGATCCAAAAACTTCTTACGTTCATACATAACCCAAACCGTGTTCACTTCCCGGACTCCGCCAAAAAGAGACCATCACGGCTACACACACGGTTGATGCATTTTAATTAAGTCAAGTGTCAAGTTCTCTACAACCGGACATTAACAAATTCCCATCTGCCTCATAACCGTGGGCATGGCTTTCGAAAGATAATACCCTGCAGGGGTGTCCCAACTTAGCCCATTATAAGCTCTCATGGTCAACGAAGGATATTCCTTCTCCCGGGAAGACCCGATCAGTCTTGGAATCCCAGTTTACAAGACATTTCGACAATGGTAAAACAAAACCAGCAAAGGCGCCCGATGTGCCGACAAACCCCGATAGGAGTCACACCTATATTGTTCTTAGGGCACACCGGATAAGTCAAGCTACGAGTAAAACCAGCCCTCAAGTTTCCCCGAGGTGGCCCCGCAGGTTGCTCGGTTTAGACCAACACTCGAAGGAGCACTGGCCCGGGGGGGTTAAATAAAGATGACCCTCGGGCTCGCAAAAACACAAGGGAAAAAGGCTTAGGTGACAAATGGTAAAACCAAGGGTGGGCCTTGCTGGAGGAGTTTTATTCAAGGCGAACTGTCAAGGGGGTCCCATAAATCACCTAACCGC
Organism: Triticum timopheevii; assembly: GCA_963921465.1. NCBI lineage: Eukaryota > Viridiplantae > Streptophyta > Magnoliopsida > Poales > Poaceae > Triticum > Triticum timopheevii. The sequence continues at coordinate 237,547,036 of OY997266.1, read as the reverse complement.
GTAAGGAACGCAAAATCAAGGAACATAACACCGGTATGACGGAAACTAGCGCGGCAAGAGTGGAGCAAAACACCAGGCATAAGGCTGAGCCTTCCACCCTTTACCAAGTATATAGGTGCATTAATTAAACAAGAGATTTTGTGATATCCCAAAATATCCATGTTCCAACAAGGAACAAACTTCATCTTCACCTGCAACTAGCAACGCTATAAGAGGGCCTTAGCAAAAGCGGTAACATAGCCAAACAAAGGTTTGCTAGGAAAGGATGGTTAGATGCTTGACATGGCAATATGGGAGGCATGATAAACAAGTGGTAGGTAGCGCAAACATAGCGATAGAGCGAACAACTAGCAAAGCAAAGATAGAAGTGATATCGAGGGTATGGTCATCTTGCCTGCAAAGTTCTCACAGTTGCCGAAAGCTTGATCCTCGTTAGCGTACTCAACAGGTTCCTCATTCACGTACTCGTCTCCCGGCTCTACCCAAGGCAAGAACACAAGCAATGGAACAACAATCAATCAAGGTGCAATGCACAAGCAACATGATGCAATACATGGCATGATATGCAAGATATGATATGGAATGCATAAGCATGCTCTGGAAGGGACAGAATGATCAAGGCATCAACTTGGAAAACCAAGCATGCCTTTGGAAAGATGAGATGATTTCAGTTGAAATCGATATAAAGATCACCGAAAACGGATGCACGGTTTGCAAATGGCAAGGAAAACAAGAATGACACAATTCTACGATTAACAGCATGGTGCCATCTAGAATGTAGCAAGAAACTGAGATACTACACTCGAACATAGCAACAAAGCATATGGCAGTGATGTACACGAGATGCTTGACAAAACATGAACAGTGAGCTATGGCTAGATCACAAAATAATAGGTTCAAACAAGCATGGCAAAAGTGCAAAAGATATCGGCATCACAGACATGGCATAAACAGCATCAGGAACATCAGGAAGCAATGTTTAGGGCAAGCAAACATCATGCTATAGGAACATATCATAGCAAGACAAGGCATGGCATGAATCTAATAAATGCATAGAACAAAATACGCTTACTGACCATGAGCCAAAAAGGCACAGAAGATATGATGGCACCCATGTAAACATAGCAAGTTTCGTTAACAGAATTATGAAGGCATCTTTGCGAGCTCGATTCACTCATAACAAGTCATTGCATGAAAATATAGGCATAGCATCAGCAAGAAGACATGTTTATCAAACTAACAATGGCAAGAGCGAGTTCATAGCATGCTTGGATCACTAGCAACAACCATGGCAAATTTGATTAACATTTTATAGCAAAAGTAGAGTAAGAAAATGACATGCTAGAGCACTCCATAATTGCAAGAAGGGGCACGGATCGATAGAGCACATCCATATGTCCAAAACATCCTTACTGAACATATTCAAAACAAGCATGGATCTCACTGTAGCAATAAGTTTACATGGCATCAAAATAACAACAGGAAAAGGACTTGGCAAAATCACAAGTCCCTGAAAATAGCAACATCACGAAGCCTAGTTTGCATGCTTGTGCTAGTCACCACATAGAACAAAAAAATACATGGCAAACACCTCTGTAAATATGGCATGACATAGTTCAAAGCACATGTAGAGCTCATGCTCATAAGATGCACACGTCAAATGCAACAAAAATGACAAAACATCATAATCTGATAAGTAACAGCAGTAAACATCATATAGTACTCTTGCAACGATGATTTAGGAATCAAGATAAACTCAAACAAACCTGGCACAATGGAACAAAATGAAGAGTATATCATGGTGAACGATTTGACATATTGTTTGCCCAAATCGGAGCACCGAGCACGGAGATATGACAGGTGAAAAGAGGCAACATAATATGACAGAAAAAGGACTTGAGAGGAATTTTGGGGTCAACCTGCTCAGATCTAGGGTTCGCACATGGATCGAGGCAGCCGGAGGTACTCGCCGGAGATGCGGGAGATGGCGGCCAGAGTCGGCCAGGGAAGGGCGCCGGCGGGATGGAGGTGCCAGATCCAGGCGGCGCCGGCCCGGATCTGGCCGGAGTCGGAGCCGCGGCGACGGGCGGGGCGCTCGGGCTCCGGTGCGGGGCGGCCGGCGGCTGGGTCGGTGAGGTGAGGCGGTGGTCGGGCGGAGTGGGGGCGGCGGCCGGCGGAGTCCGGCGGCGCGACGGAGTTCCGGCGGCGCGGCGGAGGAGCACGGGGGCGCGGGCGGCGGCGGATGGGCTCGGCGGGCCCGTAGCGGGCTCGCGGGCTGGCGGCGGCGAGAGGCGGCGACACTGCCACGTGGCGGCGTGGGAGTGGTGCGGAGCGGCGGCGGCGACCGGCGTGGACCGGACGTGTCCGGCGCGTGTAGGGAGCGGGGCTAGGGTTTGGATCCTAGATTTGGAAGGGAAGCACATTTTTATAGGTAGAGGGAGCTAGGAGACTCCAAATGAGGAGCGGTTTTTGCCCACACAATCGTGATCGAACGGCCAAGAGCATGGAGGGGTTTTAGATGGGTTATTGGGCTGTTTTGGAGGGGGTGTTGGGCTGCAACACACAAAAGGCCTTTGCGGTTACCCGGTTAAACGTTGGAGCATCAAACGACCTCCAAATGGAACGTAACTTGACAGGTGGTCTACCGGTGGTGTACCAAGGCCACTTGGCAAACCTCGGTCCATTCCGACAACATTTAACACCCGCTCACAAAAAGAGACAAGAGGGGTGCGCCGGTGCATGTGGTGGTGTCGGATTGCAAAATGGACAACGGGGAAAATGCTCGGATGCATGAGATGAACATGTATGCAAATGAGATGCACATGATGACATGATATGAAATGCATGACATGAACAAAATGCAAAACGAAAGACAAAAACCCAACCACGGAGGGAATATCATAACACATAGCCGAAAATGGCAAGAGTTGGAGTTACAAATATGGAAAGTTACATCCGGGGTGTTACAACACTCCATCATTACAAGAGGATCTCGTCCCGAGATCTAGGACTGAAAGAACTCTGGATATTCGGAACAGAGGTGATTCTCGCGCTCCCAGGTGGCTTCTCTGTCGGAATGGTGTGACCACTTCACTTTCTGGAATTTGATAGACTTGTTGCGAGTCTTGCACTCGGTTTCTTCAAGAATAGCAACGGGGTGCTCATGATAAGATAGATCTTCTTGGAGGTAAATCTCTTCGAAGTTGATAGTGCGCTCAGGAGTCTTGAAGCACTTGCGCAGTTGTGACATGTGAAACACATCGTGCACGTTTGCAAAGTTGGGGGAAGCTCAAGTTGATAGGCGAGATTGCCTCTTTTGCCAATGATCTTGAAGGGACCCACGTATCTAGGGGCAAGCTTCCCTTTGATACCGAAGTGACGAGTGCCTTTCATTGGAGAGACGCAGAGGTAGACATGGTCTCCAATCTCGAAAGCCAAGTCATGGTGCTTGCTATCATAGTAACTCTTTTGGTGCGATTGCGTGGCTTTGAGATTTTCACGGATGACTTTACACATTTCTTCAGGCTCTTTGATCAAGTCGTTGCCAAGAAGTTGGCGTTCACCAGTCTCGGACCAATTGAGAGGAGTACGGCACTTTCTGCCATATAGAATTTCGAATGGGGCCTTGCCGGAACTCGCTTCGAAGCTGTTGTTGTAGGAGAACTCGGCATATGGAAGACAATCTTCCCACTTCATACCGAAAGAGATGACACAAAAACTGAGCATGTCTTCGAGGATTTGATTGACTCGCTCGACTTGGCCACTTGTTTGATGATGGAAAGCTGTGCTGAAGCGAATGTTGGTGCCCATGGACTTTTGGAAGGAGTCCCAGAACTTAGAAGTGAAAATGCTTCCACGATCTAAAGAAATCAATTGTGGAATGCTGTGCAAGGAGACAATCCTGGAGGTGTATAGCTTTGTGATCTGCCAACTGAGCTGCTGTGATAGATTCTTTGATAGGAAGGAAATGAGCCACTTTTGTAAGCTTATCAATGACAACAAAGATAGCATCATTTCCATGCTTGGACTTAGGAAATCCAGTCACAAAGTCCATCTCGATATGGTCAAACTTCCATTCTGGAATAGCAAGAGGTTGGAGGAGACCAGCTGGTCGTTGGTGTTCTGCTTTCACCCTTCTGCTGACGTCACATTCGTTCACGAATTGAGCAATTTCTCGCTTCATTCGAGTCCACCAATATGACTGCTTGAGGTCATGGTACATCTTCGTACTTCCAGGCTGAATGGATAGAAGGGAATAGTGCACCTCGTTCATAATGACTTTTCTCAGATCGCCTTTAGGAACCACAATTCGATCCTCGAAGAAAAGAGTATCTTTGTCATCAGTGTGGAAGCACTTGTATTTGGAAATGCCCTTGTCGATACCATGTTTCACCTTTTTCACCATGGTATCCAGGAGTTCTGCCTCACAAATTTGGTCTTCCAAAGTTGGAGTGACTTGAAGGTTGGCAAGAAAACCTTGAGGAACAACTTGAAGATTGAGTTTGCGGAAATCTTCACAGAGATCCGGTTGAAATGCCTTGAGAATTAAACTGTCGCAATAAGCCTTCCTGCTCAAAGCATCTGCAATCACATTGGCCTTGCCTGGAGTATATTCAATACTTGAATTGTACTCTTGAATCATTTTGACCCATCGAGTTTGCCTAAGGTTGAGGATGGGTTGAGTGAAGATATACTTGAGGCTCTTGTGATCGGTGAAAATGTCCACTTGACTTCCCAACAAGAGATGTCTCCATGTTATCAAAGCATGGACAACTGCCGCCAAATCAAGATCATGAGTGGGGTAGTTCTTTTCGTTGGGCTTCAACTGACGAGATGTATAAGCCACAACTTTCTTCTCTTGCATTAACACAGCACCAAGACCTTGCAAGGAGGCATCACAAAAAACTTTGAATGGCTTGGATTCATGAGGAGGAGTAAAGACAGGAGCTGAGACAAGCTTCTCTTTGAGGGTGTTGAAAGTAATGTCACACTCAGGAGTCCAGACATACTTGACATGCTTGTGGAGTAGGTTGGAAAGAGGCTTTGCAATCCTAGAGAAATTCTCAACGAATCTTCGGCAATAGCTTGCAAGACCAAGGAAACTGCGGAGCTGCTTGACATTCTGAGGAGGTTCACAATTCACAATTGCAGACACCTTTTAGGGATTAATAGCGATGCCCTTGGCGCAGATGATGTGACCAAGGTAAAGAACTTCATCAAGCCAGAACTCACATTTGGAAAACTTCACATAGAACTGATACTCTCTAAGCTTGTTGAGCACCAATCGCAAATGTTTGCCATGATCCTTCTTATTCTTGGAGAAGACCAAGATATCATCGAGATACACCAAGATGAATTCATTGGTGTAGGGGTTGATGATGAAGTTCATCATTCGAGAGAACGTTGGAGGAGCATTGACAAGGCCGAAAGACATGACAGTATATTCATAAGAACCAAAACTTGTTCTCAATGCTGTCTTGGGAATATCTTGTTCACGAATGCGAATCTGATGATAACCCATACGAAGGTCAAGCTTGGAGAAAACTTTAGCACCTTTGAGTTGCTCAAATAGCTCAATGATGTTAGGAAGTGGATACTTGTTCTTGATTGTCTTCTTGTTCAATGGATGGTAATCGACGCACAGTCGGTCCGTGCCATCCTTCTTCTGGACAAAAAGAACTCGACAACCCCATGGAGATGAACTCGGTCTAATCAAACCCAGACGCTCTTGTTCATCGAGTTGTTTCTTCAATTCCTTCAGCTGCTTGGGTCCAAGCTTGTAAGGACGTTTGCAAACAGGTTCAGTGCCAGGCTCAAGATCGATAACGAACTCGACTGGCCGGTGAGGAGGCATACACGAAAGCTCTTCTGGAACTACATCTTGGTACTCGCAAACAACTAGAATTTGAGAAATAGCATCCAACTCGCCCTTCTCATTGAGAGAAAACAACCGAATGGTTTCGTCACGAGCGGCATAGATGATAACATCCTCAGAAGAGTGTGTCAATTGAATCTCTCTGGTAGCACAATCAAGTTGAGCCTTGTGCTTAGAAAGCCAGTCCATCCCAAGAATTAGATCAATATCCCAGTCGCCAAGAACAATTGGTTTAGACAGAAATTTATAGTTTCCCATCTTGATGTAAACATCCGGAACCACCAAACTGGAGCTCAACCGTTTACCCAGAGAAATGACAGCCATGGGTTTACCCAAATGTGAAGAAGTGAAATCATGCTTGGCAAAAAACAGTCTTGACATGAAATAATGTGATGCACCAGTATCAAATAAGACTTTTGCAGGAATAGAGTTAACTGGAAGGTTACCCATGATCACATCTGAAGAATCCTCTGCCTGAGCTGCATTCATCATGTTCACCTTTGCATGCTTTGGATTATGCTTGACCACTGCATTGCTTGAAGATCTCACAGGAGGAGGAGGCGGAAGGTGCCTTTGGTTGAAGCACTTGTTCGCATAGTGACCTTTCTGCTGGCACTTGTTGCAAGTCATCTCTGAGAGCGGACGATGATAAGGAGCATTTGACCTTGGAGCTTGAGAATTTGACTTGTTCTAATAGCCTGGGTTGGGTGGGTGGGAAGATCCACGACCACCTGAGTTCTTCTGCTGGTAAGGCTGATGAAACGGAGGAGGAGAAAGGTAGAACTTCTGCAGCTTAGCTGCCACTTGTGAGGAATAAGAAGACTGAACTGCATCCCTGATTCTCTTGTTAGAAGCCTCACACTTGAGCTGAGCACCTTCTTGCTTGAGGGCCATATTGTAGAATTGATCGAACTGAGTAGGCTCAACAAGAACGAGAGCTAACAGTAGGTCCTCTCTGAGGCCACCTCTGAATTGATAAATCATACTCTTCTCATCTAGAACGTCTTGTTTAGTGAAGCGAGCAAGTTTCTAAAACTGTTTGTTGTATTCGTACATAGACATGATGCCTTGCTTGAGATTGCGGAACTCCTCATGCTTGCTCTCAACAACACTGGTAGGAATGTGGTGAGCTTTAAAGTCCCGACAGAAGTCAGTCCAAGTAATCACTCGACCTCCTCTGAAATCTTTGTATTGCTGGAACCAATCAGCTGCTTGTTCCTTGAGCTGAAAAGAAGCGAACTTGACGTAGTCCTCAGGCCTAACATTGTTACATTAAAAATGCTTGTTGATATCCATGAGCCAATCATCGGCGTCTGTGACCTCGGCACAGTAGCTGAAAGACTTCGACTAATTTGCAAGGAATTGGTTGAGGGTAGGAAACTGAGGCTGATGGTTGAACTTCCCTTGACCTTGATTCCCTTGGTTGCCTTGGCCTTGGTTGCGATCTTGCAAGAATTGCAAAAGCATCTGGGTACTGGCATTGGTGGTTGCCACGACGGCTTTCCATGCCTCCGGAGGCAGAGGAGGTAGTTGGTTTGATCGACCTTCTTCATCCAGATCCGGGTTGTTGTGAGTTGGCGAAGCCATCCTGAGGAAGATGACATCCATTAGAACCACCATTGACATGATAGATAAGTAGAATCAAAGACTAGAAATTGCAACATATAGTGCTCACAATAAACATTCGAACAAGGATGAACGAATGAATTCCCAAAGCTAACATCACACGTCCATTAAGGTGAGAAGCCACTTGATAAGAGATTGATGAAAGGAATACCAAGGTACGATTGGAACAAATAAGTGGTAAGGATTACCCAATCACAAACCAAATATCTGCGAGAAGAAATGCTAGAGCTACTTGAATCCCACCTATAAACTCCCGAAACTTTCTGGTTATGTAATCAGGTGTATCTCACCCAAACTAACAATCCCTACATCCAGCTGTTTCCAACCATCAACACATAACCAAGAAACCTTCGGAAATCGTGTACCTCAACCTTCGAAAAGCATCCGTTATACGAGTTATGGCAATACTCTCGAACTCCCCAGTACTGGGTGACGTCGAGGTTATCTCACTAACAACTGCATAAAAGAGATTTTCGATGTCCGAAAAACTCAGGTATTCCAGAACTACAACAAATAAAATTGTGACGACAACACCTCGGAGCTCAACTCCCCGGGACACTGCCACAACCCCTATATGTCAGGAGGCACCAAGAACAATGTTCTTGTGACAAGACTATTGGAATGATACCAAGATACCCGCGTGATCCTAAAAAAATTAGTGAAATTTGAGGAGAGGAAAGTCAAAACATCTACGTCAGGAGACCTCACCAGAACGACGAAGGGACTGAGGAGTAAAAAAAGCCTACTCTCGGATATATATAATCCTAAGACTCAAAACATTTTTGTTCTAGACTCAACAACGCCAGCGATTCGATCAAGCAGGGGGGGCTCCTAAGTCAGGGATGGCTCTGATTACCAACTTGTAAACCAACAATGTGGTTATGCCTCTAAGTCGTGCCTCGACACGTGAGAGATATAGCCGCATCGTGGGCGTTACATACGTGCTTATGGAAAGACCTTGCATGACATCTTTTGTCCTACACTCCCGTGGCAGTGGGGTCCTATTGGAAACCAAGGGATATTAAGGCCTCCTTTTAATAGAGAACCGGAACAAAGCATTAACACGTGGTCAATACATGAACTCCTCAAACTACGGTGCCGACTATTGTCACTCTGGTGTTGCGGGATCATAACACGTAGTAGGTGACTATAACTTGCAAGATTAGATCTAGAACATGGATAGAATGGTGATAACATAAACAGTTCAGATCTGAAAATTAGGGCACCCGGGCCTGAAGGGACAAGCAATAAGCATGGCAAACTCATAGCAACATCAATCATAGAATATAGTGGATACTAGGGATCAGACCCTAACAAAACTAACTCGATTACATGATGAATATCATCCAACTCCTCACCGACCAGCGAACCTACGAAGGAATTACTCACTCCCGGCGGGGAGCATCATGGAATTGGCGATGGAGATGTGTTGGTGATGATGAAGATTGAAGATCCCCCTCTCCGGAGCCCCATACGGACTCCAGGTTTGGCCTCCCAATGAACAACAGGAGACGGCGGTGGCTTCGTCTCTTGAAACGCGATAATTCTTTCTCCTTGATTTTTTTCTAGAATAATGTGATTTTATAGCGGTCATCGGAGCCACCAAGTGGGGACAACCCACCGGGGCGCGCCTTGGGGGGGGGGGGGGGGGGGCGGGGGGCAGGCGCGCCCTGGTGGGTTGTGCCCACCCAGGTGCCCCCCTCAGGTGGCTCTTGGCTCTTAAAATTCTCTTTATTGATATGAAAAATCCTCACAAAGTTTCGTTCCACTCCGAGAACTTTTATTTCTGCACAAAGACAACACCATGGTAGTTTTGCTGAAAACATCGTCAGTACGGGCTTAGTTTCATTCAAATCATGCAAATTAGAGTCCAAAACAAGAATAAAATCATTAGGAAAAGTAGATACGTTAGAAACGTATCGAATCCCCGAAGCTTAAACCATTGCTTGTACTCGAGCAATTCAGTTGATAAACTAAAAGTGAAAATGAAAACATTTACGAACTCTTTTGCTCTTGTTTCATAAATAAGCCTAAACAGCACCCAGGTTTTCAGCAAAGATTATAACTAGCCATGTCAACAATAACTCTTACAAATTATATTAACTTATATCAATGACATAATCAACTAGAGAGCAATAATAAGATGTCTCAAACAGTAACACGTTGTAGAAACAACCATGATATAATATGACAATACTGGTATCTCGCTAGCCCTTTCTGAGACCGCAAAACATAAATGCAGAGCACCCCAAAGTTCAAGGAGCGACTAAACATTGTAATTCAGGGTAGAAAAGATCCAGTCATGATGCAGACAACGTTAGCTACACACAATGAATCAGCATGACAGCAGTGCTCACAGGTTCAGGGCGCTTATTTGAGAAGGTGATGACACAACATAAAAGTAAATAGATAGTCCCTTCGCAGAGGGAAGCAGTGAATTGCATAGGTTTCAAAGCTCAAGTATTTGAAACAGAGGTAAATGAAATTTTGAGACATGCACCTTATTATTTACTTCACGACTATCAGTTATCAATATCTCCCATGCTAAACACGCTAGTGGTGGTTCCCAAGCGGAAATGTAGAGGTTATGACTCCATTGGGAGTTTTTGTTTGATTATTTACAAGCTCTTTTTTTGCAGTTTGGGACTGGGTATCCCTATTAGCGCCCTTTTCTCGTGCGATGGCGAGTGAATAAACACTCGACCTGAGAATAACCTGCTCAGCTTGGAAGACACCGACTACCTCCTGTCATTCCATGAATGATCTAGACACACAAAAAGGATATTTATTTGAAGTTTTTAGAGATGGCACATGCAAATTTACTTAGGACGGCAGGGTAATACCGCATATAGGTAGGTATGGTGGACTCATCTGGAATAACTTGGGTTCCAGGTTTTTGATGTACAAGCAGAGTTCCCACCTAGTATAGGCGAAGGCTAGCAGATAGGTTGCCAACTAGAGAGCAAGAATGGTCATGAACATGCATTATGCATAAGTAACACTGGATACTAGCATGAGTAGGATATGAACACCATGAACATAAATATCATAGAGGCTATGTTGGTTTTGATTCAACTACATGCATGAACATGTGCCAAGTCAAGCCACTCGAACATTCAGAGGAGGATACCATATCGTCATACTACATCACAATCATTTTAGCGCAATGTTTATATCCAAGATAAGTCATCAGTCACTCCTAGCTACTTATCCATGGCATGAGAAACTAAAATCTCTAATTGTCATTGCAAACATGTTTAATCATAATAGGCTGAATCATGGATACTAGGTTAAACATATTTGCAAAAACAGAACAATTCGAGTTCATACCAGTTTATCTCTGCCATGACCAGTTCATCTAATATGGTCATTATTGCCTTTCACTTGCACGAGCGAACGATTTGTAAATAATAATAGTGCAAGAGTGTCGTGGATTAAGCTGGAATCTGCAAACATTTTATTCAACAGGAGAAGAGAAGGTAATATGGGTTCTTTGTTAGATCAACAAAATGCAAATGAGAGCCACTCAACATTTTCATCGTGGTCTTCTCCCCAGTATGAATCAATAAAAAGAGAAGAAATTCAGAGAAGCTCACTAAAATATGTTTGGAGTTTTTGGTTTTTCGTAAACAAGCAAAATGAAAAGAGAAAAGCAAAAAACAAGAAAAACTATTTACACGGGAAAGCTCCCAACAAGTAAAAGAAGAACAAGGAAATCTTTTTGGGTTTTCTTTTTAGTGCTACAACAATTTAAACTTGGAAGAAAAATCAAAAAGAAGCAAGAAGCATATTTTTGGATTTTCTCAAAGTTTGTCAAACACACAAGAAGAAAGCGAGAAAATAAATTAAACATGGATGATACAATGAAAAATTGTGGACACCGACAACTGGAATGAAATGTGTGAACATGAATGTAATGTCGGTGGGAATACGTACTCCCCCAAGCTTAGGCTTTAGGCCTAACTTGGTAATCATGAGTCATAGAAGCCATGAGGTCGGATGTTGAAGTGTTGGGGAGCACGAACCATAGTGTTCCACTGCTGAGGCTCCTCCTGTGTCGTAGCCTAGTTGTTCCAGCAAGCGACAATGTCCTCAGGCATAATCCTGTATCCACTCCTGGCAACATGATCAAACAAAGCAAGTGTAGGAAAGGGAATAATATCACAAGTTTTCTCACTGAAAACTAAGTTGTAAGGCATATCAATATTAGGGTAATCAGCAGCAATAAATTTGTGGTCCTCCATAGCTGCTCTACCTAACTAAGCTCTGGGCAGAGGATGATCATGCTGGCGTATCTGCACATTGAAGTGAGTCGCCAAGCGAGTAGTGTAAAAGCCCCCATGTATTTTACCCTTGGATCTGTTAAGCTGAAGGCGACGTGCCACAGTAGCTCCCAAGCTATAAGTGTTGTCACCATAAAGGGCGCGACACAAAATAGCAAAGTCGGGGGCGCTAAGTGCACCCACCTTCTCTCTCGCTAGCAAGAACTTTGCAATAAATATAGCAAAATAATGCACAGCAGGAAACTGTAATCTAACAGCGCTGGTGCTCGATACTCCTCTCTCATCTCCCATTGTCAGAGTATAGTAAAAACCTTCAAACTCTGAGGGCTTAGGCTCTACCAAATCCCCATTAGAAGGAAGCATGCATATGTAGCTTACTCCACCTCAAGGGGATTATACCTAGAATAAAAATGAAAGTTTTGCACAAAGGAATTTATGAGGAGATGATATTGTTTGCATTCAGCTGCGATGAAGTCGGTGAGGACGGCATTAGCAGCATGTTGTGTGAACTCTTGAAGGATTCCGACCCCTTCCATGAATGTATTATGCGGCCACTCGCATAGCCGTAGATCCACCAACCTCGGGGTATGGAGATCATTGTCAGATGACTCCCCAATAACCCCCTTGGAGTTCTTCCTGGAAGCAAACTTCCTAAAGAAACTCATATTTTTGCTATGAACAAAATTCTGAAATTTTAAGTCGACAAAAATTTTCTCAACAAAACTTCACAAAAATGATAGCAACTACTCATAGGGATGTACAGAGGCCATAGCAAGCATTCAAACTACTTAGAACTCTAAGAATTCAACATGGAAGGTCATCTACAGCAGCACCAAGAGTAGCAAATTATTCCAAATATAAACCACTAAAACAAAAACTAATTGGACACATGGAGGACTCACATACCAAGCAACAAATCCCCAAAACAGTTTCGGAATCGGAGCTTTGAGCAAAGAGATCGACATCCGCGGTTTTGGGAGCATGGCATTTTATTTTACTTAACTAGTAAAAACAGAAAACAAAAGGTAGGGACAGAAGGTAGTGCTTACTATGTTCATCAACTCCTTACCTCTCAAAAATGATCCATTAATAAGGTTGATCAAGTCTTATTAACAACCACTTTCGATTACCATGAAACAAAAGAATATTCATAAATCACTAAGTTACCTCAATGGGGATATGAATGTCCTCAACAATAATCATTTCATATTCCTTCTTAACAATAGGTAGAGGTAGTTGAAAACTTTCAGTAGTGATTGTTGGAGATTTTTCAATAGCATTAATATCATTAACTTGGAATTGATTCTTCGTAAAATGCACCGTATGTTCATTACCATTGATATGAAAAGTGAACTTGCTTTTATTGCAATCAATAACAACCCCTACAGTATTCAAGAAGGGTCTACCAAGGTTAACGACATGTTGTCATCCTTGGGCATCTCAAGTATAGCGAAGTCAGTCAAAATAGTAACATTAGCAACAACAACGGGAAAATCAGGGGGATATATTACTAGGAGAAGATGGCTCCTCCGACCTCCCACCTCCCCGACGTCTCCCTGACCCTAGCCGCCCACCACCTCGGGTGATCTCCACATCTCACTGTGGGTTTTCCATCTGATTGGCTCATCATTTCCAGCGCCTCTCCCTCTCATTTCTAGTTGTTTTCTTCCTTATGGCGGTCCATGCAGCAATCTCCATGGGATTGGATTTCTCCCCAGGGATGAAGTTCGCTCAGGAGATCCAACGCACCTTCAATAGATCGGTGCACCCCACGAAGTACATAGGACATTTCATCATGGTGGTCTTGTTTGCAAGGCATTGTTTTCATCTGGATGAGAGGAACGTTGTCTTGGCGCTTGAATATGTGCTTGGAGGCTATTGTTCTCAGCTTAAGGTATCTTTCCTTAATAGTTGAGTCTTCTTGTTGAATGTTTCTTGCAAAGATGTGGCTTTATTTATTCTGCACCAACCTAGTTTTGTTTGCACAGAATTCAAATGTTTCTTCCACCTTTGGGGCCATGGCGGCCCGGATTGGGAAAAAGAGTTTAGGTTGTGGCAATCTAAATGCAATCAGAAGTGGACATTAGTTAGTCCCTCTAAGAGGAGAGCTCGTCTTGGCTTGGAAGCCATGCAACATGTTCCAAACAAATCCTCATTATGTTCCTAACCAATCTGATCTAAGCCTCATCAGCACATTAAGTTTGCTACGTTCATGCAATACTCTGCCCGGAAAGTTTATAGTTATGGACCATGTGACAGCCTGGTTTTTGCCCTTTTTTTGCTTCATTTTCAGTTGGTTTGAACTTGAAATTTGGAGTTTTGAGTCTTTTCATATGGACTTAACCACTTGGGTACCCCTTGGCTTTCACCCAAGGGCCTCATTTCCCTCTCTAATTATCATTCCCTCTCTGGTTCATTTAAAAATATTATATTGAATATTTTACTTAAATGAAAAGTATTCATTTCTCTCTCTTAAACCCTAGCTAGCTCAATGTGCTCCAAAGCAACCCCAATTTTTCTTAACCATAAAAATCTGAGAAAATTCACAATTATTCTTTCAATCCTAGGGCACCTTCCTGAGCAAAAATATTTCATCACTTTTTGGAATATTTTGGCTACAGAAAATATTTTCTATTCTGGACAGAAATGGTAGTTTCTACAGCAACTACCATTTTACTTGCTCCATTGTGGCTGATTTTTCTTGTGAATCATCACCTTTGTAGATGATTGCCAGCCTCCAAAGCCTAGCTCCCAACTCCCAGTAGTTTGACCATAGTAAGCTTTCAAAGTTACTCTCCAGAAATTTACCTGGCGTGTGAAATCTTTTCTACTACACCTGAGACCAAACCCAAGTATGGTAACCACTAAAACTACCATGAACAACAAGCCAGACATGAACTTTGGACTTAGGTTGGCCTGAGGGCAAAGTTCACGCGGTGACCGCGTTCGTCCAGGAGTGTAGGCATGCAGCCGACGCGTTCTGAGTGCCGCTGAGCGCTCTGTTGCGCGCGTGCTCGCTTCCCCGCCTGCCTAAGCGTGCCAAACTTCGCCACAATCCTTGTGCAAGCCCCCTTAACTACTCCCTGGCGCTCGTCGATGCCGGAGCTCGCCGCAGCGCGCACGGGCGAGGTCCGGCCAATGTAACAGTGTGCTGTGCACTGTGCTCGTCGTCACCCCAGTGCCCATGTGCTCGTACCATTTCGCCCACAGTCCCCACGTGAGCTGCGTCGTCTTCTCCCCCTCTCATTAACGCCGTTCGTCACCGGGCCCCATGTCCAGGTATCCACCAGTGGTGCCCGATCCCCCCTCGATGCTTGGCTATAAATAGAACCCTTCCCAGCCTCCTCAGCACCATCCACCACTCCCACACACTCCACGATCTTGTAGAAGCCGTAGCCCAGCCGGGCAGGCCGCGGGCCGCTGTCCCCGAGCTTGAGCTCGCCGGCGATCCCCTCGGGTTGTCTCTGCGGTTCCAGCCCCTCCCAGTCCTTGGCAACCGTTCCAGGGCCTCCGCCTCTCGTCGGTAGTGCTGTTCTGCCTGGTTGGAGACCCTGGAGTTGCCTCTGGTCGCCGTCGTCTTCGTCTCCGGCGACCTCCGCTCTCTGCCTCCGCTAGAGAGGTTGATTCCGATGCCGTCCGACCACCCCTAGCTACTCTACGGGTACGGGCAGGTGCGCCTCCGTCTCCTCTCTCGATCGCTCCCTCTCGTTTTGGCCAAGAAGCCCTCGTCGCCGGCGTGTGCTCCGGCGAAGCCGTGCCATCCTCTGTTTCCTTCTCCCTCTCCCCGTCACCTGACTAGTGGGGGTCGCTAGTCAACCACTCAGTATGCACGTGGAGCGGTACGAGTGGTGGCGCCCCGAGGCTTTACGCCTTCGACATCACCCCTAGTCTGTTTTTATTTAAATTCAAATTTCTATTTGTCCAGAGAGCTTCAAACAGCCAAAACTCTTTAATCATAAGTCCAAATGAATTGATTCTTTTCGCATTGTGTTTTTTGTACAGAAATCTAGCAGCTCACCAAAGATGAGATTTTTCTATGTTGTCTAGATTTTCTAGTGAATTTTAGAAGGGTTCTTGATGTTGTCTTTTTGTGTTTTTAAATGATTTCAGAGGGTGAGGCTTGTCTTGAGGATCACTAGGAGGCTTGTGAACATTTTCATAGTGCCATTACAATATTTGTGATTTTCTTACTTGAACAAATGATTTAATCCATGCATTTAAATCATTATTATGTTATTTATATTCTGCTAATTGCTTGTTTTAGTTAATATGCTTGATTCACAGAAAGTTTGAAGTTAACTTAGTTCTTAAAAAAACTAGGATTTATTTTTGCGTGATGCAAGAATAATATGGTTATGGATATAAATAATTAGTGGAGTTATTTTCTTGCATGAGTAAAAATGGTAAAATTTGGAATAAAACAATATGTTAAAGTGAGGTTTAATCTTGACCAGAGAAGTGTCATGAGTTGTGGATGTTATGTTTAGTGTGGATATAGTTGACTCAGTCATTTCCGTTGATATGTGATGCATATGTTAGTGTTGCATTTCATGGCATACTATGACACCGGCTATTTTCACGTTAATTTGAACCTGATAATAACTGAATATATTGTTGACCGGCTCATGGTGCCACTGAATCGAGTTTTTCCCAGTGCAAACACATTTGCCTTTATGGGAAGGCCTTTATTCGGTGCATTGTCATGCCTCTGGTCGGTGCCTCCAATGAGGGAAGGTTATGGGCGTGCGGTACCCTGGCCCGGTAAGCAGACATAACCTTGTGTGCCCGTTATTGAGTTTATGGTACTGGGTCCCCGTGTGGGATCGTTTATGTTTTGGCCACGACTGTGGTCATTGTGTCTTTGGTAAACATGGGGCCACCCAAGACTAGTCCAGTGGGGAGTGAGTCGGAGTGGCTGAGAGAGTGTCATGGCAATGGAGGGTTTCATCGGAATGCCGTTGGTCCACCCAAATAGGAGTGTGAGGCCATGGGTTCCGTGGTGTGGGTACAATGCGCTACCTCTGCAGAGTGTATTAATCTATCGATAGCCGAGTCCACGGTTACGGACACGCTTGGAAGTGGGTCACACCATGGGTCAACGTTTAATAAATCTTGCACACTAAGTTATGAACTTTGCATTGCTGATGATGGCGGAAAGGTCATCTTGTTGTTTTAGACCAAGTGTTGGTCGTGGTTGTGATCGCCGGAAGGATCACCGTTTAAGACCAAACATCGGTCGTGGTTGTGATCGCTGGAAAGATCACGAGATATGTCTAGTTAATACCTTGAGGTTGTTCGTAGCTCTTGGGAGGCTCCGGTGTTTAACGATCTCTCTGCTTCGGCCGTGCTAACCAGGAAATTTTAACGCCGCAGATATGATTTGAGATCTTGGAGTAAAAAACTCTCTTACCTCAAACAACTCACACTGTACTGCAGCAAGGTTATCATCTTTTTTGATCAGTTAGAGGAGATCAGGCCTCTAGTAAGAACGGAGTTCAACTTTAGGAAAATCGTTAAGCTGCACTATGAGAAAATGCTGAAGTTACATTATATATATTGGAAGCAGAGGTGCATGATTAGATATATTAAAGTGGGTGAGGAGAACTCCAAGTTTTTCCATGCAATGGCATCTGAAGGCATGTGGAGGAACTCCATCTCCAGTTTGACAACGGCGGGAATGGTCGACCCGGTCTCAGATCATGACCAAATGGCGGGAATTCTGTGGGCTTCTTTTAAAAACAGAATGGGCCAGGCCTAGGGCATCACAATGGGCTTCGACCTACCAACTCTAATTCATCCTATCCCTGGTCCGGAGGAGTTATCTCAGCCTTTCTCTGATGCTGAAATTTTGTAGGTTCTGAAGGAGATGCCACCTGACAGAGCACCAGGTCCAGATGGGTTTAATTGCTTGTTTATCAAGCGCTGCTGGCCAATCATTGAGCAGGACATTCGACGCCTTATCCTGGATTTCTATGAAGGGAAATTGTCTCTTGAGAATATAAATGGCTCTCTTATTACTCTAATACCCAAGATGCTCTCTTCTGAGGGTCCAGATGATTTTCGGCCAATTTCTTTGACTAACACTTGTTTGAAATTCCTTACCAAACTGTTAGCCAATAGATTGCAAAAGGTGATTCTCAGTTGTATACATAAAAATCAATATGGATTCTTGAAGAGTAGATCGATTCAGGACTGTTTAGCTTGGGCTTTTGAATACATACACAAATGCAAACAGTCAAAGAGACCAATCCTAATCTTGAAGCTGGATTTTGCAAAAGTATTTGACAATGTGGAACATGAGGTTATTTTACAAATGCTCAAGTACAAGGGGTTTGATGATAAATCGATTGGGTGGGTCAAAGATATCATTTCCATAGGTTCTTCTTCTATTTTGCTCAATGGCATACCTGGAAAACAGTTTAAGTGCAAGTGTGGTGTCAGACAGGGTGATCCTCTTTCACCCTTGCTGTTTGTCATTGCTACTGACCTGCTACAGTCAGTGGTTAATCAGATGGTCTCTCTTGGCACTTTATCTCTAGCAATACATTCACATGACCAGGATTTCCCTATAATTCAGTATGCTGATGACACTGTCATTTTTTGACTACCAGAGATGAGGAGTTGGTTGCCCTTAAAAATATGTTGCTCACCTTTCAACAATCCACCGGGCTAAAAGTTAATTTTGCAAAGTCTTCCATG
This sequence comes from Triticum timopheevii, assembly GCA_963921465.1. Taxonomy (NCBI): domain Eukaryota; kingdom Viridiplantae; phylum Streptophyta; class Magnoliopsida; order Poales; family Poaceae; genus Triticum; species Triticum timopheevii. The sequence continues at coordinate 237,528,553 of OY997266.1, read as the reverse complement.
ATTCCTTTAAATATTGATGATGAGGAGGCTGTCAGGTTAGCTAACCTGCTTGGATGAAAAAATGGTCAGTTACCTTTTACCTATCTGGGTTTGCCTCTTGGCACCACAAGGCCCAAAATTGTGGATTTCATGCCCTTGGTGGATGCCTTAGAAAGGAGATTGACATCCAGCTCCTCTATGTTAAATCAAGGTTCCAGGCTGCAGCTGTTAACTTTTGTCTTGACCTCTATGCCCATATATTTTCTCTATAGTTTGCAGTTACCACTTGGAATTATTAAACAGCTGGACGGGATTTTTAGGTAGTGTTTGTGGAGAGGCAACAGTGATGCACCTAAACAGTCCTTGGTTGCCTAGGATCTGGTATGTAGGCCAAAGGAAAAAGGAGTACTTGGAGTGATTAATTTACATATCCAAAATAAGGGCCTCCTTATAAAGCACCTCCACAAATTCTTCAATAAAGCTGATATACCTTAGGTTACTTTGATCTGGAATAGTTATTATGCTGATGGTGTCCCACATGCTACAGCCCTAGTTGGTTCTTTTTGGTGGAGAGATATCCTTAAGCTCTCTAAGGCATATACAGTTATCTCTTCGGTGCACATTAATATGGGGTTTGATGATAAATCGATTGGGTGGGTCAAAGATTCGGCTCTTTTCGGGTCTGATGCTTGGCTTATTGATGGATCTTCCAGACCTCTGCGTTGGAGATTACCTAGGCTTTTCGCATTTGTTATCAATGACAAGATCTCAGTGCATGAATTTCTCATATCTCATGATTTATATTCAATGTTCTTTTTGCCTCTGTCACATGAGGCTGCACTGGAATTGCAAGTTCTGGAAGCTTGGATCCTGGATCTTCACAGGGATACCACTTTGCTAGATGTTTGGATTTGGCCGAGGAAATCTGGTGGCTATTCTGCCAAGAGCTTCTACACCATCATGCATTCTCATTTGCCAACCATTTTTCCATGCAAGTGGTAGTGGGATAGCAAGTGCACTATGAAGATCAAATTCTTTGGTTAGTTGTTGTTTTTTGACAGGCTCAACACCAAGGACTTATTAATTAGAAGACATTGGAGATCCCCTTTGGATGACAATCTTTGTGTTATCTGCCATGAGTTTGCCTATGAGGATAGGCTACACCTGTTCTTCAATTGTAATTTCAGTCGTCGAGTGTGGAATTACCTTTTCCATTGATTGTACAAGGGGACCAGAGATCCAACAGTGTATCCACCATGCAAGATCATCATTCAAGCATCCTTTCTTCTTTGAGGTTATGCTCACTGCAGCTTGGAATATATGGATCCTCAGGAATGGAAGAACTTTCAGAGGGGAAAATGCAACCTTTTCTGCTTGGAAATGTAATTTCGTACATGACATAACTCTTCTAGCTCATAGATTGAAAGTAGATATTAGGGCCAAGCTGTCTGCTTGGGTTAACTCTCTAACTTAAGTTCAGGTAGGTAGGTAGGTAGCTCCTTCTCTAACCTTTAGACTTTGTAATTTCTATTGCTTGTACAGTTGACACTTTGTCTTTTTAATAAAGGGTAGTGGAGCTTTGCTCCACAGTAAATATTAAAAAAATACCTTGAGGTTGGTATGTTTGTGATCCAAGAGCGATCACCATTGGTAAGCCAGTCCGAGAGATTTTTCTCTCAGGAGCATAATCACAACATGTTGGCTATCTTGTTGCATTATTAATAATTGGTTAATTATCATGATATTGTTTGTCATTATGTTTATGTTTGTTGTGAGCTTGCAAGTACATTCAATGTACTAACTTGGCGTGTCATGCCAGATTTCAGGAAAGTCTAGTTGGAAAGGAGTGTTGTCCGAGTCTAGATCGTGTCCACATCGGTGTCCTTGTGCTATGGAGTTCTGCTACGCCATTGTTCCGCTGCCGTGTAGTTGTTATGATCGAGGCCCCTTTATGTTCACTAAATAATGTACGTATTGTTCAGCAACACCGAGTGTGCCGCTTGGCCTCGCCACCTGTTGTAATATAAACTTTGATTTGCTAGCATCAATAAAGCGGTCGTTTTCTGTACCAAGATGTTGTGTGTTGCAAGAAGACATGGTCTCTGGGCTAGCAATCCATGGTAAACCGGTTGCTCTGTGCCGGGGTGCCACAACGCTTGGTATCAGAGCCGCGCTGACTATAGGCCATGCTAGACTACGACGTGTTAACTGGACATTAGATACGAGTTAAGTTGAGTGCGGAAGCATTTGTAGCTGGTTGTTGCATTGCATGCACTTGTTTTATTTTTATGCCAACCTGCTAATGGTTGTGAGTGTAGATGGCTCCTGTGTCGTATCCGTGCCAGTTGCAGCTGATGCCGTACACGTCGCCGCATCTCCTTCGTAACATGTGGCGTCGGCTGTACCCCCTTGGTGATGACCCAGCCTATCGTGTGTACCGGGAGCGTCTAGCAGACTTAGTGTATGAGTATCATGCAGTGGTTACTCTGCACGCCAGTTCTGATTCCAGCACTTACACTCATACCTCTCGGAGCGGTTACGCTTCTACCACTTCTCAGGTTGTCCAGTTTGCTGCATTAGAGGTTGTCGGTGTCAAAATCGGCGGATCTCGGGTAGGGGGTCCCGAACTGTGCGTCTAGGCGGATGGTAACAGGAGACAAGGGACACGATGTTTTTTACCCAGGTTCGGGCCCTCTCGATGGAGGTAAAACCCTACTCCTGCTTGATTGATATTGATGATATGGGTAGTAACAGAGTAGATCTACCACGAGATCAAGGAGGCTAAACCCTAGAAGCTAGCCTATGGTATGATTGTATGTTGTGTATGTTGTCCTACGGACTAAAGCCCTCCGGTTTATATAGATACCGGAGAGGGCTAGGGTTACACAGAGTCAGTTACAATAGTAGGAGATCTACGTATCCGTATCGCCAAGCTTGCCTTCCACGCCAAGTAAAGTACCTTCCGGACACGAGTCGGAGTCTTCAATCTTGTATCTTCGTAGTCTTGGAGTCCGGCGGACATTGATAGTCCGGCTGTCCGAACACCCCCTAGTCCAGGACTCCCTCAGTAGCCCCTGAACCAGTCTTCAATGACGATAAGTCCGGCGTGCATAATGTTCGGCATTGCAAGGCGGGTTCCTCCCTTGAATAATCCAGAGAAGATAATGAACACCAGGATAGTGTCCGGCTCTGCAAAATAAATTCCACATTCCACCATAGAGAGAATAAAATGTACACTTAGTTCAATCTGCTGACGTATTATGCGGCGTGACATCACACCGCCACCAGTCCTTTATTTGAATTATTATACCACCTCAGCATGTTTAGCGAAGCGGTTTCCTTGGCACGTCTTGTCGAAGCAGAGATCGTGTTCCCCTTATTCCGGGATTCTCATCAATACGTGCGTGGGTAACCCAACCGCTCCCGTCGCCACGCCTCCTCTATCGAAGGGGAATCCCAAACGGTCACGGAGAAGGCCCTTGGTATTTTTTCCCCTTTATAAGAGGACCAAGGCTCGCCATTGTTCTTCAGTCTCGCATCGAATCTCTTCCCCACTCCAGGTTCCAACACCCAGAGCCTCAGATTCGAGCGCTTCGGATCCTTAATCATGTCCGGCTCCGACCTCCAGGGCCGGTGGATGCCCTCCTCCGTCATGGAGGAAGACATATTGAAGCTGCGTGAGGCCAAGTACCTGGCCTACGAGGTTTCGCACAGGTTGCCTGCCCAAGGGCAGGCTGTGCCAGCCCACGAGCCCGGTGAATACGTCTTTTTCATATCCCACCTCCGTCGGGGTTTAGGCTTCCCGACGGATCCCTTCGTGAGAGGGCTACTGTTCTACTACGGGCTGGACTTTCACGACTTGGCTCCGGAGTCCATCCTCCATATCTCCGCATTCATTATCGTCTGCGAGGCCTTCCTCCGCGTCATTCCCCACTTCGGCTTATGGCTGAAGACCTTCAAGGTGGAGCCGAAGATGATCGGGGGGCGTCAAGTGGAGTGCGGCGGGGCGACCATAAGCAAAAAGGTCGATGCCCCGTGGCTCGAGGGTTCCTTCCAAGAGGAACTTGGATTGTGGCAGCAGGAGTGGTTCTATATCACCGCTCCAAGGGGCAGCAAGCAAAAGCCGCCGCCCTCATTCCGCCCGGGACCTCCATGCCAACTGATGTCGTGGGTCAACCAAGGGCTCAGTTGGGGGCCGTCCGAAGACGTGCCTTCACTGCAGGGCCGGATTCGAGATCTCCAAGCGAGGGAGATCGACCTGATCAAGGTGATGCAGGTCATGCTAATCAGGCATCTTCTGCCCTGCAAACGCCGTCCTCTCCGTCTATGGGAATTCAACCCGGAGGGACCTCGGATTCTCCAACACTTCATGGGTGCGACACCCGTGGAGATGTACAGGTTGTTCTTCGGACCGCGGGTGGCGTGTCCGGATTTAGCCGAGGATGCAGGTCTGAGCCACGATCGCCCGGATACTCAGGTAAGTAGCTCAGAGTCCGGACATTCTGTTTATGTGCCTTTCTAGAGTTCGCCTTCTGACCCTTTGTTCTTTACAGGAATGGGTGGCGCGATCAAGGCTGATAAGGTGTCCGGGCCCCCTCCCAGAGACCGCGCAGGAGCCCGTGCTGCTCAGAATGTTGGAGGTTGCGCCCACAGAAGGGGGCGACGGGGAAAATAGAGGAGCTAATATTTCGCCCAAAGGGGCGACCGAAGAAGGAGGAAGCAAGAATTCCTCCCTTCAGGGGGAGAAGAGGACCGCCTCCGAAGATCCGGAGGCCAAAGCCCCTAAGCGTGGGAAGAGATCTTCCTCGGGGGGTCTGGCGCCCGGAAAGAATCCGGACGCACAATCATCATCAAAGGATCGGCCCTCCAGCGAGCCGTGAGTATGAAAGAGAAAGTTGATTAGTAAGGAAATGCCTTCATTTGTGCTTCTGTAGATAACCAAAATATTTATATTGCAGTTCGAATCTGCAGCCTTCTCAGATGAGTTCATCTTCGGGGGACCTTCTTCCGGAGATGATGGAGAGCGATACGCCTCCATCCGCAGTGCCGCCAGATGGGGCAGGCAAACCCGAAGTGTCATCACAGAGGGTATCCCCGAGTCCGGAGGGGCCAGAGAGTTCGGCGCCTACTAGTGTCCGGCCGGGAGAACTAAAGAATTTGCTCGAGAGGGCGTCTATTTCAGAAGATCACCGTGCATTAATGCGTATGGTGGTTGGAAGGATTTTGTCCGCTGAGAGCGGATTGCGTAATGCCGCCATGAGTTTGCTGGCGAGATTTGAGGTATGCGAGAATAACGCACCCCTTTGTCTTTTAACAGTTTTGCATATAAAAAATGCGCCCTGTATAGATAGTAGCCCCTGAGACTCGGTAGGTTGTCGGAAACGACAGCGTACCGAGGATCGAAATCTAAAGAAATGAATTTCGTCGTGCCTATGCAGGTGGCGGATAGTCCGGGGGCTAGCCGGACTAGTGAGTTTGCCGAGTTAAATCGGAAATTGGACTTGGCAGATGCGAACATCGCACTTGTCAACAGGCGACTTGACGAGTCGCAAGGTAAAAGAGTTCTCCGCAGTCGCTTTATTAGGGGGGTCAAAGCCCTCCTCTGATAAATTATATGCTGTTTATACAGACAGTGTTGCTGCTGTGGAGGGCCTTCGGGCCGAACTTGCTCGAGCGAAGGAGCAAGCCCGAAGGAGTGAAGCGGCTGCCTCGAGGGCGGCCGAGGAGTTGAAAGCCGAAAAGGCTGCGCACTGCCTAAGCAGGGCCGAGGTGGCCGAATTGGCCATGAAAGTAAAGGATGCTGCCGACCGCAATGAGGCTCTTGAAAAGGAGCGCTTATCGGAGCGGGAAGGCCTGAAGAAGGCCACCGCCGAAGCCAAGGATGCCCGCTCTACAATGCGGGCTATGAAGGAGGAGCTGCGCCAGGCCGGAGAGATCGTGGCTGGCAAGCCTTTTCTGCTGCGTCGCCGATTTATGGATGGAAAGCATGATCAATTTGAGCGGCTGTGGAGTCCGGAGGATCCGTATATGGACTTAGCTGCAAGTGCGGCCGATGCCGTTAAGCACTTCCGGAGCCAGAAGGATCACAAGACGGAAGAGCTATATTGGTCTCAATTCCACAGCCCGGATCACCCACTTCCATTGACAGACCGGTTGGCCGAATGGGCCGAGCTAAATAGATTGTCCGGACTTGCCATGACTGACATCGTGGCCCATGTCTGGCCAGAGAGGTCCAAGGCGACGAGCTACTTTGGTTTATTACAGCAATTCCTTGGAGCGGTGCCGCATATAAAGGAGATGAAACGGTCGGCCTGTATAGAGGGCGCGCGGATGGCTCTTGCCCGTGTAAAGGTGTATTGTCCCGAGATGGACGCCACCGCTGTTGCTGCCCAGGGTTCGGATGAAAACCGGCTCCCTGCCGAGCACTATTTCGGGGAAGTTATGTGTGGCGCTCATGTAATAGAGTCGCAGTGCTCGAAAAATGTAACGTTCAAATGAACGCATTAGCTTATAAATCGATGATTATGTAATAACTGCTTTTTATACTTGTGCGTCCAAGTAGTAAAACTTCTCCTTTTCGGCCGTTTACGTATACTTGTGTATAACCTGAAAGATGCAGTCTTCGGCTTCAGCCCCCACGCACAAGGTGCTGGGGTGTTCGCAAAAATAGCGCGTTTTCACACTTAATCCGACGTCTCGGTCCTATTATAAGGAGGTGGTAGCGTAGCGAACGAGGCAATCCGGACTATAATGCTTTATCACTTTCACTTAGCCAGTGGAGCTCGAGGGTGGGGCTACGATATAGCCCCTGGTGGCATCGCCCTTCTCCGAAGTCGGAGTGCGTGTGCCTGACCGGGAAACGGCCCTTCGTCAAAGTGGGGAATTCTGAACATTCTGATAGTCGATCGAGGGCTGACCAGTCTCTCGCTGCATCATGACAGTCAGTTTTCGGCTTTCTCTACTGAGGTGCTCGCCCAGCCGAACTGGGGCACAATCGCAGTAGTTCTCCTGGTGCCGCGTTAGCCGATGATATGGAACGTAAGGCAGCAAAACACAGGAGCCGGGCAAACCCAACATTTGACAAAAGACATGATTCGGAGCTGATGCATATAATGCCTAACTTGAGACGCCGAACACTCCCTAAGGTGTTCGGTCTTTATAATAATGGGCAGAACGATGCCCTAAGCCCCTAGTGTCCAGCTACGGGCATGGTCTTCTGACGCGGCCGATGCCAAAGCGTCAGGCTCCGCTTTGGCTATAGGACGAAACCAAGGGAGAATAACAACGAAAGACAGTGAAAAAGGTCTACGCAGGGTCTTAATCTGAAAAGAATCCTCACAACGGGTCCCTACTGCACGTCTGCGCCTGTGTCTCCGTTGCACCGTTATCCTGGACGGGTATGCACGTTGTTCATCTGTAAAAAGAGAGGAACGTTAGTTTTTAAAAACAAATTGTGCGAAAAATATTAGAAATATAAATAATTAAAGCGGGGTTTGTATAAACCCGCGGTGATTTGTGCGCGCAGCCCCCTGTAAAGGGGTATGCGGCTAGGGAGCCCCTAGCCCACTGACACCGGATTCGTCTATCCAAGTCCGGGGTCTTTAAGTGACCCTCGCACTAAAATTATGCCACGCGGTCCGGGCATCTTGAGTGTACGACATGCATAATGCGGTATGGCGTTGAAGCGGACAAAAGCCTGTCGTCCCAAGAGTGCTTGATATTCACTTTCAAACGGGACGATATGAAAAATTAATTTTTCGCGTCGAGAATTGTTCGGCGATCCAAACACGACTTCTAGTAATATGGAGCCTGTGCACTTGGCGTAATGGCCTGGCGTCACTCCTTTGAAGGAAGTGCGGCTGTGTCGAATTTTGGTAGGGTCTATCCCCATCCTACGGATTGTGTTTGAATATAGCAGGTTTAAGTCACTGCCTCCGTCCATTAGGACGTTAGTAAATTGCAATCCATCTATTGTGGGATTCAATATCAGGGGAGTCCGTCCCGCGTTTCGAACGCTTCTGGAATAGTCCAGGTGGTCGAAAGTGATTGGTTTTGATATCCAATCTCTACGGTTTGCTGGGTTGGACCGTGCGAAGCTCTTTTTAGAAAGTGCCGCACTATTTTTCCGTATTATCACGTGAAGTGAGTTTATTGCTTTGACCCCTTGTGGGAAAGTCTTTTGTTTTCCGGTGCTCTGCTGGTGGGGTTTATCTTCTTCGCTTGATGCGTCGAGCCCCTTGTGTTCGGCATTTAGTCGGCCGGACTGTTTAAAAACCCAACAATCCCTGTGGGTGTGATTTGCAGGCCTTCCGGGGGTACTGTGGATTTGACATATCCGACCCAAAGTTTTGTTTAAGTTGGACAATTCGTCACTGTCATCCTTAAGAGGCTGTGTTTTATTATTGGGCCGCGAGCTTTTGAATCCGGCGTTGACTGCCGCGCTCTTTGGGCTTTTCTCTTTATTCTGGCGCTGCTCTTTTCTGCGCCGCGATTTTCCGTTTACATCTCTTATCTCTGATGTACTTGGGTCGCTGGTGCTGCATCGTGCTAACCAGCTATCCTCGCCCGCACAAAAGCGGGTCATGAGGCTTGTCAGTGCGGACATTGTCCTCGGTTTCTCTTGACCGAGGTGCCTGGCGAGCCATTCGTCTCGGACATTGTGCTTGAAAGCTGCTAAGGCTTCGGCGTCCTGACAGTCGACTATTTGGTTCTTTTTTTTGAGGAACCTGTTCCAGAATTTCCGCGCTGACTCTCCGGGCTGTTGAGTTATATGAATTGGGTCATCTGCATCCGGAGGGCGGACATAAGTCCCTTGAAAATTTGCTCTAAACGCATCCTCGAGCTCTTCCCAACTTCCAACAGTATTTTCTGGGAGGCTTTTAAGCCAATGACGGGCTGGCCCTTTGAGCTTGAGGGGTAGGTATTTTATGGCGTGGAGATCATCTCCTCTGGCCATATGTATATGTAGTATATAATCTTCTATCCAGACTCTAGGGTCTGTTGTTCCATCGTAGGCTTCTATGTTTATGGGTTTAAATCCTGCTGGGAATTCATGGTCCAGCACCTCGTCAGTGAAACATAGTGGGTGTGCGGCGCCCCTGTATTTGTGTGTGCCGCTATCATTGGACACTTGACGTGTTGTCTTGCTTCCTCGGTCTTTCTCCTTTGGCCTGTAGATGGATCTGGCTGGGCCAGGTTCGTTGGTTGGTTTATGTGGGGCGCCGCTGTTAGAATTTGGCCTTTCATCTGGCCGTCTATCCAGCCAGGCAGCCTCTTTATTTTTGGACGGTGGGGGCTCTATCGCCTCCTCGTCGAATTCTGGTAGCGGCTTGCGCTTCGGGTAGCTCTTTGATTGGTGGCCATTGCCGTACTTATCTGCGGTTTTGAGCGTTTTGCTCCATCTCATTCTGAGTGTATCTTCCGCTGTTTTGAGCCTCCGTTTTTCCTTCTTTAGGCTTTTTGTTGTGGCGATAAGCCTGCGCTTGAAGAGCTCTTGTTCGACAGGATCCTCAGGTACGACGAATTCGTCATCGTTGAGGCTTACTTCGTCTTCGGAGGGAGGTATATAATTATGATCCTCAACCTCTTCATCTGCCGCCCCCTCATGAGGGCTTGCTTCTGCATCCTCCTGCGCTGAATCTTGCTGGATGGGATTATCTTCGGCATTCTCTGGAGTATTATTGTCTCCTGTGCCGGAATTTCCATTCTTGCTGTGGCGAGATTTAGAGCGGCGCCGCTGACGCCGGCGCTTGGGCTATTTCTTTAAGGAATCTGCCTCTGCTATTCCTTCGCCGTCCCCATTTTTGGGGTATCCACCATGTATACATCATATGACGAGGTGGCCTTCCAGTGCCCTGTGGGCGCTGGTTCGTTTCCGGCATCGTCGTCCATAGCGTCGATGTCTTCGGTGTCATAGTCTAGCATGTCGGTTAGATCGTCGACAGTGGTTACAAAGTGGGTGGTGGGTGGGCTCTAAATTTCTTCGTCGTCCGCATCCCAACCATCCTGGCCATAATCCGGCCAGGACTCTCCTGATAACGAGAGATGCTTTAGTGAATTTAATATATCGCCGAAAGGCGAGCACTGGAAGATGTCCGCGGCGGTGAATTCCATAACCGGCGCCCAATCCGGATTGATTGGTAGGGGCGCTGGAGGTTCGGAGTCCGGCGAGGAGTCCGGCGTCTCGGAATCACGAGTTTTGCAGGGGACAAGATTAGTGTTCGGCTCCATCGCCGTGGATGTTGAAGCCTCCGGGGCGGCGTCTATCCACCGACCCTCGATCTGGGCGATCGGCTCTGGGCTAATGGCCGAAGCGGATCCGTGTGCGGCCACCAAGGCACTGTTTGGCGGCAGAGCTAGATCATGCCCATCGTCACAGTGCGGCGCGCTTGGCTGTGGCTCGAGTCCGTCGAGGATCAAGTCTCCTCGAACATCGGCCGTGAAGTTTAAGCTTCCAAATCTGACCTGACGGCTAGGGGCGTAGCTTTCGATCTGCTCCAGATGGCCATGTGAATTGGCCTGCAGGGCGAAGCCGCCGAATACGAAGATCTGTCCGGGGAGAAAAGACTCACCCTGGTCAGCGTTGCAGGTTGAAGGTGCCATCAAGCCTATCGGTGACGACACAGAGGAACTCTCAATGAAAGCACCAATGTCGGTGTCAAAACCGGCGGATCTCGGGTAGGGGGTCCCGAACTGTGCGTCTAGGCGGATGGTAACAGGAGACAAGGGACACGATGTTTTTTACCCAGGTTCGGGCCCTCTCGATGGAGGTAAAACCCTACTCCTGCTTGATTGATATTGATGATATGGGTAGTACAAGAGTAGATCTACCACGAGATCAAGGAGGCTAAACCCTAGAAGCTAGCCTATGGTATGATTGTATGTTGTGTATGTTGTCGTACGGACTAAAGCCCTCCGGTTTATATAGATACCGGAGAGGGCTAGGGTTACACAGAGTCGGTTACAATAGTAGGAGATCTACGTATCCGTATCGCCAAGCTTGCCTTCCACGCCAAGTAAAGTACCTTCCGGACACGAGCCGGAGTCTTCAATCTTGTATCTTCGTAGTCTTGGAGTCCGGCGGACATTGATAGTCCGGCTGTCCGAACACCCCCTAGTCCAGGACTCCCTCAGAGGTCCTTGTCGAGCTTCGTTACAACGAGGTCCGAATGCAAAACCACCAAGGTTTCTACTAATATCCTTCTCTGCACGACAATTTCCGTATCCGTTTCCCTATCATTGATCCAGAGTCTGATAGTGTTTCTATCCACCTTTCTCGTTATATCACTGCTAGCTATCTTAGGATCCACAAGCCGGCTCGAGAGCTGACTCGTGCTTGTACTTCTTTAGCCTCTACTAGATCTGTCACTGCTCCATCCTATCTGGGATTTATTCCTTATATTCCAGCCAGTTCTAGTTCCCCTGTTTCACCGGTTACTCCTCCGAGTAGCTCGGGCGCCTCGACCATAAATCCTCTCAGTGCTCCTGCTGAGTGGGTTTCACTTATCACTATTCCTGTAGCCCTGATGCTTCACCCTACACCTGCCCCTGAGGGAGAGCCCTTGAGGCAGCGTCATCGTGTTACCTTTAACCTGGAGGTCTCAGCTAACCTCGTCAGTTCAAGATCCGAGTCCGCTTCAGGAGAGGAGCCCGCAGCGCCAGCAAAGCAGTAGAGCTTTTGAGTATTCGCAATCGTTGGGATGATGTACGAGTGTAGTCGTACGAGTCATGAGGTTTCGTTTCATGTATGAGAGTAGTTGAACCTGGCATGTTGTTTATATTTCATGTATGAGTCTATGTATAATTATGTTGGAACTCTATTTTATTTGTTGTATTTTCTTTGGCATTTCGGTTTTCCTCGGGCTTTTGTTGCTAGCTTTCCCCAATTTATTTTGAATCTTTCTCATCTTGGTTGCATTTTCTTGGGAAAAATCATAATAGGATGCCGCGGGGAGGCAGCAGTAGCGACGTTCATGAGGGTACTCCTATTCATCGTTCCGCATGACAGGCAGGACACTCCCCCGAGCCGTACGTTCCACCACTGCCTCCACCGACAAATCCGCCATCCACCAAGCAAATTCTGCGTATGTTTGAGGAAAGACGGAATAATGATCTGATTGAAATATTAAGAAGTGTGCAAGCTATGGTTGGACAGGATGGAAATCAGAACGGTCATCACTCCAAGTTGTCAGATTTTGAAAGGACCAAGCCTCCCAGTTTCAGTCAGGTTATTGACCCCTTGGATGTAGACGATTGGTTGCAAACTATTGAGAGGAAACTTGAGATTGCTCGTACTAAAGAAGGTGATAAGGTTCCATTTGCAACTCATTATCTTGAAGGCGCTGCTGCCATATGGTGGGAAAATGTAAAAGCCATGTGGCCTGCTGATGAAGAAATCACCTAGTCAAAATTCAAGGAACAATTCCGGAAATATCATATCCCTACTGGAATTATGAAGACTAAGCAGCGTGAATTTCTCACGCTCCTCCAAGGAAATCAGTCTATGGGTGAATATTTGCAAAAATTCAATCATCTGTCACGTTACTCCCTATATGATGTGGCAAATGAAGAAAGAAAGATTGACAGATTTCTTGGTGGATTAAACCCACAACTCCGGTATACCCTCAGTATGTTTGATTTCCCAGATTTTCAAACTTTGGTGAACAAGGCTTTCATTGCTGAAAGGGAGCACAAGCTTGTATCGGATAATAGGCCTGCTAATAACAATCACAAGCGCAAGTTTGAGCCAAGAAAGGAAGGGCAACCAGTGCAAAAGGCTCATACCTCGCAACAGACTCAGGTGGAATACAAGCCCAATTGGCAACAGAATGTTAACAGGACCACCACCCAAGTCAAGAATGTCATGACCAACCCAGTGCACGAGGAGTGCCAGCGCAACAATTCTTGCTTCAGTTCTTGGCAAACCGGACATTATGCCAGACAGTGTCCCAAGAACAGCAAGGTGAATGCTCTATTCAGGCCACAAGTCAATTTTATGGTGTCATGCATGAACCAGCAAGACATCACTGGGCACGTTCATCACCTCTCCGCCGATGAAGCCCAAGAGAACCCCGAAGTCATCATTGGTATGTTTTTTGTTAATAACATACCTGCAATGATTTTATTTGACTCTAGGGCTTCCCACTCTTTTATTTCTCGGATTTTTGTTGCCCAAAACAAATTTCCTTGTTCGCTTTTGGGCAAGAATATTGATGGTACAAACCCCTGGATCCTTAATCAGGAGCAATCTGGTCTGCTGTAATCTGGAAGTCAATATCAACGGAGTCTGTTTTCCAACTTCTTTGATAATTATTGAGTCTGCTAAGTTGGATGTTATCTTGGGTATGAATTGGCTGACTCATTATCAAGTATACATAAATTGTGCGACCCGAGAAGTCACTTTGACCAGTCAGAAGGTGCAGGCTACCAAATTATATGCTCGCAGAAGTATACCCAAGAAAGAAATGGTTTTCACTGTTGTGGCTGAATTGGAATTAATTCCTGTGGTCAGTGAGTTTCCTGATCTATTTCCAGAAGAACTGCCATGCATGCCACCATATCGAGAGCTTGAGTTTGCAATAGATCTTGTACCCGGAACCGCACCGTTATACAAGAAGTATTACTGAATGCCCTCATCAGAATTAGCGGAACTAAAGAAACAACTTGAAGAAATGCTCCAAAAAGGATATATCCGCCCCAGCTCTTCACCATGGGGATCACCTGCTATCTTCGTGGACAAAAGGGATGGCAGCCTCCGCATGTGTGTGGATTACCGTCAGCTGAATGATGTGACAATCAAAAATAAATATCCGCTGCCAACGATTGATGACCTGTTTGATCAGCTCAGTGGTGCCAAGGTATTCTCCAAGATTGATGTACGGACAGGATATCATCAGCTCAAGATTAAAAAGGAAGATATTTCTAAGACCGCATTCACCACTCGATACGGTCTTTATGAATATACAGTTATGTCCTTTGGTCTCACCAACGCCCCTGCCTGCTTCATGCATATGATGAACAAAGTATTCATGGACTTCCTTGATAAGTTCGTGGTAGTCTTCATCGATGACATACTTATTTACTCAAGAAATGAAGAAGGTCACAAAGAACACCTCCGAGCAATGTTACAACGACTCCGCGACCATCAGCTATACGCCAAATTCAGTAAATGCGAATTTTTGCTTATGCAAGTTGGATTTCTTCGACATGTGCTATCCGCCGAAGCTATAGCCGTGGACCCGAGCAAAGTAAAGGATGTGCTCGATTGGTTGCCGCCCACAATCGTATCTCAGATCCGGAGTTTTCTTGGATTATCCAGATATTACCGTCATTTCATTGAAGGATTTTCCAAGATTGCTAAACCCATGACGGAGCTATTAAAAAAGGATAAGAAGTTCGAATGGACTAAGGACTGTGAGAAGAGTTTCAATGAGCTAAAGATATGGCTGACGACCGCACCTGTGTTGACTCTTCCAGATATCTACCGCAGTTTTGATGCGTACTACGACGCCTCCAGACAAGTACTTGGATGCGTACATATGCAAGACGACAAGGTAGTAGCATATGCATCACGACAGCTACGACCCCACGAGGGAAATTATCCTACTCATGATCTGGAATTGGCCACGGTGGTACATGCTATAAAAATTTGGAGACACTATCTCATCGGGAAGAGGTGCCAAATTTTTACCAATCACAAAAGACTCAAGTATATATTTACTCAGCCAGATTTAAATCTCCGTCAACGAAGATGGCTTGAGTTAGTCAAGGATTATGACCTTGGAATAAATTACCAGCCGGGTAAGACCAACGTGGTTGCCGATGCACCCAGTCGAAAGCCTGTCAGCCTAAAAGTCATATTGAAATCCTTGCCTCCTGAACTTCAAGAGGAGATTGCTCAGCTTAACCTGGTCATAGTTGATGCTGGCCTTGCTAATATCTTGGAAGTTACCCCCACACTTGAGGAAGAGATCCGCAAGGCCCAACTAGCTGACACCGTTGTACAGAAACGTGCCAAGATTATTTTAGCAGGACAGACTTCAGATTTCTCGAAGGATCAGTGTGGTACCCTCCGCTTCCGTGCAAGGATTTGTGTACTCAATCAAGCAGATTTGAAGAAGAAAATCTTATCAGAAGCACATGAATCCTCGTATTCTATTCACCCTGGAGGTACGAAAATGTATGAAGACCTTCGAAAAATATTCTGGTGGGATGGAATGAAGAAAGACATTGCTTATTTTGTGGCCTATTGTGACATATGCAACAAGGTGAAGGCAGAGCATCAGAAGCCAGCCGAACTTCTCCAACCGCTGCCAGTTTCACAATGGAAATGGGATGATGTCTGCATGGATTTGATCATAGGACTACCTAAGACTCAGCGAGGCAATGATGCAATCTGGGTCATAGAGGAAACCTTAACCAAGGTTGCTCACTTTATCCCGATTAGAACCACATATCGAGCGGATCAACTTGCACAACTATATTTATTCAGAATAGTCAGTCTGCATGGAGTACCCCGAACCATCACTTCTGACCGAGGTTCACTTTTTACCTCTGCTTTTTGGTCACGTCTCCATCAAGCCTTAGGGACAGCGCTGAAATACAGTACCACTTATCATCCTCAGACTGATGGACAGATAGAGTGGGTAAACCAAATACTCGAAGATATGCTGCGAGCTTGTGCTTTGGCCCAAGGATCTAAATGGGAAGACTGTCTGTCGTATGTTGAGTACTCGTATAACAACAGCTTCTAGACCAGTTTAAAATGTCACCGTATGAGGCTTTGTATGGCCGTAAGTGCCGCACTCCTTTAAATAGGTCTCATACTGGAGATAGCCGCGTTTTCGGAACCGATCTCATGATGGAAGATAAGAAACAAGTTAAGGAAATCGGAGACAGATTGCAATTGTCCAAATCTCGATAGAAGAGTTATTATGATCCAAAACACCGACAAATCAGTTTTGAACCCGGAGAACACGGATACCTCCGAGTCACTCCTATTGAAGGAATCAAGAGATTCTAGACTCATGGAAAGTTGTCACCCAGATTTATTGGTCCATTTCCCATTATGTCACGAGTGGGTACTGTTGCATATCAGTTGGAACTACCCCCTGAATTGTCGGACGTGCACAACATGTTTCATGTTTCACAGTTGAGGCGATGCATATCGCCGCCTGAGAAAAAGACTGCTATGACTGAAATAGAGCTGGCAAAGGATTTAACATACGAAGAGAGGCCGGTTAGAATTTTGGATCAGATGGAAAGGGTCACCCATAGTAAAGCAATGAAGTTCTACAAAGTCAAGTGGGAACATCATATAGAGTCAGAATCAACATGGGAATGGGAAGAATTTCTAAAGGCACATTATCCAGAATGGTTTTCCCAAGAAACCGAATCTCGAGGATGAGATTCATTCTAAGTGGGGGAGGTTTGTGACAGCCTGGTTTTTGCCGTTTTCTTTTTGCTTGTTTTTCAGTTGGTTTGAATTTGAAATTTGGAGTTTTGAGTCTTTTCATATGGACTTAACCACTAGGGTACCCCTTAGCATTCACCCAAGTGCCTCATTTCCCTCTCTAACTATCATTCCCTCTGTGGTTCACTTCAAAATATTATATTTAATATTTTTCATAAATGAAAAATATTCATTTCTTTCTCTTAAACCCTAGCTAGCTCAATGTGCTCCAAAGCAACCCCAACTTTTCTTGACCATAAAAATCTGAGAAAATTCTCAATTATTCTTTGAACCCTAGGGCACCTTCTTGGGCAAAAATATTTCATCCCTTTTTGGAATATTTTGGCTACAGAAAATATCTTTTGTTCTGGACAGAAATGGTAGTTTCTAAAGCAACAACCATTTTACTTGCTCCATGTGGCTGATTTTTCTTGTGCATCATCACCTTAGTAGATGATTGCTAGCCTCCAAAGCCCAGCTCCCAACTCCTAGTAGTTTGACCATAGTAAGCTTTCAAAGTTACTGTCCAGAAACTTACCTGGCATGTGAAATATTTTCTACTGCACCCGAGACCAAACCCAAGTGTGGTAACCACTAAAAATACCACGAACAACAGGCCAGACATGAACTTTGGACTTAGGTTGTCCTGAGGGCAAAGTTCACATCGTGACCGCGTTCGTCCAGGAGTGCAGGCACGCAGCCGAAGTGCTCTGAGTGCCGTCGAGCGCTCTGTTGTGCGCGTGCTCGCTTCCCCGCCTGCCTAAGCATGCCAAACTTCGCCACAATCCTCGTCCAAGCCCCCTTAACTCCTCCCTGGCGCTCGCCGACGCCGGAGCTCGCAGCAGCGAGCACGGGCGTGGTCCGGCCAACGTAATAGTGTGGTGCGCACTATGCTCGTCGTCACCCCAAGTGCCCCTGTGATCGTTCTCATTCGCCCACAGTCCCCGCATGAGCTGCGTCGCCTTCTCCCCCTCTCACTGACGTCGTTCGTCACCGGGCACCGTGTCCAGGTGTCCACCGGCGGAGCCCAATCGCCCCTCGATGATCGGTTATAAATAGAACCCTCGCCAGCCTCCTCGAGCACCATCCACCACTCCAACACACTCCACGATCTTGTAGAAGCCGTAGCCCAGCCGGGCAGGCCGGCGGCCGCCGTCCCCGAGGTCGAGCTCGCCGGCGATCCCCTCGGGTCGTCTCCGCGGTTCCAACCCCTCCCAAGCCTGGGCAATCCTTCCAGGGCCTCCGCCGCTCGTTGGTGGTGCTGTTCTGCCTGGTTGGAGCCCCTGGAGTCGCCATCGTCTTCCTCTCCGGAGACCTGTGCTCTCTGCCTCCACTAGAGAGGTTGATTCTGACGCCGTCCGACCAACCCTAGCTACTCTACGGGTACGGGCAGGTGCGCCTCTGTCTCCTCTCTCGATCCCTACCTCTCGTTTTGGCCAAGAAGCCCTCATCAACGGCGTGTGCTCCGGCAAAGCTGCGCCATCTTCTGTTTCCTTCTCCCTCTCCCCGTCACCTGACTAGAGGGGCCCGCTAGTCAGCCACTCAGTACGCGCGTGAAGCGGTACAAGTGGTGGCGCCCCGAGGCTTTACGCCTTCGACGTCACCCCCCCCTCTGTTTTTATTTAAATTCAAATTTCAATTTATCCAGAGAGCTTCAACAGCCAATACTTATTAACCATAAGTCCAAATGAATTGATTCTTTTTGCTGTGTTCTTTATACAGCAGCTCACCAAAGATGAGATTTTTCTATGTTGTCTAGATTTTCTGGTGAATTTCAGAAGGGTTCTTGATGTTTTCTTTTTGTGTATTTAAATAATTTCAGAGGGCTTGTCTTGAGGATCACCAGGAGGCTTGTGAACCTCATCTGCACTAAGGCAAGCCACAACAACATTTTCATGGTGCCATTACAATATTTGTGATTTTCTTACTTGAACAAATGATTTTATCCATGTGTTTAAATCATTATTATGTTATTTATATTCTGTTAATTTCTTGTTTTAGTTAATATGCTTGATTCACAGAAAGTTTGAAGTTAACTTAGTTGTTAAAGAAACTAGGATTTATTTTTGGGTGATGAAAGAATAATATGGTTATGGATATAAATAATTAGTGGAGTTATTTGCTTGCATGAGTAAAAATGGTAAAATTTGCTAGAAAAGATTATGTTTAAAGTGAGGTTTAATCTTGACTAGAGAAGTGTCATGAGTTGTGGATGTTATGTTTAGTGTAGATATGTTTGACTCAGTCATTTCCGTTAATATGTGATGCATATGTTAGTGTTGCATTTCATGGCATACTATGACACTGGTTATTTTCACGTTAAGTTGAACCTGATAATAACTCAACTTGAATATATTGTTGACCGGGTCATGGTGCCACTGAATCGAGTTTTTCCCAGTGCAACCACATTTGCCTTTATGGGAAGGCCTTTATTTGGTCCGTTGTCATGCCTCTGGTCGGTGCCTCCAACGAGGGAAGGTTATGGGCGTGCGGTACCCTGGCCCGGTAAGCAGACATAACCTTGTGTGCCCGTTGTTGAGTTTATGGTACCGGGTCCCCGTGTGGGATCGTTTATGTTTTGGCCACTACGGTGGTTGTTGTGTCTTTGTTAGACATGGGGCCACCTAGAACTAGCACAGTGGGGAGTGGCTGAGAGGGTGTCATGGCAATGGAGGGGTTTCTTCGGAATGCCGTTGATCCACCCGAATAGGAGTGCGAGGCCATGGGTTCCGTGGTGTGGGTACAATGCGCTACCTGTGCAGAGTGTATTAATCTATCGATAGCCGAGTCCACGGTTACGGACATGCTCGGAAGTAGTTCACACCATGGGTCAATGTTTAATAAATCTTGCACACTAAGAACTTTGCACTATTGATGATGGCGGAAAGGTCATCTTGTTGTTTTAGACCAAGTGTTGGTCGTGGTTGTCATCGCCGGAAGGATCACCGTTTAAGACCAAACATCGGTCGTGGTTGTGATCGCCGGAAAGATCATGAGATATTTCTAGTTAATACCTTGAGGTTGGTATGTTTGTGATCCAAGAGTGATCAGCACTGGTAAGCCAGTCCGAGAGATTTTTCTCTCAGGACCTCAAACAGTCTGATCTTTGTGCTCAATGTCATCCCTGGATCAGTAATGCTGACACCACACAGTACTTGGAGGATTTATAACAGAGTAGCAATCACACACTTATTACATCGAATGTCTCAAAAGAGAACTTATTGAAATAAATATGGCTTAAGGCCATCTAAAACGATAACAGCGGAAGGCTTGGAAGATAAGCGAGTCCATCAACTCCAACGGCATCACTGAGTATAGAACCACGACCTAAAAGCACCTTACTCATCATCTGAAAAGTCTGCAACATGAAACGTTGCAGCCTGAAAACGGGTCAGCACATGGCATATGCTGGCAATGTAACACATAGAGAGTAACAATGGAGATAGGCTATACTACATGCATATTTGGCTGGTGGTAAAAGCTCTATGGTTACAGTTTTTGCATAAAGCCAATTTTTCCCTACTGCAAAGGAATAAATTCATTTAACTATCATGGTGGTTGTTAAACATTGGGAATGGTTGACAGCATTCTCAATCCCAATTAAAAGTACTCATTAAAACCCAACAATATTAATTATAGTAACATGATGAGATTCACAGGAAAATCAAGTACTAGATACTCAGGATGTCCTTAACCGGGGACACGGCTAACCATGATTAGTTTATACACTCTGCAGAGGTTTGCGCACTTTTCCAACAAGACTCGATCGCCTCCGTTTGATTCCTCGCACTACATGATGTTTGAGAAACGGATGACCAAGACATAGTCTTTCGGAAGCACTAGCACCTTACATGTGGGTAGACCGGTACACCTCCTTTCCCCTACATCTGCTAGTCTACCCGTAAGAGTTCGCACAACTTAGTCAACTATGCCAGAGCCCATAATGGCTTGTGGCCGCACACGTAAGTTTCTAATTTGAATAATCTCATGATCCCTTTGAGCCTGTGTGGCGGTCCAAAGAAATACAGGAAAGTGCTGCTAGAAAACAGGTGCCTCAATCCACCCAGATGTGTATTCAAGTTGCCACCTTAAATAAACCATTGTTTAACAATATCACATCTGTCATGGATATTCACTCACCCAATCCTCGTCTACTAGCATAGCATGGCATAATAAGCAAACACAGAAGTAACTCCCAAAGGTTTGATAATAAAACAGGTAATAGGTACTACCTCATCTACTTCCCATCCCACAATTTAATTAGATCCTAATCATGCAATGTTTGAGGATAGATCTAATGCATAAAAACTGGGTAGTAGAAAGGTATGATCAAGTGTTACTTGCCTTGCTGATGATCCGCGAGACCTAGAGACTCGAAGTAACAGGCGGCGCACTCCGGGTATTCTATCGCAGACAAACAAAAAGGCTTACAATAAGTACTCATCTAATGCATAGGTAAAACTCGAACAAAAGATCCAACCAGAATGTTCAACTTAAGAACTCCGGTTTGCAAAAAGAATCTACTCAAATAAAGCAAAAACTTGTGTATTTCAGAAAGAGGGTTTCGAGACGAAACTCCAAGCGCTTGAATCGCCTGATTCCGATAAACGAGCGAAAAGTTATACTAGATCGAAAATCGGATCAGAAATCGCGATCAGAAAATAATCGCGGAAAATCCGAGAAAAAGAAAAACGACGCACAGATTAACGAACGAACGTTCATTAATCTAACGAATCTGACGAAAAGCGTTCGCTAAGACCAACTAACAGACGAACGTCCGCTAATTAACCTAAACCGAAAGAAAACCGAAAACTAAAATAAAAACGAATCTAAAAAAACTGAAAAAAAACCGAAAAGAAAAACCACCCGGTTTTTAAGAAAACCGGCGGCACGCGATTCGAGGCGGCGGTGAACCTCGGGACGCGGGGCGGCGGGGCGGCAGCTCCGGCGGCGGCGGCGGCGCGGCTGGCGGCGGCGGATCTGACGCGTTAGGGTTAGGGTTTCGGGTGGACCGGCGGCTCGAGTGGGCTAGGGCGGCGGCGGGCGATCTGGCGGGCTGGGCGGCGGGGTCCCGCGCTTTATAAAGCGCCCCAGAGCGGAGTCCCCCTCGGTAGAAAAACAAAAAGAAATACTAAACGGACTCCAAAAATCCTGAAATAAATTTTCCCCGACTTCTAAAATCAAGCCGGACTAGATGAACATTTATTTGGGGCCTAAATGCAATTTTAAAAAACGCGCATTTTTCCTAAATTCAAGTAAAAATCGAAAAACTCCAAAATAAATCTTATTTGATTTTTTATTAAATCTTCATTATTTCTTTATTTTGGGAAAGTCATTTTATTCCCTCTCCGAATTTTTGGTAGTAGAAATAATTGAAGATAAAATAAATAAAATCAATGATCCTATTTTCAAAATTTGGGAAAACCCCCAATTATGAATATAACGAAATCTCCAACTCTCTCCGAGGGTCCTTGAGTTGCGTAGAATTTCTAGGATCGAGCCAACAATGCAATAAAAATATGATATGCAGGATGATCTATGTATAATTTCCAATTTATTTCGGGATTTTTGGAGTCCGTTTAGTATTTCTTTTTATTTTTCTACCAAGCGTAATGTTTTTTAAAAAAAACGCGCTAACCGACTCTGGGCCGTACCCGAGCGGGACTCCGCTCGGGGGCGCTTTATAAAGCGCGGGACCCCGCCGCCCCAGCCCGCCAGATCGCCCGTCGCCGCCCCAGCCCACTCGTGCCGCCGGCCCACCCGAAACCCTAACCCTAACCCGCTAGATCCGCCGCCGCCAGCCGCCCGACGGCGCCGCCGCCGGAGTCGCCGCCCCGCATCCCGAGGTTCGCCGCCTCCTCGAATCGCGTGCCGCCGGTTTTCTTAAAAACCGGGCGGTTTTTCTTTTTGGTATTTTTCGGTTTTTTTAGATTCGTTTTTATTTTAGTTTTCGGTTTTTTTTGTTTAGGTTAATTAGCGGACGTTCGTCCGTTAGTTCGTCTTAGCGAACGCTTTTCGTCAGATTCGTTAGATTAACGAACGTTCGTTCGTTAATCTGTTCGTCGTTTTTCTTTTTCTCGGATTTTCCGCGATTATTTCCTGATCGTGATTTCTGATCCGATTTTCGATTTATTATAAATTTTCGCTCGTTTATCGGAATCAGGCGATTCAAGCGCCTGGAGTTTCATCTCGAAGCCCTATTTATGAATAATCTACTTACACAAGTTTTTGCTTCTATAAAATTTGACTTAGATCTAGATTAGTAAAACGAAGCTGTTTTCTTTCGCTGTTTGACTTTCGTTGCTTTATTTGAGTAGATTCGTTTTGCAAACCGGAGTTCTTAAGTTGAACATTCTGGTTGGATCTTTTGTTCGAGTTTTACCTATGCATTAGATGAGTACTTATTGTAAGCCTGTTTGTTTGTCTGCGATAGAATGCCCGGAGTGCGCCGCCTTTTACTTCGAGTCTCTAGGTCTCGTGGATCATCAGCAAGGCAAGTAACACTTGATCATACCTTTCTACTACCCAGTTTTTATGCATTAGATCTATCCTCAAACATTGCATGATTAGGATCTAATTAAATTGTGGGATGGGAAGTAGATGAGGTAGTACCTATTACCTGTTTTATTATCAAACCTTTGGGAGTTACTTCTGCGTTTGCTTATTATGCCATGCTATGCTAGTAGACGTGGATTGGGTGAGTGAATATCCATGACAGATGTGAGATTGTTAAACGATGGTTTATTTAAGGTGGCAACTTGAATACACATCTGGGTGGATTGAGGCACCTGTTTTCTAGCAGGACTTTCCTGTATTTCTTCGGACCGCCACCCAGGCTCAAAGGGATCATGAGATTATTCAAACTAGAAACTTACATGTGCAGCCACAAGCCATTATGGGCTCTGGCATAGTTGACTAAGTTGTGCGAACTCGTAAGGGTAGACTAGCAGATGTAGGGGAAAGTAGGTGTACCAGTCTACCCACATGTAAGGTGCTAGTGCTTCCGAAAGACTATGTCTCGGTCATCCGTTTCTCAAACATCATGTAGTGCGAGGAATCAAACGGAGGCGATCGAGTCTTGTGGGAAAAGTGCGCAAACCTCTGCAGAGTGTATAAACTAATCATGGTTAGCCGTGTCCCCGGTTATGGACGTTTTGAGTATCTAGTACTTGATTATCATGTGAATCTCATCATGTTACTATAATTAATATTGTTGGGTTTTAATGAGTACTTTTAATTGGGATTGAGAATGCTGTCAACCATTCCCAATGTTTAACAACCACCATGATAGTTAAATAAATTTATTCCTTTGCAGTAGGGAAAAATTGGCTTTATGCAAAAACTGTAACCATAGAGCTTTTACTACCAGCCAAATATGCATGTAGTATAGCCTACCTCCATTGTTACTCTCTATGTGTTACATTGCCAGCATATTCCATGTGCTGACCCGTTTTCGGGCTGCAACGTTTCATGTTGCAGACTTTTCAGACGACGAGTAAGGTGCTTTTAGGTCGTGGTTCAATACTCAGTGATGCCGTTGGAGTTGATGGACTCGCTTATCTTCCAAGCCTTCCGCTGTTATCGTTTTAGATGGCCTTAAGCCATATTTATTTCAATAAGTTCTCTTTTGAGACATGCGACGTAATAAGTGTGTGATTGCTACTCTGTTATAAATCCTTCAAGTACTGTGTGGTGTCAGCATTACTGATCCAAGGATGACACTGAGCACAGAGATAAGACTGTTTGAGGTCTGGTCGCTACAAGGTGGTATCAGAGCACACGCTGACTATAGGACACGGCCACTAAGCTTAAGCCCTAGATCACTACTCTTCTTCTCATTTCTGACTCCTCACCTTTTCTATTCTTTAGGATGGCGGATGCAAGGATCAAGTTCGCGCAACCAGATGAGAATTCACCTTTTGGATGTCACTTGAAGGAAGCCGCTAGATACCTGAACATAGGAGTACCAAGCTTCACTGGAACCTTCAACGCCACTTTACTCGAAGAGGAGCGCTGGAAGATTCAAGTCTACATTCCAGGAAGGACGTTTGCACCAATCACGGAACCAATAGAGTTTACCTTTGATGCACCAACATGGAACCTAGGAAAAAGCATGTCAGCTCACATCGCCATGGGATGAATTGGAGAAGTTTACTACGGCGATCTCAAGAATACTATCTACCAGATTTGTGGGCGCCGAGATGAGCATTGGGAGATGATCGCCACCAGGAGGGACAGATCAATCGCAGCTTATATCCAGGAGTTAAATCAACACATCCAATGCCAGGAGAACCAGATGTGCGCAGATATGGAGGAGCTATAGAAGGCTATGACCAGGATCAAGGAGTTAGAAGCAGAACTCAAGGCTACGCGTAAAGACTATATGGAAGAAATCGTTGCTCTAGTAAGACAGAACGGTGACCTTAAGGAGAAGATTGGAGTATTCATGGGAGGTTCAGCACCCAAAAGAGAAGAGGATGAACCTACCTATCCAGATAATTATATCATCATCGACGACACCGACTCGGATCCCTACGACAGCGATGATGACTATGTTGATGAAGCTGGAGCAGATATCATGGAATCTGCATCGGAGCAGTTTTCTAGTTGACCACCATAACAGTAGTAGAATTTTCCACCATTTAACTAGTTTTAGTCCAAGCACTTTTGTAACGATAGTTAGACTGTTGTATGCCCTTGTTTGAATTGATTGGAATGATATTGTGTGTTTGTCTCATGTGCATATGGGTAGTGTTTTCTCACTAGACCTCATTCTATTCTTAACTCTTCCCTTAAACCCTCAGATGCCTTCGAGACGCGACCCCGAGTTTGTTTTCCCGCCAGAGATCACTCAGTTGATTCAGCAGCAGAATACCTTGATTCAAACATTGGTACAGTACCAAGGCAACAACAACAACAACCCACCACCACCACCACATGTTGACCATCTGGCACGTTTCTTAAGGTTGAATCCGCCAGTGTTTTCCAGTAGCACCGAGCCGATAGTAGCAGATGATTGGCTCCGTAAGATAGGGAGGGAGTTGACCACTGCAGGATGCACAGATGGAGAGAAGGTGAAGTTTGCCGCGCATCAGCTTGACGGACCCGCAGCAGCATGGTGGGAGAATTTTACAGCCACTTACCCTGTAGACACTGTCACATGGAATCAGTTTCAGCAAGCATTTCGTACTGCCCATGTTTCAGCAGGAGCTATGGCCATGAAGAAGCGTGAGTTTCGCAACTTACGCCAAGGAGGACGGACAGTAGGCCAGTATGTGGATGATTTTAGTAAGCTAGCACGTTATGCCCCAGATGACGTTGCTACGGATGCAGCTAAGCAGGAGAAGTTTCTAGAAGGACTGAATGATGAGCCGAGCATGCAGTTGATGGTAGCCACTTTCAATAACTACCAGGAGTTAGTAGACCGTGCTCTTATGATTGAAGGGAAGTAGCAGCAGATTGATAATCGTAAGAGGAAGTATGCACAGTGGAATTATAATTCTGGAGCTCAGTAGAAGCCACACTTTACCCCAAAGTCAGGAGGACATTTTCAGCATACTCATGGAGGAGGCAGCTCGCACAATCACAATGGCACAAAGAATGGGAACGGGAATGGAGGAAGCAATGGACAAAGCCGCACCACCCCGTCAACACCATCCAAAGCAGACCTGAGCCATATCACCTGTTATAAGTGCCGCAAGACGGGGCATTATGCAAATGATTGCCCAGAAGGCCAAAATGGAAATGGCAATGGAAGCTCAGGAAAGAAGCCAAACCCTTTCAATAGGGGGCAAGTGAACCACGTTACCGTGGACGAGGTTGAAGCTCAGCCAGACGTAGTAATAGGTAAGTTTTTGGTTAAGGCATTTACTGCAGTTGTTCTTTTTGATACTGGTGCATCGCATTCATACATATCAAGGGGATTTGTGAATAAGTTTAGCCTGCCCACTAAGACTCTTAAGACACCCATGCTAGTAAGTTCACCGGGAGCTGAGTTTATGGTTAGTCAAGGATGCTTCCAGGTGCCGTTGAGTATAGGAAGGCATGTTTTCCCCACGGATTTGATTATATTGGAATCCCAAGGATTGGATGTAATTCTTGGTATGGATTGGCTGTCGATGTACGGAGGAAACATTGATTGCGCCAGTAAGACAATTTTGCTTACAATGCCAGAAGGGATAAGGATCAAGTATGTATCACGACATGAGCCGAGGAGAGCAGATGTAAATTCATTATCAGGTGTTGTGCAGGAAGAAGTACCAGTGGTAAGGGATTTCCCCGATGTATTTCAAGAAGAGTTGCCAGGCATGCCACCAGATAGAGACATTGAGTTCTTCATTGAGCTACTGCCAGGCACTGGGCCTATATCCAAGAGACCGTACAGGATGCCAGCCCAAGATTTGGAGGAAATTAAGAAGCAGATTAAGGAGTTATTGGATAAAGGTTTTATTCGACCAAGTTCTTCGCCTTGGGGATCGCCAGTACTTCTAGTGGAGAAGAAGGATGGATCGTTAAGAATGGTTGTTGATTATCGCGGATTGAATGAAGTAACCATTAAGAACAAGTACCCGCTACCGATGATTAATGATCTGTTTGATCGGTTGCAAGGAGCTAAGGTGTTTTCCAAGATCGATTTGCGATCAGGGTACCATCAGTTGAAGATTCGGGAGCAAGATATACCAAAGACAGCTTTTACCACCAGGTACGGGTTGTATGAGTATACATTTATGTCATTTGGTCTGACTAACGCCCCAGCCTATTTTATGAACATGATGAACAAGGTGTTTATGGAGTTTTTGGATAAGTTCGTCGTAGTGTTCATTGATGATATCTTGGTTTACTCGAAGAATGAAGAGGAACACAAGGAACACTTGCGATTAGTACTCGAGAAGCTCAGGGAACATCAGCTATAGCCAAGTTCAGCAAGTGTGAGTTTTGGTTGGAGGAAGTTGGATTTCTCGGACATGTTATATCCGGAGAAGGTATCGCAGTAGACCCCACTAAAGTAGTCACTGTGACAAACTGGGAAGCACCAACCACAGTTGGAGAGATCAGGAGTTTCCTTTGACTCACAGGATACTACCGAAGATTCATTGAAAATTTCTCGAAGATTGCGAAGCCTATGACAGAGTTGTTGAAGAAGGATACTAAGTTCATATGGACTGAGGAGTGTGAGGCTAGTTTCCAAGAGTTGAAGAAACGTTTGGTTACCTCACCAGTGTTGATCCTGCCGGATCAGACAAAGGACTATGAAGTGTATTGTGATGCTTCACGTAGAGGACTTGGAGCAGTGCTTATGCAGGAGGGTAGAGTTGTTTCGTATGCTTCACGACAGCTTAAGCCCCATGAGTTGAACTATGCTACTCATGATTTGGAGTTAGCAGCCGTAGTGCATGCACTGAAAACGTGGAGACATTGTCTCATTGGAAACCATTGTGAGGTGTACACGGATCACAAGAGTTTGAAGTACATCTTCACGCAGAAGGAGTTAAATCTCAGGCAGAGGAGATGGTTGGAGCTTGTTAAGGATTATGATATGAGATTGCATTATCACCCCGGGAAGGCTAACGTTGTAGCAGACGCGTTGAGCTGCAAGAGCCATGTCAATACTCTAATGACGGGAGAAATACCCAAGGAGTTAGCCGAGGACCTTCGAGAGCTATGTTTGGAGATAGTTCCGAGAGGCTATGTAGCAGCATTGGAGATTCAGTCTACGTTGATGGATAAAATCAGAGAAGCTCAAAAGGCAGATACGGAGGTTGCCACTATTGAGGAACGGATGAGCAAAGGAAAGGCTAAGGGAT
Organism: Triticum timopheevii; assembly: GCA_963921465.1. Taxonomy (NCBI): domain Eukaryota; kingdom Viridiplantae; phylum Streptophyta; class Magnoliopsida; order Poales; family Poaceae; genus Triticum; species Triticum timopheevii. Next base: position 237,500,320 of record OY997266.1, on the reverse strand, counting down.
TTCGTGAGGATGAGTACGATACCCTATGATTTGAGGACCGTGTTTATGTGCCCAACAACCTGGAGATCAGGAAGTTGATTCTGCAAGAGGCACATGATTCACCATATTTGTTCCACCCCGAAAATACAAAGATGTATTTGGATTTGAAGGAAACATTCTGGTAGACCGGAATGAAGAAGGATATCGCAGAGTATGTAGCAGTTTGTGATGTTTGTCAGAGGGTGAAAGCAGAACATCAGAAGCCAGCTGGATTGTTGCAGCCATTGCCTATACCCGAATGGAAGTGGGACAAACTAGGCATGGTGTAACACCCCAAAAATTTAACCAGGTTTTAGTTATTAAAATTTTGCCAAGAGTTTAAAATTTTTGCCTGCAAGAATATCTCTGTTGATTTCAAAACTTTTCTTTTAATATTAAGGAATTTTTCCCAAGTGGATCCTTCCAAAACATATTGGACTTATATGCCCTCTCATTTAAAAACATCTCTCAATCAGTAGATTTATTTATTAAATTATTTCACCCTGAGCTTTATTCATAAAATGACTTGTTTTAAGTTTTGAAGCTCTTTTTGAACTACAACCATTTGTTAAATTTAACTAAAAATCCAACCAAAATTTGGAGATGTCATGTGATGTCTCTAAATCACTTTTGTTTGCAATAATATATTTAATTCATTACATATGTTGAGTGCTACACCTGTTTTCCTTCTCTGGTCCAGTGGACAGTTTTGCACTACAACCCTTTTAAATATTTGTTTCTAGCTTCCACCAAAATTTTGGGATATCAGTAGGAGCATATCATTCCATTATATGCAAAAATCCAGGGTTTGTTCTTTGAAAATTTTGAGTGAAACAACCTCATCTTCATTCTGGTCCAACATGATGGTTTGTACAGCAACCATATTGTTTCTTGCTCTTTAGCCCTTGATTCTTTCTCCTACTTGTAGTCCTCCATGTTAAACTCCTAAGTCCAGGAGCATGCAACCATTGGCATATTTTTTGTTCAGGAAATAATGCCCTTCACCTCCTATCCAGATTTGAAGTTCTGCAAAACTTGCACTAGCAAGTTTATGCTTTTCACCAACTAACCTCACCACCCTCTTGTGCATCCAAAGAGACTTCAAATCTGGAAGATTTGGCCACTCCAAGAAAAGCCTAAGTGCCTGTGGCATTTTGTCAAACACCTGGAGTGCATGGTCAGAATTGACATGAATTGTTGTTGGCATTGTGAACTTGGTCTCCTGACCAAACCACCTTGTCCTCTGAGCTTCACTCTATCAACAACCTAGCTCTGTTGCTTGCCACCCTCACCTGTGACCTGTAGCATGCCAAGGCATTGTGTCGAACACCTTCAGTGTGTGCTCTGGGCGCGCCCAGAGCGGGCGTTTTGCACGTGCGTGCGCTCGGGTCTCCGCGTCACGCCCCGGCCCTTGCTCGCCTACAGAGCCGCACCCCCCAACCTCATCCGCTCGCAGGAACCAGCCAACCCACCCTGGCAGCCTATAGCACCGCCGACAGAGCTTTTGGCGGCACACCGGTGGCCGCAACGCGCCTCTGCCGCGGTCGGCGCCGCCAAAGCCACCCGGGCTCGCCACCTGCCCCAAGGAACAGCGCAAGCTTATCCCCCACTCGTCGGCTAGCTCCCGTCGTCGCCATGACGCCCTGACGCTACAGGGAGGCGGTTCGCCGTCGTCCTTATCGCCGGCCGCCGCGGAACCGCCTTGCCTCGCCTATATAAGGACCCCCGAGCTCGCCAAACCCTCAAGAAAAACTCTCTCACCCTCTCGCGGACCCTCCCGTAGCAGTAGAAGGACCGGAGATGGTCGTCTTCTTCCTCTCCGGCAACTACGGCCGCCGCCACTGCTTCGTTCACTCCGGCGCCACCAGGGCCTCCCCCTCCCTACACTCTACACCAGGAGCTTACTCTCCCTCCTGTGAACAGACCCCCCTACTCGATTTGGTTCGGGAGCCATCGCCGCCACAAAACCACTTCGCCACCGAAGCCTCCTCCGCCGCGAAGCTCGCCGCCGGCAGCTCCCTCCGTCCCCACCTACCTGACGACCACCAGGAGGACCGCCCTGGAGTGGCAGATCCATCCCCGCCCTCGGGGCCCCGTGAGGAGCCACCAGTCGCCGGCGACGATCGCCGAAGCTCCGCCTCCGCTCGGGACAGAGGAAGGAGAGGGAAAAAAGACTAGTCAAACCTGACTAGTGGGCCCCCTGGACCCACTGTCAGCGACCCCGCACCTGTCCACGTGGGATTAAGTGGAAGCATAAACTCCCCAGTACGTTTTCCCTGCACCGAAAGCATATTCTGTCCGAAGCGTTTTCTTTTATATCTTTATTTTAGAAACAGATTTGACCAAAACTTTGACCAGCTGTAACTTTTTAAATATAAGTCCAAATCAATTGATTCTTTTTCCTACCTCTCTCAAATATTGTCTAGTTTATTTTAAGATTTATTTGAAAAAATTTCAGAACAACTTTTTGTGCTGTTTTTATTTTGTGTGTTAATTCATTTATATTGCTAAAATAGGATTTTTGAAGAGAGGAGAAATATTTCAAGAGTTTGAAATGCACCCTGCCTTCCCGTGACCTGAAGGCAAGCATTCTGAACCCCGGCATAATATTTTTGTGTGTTCGGTAACACGTTTATAACATCACCTCACCTTGGAGAAACTTGTTATTTCATGTGATATGATCATATGCATGGGTGCATGCTATTGATTTCCATGCTGTTGGAAATAAACACACTTGTGATGATAATCATCCTCATGTGCCTTGCATGCGTACCGACAGGAACCCGGGAAAAGCACTGCCTTGGGTAGGCATGAGTTTGTCTCCGGTCTCCGTCGGGACGGTTATGTCTGGTATGGCATGGTAAGGTAATATGAGCGGTGACTCTGTTGGTTGAAATATATTCGTTATGCTAATCATGCAGGGAATACTTAAACCTCCTGAGTCGACCGTAGATCGAGTCTTGTTCCAGTAACCCCCATACTTTTTTCGTACTACCACTTGTCTCTACGGAATGAAGAAGGATATCGCAGAGTACGTAGCAGTTTGTGATGTTTGTCAGAGGGTGAAAGCAGAACATCAGAAGCCAGCTGGATTGTTGTAGCCATTGCCTATACCCGAATGGAAGTGGGACAAACTAGGCATGGTGTAACACCCCAAAAATTTAACCAGGTTTTAGTTATTAAAATTTTGCCAAGAGTTTAAAATTTTTGCTTGCAAGAATATCTCTGTTGATTTCAAAACTTTTCTTTTAATATTAAGGAATTTTTCCCAAGTGGATCCTTCCAAAACATATTGGACTTATATGCCCTCTCATTTAAAAACATCTCTCAATCAGTAGATTTATTTATTAAATTATTTCACCCTGAGCTTTATTCATAAAATGACTTGTTTTAAGTTTTGAAGCTCTTTTTGAACTACAACCATTTGATAAATTTAACTAAAAACCCAACAAAAATTTGGAGATGTCATGTGATGTCTCTAAATCACTTTTGTGCAATAATATATTTAATTCATTACATATGTTGAGTGCTACACCTGTTTTCCTTCTCTCGTCCAGTGGACAGTTTTGCACTACAACCCTTTTAAATATTTGTTTCTAGCTTCCACCAAAATTTTGGGATATCATTAGGAGAATATAATTCCATTATATGCAAAAATCCAGGGTTTGTTCTTTGAAAATTTTGAGTGAAACAACCTCATCTTCATTTTGGTCCAACATGATGGTTTGTACAGCAACCATATTGTTTCTTGCTCTTTAGCCCTTGATTCTTTCTCCTACTTGTAGTCCTCCATGTTAAACTCCTAAGTCCAGGAGCATGCAACCATTGGCATATTTTTTGTTCAGGAAATAATGCCCTTCACCTCCTGTCCAGATTTGAAGTTCTGCAAAACTTGCACTAGCAAGTTTATGCTTTTCACCAACTAACCTCACCACCCTCTTGTGCATCCAAAGAGACTTCAAATCTGGAAGATTTGGCCACTCCAAGAAAAGCCTAAGTGCCTGTGGCATTTTGTCAAACACCTGGAGTGCATGATCAGATTTGACATGAATTGTTGTTGGCATTGTGAACTTGGTCTCCTGACCAAACCACCTTGTCCTCTGAGCTTCACTCTATCAACAACCAAGCTCTGTTGCTTGCCACCCTCACCTGTGACCTGTAGCATGCCAAGGCATTATGTCGAACACCTTCAGTGCATGCTCTGGGCGCGCCCAGAGTGCGCGTTTTGCACGTGCGTGCGCTCGGGACGCCGCGTCATGCCCCGGACCATGCTCGCCTACAGAGCCGCACCTCCTGACCTCATTCGCTCGCAGGAACCAGCCAAGCCACCCTGGCAGCCTACAGCGCTGCCGACAGAGCTTTTTGTGACACGCCGGCGGCCGCAACGCGCCTCTGCCGCGGTCGGCGCCGCCAAAGCCACCCGGGCTCGCCACCTGCCCCAAGGAACAGCGTAAGCTTATCCCCCACTCATCGTCTAGCTCCCGTCGTCGCCACGATGCCCTAACGCTACATGGAGGCGGTTCGCCGTCGTCCTTATCGCCGGCCGCCGCGGAATCTCCTTGCCTCGTCTATATAAGGACCCCCGAGATCGCCAAACCCTCAAGAAAAACTCTCTCACCCTCTCGTGGACCCTCCCGTAGCAGTAGAAGGACCGGAGATGGTCGTCTTCTTCCTCTCCGGCAACTATGGCCGCCGCCACTGCCTCGTTCACTCCGGCGCCACCAGGGCCTCCCCCTCCCTACACTCTACACTAGGAGCTTCCTCTCCCTCCCGTGAACAGATCCCCCAACTCGATTTGGTTCGGGAGCCATCGCCGCCACAAAACCACTTCGCCACCGAAGCCTCCTCCGCCGCGAAGCTCGCCGCCGGCAGCTCCCTCCGTCCCCACCTACCTGACGACCACCGGGGGGACCGCCCTGGAGTGGCGGATCCATCCCCACCCTCGGGGCCCCGCGAGGATCCGCCAGTCGCCGGCAACGATCGCCGGAGCTCCGCCTCCGCTCGGGACAGAGGAAGGAGAGGGAAAAAGACTAGTCAAACCTGACTAGTGGGCCCCCTGGACCCACTGTCAGCGACCCCGCACCTGTCCATGTGGGATTAAGTGGAAGCGTAAACTCCCCAGTACGTTTTCCCCGCACCGAAAGTGTATTCTGTCCGAAGCGTTTTCTTTTATATCTTTATTTTAGAAACAGATTTGACCAAAACTTTGACCAGCTGTAACTTTTTAAATATAAGTCCAAATCAATTGATTCTTTTTCCTACCTCTCTCAAATATTGTCTAGTTTATTTTAAGATTTATTTGAAAAAAATTCAGAAAAACTTTTTGTGCTGTTTTTATTTTGTGTGTTAATTCATTTATATTGCTAAAATAGGATTTTTGAAGAGAGGAGAAATATTTCAAGAGTTTGAAATGCACCCTGCCTTCTCGTGACCTGAAGGCAAGCATTCTGAACCCCGGCATAATATTTTTGTGTGTTCGGTAACACGTTTATAACATCACCTCACCTTGGAGAAACTTGTTATTTCATGTGATATGATCATATGCATGGGTGCATGTTATTGATTTCCATGCTGTTGGAAATAAACACACTTGTGATGATAATAATCCTCATGTGCCTTGCATGCATACTGGCAGGAACCCGGGAAAACCACTGCCTTGGGTAGGCATGAGTTTGTCGCCGGTCTCCGTCGGGACGGTTGTGTTTGGTATGGCATGGTAAGGTAATATGAGCGGTGATTCTGTTGGTTTAAATATATTCGTTATGCTAATCATGCAGGGAATACTTAAACCTCCTGAGTCGACCGTAGACCGAGTCTTGTTCCAGTAACCCCCATACTTGTTTCGTACTACCACTCGTCTCTGCAGCAAGTAGAGTACGGTTCAGTAAGTTGTCAACCTCTTTCTAGCATACACCGTACAGAGAGGCCAGGGTGGAAGATACCGGTTGTAGCTGGTAGGCAGGCCACCTGGTCCAGGGGTTTGGGTGTTTCCGGTTGGGACCGAGACGGGAGGCAACCCCTTAGAGCGCGCGATATAAATTTGATCCCATGCTACGCGAGGTTGTAGCCTCCCCACTTAGAGTTTGCTTGACAGGTGTCGTGGGTGATTCCAGACACGTGTGAGTTAAGCTGGTGTGTGCAAGTTAGGTGTGTTTTCAACAAAAAGACCATAGACGGAATTAGTCCCGATGGACTAAAGAAATCCGTAACTCGTGGGTAAAGAGTACACCCTCTGCAGAGATTAAACCTATTCGAATAGCCGTGTCCATGGTTAAGGATTACAGTCTGGGATGGGTCAAGTGTCGGTCTTAGTGTCGGTCTTCGGAGGTGAAACTGTTAACCAGAAATGGAATTACTACTTGTGACATGTGATAAGTATGATTATTATTATTGTTGACTAACCCGTGATATTGTTGTTATATCGAGTATCTCTGGGATGGTTCTACCTCCGGGATATTCACTATGATTATTTCTTTTAAAGCCCTTTATGTGGTGTCGCTCAAACGCCCGACTGTGGCATTTCTTTTAAAGCCCTTTACGTGGTGTCGCTCAGACGCCCGACTGTGGCATTTATTTTAAAGCCCTTTATGTGGTTTCGCTCAGACGCCCGACTGTGGCATTTCTTTTAAAGCCCTTTATGTGGTGTCGCTAAGACGCCCGACTATGGCATTCATTTTAAAGCCCTTTATGTGGTGTCGCTCAGACGCCTGACTGTGGCATTTCTTTTAAAGCCCTTTATGTGGTGTTGCTAAGACGCCCGACTGTGGCATTTCTTTTAAAGCCCTTTATGTGGTGTCGCTCAGACGCCCGACTGTGGCATTGCTTGTTATTTATTTCACAAATTTTTATACTACTATGTTATTGCATTTTTTTTGTTATATAACTTGCTTGCACGCATCAGAGTTTTATTTATCTTTTGTGACTGACGTCATGAGCATAAAATATTTTCAGCACATCATTGTTATATTATACCTGTGTTCATAATGTTTGCGGGTACATTCAAAGTACTCACTGGCTTGTCCCTGGCTATTGTCTTGGCCAAATTTTCTTGCACGGAGAGGAGCGACGCGATGACAGCCCCGGAACCTAAGCAACGGAGATAGCAGCCTCGCAGAGATAGGAGTTAACCTGGTCAGCTATTCCTGTGGGAAATGGAGTCCCATAGACCCTGATGATCCTCAAACCGCTTCTGCCCTCAACCACTAGAAACCATTTGTTGTACTCACAGGCCAGAATGGTCTTGTACTTCATATTTTGTATTTAGCTTGGAATTTCTGTATCAAGTTGGAGCCTCATCAGCTAACAGTAATCCTGGGGCTAATGAGCACGACGGTCTTTTCTGGAAATTTATACCCGGGAAAAACCGGTCGTGACACATGGACTTCATCACTGGATTGCCCAGGACTCGTTCAGGCTATGACTCGATTTGGGTTGTAGTTGACCGTTTAACGAAGGTAGCTTATTTCATCCCAGTAAAGACTACCTACAGCAGTGCCAAATTGGCTAAGATATACATGACGAGAATTGTATGTTTGCATGGAGTTCCGAGGAGTATCGTATCAGATAGAGGAACCCAATTCACCTCAAAGTTCTGGAAGCAGGTGCACGAAACATTGGGAACCAGGCTGGAGTTTAGCACAGCTTTCCACCCACAGACAGATGGACATACCGAGAGAGTCAATCAGATTTTGGAGGATATGCTTACAGCTTGTGTTTTGGAATATGGATCAAGTTGGGATGACAACCTGCCATACGCGGAGTTTTCTTACAACAACAGTTATCAGTCTAGTTTGAAGATGGCCCCTTTCGAAGCCTTGTACGGAAGGAGGTGCAGAACCCCATTGTTGTGGGATAAGGTTGGAGACCACCAGTTGTTTGGACCAGATTTGATTAAGGAGTCTGAACAGAAAGTAAAGTTGATTCGCGACAGGCTTAAGGTAGAACAGTCAAGGCAGAAGAGCTATGCAGACTCGAAACGCAAGGAGACAGAATATGAAGTCAGAGACAGAGTCTATCTTCGAGTATCTCCACTTCGAGGAGTTAAGCGTTTGGAGTTAAAGGAAAGTTAGCGCCACGTTTTGTGGGGCCATCCAAGGTTTTGGAACGCATGGGAGAGGTAGCATACAAGTTGGAATTACCCGAGGGGTTGTCAGGAGTTCATGATGTGTTCCATGTTTCACAGTTGAAGAAGTGTCACGCAGAGATGGCTGATATACCACTGAGAGATACGGTACCATTGGAAACGATTCAGTTGAAAGAAGATCTGACCTATGAAGAGAAACCTGTTAAGATTCTGGATTATGCCAACAGAGTTACCCGTAGCAAGGTTATCAAGTTTTGCAAGGTTCAGTGGAGCCACCACACAGAGGAAGAAGCCACCTGGGAACAAGAGGAAGATCTGCTCAAGGACCACCCTCACCTATTTGCTAGCCAACCCAAATCTCGAGGGCGAGATTCATCTTTAGGGGGGTAGGTTTGTAACATCCCAAATTTCCAATTTGGAATGTTATACATAGATCATCCTGCATATCATATTTTTATTGCATTGTTGGCTCGATCCTAGAAATTCTACGCAACTCAAGGACCCTCGGAGAGAGTTGGAGATTTCGTTATTTTCATAATTGGGGGTTTTCCCAAATTTTGAAAATAGGATCATTGATTTTATTTATTTTATCTTCAATTATTTCTTCTACCAAAAATTCAGAGAGGGAATAAAATGACTTTCCCAAAATAAAGAAATAATGAAGATTTAATAAAAAAATCAAATAAGATATATTTTGGAGTTTTTCGCTTTTTATTTGAATTTACGAAAAATGTGCGTTTTTCAAAATTGCATTTAGGCCCCAAATAAATTTTCATCTAGTCCGGCTTGATTTTAGAAGTCGGGGAAAATTTATTTCGGGATTTTTGGAGTCCGTTTAGTATTTCTTTTTATTTTTCTACCGAGCGTAATGTTTTAAAAAAAAAACCGCGCTAACCGACTCCGGGCCGTACCCGAGCGGGACTCCGCTCGGGGGTGCTTTATAAAGCGCGGGACCCCGCCGCCCCAGCCCGCCAGATAGCGCGTCACCGCCCCAGCCCACGCGCCCCACCGGCCCACCCAAAACCCTAACCCTAACGTGCCAGATCCGCCGCCGCCAGCCGCCGCCGCCGCCGCCGCCGCCCAACGCCGCCGCCACCGGAGCCGCCGCCCCGCATCCCGAGGTTCGCCGCCGCCGCCGCCGCTGCCCGACGCTGCCGCCGCCGGAGCCGCCGCCCCGCATCCCGAGGTTCGTCGCCGCCTCGAATCGCGTGCCGCCAGTTTTCTTAAAAACCGGGCGGTTTTTCTTTTCTTTTTTTTCGGTTTTTTAGATTCGTTTTTATTTTAGTTTTCGGTTTTTTTTGTTTAGGTTCATTAGCGGACGTTCGTCCATTAGTTCGTCTTAGCGAACGCTTTTCGTCAGATTCGTTAGATTAATGAACGTTCGTTTGTTAATCTGTTCGTCGTTTTTCTTTTTCTCTTATTTTCCGCGATTATTTTCTGATCGCGATTTCTGATCCGATTTTCTATTTGGTATAACTTTTCGCTCGTTTATCGGAATCAGGCGATTCAAGCGCCTGGAGTTTCATCTCGAAACCCTCTTTCCAAATAATCTACTTACACAAGTTTTTGCTTCTGTAAAATTTGATTTAGATCCAGATTAGTAAAACGAAGCTGTTTTCTTTCGCCGTTTGAATTTCGTTGCTTCATTTGAGTTGATTCTTTTTGCAAACCGGAGTTCTTAAGTTGAACATTCTGGTTGGATCTTTTGTTCGAGTTTTACCTATGCATTAGATGAGTACTTATTGTATGCTTGTTTGTTTGTCTGCGATAGAATACCCGGAGTGCGCCGCCTGTTACTTCGAGTCTCTGGGTCTCGCGGATCATCAGCAAGGCAAGTAACACTTGATCATACCTTTCTACTACCCAGTTTTTATGCATTAGATCTATCCTCAAACATTGCATGATTAGGATCTAATTAAATTGTGGGATGGGAAGTAGATGAGGTAGTACCTATTACCTGTTTTATTATCAAACCTTTGGGAGTTACTTCTGCGTTTGCTTATTATGCCATGCTATGCTAGTAGACGTGGATTGGGTGAGTGAATATCCATGACAGATGTGAGATTGTTAAACAATGGTTTATTTAAGGTGGCAACTTGAATACACATCTGGGTGGATTGAGGCACCTGTTTTCTAGAAGGACTTGCCTGTATTTCTTCGGACCGCCACCCAGGCTCAAACGGATCATGAGATTATTCAAACTAGAAACTTACGTGTGCAGCCACAAGCCATTATGGGCTCTAGCATAGTTGACTAAGTTGTGCAAACTCTTACGGGTAAACTAGCAGATGTAGGGGAAAGTAGGTGTACCGGTCTACCCACATGTAAGGTGCTAGTGCTTCCGAAAGACTATGTCTTGGTCATCCATTTCTCAAACATCATGTAGTGCGAGGAATCAAACGGAGGCGATCGAGTCTTGTGGGAAAAGTGCACAAACCTCTACAGAGTGTATAAACTAATCATGGTTAGTCGTGTCCCCAGTTATGGACGTTTTGAGTATCTAGTACTTGATTATCATGTGAATCTCATCATGTTACTATAATTAATATTGTTGGGTTTTAATGAGTACTTTTAATTGGGATTGAGAATGCTGTCAACCATTCCCAATGTTTAACAACCACCATGATAGTTAAATGAATTTATTCCTTTGCAGTAGGGAAAAATTGGCTTTATGCAAAAACTGTAACCATAGAGCTTTTACCACCAGCCAAATATGCATGTAGTATAGCCTATCTCCATTGTTACTCTCTATGTGTTACATTGCCAGCATATTCCATGTGCTGACCCGTTTTTGGGCTGCAACGTTTCATGTTGCAGACTTTTCAGACGACGAGTAAGGTGCTTTTAGGTCATGGTTCTATACTCAGTGATGCCGTTGGAGTTGATGGACTCGCTTATCTAACAAGCCTTCCGCTGTTATCGTTTTAGATGGCCTTAAGCCATATTTATTTCAATAAGTTCTCTTTTGAGACATGCGATGTAATAAGTGTGTGATTGCTACTCTGTTATAAATCCTCCAAGTACTGTGTGGTGTCAGCATTACTGATCCAGGGATGACACTGAGCACAGAGATCAGACTGTTTGAGGTCTGGTCGCTACATAATCACAGCATGTTGGCTATCTTGTTGCGTTATTAATAATTGGTTAATTATTATGATATTGTTTGTCATTATTTTTATGTTTGTTGTGAGCTTGCAAGTACATTCAATGTACTGACCTAGCGTGTCATGCCAGATTTCAGGAAAGTCTCGTTGGAAAGGAGTGTTGTCCGAGTCTAGATCGTGTGCACATCGGTGTCCCTGTGCTATCGAGTTCCGCTACGACGTTGTTCCACTGCCGCGTAGTTGCTATGATTGAGGCCCCTTTATGTTCACTAAATAATGTACATATTGTTCAGTCGCATCGGGTGTGCCACTTGGCCTCGCCACCTGTTGTAATCTAAACGTTGATCCGCTAGCAGCAATAAAGCGGTCGTTTTCTGTACCAAGATGTTGTGTGTTGCCAGAAGACATGGTCTCTCGGCTGGCAATGCATGGTAAACCGGTTGCTCTGAGCCGGGGTGCCATAGACAAACGACCGATGGGGTCGCTACTATCCGTGAGGCAGGTTATGAAGTTTCTGAGGATGAAGCAGTCTCTTCTTTGGTGTCGGCATCTCCACCGATAGCGTGGCCAACGATCCAATTTGGTTTGTTACCGCTATCACTGTGGGGTTTATCCCATGCACGTGGTATGTCCGGATTTTTGGGCAGGCTGTTGTTACCTACAACGGCAAGTTTGTATTCGCCCCAATTGCCTTTTGTTCCTTCTTTGGGCTCTAACATGGCTTTGGGCTCTAGTTCTCAGCCCATTTGTTTATCGGATGATGAAATGGACGACCCATTATCACCGATGATTCAGTTTCCCTCCCCAAAAGATATTGTCAGTGATTTGCAAAGTTTTGAGGAGATGATTGCGGATTTAGCTGCAAGTTATTGGGACTGTCCAAATTGTTTCGGCATGCGCCACAAGTTAGAGACCTGCACGAACCCAGTTCGGTGCAGGAATTGTTTTCGTTCTGGTCATGTTTAAAAAGATTGCATTGGCCATGCTCCTGGCTTATCCCTCTGGGTGCCCAAAGTCCCATCACCCGGTTTTGGAAATCTAGCAAGGCAGGAAATTTACTATGCATCCCCTGCCTCTTCGGTTTCCAAAGAACAAACGCCTCCCCAGCAGAAAACCCCATCTCCTCGTACTCTGTTGTCATCGCCATTGACGCACCCATGCCTAGCCACACACCATCAAGCTGCTTCAAGCTCTGCTCCTCACCCGCCGCCCCCAATGGCGGTGTATGAGATCGATCAGTTCCTCTTCATCCCGGCTGGTTTTGACATTGTGTATGGTGGAGCAGATCGTCTGCCATGCACCTACTACACTCTGACGATTCCTCCGCCCCGCGCGCACAAGCAGTACATGGTGGCTATTGTCGAGCCTGTCCTCCTAGCTCATATTTTCGGAGTTCATCGGCAGCAGGTGCTTAACTTCTTGGTCCAAAATATGCATGTTGCTGTTCTCTCTGCGCAAACATGGTTTCAAGGGGTTGGATTGTTTGAGATGGAAGATCCAGTGGTTCCAGGCTCGTTCACTTTGCATCCGCCTTTTCCTTTGGGGCTCGATGAGGATGGCAACGAGTTTTTTGTCAGGTTTATTCCGCATAATCAAGCCGAAGGTTTTAGAGCCTTGGATGGCCACAGACAGGGGTGGCTGATGTTCATTTTTATCCCTCTGGACTATTGCAACATGCAGTGCATTGCGGATATAGTTACTACATTTGGTCAGTGTCATTATTGGAATAGTACTGACAGGTGCAAGGTCAGGTCCTTGGTTCGTACATCTTTTCCTGATAACGATATGGTTCCAAGCTCTGTTGCTTTCCAAGAATTTGCTAATTGCAGAGGTGCAATTGTATCTTGGATGGCGGGCTGCTACATCCTGGATGGTGATTTCGCTGAAGCTATGATTCCAGTAGATGAGGATCCCATGCCCCTCGACGGCAATCCATACCCGATGCCGGGGGCTAATCCTCCTCCCTAGCCTTTCAGAGCCATGCCGCCATACCATGCTTTGGGATGGAATGTAGCGCCGCCGGCCACGATCAAGGGTACAATGATGCAAATGGATGGGGTCAGAACATGAACCATGATGCTGGATGGGGGCCATGGGAGGAACCAGCTCACCAGCCTGATCAAGCCCAGTGCAAGACCCAATCGCTCAGGATCAGAAATCCATGATTCTCAATCTTTCTATGGATTATGATGATGATGCTGACATGGAGGAGGTGCAGCAGCCAATGATTCACATCCATCCAGTGGGACATTTGGACCCCATCAACCTTGGAATTGTTAGAGTGTTCTATGGGCCAATGTTACCGCCAGCAATGATTTGGGAACAATCTTTTCGGTCATTATTGCCCGAGTTTCTGATCAAGAACATTCCCACCTTCCTGCTTGGGTTTCGCACGCCACTTGTGCCTATCAAATTTGGATCTCCCCAATTGGAGCAACACTGGCTGTCCTTGGTTCCCCCAAAGTTTGATCCTTGTCAGCACTCGTGCTCATCTGTTGTGCTCCAGGAGTTGCCTGATGATACCCAAGGCTTTGATTTGCAGTCGCAGAATGACACTCAGGAAGAGTTTCAATTTACCTATGTCACCCCTTCGCCCTTGGGGAAAAGGCTGAGGCAACCTTGTCTCCCCAAGCATGATGTTACGCTTGTGGAAGAGAGCCTCAATTTTTCTGTCAGAAGACTGACTCGCAGCTGCGCCAAAGGAACTAGTATGAAGCCCACTTCTGCGATTCCTATCAAGCCAACTCATCTCCGTCGCTCCAAGGCCAAGAAGCTCAAGATTGACCCTGCTGGAAGACAGGAGCAGGAGATTCCTCCGCCACCTCCGATGCTAATAGCTACCATGCAGACAATTGGCTCTTCACTTGGCATTGCGCCGGAAGAATTATCAGTGGAGAAGCTTATGGCTCCTCCTCAACAAGCTCCGCAAGACGATGTTCCTCATGATGAGTGAACTATGGGGATCTTTGCTTGGACATTGGACATGTTTGGTCCTATGTCATTTTGCTTCTGTTTTATTCTGTATGTCTGAATATCTCAACTTGTCTGAACCTGATGTGTGCTCCGATGCTGGGAGTACTACTGAGCTGTTATGTGACTCAGTTGGCTACTATCTTTTTTGTTAGTTATGTATGGATACTACATTGATTCGTAATTGGAATGTTCTATGTTGGAATGTGCGTGGTTTGAATTCTGAAGCACGACAGCGCGGTATTAGAGCCAAGATTGAAGAGAACCATTGCTCCATAATTTGCCTGCAGGAAACCAAGTGTGAGCAGTTTGATATTAGAAAGATTAGGTCTTTCTTCCCTAGATGTTTCGATCAGTTTGCTTTTTCTCCTTCTGTGGGGGCTTCTGGTGGAATTTTGGTCATATGGAACTCTTCTATTTTTGAGGGTCATCTCGTGGAAGTTCAGCGTTTTAGTATGGTTGTTTCTTTGAAGTCTCTCCATAATTCTCAGAAGTGGACTTTGGTCTCGGTTTATGGACCATGTGAGGGCCAACCTATAGAAGATTTTGTTAGACTGTTGTACCAGCTAACCATCCCTCAAGATGAGAATTGGCTTCTCCTCCTAGGTGATTTTAATTTCATTCGCTCTTTAGATAACAGAAATCTACCAGGAGGAGTTATAAACGACATCTTCCTTTTTAACGAGATCATTGGGCGTCTTGGCCTTCTGGAATTACCTATCAAGGGAAGAAGCTTCGCATGGTCTAATATGCAGCAAATACCACTCTTAGAGCAGCTTGACTGTTTTTTCACTACCTCGGATTGGATAACACATTACCGCAATACATGGTCTTTCCTTTGGCAAAAATTGCCTCAGATCATCTGCCATGCGTGGTTTAAATTTACACTACAATTCCTAAATCAAAGGTCTTCTGTTTTCAAAATTTCTGGGTGGATATGCCAGGTTTTATGGAATGTGTCCGAAAATCTTGGGAGGCTCCAGTTTCCTCTGATCTCTCTGCATCTGTGGTTTGAACAAAGAAATTGAAACGCCTCAAGTACGACTTGAGGGCTTGGAGTAAGAAACTCTCTTACCTCAAGAAGCTCAAAGTGGATTGCAGCATGGTTATTCTCTATTTTGATCACTTGGAGGAGTTTAGGCCACTTCAAAGACCTGAGTTTAACTTTCGGAGAATCGTTAAGTTGCATTATGAGCACTTGTTGAAACTGCATTATATCTATTGGAAGCAGCGGTGCACAATCAGGTACATAAAGGTGGGAGAGGAAAATTCTAAATGCTTCCATGCGATGGCTTCTGAGCACATGAGGAAGAACTCCATAGCTAGCCTGAAAACCTCGGGGATGGATGACCCAATATCTGATCATGACCAAATGGCGGGAATTCTTTGCGCCTCTTTTAAAAACAGAATGGGTCAGGCCCGGGGCATTTCAACGGCTATGACTTGGACAACTTAATTCAGCCTGTCCCTAGCCTGGGAGAGCTGTCACAGCCCTTCTGTGATGCTGAGATCAAGAAAGTTCTGCAGGAGATGCACCTGATTGGGCGTCAGGCCCAGATGGTTTTAATGGGATGTTTGTCAAGCATTGTTGGCCCATTATTGAGATGGATTTTCTGCGGATAATTCAGCATTTTTATGATAGAAAGTTGTCCTTGGAAAATATCAATGGTTCACTCATAGCTCTCATACCCAAGAAGATATCTCCTGAGGGACCAGATGATTTCTGGCCTATATCTCTCACTAGCACTTGCTTGAAATTCCTCACGAAGTTGTTGGCCAATAGGTTGCAAAGAGTGATTTTGAATTGCATTCATAAGAAGCGATATGGCTTTCTTAAGCGCAGATCAATCCAACATTGTTTAGCTTGGGCGTTTGAATATATACATCAATACAAACAGTCCAAGAGACCTATCATCATTCTAAAACTAGATTTTGCTAAGGCTTTTGATACAGTGGAACATGAGGTTATTTTCCATATGCTCAAGCACAAGGGTTTTGATGATAAATGGATTGGTTGGGTTAAAGAGATTCTTTCCATAGGGTCTTCTTCTGTGCTACAAAATGGGATCCCTCGCAAGCAGTTTAAGTGCAAGTGTGGGGTCAGACAGGGTGATCCTCTATGACCCCTTCTATTTGTCATTGATGCTGATCTTTTGCAATTGGTGGTTAATCAAATGTTACAACATGGCACCCTAACCCTCCCAATCACAACACATGACCAGGAATTTCCTATAATACAATATGTTGATGACACTGTCATCATTCTAACAGCCAGAGAGGAGGAGCTAGTAGTGAGGTAGTCCTGGACTAAGGGGTCCTCGGGCGTCCGGGCTATGTGATATGGGCCGGACTGAAAGGCTATGAAGGTACAAGATAGAAGAACTTTCCCCGTGTCTGGATGGGACTCTACTTTGCGTGGATGGCAAGCTTGGCTTTCGGATCATGTACCTTCCCTTCTCTGTAACTGACTTTGTATAACCCTAGATCCCTCCGGTGCCTATATAAACCGGAGGGCTTAGTCCATAGGCAAGATCACAATCATATAGGCTAGACATCTAGGGTTTAGCCATTATGATCTCGAGGTAGATCAACTCTTGTAACCCCTATATTCATCAAAGTCAATCAAGCAGGAAGTAGGGTATTACCTCCATTAAGAGGGCCCGAACCTGGGTAAACATCGTGTCTCCTGCCTCCTTGTTACCTTCAATCCTTAGACACACAGTTTGGGACCCCCTACCTGAGATCTGCCGGTTTGGACACTGACATTGGTGCTTTCGTTGAGAGTTCCACTATGTCTTCACCAGAAGGCTCGATGGCTCCATCAACCATCCACAACAACACCGCCCTGAGGGAGACTTTTCTCCTCAGCCAAATCTTCATATTAGGCGGCTTCACACTGCGCGCCAATTCGATTGGTCATCTGGAGTAGATCAACAGATACGCCCCTGGTCATCAGATCAGCTTCGGAAACCTAAACTACCTCACTGATATCCGAGGAGACTTGATATTACAAGGGTTCGCAGCCTCAACCACAGCTCCGTCCTCAGATTCGAAACTCCTCGCCGAGTTTGAAGACTAGGGCTTAGAGCCTGCCGAACTGTCTACAGCCGTAGAGCTCAACACCGGAGACACTGAGGGGATCATTTCACCGGCCGTCCCGGAATCACTCCAGGCTCCCCATATCCTCATCAAGCCGGACTCACCCCCGTGCACAAGCTCCGGACTCCTGAAGTCCGTGTCATACGAGCTCGGCCAGGGAACTCCTGTCGCGCCCTGCTCCACGGATTCTCGCGTCCCTGCCCAGACCCCACTCTTAAATAAGGCTCTGGACTCAATGCGATCTCTTGTTTACTGAAGGATCGCCACTGAACTATGCCCAACCCACACTAGGGGCTGAGAGTAAGGAATTTTACTTCCCACCCACCACCCACTTCATAGCCATTGTCGAGGACTTAACCACATGATCGATTACGCTTACGAGGACATCGACGGCATGGACGATGATGCTAGAGAACAGCAAAGCCAGAACCTGCCGCTTACCAATGCTGGACGGCTATTTCCACATATGATATGTAAATGGTGGACACACCCAAGGAGGATGACGGCGAAGGTGGGAAGGACCCAGTCGAGAATAATTCTCCTATGGCACCACGAAAGCATCATCGTTAGCAGCACCGCACTAAACCGCGCCAAGAAAAAGATAACAATACCAGCACCGGAGATAATAACACCCTGGACAACGCCAAAGACCAAGAAGCCCCTGTTGAGCCAACATCCAAGCAGGATGATTGGGAAGAGGGGCAAGTCAACCCCGATGATCCTATCGGGGACGAGGGCTCGGAGGATAGTAACTACCTACCGACCCGCGAAGAGGATGAGAGTCTGCGCGACGAAGACTTCACCGTACCAGAGGACCCCCTCGAACAAGAGCGCTTCAAGTGCTGACTAATAGCCACGGTAAGAAGCCTGAAAAAGAAGCGGCAACAACTTCAAGCTGATCAGGATTTACTCAACGACAGATGGACTAATGTCCTAGCAGACGAGGAATACGACCTCAAGCTCCCAACTTAAAGTTACCCAAAGCGTAGGTTGCTCTCCCAATTCGACGAAGAGGTCCCAGAGCCTATACCAATAGCATGTAACACAGCTGATGGACCTAACCGGCCACATCGTGGTCGGTACAGAGCGACAACCCAAGCCGAACACCAACCTATGTCACCTTGGCCCTAGAGGCAGAGAAACAGCGGCCGTAGGACGTACGCACGACCTGCGACAGGACATGGACAATAAAGCCAGTCATACAAGGTCAATTTATGGATCATGAAGGCGTGCACCAGCGCGAGAAGACGGCCATCAAAACTAGCACGATACACACAACCTAACACGGGCCGAAAACCGCATACAGACTCCATGCGAACTGCGTCGTGACGTCGCCCATTAAAGAGGAGCCGCACACCCTCTATGCTTCACCGATGAAGTAATGGAGCACTAGTTCCCATTAGGGTTTAAATCCATAAACATTGAATCATATGATGGCACCACAGATCCCGTAGTATGGATTGAAGCCTTTCTTCTCCATATGCACATGGCCCGCGGTGATGACCTCCGTGCCATCAAGTACCTTCCCCAAAAACTTAAGGGACCAGCACAACATTGGCTGAATAGCCTCCCAGAAAACTCTATTGGAAGCTGGGATGACTTGGAGGACGCCTTTAGAGACAGCTTCCAAGGTACCTATGTTTGGCCACCGGATGCTGATGACCTTAATCACATAATCCAGCAACCCGGTGAATCAACCCGGAAGCTCTGGACCAGGTTCTTAATTAAAAAAACAAGATTCTGGATTGTCCGGACGCCAAAGCCCTCGCGGCCTTTAGCGTCCGAAATAGGTGGCTCGCCCGACACCTCGTCCAATAGAAACCCAAGTACATGGCAGCTCTCACCGCACTTATGACCTGCTTTTGAGCGGGAGATGCTAGGTGGCTCACTCGTAGAAGCAATAGCACTAGTGACCCAGGCACCTCTGAAGTCAGAGATGGCAATGGAAAACCACGACGTGACAAGAGGTGAACGCCGGATTTAGTGGCTCAAAATCTGGTTAGCGGAAGAAGCCATCCAAAGGAAACAAAGATGGTCCATCTAGTTTTGATAGAATACTTGATCGGCCTTGCCAGATTCATGGCACCCTCGATAAACCTGCCAATCACACCAACAAAAATTGTTGGTTGTTTAAACAGGCTGGCAAGCTGAACGCCGAACACAAGGGGAAACGGCCGCCCAGCAAGGACGACGAAGAAGAGCCTCGACCACCGAACACAGGGGGCAGAAGCAATTTCCCCCCGAGCTCAAAATGGTGAATATTATCTATGTCACACACATCCCCAAACGGGAGCGCAAGCGCGCATTAAGGGATGTCTACGCCGTAGAACTGGTCGCCCCAAAATTCAACCCATGGTCGGCTTTCCCAAGCACCTTCGATTGAAAGGACCACCCGACCAGTATCCATCATGGAGGATCGGCAGCATTAGTCCTCAATCCAATTACCGACAGATTCCATCTCACGCGAGTCCTCATGGACGGTGGCAACAGCCTTAACCCGCTCTATTAGGACACTATCCGCAAAATGGGTATTGATCCGTCAGGAATCAAGCCCACCAAAACTACCTTTAAAGGAGTAATACCTGGCGTAGAGGCCCGCTGCTTGGGCTACATAATGTTGGAAGTTGTCTTCGTGTCAGGGCTCTCTGTGGCCGCCGAGCACCTATGGGGCACGGAGGGCCCCTTTTCTGGTTCGGCGAGGGGTGTGGAGGCCGCGCGCAGAGCGGATCGAGGTCCCGGGCGCGCGGGGGTGTGATTGAGAGAGACGAGCGATTTTTACCCAGCTTCGGAGCTCTCCGGAGAGATAAAACTCCTACTGCTGCTTTGTGTTGTTATTTGATCTTGCTCGAACACGAGCGCACGGAGGAACCGTGTGTGTGTGTGTGTTGGTTCCCAGATGAACCCTAACCCTAGTCCTGTGTACCCAGATGAACCGAACGATAAACCGAACGATGAACCGAACGATGAACCGAACGATGAACCGAACCCTTTCTACGTGCGCATGGGCCTCCCTTTTATAGTCTAAAGGGGGCACCAACAGGTGGCAGCGTAAGAAGAGGGGGGTAGAAAGGTAAAAACGCAGGTTGGTGTAACAGTGACCAACAGCGTCCCCTACCTAACTCTGGCGGCAGGGGACAAGGGCATTTAATGCCCGTCCGGTCGCCCCAACAGTGCAAGGAGGCGATCGTCAGGTGAGCCACCGGTTGCCACGATGGTGTTTCTGTCAGCTCCGCTTGCCACCTTGCTCCGCATGGCTGTGTAGTGGCTCGCCACGTGCCTTTGGGGCTGCCTTGTGATGACACGTTGCTGGATGCGCTGGAGTCGGGTTGGCAATCTTGCTGCGGCAAGCGCCTTGCCGCAGTCCTCCTCTTGTCGTGCCGGCAAGCTTGACGGCCCTCGGGCCTTGCCGGGACGCGCGGGGCGCCGCGGCAAGTCCCCTGGTGGTGCCTCGGTCGGCCTTCCCGGCAAGCTCCTCTTGTCGGGGCTTGTTTGGCCTTCCCGGCAAGCTCCTCTTGCTGGGGGCTTGGTTGGCCTTCCCGGCAAGCTCCTCTTGCCGGGGGCTTTAGCTTGAGCATTCTGTTCTTGGATGGCATCAGCGTAGCCGTGGAGGACCTTGGCGGACGCCCGGCAAGCCCTGCTGTGGGTTGCCGCGACTGCCCGTGCACAAGTTTGGGGTACTAAGGTACCCCCCTACTTTAGTACACCGACAGTAGCCCCCGGGCCTGGGCCATACACGGTGCCGAGCGTTGTTGGGCCAGGCCCAAAACAGTGCATGAGTATGCATGGCCTGGGTCCACACAAGATCGGACTCCGTGCCTTCCGCGTCCTCCCGCAATGGCACGCGTCAAACGCGGCATCGTGGGCGACGTGGGCGGCGCATGCGGGGCTGAGCCTCGCTAGCATGCATCAAGCCATGATGAAGGGGACGGCCCACGCCCTCCTACCTAAACGGAGGTAGGCGTGGGGGCGTGATGCATTTACTGGAAGGGGCTAGTGCACGGCTTTTGAGGCATCTGCTCCCATGCTCACGGGGTGGGACGAGACCGCCTCACCCGTCCACTCGGCGCTGCATCCCTGCCACGCGGCTCCCATGCGCTTGGGGTCACGGACGGTGGGATTGGCGAATCTGGGCCGGCGTGAGCCGAGGCAGCGGGTCGGCCCCGATTCCCTGCTCTCCCGTGCCTTGATTCGCCGAGCGGGGCGGCCGGGCTCTCACCCTGCTCCTTTATAAGGGGCAGGGGGAGGGCACAGAAGCCCACACTCCTTCATCTCCTTCTTTCCTTTTTAACTTCTGCTCCCCTTCTCCACATTTGCTATGGAGAAAGGGAATCCTGGCCCCTCGTCGGTGGCGGCGAGGGTTGCCGCCAGACAGCGCATCCCTCCCTCTATCGCTCCTGCGGCGGTGGAGCCGGTCGAGAGGGGAAGAGGGAGGGGGCGAGGCCGAGGGCGAGGTCGAGGGCGTGGCCGAGGCGCTCGGGGGAGAGGCGGCCGGGGTGGTGCGCCACCCCCGTCTCCGCCGACGGCTCCTCTCCTCGAGGCGGTCCACATTGGGGACGACCCCTGGGAGTTCTTCGTCAAGCTGCGCCGGGCACCTCGTCGACGCCTCCGTCTTCCGGCTCCATTTGCGAGTGCGATGGAGCCGGACCCGCCCAAGACGCTGGAGTTGCGCATGAGGGGCTGCGGGATTAGCGGCACTCGAGTTAGTGCGTATCCCCAGCCCCCCGGCGTGATGTACTTAGACCGAGGGTGGAAGACGTTCGCCCGCATCCATAGCTTGACGGCGGGGTTTACCCTCCATTTTAAGTTAATGGAGGGCAACCTTCTCGCCGTCAAGGTCTTCGGGGACTCCGGCATCCGGGCGAGATGCTGCGTGGACAGCTCCTCCGATAGCGAAGGTCCCTCCTCGAGCGAGAGTGATGAGGAGGGGAGCGACAGTGACGACGAGGGCGGCGGGTCCGACTAGGCATCGGACGCTGCCTCGCGCGCGCCACCGGCGACCCCATCATCCGGGTCGCCGGCCTTCTGGACTCCCCGGGGCCGTCTCCTTGGGCGGCTGGCGTAGGGAGGCGGCGGAAGAGGAAGAGGGGGTGGCGGCAAGGCCGTCAAGCCGGAGTACGAGGGCGAGGTGCCCTCGACAGCGTGCTGACGTCCTGCCGCCCCGTCTTCGAGCTCTGCCTCCGGCGCCTCCGTCTCCGCCAAGCTCCCGGCCGGGCCCCGGGAAGTTCTCTTAGTGTCTTCTGGCACCCGTAGCTCACCTAGGCATTTCTTTTGCCCTCCCCGGCAAGCTTCTCTTGCCGGGGCCTCCTTGACCTACTTCCTGAAGAGAAAACAGGAGAGGGATTACGCGCACCTTATCTTTTAATTTGTAAGCCTTCGGGCCTTTAGCTGTATTTAAAGCTTGTAATCCTCTCTATCATGTTTTTCATCCTCCATGGACTCACACTAAATTGGGATGTTTTTTAATGAAAAGAGGGGAAAGCTTGCCAGATTGAATCTTTTACTTGATTGCGTGCCTTGTACGTTTTCACCCTACGCTTTTAGGGAACTTGCCGGCGCGGGCACCTTGCCGTGAGCGCCGAGTACGGAACGTCGGCAACGGAACTGCAACCATTAGGAAACCTCGTCGCTGAGCTAGTCGCGGCATACCTAAGTCGTTGAGCGGACTCGAAACGACAGTAAGGCAACTAGCTACGAGTTGGTTTCCTGTCGGCGGTGCCGCGGCCGACAAGAAACCTTGTCGTTGGGCTAGCCGCAGTTTACCTAAATTGTCGAGCGGACTTGAAACAACGGTTGGTGCGAGGCTAGCTACGAGTCGGTTCCTCCGCGCACAGGTTCTTTTCGTACAAGGCACGATCGTTCAGAGGTGCGGCCTCGCTTTCCCCAGTCCACGAGAGGATGCATGACGAGGGATGGAAAACTTATCTGGTATTGCAGCCCCCGGCGACTCTGGCTTGCCGAGGGTGAATCTTGATGTTTGCAGCCCCGGGCAACTTTGGCTCCGCCGGGACCAAGGTGCTGGTGCGCTTTGCTCTGTCCTTGCCACCAGCGTTGTAGCTTCCGGGGACTTTGACTTGCCGTGAGGGATCTTGGCGGCCGCAGCCCCCGGCGAAATCGGTCTGCCGGGGCCTCTTCGCCAGTGCGCCCTTCTGGTTTCTCCTTGTCGCTGTTATTACAGTCACAGGAATAACTTAGACAGTGCTGAAATAAGTCATTCTTTGCAACGAAATCTCAAGTTAGGCAATGCGATGCCATGTTTCACCCTTTGCATGTTTACACTCTACGCTTCCAGGGAACTTGCCGGTGCTAACACACTTGCTGAGTGCGGAACGTCAGCAGCCTGCTGGCGGTGTTGTACCCGGCAAGAAACTTCCTCGGGCCAGTTGCAGCACACTTGCATTGTTGAGCGGACTCGAAAACAAAGCAAGGGCGCAACTTAACCACGACTTAGCTCCTCTGCGTCCAAGTTTCTCATACAAAGGACGTCTCATGGCAAGCCTTGCTACGTTACATCCTCGATTTCATTATACCCCTTGTACGTTTTTGCCCTACGCTTCTAGGGGACTTGCCGGTGCTAACACACTTGCTGAGTGCGGGACGTCAGCAGCCTGCTGGCGGTGTTGTACCCGGCAAGAAACCTTCTCGGGCCAGTTGCAGCGCGCTTGCATTGTTGAGCGGACTCGGAAACAAAACAAGGGCGCACCTTAACCATGAGTTGGCTCCTCAGCGCACAGGTTTTACGTACAAGGGACAAACGTACGAGGAACATAACACAAACGCTCAAAACTAAAGAAAAGAGCTATGCGCTCGAGCTCGGGTAACTTAGCTTTTCTGTCTTTCGCGGCCCGGTGAAGCCGCGCTCCTCCCTTGACTCCTTCCCTTGTACGTTTCCCCCCCCCCCCCCCGCACTTTCAGGGAACCTGCCGGTGTAAACACACTTGCTGAGTGCGGGACATCAGCAGCCCGCTGGCGGTGTTGCTTCCGGCAAGAAGAACTCGTCGGGCTAGTTGCGGCGCGCTTTTGTCGTTGAGCGGACTCGAAACGGACCAGGGGCGCAACTTAGCCACGATTCGACCCTTCTGCGCGCAGGTTCTTCGTACAAGGTACGGATTCTCAGGGAGTACAATCCAAAAGCTTAAAGCTGGACGTTTTCTTCGCCCTACTGGCTAGTTGAGCTCGATGGAGTATCCTCGACGGCAGCGCGGCGCTCCGGGGAGGCATGCTCGCCGGAGCAAATACCAGAGCTGTCCTTGCCGGGCTTGATCTTTGGCAGATTCGCCTTTGCTTTCTTGCACTTGCCGGTGGAGCTCGATGGTGCGCTCTCGACGGCAGCGCAGCACTCCGAGGAGGTGCGCTTGCCGGAGTGGGCATCAGGGCTGCACTTGTCGGACTTGAACTTCTCCTTCCCCCGGGGAGCTTCAGCGGCAAGTGGCTCGCGTTCTGCCGCAGCTGCTGCTTCCCGGTAAATCTTGTCGGCGCAGATGAGTGCATCCCTCTTGTCGCCTTGGACAGAAATGATACTCATCGGGCCAGGCATCTTGAGCACGTTGTACGCGTAGTGAGAGCCTGCCATGAACTTGGCAAGCACTGGTCGGCCGAGTATCCCATTGTAGGGTAATGGGATATCAGCAACATCGAATGTGACCCTTTCTGTCCTGAAATTCAGCTCACTGCCAAATGTCATTGGCAGTGTGATCTTCCCCTTGGGCTTGCTCCTTCCCGGATTTATCCCTTGAAAGGTACCAGTCTCTTCGAGCTCGCTGTCGGGGATCTGAAGCTTCTTGAGCACTGTGGAGGAAATCAGGTTCAGGCCGGCCCCGCCGTCAACCAACATCTTCGTGACCTTGAGGTTGCGGATTGTTGGTGAGACCAACATCGGCAAGCACCCGACCGCAGTGATGCGATCAGGGTGGTCTTCTACGTCAAAAATGATGGGCGTGCCGGACCATTTCAGAGGCATGCGCGCCTCGACGGATGGCTCCGTTGCGTTCACCTCTCGCACACACTGCTTGAGTTGGCGGTGCGAGGCGTGCAGGGAGGCGCCGCCGTCGATGCACAGCACCTCTGTCGCCTTCTGAAACTCTTGGTCATCGGTCTCATCCTCCTCCATCTCATCTTCATCTTCGTCCTTGTCGCGGCCGCGGGGAGGCCTATCTCCTTGCCGCGGCTTGGGCTTGCCGCGGTGTCCTCCCCGGGCGGGAAACTTCTTGCCGGATCCTCCGCCACCTCCCTGGGCTCTCTCCTTATCACGGCGCTCGTACTCTGCCTTCTGCAGCTCCGCCATCTCTTCGACTTTCTTGCAGGTTTGGAGATCGTGGCCCTTGGTGCGGTGGATCTTGCAATACCGCTTGCCGGAGCCATCCTGCTTGTCGGCGGCTACCACAGCCTCGCCAGAGTCATCGGCCTTGGCCTTGTCGGGGCTGCCTCCGTTGCCGGAATGCTCAACAGCTAGCACATCTTTAGCCTTTCTCTTCCTGTTGTTCCGTCTGCGGTTCTTCCTTGCCGGGGCGGTATCCTCACTGTCAGATCCTTCTGCTCCCGCAACCTCTTCGGGGATTTTCCTTCCCTCCTCAGCCCGTGCACACTTGTCGGCTAGAGCATAGAGCTCGCTGACATCTCTGATCTTGCACATCGCCATCTCCTCCCTCATCCTGCGGTTACGCACGTTCTGATGAAAGGCGCTGATGACCGCGGCTGGGTGGACGTCTGGGATGTTGCGTTGCACCTAGCTGAATCTCTGTATGTACTTGCGCAGGGGTTCCCCCTCCTTTTGAACGAGCAAGTGGAGGTCACTTTCCTGGCCATGAGGCTTGTGGCCGCCCATGAAGGCGCTGACAAACTGATGACACAGGTCAGCCCATGAAGAGATGGAACCGTCCGGCAAGTGCATGAGCCAAGATCTGACATTGGGCTTGAGTACCAGTGGGAAGTAGTTGGCGAGGATCTTCTCATCGCGCCCTCCGGCAGCCTGCACCGCGATGGTGTAGATGCTGAGGAACTTCGATGGATGTATCCTGCCATCGTACTTCTCGGGCACGTCTGGCTTGAAGTTCTTGGTTTTGGGCCACTAGACTTGCCGCAGCTCGCGGGTGAACGCAGGGCAACCTGCCACATACGGCAAGTCGCCTGGCTCCCCTAGCGCATGCATGTCGACAGTGGGCCTAGTACGCTGGTCAGATTGACGTCGCGTCTCCCTTCTGCGCTCGATGCGAGTGCGAGCGTCTTTGTGCCGCCGTTCTTGCAGAACGTGGCGCTGGTCGCGTCGAGTTCGCGGGTCCGACGACGCGGTGGAGTCGCCGTCGGGGTTGGTCCGACGAGCCGGCGATCTTGGCCTTCGGGGCTGGGAGTGCACGGAGGTGGCTCCCCCAGCGGTCTTGTCGGCGTCGGCTCGCGCTTGGACGCCTTGCCGGGGCCTCGATGCGCTCGGTTGCCGGGGCTTGTCGCCGTTGGTGAAGGCGATGAGGCTGTATATGGTCATCCTCCAGTCGTCGATCTTGTGCGGCGCCGGAGGGTAGTCTAGGAGCAGCTGGGCTCGGGCCAGTGCTTCCTCTGTTGTCTTGGGTGGTGGCGGCGACGAGCGGCGCGAGGAGCGGGATGTGCTCGGACTCCCAACTGGATTGGGAGGCGCATCACCTCGCCCTAGCGACCGTACCTCACTTGCGCCAGCATGCGGGCGTGCATGCTGACCTCGAGCGTCTCGTGACCCGCCAGCTTGGCCTTGCTCCAACGCGAGCATGGTGCTAGGGGCACAGGGGCGTTGTCGACCTTGCACCTCCTGGGAGGGGCGTGGTGTATGCATGGTCGCCGACGCTTGTGGGGCTTTGTTTTTGGATCTGGTGACGACGTGAGTCCCACCGTCAGCGCCCGCTCCTCCTTCGGCGTCCACTCCACCGCCCGTCTGCTCCGGCGGTGGTGGTGGAATCGATGTAGATGGAGCGGCTACCTCTGAAGGCTTCTTCTTCGGTGGCATGTCGATGAAGGTGTTGATGCAGCGCACGCGGAGACCGGATCGGATGCTCACAACCTCGACGCGCACCCCTACCTGGCGCGCCAAAGATGTCGGGGCTCTCTGTGGCCGCCGAGCACCTATGGGGCACGGAGGGCCCCTTTTCTGGTTCGGCGAGGGGTGCGGAGGCCGCGCGCAGAGCGGATCGAGGTCCCGGGCGCGCGGGGGTGTGATTGAGAGAGACGAGCGATTTTTACCCAGCTTCGGAGCTCTCCGGAGAGATCAAACTCCTACTGCTGCTTTGTGTTGTTATTTGATCTTGCTCGAACACGAGCGCACGGAGGAACCGTGTGTGTGTGTGTGTGTTGGTTCCCAGATGAACCCTAACCCTAGTCCTGTGTACCCAGATGAACCAAACGATAAACCGAACGATGAACCGAACGATGAACCGAACCCTTTCTACGTGCGCATGGGCCTCCCTTTTATAGTCTAAAGGGGGCACCAACAGGTGGCAGCGTAAGAAGAGGGGGGTAGAAAGGTAAAAACGCAGGTTGGTGTAACAGTGACCAACAGCGTCCCCTACCTAACTCTGGAGGCAGGGGACAAGGGCATTTAATGCCCGTCCGGTCGCCCCAACAGTGCAAGGAGGCGATCGTCAGGTGAGCCACCGGTTGCCACGATGGCGTTTCTGTCAGCTCCGCTTGCCACCTTGCTCCGCATGGCTGTGTAGTGCCTCGCCACGTGCCTTTGGAGCTGCCTTGTGATGACACGTTGCTGGATGCGCTGGAGTTGGGTTGGCAATCTTGCTGCGGCAAGCGCCTTGCCGCAGTCCTCCTCTTGTCGTGCCGGCAAGCTTGCTGGCCCTCGAGCCTTGCCGGGACGCGCGGGGCGCCGCGGCAAGTCCCCTGGTGGTGCCTCGGTCGGCCTTGCCGGCAAGCTCCTCTTGCCGGGGCTTGTTTGGCCTTCCCGGCAAGCTCCTCTTGCCGGGGGCTTGGTTGGCCTTCCCGGCAAGCTCCTCTTGCCGGGGGCTTTAGCTTGAGCATTCTGTTCTTGGATGGCATCAGCGTAGCCGTGGAGGACCTTGGCGGACGCCCGGCAAGCCCTACTGTGGGTTGCCGCGACTGCCCGTGCACAAGTTCGGGGTACTAAGGTACGCCCCTACTTTAGTACACCGACACTTCGGCTCACCCGACATTCCACAGCGAAGACTTGATCTTCGATATCGTACCGTTCTAAAGTGGCTATCATGCACTGCTCGGACGGACCGCTTTTGCTCGATTCAACGCGGTGCCGCACTATGCTTACTTAAAGCTCAAAATGCCCGGTCCCCACGGCGTTATAACAGTGAATGGAAACACGAAACGCCCCCTCCGCATAGAGGAGCACACCGCAGCTCTTGCAGCCGAGGTATAGAGCGGCCACCTTAAGCCGCACACCTCGTCGGTCATCAAGCCGCCAGACTTTCTTAAAAGGGTCTGGTCAGTCTCGCAAGCTAGTGGCTCGGCATATCCAGAGCTAGACTAGCAGTTCCGCCTCTGTCGATCGCCGCGTACACCCGCGAAATTTGTACCGCGCATGCATCATTACGCACGCAAAATACCTTAGGCATCGGTGAAGGCACAATACAAGAAGATCTATAGTACGGCTCGACCCTACATGATCTCCCACCTTTTTTCACTTACCTTTTTACCACAGGTGCATTCGAGCCCACGTATCCTACGGACTTACAAGGACTCACTCTGAGCCCGGTTCCGTACGGCAAACATAAGACCGTTTCCTTCAAGGACCCCCTCTCTACAGGACGAAAGCAGTGCGGACGTGCGGCAGGATATCCAAAGGACTCTTCGGACCAAACCTTATTTAAAAGGACCTGTACTGAGCTTTTCTCCTTGTTATTAGACCCCCAGCATGTAAAATGATTTTAGTGCTTATGGTACCCTCTATAAGATCATGTCTTGACGTATCAATCGGATTCTTATAAACGACAATTTTTTTGGGTATCTACTTCATTTTTAAAACTGTAGTCTGTCTCTCTAGTTGTCACACATACCTCGACACCCATTGCCAGGGGATCTATACGGCCACTTATGAGCCACTGAACGAAAGCCCGAACAGCTTTGCAGCACACTACGGCGTCCCAAGCTTGGCATTATATGCATCGGCTCCGAATCATGTCTTTGGTCAATAGTTGGGTTGCCCGGCTCCTGTGTTTGCTACCTTACGTTCCATTTGTCCGGTTAGGGTAGTAAAGGGAGAACTACTGCGATTGTGTTTCTGGCTCATCCGGTCAAGCACCTCAGTAGAGAAAGCCGAAAACTGACTGTCATGATGCGGCGAGAGCTGGTCAGCCGTTCGGTGACATACTAACACTATTAGGGAAAACCTTATACACAGAACTTTAGCAGTAGCGCGCCTATGCAAACCGCACTACAGATAAAGCTCTAGCAGTAGCGTGCCTTGTTCTAAACACGTTACTACTAAAATTCTCACGGCTTAGCCGATAGGCTACAAATAGTAGTAGCGATCTATATCAAACCGCGCTACCGCTACTTTCTTTGTAGCAGCGCGTTTTATTCTAAACTCGCTACTGCTAAAGGATATAAAATTAAATGGAAAGCAAATAGAAAGGTAATTGAAAATGTAAGAAATAGAATAAGGTGAAAGGAAAAAAAATAAAATGTGAAGAAAAATAAATGAAAAAGGGGGAAAAGAGAAAGGAGTAGCAGTAGAGTGTATCCCAGAACGCGATGTAGCTAATGTAGCAGTAGCGCACTTTCTGGAACGCGCTACTGCTACTTCTAACTTAACCACGGAGTTCGTCCTTCCCCACGGCCACTTCCCCCAAATCCAACTCCTCCGCTCTTGCCGCCTCCGTCGCCCGTCGGCCGCCGCACGCTCTCCGCACACCCTCTACGCCGCCCCGACCCCGGATTCAACGCCGCCCCCGCCCCCGACCTCAATGCCACCCCGGACGTCGCCCCCGAACCCGACCTCGACACTGCCCTCCGCCGCGCGCCCGAGCCCTGACCCTGACCTCGACGCCGCCTGCCCCTCCCTCGTCGTAGGCACCCGAGGTGGGCACGCCTGCTCCTCCCTCTCCCCTACCTCTGCCCAGGGTTTCTTCATATTTTAGTTGCATCAAATTAGTTAGGGTTCATGTAAGGGTGGAATCGAATCGGATGCGGATGCGGGTCAAATTAGTTATGGTTCATGTAAGGGTGGAAACGAATCAAATTTCTAAGATGAATCATAAAACGAGTAAAATTTGACCACTTATTTCACTTTTAAGTTGGATAATTGGAATATCCACTACCACTTTCCACCCCTAGGTTCATCAAATTAGATGGTAATTAGGGCAGTAGTTCCTAGGTACTAATTAGTTAGTAAGAACTAGGTACTAATTAGGTACTAGTTTATTTTTGTTTATAGTAAGTTTATTTTTAGTAAGAACTAGTTGAATTAATAGAACTAGTTAGTAAGAACTTGTTGTTATTTTTTTAGTTAAAGCAATTTTTCCCGCATAGACATGGATGATGCCTATCCCGCATCCTCGTCGTCGCGTCGGCGGTGGACACCTGCATCACCAGATGGGCCAAATGGGTGGCGCTACCTACCGGGGGGCGCAGGTTGGTGAGGAGCCAGCTTGTCATTGACCCGAACCTTCTTTGGTGGCGGTCGCGTGGGCCAGTACGGTCCAGAGGCTCGAGGACCCCGCGGAGGTGGTGCGTCACTGTGTTAGTGAGGAGGACGCGCATGACCATCGCTACTTGTTAGCATTGGAGCACAGGTTCTCCAATACCTGGCAGGTTCTCCAGGGATCTCACTTGAGCTATGATCCTGTGATGGTTCCTTCTCTGTGGGTGTCCACCGCCCGCGCCGATACCCTTCGTGCGCTAGGGTTTTAGTTGTATTAGTGATGTTATATGTATGATACTATTCGGGATGTATTAGTGATGTTATATGTATGATACTATTCGGGATGTATTACTTTTGCTTATTGAATGCATGCTAATTTGAGTCCTTTAAGATATTTTGAAATGTATATCTTGTGTTGCTCAAATAGGATATGTGCTTGCCCAAGTGGCCGGTCATGTTTGCAGGTTACACCTCCGAGTGGCGTATGTTTTGCCGGAGTGTTGATTCATTTCCGTTTGGGCAAAATTTAGGCGCTCGATATGTCCTATTTTAGCAAAGGTCATGCCGGATTTTTCCGTGAATTTTGGCATGACTTGTGCCAGAATATGTAGGAAATATCGAGTGCCCCGGATCTGTGTGTTGAGTATCCTGGTAGTTGTCTTCAATCGATTTTCAATTAATGTTTCAACTATGAACATAGGAAATGTCTAACGACGAAAAGGATTTTGGTATTTGCAAATACTGCGAAGACGAGCGCGGCCTGTGCGATGGAATCTTTGTAGATGATGATAGGCGCTTCCGCATAAAGCTGGACGAGAACTTTGAAGTGGATACAGTAAATAACAACGACAAGTCTTTTTTGGTAATTAAGCATGACATCTGCTTCATTTGCTTCAATTTATAATTTAATTTTTTTACTATTCTACAAGCGTATCCCCTGCCATGCAAGAGTTTTTGTATTGGATAAGATATGTTTCAGTCGTACTATGGAGGTAAAGAAAGTTTACTTGAAGACCGAGCATAGTTATGTTTTCCACGCAAAATTATACAACACAGACGACTACACCTATTTTGGATGGAAAACATGGCGAGCACTATGCAAGACTTATGCATTTGAGCCTGATATGGTTATCACCTTTGATATTCGTCTGGAAGATGATATTAAAGGTAATACCGACATCTAGGTCGATATGCAGACGCCTCCAGTTATACCATTATGTTAGTTTCTCAACCATATTTATGTCTTTGATATTGTTTATTCAAAAATAGTTGACAACTAATTTCTATTGTCAGCTTATTTCCGTTCAAGCAAACATGTCCAGCGCTTGGTAGACAGGACCTACTATTGTCCCGAGGCTGAACTAAACTGCGAGGAGCTAAGTCATTATGTTTCATGGCTTGCGGATCTTGATACTGTCAAGACAAATTTTCTTCCAGCACTTAGAAATGTTAGTACTGAAAACGTGCGACCAATAGTGTTCATAATGAACTACAGTCACATCTATTTAGGAAGTATGGTAAGATTTTTACTATTTGTCCTCAGTGCATCTTTTCCATACATTATTTTTTAAGCTAAACTTCATTGCTAAGTATGTTACCGTACGATGTTCTTCAACAGGGACTCCTGATGAATGTTGTGCCTCATGGGACCGATATTAAAGGTACCATGAGTAATGTTAGCTTACGGCCAAGATATCCTACAATGCACTTTAGTGCATTCAGGATTAGCGACGAACTCTTAATAGTACAAGACTGGACCAAATTTGTGATGGAGGAGCGCAGAGAAGTACTAGGGGGCAGGAATCAGAAGCGTAGCCCATGATTAGGAGACAGGTTCATCTGCAAGCTCCAACTTGATGAAGGAGGGGAGCTACACATGTTTTATGTTATTTTACCTGAGAGAGCAGCAGGAGTGATTAGCTAGCTAGAAATGAGTTTGAAGATGATGATGTGCTACACTATGACTATGATGATTAAAAGCTAATGTTGGTGGTAATGACTATGATGATTATTATTAGCTAGTGTTAGTGGTGATTATATAGCTACCGCATCTAGTGTTGGTGGTGATTAGCTAGCTAGAATGAGTTTGAAGATGTTTATGTGCTACACTATGACTATGCTGATTAAATAAATACTGTTGGTGGTAATGATTATGATGATGATTAAATAGCTTGTGCTGGCGGATTAGATTCAAGTGGAGGCAACATGTGATGCACATCGAAAGTACTACTAGTCCAAACTAGATCAAGTTTGGATTAGTAATATACTTTTGACATGCACCATATATTGCTCCACGTGAACCTAATCCACCTTCATTTGACACACTGTTATGGACATAATGATATAAACCTCATAATTGGTATTGTACAAAAATTTGTATAACGGCGTATAAATACACTAAAAAAAGAATTCTAGTAGCGGTGGATAGTAAACACACTACAAGTAGCTAGATTAGCAGCAGCGCGGGAGAGAAGAAGCGCTGCCGCTATGTGTCTTAGCAGTAGCGCGTGTCACACGCGCTACTGCTAAGTAATAGCTGTAGCGCCTTATTAGTAGCACGGCAGCATGCGCTACTAGTGGGCTTTAAACCCACGCTACTACAAGGGTTTTCCCTAGTAGTGTAAATCTTTAACAATATTTCCATTTTAGACGAAGGACTATTTTTTCGGTCATACACGTAACACATCCGCATTCGGATAGCCATTTACGTACCAGGGGCTATTTTATAGCCCTATCATCACACTCCTATGGCTAAGTGAGAGTGGTAAAGCTGTATAGTCCGATCGCCTGGTTCGACGCACCGACATCTCCATCACGGACCAAGACGTTGGGTCAAGAGTGTTAATGTGCCATTCCTAACACCCCTATAGCATCTATGTGGGGGTCGAAGCCGACAATTGGAAAACTCTCAGGCATTCAAAAAAATGGCCGCACAGGAGGAAACAATTTTTGATAAGGGTGTAAATATATTACAAAGCCTTAATATCTATAATACACATGATCGGGTCATTCGATTACATTCATTCGAATATGATGTCCTTGGAACATTGACCCTCTATCAAACAAGCACCCTCTAGGACGTCGCTCAAATAACGCTCTGGTGTGCGGTGGTCCTTGCCTTCGGGAGGACCCACCACCACGACAACATCGGCTTTCATCTTGGCCCAATGCACCTTGACATGGGCGAAAGCCCTCTGTGCACCTTCTATGCACATCGACCGTTTGATAGCATCAATGCGGGGCACGACATCAACGAGTCGCTGCACTAGGGCAAAATAACTTCTCGGAATGGATTCAGCCGGCCACAGTTGGAGTATAACCTCCTTCATGGCCGCCTCAGACATCTTGTGCAGCTCAATCCACTGTGCCATCTAGTCGTTCATTAGCATCGAACGCTCAGGCGTCGCATATTGCGACCAGAACAATTTATCCGTCGCATGCCCCTCCTGGGCCCGGTAGAATTGCATTGCGTCAGCTGCGCTCTTCGGTAGATCCGCAAAGGAGTCTTGAGAACTCCATAGTCGATTCAGTAAGGCATACCTCTGATCGCAAAACATAGACAGTAAAAGAAAGGGCTTATCAGCTGCTATCCGTTCGGCCTGTTGGAGCTCCTCACGAGCGGCACGGGATTCGGACCTCGCCTCTTGGGCATCCTGTAGGGCCTTGGCGAGTTGGGCCTCCTTCGCTTTATTCCCCTCCTCGAGGAGCTCGTACTTGCGATTTACGTACTTGAGCTCTTGCTCAATCTTGGATACGCGCTCCTTGAACTGGAACTGGGCGGCCTGTTCGTCCTTTAGTGCGGCAGCTGCTTTCTCCGCACCTGCATTGCTCACCTTTGCCTGCTCCTTTGCACAGGCAAGGTCACTCCAGAGGACCACAACCTCAGCAGCGCCATCTACAATTATGCATATAGTAGTGCGTGAGCCTCACTTAAGCATTTGCAAACTAATCAAATGGAATATGGAGCACTCGAAGCATACCTTGCGCTTCGTCGAGCCGCTTGTTAATCCGGATATTGTCCTCGTCGACCAGTTGCAGTTTTCGCTTCACGTCATAAACTTCGGCGGCCGGAGCGGTCGCTGCTAACAAAGAAGCCTGATGATTATCAAAATGGCTAAATATGTTATTTACCGTGAGTACCAATAAACCCTCTGTTCGCCCTCCTTCGTTGGCCAAAAAGAGTCTTAGGGGCTACTATCTATATATAGACAAATTTTTATGGAAAGCGGCTAAAAGACATTACATTGCATAGCTCGAAGCCTCGTGAAGGCTTCATCCAGTCCACCCTTAGCGGACTGAACTTTTTCAACCACCGTACCCATTAAGGTACGGTGCTCCTCCAAGACGGATGCACCTTGAAGTGCATCCATTAGCTTGTTCGACGCCTCTGTATTGGTAGAGGTCACCGTCCCCCCTGCAGAGGGGGCTGCCAATCCGATTCCGGGACCGTATGGGCCTCCGGAATGGTATCCGGCTGAGGGTCTGGTGACCAAGGACTCCCATGGTCGGTCTCCATAGGGGTTGCGCCCCCCATGTCCTCGGCAACCTCCGGTGCCGCATTGGTCGTCGCCTGCACTTCTCTGGAGCGTGGAGAAACCCTTTGGGATGGCACCTCGGGGTCGTCCGCCCTAGGAGGCGAGGAAGCCCATGGAAGCGTCTCGCTCTCCATCTTGTCCGGCGAAAGATCCCCCGATGACGACGATCCTTGAGGAATGTCACGGGTCAGACTGTGATATGAAATTTGATATTATTCTCATAATCCGTAAAGAGGATTATATTTGTACAAGGAATCTGAATGTACTCACGATTTGGCAACGGGCTTGGCACGGGAGCGATGCTTAGGAGCAGCCTCTGTGCTCGTATCCGTGTCATCGGAGAGGGACACCCTTTCCCTCTTGGACGCCCCCTCCTCCATATCTACGGAGGCCGCTCTCTTTTCCCCTTGGGAGGAGGGTTCTCTGCTTCCTCCTTCGCCGCCGCCTCCTCCTCCTCGTCGTCCTCATCTTCGTCTTCCTCGCCAGAGGAAGGAACTTCGGTTCCTACGGACACGGCGCCCGAAGTCTCTTCGGGATGGAGGTCTCCTTGGGCCGCCTTGGTATTCTTCTTCTTCATCTTGTCCTTCTTCGTCGGCGCCTGATAGGGCGCCGGGACCAGCATCTTCATTAACAGAGGATTGGCTGGGTTTTCGGGAAGCGGGGCCGGACACTTGATCCGCTCGGCCTTCATTAGCCAGTCCTGTTCATGAGATGGAATTTTCAGGAGCCCTCCCTACGTTTGACAAGCTAAATAGTGTTCAACAATATAATACTTACTGGGGATGCCGAATTGTTGTAGTCGAGGCCAGTGTCGTCGACGTCCATGGCCATGTCTTCTGCTTCTTAAAAAGTAGCTTCCAGATCTTTGTCACATCCCTAGCTTCTGGCATTGCACTAGGCTAACTTCATGTGTGCATCATGTTTAAACTTTGAAAGAAACTTGAAATGGGGATGTCCAAACCCTAGTACCAAATGGAATTCAAGTAGGTTCAACCTAAGAATATTTTCAGTGAATCCAAATGGCTTTCAAAAATATTCATCATTCTGGGAAATGCTAGAAACCATAACCAGAGGTGTTGCACATTTCTCCATGACATATTTGGTCATTGAATTAAATCATATGTACTTTGCATTTGGGCATTTAATTGCTAGTAAATATTTTAAATGCTCAAATAATTCTGGAAATAAGTGTGGGCTGTTGGAATTAATCTAAACAGATCCTATGATTATTTTCAGGATTTTTGAAGGTGTCTAACTATTTTTAATAAAGCCACAAACTTACAGAAAAATAGAAAAACATAAATAAAAGAGAGAGAAAGGAACCTACCTAACTTACCTGTGAAGCCCACCTGGCGGCCCAAGTGGCCGACCCACCCACCAGGCCACCCTTCTGTCGTCTTCCTCCCGCTCGCCCCGAAGCAGCTGCGTGCCAGCAGCAGCGTACACAGGAGCTCCACCTCCTGCTTGCCACGGAGGCGCCCCCGAGCCCATCCGACGCGCCTGGAGAAGCCCCGCGGACCTCCTCCCTCACTCCCCCATCTCTCTGGTCTCTCCCTCACCCCTAGATCCTCCCCGAGCTCCATCCGCGAGCAACTGCGATGGCTGCCGTCTTGCGTACGCGTAGCCACCGTCCTCCTATCACCGCATCGCCGGGTCTAGAAGCTCCACCATCGAGCACCTCGTCTCCACACCGAAGGAAACGAGCCGGAGGGCTCCGCTTCGTCGCCAATGTCGCCATCTTCGCCGTTGGTGCCCGAAGGAAGTCACCATCGATTCGCAGCAACCTGGCCGTCCCCGACCTCGTTAACGACGCCATCGGATGCGCTGTGAGCACCCACGCCGTTTACCCCTTCTCCCCTGGTCGCGCTCGTCCTCTAGGCCGTAGCCCCGCCATGGCCGAAGCTCCGCCGCCGCCGCTACATGCCATCCCCGGCATCCCCACGGCCACCGTTGGATGCGCGCGAGTGAGGGCCTCCTCCCGGTGCCCTTAGCTCGCCCAGCCGCCCCTTGTAGCGCTGTCCCGAGTGGACTCCGCCGCGGCGGAAGGTCGCCGGTGGCCTAACCCCGGCCATGCCGACGTGGCGTTGTCATTAGCGGCTAATGAGGCCGCTAACTAACCCACCACTAGTCACTTACAAATGGGCCCCACACCCCTAATCAACCACATCTTAACTCCTGTTTAGTTTAAATTAACCACAGTGGCCCCACGCGTCGGCGTTCACCTTGCTGACGTGTCTGTTCACCCGGCCCCACCTGTCAGCGACACTGGCCAGCACTGTGTCACTGACCAGTGGACCCCACTGGTCAGGTTTGACCCGGGGCAGCTCTGTTGACCTGCTGACATCACACTGACGTCAGGCTGACGCAGTAATCCTTTTCTAGTATTAATTTAATTCTATTTATTCAGAAAATCCAGAAAAGGGCTTAAACTTCTGAAATTCATATAAATTCAACCGTAACTCAGAATGAAATAATTTATATATGAAAAATGATTAGAAAAATCCAACCTATCCATCTGTACCATTTTCATGCATGTTAGAACAACTTTTGTTCACTGTTTAGGTCAAATCAATTAAATGGCATTTGAATAATCACATATGGAGTTTGAATTTGAATCTTGTATTCAAACCAACTTCATTTAATCTATTGCTAGTTGCATTAGCACAAATCACAGCATATTGCCATGTCATGATGATGCATCATATTGTGCATTGCAATGATTGTGTTTCTTCCTTGTCTGTCAGTGTTTGTCCCCTCTCGATAGACGTGGTTCTGACGATGAGTTCGATGACACCGATGAAGAACTATACTATCTTCGGAAGTGTCAGGCAAGCAAAACCCCCTTGTTCATTCCGATATAATCCCACTCTCTCGCTCCTGCTCTCTTTTACTGCATTACGACAACGACGGTTCATCTGTTACTTGTTGCGGTAGCTGAACCCCTTTATCCTCTGCATGACCTGTCATTGCCACAGTAAATAGATGAAACCCACTAGCATGAGTAGGAGTTGTTTGAGCCCTGTTGTGCCTACTCATTCATGCTTGTTTGTCATGCCTGCTACTGCTTGGAGTTGAGTCAGGTCTGATTCATCGGGGATGAATCGGAGGTGTGTAAACATGTCCAACTGTGTGTGAGCTAAGTGTGTGAACACGATTTGGTAAAGGTAGCGGTGAGAGGCCATGTAGGAGTACATGGTGGGTTGTCTCATTGAAACCGTCCTCAGGAACTGAGTTCTGTGTTTGTGATCCATGAACAGTTACTACCACACATTGGGCTCCGGGCACTCCAAGCTCTCTCGACTTATTAATCAACTCGATCTCTGTCCAGGAGTTGCAACTAGTTTCTGTTGTTTGTAGGTAGTGTTAGTAGTCTACCAAGTGGCACCCGGTACAGGTGGGCTTGGGACAGACTAGCCACCGTGGCACGGTGTACCAAGCATAGATCCACCCGTCGAGGTGGGCTTGGGAACACTGCACACATCGTTTGGGGCCGTGAGCGACACCCCGGCTGGATCTCCTTGCGGATGGAACCCGAATAGGCGATAAACCTGGACTAGAGACTTGTGTGGTTAGTCAGGTCGTGGCCGACTCCCTCGCCAGGCTTCCGCTTGAAGGTTGCCGAGATACACGAGGTGTACATGGCGGTAAGTGGCGAGAGCATGTGTGAAGAAGTACACCCCTGCAAGGTTAACATTATATACTCGAATACCCGTGTCCGCGGAAAAGGACTTCTGGGTTGCCTGTACAGTTCATAGACAAGTGGAAGTGGATACTCTAAAATGCACAAGATAAGCGTGAGTGCTATGGATGGCGTTCTCGTAGGGAGACGGGAGCGGATCCTTAGTGGTGTATTGATATGGTGAATATGTGGACTTGTGTGCGCCACCTCAAAAGAGTTACTTGCAGTCGTAGTTCAAGATAGCCACCGAGTCAAAGCTGGCTTGCTGCAGTCAAACTCCACCATCCCCTTTGTTGATAATGATGCATATGTAGATAGTTCTGATGTAAGTCTTGCTGGGTACATTTGTACTCACGTTTGCCTATTTTATGTTTTTGCAGAGAGACTTCAGTCTCGCTAGTAGTTCCGCTTGGACTTCGATGTTTAGCTTGTTACCTCAGCTACGATCTTGTGCCCTCGGCAGGATCTGGTAGTAAGTCAGGCTTCTCAGCCTTTTTCATTTATAGTTGTCTGTACTCAGACATGTTAAGCTACCGCATGTGCTTTGACTTGTATGCTCTGAATGCTGGGTTGAGAGACCCATGTTTGTAATCTCTCGCTCCTCGGAGCCTATTGAATAAAATACTTGAGTTGTAGAGTCATGTTGTGATGCCATGTTGTATTTGCACATATCGAGCATATTGTGTGTATGTTATTGAAATGCTTGGTATGTGTGGGAACTGACTATCTAGTTGTTTATCCTCAGTAGCCTCTCTTACCGGGAAATGTCTCCTAGTGCTTCCACTGAGCCATGGTAGCTTGCTACTGCTCCGGAACACTTAGGCTGGCCGGCATGTGTCCTTCTTCGTTCCTGTGTCTGTCCCTTCGGGGAAATGTCACGCCATGAATACCGGAGTCCTGTTAGCTAGTGCTACAGCCCGGATTCACTCGCTGATGACCGACACGTTCGATGCTGGGTCACGGATGCCTGTCCCTGTAAGTTTGCGCCACTTTGGGTTTACGACTAGCCATGTCACCCCGGGCTCCTTATCATATGGATGCTAGCGACACTATCATATACGTGTGCCAAAAGGCGCAAACGGTCCCGGGCAAAGGTAAGGCGACACCCGTGGGAATACCGTGTGTGAGGCCGCAAAGTGATATGAGGTGTTACATGCTAGATCGACGTGGCATTGAGTCGGGGTCCTGACAGCTTTGGTATCAGAGCTTGACTGCCTGTAGGTTTACCAAGCCAAACTGGTCGAAGTTGAGTCTAGAAATTCTTTAGTTATATAAGGGAATTGATTGTGGGTTGGAACGTAAGGATCATTTTACTCCT
The DNA here is from genome assembly GCA_963921465.1 of Triticum timopheevii. Taxonomy (NCBI): domain Eukaryota; kingdom Viridiplantae; phylum Streptophyta; class Magnoliopsida; order Poales; family Poaceae; genus Triticum; species Triticum timopheevii. The sequence goes on along the minus strand of OY997266.1, from coordinate 237,459,935 downwards.
TATACCTTATGCCTTCTGATCTGAGTCACCTTATCTTTCCTACGGGGTTAAGAAACTAGGCTTTCTCTTCTTTCTATCAGGATCACGTGTTACTAATCCGTAGACTTATAGGATTGTTGGATTCAAGCCTCAGTTCAATTCATACTACTTTCGTATGTTAACTATTGATCTCGAAACTTTGATATTATGATGATCAAGTGCTTATGCCACCATTTTGTAGGATGTCTGTCGGTGTCAAAATCGGCGGATCTCGGGTAGGGGGTCCCGAACTGTGCGTCTAGGCGGATGGTAGCAGGAGACGAGGGACACGATGTTTTACCCAGGTTCGGGCCCTCTTAATGGAGGTAAAACCCTACGTCCTGCTTGATTAATATTGATAATATGGGTAGTACAAGAGTGGATCTACCACGAGATCAAGGAGGCTAAACCCTAGAAGCTAGCCTATGGTATGATTGTTGGAATGGAGGTTATGTCCTACAGACTAAAGCCCTCCGGTTTATATAGACACTGGAGAGGGCTAGGGTTACGCAGAGTCGGTTACAACGGTAGGAGATCTACATATCTATATCGCCAAGCTTGCCTTCCACGCCAAGGAAAGTCCCATCCGGACATGGGACGGAGTCTTCAATCTTGTATCTTCGTAGTCTTGGAGTCCGGCGGACGATGATAGTCCGGCTGTCCGGACACCCCCTAGTCCAGGACTCCCTCAATGTCTCTAATCCCTTTTCGAGCATTTATAGTCGTTATGCTGTCCGAGTCATCCCAGGTTTCTAAACAGTTTGATGCATTTGCAAATCCCTTCCTCCTGTTCCCGATGTCCATTTGGGCCAGGTTAATCACACTAATCGGTGAGTTGAGGTACTATGTTGCCTCGGCATATATGTTGAAGCCATTATTATGATCCTAGGTGTCTTAGGGAGTCACCTAGTAATCTAGCAATGCTTGTATTCCCAGTGTGATGATTCTGGCCTTTATTCTCGAAAGCATCCCGTGATGCCATTTAGTAGTAGGTATTTTATTCCTGGGTTCTTGAACCCGAGATTCACCCTACTTACCTCATGTTGATAGTGTTGCTAGTTCCTTTAGGATATTAGTAACCTTTGCGATAGTCCTCAAGGTCCGTGGTATCTCCTTCTTCCAAATACCATGAACTACTTATGGTAGAAGTTCCTTGTTGAACCGAACGATCACAACCAGAGTGCTCTTGATGTGTTCTCGATTCTATGTTGTGATTCTTCCAGTTCCACCTTTCTGCACGGGTTATCCGGAAGAAATATGTTGAACTCGTTCGACATGCTAATCTATGCGTCCACAACTCAGAAAATCGTATGTTCTTTTGAGTTGTCCCCCCCCCCCTTAGTCGTCTTCTGACCCTCGTCTATCAATTGAGAGTCAAGAGTATGCGTACATTCGTTCATCGATGCCTATTACTCTTGTGGTCCATCAAGCCATTCTATTCTGGAATGACTAGGAGAAACAAACTCCAGTACCTCATCCATATCTAGGATTGGGTCAAAGCAGTTGTGTTCCGCAGATCGAATACTAATCCAGCTTTTGTTCTGTTCGACCTTGGAGTATTACCATATTTACATCAAGAATGTCATGGGAATTGCACACCATCCTATGAACTCTTGATACAGTGATACTTCTCACCCTCATTATTCATTTCTTGGCTTCCGTGTTGTTGCAACCGGAATGCCGACAAGTGAACTATGATGTGTGGAATCAATACCCCTAGCAACTCCGTTGGTTGGTGGTTAATGGACATTACTATCATTCTTAGTGTGTTGGTTCTTGAATCATCATTCTAAGGTAGATTGTGCTACCTAGTCCTTACTTTTGGTGCACTCTCCGATCAATGAGTTAGGATTTTGTCAAACCCTTGCTTTGTTGATCATATCGTCTTGCCCTGAAAAGCAAGATTGTTCTCGAGCTTAGTAACATATCGGTGGTTCGTGATGTTCCGAATATCTTCTCGGAAGTTTTACCAGGTTGTCACCTGACTGCTATGTTGAGTTCGTGATCATGTTGGTTTACCTCCAAACCACCCATTCTCCAAGAATCTGTGTGGGATACCCCTGAGCTAGTTGTTTAAGCTAAACAACAACTTGGAGAGTTGGAAGATGAAAGCTTGTCCGACTTAGTTTATTCTAAGGGATATCTTGTATGTGTGTTGAAGAAAGGTGATATCTTCATTGATTGATCCTCGCGATCAATTATTGGACCTATCGTCCTAACCAAAACTTTGATTTGAGTGTGGGCTATCCTCAAATCAAATCAGAACCAACGATATTCGTAATGTTGTCTTACTCGTGGTTGATTCCTCGAGCATACACCATTATGTCTTTTGGGTCTGACCAATACTATCACCTTGTTCACATAGTTATGGAATTCCATCTCCATGGGAATCTGGATGAATTGTTGTTGAACCCATTGACAACATCCTTGTCTTCTCCATAATTTTGTTGAACATTAAGCTAGTGTTGGAAACTTTTGAAAGCATTTCTTCATTCTAGATCATGAAGCATATGTTCGGATGTAAGAAGTGACTTCCTCCAGTTCATGTGCATTTGATGCAAGTTGCCGCCGTGAATTCGAGAAAGTTTGTTTCACTTCCTCTGGAATCATCCCAATTCAGTCATGCATACGTGCGAAGTATTCTATGGTCTGGAGACTTGCAACCTTCATTCTATATGAATCCCTAGCACACCAAGCCACTGATTGATTTGTTCAAGGAAAAGAAGTTCTTAAGTGCTAATCCTTAAGGACTCGAAGGTACGTGCGCAGGACTTCGCTCTCCGCAATGATGGTTCCTAATCAGAACTCGGTAGTGTTTTATTGTAAGACTACCATGTGGTCATGCTTGTCTAGGACAGTGTGTTCACATGTATGTAGCAGAACCAGCTCATGTTTTGGAGCTTGCTATCGTAGTTCATTCCCCGAGAATCACGCAACGCCATCTCGTCGATTTGTGTTGCAAACTTTCATTTTTTTTCTAGACCTGATGAGTCTGGAATATTCTAACATCAACCAGATCTGAATCTCAGGCAGATATGATGGTTGGAACATGTCCCAAGAACTATAATATTAGTCTTTCTGTAACCCGGTAAAATGAATGTCGTGGCCAACACACCCAACCGGAATACCTATTATTGTAGTATCTTGTTTGAGGAAGTTGGCCACCTCCCCATAAGGATCTCGTAGAACTTATTCCAGTAGTTGTTCCTTATGGATTTTTGTGCTCCCGAAGTCCGACCTTTTACTTGATGTTCTAGATATCAAACTATATCTATGAATGGGTTACGCTAGCACATCAAGGAGAACATTAGAAGTGGAGTGCTAAATGTTTCTCGGTCAATCATCCAGATTTTGATCCCTTGGTCTCGCTAAGGTGAAATTTGAGGAGATGTTATATTCCTTTGCATCTGCATCATCCATCACTATTCATCATGGTAGTGTGTTGTGTTGCCAGGATCCTTGACCCGGATATTGGTAAAACCTTGATGAATATGGAAATGCTCAAGTTCTTGAGAGCATGCACAAGCGCTAGGTGTTATCATCGGCACTAACTGAGATTGCTCTCAGTTTCTTCGGATCTGCTATAACCATTTCAGCAGTGGAATCACTCTCTACTGTTGAGCTTCTCCCCAGTTACTAAAATCATCCCTTGTGTTGTTTTCAACAAGGTAATCCACATAATCCATACTAGTCCGAGTATGCTACTTCTTCGAACTCCATCAAATGATCATATGGGAATTCCCCCAGGCTGGTATAGAGAGTTTCAATGATCCTTAAATCAAAGGTAATTCTTCTTGCCACTTAAAGGGTATATCTACGAGTCACCATCCCTAAGGTGTCTCGTTGTGGTATCATGGCAACTCAACTCCTCGCTATGTTGACAACCGATTGCCACCTTCTTAAGTGTGGAATTGTTGTCTACCTAGTGAACCTTCGACATCTGTTTCACTCCATCCCTTTGGATGAATGCTTTGTATCTCAGCTCGAGGGATGTTCTTACCTCTCACTCCATGAGTTGATCTTGATACTCGATCTTCGAGGAGATCATTTTCTTTAGAGTCTCCTTCTCCTCTCGTTGTCATGTTGGCTAGAGTTCTCAGAGCAAGACGATAAGACCAAGATGGTGTTTGAGTCAACGTTCATTTGAAGTGCAACCTGGATCGTGAAGATTGCGTTAGTTGCGTTTCCCCTTCATCTTACCCTACGCCTGAATCTCGAGACGAGATTCTTGTTTAGTAGGGGTGAGTTGTCACATCCCTAGCTTCTGGCATTGCACTAGGCTAAGTTCATGTGTGCATCATGTTTAAACTTTGAAAGAAACTTGAAATGGGGATGTCCAAACCCTAGTACCAAATGGAATTCAAATAGGTTCAACCTAAGAATATTTTCAGTTAATCCAAATGGCCTTCAAAAATGTTCATCATTCTGGGAAATGCTAGAAGCCATAACCAGAGGTGTTGCACATTTCTCCGTGACATATTTGGTCATTGAATTAAATCATATGTACTTTGCATTTGGGCATTTAAATGCTAGTAAATATTTTAAATGCTCAAATAATTCTGGAAATAAGTGTGGGCTGTTGGAATTAATCTAAACAGATCCTATGATTATTTTTAGGATTTTTGAAGGTGTCTAACTATTTTTAATAAAGCCACAAACTTACAGAAAAATAGAAAAACATAAATAAAAGAGAGAGAAAGGTACCTAGCTAACTTACCTGTGAAGCCCACTTGGCGGCCCAAGTGGCCGACCCAGCCCACTAGGCCACCCTTCTGTCATATTCCTCCTCCTCGCCCCGAAGCAGCCGCGTGCCAGCAGCAGCGCACACAGGAGCTCCACCTCCTGCTTGCCACGGAGGCACCCCCGAGCCCATCCGACGCGCCTGGAGAAGCCCCGCGGACCTCCTCCCTCACTCCCCCATCTCTCTAATCTCTCCCTCACCCCTAGCTCCTCCCCGAGCTCCATCCGCGAGCAACCGCGACGGCCGCCGTCTTGCGTATGCGTAGCCACCGTCCTCCTGTCGTTGCATCGCCGGGTCTAGAAGCTCCACCGTCGAGCATCTCGTCTCCACACCGAAGGAAATGAGCCGGAGGGCTCCGCTTCGTCGCCAATGTCGCCATCTTCCCCGTCGGTGCCCGAAGGAAGTCACCATCGATTCGCAGCAACCTGGCCGTCCCCGACCTCGTTGACGACGCCATCGGATGTGCTGTGAGCACCCACGCCGTTTACCCCTTCTCCCTTGGTCGCGCTCGTCCTCTAGGCCGTAGCCCCGCCATGGCCGAAGCTCCGCCGCCGCATATGCTCCCCACCGCCGCCGCTACACGCCGTCCTCGGCATCCCCACGGCCACCGTTGGATGCGCACGAGTGAGGGCTTCCTCCCGGTGCCCTTAGCTCGCCCAGCCGCCCCATGTAGCGCTGTCCCAAGTGGACTCCGCCGTGCCGGAAGGTCGCCGGCGGCCAAACCCCGGCCATGCCGACGTGGCATCGTCATTAGCGGCTAATGAGGCCGCTAACTAACCCACCACTAGTCACTTACAAATGGGCCCCACGCCCCTAATTAACCACAGCTTAACTCCTATTTAGTTTAAATTAACCACAGTGGCCCCACGCGTCGGCGTTGACCTCGCTGACGTGTCTGTTGACCCGGCCCCACCTCTCAGCGACACTGGCCAGCACAGTGTCACTGACTAGTGGACCCCACTGGTCAGGTTTGACCCGGGGCAGCTCTGTTGACTTGCTGACGTCACACTGACGTCAGGCTGACACGGTAATCCTTTTCTGTTATTAATTTAATTCTATTTATTCAGAAAATCCAGAAAAGGGCTTAAACTTCTAAAATTCATATAAATTCAACCATAACTCAGAATGAAATAATTTATATATGAAAAATGATCAGAAAAATCCAACCTATCCATCTATACCATTTTCATGCATGTTAGAACAACTTTTGTTCACTGTTTAGGTCAAATCAATTAAATGGCATTTGAATAATCACATATGGAGTTTGAATTTGAATCTTGTATTGAAACCAACTTAATTTATCTATTGCTAGTTGCATTAGCACAAATCACAGCATATTGCCATGTCATGATCATGCATCATATTGTGCATTGCAATGATTGTGTTTCTTCCTTGTCTGTCGGTGTTTGTCCCCTCTCGATAGACGTGGTTCTGACGATGAGTTCGATGACACCGATGAAGAACTATACTATCTTCGGAAGTGTCAGGCAAGCAAAACCCCCTTGTTCATTCGATATAATCCCACTCTCTCACTCCTGCTCTCTTTTACTGCATTAGGACAACAACGATTCATCTGTTACTTGCTGCGGTAGCTGAACCCCTTTATCCTCTGCATGACCTGTCATTGCCACAGTAAATAGATGAAACCCACTAGCATCAGTAGGAGTTGTTTGAGCCCTCTTGTGCGTACTCATTCATGCTTGTTTGTCATGCCTGCTACTGCTTAGAGTTGAGTCAGGTCTGATTCATCGGGGATGAATCGGAGGTGTGTAAACATGTCCAACTGTGTGTGAGCTAAGTGTGTGAACATGATTTGGTAAAGGTAGCGGTGAGAGGCCATATAGGAATACATGGTGGGTTGTCTCATTGAAACCGTCCTCAGGAACTGAGTTCTGTGTTTGTGATCCATGAACAGTTACTACCACACATTGGGCTCCGGGCACTCCAAGCTCTCTCGACTTATTAATCAACTCGATCTCTGTCCAGGAGTTGCAACTAGTTTCTGGTGTTTGTAGGTAGTGTTAGTAGTCTACCAAGTGGCACCCGGTACATTTAGGCTTGGGACAAACTAGGCACCGTGGCACGGTGTACCAAGCATAGATCCACCCATCGAGGTGGTCTTGGGAACCCTGCACACATCATTTGGGGCCGTGAGCGACACCCCGGCCAGATCTCCTTGCGGATGGAACCCGAATAGGCGATAAACCTGGACTAGAGACCTGTGTGGTTAGTCAGGTCGTGGCCGACTCCCTTGCCAGGCTTCCGCTTGAAGGTTGCCGAGATACACGAGGTGTACATGGCGGTAAGTGGCGAGAGCGTGTGTGAAGAAGTACACCCCTGTAGGGTTAACATTATCTATTCGAATAGCTGTGTCCGCGGAAAAGGACTTCTGGGTTGCCTGTACAGTTCATAGACAAGTGGAAGTAGATACTCTAAAATGCGCAAGAAAAGCGTGAGTGCTATGGATGGCGTTCTCGTAGGGAGACGGGAGCGGATCCCTAGTGGTGTATTGATATGGTGAATATGTGGACTCATGTGCGCCACCTCAAAAGAGTTACTTGCAGTCGTAGTTCAGGATAGCCACTGAGTCAATGCTGGCTTGCTGCAGTCAAACTCCACCATCCCCTTTGTTGATAATGATGCATATGTAGATAGTTCTGATGTAAGTCTTGCTGGGTACATTTGTACTCACGTTTGCCTATTTTATGTTTTTGCAGAGAGACTTCAATCTCGCTAGTAGTTCTTGTGCTCTCGGCAGGATCTGGTAGTTAGTTAGGCTTCTCAGCCTTTTTCATTTATAGTTGTCTGTACTCAGACATGTTAAGCTACCACATGTGCTTTGACTTGTATGCTCTGAATGCTGGGTCGAGAGACCCATGTTTGTAATATCTCGCTCCTCGAAGCCTATTGAATAAAATACTTGAGTTGTAGAGTCATGTTGTGATGCCATGTTGTATTTGCACATATCGAGCATATTGTGTGTATGCTATTGAAATGCTTGGTATGTGTGGGATCTGACTATCTAGTTGTTTATCCTCAGTAGCCTCTCTTACCGGGAAATGTCTCCTAGTGCTTCCACTGAGCCATGGTAGCTTGCTACTGCTCCGGAACACTTAGGCTGGTCGGCATGTGTCCTTCTTCGTTCCTGTGTCTGTCCCTTCGGGGAAATGTCACGCGATGAATACCGGAGTCCTGTTAGCCAGTGCTACAGCCCGGATTCACTCGCTGATGACCAACACGTTTGATGCTGGGTCACGGATGCCTGTCGCTGTAAGTTTGTGCCACTTTGGCTTTACGACTAGCCATGTCAGCCCGGGCTCCTTATCATATGGATGCTAGCGACACTACCATATACGTGTGCCAAAAGGCGCAAACGGTCCCGGGCAAAGGTAAGGCGACACCCGTGGGAATACCGTGCGTGAGGCCGCAAAGTGATATGAGGTGTTACATGCTAGATCGACGTGGCATTGAGTCGGGGTCCTGACAATCTTTTTGCGCATCGTGCCATAGAAGTGCTACAGAGTCTATGCCCCATCCGGATTGAACTCCCACATTTTGAGAGGCCATCGTTGGCAAGGGAGCATTCGGCGGATGAGCATCACCTGAATCACATCAGCAAGAGTGATGTCCTTATTTATCATGCTCTTGACACACTTCTGCAGCGCCGACACATCAACCGTTGACCCCCCAATCTAGGCCCCTGTTGGTCCAGGACGCGAGCCGCAGCGGAGGTCCAGATCTGAAGGCAGGAGCAGCGGCCCAGTTGGTGCCGCGGGGTTTGGTGATATAGAACCACTCCCGTTGCCACACCTTGACAGTGTCTACGAATCTTCCTTTTTGCTAGGTAACCTTGTTGAGCTTTCTCACCATGGTGCTGCCGCACTCGGCGTGTTGGCCTTCAACCACCTTCGTCTTCACATTGAAAACCTTGAGCCATTAGCCGAAGTGTGGAGGGACACGAAGAAATGCTTCGCACATGACGATAAACGCTGAGATGTGGAGGAAGGAATTCGGGGCCAGATCATGGAAATCTAGCCCGTAGTAGTACATAAGACCTTGGACGAAGGGGTGAACGGTGAATCCGAGTCCTCGGGGGAAGTGGGGGATAAAAACTACCCTTTCGTCGGGCTCTGGGGTGGGGATGATCTATCCTGGGGTTTGAAGCCTATGTTTTATCTCCGCCGTTAGGTACCTCACCTCCCGTAGATCTTGGATGTTCTTCTCCATTACGGAAGAGGCCATCCACTTTCCTTGACAGCCCGATCTGGCCATTGCTAGGAAGCTGGGGCGGAAGGAAAAGTTTGGAACTTGGGCGCTGGAGCTCCAGGGATTGAAAGGCAGAGGAAGGAGAAGGCGTGAGGTGAACAGATGGGTCTTTTGTCCTCTTATAGAGGCAGTGAATATCAAGGGCCCCATCATAGGCCTTAAATCTCACCTATTCCCAACGGGATGTGTGAACGACAAGCTTGGATTACCCAAAACCCCTATTGATGAGAATCCCGTAATAAGGGGACATGATCTCTGCTTGGACAAGATGTGTCACGGGCCGTACCTCAAAATATGAAACAAGGCTGTAAAATGGTTCAGAATAATAATAAGGCCAGAACATAACGTCTCGCCAAAAAAGTGGCCCATGGACGTGACTTATTTTAAGTATTGTTTGTTTTTACAGCTTCGGGTTGTACATGTTAAGCAACACCGGACACAACTCTTGTGTGCGGAAAACTATGTTGGAGTATTCGGAAAAGGGGAACCCGCCTTGCAATGCCAAAGACAGTCCGCGCGCTGGATACATCGCCATTGAAGCCTGGTTAGGGGCTACTTAGGGAGTCCTGGACTAAGGGGTCCTCGGGCGCCCAGGCTATGTGATATGGGCTGGAGTGATGGGCCATGAAGATACAAGATAGAAGAACCTTCCCCGTGTCTGGATGGGACTCTCCTAAGCATGGATGGCAAGCTTGGCATTCGGATCATGTACCTTCCCTTCTCTGTAACCGACTTTGTATAACCATAGATCCCCCCGGTGCCTATATAAACTGGAGGCCTTAGTCCGTAGGCGAGATCACAATCATATAGGCTAGACATCTAGGGTTTAGCCATTACGATCTTAAGGTAGATCAAATTTTGTAACCCCTATATTCATCAAAGTCAATCAAGCAGGAAGTAGGGTATTACCTCCATTAAGAGGCCCGAACCTGGGTAAACATCGTGTCCCCTGCCTCCTTGTTACCTTTGATCCTTAGACGCACAGTTTGGGACCCCCTACCCGAGATCTGCCAGTTTTGACACCGGCAGGTAGCTCTTAAGAATATGTTGCTTACCTTTTAGCAATCTACTAGTTTAAAGGTTAAATTTGCAAAGTCTTCCATGATCCCCTTAAATATTGATGAAGGGGAGGCAACCAGGTTAGCTGCCGTGTTGGGTTGTAAAATAGGGCAACTTCCTTTAACCTATCTGGGTTTGCCTCTTGGAACTACCAGGGCAAGGATTGTGGATCTTAGGCCTCTTGTTGACACCCTGGAAAGGAGATTAGCTGCTAGTTCATGCATGTTAAATCAAGGCTCTCATTTACAACTGTTAACTTCAGTCCTGACCTCCATGCCAATATACTTCCTCTGCAATTTGCAAATCCCTCCTAGTATAATCAAGTAGTTGGATAGAATCTTCAGACAATGCCTATGGAGTGGGAGTAGTGATGTTCCAAAGCAATCTCTGGCTACTTGGGACCTGGTGTGTCGACCTAAGGACAAATGATGACTTGGGTTAATTAACTTGCACATTCAAAACAAGGGTCTACTCCTCAAGCATTTGCATAAATTTCTTAATAAGGGAGATATACCTTGGGCAACCTTGATCTGCAACAACTATTATGATGATGGAGTTCCACATGCTACAACTCCAGTGGGTTCTTTTTGGTGGAGAGATATCCTCAAGCTTTCTGATGCATATACTTCTATTGCCTCAGTGCACATCAACATGGGTGACTCTGCTCTTTTCTAGACTGATGCTTGGCTCATTGGTGGTTCTTCTCGACTGTTGTGTTGGAGGTTACCTAGGCTTTTTTCTTTTGTTTTAGAGAAAAGGCATACGCCCGACATTATAAATAAAGCCATAAGGCAGGTAGCAGCAACGTCACAGATAAGTCCCAAACATAGCCATGCCCCAACGATGGGCGAAACGACAGAAGAGAAAGTCAAGTACATGGATCCCTCGCTAGTACACGGCACGCAGGACGGAAGATAAAGATTCAGCTAAGACTAAAGCATCCGGCCCAAATGAATCACTTAAGCATCCTACTCTTGTTTGCATAACTGAGACGCCATAGCCCGGATTTTGGAGATCATCATAGAGAGTGCCTCATGGTCCTCGACCTTAGTCAATGATTTCCACTGCTGCAGGAAAGCGCACGATTTAAATAAGCAGGCAGCAGGTTTAGCGGGAAACACGTGCTCGATAGTAAATTTGTTCCTACTTGTCCACAGGGACCAGCATAAAGCTCCCAAGCCCACCTAAAAGATGCTCCTAGAGACGCCAGCAAGGTTGTGTGCCAAGTTCCGCCACTCGGCAAAGGAGGCAGGGGACCAAGAGACATGTAGCCAGTCCCGCATGCCACTCCAAATGAGCTAAGCCAAGTGACAATGGAAAAAAATATGTTCCATGTCTTCCACATCACCGCAAAGGGCACAAAACTGGGAGCCCGGTCCATTTGTCTTACGAATTTGATTAGCCGAAGGCAACAGGCCTCGGAAAGCTTGCGACAAGAAGATTTTAATCTTAGGGGGAATACGTGCCTTCCAAATGTGGGAGAAATGATGAGTAGGCGTGCCCCCAACGAGCTTAGAGTAAAGAGATTCAATATAAAAGCGTCCAGAGGCAGATAGCGGCCAGAGCACCGAGTCCCTGACCGTTGAGAGCGTAGGGAAGAGGGCAGTAGGATGTTGCCAATCTTAAAACTCTATAGGCGACAGGGAGAGGCGGAAGGCCAGGTTCCACCCCTGGGAAGCTAACTTTGCAATAGAAATATTTGGATCCGTAAGTGAAAAGGGTAGGGAAGGTCACCGAGAGAGGTGAGTCTCCACACCACCAGTCTAGCCAAAACCTAATCGAGGAGCCGTCCCCAACAACAAACTTAACGCAAGATTGAAAAAATAGATCTAACTTTGACCTAAGACTTCGAAAACTGCGAACCGCCACGCGGCAGAGCAAACATCGGGCTAGAGGACGGAAAATATTTAGCTTTAAGGATGGACAACCAAGGGGGCTGGTCCACATCACTCATAATCTTACACCACCATTTAATCATCAAGTATTGGTTCATGATGGAAGTATTAAGAATCCCTAACCCCCAAGGTTTTTGGGCCTACACATCAACTTCCATTTAACAAAGCGGTATTTGCAGCGGTTGTCCGCCGCATTCCAGTAAAACGGCCCACGGTGTTTATCAAAACCAGCATGAATCCCAGCCGACAAGAGATAGAAGCCCATCAGGAACATGGGGAGGGAGGAAAGACAAGCATTAATAAGAGCCACTTTACCCGCATTCGTGTTATATCTACCACGCCAGGGAAGGACCCTATTGCCCACCTTTGTGACCACCGGGGCAAAATCTTTGGCATGAATCACGTCCGGGGAAATTGGTAGGCCCAAGTATTTGAACGGAAAGGTGCCCAGCTTACAGTTGAGAAGGTGTGCCACTCGCACGGATTCTGACTCATCCACACTAGTAACAACCACTTCACTTTTGGCAAAGTTAATCTTAAGCCCCGACATCGCCTCAAAGCATAACAAAATAAACTTTAGGTGAGAAAGGCAGGCATCATTCAGCTCAACCATAATAATAGTGTCGTCCGCGTATTGGAGGTGGGTCAGACCATGGGGGATAAGATTAGAACTAACCGGAGTAATGTGCCCACAGGTAGCTGCCCTAGAGAGCAAGCGAGATAAGGAATCCGCAATGAAGTTGAACAGAATGGGCGAGGCAGGATCGCCCCCCAGGCCCCTATCATTGGAAAAGAACTTGCTAACCTGACCATTAACATTGATGGCAGTGTGGCCTCCCGGGACCAACTGCATAATTATATGGACAAGGGGCCCCTCAAACCCTTTAGCCAAAAAGACTCTACGCAAAAAAGGCCAACTCACCGAATCATAGGCCTTCTCAAAATCTAGTTTAAGAATCACCGCTTTCGACTTGCGAATCTTAAGGTCATGAACAATCTCATGGAGGCAAAGAACCCCGTCCAGAATGAAGCGACCCTTAATGAAAGCTGACTGAAAGGGGCTGATGGTACGGTGCGCAATGGTGGAGAGGCGAGTGGCTAACCCCTTGGCCGGAAACTTGGTGAAGTTATTAATAAGGGCAATCGGCCTAAATTGCGAGATCAAATCCGTGCCCTTAACTTTAGGTATAAGGGTAATGACAGCGTAGTTAATGAGAGAAATATCCACCGTACCCAACCAGAACCCTTGGATAATTTTACAAATGAGAACCCGCAACTGCGGCCAGAATTTTTTAAAGAAGGGGATAGAGAAACCATCAGGCCCAGATGCAGCGTTCGGGGTAGCTGAAATAATCACCTGACAAATCTCCTCGTCAGATAAAGGGAACATCAGGCCCAAATTTTCGTCCGGAGAAATCCTAGACCCCGCATCCCAGAACCCAGAGCAGAGATCAAGCCCAGGGTCCGGCTTAGAGCCGAGGATATTGGAGTAGAATCCAACAATGTGATTCATTATGAGGGACTGGTCCGAGATTCTAACGCCGTCAATCAACAGAGAGTCAATGAAATATCTGCAGGGTCTACCATTATCGATCGCAAAGAAATATGCCATCATAGCATCCCCCTTCAAGGTCCAATTAAGGGCACCTCGTTGGCGCCAATAAATTTCCGACTGATGGTGAAGCACCATCAAGGTGTCTTCTAGGGAGTAACAAATAGCCCACTGAGAGGCAGAGAGACCAGATGTGTCAGCAGAGTGATCCAGATCCCGGAGTTGAGATTCAAGGGAGTCTTTGTCTCTACGAATCTCAGCCGCCCTATTCCGAGACCACCCCCTTAATAATTTTCGAAGCTCATAATACAGTTTGTGCCAATCATCCCAGGGCCAAAGGAGCGATGAGGAGAAGAAAGAAGACTAGATATGTTAGAAACCAGCAACTCACAAAAGCCCTCCACAGCAAGCCAAGAGGCATCAAACTGGAAACGGGAGGAAGAAACGAGGGAAAGGATACCCGCATCTAGGAGCAGTGGAACATGATCAGAGCCAACCGCAGGCCTTGCCTTAAGCAGCGCGCTGGGAAACAGCGAGTCCCATCGATCAGACACAAACACCCTATCCAGCACCGACCGGAGACGAGAGGATTGATGGTTGGAGCAATTGAACCGCGCCCCCACCCTAGGGAGCTCATGAAGCACGCAATTACTAATGAACTCATTAAAAGCATTGGTGAGATGCCAAGAGAAATTAGGACTGTTCTTGTCGGCCGGAGAGCGTAACAAATTGAAATCACCCCCAATTAAAAGAGGAATATTGCAGGCTTCAATCTTAATCGAAAGTTCATCCAAAAAAGAGGAGCAAGCGAGTGATCCATGGGGCCGTAAACCACCATAAATTCCCACAAAATATTCAGCTGACAGTGATGAACCACACAACTAGCCCAAAAAATGCCATGATCAAAATCAATTAAGTCAAACATGTCCAGCTTGGACCCAATCAACATGCCCCCAGAATGACCCGAAGCAGGGAGAAAGTGACAGTCAAACCTATCCATCCCAGCCAACGCAGACAGTTCAGAAGGGGAGAAGGATTCCTTAAACGTTTTGACCAGCCCTAAAATGTCAATATGCTCACCACACACCAAGTCATGAATCTGGTCTCGGCGCCCCTAGCACCGAAACCACGAATATTTCAGAATAGAGCTCTCATTTGAAGGAAAGGTTTTTAATATGAAGACTCGATCTGCACGGCGCAACACAAGGCTTAGAGCGCTTGGAGCGGCCGATCTTAACATGGGCAGGGGGGCAGACGACTGGCCACAACCATTTGTCACACATGCCTCCCCGGGCTTGCCCTGAACCCCAGCAGGGTCAGCAACACTTGCGGCCTCCAAGGCCTTAGCAATAGCAGACTGGGCTGCCTCATTGGCCCTAATTACAGAAAGAAGGTGAGAAGGAGAGCCTATCCCCGGATTAGCAGCCACCCCAATATCAGACATGATATGTAGCAAATGATCATCTGATAGAGCACGTAAAACAAGGCAAACAGGAGAGGCAGGGAGAGATGAATGGATAGACGAACCTGTAGGAGGAAGACCCCTGGCCGCGGCGCACCGCTCCGCCCGCACCGCCATCGAGACGCCAGAATTGCGCACCCGCCGGCCCTTCCGCGCTGTGTACGCCGGAGAACGAAGCACCGGGGATCCCCGTACCGGCGACGCCGGACTGGGGCCAGTCCCCGAGGCAGAGCCCAGATCCTTCTCCAGACGACGAGCTAGCCCCACCGCAGAAATCTTGCAGCTGGAGGAAGCCCGAATATTAGCAGAAAATTTCCGGACCGACGACTTCTTCTTCTTAGTTGAGATCTTGGTGGAACGCAAGGGGGAAGCGGGAAGATCCTCGATCCCAGAGAATGAAGGGGACTGCGGGAGAGAGGGCACATTGGAGCACACACCAGAGAAGGGGGTCCCCTTACCAAAAACAGCATCACGGGGAGCCAGGCCCTCCTTCTGAGGGTTAGGAGCTGGGGCATTGTCCTTGAGCATCTCCCGATCATCAGGCTCCATCTTATCCCATTCATACTGAGTAAAGCACAGATCCGAACCTCCACTTTGGTTTTGCCCCCCGGTCGAACCATCCCCATGTGTGTCATCTTGGTCAGAAGGCTTGGAAGGAGGAGGCGGAGGAGGAACGTGGGATTCAGCACCCTCAACCCGAACACGAAGTCACACACCCTCTGGAGATGGGAAAACATCCACGGAACCATGAACACAGACAGGGTCAATGCACCACATGCTGAGGCGAACCGGGCCAACCTTGCCCAGAGACTCTGAATCAACTTCCACTGGCTTGCCAATAAGATTACCAAAAGCCATCATGAACTCCACAGAGCGAAGCCCAACTGGCACGCCGTCAACTAACTCCCAACTCTTGCTGAGAGGGCCCACCACCTTCGCACCACAGGTAGCCGCTTTGATAGACACCACAAGCTGATTTAAGGGAAGAGTAAGATTGGTGCACGAGGAGATCATCCTTAGACAGTCCTTGGAGGGGAAAGCCACTTTGAGTTCATACTCAGAAAGCTGGCGCACCTGCCAGTGCCAGCCACCGTCGTCCCAGATTTTCAAATCATCCAGGAGGGTCTGCGGAGAGATCTTCTGACCACACACCGTGATGATGGCCGCATTAGAGAGGGATGGCACATCCATCACCACAGGATCATCAGCATCCAAAGCGAAGAAAGAGCATCCAGGTAGACCCAGCCCAAACTGCATGAATTATTTTGTTAACAATGACAAAGTCTCTATGCATGAATTCCTCATATCATAGGATGTTTACTCCATGTTCTTCCTGCCATTGTCCCATGAGGCGGCTCTGGAGTTGCAAGTGTTGGAAGGATGGATTCTTGATTTAAACAGGGACCCCAACAAACCAGATGTTTGGATATGGCCTGGCAAATCTGGGTGTTTTCTGTTAAGACTTTTTACACTCTTATGCACTCACATTTCCCCACAATTCAACCCAGTAAATGGTTGTGGAAAAGCAGGTGTACCATGAAGATCAAACTTTTTGGCTAGTTGCTCTTCTTTGACAGACTTAACACCAAAGACCTATTGATACACAGGCATTGGAGACCTCCTTTGGATGATAATCTTTGTGTTATTCACAATGAATATGTGTATGAGGATAGGATGCACTTGTTTTTCAATTGCAATTTCAGACGCATACACTACAAAAAGAATACACTTCCGTGATGATAGGTGTTTGTCACAGTAGGTTGTGTTTTTTGTCATGCATGTACATCCATGACGATTTTATGACAAAATCAAGATAGTCATACCTGTGCTGTCGTAGAAGTGTTCCATGACATTACCAAAATTATCATCACGGAAGTGTCCACTTCCATGACGATAAATCGCGCGTCATAGAAGTGCTTTCGTCAAGGGTGACCGACACATGGCATCCACCGTAACGGGACGCTGTTAACCGCCGTTAAGCTATCGGGTCCGGTTTTGGATCCGATAACCCGCTAACAGCCACGACCAATGCCGATATTCCACGTGTAAAATTCTCATTGGCCGACGGAACCACGCTTCAGCTCCGTGTTAGCATAGGTGTCACTCATCCAACGGTCGAGATGGGCCTATGATATGTTGACACGTGGACAGGCTCAAAAGTGGCCCATAAAGTTTAAATGGGCCAGCCCAACTAAAGGCCCACAAGATTTAGCGGACCATAATGGGCCGGCCTAGCTAAAGGCCCATGAGATTTTGCAGACCATAATGGGCCGGCCTAGCTAAAGGCCCACAAGATTTAGCGGACTACAATGGGCCAGCCCAGCTAAATGCCCACAAGATTTTGTAGACCATAATGCGTCGGCCCAGCTAAAGGCCCATGTCACGGGGATGAACACCTATGGGGCCGGCGGACCGGGCCCCTTTCGGTTCGGCGGGGGGCAGAGATCGCGCGAAGAGCAAATCGAGGCGAAGCACACGAGCGGTTTACCCAGCTTCGGAGCTCTCCGGAGAGATAAGACTCCTACTGCTGCATGTCTGATTGTATTGAGTTCTTGCTCGGGAGCGATGAGTGCTACAGTACACACTAGCTGCTAACGAGACCGAGCGCGAGTGTTTTCTGGCTTCGAACCCCCCCCCCTACGTTGCGCATGGGCCTCCTTTTATATGCTCAAGGGGTCACCGACAGGTGGCAACGCATGCAAGGGTAAAAATGGAAAAAGAGTTGTGGTTGGTACAACTACTTGTACAGTGTATCATACCTAACCCTGACGGCAGGGGACAAAGGCATTAAATGCCCGTCTGCATCGCCCAAACAATGCAGAAAGGGACCGTCAGGGGCGCCACCGCTTGCCACGATGGCAATCTTGTCAGCGTCGCTTGCCACCTCGCACCGCTGGCTGCACAGCCTCTCGCCACGCGCATATGGAAAGGCCCCAGGGCGACACGTTGGTGGATGTGCTGGAGCGCCGGTATAGAGTGGTAGCTTGTCGCGGCAAGCGCCTTGCCGCGGTCATTGTCTTGCCGCGTCCGGAAGCTTGTCGCTCACCGGGCCTTGCCGGGACGCGTGGCGCGTCGCGGCAAGTTCCTTGAGATGCCTCTGTTGGCCTTCCCGGCAAGCTCCTCTTGCCAGGGTCTTGTCTCCTTGGCTTGAACACTTTGTTCTTGAATGGCTTCAAAGGAACCACGGAGGACCTTGGAGGTCAACCGGCAAGCCTTGCCATGGGGTGCTGCGACTGCCCGTGCACAAGTTCGGGATACTAGGGTACCCCTACTCTAGTACACCGACAGGAGCCCCCGGGCCTGGGCCACACACGGTGCCGAGCGCTGTTGGGCCAGGCCCATAACAGGGCACGGGCACGCGTGCCCTGGGTTACGCCGTATATTACTCCGTATGCACCGCGCCCTCCCCAAATGGCACGCGTCGAATGCGGCGTCGTGGGAGAGATCGTGGGTGGCTTCTTTATTCGGGAAAACGGAAGGTCCGCCCCCTCCCTCTTTATAAGCAGAGGAAACAGGGGCAGTTCGCCCATCTCGCCCGTTGCTGTTCTAATCTCAGAAACTTCCGCCGCTCCCCCTTCTTCCTAAAGAGAGCAGCGCTCCGCCCCCCATCGCCACCAGCACCACCAACACCATCGATCTCCCCCACCACCTCCGCCATGGCTATGAAAGCCGGCAAGGGGAAGGGCGTGAAGTCGATCGAGGCACAGCGGCTCGCGGCGCTGCGAAGGGAGCGGACAACCTTCCCCCCCAGCTCGCCGCGAAGGAGCTGAGGGAGTACTACTACCTCTTCTGGTCGACGGAGACGCGAGCACATCTGCGCACGAAGGTACTCTCCGCCGCCGCTTCGGAACGGGCTCCGTACGGATATCCCTTCTTCGTGCTGTTCTTCTACTGCGGGCTCTGCCCGCCTTTGTCTGAATTCTTCTGTGACATCATGAACACCTACGGGTTCCACCTCCTTGACTTCACCCCCAATGCCGTTCTGACCATGGCAGTTTTTGCACACCTCTGCGAAAACTTTGTCGGAGTCCATCCAAATGTAGCCCTTTTCCGCCACTTCTTCATGCCCCGGGTCGAGAGAGGAGAGCCTTTGTCCGGCGGAATCGCCCGGATCTCAAGAGCCGGCAAGAAGGAAGCTTATCTGGAGGGAGAGCTCCACGGCAAGTGGGAGGAATGGAGAGCAGAATGGTGCTGGATCGTCGAGGAGAACCCGTAGCCGTTTACTGCCCAGCGCCAAGCCCTAGTAGCGTGCGGCAACGATTGGAGCAGCGTGGCCCCGGAAGACGATAGGCTGAAGATTGCTGTGTGGGCACCCCGACTCGCAAGTCGTGATCACCGAATGCACGTGTACAGTGATCCCAGAGATCAATGCTCACTGAACACACAGAAGCTGAATAACAAGAGTCTTACATCCATACATAACGTCTTACACAAATAGTGACCAACATGGTCAAGTCTTACATCGATAAAGCCTTAAGGGCTGAACACCAAATGAAACATAGCAGCGGAAATCGTCGTCGATAAGTAGAACCCATGCCATCTGCCTTAACCCTACAGGCATTCTGACTGGGAACGTCCTAGTTCGCATGATCGTCTCCAAAGAACTCTTCTTCGAACTCCGGTTCTCCCATGCCTGGTCAATTAAATAACCAGTGGCAAGCCAATGAGTACTTTGAATGTACTCGCAAGCAACCCATGATTTGGTTCAAGGTATAGTAATGCATGACATAGGTAAAGTTTTGCATAAAGCTAGTTTTGAGTGCAGGACATGTTCAACATCCTATAAAGCATGCATCAAGAGAATTCAAGTAACCATAAGATCTGGTCACAGATATCAACATAAATAGAAAGGGGCACCAACCCATTTATCATAAACAGAGTGGGCACCAACCCATCTCAATCGTGTCAAGTCCATTGACACGACCCAAGTCATCCCCATCATCACACACACTAGGTTGAAATCTCTGGACATAGTTTAAGCAGCACCGCCCAACCGTCCTTGACCGTGGACACGGCTATTCGAATAGTTTTACACTCTGCAGAGGTTGCACACTTTACCCACTAGATCCGGGGAACTTCCGTGTCATCCATGACCCGCGGTACCTCAAGTACCCGGGGCAAGCACCCGATCACTACCTTTCCCTAGACGACACTAACATGGAGTCCACTCGATTGGTAGTAACCCCCGTGCCAAACATTTCACATCACAAAGTTGTGGAGCCTCGCTCCTATATTCATCGCATACCACAAGCACGGGGTACCAACGGTGTGTCCGGTGCCCTGTGAAAACAGTCATGGCCGCCCTACCTGGCACGACCCCGTCCCAAGAGAGAGCACCAACTCTCCCCCGTCACTAGTAATGCGGCTCCAAGCTAGTATCGGTCTAGGTACTCAATAATGCCCTTTCCCATATAAGGGTAGAGTGGTCGCGCATGTAGGGTTGGGACAGTCATCAAATCTTAAATCTAATCCATTTTCGAAAAGAACACACACTTGCCTTGGTACACCACTTCGTCATCAAGTGGTTACCTTTCTCATCATCTCCGTCGGGCATAAATGGCACCCGATGGGGTTTTCGAAAGTTGTTTGAAAATATTTTTGCCTCCTTCACCATGCATATCCCCGTTCCTTTTGCATAGCACTACTTAGCACCCTATCTACTCCCACCGGCATAACCCTCATAAGGAGGTAGGGCCATGCGCAATGCAAGTATCAACGAGAAAATAACGGAGGCAACCAACTCATGGGGTTCCCCATCTCACCATGATTCCGATGCAACAATAATAAAGAGCTAAAAATGACATGCATATAAAGGGGTATCATAGTCATGGTCAAAGGGCTGCTTGCCTTGGTTGGCTTGATCTTCAAAGTCTTCAGGCCCTGCTCCTCCTTCTTCCTCAGCTACCTCGTCAAATACGGGATCTAACGTCGCAAGAAAACAACGGGAAAATAAGACGATAATAAAAACAGAAAAGTCAAAGTGCTCACAAAAATGTCAACTTATTTTTGTAAAATACTAGGAGGAAGGCTAGGAAGGGTACAACTTTTGGTTTTGGTTCTGGAGCAGCAAAATAGGAGTTATGGATTTTCAAAGGCTTATTTAAATGCTAAAAACCACATTTAAATATTTACAGAGAAGAAAAGGTGGTTGGATTTGAGTGAAAGTTGCACCATTAAATAGGTTGCAATATTCTAGGAATTTAGAAATTAGAATCAATGCATTTGGATTAATATTCTACCCTGTGGAATATTTGGAGATAATACAGAAAAGGAAAAAGAAAAACGGCGCTGTGCCACTGGGCCAGAGAGGCCACAGCAGCAGCAGGCCCAGGGGGAAACCCAGCCCACGCGGCCGCCACGTCGAAGGCGTAAAGGCTGAATACGCCTTCGGCCGACGGCGGGTCGGTGCGCGCGCGCGCGCACGTTTTAAACCTGACGGGTGGATCCCACCCGTCAGGGCGTGAGGCTGACTGGCCGGCCCCACGGCGGCCGTCGTCTACCTCCGGCCAGAGGCGACGGCGAGCTCGCCGGCGGCGATACAGGGCACGGGAAGGGGCGCGGAGGCTACCGTTGGACTCAGGAGCGAGTCGCGGTTCTGGTGGTGGTGGAGACGGTCGCCGGGGTGGCCTGCTTCGCCGGCGACGAGGTCCCACGGCGGAGGTGCTTCGGGCGCCGGTGGTTCCGGCCGTTTCCGGCTGCAAAACGAGGGGGAAAGAGAGGGGAAAGCATCAGTGAGGCGAGGGGAGTCCAGTTCGAGAGAGAAAAGGAGCGGAGGAGGCCTGTACCCGCAGATCGACGGCGACCCGAGGTGGCGGAGCTCGAGCTCGATCTCGAGCTCGGGCGGCTCTGGAGAGAAGTGGGTGGTTCCGGGGGTGGATTGGGTGTGTGGAGGGGCGACAGGGAGGAAGAGAAGGGCTCGGGAGCGCCTTATATAGGCTGGCCGCGGTTCACCGTGGGCGTGGCCTACGGGCGCCCGCGGGATCGGCTCTAGAAGCCGTTGGAGAGAGGTTGGAGCTGTCCACGGCGCTCGTGGGGATGGAGTAGGGCGCCAGGGAGGAGGAGAGAGAGCGGGGGAGTGTTCTGGCGCCCGCGCGTGTGAGGCCGGCCATTGGCCGAGCCGGGCGGCGTCGGGCACGCGCTGCAGGAGGGGAGAGAGAGGGAGAGACAATGGGGACGGCACGGCGGCATGTCGCAGACGTCGAGACACATCAACTGGCGCGATGGGAAGGCACGAGGCGGTCGGGAGGCGCGGTGTCAACGGTCGGCGCTCTGGCAGGCGCTCCAGAGCGCGACTTTGGCCGGCATCCGCGGGTTTTCCACGTCGCGCACGCGTCCTTTTCTGTCTGGAGGCTACAGTGGAAGGGGGCAAAACCTGGAAAGAGCCTGGGATGCTCTGGGTGCAGAGGGGAGAGAGAGAGGCTGGGAGAGAGAAGGGAAGCTGTTGTCCAGAGAGGACAAACGTGATTCCCTCCTTCCTCCACATTGCTTCCTCGGGTAGAAAAGTGTCTAAGTGACAGAGGGGAGTGAGGAGGGGTTGTGGCAAAAAGATGAACTCAAGGAGATTAGTGAAAGTGGCAAAAATAGGCTTTTTAGTATTTTGCCAGAAGGTGTTTGATGGAGTTTTGGGTAAGCTAATGACTCCCACTGGCCAAGATACTCCAAGGGGTGAAATGTCACATATATTTAGGGCCTTCCACCCATTTTGAGCTTATTTGGACAAAGTTGCCAATGCAACTTTTGCAAACCCTAGAAATGGGCAGAAATGGATTTGTGTAGATCCAGTGGAGTAAATCATTTCTCCTTGATGTGCCACTTGGTGTGGTAGCCTTATTTGGTCACATGATCAGGCTCACCAAAGTTGGGGCCCTGGAAAGAAAGTTGGTAGTGCAAAGTAGTTCAAACTTGATTCTGGTCAGAGAGGGTTTTGAGGCACTTTGACCAAGACTTCCTATTCTCCAACCTGTGCCATTTGGTCCAGATGCATCATTAGACCAATGAAGCATGTCCACCAAGTTTGAGCACATTTGGACATACTTGGCAATGTAAAGTTGATCAAACTTCAGAATGGACAGAGATAGTTTTGAGGGGTTTTGATGGTGTTATCTTGTTCTCCAAGTCATGAGACTTGGCAAGATCATCTAATATGTCATATGTGACATGATGGAATTTTCCTTGAATTTTTGGAGAATATTTCCTTTGTAAATATTTCAAAAGCTTGAAATATCCAGAAAGGGTTTTAGAGGGATTTGACCAATATTTTGAACATGACCAGGTGTTAAAACTCTTATATATGGACAATATATGTCCTATGAGTTTCCCTAAATTTTGTCAAATATTTTTGAAACAGTAAAGTAATTTTTTCCTATTAAAGACCATTTCTGGCCTTAAGAAAAAGCCTTTAAATAAAATAGAACAGTAACTTTTAAAATTATATTTTTGTGGTTCCTGGGCATCCTATATCTAATAGGAGTCAAATATATTTTTGGAAAGATTTTTACTGCCCTTAATCAAGTACTTGTAGTGCAAACCTCAATTCAGGGGTTTTTGGAAAACTAATTTTAGAAAATACTTTCTGGCCAAATTATTTTTGTAAGAAAACTCCATATAGCACTATTCACATGGCATGGTCATTGGTCAGGAGCTTGGGGTAAGGAGGTGGAATATAGAGGGCAGAGTAGTTGACTTCAAGAAGCACTTGAAAGAAACACAGAGAGAAAACCAACTCCAAATAAAAGCCAAATAATGCAAAAAAGTTTTTGTTGGTCCAAATTTTCATGCTTTAATAATGAAAATGAAATGTTACAAAATGCAGGGTGTGACAGACCTACCCCCCTTACAAGAATCTCGTCCCCGAGATTCCTAAACTAGGCTTAAAAGAGATACGGAAATTCGGATCTAAGGTAGTCTTCACGCTCCCAAGTTGCTTCTGCTTCAGTGTGGTTGCTCCATTGGACCTTGAAGTACTTGATTGTGCGGCTTCGAGTGCGTCGTTCAGCCTCATCCAGAATGCAGATGGGCCGCTCACGATAAGTCAAATCAGGTTGAAGATCAATGGCTTGATGATTGACGTCCTTGTAGAGGTCGGGCTTGTCTGGAACTTGGAGACACTTCCGGAGTTGTGACACGTGGAACACGTTGTGCACATCAGAAAGTTCAGGTGGAAGTTCCAACTGGTAAGCCACTTCTCCTCATCGCTCAGTGATCTTGAAGGGCCCAATGTATCTCGGAGCGAGCTTTCCCTTGACATGAAAGCGCTGGGCTCCTTTGAGAGGGGTGACCCGGAGATAGACATGGTCTCCAACTCGGAAGTTTATGTCTCTGCGACGTGAGTCCGCATAGCTCTTCTGCCTTGACTTGGCAGACTTCAGACGCTCTCGGACAAGCTGGACTTGCTCTTCTGCTTCACGAAGGATATCAGGCCCAAAGACAAGTCCTTCTCCGGCCTCCGACCAGTTGAGAGGGGTACGGCACTTCCGCCCGTATAACACTTCAAATGGTGCCATCTGAAGGCTGGCCTGATAACTGTTGTTGTAAGAGAACTCGGCGAAAGGGAGGCAATCTTCCCACTTAGCTCTATAAGCTAAGACACAGGCTCGGAGCATGTCTTCGAGTATTTGATTCACTCGCTCGGTCTGACCTCCGGTCTGTGGGTGGAAAGCAGTGCTGAAGGATAACTTGGTCCCCATGGCCTCCTGGAATTTCTTCCAAAACCTTGAGGTGAACTGGGTTCCTCGATCTGACACAATCTCCTTGGGAACACCATGAAGGCTCACAATTCGGTTGATGTAGATGCTGGCTAACTGGTTGCCGTCATGAGTAGTCTTAACAGGAATGAAATGGGCCACCTTGGTCAAATGGTCAACGATGACCCATATTGAGTCATGTCCCTTGCTTGACCTGGGTAAACCAGTGATGAAGTCCATTCCGATTTTATCCCATTTCCACTCGGGAACCTTGAGTGGTTGGAGTAATCCAGCAGGTCGGTGATGTTCAGCTTTGACCCTCTGGCATACGTCACATTTGGCAACATAGGTGGCAATCTCCCTTTTCATCCCGTGCCACCAAAATCTTTCCTTCAGGTCTTGATACATCTTGGTGCCTCCAGGGTGAATGGAATATGGGCTGTCATGAGCTTCTTGCAAGATCAAGTTCTTGAGCTCAACTTTGTTGGGCACGCAGATGCGATTCCCAAACCACACAATTCCTTCCTCATCTTCTGAGAATCCTGAGGCTTTGCCTGCCTTGATCTTCCTCTTGATGCCTTCAATACTCTCATGCCCCTTCTGAGCTTTCTTGATATCATCCATCAAGGTAGGCTTAACTTCGAGGCTGGCCAAGAATCCTGGTGCAACCAGTTCCAACCCGAAGCTTTCAAGTTCTTCATACAAGGCGGGTAGCTTGTGCTTTAGCATAGCATTCAAGGAGCAAGCCTTCCTGCTCAACGCGTCTGCTACCACATTAGCCTTTCCAGGGTGGTATTGAACACTGAGGTCATAATCCTTTATCAACTCCAGCCATCTTCTCTGCCTCATGTTCAATTCCCTCTGAGTGAAAATATACTTCAGACTTTTGTGATCCGTGTATACCTCACATCGCTTCCCCAAGAGGTAATGTCGCCAAGTCTTCAGGGCATGAACCACTGCTGCTAGCTCAAGGTCATGAGTAGCGTAGTTCTCTTCGTGAGGTCGTAGCTGCCTTGAAAGGTAGGCCACGACTCTGCCTTCTTGCATCAGAACACCTCCCAGTCCGATTCTTGACGCATCACAATATATCACAAACTCCTTATGTATATCTGGTGTGGCCAGAACTGGAGCGGTGGTTAGCCTCTTCTTCAGCTCCTGGAAGCTTTCTTCGCACTTCGGCGTCCATTCGAACTTCTTGTCCTTCTTCAAGAGCTGAGTCATGGGTCGGTCAATGCTTGAGAATCCTTCAACGAACTTGCGGTAATATCCCGCGAGTCCGAGGAAGCTTCTGACTTCCTTCACATTGCTCGAGGATTGCCATTCAGTCACGGCTTCTATCTTGGCAGGGTCGACTGACAATCCCTCTTCTGTTAGAACATGTCCCAGAAATCCAACTTCACGCAGCCAGAATTCACACTTGCTGAACTTGGCATACAGTTGGTGCTCTCGAAGCTTGTCTAGGACCATCCTCAAGTGTTGCTCGTGCTCTTCTTCCGACTTCGAGAAGACAAGAATGTCATCAATGAAGACGACGACGAACTTGTCCAAATATTCCATGAAGACCTTATTCATGAGATACATGAAGTAAGCTGGGGCATTGGTCAACCCAAAGGACATGACCGTGCATTCATACAGGCCATATCTGGTTACGAATGCCGTCTTCGGAATATCTTGGGGTCTGATCTTCAGTTGGTAGTACCCAGATCTGAGGTCGATCTTGGAGAACACCTTGGCCCCATTGAGTTGATCAAACAGATCTTCAATCTTGGGAAGTGGGTACTTGTTCTTGATTGTAACCTCGTTGAGGGAGCGGTAGTCAATGCATAAGCGGATGGTACCGTCCTTCTTTACCACAAACAGAACAGGTGATCCCCAAGGGGAGGCACTAGGGCGGATAAATCCCTTCCTCAACTGCTCTTCCAGCTGCTTCTTCAATTCTGCTAACTCCTCCGATCCCATCCTATAAGGCTTCTTATAGATGGGTCCTGCTCCGGGTATGAGCTCGATGATGAACTCAATGTCTCGGTCAGGAGGCATTCCTGGTAGCTCATCAGGAAAAACATCGGGATACTCACATACTACCGGCACTTGTTCCAATCCAACTTCAGTCAGACAGTTGGCTTGGTTGGCTTGAGCAGAAGAGGGGTTGGAGGGAAATTTGACTTTGACTCCTCGGTCATTGGTCATAGTGACCGTCCGGTTGGCGCAATCAATCAAGCCTTGGTGCTTGCTGAGCCAATCCATTCCCAAGATCAAATCCAAGCCTTGTGATTTTAGGATGATAAGGTCTGCTAGGAAGTCTACCCCGTTAATGGTAATCCCGACTCCTTTACATCCTATCTTGGCTCTCATCTCTGCTCCGGGGGTTTGTACCACCATAGGGTTATTCAGGGGTGTAGGGGTCATGCCACTTTTTAATGCAAAACTTTGGGTGACAAAAGAATGCGTGGCTCCAGAATCAAACAAAACAGTTGCGGGTGCTGAATTGACAAGGAACGTACCCAGCACGACGTCCGGGTCTTCCTGGGCTTCTTCCGCGGTGACATGATTCACACGACCCCTGCCATTGTTGGGCAAGTTGCGGGGAGCTTGGTTCCTTGGTGGCATTCCACGGCCTTGTCCTGGGTTCTGCGCATTGGGGCGCGGGGCGTCGGGCTTCTTGTTGGGGGCAATTCTTGGAGTAATGCCCTGGCTGTCCACATCCGAAACAAGTGACTTGATTGGGGACGACGCCCTTGCCAGCATTGTTATTGGGGTTGTTGTAAGCTGGCCTGGGGTTGGCATACTGCTGAGGTGGATAGTTGGTGCGAGGTGCAGGAGCTCTTGGCTGCTGATAGGTTGGCTTGACCGGGGCTGGCTGCCACGGGCGAGGCTTCTGGTTGCTGGAGCTACCCTTGCTGATCATCTTGCGCTTACGAGTGTCATCCAAGGCACGTCGCTTGTCCTCAAGCATGAGTGCCTTGTTCACCAGATCAGGAAAGGTTGGGCAGTCACACACAACAAGCGAGTACTGCAGAGTCTGGTTAAGGCCTTCCATGAAGCGCTCCCTTTTGGCAGCATCAGTGCTGACATCCTCAGGGGCATACCTTGAGAGAACACTGAACTTCTGCATGTACTCCTTGACAGTGCTACTACCTTGCTTCAGGGCTCGGAACTCACGCTTCTTGATGGGCATGATTCCAGAAGGGATGTGGGCCTTGCGGAATTCCGTCTTGAAGGTGTCCCAAGTGATGTCTTGCTCAACATGCATAGCCTTGAATCCATCCCACCAAGCTCTGGCAGTCCCCCCGAGACAGTGGGCAGCATACGCCACTTTATCACGGTCCTCAGTGCATCCGACTAGTGCCAGCAGATCCTCAATGGTGCGGACCCAGTCGTCTGCATCCAGGGGTTCAGCAGTCTCGATGAAAGTGGGTGGTGCATGCTTCTTGAATTCCACCAGTGTGGAACGTCCATGGCCGTGCCCCGCCGGCTGGCGGTTGACAGCCTGAGCAATCATCTGGAGGGCTGCAGTGTTGGCTTGGCGCTCCTCTCGAAAGGCTTGGAGAAGCTGAGCCATATCCATGCTTGGAGGAGGTGGTGGTGGTGGAGTCTGTCCTTGGGCTTGGTCCTGGCTGGCTCCGGCCTCAGCAGAACCTCCGGCTACTTGCGGCTGGGTAGAGGTACCAGTACGTGTTACAACAGGCATCCTGTTGGAGCGGTCAAGGTCTCATGATTGGGAACAACAATGAGGGAAAGCAGTATAGATGGAATGCCTAGTAAGGGGGTGGTGTGACGCAAAATAAGTTAAACAAAGGCCAGAAGGGCCAAACTCATGCATTAAAACCAAACGGGGAATGTAGTCGTTTACAAGCTCCCGAAGGGAAAGTACGACTTCATCAAAGCAAGTTGAAAGCAAACACAACATAACATGGTTTCATAAGAACCATTACAAGGACTCGACTTCGCAAAAGGGGTACACGACCTATCCTACCATAGGCTACGAGCTAGCCTATCCTACTCCTGAACGGGGTCTAAGTGGTGGAATGCTCGGTCGGGTATTCTGGCTCCTCTGGGTCTTCCTCCTCATCTTCATCTGTCTTGGTCTCTTCATCGCTTGAGGAAGCGGGGGAGTGAAGGAGCTGAACACGGCGCTGCTTTGTTGGTGGCGTCGTGAAGAGGTTGCGGTACTCCTTTGCCGTCATACGGCGTGGCTGAGGTGTTCCCTTGGCAGGTGCGACCTGCGGGGGTCGTCCGCCTCGATAAGCTATTGCGGGCTGTCCAGGGGGTGCTCCATACTTCTTGATCCTGTCCGCCTTCATCTGAACTATGCGGAGGAGCTCCTTGGTCTCGCGGAGTTCCTTCCGAAGCTCCGTCGACTCCGAGGCCAGGTGCTGTGCCAGACTGTCGGCACACAAGCTGAAGTAGGTCTGGAAGCGGAGAGGAAGTCCCTCGTCCATGGGTGGTGCTGGTGCGCTGCTCTCGTCATCACCTTCCTTACGATAAGGCAGGTAACGAGTGGCTGGCTCTCTCGCCATCTTTGGCAGGAGATCCCGGAGGCGAGTCAGCGCCTTGAGGGCAGCAGTCTCCACGGCGAGAAGCAGTGTCGCCATCTGGGGTCCCTCAAAGAACCAGCTCGTCGGGGCGTCATTCGCCCTCACGACTACCTCCACGTGATACTCCTTCTTGGTGCTGTCGACCCAGTGCTCGTGGTAGGAGAAGGTGGGGACCCGAGTGAACTGGCACTTCCTGAGGCTATCCTCAAGAAGCACGGGAAACCCAGTGGTCAGGAAGTCCTCGGGTACGGCGGCCATCTACAAAAAGTGGAAGGGGAAGGGTCAACAAAGGAATGTGACCTGTGTTTGGGATGCTAACATAAAACATAGGTATATGGGTAATCTAGAGGATAGTCTCGCTCTGACTAACGTCCATGCTAACTAAGGCTTCCTACAGTCAGGATGGCTCTGATACCAGCTCTGTGGGGACCCCGACTCGCAAGTCGTGATCACCGAATGCACGTGTACAGTGATCCCAGAGATCAATGCTCACTGAACACACAGAAGCTGAATAACAAGAGTCTTACATCCATACATACCGTCTTACACAAATAGTGACCAACATGGTCAAGTCTTACATCGATAAAGCCTTAAGGGCTGAACACCAAATGAAACATAGCAGCGGAAATCGTCGTCGATAAGTAGAACCCATGCCATCTGCCTTAACCCTACAGGAATTCTGACTGGGAACGTCCTAGTTCGCATGATCGTCTCCAAAGAACTCTTCTTCGAACTCCGGTTCTCCCATGCCTGGTCAATTAAATAACCAGTGGCAAGCCAATGAGTACTTTGAATGTACTCGCAAGCAACCCATGATTTGGTTCAAGGTACAGTAATGCATGACATAGGTAAAGTTTTGCATAAAGCTAGTTTTGAGTGCAGGACATGTTCAACATCCTATAAAGCATGCATCAAGAGAATTCAAGTAACCATAAGATCTGGTCACAGATATCAACATAAATAGAAAGGGGCACCAACCCATTTATCATAAACAGAGTGGGCACCAACCCATCTCAATCGTGTCAAGTCCATTGACTTGACCCAAGTCATCCCCATCATCACACACACTAGGTTGAAATCTCTGGACATAGTTTAAGCAGCACCGCCCAACCGTCCTTGACCGTGGACACGGCTATTCGAATAGTTTTACACTCTGCAGAGGTTGCACACTTTACCCACTAGATCCGGGGAACTTCCGTGTCATCCACGACCCGCGGTACCTCAAGTACCCGGGGCAAGCACCCGATCACTACCTTTCCCTAGACGACACTAACATGGAGTCCACTCGATTGGTAGTAACCCCCGTGCCAAACATTTCACATCACAAAGTTGTGGAGCCTCGCTCCTATATTCATCGCATACCACAAGCACGGGGTACCAACGGTGTGTTCGGTGCCCTGTGAAAACAGTCATGGCCGCCCTACCTGGCACGACCCCGTCCCAAGAGAGAGCACCAACTCTCCCCCGTCACTAGTAATGCGGCTCCAAGCTAGTATCGGTCTAGGTACTCAATAATGCCCTTTCCCATATAAGGGTAGAGTGGTCGCGCATGTAGGGTTGGGACAGTCATCAAATCTTAAATCTAATCCGTTTTCAAAAAGAACACACACTTGCCTTGGTACACCACTTCGTCATCAAGTGGTTACCTTTCTCATCATCTCCCTCGGGCATAAATGGCACCCGATGGGGTTTTCGAAAGTTGTTTGAAAATATTTTTGCCTCCTTCACCATGCATATCCCCGTTCCTTTTGCATAGCACTACTTAGCACCCTATCTACTCCCACCGGCATAACCCTCATAAGGAGGTAGGGCCATGCGCAATGCAAGTATCAACGAGAAAATAACGGAGGCAACCAACTCATGGGGTTCCCCATCTCACCATGATTCCGATGCAACAATAATAAAGAGCTAAAAATGACATTCATATAAAGGGGTATCATAGTCATGGTCAAAGGGCTGCTTGCCTTGGTTGGCTTGATCTTCAAAGTCTTCAGGCCCTGCTCCTCCTTCTTCCTCAGCTACCTCGTCAAATACGGGATCTAACGTCGCTAGAAAACAACGGGAAAATAAGACGATAATAAAAACAAAAAAGTCAAAGTGCTCACAAAAATGTCAACTTATTTTTGTAAAATACTAGGAGGAAGGCTAGGAAGGGTACAACTTTTGGTTTTGGTTCTGGAGCAGCAAAATAGGAGTTATGGATTTTCAAAGGCTTATTTAAATGCTAAAAACCACATTTAAATATTTACAGAGAAGAAAAGGTGGTTGGATTTGAGTGAAAGTTGCACCATTAAATAGGTTGCAATATTCTAGGAATTTAGAAATTAGAATCAATGCATTTGGATTAATATTCTGCCCTGTGGAATATTTGGAGATAATACAGAAAAGGAAAAAGAAAAACGGCGCTGTGCCACTGGGCCAGAGAGGCCACAGCAGCAGCAGGCCCAGGGGGAAACCCAGCCCACGCGGCCGCCACGTCGAAGGCGTAAAGGCTGAATACGCCTTCGGCCGACGGCGGGTCGGTGCGCGCGCGCGCGCACGTTTTAAACCTGACGGGTGGATCCCACCCGTCAGGGCGTGAGGCTGACTGGCCGGCCCCACGGCGGCCGTCGTCTACCTCCGGCTAGAGGCGACGGCGAGCTCGCCGGCGGCGATACAGGGCACGGGAAGGGGCGCGGAGGCTACCGTTGGACTCAGGAGCGAGTCGCGGTTCTGGTGGTGGTGGAGACGGTCGCCGGGGTGGCCTGCTTCACCGGCGACGAGGTCCCGCGGCGGAGGTGCTTCGGGCGCCGGTGGTTCCGGCCGTTTCCGGCTGCAAAACGAGGGGGAAAGAGAGGGGAAAGCATCAGTGAGGCGAGGGGAGTCCAGTTCGAGAGAGAAAAGGAGCGGAGGAGGCCTGTACCCGCAGATCGACGGCGACCCGAGGCGGCGGAGCTCGAGCTCGATCTCGAGCTCGGGTGGCTCTGGAGAGAAGTGGGTGGTTCCAGGGGTGGATTGGGTGTGTGGAGGGGCGACAGGGAGGAAGAGAAGGGCTCGGGAGCGCCTTATATAGGCTGGCCGCGGTTCACCGTGGGCGTGGCCTACGGGCGCCCGCGGGATCGGCTCTGGAAGCCGTTGGAGAGAGGTTGGAGCTGTCCACGGCGCTCGTGGGGATGGAGTAGGGCGCCAGGGAGGAGGAGAGAGAGCGGGGGAGTGTTCTGGCGCCCGCGCGTGTGAGGCCGGCCATTGGCCGAGCCGGGCGGCGTCGGGCACACGCTGCAGGAGGGGAGAGAGAGGGAGAGACAATGGGGACGGCACGGCGGCGTGTCGCAGACGTCGAGACACATCAACTGGCGCGATGGGAAGGCACGAGGCGGTCGGGAGGCGCGGTGTCAACGGTCGGCGCTCTGGCAGGCGCTCCAGAGCGCGACTTTGGCCGGCATCCGCGGGTTTTCCGCGTCGCGCACGCGTCCTTTTCTGTCTGGAGGCTACAGTGGAAGGGGGCAAAACCTGGAAAGAGCCTGGGATGCTCTTGGTGCAGAGGGGAGAGAGAGAGGCTGGGAGAGAGAAGGGAAGCTGTTGTCCAGAGAGGACAAACGTGATTCCCTCCTTCCTCCACATTGCTTCCTCGGGTAGAAAAGTGTCTAAGTGACAGAGGGGAGTGAGGAGGGGTTGTGGCAAAAAGATGAACTCAAGGAGATTAGTGAAAGCGGCAAAAATAGGCTTTTTAGTATTTTGCCAGAAGGTGTTTGATGGAGTTTTGGGTAAGCTAATGACTCCCACTGGCCAAGATACTCCAAGGGGTGAAATGTCACATATATTTAGGGCCTTCCACCCATTTTGAGCTTATTTGGACAAAGTTGCCAATGCAACTTTTGCAAACCCTAGAAATGGGCAGAAATGGATTTGTGTAGATCCAGTGGAGTAAATCATTTCTCCTTGATGTGCCACTTGGTGTGGTAGCCTTATTTGGTCACATGATCAGGCTCACCAAAGTTGGGGCCCTGGAGAAAAAGTTGGTAGTGCAAAGTAGTTCAAACTTGATTCTGGTCAGAGAGGGTTTTGAGGCACTTTGACCAAGACTTCCTATTCTCCAACCTGTGCCATTTGGTCCAGATGCATCATTAGACCAATGAAGCATGTCCACCAAGTTTGAGCACATTTGGACATACTTGGCAATGTAAAGTTGATCAAACTTCAGAATGGACAGAGATAGTTTTGAGGGGTTTTGATGGTGTTATCTTGTTCTCCAAGTCATGAGACTTGGCAAGATCATCTAATATGTCATATGTGACATGATGGAATTTTCCTTGAATTTTTGGAGAATATTTCCTTTGTAAATATTTCAAAAGCTTGAAATATCCAGAAAGGGTTTTAGAGGGATTTGACCAATATTTTGAACATGACCAGGTGTTAAAACTCTTATATATGGACAATATATGTCCTATGAGTTTCCCTAAATTTTGTCAAATATTTTTGAAACAGTAAAGTAATTTTTTCCTATTAAAGACCATTTCTGGCCTTAAGAAAAAGCCTTTAAATAAAATAGAACAGTAACTTTTAAAATTATATTTTTGTGGTTCCTGGGCATCCTATATCTAATAGGAGTCAAATATATTTTTGGAAAGATTTTTACTGCCCTTAATCAAGTACTTGTAGTGCAAACCTCAATTCAGGGGTTTTTGGAAAACTAATTTTAGAAAATACTTTCTGGCCAAATTATTTTTGTAAGAAAACTCCATATAGCACTATTCACATGGCATGGTCATTGGTCAGGAGCTTGGGGTAAGGAGGTGGAATATAGAGGGCAGAGTAGTTGACTTCAAGAAGCACTTGAAAGAAACACAGAGAGAAAACCAACTCCAAATAAAAGCCAAATAATGCAAAAAAGTTTTTGTTGGTCCAAATTTTCATGCTTTAATAATGAAAATGAAATGTTACAAAATGCAGGGTGTGACATGCTGTCACTCGGATCCTACGCCTCAGGCTTGCCGGGCTCACTGTAGGCGCCGTTGGTGCAGATTTTCTTCGCCGCTGCATCGCCCCCCTACAGGAGAGGAGGAGACCCGCCTGGGAGTTCGGGGGTCCGGCGGACATCATGAGGCTGCCCGAGCCTCAACTTCAACTTCACTGTCCTGGAGCTGGACGCGATGCTCAAGGAATTGTTCAAGCACGACCCCTAACATCCCGAATGGTTCAGGTTGCCGAAGGGTGTCGTTCCGCTGTGCAACAATTCCTCGCTCGAACGCATCCGTGCAATGATGCCATTGTGCGATTCGCATGGAATTGTCCCAACTTGGCAAGAGCCTGCGGACGACGTTGTGCAGGAGTTCTTCGACGGCTTGGTAGAGGTGGTGGTCCGCTCCGATGAACAGAAGAGCCTCACCCGCGACACCACCGATGCGGAGATGCAGCACATTGCCACTAGGGCGGAAGAGGCGGCGGTAGCCGCTGCCGCGGGCGAGTTTGGATTCACAGTGGAGGAGGCAGAGGTAGTAGAGGCGGCAAGCCTTGCCGATCGAGATGAGCTTGTCGGTGAGGGAGAGCTTGCCGGCGAGGGAGAACTTGCCGAGCCTGAAGCCGAGTTGAGCGAGCCTGCCGAAGGTGCGAGCGGCTCATCGGAGTCCAACTCCTCTTCCTCCTTGTCTTCAGACAGCCTGCCTCAAGTAGAGCCCCCAGCTCCACCAAGAAGGCGTCTCCGCAAGGTTGGGGACGTAGCAGGGCGGTAGACGGGTCAACAGCCGCCGCGTCGTTGGACACGCTCCACCGCGACAAGCACTGTTGCCGCGGGAGCGCCTCACGCCGATGCGGCAACTGGCCCAGAGAGCGGCGAACAAAGCCAAGGTCCCGGTGATTGTCATCGAG
Organism: Triticum timopheevii; assembly: GCA_963921465.1. NCBI lineage: Eukaryota > Viridiplantae > Streptophyta > Magnoliopsida > Poales > Poaceae > Triticum > Triticum timopheevii. Next base: position 237,424,880 of record OY997266.1, on the reverse strand, counting down.
GACGAACCCACCGCGACAGCAGGGGGTGCGCCCGAGACCACCTTGCCGGACCCGGCAATCATTCCCCAAAGCAGCCCCCAGCACAGCGCCCAGCGTAAGTATATGGTTTACTTCCCACTGTCAGGCGCGCATGGGTGCTCTTTCTTTGCTGATATCTGACTGTTGGTTTGTGCAGGAGCAGAGCAGCCTCACCAGGAGCGCCCGGAAACTGCCCCCGGCATGACATCTGCTTCGACTACACCACCAAGGGAGGATTCCCCGGCAAGGGAGCGTTCTCCGGCAAGGGAGAAGTCTCCGGCAAGGGACAGTTCTCCGGCAAGGGACAGTTCTCCGACAAGGGACGGCACCAGCGACCCCCCGGTGGTGGAGCCCATGACTGAAGAGCCCAGTACAGGTAACCCTCTTGCTTGAAAACTTCCCTTGGGTTCTTCATCTTTTGTTTTTCTTTTTGGATATTTGCTTGACTTTTCTCCCTCTTCTAGCCTTCAGATCCACCTGTCACGGAGCCGATGGAGACCGAGGTTGCCGGCGAGGAGAACATGCGCGGCAACACCGAGGACGCCGCTGCCATCGAAGAAGCAGCTGACGCTGATGATCCCGCCGGCGAAGAGGCCGCCAAAGCTGCTGCCGCAGGAGCTGGCGAGGGGTCTAGCGATCGCATTGACGACCCCGAGGCCACAGGAGCGCAGGGCGCTACGCCGACCGCCGATCCCTCTGCCACTGCCACAGCGCCAGGCTCCGGAGAGCCCCAGCCCGGCGCCTATTTGAAGGCCGGCGATGGCGTCTTCGTCAAGCTCCCCTGGGCGTCAAGCTCCAGGGCGCCGGTCAAGGGAGAAACCTTGTATGGAGAGGTGCTCGCCTCAGCTGGTCTGACGCTGGTTGATGCGCCGAGCAGCAGCAGCGGCGAGTCTGAGGAGGAGCAGCTGCTGCGGAAGCTGGTGTCGCTCTACCGCGCTCGGCAGGCCAAGGTGGAATCCTGGGAAGCGCTTGTCGCGCAGGCGGGAGTGGACATCAAGAAGCGGGCGGAGGAGCTCCGGGATCGCAACCAGGAAGCTCTCCGGTCCCTAGCAGAAAAGCAAGCGCAACTTGTCGAGGAGCGGAAAGCCTTCCTCCTCGAGAAGGCTGAAGCTGAAGAGCAACAGCGGCTTGCCGCCAAGGGGCTGTTTGCGCGGGAGGGTAAGTTGGCGCAGCGGAAGGTCAACCTTGACAGCCACGAGGAGGAGCTTGCTGCGCGCGAGCAAACATTTGGCGGGGCTCTCAAGGAAGCAAAGGATGCTGCCGCAGCTGCCGAGGCCGCCAAGAAGGATCTGGAGACGAAGGTAGCGCAACTAGAGGCCGATCTCAAGGCGAGCGGTGAAGAGCTTGCCGCGCTCAAGCGTGAGCGCGAGAAGGACGCCTGCGCCCATGGCGAGCTGCAGGGTCGTCTCGTCGAGAAGGGCAAGGAGCTGAGCGCCGCCAAGGACTCCAACGCAGATCTTGAGTTGAAGCTGGCTAGTTTGACCAAGATGCTGGACGGCGCCAGGGAGCAGGAGGTGGCCTTGAAGAAGGAGATCAAGTCCAACGAGGAGCTACTGGCTAGTGCTGCTGCTACCCAGAACACCTTTAGGGAGAATGTGGAGCACTGGACGGAGGGTCTCGTGAATGTTGCCGCAGCCATCGACGGGGAGTTGGCGCAGCTGGGGATGGAGGATTTTGGGTATTCCTCCGATGAGAACCTCCAGCCTAGCGCCAAGCTCACCTTGTTCTTCAAAGGCGTGGCGACGGCCCTCCAGCGACTCTAGGAGAAGATCACAAAGCAGCTGGCCGACGAGTCGCGCACGATCTGCGCGGGAGTTCTGCAAAAGGTGTTGGTGAAGGTGGCCATCCGTAACCCAGGCCTCAACCTCACCAACGTCCTCAAGAAGCTGCCGCCGGATGCTGATCTGGAAGCGCTCAAGGCCCTTGTTGCACCCATTGTGGACAAGGTGAGCGAGATCAAGAGGGTTGATGGCGATCGCGTAGATTAGGCCACCCGTTTCCTCCTTTTCTTGTCGCTGCTGTTCATGTTACGAGAACAATCTATTAGAGCTGCGACAAGCTATCTTGTAATATAACTTTATTTTGGGTATCGATTGCTATGTTATTTCCTTTACTTGATTCCTTCCTTTGTATGTTTTTGCCCTACGCTTTTAGGGAACTTGTCGGCGCAGGCACCTTAGCCGCGAGCGCTGAGTGCGGAACGTCAGCAGCCTGCTGGCGGTGCCGCTACCGACAAGAAACCTTGTCGCAACTACTCGCAGCTCACTTAAGTTGTTGAGCGGACTCGAAAGAAAGTAAGGGCACAACTAGCTACGAGTTGGTTCCTCCGCGCACAGGTTTTCCATACAAAGCACGGTCGTCCGAGGAAGATAACCTAAAATTTTTAAAACTGATTGCTCAAACTTTGGCAACTTAGCTTTTCTGTCGTTTGCGTCCCGGCAAGGCAAAACTTTCTTGAACGACGCCTGGTCCACACCATTATCTCCTCCTTCCCCCCCGGCAAACTTGTGGGTGTGGGAACCTTCCTTTCTTTGAGAAAAAGAATGAAGAGAAAATAAAGATATGGAGCCTTATTGCTCATTATTGCTTACCGGGTGGTAGGCGCTGCACAAAGTGTCAGATAACATATGCAAAAAATAGAAAGCATGAAATTGACAAGATGTGCAGAGCACATGAGCTTTATTTATGCACGGGGTCTGCGCCCGGCTTTGTACAAAGGATTACATGCAACAGCGGCAAGACTTGTACAAAAGGTGGTTGCCGGAACAGGTTCCGGCAATCGCGCCTTACGGGTAAAACTTACGAAGATGCTCAATGTTCCAGGATTTGCTCACCGGAAAGCCATCTTCGGTCTCAAGACGGACAGCGCTAGGCCTAGTGACTCGTTTCACCCGGTAAGGGCCTTCCAACTTTGGCGTCAACTTGTTGGAATTCTTGGCGGATTGAACGCGCCGAAGAACAAGGTCGCCTTCCTCGAGACTTCTGGCATTAACTTTGCGGCTTTGGTAGTGGCGCAAAGCTTGCTGGTATCGAGCAGCTCGTACAGCAGCCTGAAGACAGTCTTCCTCAAGGAGCAGCCCGTCATCTTGTCGCAACTGCTCTTGCTCAAGCTCATCATAAGCGAGCACTCGAGGCGACCCGTATACGAGTTCTGTGGGGAGAACTGCCTCTACTCCATAGACTAGAGCGAAAGGTGTCTGGCTAGTGGCTCGATTTGGTGTCGTCCTGATTGACCAAAGAACCACCGGCAGCTCCTCAATCCAGTTCTTTCTGCACTTGTGCAGCCTGTCGAAAGTCCTGGCTTGAGCCCACGCAGCAATTCAGCATTTGCCCTCTCTGCTTGACTGTTGCTTCTCGGATGAGCAACAGAAGCGAAGCAGACCTTGGCGCCAAGATCTTGGACGTACTGCATGAAGGTGCGGCTCGTGAATTGCGTGCCATTGTCGGTGATGATCCTGTTAGGGATCCCGAAGAGGCAAACAATCGACCTGAAGAACTTGACTGCTGACTGTGCTGTCACCTTCCTCACTTCTTCCACTTCCGGCCACTTTGTGAACTTGTCGATTGCAACGTACAAGTACTCAAAGCCCCCGATAGCTCGGGGAAAGGGGCCGAGGATGTCAAGCCCCCAGACCGAAAATGGCCAGGATAAAGGGATCGTCTGGAGAGCTTCAGCTGGCTGGTGTATCTGCTTGGAATGGAACTAGCACGCTTCACACTTGGTTACTTGTGCAGTTTCATCCTGGAGGGCTGTCGGCTAAAAGAAACCTTGCCGGAAAGCTTTGCCGGCAAGTGCCCTTGCACCAATGTGGTGACCACATATGCCCCCATGTATCTCTGCCAACAGCTTTCGTCCATCTTCCCGGTGAATACACTTCAATTTCACACCGTTGAGTCTTCTTCAGTACAGTGTGTTGTCGCCAAACTGGTACATACTTGACTGCCGGGCTACTCTTTCCGCTTCTTCTTGCTCTTCGGGAAGTTCTCCTGTCTGAAGGAAACGGACAATCTGCTGTGCCCATGCTGGAGCTTGTGGCTCGACAACAAGGACTAAAGGCACATATGCTGCTGCGGGAACATCAGCTTCTACGGCGAGAACTTGCAGCTCAGCCGGAGCTTGACATTCCCCGGCAAGCTTGCCGGAGCAGAACTTGTCGGGAGTGCCTGCTTCAATGGAACAAACCCTAGGGCTTGCCGGAGCAGACTGCTCCTCAGCACCCTTGGTGTTGATCTTGGGGACCTTCTTGGCGGCGGCTTCGGGGAGCTCTGCCGGAAAATAGTCACCAGAAATCACCTTCCTCTTCTTGCTCTGTCCAGTTGATGGTGTTACGGACGGTTGAGTCAGTTTGAGCACAAAGATCCCTGGATCCATAGGTAACTTAAGTGCGGCGCACTTCGACAGGCCATCGGCAATGTCGTTCTGAGCTCTTGGAACATGTTCCATCTGTAGGCCGTCAAAGTGCTCTTCTAACTTTCTCACTTCATCAACGTAAGCTTCCATCAATGGACTCTGATAATTTTTGTTCACTTGGAGGACGACAAGCTGCGAGTCACCCCTGACAATGAGCTTCTTGATCCCAAGGTCTGCTACGATGCTGAGACCGGCAAGCAAACCTTCATATTCTGCAGTATTGTTTGTTGCTTGCTCCCTGGGAAAGTGCATCTGGACTACGTACTTGAGGTTCTCTTCGGTGGGCGCGACAAGTAGCACGCCCGCACCGGCGCCTTGCAGCGAGAAGGCACCATCAAAGTACATCAACCACTCTTTGCTTGCTTCCTTGACGGGGGTGCTCGTTTCTGGAATTTCTTCATCTGGTGTTGGCGTCAATTCTGCTATGAATTCTGCCAATGCTCTGCTTTGGATAGTTGAAGTGCTCTCGAACTTGAGGCCAAAGCTTCACAGTTCCAGTGCCCACTCGACAATCCTGCCTGTTGCTTCTGGATTCTGCAATATCCTCTTCAGCGGAAAACGAGTGACAACTGTGATCTCATGTGCTTGGAAGTAATGGCGCAGCTTTCTTGAGGCCATGAGAAGGCCGAAAAGCAATTTCTGCACACCAGAATACCTTGACCTAGCCCCCTGCAGAAGGGAACTGACAAAGTAAATTGGGCGCTGCACGATTTTCTTCTGTATGTCCTTATGCGCCTGCGCAGATCCATCTTTGTCGGGACCAGAGCTTGTCGGTGAAGTCCCCTGCTTGTCGCTGTATGCATCTGTCGTGGTAGCTGGCTCATCATCCGCCTCCCTCTCCGCTACTAACGCAGCACTAACCACTTGATTGGTTGCCGCTATATACAGCAGCAACTTCTCTTGTGGCTTAGGTGCGACAAGTATTGGAGTGGAGGACAGGTATCTCTTCAAGTCCTGCAGCGCAGCCTCCACTTTCGGAGTCCATTTCATTGGACCTGCCTTTTTCAATATTTTGAAAAACGGCAGGGCGCGCTCAGCAGACTTAGAGATAAACCTGCTGAGAGCCGCCACGCAACCGACAAGCCTTCGTACATCCTTGACGCGCTTTGGTGCTTCAATCTGCTCAATGGCCTTAATCTTGTCGGGATTGGCTTCAATTCCCCGCTGAGACACGAAGAACCCGAGAAGCTTGCCGGAGGGGACTCCAAACACACACTTCTCGGGGTTAAGCTTGAGGTTGATCTTGCGCAGATTTGCAAAGGTTTTGTCCAAATCCTGGATCAGAGTTGCCTTGTCCTTGCTCTTGACCACTATGTCATCCATGTAGGCTTCCACATTTCTGTGCATTTGCGGCTCAAAAGCGTGATGGACTACCCTTGCAAATGTTGAACCAGCATTCTTTAAACCGAAAGGCATCCGTATGAAACAGTACGTGCCACATGGAGTGATGAATGCGGTCTTCTCCTCATCCTCTTCTGCCATGAAGATCTGATGGTATCCTGAGTATGCGTCAAGAAATGAAAGCAAGTCACATCCGGCCGTGGAGTCAACAATCTGGTCAATGCGCGGCAAGGGAAATGGGTCTTTGGGACAAGCTTTATTAACATCGGTAAAGTCGATACAAAGCCTCTATTTCCGTTTGCCTTGTGCATGACTACAGGATTTGCCAACCACGTAGGATGGAGCACTCCTCTGACAAGGCCTGCTACTTCCAACTTCTTGATTTCTTCTGAGATGAATTCTTGGCGCTCCACTGCTTGTTTCCTAACCTTCTTCTTGACGGGCTGCGCATGAGGACAGACAACAAGGTGGTGCTCGATTACTTTCCTGGGAACATCGGGGATGTCAGACGGTTGCCACGCAAACACGTCGACGTTCGCCCGCAGGAAAGCAACAAGCGCACTTTCCTATTTAGGGTCGAGAGTGGCACTGATGGTGAAGGTACCACCAGTGCCGTCCTCCTTGGCGGACACCTTCTTGGTCTCTAGCGGAGCTGCCATTGTCTTCTTACACTTGCCGGTGGAGCTCGATGGTGCGTCCTCGACGGTAGCACAACACTCCGAAGAGGTGCGCTTGCCGGAGTGGGCATCAGAACTCTTGCCGGACTTGGTCTTCTTCTTCCCCCCGGGAGCTTCAGCGGCAAGTGACTTGCGATCTGTTGCGGCTGCTGCATCCCGGTAGATCTTGTCGGCGCAGATAAGAGCATCCTTCTTGTTGCCAGGGACAGAGATGACACTTATCGGGCCTGGCATCTTGAGCATGTTGTATGCATAGTGAGAGGCTGCCATCAATTTGGCGAGTGTTGGACGGCCGAGTATTCCATTGTAAGGCAATGGAAAATCAGCAACGTCAAAAGTGACCCTCTCAGTCCTGAAGTTCAAATCGCTGCCAAATGTCACCGGCAACGTGATCTTTCCCTTCGGCTTGCTCCTTCCCGGATTGATTCCATGGAATGTGCCGGTCTCTTCGAGCTCGCTGTCAGGGATCTGGAGTTTCTGGAGTACCGCGGAGGAGATCTGGTTCAAGCCGGCCCCGCCGTCAACTAGCATCTTAGTGACCTTGAGGTTGCGGATAGTTGGTGAAACCAACATCGGCAAGCACCCGACCGCAGTTGTGCGATCAGGGTGGTCCTCAATATCAAAGATGATAGGCATGCTGGACCATTTCAGAGGCTTGCGTGACTCGACGGGTGGTTCTGCCGCGTTGACTTCCCGCACCCACTGCTTGAGCTGGCGGTGTGAAGTATGTAGAGAAGCACCACCGTCAACGCACAGGACCTCTGTGGCTTTCTGGAACTCCTGCTCATCGGTCTCGTCATCATCCATATCTTCATCGTCGTCGTCTTCATCCTTGTCGCGGCCGCGGGGAGGTCTGTCTCCTTGCCGCTGCTTGGCCTTGCCGCGGCGTCCTCCCCGGCCGGGGCGCTTCTTGCCGGATCCTCCAGTACCTTCTTGGGCCTTCTCCTTGTCGCGTCGCTCGTATTCAGCTTTCTGCTGCTCGACAAGCTGCTCGACCTTCTTGCAGCTCTGGAGGTCATGGCCCTTGGTGCGGTGGATCTTGCAGTACTGCTTGTCGGTGCCGTCCTGCTTGTCGGCGACTGCCACAGCTTCAGCTTTCTTGGCGCCACCTTCGTTGCCGGACTGCTCAATGACTAGCACATCTTTGCCTCTCTTCTTCCTGTTGTTCCGCTGCCGGTTTTTCTTTGCCGGGGCAGCATCCTCGCTGTCAGATCCTCCTGCTCCTGTATTCTCTTCGGGGAGTTTCCTCCCTTCCTCCACACGTGCACACTTGTAGGCCAGGGCCTATAGCTCACTGACGTCTTTGATCTTGCACATCGCCATATCCTCCCGCATCCTGCGGTTTCACACGTTCTGATGGAACACGCTGATGATCGCGGCAGGGTGGACATCTGGGATGTTGTGCTGCACATGGCTGAATCTCTGAATGTACTTGCGCAGGGACTCTCCTTCCTTCTGGGTGAGCAGATGAAGGTCGCTCTCTTGGCAATGAGGTTTGTGGCCGCCTGTAAAGGCGCCGACAAACTGATGGCATAGGTCTGCCCAGGAGGATATGGAGTTGTCTGGCAAGTGCATGAGCCAGGACCTGACATTGGGCTTGAGCACCAGCGGGAAGTAGTTGGCAAGGATCTTGTCGTCTCGTCCCCCGGCAGCTTGCACCGCAATGGTGTAGATGCTGAGGAACTCCGACGGATGCGACTTGCCGTCGTACTTCTCTGGTACATCTGGCTTGAAATTCTTTGTACTGGGCCACTGGACTTGCCGCAGCTCACGAGTGAACGCAGGGCAACCTATCGCGTACGGCAAGTCGCCAGGTTCCCTTGGCGCATGCATGTCGACAAAGGGCCCAGCGCGCTGGTCTGATTGACGCCGCGCTTCTCTTCGACGCTCGATGCGAGTACGAGCGTCTTCTTGCTGTCGTTTGTGAAGAACTTGGCGCTGATCGTGACGAGCTCGTGGATCTGATGACGCCGTGGAGTCGTTGTCGAGGTTGACCCGGCGAGTCGGCGATCTTGGCCTTCGGGGTGGAGAGTGCACGGTGGTTGCACCCCCACCGGTTTTGTCGCCACCGGCCTGCGCCTGGCAGTCTTGCCGCGGCTGCGATGCATTCGGCTGCCGTGGAGTGTCGCCGTTAGCGAAGCCGATGAGACTCTGAATGGTGGCCCTCCATTCGTCGATCTTGTCCACCGTTGGAGGGTAATCCAGGAGCAGTTGAGCTCGTGCCAGAGCTTCTGCTGGAGTGGAGGGCTGCAGTGGCGAACGGTGCGAGGAGCGGGATATGCTCGGACTTCTAACTATGTTAGAAGGAGCAACATCCCGTCCACGCGACCGTGTCTTGCTTGTGCCAGCATGTTGGCGCGCATGCTGGTCTTGAGCATCCCGAGATCCACCAGCTCGATTTCGGTCCAACGAACGTATGGTACCACGAGTACCATAACGCTGTTGGTCCCGCATCTCCTGAGATGAGCGCGGTGCATGTACGGATGCTGAGGTCTGTGCAGCCTTATCCTTGGACCTGTCAGCACCGTGAGCTCCCTCGTCGACGCCCGTTCTTCCCCCGGCGTCTACCCCACCACCAGTTTGCTCCGGCGGTGGTGGGATCGACGTGGACGGAGCAGCCACCTCCGAAGCCTTCTTCTTCGGTGGCATGTCGATGGAGATGATGAAGATCTAGCTCGCGTGAACGCCGGATCAGGTTCACACAACCTCGACACCCCCTACCTGGCGCGCCATAGATGTCGTGGGGACGAACACCTATGGGGCCGGCGGACCGGGCCCCTTTTGGTTCGGCGGGGGAGGAGATCGCGCGAAGAGAAGATCGAGGCAAAGCACACGAGCGGTTTACCCAGCTTCGGAGCTCTTCGGAGAGATAAGACTCCTATTGCTGCATGTCTGATTGTATTGAGTTCTTGCTCGGGAGCGATGAGTGCTACAGCACACACTAGCTGCTAACGAGACCTAGCGCGAGTGTTTTCTGGCTTCGAACCCCCCCCCCCCTACGTTGTGCATGGGCCTCCTTTTATATGCTCAAGGGGTCACCGACAGGTGGCAACGCATGCAAGGGCAAAAATGGAAACAGAGTTGCGGTTGGTACAACTACTTGTACAGTGTATCATACTTAACCCTGACGGCAGGGGACAAAGGCATTAAATGCCCGTCTGCGTCGCCCAAACAGTGCAGAAAGGGACCGTCAGGGGCGCCACCGCTTGCCACGATGGCAATCTTGTCAGCGTCGCTTGCCACCTCGCACCGCTGGCTGCACAGCCTCTTGCCACGCGCATCTGGATAGGCCCCAGGGCGACACGTTGGTGGATGTGCTGGAGCACTGGTACAGAGTGGTAGCTTGTCGCGACAAGCGCCTTTCCGCGGTCATTGTCTTGCCGCGTCCGGAAGCTCGTCGCTCACCGGGCCTTGCCGGGACGCGTGGCGCGTCGCGGCAAGTTCCTTGAGATGCCTCTGTTGGCCTTCCCGGCAAGCTCCTCTTGCCGGGGTCTTGTCTCGTTGGCTTGAACACTTTGTTCTTGAATGGCTTCAAAGGAACCACGGAGGACCTTGGAGGTCACCCGGCAAGCCTTGCCGCGGGGTGCTGCGACTACCCGTGCACAAGTTCGGGATACTAGGGTACCCCTACTCTAGTACACCGACAGCCCAACATTCCCAGTTAAGGCCCATACGTCTAGTGTCAAATCGGCCCGTCAACGGCCTGTCCTTAACATGTCATCATTGCGGTCCATGGTCACTTCTGGCCCATTAAAAGTCCGCTAAGTATTTGGGCCGAATTGCGGCCCGGTGTATTTCCGTCCTATTAAAGGTCCTGTTTCATTTGGGCCCATTTACAGGCCATTGCAACTTTCGGACCATAAACAACTGATACGTCTCCAACGTATCTACAATTTTTGATTGCTCCATGCTACTTTAACTACCGTTTTAGGCAATATTGGGCTTTATTATCCATTTTTATATTAGTTTTGGGAGTAACCTATTAACCGGAGGCCCAGCCCAGATTTGCTGGTTTATGCCTATTTCAGTGTTTCGAGGAAAAGGAATATCAGACGAAGTCAAAACGGAACGAAATCAACTAGAGAAGTTATTTTTGGAAGGAAAGCAACCCAGGGAACTTGGAGTGCATGTCAGGGGAGATACGGGCTGCCCACGAGGGTGGGGGGCACGCCCTTCCCCCTCGGGCGCGCCCCCCTACCTCGTGGGGCCCCCGTAGCTCCTCCGACGTACCCTCTGCACCCATATATACTCCTGTACACTAAAACTTCCAGAACAGAAGATAGATCGGGAGTTCCGCCGCCGCAAGCCTCTGTAGCCACCAAAAACCTCTCGGGAGCCCGTTCCGGCGCCCTGCCGGAGGGGGATCCCATCACCGGTGGCCATCTTCATCATCCCGGCGCTATCCATGACGACGAGGGAGTAGTTCACCCTAGGGGCTGAGGGTATGTACCAGTAGCTATGTGTTTGATCTCTCTCTCGTGTTCTTTCTCGTGTTCCTCTATGGCACGATCTTGATGTATCCCGAGCTTTGCTATTGTAGATGGATCTTATGATGTTTCTCCCCCTCTACTCTCTTGTGATGAATTGAGTTTCCCCTTTGAAGTTATCTTATCGGATTGAGTCTTTTATGAGAACACTTGATGTATGTCTTGCCGTGATTATCTGTGGTGACAATGGGATATCATGTGCCACTTGATGTATGTTTTGGTGATCAACTTGCAGGTTTCGTGACATTGGGAACCTATGCATAGGGGTTGGCACACATTCTTGACTCTCCGGTAGAAACTTTGGGGCACTCTTTGAAGTACTTTGTGTTGTTTGGATGAATCTGAGATTGTGTGATGCATATCGTATAATCATGCCCACGGATACTTGACGTGACAATGGAGTATCTAGGTGACATTATGGTTTTGGTTGATTTGTGTCTTAAGGTGTTATTCTAGTACGAACTCTTTAATAGATTGATCCGAAAGAATAACTTTGAGGTGGTTTCGTACCCAACCATAATCTCTACGTTTGTTCTCCGCTATTAGTGGCTTTGGAGTGACTCTTTGTTGCATGTTGAGGGCTTGTTATATTATCTATCTATGTTATTATTGTTGAGAGAACTTGCACTAGTGAAAGTATGAACCCTAGGCCTTGTTTCCTATCATTGCAATACCGTTTACGCTCACTTTTATCATTAGTTACCTTGCTGTTTTTATTATTTCAGATTACAAAAACCTATATCTACTATCTATTTTGCACTTGTATCACCATCTCTTCGCCGAACTAGTGCATCTATACAATTTACCATTGTATTGGGTGTGTTGGGGACACAAGATACTCTTTGTTATTTGGTTGCAGGGTTGTTTGAGAGAGACCATCTTCATCCTACGCCTCCCATGGATTGATAAACCTTAGGTCATCCACTTGAGGGAAATTTGCTACTGTCCTACAATCATGTGCAATTGTAGGCCCAACAACGTCTACAAGAAGAAGGTTGTGTAGTAGACATCAAGCTCTTATCTGGCGCCGTTGCCAGGGAGGCTAGGTAAGTGAAGGTATATCTTTAGAACTTGCAATCAAATCTTTCTGTTTCTTGTTTTAGCACTAGTTTAGTTTATAGAAGAAAACTATAAAAAATGGAGTTAAGTTTGTCTCAAAAGCTTCACCTTTTTAATGTCTTTCGTGAGTATGATGGAAAGGAAAATTGTGCTCAAGTACTAGAAGAAGAATTACATAGAATGCTTGGCATAAAATATGTGAATGATGAGCATGATTGCAATGTTGTTAGTATGAATTCCTTGAATATCCATGATGCTAATGATATGCAAAGCCACAAGCTTGGGGAAGCTATGTTTGATGAAGATGATATTTTTTGTCCCCCAAGCTTTGATGAGCAAATTTACTATGATGAAAGCATGCCTCCTATCTATGATGATTATTGTGATGACACGTATGCTTTAAAGAATAATGATAACCATGAAACTTGTCATCTTGATCTTAAATTTCAATCATATGATAGTTATTTTGTTGAGTTTGCTCCCACTACTATTGATGAGAAGAATTTTGCTTATGTGGAGAGTAGTAAATTTTCTATCTTGTAGGTCATGAAAAGAATGCTTTAGGTGCTGGTTATATTGTTGAATTCATTCATGATGCTACTGAAAATTATTATGAGGGAGGAACATATGCCTGTAGGAATTGCAATAATATCAAGGTTCCTCTCTATGTGCTTAAATTCTTGAAGCTATGCTTGTGTTACCTTCCTATGCTTGTTGATTATTGTTCCCACAAGTTTTTTGCTCACAAAATCCCTATGCATAGGAAGTGGGTTAGACTTAAAAGTGCTAGTCATATGCTTCATGATGCTCCCGTTATGTTTCAATTCTTATCTTTTATGTGAGCATCATTGTCATCATCATGCCTAGCTTGAAAAGGCATTAAAGAAAAGCGCTTGTTGGGAGACAACCCAATATTTATCCTTACTTTTTTTGTGTGTCCATATGACTATGCTACTGTAGTAATCATGTTTTATAGCTTTTGTTTCAATAAAGTGCCAAGTAAGACCTTTAGGAAAGCTTACGGTGATAGTTGTGTTGATCCTGCTGAAAATCAGAAACTTTTGCACCCAGTCAATTAGTTTTGTTAATTCGCAGAAACGTGCTTCTGATATGATTATTTTTTCTCTGGATTTGTACACAAATTTCTTAGGACTTCCTAATTTGGTAGGATTTTTGGAGTTCCAGAAGTATAAGTGTGATACAGATTACTACAAACTGTTATGTTTTTGACAGATTCTGTTTTCTCTGTGTTGTTTGCTTATTTTGATGCATCTATGGCTAGTATTAAGTGGTATGAACCATAGATAAGTTGGAATACAGTAGATATTACACCAATATGAATTTGGAATGAGTTCATTACAGTACCTAAGTGGTGGTTTTATTTTCTTATACTAACGGAGCTTACAAGTTTTCTGTTGAGTTTTGTGTTGTGGAGTTTTCAAGTTTTGAGTAAAGATTCGATGGACTATGGAATAAGGAGTGGTAAATAGCCTAAGCTTGGGGATTCCCATGGCACCCAAGGTATTATTCAAGGACAACCAAGAGCCTAAGCTTAGGGATGCCCCGGAAGGCATCCCCTCTTTCGTCTTCGTACCATCGGTAACTTTACTAGGAGCTATATTTTTATTCACCACATGATATGTGTTTTGCTTGGAGCATCATTTTATTTTGTTAGTATTTGCTTGATGTTATTTATAATAATGTTTTGCATCTTTAGTTTCAATAAAGAAGTCAAGGATAGCCCTTGCCATGCTTATTTTGCTAGTATACATGTTGCTGTTTGAAAACAGAAAGTTTACCGCTGTTGCAAAAATTCCCTAGAAAAGTCAGAGAATGGTATAATGTTGAGTCTTTTTGCATATTGAGCTCTGATAAATTTACTACAGTGGGAATTTTAGTTCATAATTTTTGGTGTCACGGAAGTATTGATACTCTTGCATTCTTTACAGACTATACTGTTTTGGCAGATTGCTGTTATGTTTGCATTGTTTGCATATGTTTGCTTGTTTCATGATTCTATTTGAGGATAGGAGTATTAAATATGCAGATGCATTTAGTATGCAATGTTGAATAATAATTTTATTGATTTGTTACAGTAGATAATGATAAGGTTGTGCATTGGTTTATACTAACCTATCTCACGAGTTCTTGTTGAGTTTGTTGTGAATGAAGCTTTTCATAAAAATACAAACCATGATATGAGAGGAATTAAGTAGACACAAAAGTTCAAGCTTGGGGATGCCGAAGGCACCCCAAGATAATATTTCAAGAAGTCTCAAGCATCCCAGCTTGGGGATGCCCCGGTAGGCATCCCACCTTTCTTCTTCAACAACTATCGGTTAGTATCGGTTGAGCCTAAGTATTTGCTTCGTCACATGAGTTGTGCTATCCTTGCATTGTAGTTTTCTTTAGATTTGTTTGCTGTTTGAATAAAGTATCAAGATATGAAATTATTAAATGGGAGAGTCTTCATATAGTTGCATAATTATTCGACTACTCATTGATCTTCACTTATATCTTTTGGAGTAGTTTGTCATTTGCTCTAGTGCATCACTTATACCTTTTAGAGCATGGTGGTAGTTTTATTTTGAAGAAACAGATGAACTCTCATGCTTAACTTATATTATTTTGTGAGTCGTTAATAGCATGGTAATTTGCTTAAAATTAATAAACTTGGTATTCAAGATATGTGAAACTTTCTTTTGAGTGCGTTGAATACTAAGAAAAGTTTGATGCTTGATAATTGTTTTGAGATATGGAGGTAGTGATATTAAAGTCATGCTAGTTGGGTGATTATGAATTCAAATAATTCTTGTTTTGATGTTAGCAAGTCCCGTAGCATGCACGTATGGTTAAAGTTGTGTAACAAATTTGAAACATGAAGTGTACCTGGCTTGTGCATCCTTATGAGTGGCGGCCGGGGACGAGCGATGGTCTTTTCCTACCAATCTATCCCCCTAGGAGCATGGGCGTAGTACTTGGTTTTTGATGACTTCTAAATTTTTTCAATAAGTATATGAGTTCTTTTGACTAATGTTGAGTCGATGGATTATACACACTTTTACCTTTCCACCATTGCTAGCCTCTTCGGTACCGTGCATTACCCTTTCTCACCTTGAGAGTTGGTGCAAACTTCGCCGGTGCATCCAAACCCCGTGATATGATACGCTCTATCACACATAAACCTCCTTATATCTTCCTCAAAACAGCCACCATACCTACCTATCATGGCATTTCCATACCCGGTCCGAGATATATTGCCATGCAACTTCCATCATCATATTCATGACATACATTACTTTTGTCATATTGCCATTGCATGATCATGTAGTTGACATCGTATTTGTGGCAAAGCCACACGGCATTATTTTTCATACCTGTCACTCTTGATTCATTGCACCATCCCGGTACACCGCCGGAGGCATTCATATAGAGTCATATCTTGTTCTAAGTTTCGAGTTGTAATCCATATGTTGTAATCAATAGAAGTGTGATGATCATCATTATTAGAGCATTGCCCAATCAAAAAAAAGAAAGGCCAAAAAAAAGAAAGACCCCAAAAAAATAAAAATAAAAAGGGCAATGCTACTATCTCTTTTTCCACACTTGTGCTTCAAAGTAGC
The DNA here is from genome assembly GCA_963921465.1 of Triticum timopheevii. Classification (NCBI taxonomy): domain Eukaryota; kingdom Viridiplantae; phylum Streptophyta; class Magnoliopsida; order Poales; family Poaceae; genus Triticum; species Triticum timopheevii. The sequence goes on along the minus strand of OY997266.1, from coordinate 237,409,264 downwards.
ACCTTGTTCTTCATGTAGTGAGTCTCATATATTGTGCTTCAAAGTAGCACCTTGTTCTTCATGTAGTGAGTCTCATAAGTTGTCTTTTTATACTAGTGGGAATTTTTCATTATAGAACTTGGCTTGTATATTCCTACGATGGGCTTCCTCAAATGCCCTAGGTCTTCATGAGCAAGCGAGTTGGATGCACACCCACTAGTTTTCTTTTCTTGAGCATTCATAGCTCAAGTGCATCCATTGCATGGCAATCCCTACACCTCATGTTGACATCAATTGATGGGCATCTCCATAGCCCTTTGATTATCCTCGTCAACGTGAGACTTTCTCCTTTTTTGTCTTCTCCACACAATCCCCATCATCATATTCTATTCCACCCATAGTGCTAGATCCATGGCTCACGCTCATGTATTGCGTGAAGGTTGAAAAAGTTTGAGATTATTTAAGTATGAAACAATTGCTTGGCTTGTCATCGGGGGTATAGAAGTTGGGAACATCTTTGTGTGACGGAAAAGAAGCATAGCCTAACTATATGATTTTGTAGGGATGAACTTTCTTTTGCCATGCTATTTTGAGAAGACATGATTTCTTTTATTAGTATGCTTGAAGTATTATTATTTTTATGTCAATATGAACTTTTGTCTTGAATCTTTCGGATCTAAATATTCATACCACAATTAAGAAGATTTACATTGAAATTATGCCAAAGTATCACTCCGCATCAAAAATTCTTTTTTATCATTTACCTACTCGAGGACGAGCATGAATTAAGCTTGGGGATGCTTGATACGTCTCCAACGTATCTATAATTTTTGATTGCTCCATGCTACTTTATCTACTGTTTTTAGGCAATATTGGGCTTTATTATCCACTTTTATATTATTTTTGGGACTAACCTATTAACCGGAGACCCAACCCAGATTTGCTGTTTTATGCCTATTTCAGTGTTTCGAGGAAAAGGAATATCAGACGGAGTCAAAACGGAACGAAATCAACTGGAGAAGTTATTTTTGGAAGGAAAGCAACCCAGGGAACTTGGAGTGCACGTCAGGGGAGATACGGGCTGCCCTCGAGGGTGGGGGCGCGCCCCCCTACCTCGTGGGGCCCCCATAGCTCCTCCGACGTACCCCCTACACCCATATATACTCTCGTACCCTAAAACTTCCAGAACAGAAGATAGATCGGGAGTTCCGCCGCCACAAGCCTCTGTAGCCACCAAAAACCTCTCCGGAGCCCGTTCCGGCGCCCTGCCGGAGGGGGATCCCATCACCGGTGGCCATCTTCATCATCCCGGCGCTATCCATGACAAGGAGGGAGTATTTCACCCTCGGTGCTGAGGATATGTACTATTAGCTATGTGTTTGATCTCTCTCTCATGTTCTCTCTCATGTTCCTCTATGGCACGATCTTGATGTATACCTTGCTTTGCTATTGTAGTTGGATCTTATGATGTTTCTCCCCCTCTACTCTCTTGTGATGAATTGAGTTTCCCCTTTGAAGTTATCTTATCAGATTGAGTCTTTTATGAGAACACTTGATGTATGTCTTGCCGTGATTATCTGTGGTGACAATGGGATATCATGTGCCACTTGATTTATGTTTTGGTGATCAACTTGCGGGTTTCGTGACATTGGGAACCCATGCATAGGGGTTGGCACATGTTCTTGACTCTTCGGTAGAAACTTTGGGGCACTCTTTGAAGTACTTTGTGTTGGTTGGATGAATCTGAGATTGTGTGATGCATATCGTATAATCATGCCCACGGATACTTGAGGTGACAATGGAGTATCTAGGTGACATTAGGGTTTTGGTTGATTTCTGTCTTAAGGTGTTATTCTAGTACCAGCTCTTTAATAGATTGATCCGAAAGAATAACTTTGAGGTGGTTTCGTACCCTACCATAATCTCTACGTTTGTTCTCCGCTATTAGTGGCTTTGGAGTGACTCTTTGTTGCATGTTGAGGGCTTGTTATATTATCTATCTATGTTATTATTGTTGAGAGAACTTGCACTAGTGAAAGTATGAACCCTAGGCCTTGTTTCCTATCATTGCAATACCATTTACGCTCACTTTAATCATTAGTTACCTTGTTGTTTTTATTATTTCAGATTACAAAAACCTATATCTACTATCTATTTTGCACTTGTATCACCATCTCTTCGCCGAACTACCGCACCTATACAATTTACCATTGTATTGGGTGTGTTGGGGACACAAGAGACTCTTTGTTATTTGGTTGCAGGGTTGTTTGAGAGAGACCATCTTCATCCTACGCCTCCCACGGATTGATAAACCTTAGGTCATCCACTTGAGGGAAATTTGCTACTGTCCTACAAACCTGTGCACTTGCAGGCCCAACAACGTCTACAAGAAGAAGGTTGTGTAGTAGACATCAACGACCGTGAAGGATTTGGGTCATATTCAGCCATGTGTGACATTCGGCCTGTTAGAGTCCCACTATAGGTTTGGGCCACTTTCGGCTACTTGTGATTTTTGGCCTATTAACGTTGGACGAAATCGATGGGCCATATGTGGCCCTACGTCACATCGGGCCCATTAACGGCCCATATAAAAATGACGATAGTCTAGCCCGACCGAACTTCCGGCCTGTTAAAGGCCCGTGTATTAGGTCGGCGCATTTACGGTCCGTCCGAATTTTGGATGTGAAAGATCCGCATTGTAAATGGGCCACCATTTCGGCCTGCTAAGACCAGTGGGTTATTTGGCACAATTAGGGCCCAATCTCACTTTCGGCCTATTAAAGGCCCAATGTTTTTTATCGGCTCGAGATATTTACACCTGTAAACGGCCTATTGTTACTGAGGGCCGAATTTATGTTTAGGCCTTTTAAAGGCCCACTACGGACACAGGCCTACCAGAAAAATATGAAAGCTTTTGCTGATTTAGGCCTAGATATTTTTAGTGGGCTACATGCAAATTTTGGCCCATAATCGTTTTTAGCCCAATTGGAATGGGCCCGACGAATGTTTGCATGTTGGGCTCCTACGAAGCTTTCGGCCGAATACATTACTAAGATAAACCTACACTATACAAAAATAGCGTCGTAATTACTGCAACCTTTGGGAGCATCATAAATATTGTATCACAACAAAATAAATTCCAACCATACAACAAAAGGCCTATTGACATAAAGTTTACAGTCCTTGCAGATAAAAGCACCATCGGATGTATAGAAGCATAGATCATTTGACCTAAGTGCTAATGTTTCAGGCTGTAGAATCTGAAGGAGCAGCACGATCTTCACCTTTTTCCGCCATTGCTCTTGAACAACAAAGCGAATTTCTGATAGTCTAGTTTCAAAACCATTCATATCTTGACGACATTTGTCAACCACTATTCTTGTTTCCGAAACGATGTCCATTAGGGATTGGACTTGTGTCTTTAGCACAAATATATCACTTTGTCTAGTAGAAAGATTTTGTTCAGTAGGCGATTTGGACGAGGTTACCTTGACAATCAATCCAGAATTATGCAGGAAGGTGCCTTTTGCACTGTTAGTAGAGAGATACTGATGCACTGCAGCAAGAGGTGACATTGTGCCTGTGGTAGCCTCGTCACCTTCAGGTGGTTGTGGCTGTTCAATCATTTTTTCCATAGCTACCTAAAAGTTTGAAATTGTAGATTAGTGTACTAGATAAGTTACTAATGAGACAAAAACAAACAAAGTAGGTTACACTTTTATACATATCTTATTTTGGTGAACTACTGTAATACATTAGCATGTATTGTAGTGCCAACTACATAATAAAATCACTTTCGGAACATATGTCCATGTAACATGCCTACTGTATTGTCTATTTCCTCACATTCATTGACATCTAAGGATAAGGAGACAAGGTTTAAAGTAGGATGAGCATAGTATGACATCATTCATATCATGGGCAAATAGATATATGACAAACAGGCTATTTTATCATTTGGTGCGCATGTGAACATAACAAGTAGATTACAAATCAAGACCAAAAGAATATCCTTCATCTCTTTTAAACCATGTAAGGTGAAATGATACATTAAGACAACTGTTATAAAAGTGAACAGAGTAAATGACATTGGCTGCCAACCAAGTAGTTAAATGAACACATCACAGTACCAATCGGTTCAAAGGCAGGAGGAGTAAGGACTTCCAATAGTGGCTTGAACTGGTGTGCTCATGCCCTTCATCTTGCTGGTGTGGCAATGCTTGAATATTTGCACTGCATTCGATTCAGGTTCTTTTTGGTCTGCACGGCCATTCCTCTGTATTTGGAACAAGTCAATATAGATATGATAACATGGCACAGAAAAAAGAAGGAAGTAGAAGCTATTTACAAGAGCCTCGAAGTGTGCAATATAGCTACGAGATCCTGTTGTCTGTTGGAATTTTACTTTAGAACGGTTGGTCTTCTTCTTCAAACAGTTAGCCTAGAAGAAGATACACTTGTAAGGCACAAACATAAATACAAGTTCAATATGTGCTCTGATCAAATACATATAGCCTACCTGATACTTTGGATCAGACCAGTGTTTAACGAGGGCTGTCCAGTCTTCGTCTGTAATATATTCCACTGGAGATGTTTGGGCAATTTCATTGTTAGCCTTGCCTTCAAAGTGAGATTTTCTAAGGTGGTGCCGGTACTGTCGCAGAGCAGACTGAAAAACATGAGTGCATCCTTGTTTAGTTGCATCATCTTTCGGATCCAACTTGAACCTCATCTGTTGAAAAAAGAATGTGAGTCTTATTGCGAGGAAGCTAGAAAGTATGGGACAGAGCAACACAATATTACTAATTGCGATGAATAACATTACTTATGGATAAATGGTCAAGGAAGGTGTTAAACTAGGTATTGTCTTTTTCATTCCTGTACTGGATCCACGTTGGGAGGATAGGTGCATGACACCTAAAGGCAATGGCTGCCTCTGATACTAACTTGGCTGACTCTGTAGCATCACGTGGCCTTTTTAAACCTGCCTCAAAATGGATCTCCGTTCTTCCTCCTTTAGATTTTGTTAATTTGTCAAGCATTATCCCTGATGTCTGTTTCCGCTTGCGCCGTGGTGCTAGTTCAACAACGAATATGGAAAGTGTTAGTGTACATCAAACTATCAGAGTACATATAAAGGAACATGCAACTGCAACTTGACTCGGTCAGGTACCGTCTTGGTATTGATGGTCATGAGGTTCATCTTATCTTGCCAAGTCCTGTTGTGTCAGCAGTGCTCCGGAAGTAGTGATAGGTGTGAAGGCAGCTTGGGAACTGGCCAATTCCAGAGCAAACGAACGAGTAACTCGTTGAGATGCTGGTACAGTTGAAGCGGATGCTGCAGCTGGCGGAGCAGGTGATACTATGTTTGTAGATTTAGCCGGTGTACTTGGACCTTCTACCGCACTGTAAGTACCAGCAGAATCTCGATGGCAGATCCTTTTCTGTTTCACCCGACGAGTAACACCACTTCCTACTATATTATTTTCCTTGCTCTTTTTTGACTTTGCCATGTCAAGCCATACCCACATCACAAAAGAATAAAATTGCTCTTCAGAACACATTGATGCATGATATAGACAAGCAATACTTTGATGTAAGACAACCGTATGAGGATGGAATATGTAAGAAAAGCAGGACGACATGACATATTCACAGCTACGATGTGTAAACTAAGCAGAAGGATTTTCAAGAAAATAGAAGTAATGCAAGCTAGACACCATATGAAAGATGCAACCAATATTACTCTACCTAGTTAAGAGTGCCTTGTCATAAGTGGCAATTCGAAAAATTAGAAGCAGTACAACATAGAAATCTATGCAAGATGCAACCACTATCAAACTGCCATGTTAAAAGCGTCCAATCATGAGTGACTGATGCGGGATACACAACATCAGTACTTTGATGTAAGAACATGGTATGATAGATAGATGTAGTGTATTCTAGACACAAAAAGCCATGTCATATGCACATGTATAACACATAAACTCACCAGGTGCAATTTAATCAAAATAGAAGAAATATAGGCTAGACAACATATGCAACATGAAACCAATTATCACACTGTCAACTTTGAGCAAGCACCTGCGATGGTGGAGTACGGGAGATGAAATCATCAAGTAGACTTGGGACTTCAACTTCATTAGTAGTAGCAGTGGAAAATCTAGAGAGTCTCTGTTTGCGTCAGTGCGGACGACCACCAACATCCCCTAACTTACTCTTTTCCTTCCTATTTTCTGATATTGCCTTATGAAGTCAAAACCACAAGAAGATGAATAAAATTAGCTCTGCATAACTGGTTAATGCATGATACAGATGAACACTACTTTGATGTAAGGCAAGAGCAGGATAGGAGGATGGAATATATACAAAAAAGACAGTGTTTCATATTCACACATACGATAGGAGGATGGAATATGTATGAAAAAACAGTAAGTAGAAGGCATTTCCACAAAATTAGAAGAAATGAAAGCTAGGCACCATATGAACATGTAACCAATATCACTCTATTAGGTAAAAAGTGTCTCGTCGTAAGTGCCATTTCAAGAAATTAGAAGCAGTACAAGCTAGAAGACAATGCCAGATGCAACCTACATGATAGTCCCAAGTTAAATGTGTCTTATGGGTAAGTGATTGTTGCAGGTATAAGTTGTAAGCTACGCAGATGCAATTCAACATAATCAGAAGAAATACAACCTAGACATCATACGGAAAACACAACCACATATAATAGTTCCAATTTAGAGCAAGCACCTGTGATGGTGGAGTAGGGGAGATGTGCTCATCATTTACACATATGTTCTAGAAACAGGAACACATGTCATATTCACAGGCATTATGTGTAAAGTAAGCAGATGCAATTCAACAAAGTTCGAAGCAATACAAGCTAGACATCATAAGCAACATGCAACCACATATAATAGTGCCAAGTTAGAGCAAGCCCCTGTGATGGTGGAGTAGCAGAGATGTGCTCATCATCTACACAGCTACGTTGACTCTCTAGCCTTCTGTTGTCTTGCGAATCTTGTTGGGAGGATGGCAGAGTAGAATTTGTAGAGACCCCCTGTTTGAGTTGCTCCGTAGGACCACCATCGTCCACTGCCAGACTAATTTCCTTCAGCTTTAATGATTTTGCATTGTGAAGTCAGACCGATAATAAAAAGAAATAAAATTCACACTTCAGAACTCATTCATGCATGATACTAATGAACACTACTCGGATGAAAGGCAAACACACGATGCGAGGATGGAAATATGTATGAAAAACAGGATGGCATGACAAATTCACACCTACGATGTGGTAACTAAGCAGAAGGCATTTCAACAAATTAGAAGCACTGCAAGCTAGACACCATATGAAAGATGCAACCAATATCACTCTTCAAAGTTCAAACTGTATGGTGTTTCAACAAATTAGAAGCAGTACATGCTAGAAATCATATGCAAGACACAACCAATATCACAGTGGCGACTTAAGAACAGTAGTCTGATATAAGAACATCGTGTGATCAGATATAATATGATCTAGAAACAGGAACAAATGTCATATTCACAGGCATTATGTGTAAAGTCAACACGTGCAATTCAACAAAGTTAGAAGCAATACAAGCTAGACATCATACGCAACATGCAACCACATATAATAGTGCCAAGTTAGAGCAAGCACCTGTGATGGTGGAGTAGGGGAGATGTGCTCATCATCTACACAGCTACATTGACCGTCTAGCCTTGCGTTCTTCCGAATCTTGTTGGGAGGATGGCGGAGTAGAATCTGTAGAGAACCTCCGTTTAAGTTGCTCGGAAGGACCACCATCATCCAATGCTTTGCCAATTTCCTTCAGCTTTATTGATTTTGCATTGTGAGGTCAAACCGACAAGAAAAAAGAATATAATTCGCTCTCCAGAACTCATTCATGCATGATACTGGTGAACACTACTCTGATGAAAGGCAAAGTCATGATACGAGGATGCAGTATGTACGAAAAAATGGACGGCTTGACATATTCACACCTATGATGTGGTAACTAAGCAGAACACACTTCAACAAATTAGAAGCACTACAAACTAGACACCATATGGAAGGTGCAATCAATATTACTCTGCCAAGTTAAAACTGTGTCGTCATAGGTGGCATTCATCAAACTAGAAGCAATACATGCTAGAAATCATATTCAAGACGCAAACCAATATCAAACTGCCAACTTAAAGGTGTCCCATCATAAGTTACTAATGCAGGATACACAAGAAGAGTAGTTTCATGTAAGAACATGGTGTGATAGACAGATATAGTATGTACCAAAAACAGGAAAGTGTGTCATATTCACACATATCATGTGTAAGCTAAGCAGATGCAGTTTACACTAATTAGGAGCAATACAAGCTAGACACCATAAGCAACATGCAACCAGATAACACACTGCCAAGTTAGAGCAAGCACCTTGGATGGTGGAGTAGGGGAGCGGAGACTTGGACCTTGTAATTCACTATCAGTACAAGGAGAATCGGTACAGTCGCTTCATTTACGTTGTTGCAGAGGACCACCATCATCGCTTTCCTTACTCTTTTCCTTCCTCTTTCTTGATTTTGCTTTGTCAAGTCAAACCCACCGGAAAAAGGAATAAAATTTGCTCTTCAGAACTCAATGATGCATGATACTGACAAACACTACTTTCATGTAAGGCAGCCGCATGATAGGAGGATGGAATATGTATGAAAAATAGGACAACGTGACATATTGACATGTATGATGTATAAAGTGTAAACTAAGCACAAGGTGCTTGAACTTGTTAGAATCAATGCAAGCTAGAAACCATATGAAAGATGAGACCAATATCACTCTGCCAAATTAAAAGGGTGCCCTAACAAATGTATTTGACCAAATTAGAAGCAATACATGGCAACAAGCTAGAAATAATATGCAATATGCAACGAATTAAGGTGACTCATCGTAAGTGATTGATGCAGGATAAAGAAGAGATGTAGTTTCATGTAAGAACAAGGTTAACACATAGATGTAGTGTGTACCAAAAATAGGAAGGCATGCCATATTCACAGGTATAATGTGTAAACTAAGCATATGAAATTTACCCTAATTAGAAGCATTACAACCTATACACCGTATGCAACATGCAACCACATATCACACTGCGAAGTTAGAGCAAGCACCTGTGATTGTCGGGTGGTAGGTGCGACATATGCCAACGGGTGGCTTATCATTGTGGGAGCCAGTAAGACATCGCCGGTGCCTGGAAACGGGATAAGGCGAAGACATGCACGCCAGCGAATCTTACCCAGGTTCTGGGCTCTCCGTGGAGATAACACCTCTAGTACAGCTCTGCGGGGTCTCCGCATGATCACTACATCAACAAGTAGCTACAAGAGGCTCCTTGAGCTGTTCGGTGGGAGGAGGAAGAAGGGCAAGGCTAGCTCTCTTCTCTCCCTGTAGTGGTGTCTAAAACTCTCTGAGATCAACCCTTTGCATGGGTGTCCCGGGGGGTTTATATAGGCCTACCCCCCGGGGGTACATTGGTAATCCGGCTGGGTGTGGGCCCAGGCCGTCAGTGTCTATGACCGCCGGCTTCTCCACCGGCTTTTGGGGCCCGCCGACAGGTGGGTCCCGCCTGCTGCCGGCTCGTTGGTCGATAGGCCGGCCCCACCACATGGGGGATCTTGTCGGGGGCTAGTTATTGTTGCCTCGTCTCTGATGACGAGGGCTTTATCGAGGTAAGCATGGCTACAGTGCCGCTGCCTTGCGGGCTCCCACTGTAGCCTTACCGCGTCTCATCTTCTTAATGGCGCGCCCGCCCCGAGGGGGGAGCAAGCCGGCTATCGGAAGCCGGCCCGGCCTCAGGCCGGCCGGGGGAGGTTGGGCCGCCTTCGGATGTCTCTCTGACCGAAGGGGCCCGCCGTCTACGGGCCGTACAGGCGACCCATCGTGGATGACGTCATGATCCGCATGGCAACAGTGCCACGCCGGACTGGGAATGGCCGCCCCGTACAGCGTACTGTAGCCATGCATTCTCCGGGATTCGGGGGTGGCAGGGTTCGCTGTAGCCACGCCCTGTCCCGTCACCATTATGGGGGGTGGACTTTGGGACGTGGCCTTCGGCCGCTTGCTTCTTGGAGTCGGTCCTTCATGGGCCGGCTTCTGGAGTCCGTCCTTCATGGGCCGGCTTCTTGGAGTCGGCCCGATCGTGACGTCCTCCAAAGGTTGTTTTATGGCCGGGCCGCCTTCCGCTAGCCGGCCTAGGTGATAGCCGGCCGGAGGAAGGCGGCCCCGTGTCTCAGGTGCTTCGAGGACCGATCGGCCCATTTTTTTCTGAGGGCCAAAGGGAGCCGGTTAGGCTACCCGTGGTCATTTACTCCGACAGTAGTCCCCAAAGCTGGTTGGGCTCCATGGCTGAAGGGGAAATCGAGAAGCTCGGCCAGCTTCCTATCCCGAGGAGCCGGCAGCTAGGAGCCGGCCTTCCTTGCGCGTGCCTTCTTGACGAAGCCTCCTCAAAATTCGAACGCGGGAACCAGCTGGCGTGCTGGCCGAGCGGCGGGCTGACCGCCCGCTTTCCGCGCGCCATGTGGCGCCCGTCGGCTGGCAGGGCCTACCGGCCCACGCGCGTGACGGGACGCCGTCGTAGGCTGGGGCCCGCCACTTCCGCGCCTCGGCCCGTGCGCGGATCTTCTGTGGCCCAAATCGACCGCACGTCTTCCGGCAGTGGTTCCCACTTGTCATCAAGGCGCGATAATCGCGGGTCGTGGGGGAGTGGGCACAGTTAATCCCACGCCCCCCCCCCCCCCCCCCGTGCCTCGCCTCCTCGGCTTCGCCGCGCGAGGCTATAAGTAGGGGCGGGGAGCGGGAGCAGCAATTGTTCGCACGCTCGCCCTCGACCTGCCTCCTTCTTCTTCTTCTTTGCTGCGGTAGCCCCTCGCCGTGCTCCCGTTTCGCCATCCATTCTTCCTCCCAGCGTGCCACAGGCTTGCTGCCTCCGCGCCGGGCGCTACTTGCCATCGCGCTCGCCGCCATGGCTCCGACGTCGAGCTCTTGGGACGGCTCCACCGTCCGCGACGACCACATTGAGTTTCTCCGGAAGACGCGGCGGCTGCCGAGCGAGGATCTTGTGCAAGCTGCCTTGCGCTAGCGAGGGAGATTTCACCAGTGCCGGAGGAACGCGAGCGAGTGATCTTCTACTCGCACTGCCTGCGCGGCATCGGCCTCCCCGCGAGCGGCTTCTTCCGCGCGTTTCTTGACTTCTACCAACTCCAGCCGCACCACCTCACCCCCAACACGGTGGTGCTGCTGTCGGCCTTCGTCTCTTTGTGCGAAGGTTTCCTCGGCGTCCTCCCCACCATCAAGCTCTAAGGGGACTTTTTTCAATCTAAGCTCGGCACGGTCGTCACCGGCGTGCCGGCTCCGTGCGGCGCCTTCATCGCCATGAGGAGGTCCACCGCCGACAATCCCTTCCCTTCTATCGCGCCGATCCTGTCGGTGAAGCTATGGCAACGGTCTTACTTTTATGTAAAGAACGTTGCCCAAAATGGCGATTATGTCAACTTGCCGGCTTACGTAGCCGGCCCGCCGGCTGGGAGGCCGGCTTCATGGTCCTACCGGGCTAGGTCGCTGACGCCGATTGGAGCCGGAGCCGTCGCCCGACTTCGGGTGCTAATTCGGTCGGACCGCCTGACCGGTCCCGACTTGATCGCCGCCTTCGTCGACCGCCGGGTCCTTTCGCTTCAAGGCCGCCCTCATGTGATTTGTCAGATGAGTGGCCTCTTCGACCCAAGCCGGCTCAGCACTAGGGAGATGCCTCACGACGAGGTGGCTTACATGGTGAACTACATCACCAACTGCAAGCTCAAGCCGGTCTGGCAGTATGGCATGGCGCCATTCTCTCGTGCCAATCCACCACCTATGGTAAGCTTTCTTTCTTCATTTGTTGCCAACTCCCTTTTCGGGCCGAATCTTGACCAGTCAGTCTGTCCTGAACCAGAATCCCCTTCTTCATCCTTAGGCCGGGACCGCGGGGCCGGAGCAATAGTTTGCCCCCGACCACGAGGCGGACGATCCTGACGACCCCGAGTTGGGGGCGGCCGCCCTGGACAATGCCGCCGCGGGGGGCGGCGGCGAGACAAGCGGCTCCGGCTTCACTGCCGACTTCGAGGACTGGCCCAACGATGACAAGGCCGATCCGCTCCACGCCGCCAGCCGGCGTCCGACCCCCAAGGCGCCGGCCCATCCGGTGGGCCGGCCGCACGAGGCGGCGCACTGAAGCATCGAGCGGCGCCGACCCCCTTCGACGGCCGGCCGAAGAGGCCTAAGGTGCCCGCGGCGGCAACCAAGCGGGATGAGGCGGCCGCGAAGGCGGCCCGCTTCCGCAAGGTGGTGAAGCAGCCGCAGACGGTCTCGGCGTAAGTTCTGGTTCTTACGCGTCTTTCTCTTTTTTTCCTCAGTTGATGTTCCTCTAAGTCCTTTCTCCGTTTTGTAAACCAGGGCCCCGGTCTCTCTTGAGCGGACTACCGCCGCCTCCATAGTCGGCGGAGCGGGAGGGTCTGCAGGCTCCTGTCGCATAGATCCCCGTGCCGAGCTTCAGGCGGCGACAAAGCGGAACGCGCGGGAAGCACGGGAGGAGCGGGAGGCGGACGAGAGAAGGGCAGCCACCGCAGAGCCGGCCCTGGAGATGACGGCGGAGTCGGCCGGGGCGCAGGCCGACGCGACGGCCAGGGCCTGGGCGGAGGCTGAAGCTGCAGAGAAGACGGCGGAGGCCCTGCGTGGCCAGCCTCCACAGCTCGTCATCCCCCTCCGTTCCGCGCCCCCGGACGTTCCGGAGCCCCCGCCGAAGGAGATCAGCCACGACCCGCCGATGATGGATAGAGAGGAGGGCGATGTAGTCGTCCTGGAGGGAGAAGTGGTGCCGCCTCCGTCGGCCGGGACCGGCCAAGGCGGCCAGCCCGAGGTGCCGCCTCAGCAGGCGACTGCACAGGCAGATCTCGTGATCTTGTCACTGACTCGTCGGCGGGTGGCGAGGGCGGCTTCAGAGCCGGATCCATAGAGGGCGGCCGGCTCCAGCTCGTTGTCGCATGAACTGGAGTCGGCCACCGCTAGCTCCCCAGGGTGGACGCAGGGCGGTGGGACGGCCGCACTGAACTTGTCGGTGCAAGATGTCCGCAGCAGGCTCCAGGCCCAAGCAACCACGCTTCAGTGTACCCGAGAGTTTCTCGCGACACGGGCGGTCGTTCGGGTGAGTTCTCTTGTTCTTGATTTCTTTCTGTGGGAGCGCGTCAGCGCACCCACTGGGTGTAGTCCCCGAGTTCCGAGCCGGCTGCTGAGCAGGCAGCTTGGAACTTCTTCGAAGACTTGTTTTACTGATTTGCTCTTGCTTTCTTCTTCGTCCTGTTTGCAGGATTACCACAACCTCCATGCCGCTACCTTCAACTCCCAGGTCCGGGAGGCAGACAAAAGGGCCGCCGATCTCTCAGAGAGCCGGCATGAGTGTCTTTGTCTTTTCATCTCATGTGGGGGCGCGTCAGCGCACCCACTGGGTGGAGTCCCCGAGATTCGGGGTAACTGCTGAGCAGTCTGGTCGGATCTTTCTTGCTGACTTATTTCTTAATTTCTTCTTTCCATGCTGGCAGGAGCCAATGCCGACTTGAGGAAGCAGCTGGGTGTGGCCCAGACCGCCCTTCGCACCAGGGAGGGTGAGCTCAATGCCTTGGCCCAGGAGCATGACTGCCTGGCCAACAAACTAGTTGACCAGGAGGAGAGCCACAAGGCGGCCCTGAAGGCGGCTCAGGACAGCGAGGCCGCCCTCAAAGCCGAATTCAAGACCGAGGCGGCGGGCTAGGCGCCTTGTAGTCCCCTTCTTCTTCACTCTTTGCGTGTCCTTGCAAGTCAGTTTATCTCTTGACTTTCTCTGTTTCCTCTTCTTTGTGAAGAGTACTTTCCTGGCCACTCTGTCGCCGCCAACCAAGCCATCGAAGCCCACCGAGAGGCCCGGTGGCAGGCTGGGGTTGAGATCGCGCTGGATGCCAACCGGTCGCTTGAGGAGCAGCTTCTGGCAATCGAGGCCTGCCTCCAGCTGGCCTACCGCATGCTCCGCCGGCTTCAGCATGCTGGGGCACAGGTGCTGGCCGCCCTTTGGCCTGGCGAGGTAATTCCTCGTACCCCCAGCCATACTGCCGACTGGCTGGAGGTAGCCGTCGGCCGCCTTGAGGCCTGGAATGCTTCAGCAGCTCGATCCAGCGCTCGACGGGTGCTAGAGTTCGTCCGGGCTTGGTACCCTGGGCTGAACTTGGATCAGCTGCGCATCTGGCGGCAGGAGGCCGACGAGGAGCTGGAGGCGGTGCGGCCAGCTATTATCCAGCGTGCCTCGGTGATCGCCGACTTCGTCGACACCAGCGCCTTTGCTCCTGAGGTGAACGAGGACGGCGTCGCGCAGCCGGATGAATGGTTCGGGATGAACCCAGCCGACGGTGAGGACTCGGCGGAGGAGATTGACTCCAGCGACGAGGGCGAGGAGGAGGAGGAGGAGGAAGACGGCGAAGATGCTGTGCCGGATGTTGGAGCAGCCGGCCAGCCTCAGCTTGATCGTGCCTCCAGCAACGAGGCGCGCGCGAATGTTCCGCCTGCCACCGGAGACGACCAAGCCGAGACTCACCAGCCAGCCACTCCTCCAGCCGACACCGCCGTCTCCACCGTTCTTCCTGTAGCTCCGGGTACTCCCTTGGCTTGATTCACCATTTTACTTTCCTTCCAGTCACTCGTAGAACAGACTTGTTATTTTTGCACAATTCCACCCACTGGGGGTGTATTCAAACTTTGTTGAATGCCGCCCTTTCGAAGGCTTTGGGTGTAAATATTTATTATGCACGTGCTTGGCTTCCATTCCTACTTGCTTTTTATCTTTTTGCTTTCTTCCTTTGCCGCCTTCCCTTGGTTGCCGCCTTCCCTTGGTTGCCGCCTTCCCAGTCAGACAGCTGCTCTACAGTCTTTGGCCGGGTAAGGAATTCAGCCATCTGGGAAGGCAAGGACTCAAGCTTTCTTAGATTATGGCAGAGTAGGAAAGGAAGCCGGCCAGCCGACTGCTTCGACAGTCAGTTGGCGAGGGGGGAAGCCAGCTTGTGTTATGTAAGTTCGTTAGTCCTTAGCCATTTTTCATGTGGGCATCCTTTCCGCCTTTAGCTCTTGCTAGTGGGGCAGCTGTTTCTTCGAGCTGTGACTCTCGCAAGAGAGGGCTTGGGTGCCGGCACATTACTTGTCTGACTGCAGGTAGAACTTAGACATAACCCAAGGCGGCCAGTCCCCGGGCTGACTAGTCGAACCCTGTGCCGGACGGAGAAAGTAAATGCAGTAGGGTAACCATGGGTGTGATACCCGGCATACATAAATAAAATAGGGTAGTCCCCGAGAACACCTCAGGGGCCCGTTGTCTCATACTTAATACTAAAGGTAGCGTGATACATACTGCATTTCAACTATAAAATCTTCGAAGAAGATTGGCGTTCCACGGGCGCTCCGACTCTTTGCCGGAGTCGTCTCTCTTGAGTGCCTTCGATTTCTGCGCGTCGATTAGGTAATAGGAGTCGTTTCCCAGAGCCCGGATGATGACGAAGGGGCCTTCCCAAGGGGCCGAGAGCTTGTGCTGGCCGGCTATTCGCTGGATTAGCTGGAGCACAAGGTCTCCCTCTTGGAAAGTTCTTGGCTTCACTCTCCGACTGTGGTAACGGCGTAGTCCTTGCTGGTAGATGGCGGACTGGCTGAGGGCTAACAGCCGGCTTTCTTCCAGCAAGTCGACACCGTCTTCTCTTTATTCCTTGGCCTCTGCCTCCATGTACATGGTGACTCGAGGTGAGTTGAACTCGATGTCAGTTAGGATGACAGCCTCAGCACCATATACAAGGAAGAAGGGGGTGAAGCCGGTCGACTTGTTTGGAGTAGTGCGCAGACTACAGAAGACCGCCGGTAGCTCGTCGAGCCAGCAGCCGGCCGAATGCTCCAGTGGCACGACCAGTCGGGGCTTGATGCCGGAGAGGATGAGGCCATTTGCTTGCTCGACTTGGCCGTTTGACTGCAGGTGGGCAACGGACGCTAAGTCTAGTCGGATGCCATGTGTCGCGCAGAAATGCGCCAATGCTCCCTTGTCAAAATTTGTGCCGTTGTCGGTGATGATGCTGTGTGGTACGCCATACCGGTTTGTAATGTCGACAATGAATGTCATGGCAGTCGGCCCATTAAGTTTCTTGATCGGCTTTGCTTCAATCCACTTGGTAAATTTGTCTACGGCGACAAGCAGATGTGTCATGCCACCGCGCGCTGTCTTGAATGGTCCGACCATGTACAGTCCCCAGACGGCAAAGGGCCAAGTGATGGGGATGGTCTTGAGTGCAGAAGCCGGCAGGTGTTGCTTGGAGCCGAAGACTTGGCACCCTTTGCAGTGTTTGACTAGTTCCTTGGCATCCTCCAATGCAGTCGGCCAGAAGAATCCATGGCGGAAGGCCTTGGCAACTAGCGCCCTGGAGTCGGCATGGTGGCCGCATTCGCCTTGGTGGATGTCTTCGAGGATTGCTATGCGCTTCTCTTGCTCGACGCAGCGCTAGAAGACTCCGGTAGCGCTGCGCCTAACTAGCTGTTGATTCATTATTGTGTAGGCTCCGGCTCGGCGTTGGACTTGTCTGGCTGAGATCTCGTCAGCCAGTAGTTCTCCAGTCACCAGAAACTGGAGGATGGGCTGAGCCCATGATAGAGCTGTGATTTCTTCGATTGCCAAGACGGCTACTGCAACCAGGGTGGGCGGGCTGGGTTGTGAGGAGTTGGAGTCGGCCTCCGCCTGCTGTGCCGCTGCAGTCCCCGGGCCGGGTTCGGATATGGCAGTCCCCGCGCCGGGTTCGACTATGGTAGTCCCCGAGTCAGCTGCAGAAGTCCCCGGGCCGCTTGCCTGATCCCCGAAGTCGGATGCGACTGCGTTGGGCTCAGGCGGCACGAAGATGGAACTGGATTCCGGAGACGGCTTGACAGATGGCTTGAGGAGGCGTTGGAGGGCGACGCCGGTTGGTATAGCTTATGGGGTGGAGCCTATTTGTGCCAGGGCATCTACTTGCTCGTTGTCGGCTCATGGCACGTGAAGGAACTCGCACCCCTCGAAATATCCGCTAAGCTGCTGGACAAGGAAACGGTAGCTTGCCATGTTTGCGTCCTTGGCATCCCAGTCACCAGATGATTGCTGAACCACAAAGTCCGAGTCGCCATAACACAGGATCTGGCGGATGCCAAGTTCCTTGGCTAGCCAGAGCCCGTGTATGAGCGCCTCGTACTCGGCCACGTTGTTGGAGGCGGCAAAGTGGATTTGCAATGTGTATCTGAGTTTGTCGCCCTTGGGAGAGGTGAGGACGATGCCAGCTCCCAAGCCGGTGCGCATCTTGGATCCATCAAAATGCATCCGCCAATGAGTGGAGTCGGGGGCCGGTGGCAGGTACTGGGTCTCGGCCCAGTCGATGAGGAAGTTGGCCAGTGCTTGGGACTAGATAGCGGTGCGGGGCTGATAGTAGATTGTGTAAGGAGCCAGCACAATGGCCCATTTCGCCACTCGGCCGGATGCATCCCATATGCCTATGATCTCGGCAAGCGGGGCAGTGCATACGACCATGATGGGATGCTCTTGAAAATAGGGCTTGAGTTTCTTGGAGGCGAAGTACACACCGTAGCACAGTTTCTGATAGTGCGGGTAGTTCTCTTTTGAGGTGGACAATACTTCGCTCAAATAATACATCGGGCTCTGGACTAGCTGAGCTCGGCCTTCTTCTGGGCGCTGAACCACAATGACTGTGCTGACCACCCGGCTTGTGGCGGCGATGTAGAGGAGCATGGGCTCCTTCTCAGTTGGGGCCGCCAAGAGAGGCGGTGTGGACATCATCTTTTTCAGCTCGTGGAAAGCTTGATCCGCCTGGTCATTCCACTCAAAATGAGCAGACTTCTTCATGAGTCGGTAGAGGGGGAGAGCCTTCTCTCCGAGCCAGCTCATGAAGCGATTCAAAGACGCCAGGCATCCGGTCAATTTCTCGACGTCTCGCAGCTTGGTTGGGACCTTCATTCTCTCTATGTCCTTGATCTTCACTGGGTTGCACTCGATGCCGCGTTCGGAGACCAGGAAGCCTAGAAGCTGGCCGGCTGGTACCCCGAACACGCATTTCTCTGGGTTGAGCTTGATCTGAAACCGTCACAAATTCTCAAAGGTCTCGTTAAGATCTTCCAGCAGGGTGCCGCGTTTCTCCATCTTCACCACGACATCGTCTACATAGACATGGGCATTTCTGCCGAGTTGCTTGAGGAGGCATTTCTGCATGCAACGCTAAAAAGTGGCACCGACATTTCTCAAGCCGAATGTCATAGTCAGGTAACAGAAAGCTCCGAATGGGGTGATGAAGGCGGTCTTCAAACGATCAGCCAGGTTCAACTTTATCTGGTGGTAGCCGGAAAAAGCATCCAAGAAACTCAACAGCTCGCATCCGGCTGTGGAGTCTATCACTTGGTCAATCCTTGGCAGGGCGAACGGATCATTGGGGCAAGCTTTGTTGAGGCTGGTGTAGTCGATGCACATGCGCCACTGCTTGTTTTCGTTTAGTACGAGGACCAGATCGGCAAGCCATTCAGGAAAGAACACTTCCATAATGAAGCCGGCTGCCAGAAGCCGGGCTATTTCTTCTCCGACTACTCTTCTCTTCTCTTCTGACAGGCGGCGCAAGGGCTGCCTGACCGGCTTTGCGTCAGATCGGACGTGTAGCTTGTGCTCGGCGAAATCCGTTGGGACACCCGGCATGTCTTTGGGAGACCATGCGAAGACATCCCGATTCTCACGGAGGAAATCAACGAGCTCGCCTTCCTATTTGCTCTCAAGGCCTGTGCCTATGACAGCGTGCCTCTCTGGGTGCTCTGGGTCTAGCTTGGCCGGCTGGAAAGAACCTTGAGCTTCACATTCTTTGGGGTCAGGAGACAAGGCCGGCTGCTTGCCAGCCAAGGTCACAACTCGATCCAGCATCTTCTTTTCTTCGGCGATCACGAGGGACTCGGCCAGTCGACTATTGGCTGCTGCACACCCAGAAGACTTCTTGTAGTCTCCGGCTATGGTGATAATGCCCTTGGAACTCGACATCTTCATCTTGAGGTAGGCATAGTGGGGTACAGCCATAAACTTGGCAAACGCTCGTCGGCCAAGCAGTGCGTGGTACGGGCTCTCCAAATCCATTACCTCGAACCATATTGCCTCTCGGCGGAAATGATCTTTGTCTCCAAAGAGGACATCCATCTTGATCTTGCCGATTGGTGAGCAGGACAAGCTGGGTACGATGCCATGGAACACAATCTGGCTAGGCATGAGTTGCTTCGGCTTGATGTTGAGCTTCTCCATTGTATCTTGGTACAGTATGTTGATACTGCTCCCGCCGTCTATCAGCACGCGGGAGAAACGAGCGGCGCGCCTCTCTGTCGCCAGAGTAGCATCCAAAACAAGGGCATAGGAGCCAGGAGACGGCATCACCTCTGGGTGGTCGTCCCAGCTCCAGCTGATGGGCTTCTCTGACCAGTGCATAAACTCAGGGTTACTGGAGGCGACCGCGTTGACTTCTTGGTGTTGTTGGCGCCGACTTCGCCGATCGTCCGGCTGGCTCGTAAAGACGACGTAGGCGGCATGCTCATCAGGGAACTCGTCGTGGACGGCCCCGACTGCTGGCCGAGCGGCCGACTGCTGGGGGGCAGGAGGCGGCTGGCCCGCAGGTGGAGGCGGCAACAGCCCCTCGCCCTTGCAGATTCGGGTGAGCCAATGGCACTTCTGGGTCGTATGGTTGGACGGCTTCGCGCCGCTGTGGAACTTGCAGGGGGCGTTGAGAGTTTGCTCGTAGGAGAAAGCCGGCTGCCAAGCCGGCATGCCGCCCTTCTGTTTCTTGGGAGACGTCCATCCCTCAGGCTGCTCTTCTTCGACCGTAGCCACCTGCCGACTAGTGGAAGGCGGCATCGGAGCCTTGCGCTTGTTGTCGTTCTAGTACGGGCGCCGAGTGGACTCTCCATCCGGCATCTTGGGAGCTGGTGCAAGCACTTTCCCGGAAGCGTCGACTCGAAGCTCGGTCTTCATGGAGGAGTCAGCCGTGACGTAATTGTCCGCGATGATCAGCAGCTCGTCAAGGATAGTCGGCTCGTCGCAGGAGAGTCGGTGCTTGAGGAGGGTGCCTTCTTGGCATCCCGCCGTGAAGTACTCAATTGCCTGAACCTAGTGCACCCCTTCGCAGGAGTTTCGGAGCTCGGCCCAACGCGTAAGGTAGTCACGAGTCGACTCGTTGGGTCCTTGCACGCACAAGGAGAGCTGTCGGGGCTTGGGAGCCCGCTTGTAGGTGCTGGTGAAGTTGCGATGAAGGCTTCCATGAAGTCGAGCCAGCTGTTGATGTTGTAAGGCTTGAGGCTATTGAGCCAGGTGCGTGCCGTGCCTTGGAGCATCAGGGGGACATACTTCACGGCAACGCGTCGGTTGCCATTTGCTATGCGAACCACGGTGGAGTGGTCGATCAACCAGTCCTTTGGCTTCACGAAGCCGTTGTACTTGGGCGTGTCTCTTGGGAGAGAGAACCCTTTGGGAAAGGGCTCGTCACGGATGCGGGGGCCGAAACAAGGCGGGCCGACATCATCTTCTTCTTTTAGGGCCAGGAATCGCGCAAGGCGGATGAGAGTCGGATGCTCGATAGGCGGCAGGGTGGGACATCTTTCCCCGCGAGGCGGAGGAGGGGGTGGGACATCCGGTATTTTATATGATTTCCGTCATTTTTTATATGAAATATCGCCGTGTTTGCGTGAATTTCGTCCGGTTGGTTGAGTTGATGTCATAATGTGTGCGGCTACGGTTGGATGGCCTAATTTTTGGGTCGCCTATCGGTCTACGGGCGGCTCAGGCGGTGTGGTGGGACAAAAAAACATAGCTCGTGCGAGCTCGTCTCTATCGTGCGCGCTGGAGGATGCATAAGCACCCGAGCCATTACCTGTTCATCGGTGGCAAAGGCACCGGTGGACAAAAGGGTTGCCAATATTTTGGCTACCCCGGGCAAGATCCAAACAACCCCTCCCAACAAATTCAAATCCCTCGTTCGCCATAGAATTTTGCCATGCGTTGTTTTCATGGACTAGGAAGATGCCCATGCATTGCACGGAACATCAAGATGCATTGTTTTACAAAACACCTGTTGTGATTGACCCATGCAGGAGTAATTCCATTTTGTAAAAACTAATGATATCTCGAGAATTTTTTCGCATAAATGGTATGTCGAGAATTTTATTGGACTCCATTTTTGTATACAAGGCCACAAAACCACATTATAGGTACCAAGGCAAAAATTAATGTCTTCTAAGTCAATGTTGCAAGCCACCTTCTTTCCTTGTTTGCCGTGTAGATTAATGTGTATTCTTCTCTTTCATGCACATCAAGCCAATGCTCACACTCCCGCATGTATGCAAGGGATAATTAATGTCCTCCTTTGCTAGTACTATGAGGCAAACACCATTAATATTGCATTGATTAGTGTTAGTGGCCTTGTATATCTGCAAATTGTAATTTTGATAGTGGCCTTGTATATAAAAATGGAGGGAGAATGATGAGAGATACGGTGAGGAGGAGTGGGGCGTGGTGGTGAATGGTAGTCGGACTGGGCAGAGGCATGGGGCTGGATGGCGCGTTATGTCTAGGTTTGTATCTCTCTCACACACACCCACGTAGGTGGGGGATGTGCAGGAAGAGAGGAGGTGCACGCACGGCGCACGTACTCCCGTCTCTTTCCCAACCAGACAAGCGCGGGTACACGATGGAGATCATTTCTTTATGAAAAGGCAGCACATGTGGTAATTTGACACATGTACTAGTTGTCCACTTGATGGAGGGAGGATCGTCTACCACGGGTGAACAAACAAATTGCGACTTGATGCGTTCTGTTAAAAAAGAGTCAAACCATGTGCGGCCTACCTTAGAGGCAAGGCTCTATACACTTGAGTACTTTTTATGTGCCCCGTCAACTCGTAGAATGAGGAGAAGCTTGCTTAGCACGCCATCTCCCCCGCCCATGGGCGCGGTGGCTCGCAGGATGAGGAGATAATTTTACTACTCCCTCCGTTTGCTCCTCGTCCCTACTACCTTGGTTAGAGAGATTATCAAATTGTTTGGAATATATATGTCCTTTAGTACTCCCTCCATTTACTTATACAAGGCCACTATAAAAAAATACATTCTTCATCTATACAAGGCCACAAATAGTAATCGAGACAAAAGTTACTACTCCCTACTTTCCAGTTTATGGCTCAATTTCAAAATCTCTCCAACCAAGGTACACAGGGAGTGGTCGAATTAATTTCGTAGTTTGCACAAGTAATTAGTACGCTCGTTTTTATCAAGAAGTTATGTTTACCGAGGCATTAATTAGAACGAATGCATGAACGACCACTAAATTTCCATGAACTTCTACATGCATTGGTGAGTTTTCTCTTGACACTGCCTGCATCGGGTGATCTAACGAACCTCAAAATCCAACATGTGATGGTACTACTACTAGTAGTATAATTGAGACTTATAAAACGGAAAAAAAATGTTTTTTAGATGATCCTTATAAACCCTAGTGGGTACGTACTCCGTAAAATCAGATTTTCCCAAACTAAGTCGCACAACCTTTATTTGCTTGTTTCCCTTCCTGCCTCCTTGCCTCAAACAGACTATGCCAAACTCCCATGCCTACCGCGTGGGAAAAACCTGCCCTCGCCTTTTTATAGTTCGTGTTTGTATCAATGGATCATGCGAAGTAGCAAAAACCCAAGCCGTCTATTGTACATCTCCGTTGACGCTCCCTTTCATGAATTCTGTACTTCCTGTCACCGACATGTGGGACATATAGCAACTGGGTTGACGTGTCAACCACCAAATAACAGTGCAGAATAGCAGGGGGATGCACCCCCAGTCGTACCACCCCAGTAGTAGTAATGAGCAATGAGACGTCAAATCACAATGTCGCACCTTACCAGACAGACGAAGCAACCATTATTTCACACTTCGGTTCGCCATCATCTCAAACCACATAGTATTGCTTCTACCTCAAGAGGGACACGCGCATCGCCTTGGTACATCATGACACGTGGGACCGGATGACAGGCCATGCTCCCCCGCCGATCGCTCGGTAAAATAACCTCATTTTTACTATACTTCCTCCGTATCGGTTTACATGGCATGCACATTTCTAGGTTGAGGATTTAACTGGCTATATATGTGATGAACAGTACTCTAGCCTTTTAAAAGATGTATACTTTTGTATAGTAGTAGTATCGATGGATTGCGCCATAGAGCAAAACGTGAACTAAAAAAAAGGTGGTACATATAGATAGCGCTCGTCGCCAAATTATGCATATAGTACTATTAAAAAGCTAGTACGTGCTTAAATGGGGTGCTAAATTTTATTAAAGGAATACTTGTATGTACGTACTGACGAGTTAAAGTAACAAGAAGAAACATAACATATTTCTTCTGGGGGCTCAGCACAACACACCCCTCAAATTAAACTAAGCACACATGAAATTAAACTATGCAACTAATCCGGTAGACACTGCATTAGAACCACCGTGAGCAACGACACTGCCACCTTACTCGGAGTCCTCATCCACGTCCTCAACTTCGTCCTTGTCCCTCTTCCTCTTGGCTGATACTTCTTTGCTTGAACCGCACACTTGGCTCTTGCTCTTCATCCAACCCTTGTAGATATTGAAACAAAGGTAGCCATCCATTGCAGCGTAGTGGATGTGGTCTATATCTAGTACATTTAGCTTCCATGCATGACGATGAAACGTGCACGGAGGTTTCTCCAGTTTACCGTATGAAGGATGAACCATGGCTCCTGCCAGGGTCAAAATTGAAGGCTGACCACTGGAGGGCAGCAGCCGATTCTTTTGGAGGTCGAAGGGGCTGCCTACAATGTGGCTATCCGACCCAGGACTCTTTCGTTGTTCGTAAAGTCTACAGTAACCAATATGACTAGGTTTCTCTTGAGGAAGTTCTTAAAATCCTGGCATTCAACGTCGGCATGGCATATGTGGTAGACCAAGCATAAGTCATGCACGCAAACCTGGATCACGGCGGGCTTCTTCCTCTCTTCCTCCTTTAGATATTTCTCTCGTCCCAGGACTGTGGTGTACTCAACATCTAGCCCAGCAACCCACTCAGCATTTGAGTTTTCGAACATGCGTCTGAAGCGAGCAAGGCATCCTTTCACTGTCGCGGAAGAACGGGAGTAGATGACGTCGAACTCATCGCCTGTGATGGTTCTAACCTTGTACTCACTGGCTTTCATGGAGATTTGGGACGCCATGGATTTGGGAGGAGGGTTAGGATTAGTGGAATTGTCGTAATGTGAAAGGACGGGACGACTAGGAGCGAACCGTCGTAATATTAAAGGATGTGCGGGACGAGTAGGAGCGAACTGCCAGCGTGCGCACGGCAGGGTAGTGGCTTTCCACTCTCCCATGATACGGGCTTCCGAGATCCTTCGGATCTGAGATCGAACGGTTGCATTGCGTGATTCTAGACCTATGGGTGAATATCCTATCCTGGAGAGTTATTCTACAAATTTTATGCAACTTAGCATGCGACCGTTCGATCTCAGATCCAAGGGCTGCCAGTAGTCCGTATCATGTTCGCGCCTACCACGACCATCGCGTCGCTTGCATGGTTGCGCCCTTGGAGATTTAACACAATGCGTTAGGCTATCTGTTGTTGGCATGTCATACATAGTCATCACTTAGTCACTCATACTACAACAAGGTTAGCTATAAGGTTGGCCATAAGTGTATTTTTTTACTTCTCTCAATATCTTTCATCATACTCCCTCCGTCCCATAATATAAGAACGTTTTCGACACTAGTGTAGTGCCAAAAACGTTCTTATATTATGGGACAGAGGTAGTAGTATTTATTGCATTTGCCAAGGAGTGACCTCTTCCAATGAAATGGTGCTTAGATGAGGTGCTAAGGGCATTAAATGGCTAAGCAATCAAGTCCCCAATGCATAGGTGCTTACTAGTTTTTTGTTGCTAAGTTTGCTTCATTTAATTAGCTATAGACTCAAAATTGTATTTTCAGCTAGGTACACGCGCTTAGCACCGTTTCTTCCTTGGTTCACCGAACTAGTCTCTCTCTTCTTAATTAACTTGCCACATAAGACTTTATGCCTATGTGGCAAGCCTAGCACCTGTAGGAGCAAGTAGGTACAACAGTGGGCTATAAGCCCGCTTTACATGGCATTTTTGCATATGTGGAAGAAAGAGAGGCAAGGAAAAAGTGGAGAAGTGGGATGTCATGCAAGAGCCAGCCTCTACATGGTGGAGCATTGGGAGAGGCACATGTATGGAGGTGGTCAGGAATCGGGAGACTCACGCCGGTCGTAGCACCGCAGTTAAAATGATAATGGCAAGTCAAATCACGGTGCCCCACTTGTCCAGCAGTAACTCGTTGTCAAATCACACAACCCTATGTTTGCAGCAGCCTACTCCCTCATCTTCTTGCGTCTCTGTCGAACCGACTAGGCGTAACTGCCGCGCCTACCGTGCAGGAAAAGCCTCGCCCTCGACTTTTAAATACTCCCTCCATCTAGGTGAGCAAGGAGGAGGGGAAAACAAGAGACCTTAATGTTTATGTGCTAATTAATAGCATCACATGCAATGAACTAACCACTGCATGTCGTGTTTGGTAGTCTCAAGGCAATAAAAGCATGCACACCCCTCGTCTCTTATTGGTTGATATGTGAAGAAACAAGAAACGAGATACAAGTTAATGCACCACGCCTAAGTGTTTTGGGATTATTTGGTTTTCGTAAGATGACTTACACACCTAGACGGAGGGAGTATATGTTTAGAAACTACATCCGCTTAAGATACTTTTTGTGACATAGTAACTCATATTTAGTTAGTCAAATGGATGACCTAGAACTACATGCACGCCCTATAAACCAAGATGCCTAAAAAATGAGACGGAGAGGGTAGTTCAGTACGTATCTTTTTAGATCAATATAGTCGGGATTCACCAAGGAGCAAAACCAAGTGGTAGGCTGCTCCTGTCATGGTTGCGTAGCAAATCAAGCAGGGTCAGTCCGCACACGAAATGACGACACACTTAACAGGACCCCTTTGGCCGACATGTGGCTCATCCATCACCTTGTTCCACGTGGGATGGACCAAATTACAGTTTGGAGCAGTGGTTTGAATTGGAGGCACCCCGGTCGTAGCATCGCAGTAGTAGAAAATGAGCGATGAGGGGTCAAATCACGAAGCCCCACCTTTGCTGCATTAAGCTGAACGGACAAAGCAACAATCATTTCACTCTAGGGTGCAAGAGCATAAAGAAAAGAGAAAACCAATGCTGCGTGCGGCAGCTACCTAGGGCACCCTAGGGTAGGGGTCTCCACTACAGATCCTTTTTTTAAAGCAGCTCCACTACAAATCGGCTTCTGCCTCGTCCTCTTGAAGAAAACAGATGATGCGTGCGGCGGTAGGGTTTGTAGTTGTACTACGGCGTGCGGGGCCACGTTGTAGTAAACAGGAGGGGGATTGAGTTCAAATCGACGCCTTAAATATGTGTGGGCCACTTGGTTTTACGGGAATGAGGCAGAATTTTGGGTTCGGGGACCAGTGGAGATATAGTACGTACAAAAAATTGTGGATGTAGGTTCGACCGAAAGGCAATGATGCATGGGCCCTGCATTTTGATATACCCGAGTACCTGTGAAATTTGCTACTCCACTCAAAACTAGTAAGGTACACATGCATTGAACACATGAGATTTCGAAACCAAATTATGAATAAATACACAGTATAGCATATAAAGCATTGAGTCATATATGCATGATGCAGATGTTCATTTAGTTCTTATAGTTCATCTCATTCAAAATCAATTAGTTTTATAAACATGTTCAGATTCATGGGGTTGTGCATTGTAAAGCATAAAGTAAAAAACAAATAATGGCAATTCATTTAAAAAAATTCAATTATGATACGGAAGATTCTAGAACAAAGGAGAACCGCTTGTGTTTTGAGGTTTGTGCATTATGCTTAAGTTTAACCATGGAGTTTTCTAAATTGTACATGTGGCAGATCTGGTGGAATGTTGATGATATCCAACGGCCAGTAGTGCTCAGGTTTGCCATCTCTACACTGTCGGATTAGTTTCATCCAGCGACCATCTTTTAAAGTTATTTGCACACTATATAGTTCTTGTGCCATAGTTGCATGTCTTGGAAAAAAGCTACTAGTGGGTTGTACTAGCTATTTAGGAATAGAAGAGGAATAGAAGATGTATACATGGAAGTTGTAGAGAAAGAGATGACATGGAGTATCTCAATTCCTATGAGTAGGAATTGGAAAAGAGATGTCATTTGGTTCACATCATAGGAACTTTTCTATTGAATCTAGAGATGACATGTATCTCAATTCCTATGAGGAGGGATTAGAAAAGAGATGTAATTTGGTTCATATCATAGGAACTTTTCTATTGAATATAGGCTAATTTTTATTTTCCTTTGAAATTATGGGAGTATAGCAATCCATTCATATGAACCAAGAGGCTCTAAAGCTATAGCAATGATATCATGTTTATTTCCTTTGAAATGTGGAGTATATGAATCTATTCCTATGAACCTATTGGATCAAAAGGAAAAAATCCTATAAAAATCATATCATATAGAGTTCCTATGATATTCCTCCACACCAAAGGATGGTTGAAATTGTTGCAGGTGATACGATGGTCTTTCTTTGTAGACTCCTCCCCCATCTTTATAGTTACCTCTCAAAGATGAATGAAATAATATATACAAGGTATTCTACATGTGCAATTTAGTACACGAAAACTCAGTAAAAGTTTGCGAGGTTCAAATTTTCAATAAAGCTATATGCACTGCATTTTCGAACAGTGGGAGCATACGACAGTTGCTAACACTCACATGGAAGATTTGTGTGTAGGAGGAGTGGTTGTTCTGTTAAATGACATGGCAAAACTGACACTGTCAGATGCCGATCTAACAGTTCTTATGGTGTTCGTCAGGAAAAGGCTTGTGGAGAATGTTTGTCGGACACATGCATTGCATCGATACGTGCCCCCTCTCTCTCACGCACACGCACCCTCACAAGTCACGACTCTCTCGAGTCCTCTCCCACCCACCGTCTATCTGCAGGTAGACGTCACACACATATGTGCTCTTCACACCCTACCCTCAGAACTTCTAAAAAACAAAAGACGTCGCGCACATTTTATTTTAGCTCACATGTCACACACTTATACTATTACTCTTGTGGCGAACGTTCTTTGGGCATAGTATATTGTACTCTCACGAAGCGAAGCGGTGCACGCACGCACTAGTTCTCTCACACCCACTCGCCGGTACACGTAGGAGTGCATTTTTTAAAGCTGGTACAACAAAATCACTCCACTATATATAAGCAGGAGCCTTAGCGCTTGCTTTACTAGGGTTCCTCTCTTTCACTCGCTCATGCTCTCCAGATATAAGCAAGACATAGGTGGCCACACTCTCTCTCAGCTCACGGCTGGTCACAAATCAGGCCGGACAACCTTGACCGGGTCAGGGGTGTAGGTGCATCGCTCACGCTATCGTCGGCGGCGAGGGAGGAGACCAACGGCTGCCCGCGCGTCCCGATCGGCGGCCGTGCCTTTCTCTCTGAGAGAGCGCGCGCCGGCTTGGGAGGGCCTCCGACCCCTTCTTCCTCCCTGCGGTATTGTGGCCAAGATGCGGCCTCCCGATGCCGTCTTTGCTACATGCCGATGACCCTCAGGTATATATGTCGTCGAAACCTGCCTTGCTCTACTACCCCGGCTCCCCACTTGGATTCATGTGGATCATTTTCTACTTCCGTCCGCTATTCCAAAGCCACCTAGACTTTAACTATTATTAGAGGTAAAGCTAGTTCATATAGTCGACTCTAAGAGTTGGTTCAAAAAGGGAAGAAAGTGGAAAAGCTGTAGCATGAATCTAGGACTAGGTTCTGAGAGGAAACGGGGGAAAGTAGTAGATACTGGCTACCCAACCGGTCTCTTGATTGAAAAGACGAAGAAAGCATGGTGGATGGCAAAGGGTGGGGGAAGTGGATTTATCTCTTGGTTGAAAAGGGAAGAAAGTGATGGGTGTTGGGGGACAAAGCAAATGAGAATGAGCAGGTCTAGAGTTCCTGTGCTCACATAGGAAAATGCTGCCGAGGAGATAAAAAATGGGACCAATGCAGACATGCTGCCTGAGTGTTTGTCGCTCTCGGCAGCCACATCTACCTCACCACTTTATGCCCCTGCTGTCCCTACGCCCATATCGCTACCGTCAATGTAAAGTAACATGAAGCATTAAGCAATGCCACCTAATGTTACTGTAAGTAATGGTCTAGTGCCGTCGATAAATTGAAGCAATGCCACCACCATTTTATGAAGTGCTTCTGTCTTGCTTTATTTCCCATTAATTGTGTTTTTGCAGTTACACTTAAATCTCACACCGCTAACATTGCTTCATCCCAGTGGAACTGCACAAATTTGATTGCACATTTACTAACCATGTGCTACTCTCATTACAGTAATACTAATGCTATTGTTCTGCATGTTAATCTAGTGGAAGTGTTGATGTGATGTGATGCTACTTACTTAAGGATACTTTCATACTGTCAATCTAGTGCCAGTTATAACACAATAGATGTTGCTATTAATCATACACCACTGCAAATATCTGTCACTGTTTAAATAACCATATTTCATATTTGCGCAAACAGGGATGTCTCTCTCCATATCGTTTCGGGATGTCTGTCTCCGTATCGTTTCCATCCGCGCAATCAAAAGCACACGCCTCAGTTTTAGTAGAACTGCGCAAAATGAGATGGCTATCCCTTGCTGCCGTCGTCTAACTACCCGTCTTCCAGGTATTCCTACATTGGTAGTTACTAGGTAGAATGACCAACGCAATCTAAAAGAAGGTGATTCGTACGTTTTACTTCCTGATTGTAGTGTAGGGATGAGCGAAAACAACTGCATCCTAGTCCGGAATGCATTTCCTACCAGTTCATCCATGGACCAAGGACTAGCTTGCACGACTGCACGGCGGTTTTTTGGACAGATGCGCGGACAAGAGGCATTGTGGTATGCTTATTTCTGCAAATAGCGGTGCTTAAATTTAGTGGAATGCACAAGAATTTCACCTGGTCAGTACACTGCATGGTTCAGTTCAGCATTCCAGCTGAGACCACAATTATAATTGGTTATTCTGGAATGAGAGAACCTAACCCTGGATGGTGGCAACAAGAAAAAACCATAGTGAACTCCAGGAAATTTAAGCCTGCCGGGAGGCCCTTTGCTCAGAGAAGCCTTGCTTGTTATTTCCTAATTTGTAAACCTTCTCACAGCTTTGTCTTTTGTTGTGAACTAGTATATGTTTGTTATGTTCTATGAATCATCGAGATGTATAAAATTGCTTAACTTATGCGTTTCAAGTTTTTTATGAAGACGACTTTAATGTGAGTGTTCCACATGCGCGCTGGACTAGCATGTGAACGTTTGGAATTTACATTGTGGCCTCAGTTAACTGTATGAACCACTGTAACAAGATACATAGTTGCTTATATGTCAGACAACAGATTGTTGATTGTTAGCGGGTCGATAGCCTAGTGTTAAAGCGAGCCGAGCCAATGTGCCGTCTTTTGCACAACTGCTTACAAGTGGGGTATCACCAACAGTGTTTACAAGTACTTATGTATATGTCGGCGCACAGTTCTCGAACGAGTACTCTATTTCATCAAAACACACACTGCTCGTATGATAAACTGTGACAACTTATGTCTTACCATGGCATATTCATGAAAAAACTAGTGAGGACACATCTGTTTCAGCAACAATTACGATGGTTCTCACATGATTCATGGGCACACAAGAGTAGCAGCAGTTCCCATAGGCGGATTCAAACAGAGTACTAGCCCCAGAGGGCTCGATAATAGGCAAGGTTTGGATAATTAGACACAATCCAAACTACTATTAAACACTAGCTGGGGCAACTATTTGATGCCCCGATCTAATTTGGGCTGGACACAAGACGGACCTAGCCATAAACATCATCGATGACGTCCCGCAGCAGCTCAATCCTGTGAACCTTGATGAAGACAACCTTGTGGCCTTGCCACTGATAAACTTGTTTGTGGAGGCATGCCACGTCATCTTCCTGCATAAGCTTGACAAGAACAGTATGCCTCACAAACGAAGGAGTAGCTTTGAACTTCTTGTGCTTCAGTACACCCTGGACAACACGCCTGACAACAGTGAGGCTGGAATACAACTCTTCATTGGTATAAGCACAAATGGCTTCCAGGATCCAACAGCCTAAGAATTCTGTTTTCCCAGTGCGTATATTCAGGTCATCCGCCTCATAGCGAGTAACATGTACAACCACACAATCCTTGTCTGCATCAGGGCTCTAATTGAAACAGAAACAAATTCTGAATTACTTTCGAGTATAAGAAATACAAGCTATGTTAACCACTATGTATAGCATGGCATCGAATCTAATAAAATTTTGCATTATTCATCACCACATACTTAGATGAAAAACCACAATCGAGATCGGCAATGAAGAAAATCACCTTGGGCTGCTCAGTGGATGGGGGGGGGGGACACATCCTGGAAGGGGGAAAACTAATTCTGTAGTGCCACGGGGGCTGTAACCTCAAACTTGGCGTTGACCATCTCAGTAGTGGCCGTGAGCGTATCTTGGGTCAGCTCAGTGGCTGCCTCCATCTTCTTGGAGCTCTTTGTCTCGTGGGGATCAGCCTCCTGCGTCTCCTCCAATATCGGCAGATCTTCGCCTGGTTCTCCTAGGTCTATCATGAAACTAACGAATACTAGGAGACCGCTTAAAGGAAAACACAATCACAATGACAATGAAACAAAAAAGAGAATGAGGATCGGTTACTACTTTGCAGAAGTTCTTTTTTTTCTCTGAATGAAAATATACCAACATCACGGATCCGCTTACCTTGCCTTCATTGGGAGAGAAGAACAGTGGCAGATGCGAGTGTTTCCTTTCTTGAAGACGGTGAGGGAGAAGGGGATATAGCAAAGAGTGAAATGATGGTTGCTTCGTCCGTCAAACTTAGACTGCGGGGATGTGGGGTTTTGTAATACAACGACTCGTTACTACCTTGCTACGACTAGGGTGACTTTCCGCCTGCATACTGCCTTCTAATTTGGTGGATGGCAGTTGGGCTCGTGCGCTGCATGGCCCGCATGTCGGTGAACAAAAGTATAACGGCATTCAGTAGATGGAGACGTTTCGATGACCTAGGAGGAGCCCGAAGCGGTATTGTATCCACTATACTAGTTGTAATTGTTTTTCTGGGTAGCTGTAGCGTGTCTCCACTGTACTAGTAGTAATTTTTCCTCTAGGCCCAAGACAAAACAGCCCATCCACCCTAGTAAATTGTAAAATCAATTCAAAAGCCCATATATTTACTGAATGAAAGGCGCTACCCACACCCAGCACACCGCCCCCCAAAAAAACCTGGGTGCTCTTCTTCCTCCTCACTCCCACGCACCTCACGTCAGCTCACTCCACTCGTACCCCCAAATTCCTCACCTCACTCCTACAGAAAACCCCAGCTCCCCTTTTTCCTCACTCCTACAAAAAACCGCAGCTCCCCTTCTTCCTCACCACTACAGAAAAACCCCAGCTCCCCTTCTTCTTCACTTGCACTACAACTAGGCTCGTCATTTGTTACTCTGCTCAAATCCATGAGTGCGACGCGACACCCTCGAGGAAAGTGGAGTCGGCTGACCCTAGTGCCAAGAAGATGAGGCTCCCGCCAGCGGCGATGCATGTTGTAGATCCCGCACCCGGCAGCGTGGGGAGAAGCAGCAACCCCGCCCCCACCGGATCCCAGGAACCCGTAGAATCTTGGGTGGACCGCATCAGCGATCTCCCGGATGCCGTCCTTGGGGAGATCATCTCGCTTCTCCCCACCAAGGATTGCTGCCGCACGCAAGTCTTCTCGATTCGGTGGCGCCCTCTATGGCGCGCCGTGCCCCTTAATCTCGACTATCTTCAGCTATCTCTCTTTAATGATTTTGAAATTCCCAAAGCCATCATCTCCTCCCACCAGGGCTCCGTTCAAAGCCTCTGCATCCCGTCATGCTACCTGAGCAAGCATACCATGCCCTGCATGGTAGACGCATGGCTGAAATCCCCTAAATTCATAGAACTACAGCTGCTTGAGTTCTACTATTCCACTAGAAATCACGTACCACATACCGAACGCCATGTACTTGTGCCCTCAGCACCGATGTCCGTCTCGCGGTTTTCCTCCTCTCTCCACACCGCCGCCTTTGCACTGTGCTACCTACCAGACAATCTGGTACTAAACCTTCGACTCCCATTTTTCAAGAAACTTTCACTTGTGCGGGTTCGTATATCGGAGGCCTCATTGCACAGCATCATCCACTCTAGTTGCCCTGCCCTCGATTGCTTGGTGCTTGTTTTCATAGTTAGAATCGGTTGTCTCAAAATAAAGTCGCCTAAACTTGTAAGAATTGGAATTTCTTTTGATGGAAGGCAGCTCATCATCCAAGATGCCCCTTCACTATAAAGGTTGATCCTTGATTCTAGTTATTCACCGTTGCAAGCAATCATCCTCTTTGTGCCTAAACTGGAGACCTTGGGTGTAATACATGATCTCTGTGATCATGTCAATATGGTGTTTGGCTCCACAGTTCTTCAGGTACTTTATATTATCATCTACACTTGTAACCATAAGCTGCATTTTAAATATTTGCACATAAGTTATATATCATCTTGGTGTACACAGTTTGTACTAATATTATGTTCTATGCACAATGAAGAGTTTCTCCATGGATGGCCTATCAATGGTGCTAGATTTTGTCAAGATCTTATATATCCAAATGAATAGTTTTGATCTGAACAATATTATTGGCTTGCTGCAATGCTTTCCATGTCTAGAGAAGTTGTATATAAAGGTGATAATTTCACGCACATTCGAAGCCTGCATATAGTGTACTAGAATTAACCGTTTTGCTGTTGCTCTTTCGACACTCTTTTTTTAGACCTTAACTGTTTTCAATCTTCATGTCTATTTAGGCAACAGGACGGGGTAAGAAAGTTATAACCAATCAGTGGATTCGTAAGAATCGGAATTTTCTCACTTCTCATAAGATTCGATTGAAGACAATAATGCTAGAACGATATGTAGCCACCCGTGCAAACACTAGATTTGTCACATTTTTCCTGCTGAATGCGAAGTTACTATTGTCCATCAGGCTTAAGTTTATAAGCGGCATGGTTTTGACTGATGGGTATGTCGAAGAGCAGAAAGATGAGTTTCAGGTGGGCAAAAGAGCTTCTGAACGTGTCGGGCTTCTATTTACAACATATTGTGGTCATAATCCAGTAAATTTTACGACCCAGGATGCTCATTCTATGAACCTGACCGATCCAGTAAATTTCAACCTGGGTTTTTTTGTAAACCTGATGAACAATTACCCCTCATGCTTTTGTACAGTTTGTAAGCTGGAGTTAGATGTTCTTACCCTTTTCAACTCGGCTGTGACTGTCATATTTTCTCTGAAACAAGGAAAATGGCTTGCCATTCGTTTAATATAGAGTGAAATATTTTAACCAATCCCAACCAAGGGAAATAACATCACTCTCGCAAGCTGCTTGAGCTCACTGTACATTACAGAAGCCAAGTGATTAGCCCCCACCAGCACCCACAAACTTATTTTGAACTAGCACATCAAATCGGTTGTAAATTTTCATAGGAAAGGCTGCATGACCGTGACGGATTTGGATTCTGACATTTGGGACCCGCGAGTAAATATCCTGTCCAAGGTGGTGTCGACTTACTAGCCAGTCAACAAACGATTCTGCCTACCAGCCGTTGGATTGACATCCAACATCTGTCGTGTACGTTCTATCTCTTGTCTTCTTCTTCCTCCAGCCGTCCAAACCAAACCACCCCGTTGGCTCCACCTGCTCCCGCCTCCCATGGCTGGCGGCACCTCCGCCACCCTACCGTAAGTACACTCCAACATTGGCCAGTCCCTCCCTCTTGTCCCCACACGTCCTGTTATTCTCCGGCGACGTTAGCTCCAACACGCACTCGCACCCGAACCAGTCAACCCTCGTACTCCCCTCCGCCTATGACTGGACCAGTGCATCTTCCACGGCTCGTGTTCGTTTCGTCCGAGGCCTCGCCGCCGTCCTCCGCTTTGCGGCCTTGATTCGCTCGCCGTCCGCGGTGCGCCGCCCTCTTGCGTTGTCAACATCGTCAACAACTGAGAGGAACAAGGAGAAGACTGTACCTGGAGAGGATGACAGTAGGGGCCCACCAGCGTCATGGCAGTACGCAAGCAAGTGCCTCTATATTACAAGCCCAAAAATATGGTTCCTCCTAATGGTTGGACATCTGGGGCTCACGCCATTGTCAACATAGTAAATAAACGAGAGAATTACACTATGAACGGCTGACACCAGGGACCCAGCAGGTCGCGCAGTTTTTTTAGGAACAAGCAGTTGTTATTTATACTAGTTTTAGCAATGGATCAGGCTAACAACGGGGCTGTGTGGGGGCTGTGGCCCGTCTATCCAGGGTTTTATTTATGTTTACCACATCATGAGCCCAGTTGTGTTTATTTCTTGCTGAAAATGGCTAGCCCAGTTCTATTTTTTTAAAGAAATACCCAAACGAGTTCTACTTGCTTTATCAGCCCTGCTGGGCTGCAAATCTTTCAAGACGGGGAGAGTTTCATTTGGTTTGCCCAGAAATGGGTTGTACATTTTTAAAACACATCAAAACGGGAATTAGTTTCAATTTTTTTTTATTACAAGATTTTCATTTCCATTGATTTTTATGCGTGGAAAATTATTTGGATTTTATATTTAAATAAATTATTTTTCAAAATAGTTTGAATGTGAATCGATTTTTCGAGATTAAAAATAGTTGACCGCACCGAAAGATGCAAAATTTCGTATACTTTTTAACCGTGGCCACAATATGGGGTGTAATGATAATTAACAAAAAGAAGATGGGCTCCAAAAAAATTCTTAAGAATTAGCAAATGGGTTATACATTATTAGAAATAATGGCAGATGGGTTGTATGTTTTTTTACACAGATTTGAGGCTAACTTCTGCGCCTACTGTAGGTTGACGTGTATGCTTTCCTAAAAAAAGGTTGCTCCCTAGTATCCACTATGTTCTGAGATTGATGTTGGATGATATTTACCATGTAATCAAGTTAGTTTTGTTAGGATTTGATCCCTAGTATCCACTATGTTCTGAGATTGATGTTGCTATGACTTTGCTATGCTTAATGCTTGTCACTAGGGCCCAGTCCCATGATTTCAAATCTGAACCTATTATGTTTTCATCAATATATGTGAGTTCTTGATCCTATCTTGCAATTCTAGAGTCACCTATTGTGTGTTATGATCCGACAACCACGAAGTGACAATAATCGGGATACTTCTCGGTGATGACCGTAGTTTGAGGAGTTCATGTATTCACTATGTGTTAATGCTTTGGTCTGGTACTCTATTAAAAGGAGGCCTCAATATCCCTTAGTTTCCATTAGGACCCCGCTGCCACGGGAGGGTAGGACAAAATATGTTGTGCAAGTTCTTTTCCATAAGCATGTATGACTACATTCGGAATACATGCCTACATTACATTGATGAACTGGAGCTAGTTTTGTGTCACCCTATGTTAGAACTATTACATGAGGAATCGCATCCGACATAATTATCCATCACTGATCCAATGCCTACGAGCTTTTCACATATTGCTCTCTGCTTATTTACTTTATGGTTGTTGTTGTTACAATTACTACAAAACTGCTACTGTTAATTTTGCTACCGTTACCATTACTTCTATATTACTTTGCTACTAAATACTTTGTTGCAGATACTAAGTTATCCATGTGTGGTTGAATTAACAACTCAACTGCTAATACTTGAGAATATACTTTGGCTCCCCTCGTGTCGAATCAATAAATTTGGGTTGAACAATCTACCCTCGAAAAATGTTGCGATCCCCTATACTTGTGGGTTATCAATCAACAGATTCAACAATATCATGTTGTCTTACTCTAGCAATTTGTTCATCAAGAAATTTACCTAGTGGCACATCATCATCAATCAAGGTACTAGCATCATCATGAGTAGCATTCATAGCAGAAGTAGCATCTTCAATAACTTGTGACATATGAGAATTAATAGCGTGTGGTGGTGTTGCATGTTTACTTATAACAGAAGGTGAACCTAAAGCAGAGCTGGATGGCAGATCCTTACCTCCCCTCGTCTTTTAGGGAAAAATCTTAGTCTTAGCATCCTTTAGATTATTCATAATGATAATATGATTATAATGCAAGGAGATTGAACAAATATTGTTATGCTCCCAGGCAACGGCGCCAGAAAAAGGTCTTGATAACCCACAAGTATAGGGGATTGCAATAGTTTTCGAGGGTAGAGTATTCAACCCAAATTTATAGATTCGACACAAGGGGAGCCAAAGAATATTTGAAGGTATTAGCAGCTAAGTTGTCAATTCAACTAGATTTAGAGATTAATTATCTACAACAAAGTGATTAGTGGCACAGTAATATGATAGTTTTGATGATAGCAGTAGTAGCAACAGTAACGGGTAACAGTGATAGTAGTGAGTTTGTAGCAAGTGCAATAGTAACAGTAGCAATAGTAACTTAGCAGAAAAAATATAAGATAAATTTGTACGCATTGGATCGGTGACTCGTTGTATGATATTCATCATGAGACAGTTATAACCTAGGGCGATACGGCACTATCTCCAGTTCTTAAATATAATGTAGGCATGTATTCCGTGAATAGTCATACGTGCTTATGGAAAGAAATTGCATGATATCTTTTGTTCTACCCTCCCGTGGCAGCGGGGTCCTATTGGAAACTAAGGGATATTAAGGCCTCCTTTTAATAGAGAACCGGAACAAAGCATTAACACATGGTGAATACATGAACTCCTCAAACTACAATCATCACCGGGAGTGGTCCCGACTATTGTCACTCCGGGGTTGCCGGATCATAACATGTTGTAGGTGAATCTTGCAAGATCGGATCTAGAACATGGATATATTGGTGATAACATAAACGGTTCAGATCTGAAATCATGGCACCCGGGCCCAAAGTGACAAGCATTAAGCATGACAAAGTCATAACAACATCAATCTCAAAACATAGTGGATACTAGGATCAGGCCCAAACAAAACTAACTCGATTACATGATGAATCTCATCCAATTCCTCACCGACCAGCGACCCTACGAGGGAGTTACTCACTCCTGATGGGGAACATCATGGAATTGGTGATGGAGATTTGTTGGTGATGACGAAGATCAAAGATCCCCCTCTCCGAAGCCCCAAATGGACTCCAGATCTGGCCTCCCGCTGAAGAACAGGAGACGGCGGCGGCTCCGTATCATGACACGCAATAATTCTTTCTCCCAGATTTTTTCTGGAATAATATGATTTTATAGCGTTGGTTTCAGGGTCATCGGGGACACCAGGTGGGGACAACCCACCGGGGCGCACCTAGGGGGGGTGGCAGGTGCGCCCTGGTGGGTTGTGCCCACCTAGGTGCCCCCTCAGGTGGCTCTTGGCTCCAGAAATTCTCTTTATTGATATAAAAATCCTCACAAAGTTTCGTTCCATTTCGAGAACTTTTATTTGTGCACAAAAACAACACCATGGTAATTCTGCTGAAAACAACATCAGTCTGGGGTTAGATTCATTCAAATCATGCATACTAGAGTCCAAACCAAGAGGAAAAGCGTTACGGAAACTAGATATGTTGGAGATGTATCACTCTCC
Source organism: Triticum timopheevii (assembly GCA_963921465.1). Lineage (NCBI taxonomy): Eukaryota > Viridiplantae > Streptophyta > Magnoliopsida > Poales > Poaceae > Triticum > Triticum timopheevii. The sequence goes on along the minus strand of OY997266.1, from coordinate 237,370,367 downwards.
CATTCTCTCCTAGTCTCCCCGACTCCCATCCTCCACCTTGTTTCGAATCATTTGGTATGATGAGCGATGAGCTACTAGAGCTGCTATACTTCATTGCATGTAGTCAAAAGGAAGACGATGAAAAAAGTGATCTAAAAAGGATTCTCTTCAAGCTAGACAGATGAAGGAAGGAACCTGCGAGGCTTCTCCTATCAGTATTCGTCTCATCGTCGTGTATGGTGATTTCGATCTTCATGGGGTTTTTCAAGTCTTTATAGTCTGCATGTAGTAATGAAGCCGATACCCCAGTTTGTTCGGTATTGTGGACTTGAAAGTTTGAATACCACTTACCTTTCGAAATCTTTTATCATTTACTTAAAACAGTTGATTGGTCATACATTGAGTACCATTTAACTGGAATTAACAGATGCAAGTCCAAGAAGGATTGGCCGGTGCTGCTGGCCGGTGTGAAGTTCGATCCCACGGATTAGAAGGTGATGAAGCACCTTGAGGACAAAGTGAGTGCTGACAGCACAAGATCTCACCCTCTAATTGATTTTTTCATACCAACCATCGACAACGACCACGACATCTTGAGAAACTTCCAGGTGAGATACCAATTAGCAGTCTACTTGCACAAACATATTCCTTTGTTCATACCTCTATTTTTCTTTTTAGATGCAATACAATTTGATAGCTAATAAAAAGTGAAGCAAGTGACCGCAACAAGCCAAAGATGTTATGAAAATGCAAACTACGTACCCTAAAACTTGTATTCGCCAATACTGCATGTATCACACTGAGTGGTCTAGGCAAGCATTTCTTGCAGTGCAACTCTAGGGCGTTCAAAAGGGGCACCCAGACGTGTCACAAGATACAGTAGGAGTACCATGCATGTGATATGGCACAAGACCAGCAATACCTTGCCGGTGATGGTCAACGGCTCGTAGATGGGCAGCAATAAGGTTCTGGTGCTGCACACCAACAAGAACTTCGACTAGCAGATGACCAACTAGGTGATGCACCAATACCACCTCGGGGACCTCAAGGAAGGAGCGGGAGCTGGTTGTCTGCAAGATTTTCTACCATACCAACACTAGGGCCAGGACAAAAAAGATTATAAGTTAGTTTGGTATTGGTATACTTGTACTACCTGGTCGTCTGCAAGTCGGTATGAACATGCATTTGCTTCCAACCGTCATGTCGAGTGTCGATGTGGATATAAAGCTGAAGCATTTGTTTCGAAATGAATTTCCTGGCACCTGATTTTTATTTGATGGGTAGCATAAGCACCTGCCGTTCGAATTCCCAGTTCTCCAATTTTTTTACATCTTCGAAGTACACACAGGATCCATCCAGTTTGACAGGCTGATAGTTGGATGCACCACATCAGAACTAGGTTGTGGCATTCCAAACCCAGCTGCAAATTGTTAAAAGAGAGGAGCTATGGATTTGGGTCTTCCAAAATAGTTTAAGTGTCATGACCTCGATCGCGTGAAGCGCCTCCCATGGACTCAAAAAAGGCCTATTCGGTTATTATTAGTTGAAATATGTAAAATATTCCATAATAAAAATAAATATGTAAAATGCAATGAATTTGGTCTGGTTTCACCGAAAACCATCCGATTTGCATGAAATTCGTCCATGGAACCACAAGATGGGTGTCCATACAGAGCCTAACCGTACGGAACCATCAAGTCCATGGCCATATGCAAGCAAGTGCATGCACTTATTATCACGATAGAAAAATAATGCTGACGTCTAAGAGACCTACGAAATTTTCAACGTAGTCAATCAACAAGAGAATCCTGCAAGTACAAACTGATAACCGGGATCCAGTAGGTATATTATTTTTTCAGGTAGAGTAAGTTTCAACTGGGCTGTAGACTGCACAGGCTTGGTTTTTGCTTTAACATGCCCAGTCCATGACGACAATGGGGTACAAAGATCCACCAGGTATCAACTGGCCTCTGGCCTGCCATCCTTAGTTGTATTTTCTCTTAGAACATCCTATGGCCATATGTCTGCCATAGATTTGGAGGTTGACTTGTGGGCCTACTAAGTTCATGCGTGCACAAGGTTCATGCGTCCACCGCCTTGGTGCTATCGGCACGGCGTGGTCAAAGAACGACATCCATCAGAAGAGGACTGTATGTGGAGAGGCTGACAGCTGGGTCCACGGCCGCATGCAAGGAAGTGCCTCCTTTTTTTGCGATTAGGAAGTGCCTCCTTGTTTCGCGCAAAATAATGATTCCCCCACCTGACAGCAGGCACCCACCAGAAGGGCCTCTGTATTTCACGAAAAAAACATTCCCACCACTGAAGCTCGGACCCACCAGCTATATCTTCGCATGCAAGGAAGTGTAGCCTTATTACACATAAAAGAAACGAATACCCCCTCTGCTAGGTGCAACCCACCATATTTGAAGGCTGACTTGTGGGCCAACTAAGTTGACGTGGACGCAGGGCTTTGTCAACTTAGTCAATATAAACAATTCTAGCTGCGGTGACCGTACAGTGTCCATCCAACGGCCATCGTGCTGCTTCAACCTCTGGTGTTCTTGCTCCAGCCGCCCAAACCATTGCGTGTTGTGCCGCCTACTCCTGCCTCTCGTGGCCGGCTTTGCTACCGCGTAGGCCTCACTGCCCCCTCCTACTAGAACCGCTGGCCAGGCCATCCATCTACTCACCCACAGCCCCTGTTATTCTGCGGCGACGGTAGCTTCACACTGCAGCCGAACTAGTCAACCCTCATACTCCTCACCATGTTAGCACCCACTTCCGCGTCTTGCCCATCTCCGTGTTGTCCCCATCCTAGGTGAGGGAGTCCTGGACTAGGGGGTGTCCGGACAGCCGGACTATCATCGTCCGCCGGACTCCAAGACTACGAAGATACAAGATTGAAGACTCCGTCCCGTGTCCAGATGGGACTTTCCTTGGCGTGCAAGGCAAGCTTGGCAATACGGATATGTAGATCTCCTACCATTGTAAACGACTCTGTGTAACCCTAGCCTCCTCCGGTGTCTATATAAACCAGAGGGCTTTAGTCCGTAGGACAACATACATTACAACAATCATACCATAGGCTAGCTTTAGGGTTTAGCCTCCTTGATCTCGTGGTAGATCCACTCTTGTACTACCCATATCATCAATATTAATCAAGCAGGACGTAGGGTTTTACCTCCATCGAGAGGGCCCGAACCTGGGTAAAACATCGTGTCCCTTGTCTCCTGTTACCATCCGCCTAGACGCACAGTTCGGGACCCCCTACCCGAGATCCACCGGTTTTGACACCGACATTGGTGCTTTCATTGAGAGTTCCTCTGTGTCGTCAACGATAGGCTCGATGGCATCTTCAACCAACAACGCTATCCAGGGTGAGACTTTTCTCCCCGGACAGATCTTCGTATTCGGCGGCTTCGCACTGCGGGCTAATTCGCTTGGCCATCTGGAGCAGATCGAAAGCTACGCCCCTGGCCGTCAGGTCAGATTCGGAAGTCTAAACTTCACGGCCGACGTCCGCGGAGATTTGATCTTCGACGGGCTCGAGCCACAGCCAAGCGCGCCGCACTGTTACGATGGGCATGAACTAGCTCTGCCGCCGAACAGTGCCTTGGTGGCCGCACTCGAATCCGCTTCGGCCCTTAGTCCGGAGCCGATCGCCCAGATCGAGGATCGGTGGATGGACGCCACCTCGGGGCCTTCAACTTCCACGGCGATGGAGCCGAACACTGACCTTGTCCCTCGCGAAACTCGTGATTCTTAGGTGCCGGACTCCGGACCTCCCCCGCCCCTACCAATCGAATCTGATTGGGCGCCGGTTATGGAATTCACCGCCACAGACATCTTCCAACACTCGCCCTTTGGTGACATCCTAAATTCGTTAAAGCATCTCTCGTTATCAGGAGAGTCCTGACCAGACTATGGCCAGGATGGTTGGGATACGGACGACGAAGAAATTCAGAGCCCACCCACCACCCACTTTGTAGCATCTATCGACAATCTAACCGACATGCTAGACTATGACTCCGAAGACATCGACGGTATGGACGACGATGCCGGAGATGAACAAGAACTAGCGCCTATAGGGCATGGGAGGACCACCTCATCGTATTATATATGGTGGATACCCCAAAAGAGAGCGATAACGAGGACCAACGGGCCGCGGCAGAAGATAACCCCGCCGACAAACAACCAAAACGGCGGCATAGACGCCGCCCTAAGTCCCGCCTCGACAACAACAACGCTCCTAATGACCCCGCAATACAGCAGGGCACACAAGTGGACGACGAACATGCAGATAAGCAACCATCCGAACAGGACGAGTCAGATAATCAGTCCAGGCCCGGCGAAAACAATAGTCCGGACGACCTCATGCCGGACACGCTGCCGAAGAGTAAAAACCTTCGGAAAAGACTCGTCAACACCGCAAGAAGCTTGAAGAAGGAAAAAAGGAAGCTCAAAACAGCGGAAGACACACTCAGAATGAGGTGGAGCAAAGTGCTCAAAACCGCGGATAAATACGCCAATGGCCACCAATTAAAGAGCTACCCAAAGCGCAAGCTGCTGCCAGAATTTGACGAGGAGGCCATAGAGCCCCCACAGTCAAAAAATAAAGAGGCTGCCTGGTTGGATAGACGGCCAGATGATAGGCCAAATTCTGAAAGCGGCGCCGCACATAAACCGACTAATGAACCTGGAAAGACAGATGGCCCAGCCTCTTAAGGATGACAGCGACGAGCTATCCAACTTAAACAAGATTTTGGGTTGGATATGTCAAATCCACAGTACCCCCGGAAGGCCTGCAAACCACACCCATCGAGATTGTTGGGTTTTCAAACAGTCCGGCCGACTAAACGCCGAACACAAGGGGCTCGACGCGTCAAGAGAAGACGATAAACCCCACCAGCAGAGCACCGGAAAGCAAAAGACTTTCCCACAAGAGGTCAAAGCAGTAAACTCACTTCATGTGATAATACGGAAAAATAGTGTGGCACCCTCTAAAAAGAGCCTCGCACGGTCCAACACAGCAGACCATAGAGATTGGATATCAAAACCAATCACTTTCGACCACCTGGATTATTCCAGAAGCGTTCGAAACGCAGGATGGACTGCCCTGATATTGGATCCTATAATCGACGGACTACAATTTACTCAAGTCCTGATGGACGGAGGCAGCGACTTAAACCTGCTGTATCCAAACACAATCCGCAAGTTGGGGATAGACCCTACTAAAATTCGACACAGCCGCACTTCCTTCAAAGGAGTGACGCCAGGCCCTTACGCCAAGTGCACAGGCTCCCTATTACTGGAAGTTGTGTTCGAATCACCGAACAACTTTCGACGCGAAAAACTAATCTTTCATATCGTCCCATTTAAAAGTGGATATCAAGCACTCTTGGGACGAGAGGCTTTTGTCCGTTTCAACGCCATACAACATTACGCGTCTCTTACACTCAAGATGCCTGGTCCACGTGGCATCATTTCAGTGCGAGGGTCACTTAAAGACCCCGGACACGGATAGACGAGTCCGGCATAAGTAAGCTAGGGGCTCCCTAGCCGCACATCCCTTCACAAGGGGCTGCGTGCACAAACAACAGCGAGTTCATACAGACCCCGCTTTACTTATTTATATTTCTTCTTTCACATATACTTTTTTCGCACGAGTTCTTTTCAAACTAAGTTCCTCTCTTTTTACAGATGAACAACGTGCACACCCGTCCAGGATAACGGCACAACGGAGACACAGGCGCAGACGTGCAGTAGGGACCCGTCGCGAGGATTCTTTTCAGATTAAGACCCTGCGTAAACCTTTTTTACTGTCTCTTGTTGTTATTCTCCCTTGGTTTCTTCTTATAACCAAAGCGGAGCCTGATGTTTTGGCATCGGCCGCATCAGAGGACCATGCCCGTACCTGGACACTAGGGGCTTAGGGCATTGTTCTGCCCATTATTATAAAGACCGAACAACTTAGGGAGTGTTCGGCGTCTTGAGTTCGGCATTATATGCATCAGCTCCGAATCATGTCTTTGGTCAAATGTTGGGTTTTCCCGGCTCCTGTGTTTTGCTGCCTTACGTTCCGTATCATCGGCTAACGCGGCACCAGGAGAACTACTGCGATTGTGCCCCAGTTCGGCTGGGCGAGCACCTCAGTAGAGAAAGCCGAAAACTGACTGTCATGATATATTGAGAGACTGGTCAACCACTCGATCGACTACCGGAATGTTTAGAATTCCCCGCTTTGACGAAGGACCGTTTCCCGGTCAGGCACACACGCGCCCCGAACTCGGAGAAGCGTGGTGCCCCAAGGTGCTATATCGTAGCCCCACCCTCGAACTCCATTGGCTAAGTGAAAGTGATAAAGCATTATAGTCCGGATTTCCTCGTTTGCTACGCTACCACCTCCTTAACAGGACCGAGACGTCAGATTAAGTGTGAAAACGCGGTATTTTTGCGAACACCCCCGCACCTTGTGCATGGGGGCTGAAGCCGAAGACTGCAATCTTTCAGGTTATACAAATGTATACGTAAATGGCCGCATAGGAGATATTTTACTACTTGGGACACACAAATATAAACAGTAGTTATAGCATAATCATCGTTTTACAAGCTAAAACGTTCATATGAACGTGACATTTTTCGAGCACTGCGACTGTACACGAGCGCCACGCATAACTTCCCCAAAATAGTGCTCGGTGGGTAACCGGCTTTCGTCCGAACCCTGGGCGGCAATAGCGGTGGCATCCATCTCTGTCCAATGTTTCTTCACACGGGCAAGAGCCATCCGCGCGCCTTCGATGCAGGCCGACCGCTTCATCTCCTTGATATGCGGCACCGCTCCAAGAAATTGCTGCAATAAGCCAAAATAGCTCGTCGCCTTGGGCCTCTCTGGCCAGACATGAGCCATGATGTCAGTCATGTCAAGTCCGGACAATCTATTTAGCTCGGCCCATTCGGCCAACCGATCGGTCAACGGAAGTGAACGATCCGGACTATGGAATTGAGACCAAAATAGCTCTTCCGTCTTGTGATCCTTCTGGCTCCGGAAGTGCTCAACGGCATCAGCCGCACTTGCCGCTAAGTCCATATATGGATCCTCCGGACCCCACAGCTGGCCAAGTTGAGCATACTTTTGATCCGTAAACCGGCAACGCAACAGAAAAGGCTTGCTAGCCACAATATCTCCGGCCTGGCGCAGCTCCTCCTTCATAGCCCGCATTGCAGAACGGGCATCCTTGGCCTCGGCGGTGGCCTTCCCTAGTTCTTCCCGCTCCGATAAGCGCTCCTTTTCAAGAGCCTCATTGCGGTCGGCAGCATCTTTTAATTTCGCGGCCAATTCGGCCATCTTTTCCCTGCTTAGGCAGTGTGCAGCCTTTTCGGCTTTCAACTCCTCGGCCTCCCTCGAGGCAGCCGCATCACTCCTTCGGGCTTGCTCCTTAGCTTGAGCAAGTTCGGCCCGAAGGCTCTCCACAGCAGCAGCACCGTCTGTATCACAACATATACATTATCAGAGGCGGGCTTTGCCCCGCTTAAATAAGCGACTGTGGAGAATTCATTTACCTTGCGACTCGTCAAGTCGCCGGTTGACAAGTGCGATGTCCGCATCCGCCACATAGAGTTGCCGCATTAACTCGGCAACTCCACTAGTCCGGCTAGCCCTCAGACTATCCGCCACCTGCATAGGAACGGCGACATTCATTACTTGAGATTTTGATCCTCGGCATGCTGTCACTTTCGACAACCTACCGAGTCTCAGGGGCTACTATCTATACAGGGCACACTTTTATGTGCAAAACTGTCAAAAAGTTGCATCATTCTTGCGTACCTCAAATCCCGCCAGCAAACTCCTGGCGGCATTATGCAATCCGCTTTCGGCGGACGAAATCCTTCCAATCACCATACGCATCAAAGCACGGTGATCTTCTGAGATGGACGCCCTCTCAAGCAGAGTCTTCAGTTCTCCCGGCCGGATACTAGTGGGCGCCGAACTCTCCGGCCCCTCCGGACTCGGGGACACCCTCCGTGACGATACTTCAGGCTCGTCTGCCCTGTCCGGCGACGCAGCAGTCAGAGGCGTTTTGCTCTCCATCATCTCCGGACGAAGATCCCCCGAGGACGAACTCATCTGAGAAGTCCACAAATCCGAACTGTAAAGCAAAACTTCGGTTATCCACAGAAGCACAAATGGAGGTATTTTCTTATTAATGAACTCCCCCTTCTCTACTCACGGCTCGCTAGAGAGCTGATCCTTTAGAGACGATTGTACGTCCGGGTTCTCCCCGGACGTAGGACCCTCCGGTGGAGATTTCTTCTCCCGCTTAGAGGCTTTGGTCTCCAGGTCTTTGGAGGCGGTCCTCTTCTCCCCCTGGCAGGAGGGATTTTCGATCCCCCCTCTTCAGGCGCCCCTTTGGGCAAGGTATTAACTCTATTTTCCCCATAGCCCCTTTCTTCGGGCGCGACCTCCAACATTCTGACCAGCACGGGCTCCAGTGCGGTCTCTGGGAGGGGGGCCGGACACCTTATCAGCTTCGATCGCGCTACCCACTCCTGATGAAGAGTAATGGGTCAGGAAGCGAATTCTAGAAAAGCAGATAAACATAACGTCCGGAGTCTGAGCTATTTACCTGAGTATCCTGGCGATTGCAGCTTAGGCCTGCGTCCTCGGTCAATTCCGGACACGCCACCTGCGGTCCGAAGAACAACTTGTACATCTCCACGGGTGTCGTACTCATGAAGTGTTGGAGAATTCGTGGTCCCTCCGGATTGAACTCCCATAACCGGAGAGGACTGCGTTTGCAGGCCAGAAGACGCCTGATTAGCATAACCTGCATCACCACCACCAGATTGATCTCCCTCGCCTGGAGGTCTCGAATCCGGCCCTGCAATGAATGCACGTCTTCGGATGGCCCCCAATTGAGCCCTTGGTTGACCCACGACATCAGTCGGTGTGGGGGTCCCGGGCAGAATGAAGGTGGCGGCTTTTGCTTGCTGCCCTTCGGAGCGGTGATATAAAACCGCTCCTGCTGCCACAAGCCGAGCTCCTCTTGGAAGGAGCCCTCGGGCCACGGGGCATCGGCCCTTCTGCTTATGGCCACCCCGCCGCACTCCGCTTGACGCCCCCCGATCATCTTCGGCTCCACATTAAAGGTCTTCAGCCACAGGCCGAAGTGGGGAGTGACGCGGAGGAGGGCTTCGCAGACGATAATGAATGCGGAGATATGGAGGATGGACTCCGGAGCCAAGTCGTGAAAATCCAGCCCGTAGTAGAACATGAGCCCTCTCACAAAGGGGTCCGTCGGGAAGCCTAAACCCCGACGGAGGTGGGATACAAAGACAACGTACTCACCGGGCTCGGGAGTGGGCACGGCCTGCCCTTGGGCAGGCAACCTGTGCGAAATCTCGTAGGACAGGTACTTGGCCTCACGCAGCTTTAACACGTCCTCCTCCGTGACGGAGGAGGGCATCCACCGGCCCTGAAGGTCGGAGCCGGACATTGTTGAAGATCCGAAGTGCTCGAATCTGGGGCTCTGGGTGTTGGAACTTGGAGCGAAGAGAGGATTCGAGGGAAGATTGAGAAAAAGAAACGAGCCTCGGTCCCCTTATAAAGGGGAAAATACCAAGAGCCGTCTCCATGACCGTTCAGGATTCACCTTCGATAGAGGAGGTGTGGCGACGGGCACAGTTGGGTTACCCACGCTCGTATTGATGAGAAACCCGGAATAAGGGGAACACGATCTCTGCTTCGATAGGACGTGCCAAGGAAACCTCTTCGCTAAACGTGCTGAGGTGGTATAATAAAAAATGATTCGAGTAAAAGCCTGGTAGCGGTGTGATGTCATGCCGCAAAATACGTCAGCAGATTGGATTTATGTGCATTATTCTCTCTACGGTGGAATGTGGAATTTATTTTGCAGAGCCGGACACTATACTGGTGTTCTTGATCTTCTCTGGATTATTCAAGGGAGGAACCCGCCTTGCAATGCCGAACATTATGCGCGCCGGACTTATCGTCATTGAATCCTGGTTCAGGGGCTACTGAGGGAGTCCTGGACTAGGGGGTGTCCGGACAGCCGGACTATCATCGTTCGCCGGACTCCAAGACTACGAAGATACAAGATTGAAGACTCCGTCCCGTGTCCGGATGGGACTTTCCTTGGCGTGGAAGGCAAGCTTGGCGATACGGATATGTAGATCTCCTACCATTGTAACCGACTCTGTGTAACCCTAGCCTCCTCCGGTTTCTATATAAACCGGTTGGCTTTAGTCCGTAGGACAACATACATTACAACAATCATACCATAGGCTAGCTTTAGGGTTTAGCCTCCTTGATCTCGTGGTAGATCCACTCTTGTACTACCCATATCATCAATATTAATCAAGCAGGACGTAGGGTTTTACCTCCATCGAGAGGGCCCGAACCTGGGTAAAACATCGTGTCCCTTGTCTCCTGTTACCATACGCCTAGACGCACAGTTCGGGACCCCCTACCCGAGATCCGCCGGTTTTGACACCGACACTAGTCCTCTCCGTCGTCCACCACCTCGGTGCTCTCAGTGCAACATGGTCAACGTGGTCAAGGAACAACTTCCATCGGAAGAGAACTGTACCTGGAGAGGCTGACAGCTGGGTCCAAGGCCGCAACAATGACGTGCCTCCTTATTACGCGAAAATAATTATTGCTCCACCTAACAGCAGGGACCCACAGGAAGGGACTCTGTATTTTGCGACAAACATTTCGCCCTGACAGCTGGGACCCACCGGCTACATCTTCGCACGCAAGGAAGTGCGTCTATATTATGGGCAAAAAATGATTCTCCCCCCTGACAGCTGGGACCCACCAGTTATATGCTCGCATGCAAGGAAGTGCCTCCTTATCCTCCCTGACAGCTGGGACCCAGCCGGTCGAACCACACGTGGGGTTGTCTATCAGGTCGCGAATGTGTACGTACATACTTGATTTGCCTCTCTGCAATAATGAACCTTGGCCGAGCAAGCAGCGACATGTGTATTAGTAGAGCCCCAGACGTAGAAGTTCAGGCAATCCCTTCTGTATTGTGTACACGTACGTATAGCCAGATGCCTAAAATGCAGCCATATATGTACATACGGGCGGGGTCTCGAACGCCTACTCACGCATACGTCCGGCCAGGGCTCGTATACATGGAGAGGCAGTGGACGGCAGCAACGGCGTCGTGTTCATTGGGAGCCACCCGGCTTGGACGGATATGCCGAAATAAGGTCTGGCTTAGTGCAGAATGGAGGAAACAGCATTCTGTTCGACCGCGTACGGTCGAAACAGCATCCTGTTCATCGGGAAGGGTCTGGCGTACCACAAAATGAAGGAAACAACCTTGTGTTCGAGTGCCTACGATCGAAACGGGGGGCTGTTGATTTGGAGGGGTGTGGGATACCGCAAAATGCAGGAAACAGACTTGTGTTGGAGCATCTACGGTCGAAACGGGGTCCTGTACATTGGGAGGGGTGTAGCTTACTGCAAAACGGGACTCCATGGGCTATTGTTCATCCACTGTCTACTGCCTCGCTCCAGCCTCCGCAGGCTACTGTTCATCCACCGTCGATTTCCTGCAGCCTCCACCTGCTACTGTTCATCCACCGTTGACTTTGTCCAGCCTCTACCAGCTACTGTTCACCACGGGGTCCTGTTCATCTAACCTCCATCGGCTACTATTCAACCAGCCACCCATGGGGTCCTGTTCAACCAGCCCTCCACGGGGTCCTATTCATCCAGCCACCACCGGCTACTATTCAACTAGCCCTCCACGGGGTCCTGTTCATCCACCCCCAACTAGCTCGATCGGCTGGTGGGTGGTGGCCTCCTCTCGATCGAGATCCTATTCATCCAGCGGCAACGACATCTACTACCATGGGGTCCTGTTCATCCAACCCCCACTGGGAACTATTCATCCAACACCCAACAACGTTCACTATTCATCAAGAGGCAGCAGGTTCGACCGCCTTTAGTTAGCAATAGTAGCAAAGGAGTCGCTCGGGTTCAGTTAATAGCCAAGGAATCGATCGCTCAGGTTCAGTAACATAGCTAGTGCAATCACTCGGGTTCAGTAAGCGAACGCCTCACTCGGGTTTAGTTAGACTCCAACTCCTCGCACACACACGCCTACGTGTACGAGAGAAATGCATAAACCTTCGTGCATCACTCAGCCCCGACCACCCACCATAACCGGGAACTCCATGATATTTTCCTCGCACTCACTTCTACCACAATTTTTTCCATCATGGACGACCCAAAGAATGTCATGCAGGTGCATCCTCGGCCCACCCATGACGAAAGCCCATTTTCCGTCATTATTTTTTGTCATAGAAGTAGGATCCCATGAGACGTCTCCAACGTATCTATAATTTATGAAGCCTTCATGCTATTATGTTATCTGTTTTGGATGTTTATGGGATTTACTAAGCACCTTTTTATTATTTTTGGAACTAACCTATTAACCGGAGGCCCAGCCCAAATTGCTATTTTCTTGCCTATTTTAGTGTTTCAAAGAAAAGGAATATCAAACAGAGTCCAAACTAAATGAAACCTTCGGGAGAGTTATTTTTAGAATGGAAGCAATACAGGGGACTTGGAGTGTACGTAAGGGAAGCAACAAGGAAGCCACGAGGCAGGGAGGCGCGCCCTACCCCCTGGGCGCGCCCCCACCCTCGTGGCTCCTCTGACCGACTTCTTTCGCCTATATATGTCCATATACCCTTAAAACACCGGGAAGCACAATAGATCGGGAGTTCCACCGCTGCAAGCCTCTGTAGCCACCAAAAACCAATCGGGACCCTTTTCCGGCAGCCTGCCGGTGGGGGGATCCCTCACCGGTGGCCATCTTCATCATCCCAGCGCTCTCCATGACAAGGAGGGAGTAGTTCACCCTCGGGGCTGAGGGTATGTATCAGTAGCTATGTGTTTGATCTCTCTCTCTCTCTCGTGTTCTTGATTTGGCACGACCTTGATGTATCGCGAGCTTTGCTATTACAGTTGGATCTTATGATGTTTCTCCCCCTCTACTCTCTTGTGATGCATTGAGTTTTCCCTTTGAAGTTATCTTGTCTGATTGAGTCTTTAATGATTTGAGAACACTTGATGTATGTCTTGCCGTGCTTATCTGTGGTGACAATGGGATATTCACGTGATCTACTTGATGTATGTTTTGGTGATCAACTTGCGGGCTCAATGAAGTTATGCATATGGGTTGGCACACGTTTTTGTCTTGACTCTCCGGTAGAAACTTTGGGGCACTCTTTGAAGTTCGTTGTGTTAGTTGAATAGATGAATATGAGATTGTGTGATGCATATCGTATAATCATACCCACGGATACTTGAGGTGACATTGGAGTATCTAGGTGACATTAGGGTTTTGGTTGATTTGTGTCTTAAGGTGTTATTCTAGTACGAACTCTATGATAGATCGAACGGAAAGAATAGGTTCATGTTATTTTACTACGGACTCTTGAATAGATCGATCAGAAAGGATAACTTTGAGGTGGTTTCATACCCTACAACAATCTCTTCGTTTGTTCTCCGCTATTAGTGACTTTGGAGTGACTCTTTGTTGCATGTTGAGGGATTGTTATATGATCTAATTATGTTATAATTGTTGAGTGAACTTGCACTCGTGAAAGTATGAACCTTAGTCCTTGTTTCCTAGCATTGCAATACCGTTTACGCTCACTTTTATCAGTAGTTACCTTGCTATTTTAATATTTTCAGATTATAATAACCTATATCTATCATCCATATTGCGCTTGTCACCATATCTTCGCCGAACTAGTGCACCTATACAATTTGCCATTGTATTGGTTGTGTGCTACCTCTTGAGCACTGCGTTGGATTTCCCCGAAGAGGAGAGGATGATGCAGTAAAGTAGCGTAAGTATTTCCCTCAGTTTTTGACAACCAAGGTATCAATCCAGTAGAAGGCCATGCACAAGTCCCTCGTACCTACACAAAATGATAGCAACTCGCAACCAATGCTTAGTGGGTGTCAATCCCTTCACGGTCAATTACGAGAGTGAGATCTGATAGAGATAATATTTTTGGTATTTTTGATAGATAGATGCAAAGTAAAAGTAAAGGCAAAGTAAAAACAAAGCAAGTAAATAAAGTGATATAGATTGATATGATGAGAATAGACCCGGGGGCCATAGGTTTCACTAGTGGCTTCTCTCAAGAGCATAAGTATTCTACGGTGGGTGAACAAATTACTGTTGAGCAATGGACAGAACTGAGCATAGTTATGAGTATATCTAGGCAATGATCATGTATATAAGCATCACGTCCAAAACAAGTAGATCAAAACGATTCTGCATCTACTACTATTACTCCACTCATCGACCACTATCCATCATGCATCTAGAGTATTAAGTAAAAACAGAGTAACGCCATAAGCAAGATGACATGATGTAGAGGGATAAATTCATGCAATATGATAAAAAACCCATCTTGTTATTCTCGATGGCAACAATACAATACATGCCTTGCAACTCTTTCTGTCACTGTGTAAGGACACCGCAAGATTGAACCTAAAGCTAAGCACTTCTCCCATTGCAAAAATTACCAATCTAGTTGGCCAAACCAAAACGATAATTCGAAGAGACTTGCAAAGATAACTCAATCATACATAAAAGAATTCAGAGAAGAATCAAATATTTTCCATAGATAATACTGGATCATAAACCCACAATTCATCGGTCTCAACAAACACACCGCAAAAAGAAGATTACATCGAATAGATCTCCACGAGAGGGGGGAGAACATTGTATTGAGATCCAAAAAGAGAGAAGAAGCCATCTAGCTACTAGCTATGGACCCGAAGGTCTGAAGTAAACTACTCACACTTCATCGGAGGGGCTATGATGATGATGTAGAAGCCCTCCGTGGTGGATTCCCCCTCTGGCGGAGCTCCGGAACAGGCCCCAAGATGGGATCTCGTGGATACAAAAGGTTGCGGCAGTGGAATTAGGTTTTTTGCTCCTGTTCTGATCGTTCGGGGATACGTAGGTATATATAGGAGGAAGGAGTACGTCGGTGGAGCTCCGAGGGGCCCATGAGGTAGGGGGGCGCGCCCACGGGGGGCGCCCTCCACCCTCGTGACCTCCTCGTGCACTGCTTGGAGTAGGGTCCAAGTCTCCTGGGTCACGTCGGTTGGAAAATCACGATCCCGAAGGTTTCATTTCGTTTGGACTCTGTTTGATATTCTGTTTCTTCGAAATACTGAAAAAGGCAAAAAAACAGCAATGCTGGGCTGGGCCTCCGGTTAATAGGTTAGTCCCAAAAGTAATATAAAAGTGGAAAATAAAGCCCAATATAGTCCAAAACAGTAGATAAAGTAGCATGGAGCAATCAAAAATTATAGATACCTTGGAGACGTATCAGGCATCCCCAAGCTTAATTCCTGCTCATCCTCGAGTAGGTAAATGATAAAAAAGATTTTTTGATGCGGAGTGATACTTTGGCATAATTTCAATGTAAATCTTCTTAATTGTGATATGAATATTCAGATCCGAAAGATTCAAGACAAAAGTTCATATTGACACAAAAATAATAATACTTCAAGCATACTAATCAAAGCAATCATGTCTTCTCAAAATAACATGGCAAAAGAAAGTTATCCCTACAAAATCATATAGTATGGCTATGCTCCATCTTCCCCACACAAAATATTTAAATCATGCACAACCCCGATGACATGCCAAGCAATTGTTTCATACTTATGACATTCTCAAAACTTTTTCAATCTTCACACAATACATGAGTGTGAGCCATGGATATAGCACTATAGGTTGAATAAAAGGGTGGTCGTGGAGAAGACAAAAAGAGGGAAGATAGTCTCACATCAACTAGGCGTATCAACGGGCTATGGAGATGCCCATCAATAGATATCAATGTGAGTGAGTAGGGATTGCCATGCAACGGATGCACTAGAGCTATAATTATATGAAAGCTCTACAAAAGAAACTAAGTGGGTGTGCATCAACTTGCTTGCTCACGAAGACCTAATGCATTTTGAGGAAGCCCATCATTGGAATATACAAGCCAGGTTCTATAATGAAACATTCCCACTAGTATATGAAAATGACAAAATGAGAGACTCTCTATCCTGAAAATCTTGGTGCTACTTTGAAGCACAAGTGTGGTAAAAGGATAGTAGCATTGTCCCTTCTCTCTTTTTCTCTCATTTTTTTATTTGGGCCATTCTCTTCTCTTTTTTTATGGCATCTTTTTTTTATTATTATTTTTTTAAAGTCCGGAGTCTCATCCCAACTTATGGAGGAATCATAGTCTCCATCATCCTTTCCTCACTTGGGACAATGCTCTAATAATGATGATCATCACACTTTTATTTTCCTTACAACTCAATAATTACAACTCGATACTTAGAACAAAATATGACTCTATATGAATGCCTCTGGCGGTGTACCGGGATATGCAATGAATCATGAGTGACATGTATGAAAGAATTATGAACGGTGGCTTTGCCACAAATACAATGTCAACTACATGATCATGCTAGCAATATGACAATGATGGAGCGTGTCATAATAAACGGAATGGTGGAAAGTTGCATGGCAATATATCTGGGAATGGCTATGGAAATGCCATGATAGGTAGGTATGGTGGCTGTTTTAAGGAAGGTATATGGTGGGTGTATGATACCGGCGAATAGTGCGCGGTATTAGAGAGGCTAGCAAAAATGGAAGGATGGGAAAAGTGCGTATAATCCATGGACTCAACATTAGTCATAAAGAACTCATATACTTGTTGCAAAAATCTAGAAGTTATCAAAGCAAAGTATTACACGCATGCTCCTAGGGGGATATATTGGTAGGAAAAGACCATCGCTCGTCCCCGACCGCCACTCATAAGGAAGACAATCAATAAATAAATCATGCTCCGAGTTCATCACATAACGGTTCACCATACGTGCATGCTACAGGAATCACAAACTTCAACACAAGTATTCATCAAATTCATAATCAGCCAACTAGCATGACTTTGATATTATCACCTCCATGTCTCAAAACAATTATCAAGCATCAAACTTATCTTAGTATTCAATTCACTCAAAAGAAAGTTTCACATATCTTGAACACCAAGTATATTAACATTAAGCAAATTACCATGCTATTAAAGACTCTCAAAATAATGTAAGTGAAGCATGAGCGATCAAATAGTTTCTTTAAAACAAATCCACCACCATGCTCTAAAAGATCTAAGTGAAGTACTGGAGCAAAAATTATCAAGCTCAAAAGATATAAGTGAAGCACTATGAGCAAAACTATCAAGCTCAAAAGATATAAGTGAAGCACATAGAGTATTCTAAAAAACTCCAATTCATGTATGGCTCTCTCAAAAGATGTGTACAGCAAGGATGATTGTGGTAGACTAACAAGCAAAGACACTAATAATACAAGACGCTCCAAGCAAAACACATATCATGTTGGTGAATAAAAATATAGCTCCAAGTAAATTACCGATGGAAGTGGACGAAAGAGGGGATGCCTTCAGGGGCATCCCCAAGCTTAGACTTTTTGGTGTCCTTGGATTATCTTGTGGGTGCCATGGGCATCCCCAAGCTTAGGCTCTTGCCACTCTTGTTCCATAATCCATCAAAAGAATTCACCCAAAACATGAAAACTTCACAACACAAAACTCAACAGAAATCTCGTGAGCTCCGTTAGAGAAAGAAAACAAAAGACTAATCCAAGGTACTGTAACGAACTCATTCTTTATTTACATTGGTGTTAAAGCTACTTTATTCCAACTTATCTATGGTTTATAAACTAATTTACTAGCCATAGATTCATCAAAATAAGCAAACAACACATGAAAAACAGAATCTCTAAAAAACAGAACAGTCTGTAGCAATCTGTAACTAACGCAAACTTCTGGAACTCTAAAAATTACACCAAAATAGGAAGTGCTGGAAAATTTGTTTATTGATCAGAAGCAAAAAGAATCAACGCAAAATCACGTTCCTGTGATTTATCATAACTAAATTCGTGCGCGCAAAGTTTCTGTTTTTCAGCAGAATCAAATCAACTATCATCATAGGTTATCCTGTAGGTCCTACTTGGCACAAACACTAATTAAAACATAAAAACACATCCAAACATAAGGTAGATGGATTATTTATTCCTAAACAGAAGCAAAAACAAAAACACAAAATAAAATTGGGTTGCCTCCCAACAAGCGCTATCGTTTAACGCCCTTAGCTAGGCATAAAAGCAAGGATAGATCTAGGTATTGCCATCTTTGGTAGGCAATTCTTCAATGAGGCATTTACCTCCTTTAGAATTTTCTTTATTCCTAGTAATTGACAAATTTTTGGGCAAAATATCAAAGAATTCATCTATAGCAAATTGTTCCTTAATAACGGTAAAAAGATTGGGATGAACACTTATAGATTTAAGATCCGCAGTTTCCTTACTAGATGATTCACCCCTATTCTTAGGAACATAAATAAGCTTAGTATTTTTAGTAGAAGAACTTGGAGTGTTTTGAACGGAAGAAAAAGCGGTTCCCAAGTTGGTAATGATACCCTCAAGTTTATCGATTCTTGTGGAATCTAGATTTATTTTTTCATTAACAAAGAGTTCTTTTTTTTAATATTTTTCAAAGTCATTCCTACCTTAGATCCATATTGGGTAATTTGATTGTGGATCTTTTTGTCAAGATTTTCAATTGATTCAATGGTAGCAACTTTATTTTCAATAGCTTCAAGCCTTTGCATAACATGCTCCAAAGTTAACGTAGTTCCATTAATCAAAAGGGGCGGTGAGCCAAATATATCTATTAAAGCATTATAAGAATCAAAAGTATGGCTACCAAAAAAATTCCCTCCGGTAATGGTATCAAGGATATATCTATACCAAGGATTAGCACCTACATAAAAATTGCGAAGAAGAACTGAGGTAGATTGCTTCCTGGTAGATTTATTTTGAGCATTGCAAATTCTATACCAAGCATCTTTTAGATTTTCTCCCTCCCTTTGTTTAAAATTT
Source organism: Triticum timopheevii (assembly GCA_963921465.1). Classification (NCBI taxonomy): domain Eukaryota; kingdom Viridiplantae; phylum Streptophyta; class Magnoliopsida; order Poales; family Poaceae; genus Triticum; species Triticum timopheevii. The sequence goes on along the minus strand of OY997266.1, from coordinate 237,351,357 downwards.
AAGACCTCATTCTCGGGAGAGAACGGAGACAAAATGAAACTAGTCATGATGACAAGAAAACTAACACACGAGCAAACAGAAAAGGCAACGGGAAAAAGAGGAGGAGATTGGGAAAGAGAGGGCGAATAAAACGGCAAGGGTGAAGTGGGGGAGAGGAAGACGAGAGGCAAATGGCAAATAATGTAATGCGAGAGATAGGGATTGCGATGGGTACTTGGTATGGTTGACTTGCTTGCGTGAGCCTCCCCGGCAACGGCGCCAGAAATTCTTCTTGCTACTCCTTGAGCACTGCGTTGGATTTCCCCGAAGAGGAGAGGATGATGTAGTAAAGTAGCATAAGTATTTCCCTCAGTTTTTGAGAACCAAGGTATCAATCCAGTAGGAGACCACACACAAGTCCCTCGTACCTACACAAAACGATAGCAACTCACAACCAACGCTTAGGGGTTGTCAATCCCTTCACGGTCAATTACGAGAGTGAGATCTGATAGAGATAATATTTTTGGTATTTTTGATAGATAGATGCAAAGTAAAAGTAAAGGCAAAGTAAAAACAAAGCAAGTAAATAAAGTGATATAGATTGATATGATGAGAATAGACCCGGGGGCCATAGGTTTCACTAGTGGCTTCTCTCAAGAGCATAAGTATTCTACGGTGGGTGAACAAATTACTGTTGAGCAATTGACAGAATTGAGCATAGTTATGAGTATATCTAGGCAATGATCATGTATATAGGCATCACGTCCAAAACAAGTAGATCGAAACGATTCTGCATCTACTACTATTACTCCACTCATCGACCGCTATCCATCATGCATCTAGAGTATTAAGTAAAAACAGAGTAACGCCGTAAGCAAGATGACATGATGTAGAGGGATAAATTCATGCAATATGATAAAAACCCCATCTTGTTATCCTCGATGGCAACAATGCAATACGTGCCTTGCAACTCTTTCTGTCACCGAGTAAGGACACCGCAAGATTGAACCCAAAGCTAAGCACTTCTCCCATTGCAAGAACTACCAATCTAGTTGGCCAAACCAAAAAGATAATTCGAAGAGACTTGCAAAGATAACTCAATCATACATAAAAGAATTCAGAGAAGAATCAAATATTTTCCATAGATAATACTGGATCATAAACCCACAATTCATCGGTCTCAACAAACACACCGCAAAAAGAAGATTACATCGAATAGATCTCCACGAGAGAGGGGGAGAACATTGTATTGAGATCCAAAAAGAGAGAAGGAGCCATCTAGCTACTAGCTATGGACCCGAAAGTCTGAAGTAAACTACTCACACTTCATCGGAGGGGCTATGGTGATGATGTAGAAGCCCTCCATGGTGGATGCCCCCTCCGGAGGAGCTCGGGAACAGGCCCCAAGATGGGATCTTGTGGATACAAAAGGTTGCGGCGGTGGAATTAGGTTTTTGGCTCCTGTTCTGATCATTCGGGGATACGTAGGTATATATAGGAGGAAGGAGTACGTAGGTGGAGCTCCGAGGGGCCCATGAGGTAGGGGGCGCGCCCAGGGGGTGCCCTCCACCCTCGTGACCTCCTCGGGCACTGCTTGGAGTAGGGTCCAAGTCTCCTGGGTCACGTTCGGTTGGAAAATCACGATCCCGAAGGTTTCATTCCGTTTGGACTCCGTTTGATATTCTGTTTCTTGGAAATACTTAAAAAGGCAAAAAACAGCAATTCTGGGCTGGGCCTCCGGTTAATAGGTTAGTCCCAAAAGTAATATAAAAGTGGAAAATAAAGCCCAATATAGTCCAAAACAGTAGATAAAGTAGCATGGAGCAATCAAAAATTATAGATACGTTGGAAACGTATCAGTGTGTTGGGGACACAAGAGACTCTTTGTTATTTTGTTGCAGGGTTGTTTGAGAGAGACCATCTTCATCCTACGCCTCCCACGGATTGACAAACCTTAGGTCATCCACTTGAGGGAAATTTTCTACTGTCCTACAAACCTCTGCTCTTGGAGGCCCAACAACGTCTACAAGGAGAAGGTTGTGTAGTAGACATCAAGCTCTTTTCTAGCACCGTTGCCAGGGAGGTTAGTGCTTGAAGGTATATCTTTAGGTCTTGCAATCGAATCTTTTAGTTTCTTGTTTTATCACTAGTTTAGTTTATAAAAGAAAACTACAAAAACAATGGAATTGAGTTTGCCTCATACACTTCATCTTTTTAATATCTTTCGTGAGAATGATGGAAAGGAAAATTGTGCTCAACTGCTAGAAGAAGAATGCATTAAAATGTTTGGTACCGGATCTTTGTATGATGAGCATGATTGCAATGTTGTTAGTATGAGTTCCTTGAATATCCATGATGCTAATGATATGCAAAGCCACAAGCTTGGGGAAGCTATGTTTGATGAAGATGATATTTTTCCCCCATGTTTTGATGAGCAAATTTATTATGATGATAGGATGCCTCCTATTTATGATGATTAAATTGATGAAAGTGGGTGTGGAAGAGTGTCAACTTTAGAAATTAGTGATCCCACTATTTTGGAGGATGTTGAATCATATTGTGATAATTATGAAAGTGGATTTGGAGAGGTCATGACTTTATTTAGTGATGATTCCACTATTTCGGAAGAGGTTCCAATTGATTATGAGAATAAAGTTGCTATCTGTGAAGATTATTGTGATGACTTGTATGCTATTAAGAATAATGATAACCATGAAACTTGTCATCATGATTTTAGTTTTCAACTGGATTATGCCTCACATGATAGTTATTTTGTTGAGTTTGCTCCCACTACTATTGATGAGAATAAATTTGCTTATGTGGAGAGTAGTAAAATTTCTATGCAAGTAGATCATGAAAAGAATGCTTTAGGTGCTGGTTATATTGTTGAATTCACTCATGATGCTACTGAAAATTATTATGAGGGAGGAACATATGCATGTAGGAATTGCAATGATATCAAGTTTCCTCTCTATGTGCTTAAAGTTTTAAATTTATGCTTGTTTTGCCTTCCTATGCTAGTTGATTATTGTTCCCATAAATAATTTGATCACAAAAGCCCTATGCATAGGAAGTGGGTTAGGCTTAAATGTGCTAGTCATATGCTTCATGATGCTCCCGTTATGTTTCAATTCTTATCTTTTATGTGAGCATCATTGTCATCATCATGCCTAGCTAGAAAGGCATTAAAGAAAAGCGCTTGTTGGGAGACAACCCAATATTTTCCCTTACTGTTTTTGTGTGTCCACATGATTATGCTACTGTAGTAATCATGTTTTATAGCTTTTGTTTCAATAAAGTGCCAAGTAAGACCTTTAGGATAGCCTACGATGATAGTTGTGTTGATCCTGCTGAAAATCAGAAACTTTTGTGCCGAGTAAATTAGTTTTGATAATTCATAGAAACGTGCTTTTGATCTTATTATTTTTTTCTCTGGATTGATAAACAAATTTCTCAGGTTTTTCCTAATTTTTTAGTATTTTTGGAGTTTCATAAGTATACATTTGATACAGATTACTACAGATTGTTCTGTTTTTGACAGATTCTGTTTTCTATGTGTTGTTTGCTTATTTTGATGAATATCAGCCGGTATGAACCATAGAGAAGTTGGAATACAGTAGATATTACACCAACATTAATTTAGAATGAGTTCATAACAGTACCTAAGTGGTGGTTCATTTTCTTATACTAACGGAGCTTACGAGTTTTCTGTTGAGTTTTGTGTTGGTGAAGTTTTCAAGTTTTGGGTAAAGATTCGATGGACTATGGAATAAGGAGTGGCAAGAGCCTAAGCTTGGGGATGCCCAAGGCACCCCAAGGTAATATTAAAGGACAACCAAGAGCCTAAGCTTGGGGATACCCCGGATGGCATCCCCTCTTTCATCTTCGTCCATCAGTAACTTTACTTGGAGCAATATTTTTATTCACCACATGATATGTGTTGTGCTTGGAGCGTCATTTTATTTTATTTTGTTTTGCTTTCTGTTTGAATAAAATACCAAGATCTGAAATTCTTAAATGTTAGAGAGTCTTCACATAGTTGCACAATTATTTAACTACTCATTGATCTTTACTTATATCTTTTTGGAGCAATTTGTCATTTACTTGTGTGCTAAACTTATATCCTATGAGTAAATAGTTGAATGAGTTGAATATCATAAATCTGAAATTATATATGTTTCATATGCTTATCCCATGGGGAATAATGACTTCACTTATAATAAGTAGGGGTGGTAAATTTATTGGTCATTTGAACAATTCATGAAAGAATATTGAAGGCAGAGAGATTTCACATATAAATATACTATCTTAGACATCTTCTATGATTGTGAGCCCCATTAATTATTTTCGAACCTGAGCAAATTAGTTGAAATTGGACAAGGAAGACAACATAATGAGTTATGCTTGGGTATATTTGTATAGAAGTTATATTGTTATAGATCCTCCTACATGTGGTGCTTGCTATTTAGAATCCTTTGCTAGTCAAAATATCTGTACTAAGTGGGAATACTGCCTTTGCATCCAAATCCCTTGAACCAAGTTTCTTCCATGAGTGTCCACCATAACTACCTATATGTGGTATTTACCTGCCGTTCCAAGTAAATTTGCATGTGCCAAACTCGAAACCTTCAAATGATAATCTGTTGTATGCCCGAATCGCTCATGTAGCGACTAGGGGCTGTCAGTATCTTCCATGCTAGGTGGGTTATTCTCACGATGAGTGGATTCCGCTCATCATTCACGAGAAAAATGGCTGGTAACTGGGATGCCCGTCCCATGATCAAAAGATCAAAATTAAATCAAAATAATTACAAACAAAACTCCCCCAGGATTGTTGTTAGTTGGAGGCACCTGTTGTTTCGAGCAAGCCATGGATTGATGATTGTTGGTGGAGGGGGAGTAAAAACTTTACCATTCTGTTTGGGAACCGCCTATAATGTATCCAGTACGGAAGAAACTGGGAACCCTTGGTTGTTATGTTGACAATGAAAGCATACCTCTCAAAATTATTTATCTCTATTTCAAAACCAAGCTCTGGCACCTGTGCAAATCCCTTCTTCCCTCTGCGAAGGGCCTATCTTTTACTTTTATGCAAGAGTCAGTAGTATTCCTTCTCATTTCCAACCTACTCTTTAGTTGGCAAGCATCATGTGATGGGGAAATATCTAAGCATATATGGCCATTCAAATATATTTGATCACGAATTATTATTGTTGGCAATTATCTATATGATAAATAAGTTCGGCGGCGAAACATTAGGCCCCTATCTTTCTCTGTGTTCGATCGATGCTATTTGTTCTAACAATATGCTTTGAGTGGTAGCAATCATGGAAGACTATATGATAGTTGAGTATGTGGAGTTTGATAAATCAAAGCTCTGACATAGACCCTTTTTGAAAATAAGATGAATTGCATTTGTTTGATGACTGAGAACATAGTTTGTCAGTATTAAAGAAAGTTTGTGGTCTATGCTTTAGCATATGAATAGCTTGTTACTTGATCATGAAAAGTTTTATGAGATGAGCTACTGTTATGACATATAATGATGCTAGAAAAGGTGATTGAAATTATCATTGATCAAACTTATGCACATGCTAGCATTCACACTTCATAAATTATTTCTTTTATCATTTACCTACTCGAGGACAAGCAGGAATTAAGCTTGGGGATGCTGATACGTCTCCAACGTATCTACAATTTATGAAGCATTAATGCTATTATATTATCTACTTTGGATTTTTATTGGCTTTACTAACCACTTTTATATTATTTTTGGGACTAACCTGTTAACCGGAGGCCCAGCCCAGATTGCTGTTTTCTTGCCTATTTCAGTGTTTCGAAGAAAAGGAATATCAAACGGAGTCCAAACGGAATGAAACCTTCGGGAGAGTTATTTTTGGAACGGAAGCAATCCAGGAGACTTGGAGTGTACGTAAGGGAGGCAACGAGGAAGCCACGAGGCAGGGAGGCGTGCCCTACCCACCTGGGCACGCCCCCCACCCTCATGGGCCCCTCGTGGCTCCCCTGACCAAATTCTTTCGCCTATATATGTCCATATACCCTAAAAACATCGGGGAGCACAATAGATCAGGAGTTCCGCCACCGCAAGCCTCTGTAGCCACCAAAAACCAATCGGGACCCTGTTCTAGCACCATGTCGGAGGGGGGATCCCTCACCGGTGGCCATCTTCATCATCCCGGCGCTGTCCATGACGAGGAGGGAGTAGTTCACCCTCGGGGCTGAGGGTATGTACTAGTAGCTATGTGTTGGATCTCTCTCTCTCTCTCTCTCTCTCTCTCTCTCTCTCTCTCTCTCGTGTTCTTGATTTGGCACGATCTTGATGCATCGCGAGCTTTGCTATTATAGTTGGATCTTATGATGTTTCTCCCCCTCTACTCTCTTGTGATGGATTGAGTTTTCCCTTTGAAGTTATCTTGTCGGATTGAGTCTTTAAGGATTTGAGAACACTTGATGTATGTCTTGCCGTGCTTATCTGTGGTGACAATGGGATATTCACGTGATCTACTTGATGTATGTTTTGGTGATCAACTTGCGGGTTCAATGAACTTATGCACAGGGGTTGGCACATGTTTTCGTCTTGACTCTCTGGTAGAAACTTTGGGGAACTCTTTGAAGTTCTTTGTGTTGGTTGAATAGATGAATCTGAGATTGTGTGATGCATATCGTATAATCAAACCCACAGATAGTTGTGGTGACATTGGAGTATCTAGGTGACATTAGGGTTTTGGTTGATTTGTGTCTTAAGGTGTTATTCTAGTACAAACTCTATGATAGATCGAACGGAAAGAATAGCTTCGTGTTATTTTACTACGGACTCTTGAATAGATCGATCAGAAAGGATAACTTTGAGGTGGTTTCATATCCTACAATAATCTATTCGTTTGTTCTCCGCTATTAGTGACTTTGGAGTGACTCTTTGTTGCATGTTGAGGGATTGTTATATGATCTAATTATGTTATTACTGTTGAGAGAACTTTCAGTAGTGAAATTATGAACCTTAGGCCTTGTTTCCTAGAATTGCAATACCGTTTACGCTCACTTTTATCATTAGTTACTTTTCTGTTTTTGTGTTTTTAGATTACAAAAACCTATATCTATCATCCATATTGCACTTGTATCACCATCTCTTTGCCGAACTAGTGCACCTATTGAATTTGCCATTGTATTGGGTGTGTTGGGGACACAAGAGACTCTTTGTTATTTGGTTGCAGGGTTGTTTGAGAGAGACCATCTTTATTCTACGCCTCCCACGGATTGATAAACCTTAGGTCATCCACTTGAGGGAAATTTGCTACTGTCCTACAAACCTCTGCACTTGGAGGCCCAACAACGTCTACAAGGAGAAGGTTGCGTAGTAGACATCATCCCACCACATCTATGATGATATGTGCTTTTGTCACAATTATCTTCGTAGAAGTGCCATAAGCATGACAGAAGTGTGTTTCGTTCAGCCCAAAATGTCAAGGATGTGTCTTTTTGTTGTAGTGAGACCCGGAGCCGATATTCCTGCATAGCATGATGTCATTTGAGAGGATGAATGGTGTCATCAATGTATTCGTTCGTAAGATGTCCCGTCCCGATGGAAGCATCATCCAACTCTATCTGACACAAGGGTGCATCTCTTTCTGCGAGAATTATCTATATGGCGGAGACCGGCCTGTTGTTGGTTTGCCCGTTAAGAAGCACCTAGGGAGGCGCAAAGGAGAAGATTACTCCAACGGCTGCAGGGAACTGCATGTGGGTTACTCAAATTGATGCAACAACTTCTGCATAGAAAATTTAGTAGTGCTACATCACCTAGATGTGGTAGATCCTTTCATTACACTGCACAAACAAACCATCGTAAGAAGTATCATGACTGGGGGCTATGTAGGACGAATGCTAAAGTTATTATAGAGCACAACTCCACTTTCCTGCATTGGTTCAAATAGCATATTCTTGCTAATCCCCCGGAAGAGGGATCTGTGGATGGATTGCTCATATACACCTTAGCACATGGCCTCGCGTCCAACCTCGCGACCTATTTGGCATACGATATCAATGGATACACGTTCTACACGGAGTCCAAAGATATAAAATGCGATTTCAGAACTCAGGGGTGACGATGGAATGCATTCCCGACGAAAATGCTGCAACTGAAAGATTCTACGGAAGCGCCGAGGAGATCTGGGAGCTTGACTACTCTAGACTGCACAGTGCAATGATGTTCCGCGTTAGATGGTCTAAGAATGTCGAAAGAGAAAACCGGTATTTGACAACCATGTCTATACCTGATGCTAAGAGCGCTGCTACTGTGAATGCCATCACAAAAAAGCCATGGGTACACACTAAGCACGTGACACAATGCTTCTTCATAACTGACCCGAACAATCCCAGTTGTTTTGTCATGAGGAGAGGTAAAAGGAACATCTATTGGAATCGGGACTCCGCGGATGCAAGCCCCAAGCTTATTGCCTAATGGCTTGGCATCGTCAAGTTCAAGCGAGTGGGAAGAAGAAATGGACACAGTTGTTTACCCAGGTTCGGTCCACCTTGCCGTGTAAAACCCTACTCCTGCTTTGTGGTGGATTGCCTCGCTTGGAGGATGAGTAAGAACTAGTACAAGTGAGAGGCAAGAGCTCAATGTCCAGAGGGCTCGGTAGAATCCGGTCCGCTTCTACGGTGGAGACTATATTTGTAGTGGCCTTGGTCCTCTTCCCTCATAGCTTAGACGGGAAGGGATTCCACAACGACCAATTTTAAAGGGGACAAGAGTACATCTTATCATGATGAAAGGTGGTCTTCGCCTACAAAGCTTCTGGTCATGACATAGTGGTGGGCTCGGCGATGACATCCATCCTGCCGAGCTCGTGGTCTTGGTCTTGTTGCACTGGAATGGAAACCTTTAGGGGATTTCTTGGGAACCCGTTTACGTCCTTGCCTCCTTAGCACAAAAGAGGAAACTATCATCCCCCGCACCCGCTAGCGCCCGCCTGGCCTTGGTTGTCATGGCTCACGCCATCACGTGCCTCGTGAGTTGGGGTGCTTGCGTAGAGATCTCCGCTCCTCAGGAGGCGGCTTCGGGAAGCTGATGCGGCTCGAACTACATTGGTATTTCCCTCAGTGATGAGATTAAGGTTATCGAACCAATAAGAGAACCAAGCAACACTATGTAAATGGTACCTACACACAAAGACCAAATACTTGCAACCCGACGCGTAAGAGGGGTTGTCAATCCCTCCCGGGTAAAAGATAGATTTGTTTTGTAGTAGATTGGATAAATAGATCTCGCAATAAAGCAAAATAAAGAAAAGTGCAGCAAGGTATTTTTGGGTTTTTGTAATAATAGGTCTGAAAATAAAAGCGAATAAAAATAGATCTTGAAGGCAAATATGATAAAGAATAGATCCAGGGGCCGTAGATTTCACTAGTGGCTTCTCTCGAGAAAAATAGCATACGGTGGGTAAACAAATTACTATTGGGAAATTGATATAACTTCAAATGCTGATGATATCCAGGGAATGATCATTATATAGGCATCACATCCAAAATTAGTAGACCGACTCCTGCCTGCATCTACTACTGTTACTCCACACATCGACCGCTATATAGCATGAATCTAGTGTATTAAGTTTATGGAGAAACGGAGTAATGCAATAAGAATGATGACATGATGTAGACAGGATCTATTCATGTAGGAATCGGCCCCATCTTGTTATCCTTAATAGCAAAGATAAATACTTGTCATGTCCCCTTCTGTCACTGGGATTGAACACCGTAAGATCGAACCCATCACAAAGCACCTCTTCCCATGGCAAGAAAAATCGATCTAGTTTGCCTAACTAAACCAAAGATTCGAAGAAGAAATACGAGGCTATAAGTAAGCGTGCATATAAGAGATAAAAACTCAAATAACTTTCATGGACAAAATAGGTCTGATCATAAACTCAAAGTTCATCGGATCCCAACAAACACACCGCAAAAATAGTTGCATCAAATAGATCTCCAAGATACCATTGTATTGAGAATCAGAAGAGAGAGAGGAAGCCATCTAGCTACTAACTATGGACCCAAAGGTCTACAATGAACTACTCACGTATCATCGGAGAGGCACCAATGAGGATGAGGAACCCCTCGGTGATAGTGTCTAGATTGGATCTAGTGTTTCTCAGACTAGCGGCGGTTGGAATTGTGTTTCGTCGACTCCCCTAGGGTTTTCGTATTTTCGGGGTATTTATAGAGCAAAGAGGCGGTGTGGGAGGGGGCCGAGGTGGGCACAACCCACCAGGGCGCGCCTGGGCCCCCAAGCGCGCCCAGGTGGGTTGTGCCCCTTGGAGCCCCCCTCTGGTACTTCTTTGGCCAACCAGGTGTCTTCTAGTCTAGAAAAAATCTCCAAAAAGTTTTGCTGCGTTTGGAGTCTGTTTGGTATTGATTCTATGCGAAGTAAAAAACAAGCAAAAACAACAACTAGCATTGGGTACTATGTCAATAGGTTAGTCCCAATAAATGATATAAAGTTGCTATAAAATGATTGTAAAACATCCAAGATTGATATAACAAGATGGAACAATAAAAAATTATAGATGCGTATGAGACGTATCAGCATCCCCAAGCTTAATTCCTGCTCGTCCTCGAGTAGGTAAATGATAAAAGCATAATTTTTGATGGGGAATGCTTCCTATCATGTTCATCACATATTCTTTTCTTTTGTAGCATGGACATGTGGACTTTTATATGATTCAAAGCAATAGTCTAGTTTTGACATGAAGATTTCAATACTCAAGCATATCAACAAGGAACCATGTCTTTCAAATTATCAACACTAAAGCAAGTTATCCCTAGCCCATTATGCCCAATCATTGATCCATTCATGAAACACACTCGCATATTAGCTACACCTAATGCTCAAGTACAATCATAGTGCCCCTTAGTTGGCGCTTTATAAGAGAATACGGAGACTCAAATAAAAATAAAAATTGCATAAAGTAAAAAAGAAAGGCCCTTCGCAGAGGGAAGTATGGATTTGTAGAGGTGCCAGAGCTCAAAGCGAGAAAGATAGAGATAAAACATATTGGGTGGCATGCTTTTCCTATCGATAGAAACAATCGAGTAGTTCCCAATACTTTCCATGCTAGATATATCATAGGCGGTTCCCAAACAAAAAATAAAGTTTTTCCATTTTCCACCATATTTCACATTCCACGGCTAACCGTATCCACGGGTGCCATCCAAACTAACACTTTCCAAGGAATTTGTTATTTGACAACATAAAGTAAATTCATTTTTCATTTCAGGACTGGGCATCCCTAATACCTTTGCCGTACTCTCGTGTAATGACAAGTGAATAAACACTCATCTTGAGAATAATCCATCTAGCATGGAAAAATATCAGCCACCCCCTACCTTTTCATGAGTGGTACAAGCACACAAAAAGAAATTTATTTTGAAGATTAGAGATGGCACACACAATTTGCTTAGAACAGCACGAAAATACCGCATATAGGTTGGTATAGTGGACTCATATGGCAAAACTTGGTTTAAGGATTTTGGATTTACAAGTAGTAATCATACTTAGTATAAGTGAAGGCTAGCAAAAGATTGAGAAGCATCCAACCAAGAAATGAAAAATCACATAAGCGAGCATTAAGCATAACTAACACTGAATAGTGCACCACAAGTAGGATGTAATTTCATTGCATAACTATTGACTTTCGTGCTTGCATAGGGAATCACAAACCTTAACATCAATATTCTTACTAAACAACAATTACTCATCAACATGACTCACATATCACTATCATCATATCTCAAAACTATTACAAACAATCAAGTTTATTTGGTCCAACGATCTTCATGAAAGTTTTTATTATATCCCTCTTGAATATCTATCACTTTGGGACTAATTTTGTATGTTGCTTTTGATAGCTCAAACAAATCTAAGTGAAGAACATGTGCATAAATTTTTTTCTTCTCTCAAAATAATATAAGTGAAGCATGAGAGAATTTCTTCAAAAGTTTACTGACTCTCAAATAAATCTAAGTGAAGCATGAGAGAATTTCTTCAAAAATAATAAAGCACACCATGCTAAAAAAGATATAAGTGAAGCACTAGAGCAATTCCATAGCTCAAAAAATTTATGTGAAGCACATAGAGGAATTCTAACAAATCATAGCATAATTTTGGCTCTCTCAAATAGGTGTGTTCAGCAAGGATACTTGACTTAAACTAAAAAGCAAAACAATCGAAGACATATATAATACAAGACGCTTCAAGAAAAACTCATGATATGTGACGAATAAAAATATAGTTCTGAGTAAAATAGCAATGGTCGTTAGAAGAAAGAGGGGATGCCACTCGGGGCATCCCCAAGCTTAGTTGCTTGTTTCTCTTTGGATAATAACTTGGGGTGCCATGGGCATCCCCAATCTTAGGCTCTTCTTACTCCTTATTCCTTCATCCATCGTGATCTCACCCAAACTTCAAAAGTTCAATCACACAAAACTCAACAAAACCTTCATGAGATCCATTAGTATAAGAAAGCAAATTACTACTCTAGGTATTGTTGCAAACCCATTCATTTTATTTTTGCATCATATCTAATGTATTCCAACTTTACCATGGCTTATACCCTCCAATACAAACCATAGATTCATCAAAATAAGCACACAACGCAAAGAAAGCAGAATCTGTCAAAAACAGAACAGTCTGTATCAATCTGAAAACTTCGAATACTTCTATAACTCCAAAAATTCTGAAAAATTTGGACAACATAGGAAATTTTTATATAAATCTTGTTTACGAAAACCAGGATTGAATCTCAGTTCTCTGAAATTGAAAATTATTTTACTGGGCGCAAAAGTTTCTGTTTTTAACAAGATCAAAGCAACTATCACCCAACATGATCCCAAAGGCTTTGCTTGGCGCAAAAACCAACTAAAACATAAAAAACAGTCATAACAGTAGCATAATTGTGCAAACACTCAGGAACAGAAAGAAAAAGGCAAAAAATAAATTATATTCATTGGGTTGCCTCCCAACAAGCTCTATCATTATGTTGTTATCTTTAGTTTTCAACTCCTCAATAAAACACTTAGAATTCTTCAAAGATTCAACATACAAATTTTCAATAACAATGTTCCTAGGAACTAACTTGAAGAATTCATTCTTCCAAATAGGGTCTTTTCTCACTTCAACAAAATCTGGATGAATACTAATCATCTTAAGATATTATTTTTTACTATTAGAAGGTGTACCCTTGTTTTTAGTGACTTGAATAATATTGCCAATTTTGGCTGCAGGTTTTAAATAGTTTGCAGAAGAAAAATCCATGCTTAGATTACTAAAAATTTCTTCCAATTTATCAATTCTAGCGGGGCTCTCCTCTATTCTCTCGTGGAGTGCGGGTTCTTTTTATTTTAGTACTTTAAAAGCATCTCCCGCTTTTGACCCAATTCTATTAACAAGATTATGCATCCTTTTATCCAAATTTGCAATGTTTGCTTCAGTGAGCATTTTCTTTTCAATAGCATCTTGCCCTTCCATAATATGCTTGATAGTTAAAGTTGTTTCATCAATCATAAGAGGTGGTGAACCCACTAAATTTCCCATAGCATTAAAAGCATCTAGAGAAGGACGCATCAAGAAATTCCCACCGGTAATTGTATCAAGGACGAAGCTATACCAAGAAGTGATGCCCACATAAAAACATCAAAGAAGAACAACGGTAGATTGCTTACAAATAGATTTATTATGATCATTGAAAATTCTATACCAAGCATCTTTTAAATTATCCCCACCACTTTGTTTAAAGTTAAGAACCTCATTCTAGGGTGTGCACACAATAGAGGAAGAACTATCCATAACGACAAAAAAGTGGCAAACAAAATTCCACACAAAAACTGATCTGATGAGAAAACGGCGAAAGAAAAAGTGGGCAAATAAAATGGCAAATTTTCGTGAAGTGGGGCAGATGAAAAGGAGAGGCAAATGGCAAATAATGTAAATTGCAAGGATATGAGATTTGTGATGAGGAACCTGAAAGATGTTGATGATGTATCCCCAGCAACGGCGCCAGAAATTGGCGATTTGTATGGATACTATCTTGACTTGATCCTCCTCGGCAACGACGCCAGAAATTCGATTTGATGCGGCTTGAACTATGTTGGTATTTCCCCAAAGAGAAAGGGATGATGCAGCACATCTACGGTAGGTATTTCCCTCAGTGATGATACCAAGGTTATCGAACCAGTAGGAGAACCAAGCAACACTATGTAAATGGTACCTCCACACAAATAACAAATACTTGCAACCCGACGCATAAGAGGAGTTGTCAATCCCCTGCGGGTAAAAGATAATTTTTTTTAGTAGATTGGATAAATAGATCTCGCAATAAAGAAAAATAAAATAAATAAAGGAAAAGTGCAGCAAGGTATTTTTGGGTTTTTGGAATAATAGATCTGAAAATAAAAGCAAATAAAAATAATTCTCGAAGGCAACTATGATAAAGAATAGACCCGGGGGCCGTTTATTTCACTAGTGGCTTCTCTCGAGAAAAATAGCATACGCTGGGTAAAAAATTTACTGTTGGGCAATTGATAGAACTTCAAATAATTATGGCGATATCCAAGCAATGATCATTATATAGGCATCACATCCAAAATTAGTAGTCTGACTCCTGCCTCCATCTACTACTATTACTCCACACATTGACAACTATCCAGCATGTATCTAGTGTATTAAGTTCGTGGAGAAACAGAGTGACGCAATAAGAACGATGACATGATGTAGACAAGATCTAATCATGTAGGAATAGACCCCATCTTGTTATCCTTAATAGCAACAATACATACGTGTCATGCCCCGTTCTGTCACTGGGATTGAGCACCGTAAGATCGAACCCATCACAAAGCACCTCTTCCCATGGCAAGAAAAATCGATCTAGTTGGCCTAACTAAACCAAAGATTAGAAGAAGAAATATGAGGCTATTAGTAATCATGCATATAAGAGATCAAAAATCAAATAACTTCCATGGATAAAATAGATCTAATCATAAACTCAAAGTTCATCGGATCCCAACAAACACACCGCACAACGAGTTACATAAAATAGATCTACAAGAGACCATTGTACTGAGAATCAAAAGGGAGAGGGGAAGCTATCTAGCTACTAACTACGACCCCGAAGGTTTAGAATGAACTACTCACGCATCATCAGAGAGGCACCAATGAGGATGATGAACCCCTCCATGATGGTGTCTAGATTGGATCTGGTGTTTCTCGAACTTGCGGCGGCTGGAATTGTGTTTTGTTGACTCCCCTAGGGTTTTTGGATTTTCGGGGTATTTATAGAGCAAGGAGGCGGTGCGGGAGGTGGCCGAGTTGGGCACAACTCACCAGGGAGCGTCTGGGCCCCCAAGCGCGCCCAGAGGGGTTGTGCTCCCCTCGGAGCCCCCATCTAATACTTCTTTGGCCCAGCAGGTGTCTTATGGTCCAGACAAAATCTCAAAAAAGTTTCGCTCCGTTTGGAATCCATTTGGTATTGATTTTCTGCAAAGTAAAAAATAAGCAAAACACAACAACTAACACTGGGCACTATGTCAATTGGTTACATTGGTCCAACGAGGTGCTATACAAACGGTTTTTAACCCCTTTCCACGATGGTGTTCTGAACCGTCACCTAATGAGTGACTGCGATAGGGGGGGTCCTTACCACACGACCCATAAACCGTCGGGGATATGCCCTCTTGGCACTCACGCTCGGCAAAATGAGGTCGTGTGCAACCGACGAGCGATCAAATACGATTATACGTAGAGTAGTGCTAAAAATACAATTATACATGAGAAATCATTTCCAGTCGTAAGTACATCCCACACAGTCAATCACCACTAAATGTTTCCGTTCATATATATATCCCACACAGTCGCTCCAAGGAAAACATTTCCGTTCACACGTACATCACACACAATTTTCCCTGTTAAATCATTTGTGATGGCGTTGCCATTGCACATGATATTAACAATTTTATCTTTTGCGTTATTGAATGCATCACATAGGGTGCATAGAAGAAACTGTGTGGCAAAGGCTATCCATCATACACAGTTTTTATGTGGTAAACGTTTGCCCAAGGTGGCCTAACACAGGCAATTTTCAAGAGGATGTCGTGTGTGATTGTTTGTTTATCCAACACGGTTTATTCCTAGAAACTGTGTGCGTTGCCTGAGGTCATTGCCCATGGTATTTTCTTAATAACCGTTTGCAATAGAAAAACCCAATTAGCAGGCTAATTGCCCTATTATTAATAATCCATTTATTAATGTAATTGACATTCATATTAAGCACATAATATATTTCCTTTCCATATTAAGGAAGCAGTATTTCATAATTGAAATACATCAGAGTACAACATGATATGGCCTCAGCACTCAGCTACCCCATTACACAACTGCACCATCACCAAGTTTCACATGCAGCATCTAGAACCTTTCAAAATTAGAATCATATACGGTTCATGTCTACTTAGCAAATTTATTCTTGTAGACTCGTGTTGGGCCTCCAAGCGTAGAGTTTTGTAGGACAGTAGCAATTTTCCCTCAAGTGGATGACCTAAGGTTTATCAATCCGTGGGAGGCATAGGATGAAGATTGTCTCTCCAAGCAACCCTGCAATCAAATACAAGAAATCTCTTGTGTCCCCAACACACACAATACAATGGAAAATTGTATAGGTGCACTAGTTTGGCGAAGAGATGGTGATAAAGTGTAGTATGGATAGTAGATATGAGTTTTTGTAGTGCAAACAATAAAAAACAGCAAGGTAGTAAATAGTAAAACGGAGCACAAATGGTATGCAATGATGGAAAATGAAGCCTAGGGTGCATACTTTCACCAGTGCAATCTCTCAACAATGCTAACTTAGTTGGATCATATGATTATCCCTCAAAGTGCAATAAAGAATCACTCCCGAGTTCCTATTAGCAGAGAACAAAGATAGAAATTTTTTGTAGGGTACAAAACCACCTCAAAGCTATTCTTTCTGATCAATCTATCCTAGAGTTCATACTAAAATAACACAAACCTATTCTTTCCGATCAATCTAACCCAGAGTTTGTACTAAAATAAAACCATATGACACATATCAACGAACTCTAATGTCACGTAGATACTCCAATGTCACCACCAGTATCCGTGAGTTAATTCTATGATATGCATCAAACAACTTCATAATCATAATATTCAATCCACACAAAGAGCTACAAGGAGACCCCAAAGTTTCTCTGGAGAAAAGGTAATAAAAACATGCATCAACCCCTATGCATAGATTACCCCAATGTCACCTCGGGAATCCGCATGTTGAGTGCCATAACATACATCAAGTGAATCAGTATGATACCCCATTGTTACCTCAAGTATTCAAACCGCAAAACATACATCATATGTTCTCAGATCTGAACATTCAATCCGACAAGACAAAATTTCAAAGGGTAAAGATTCAATTCATCGCAACAAGAATAGAGAGGGGAGAAACATCATATGGTCCATCTATGTTAACAAAGCACATGATACATTAAGATCGTGACATCTCAAGATCATGAGAGAGAGAGAGAGAGAGATTAAACACATAGCTACTGGTAGAAACCCTCAGCCCCGAGGGTGGACTACTCCCTCCTCCTCGTGGTGGTCACCGGGATGATGAATATGGCCACCGGTGATGATCTCCCCCTCCAGCAGGGTGCCGGAACGGTCTCCCGATTGGTTTTCGGTGGCTACAGAGTCTTGCGGTGGCGAAACATCCGATCTAGGTTCTCTGTGAGGGTTTTTGGAATATTTGACGATTTATAGGGCGAAGAGGGGTTGTGGGAGGCCACCAAGGTGAGCACAACCCACCGGGTTGCCCTGGGGGCCCAAGCACACCCTGGTGGTTTGTGCCCCCTCGGGGCACCCCCCAGATGCTTCTCTGGCCCATTGGATGTCTTCTGGTCCATAAAAAATCCACAAAAAGTTTCGCGGTGTTTGGACTCCGTTTGATATTGACTTCCTACAATGTAAAAAACAAGCAAAAAACAGCAACTAGCACTGGTTCAATAGGTTAGTCCCATTAAATGATATAAAGTTGCTATAAAATGATTGTAGAACATCCAAGAATGATAATATAACAACATAAATACTTCATAAGTTATAACTATGTTGCAGACGTATTAGCATCCCCAAGCTTAATTCCTACTCGTCCTCGAGTAGGTAAATGATAAATGAAATAATTTATGATGTTTGAATGCTAGCAAAGTGCATAAGTTTGATCAATAATAATTTCAATCACTTTCCCTAGCATCATAATAGCAACCCTTTCTCATAAAACTCATTATGACAGTAGCAACCAATTCACATGTTAAGGTTCAAACAATGAGTTCTCTTGAAACTCAACAACCTATATTCTTAGTCACCAAATAATTGCATTTCAACTTATTCAACATAGTTTAAGTAATAGCTCCACATACTCAACCATCATATAGTCTTCTATGATTGCTCACACTCACCGCATACACATGACCAAAAGGTTTCAACTAGGGGCTTATAATTTTGCCTCCCAACGTATTCACCTCATGGGTGATGTCAACAATAATAACTCATGCTACCCATATCCAACTGGATATATGTGCCTAGATCTTTCCTCACCAAATGATGCTTGCCAAAAGAGAAAAATAAAAAGGAATAGAAAGAAAAACATTGACTCTTGCATGAAAGTAAATACATAAAAGTAAAAGGTAGGCCCTTCGCAAAGGGAAGCTGTAACACCCTGGATGTAACTTCCCATAATTGTAACTCCAACTCTTGCCATTTCCGGCTATGTGATATATTATTTCCTTCGTGGTTGGGTTTTTGTCTTTCGTTTTGCATTTTGCTCATGTAATGCATTTCATCTCATGGCATCATGTGCATTTCATCGACATTGTTTTCATAAAGCTTGCATCCGTTCGTAGTTGTCGCTCCTCGCTTCTCTCCATTGCCTTCGTTGACCGATCCGAGACCAACCGGGTTTTCGGTTCCCTCTTGTCAAACCACCTAACCTCTTTGCGCAGCGCATCGACCCCTCCTGCGTGTCTGAAAGCTGTCCGAACCCGACCAGGGAAGTCGTGATTGGTG
Source organism: Triticum timopheevii (assembly GCA_963921465.1). NCBI lineage: Eukaryota > Viridiplantae > Streptophyta > Magnoliopsida > Poales > Poaceae > Triticum > Triticum timopheevii. Next base: position 237,332,240 of record OY997266.1, on the reverse strand, counting down.
GGTCCGGATCAACCCCCGGATAACCTCCTGCATCTTTCTTTTCTTCATTTGAATTCCAGTTGATCCGTAACCATCCGATCCCGATCGGATGATCCAAAGCTCCCCCTTTCCCTGTATATAGACCACCACATACCAATTCTAGGCAAACCCTACTATGCAACTTTATTCTTGTAGACTCGTGTTGGGCCTCCAAGCACAGAGTTTTGTAGGACAGTAGCAATTTTCCATCAAGTGGATGACCTAAGGTGTATCAATCCGTGGGAGGTGTAGGATGAAGATAGCCTCTCTCAAGCAACCCTTCAATCAAATACAAGAAATCTCTTATGTCTCCAACACACCCAATACAATGGCAAATTGTATAGGTGCACTAGTTCAGCGAAGAGATGGTGATAAAAGTGTAGTATGGATAGTAGATATGAGTTTTTGTAGTGCGAACAATAAAAAACAGCAAGGTAGTAAATAGTAAAACTTAGAACAAACGGTATTGCAATGATGAAAAATGAGGCCTGGGGTGCATACTTTCACTACTGCAATCTCTCAACAATGCTAACATAATTGGATGATATGATTATCCCTCAAAGTGCAATAAAGAAACACTTCCCAGTTCCTATTAGCGGAGAACAAAAGATAGAAATTGTTTGTAGGGTACAAAACCACCTCAAAGCTATTCTTTCCGATCAATCTATCCTAGAGTTTGTACTAAAATAACACAAAGCTATTCTTTCCGACCAATCTAACCAAGAGTTCATACTAAAATAACAGCATATGAAACACTTCAATCAACTCTAATGTCACCTAGATACTCCAATGTCACCACAAGTATCTGTGGGTTAATTCTATGATATGCATCAAACAACTTCATGATCATAATATTCAATCCACACAAAGAGCTACAAGGAGATCCCAAAGTTTCTATCTAAGAAAAGATAATAAAAACATGCATCGACCCCTATGCATAGATTACCCCAATGTCACCTCGGGAATCCGCAAGTTGAGTGCCATAACATACATCAAGTGAATCAATATGATACCCCATTGTCACCTCAAGTATGAATACCGCAAGACATACATCATGTGTTCTCAGATCTGAACATTCAATCCGACAAGACAAAACTTCAAGGGGTAAAGATTCAATTCATCACAACAAGAGTGGAGAGGGGAGAAACATCATATGATCCATCTATGTTAACAAAGCCCATGATACATCAAGATCGTGACATCTCAAGATCACGAGAGAGAGAGAGATAGAGAGATTAAAAACATAGCTACTGGTACAAACCCTCAGCCCCGAGGGTGGACTACTCCCTCCTCATTGTTGTGACCGAGGCTTGGATGATCTCCGGTGATGATCTCCTCCTCCAGCGAGAGGCTTGCGGTGGCAGAACTTTCGATCTAGGTTCTCCGTGAGGGTTTTTGGAATATTTAACGATTTATAGGGCAAAGAGGAGGTGCGGGAGGCCACCGAGGTGGGCACAACTCACGGAGGCATGCCTGGGGGCCCAGGAGAGCCCTCATGGGCTATGCCCCCCTCGCGGCACCCCCAGGTGCTGCTCTTGCCTACTGGATGTCTTCTGGTCCAAAAAAATCCACAAAAAGTTTCATGGTGTTTGGACACCGTTTGATATTGATTTCCCATAATGTATAAAACAAGCAAAAATAGCAACTAGCACTGGGCACTGGGTCAATAGATTAGTCCCAAAAAAATGATATAAAGTTGCTATAAAATGATTGTAAAACATCCCAGAATGATAATATAACAGCATGAATACTTCGTAAATTATAGATACATTGGAGACGTATCAACGGTACATATATAGATGCATCTCATCTGGAAAACTGCTAAAGCGGAAGGCTAATATTGAGCATTCATTCATGTTGAAGGTCTTTGCAACTTTAGGCCAATGCATGTGGATGATTAACCGTCCATCCTTCGTCCTCTTGACGAACACTTCTATATTGAACCATGGGTGTTGGATGAAAACCTTCCTCGCCTCCTGACCATAGAGGTGGTTTGAGAGGTAATCATTAGTGAACTTCTTTGGAAAGGCCTAAAAACAAGGATGTGCATAAATATCTTCTCTATATTGGAAATGGGGCAAAGGAATTAAAAAGGCAAGGTATAATAGTTAGTACCATCTTGTAGTGAAGTGATGTCTTCTTCTTTGTGCAGACATAGATCTTGTTGTTTTTGTTGCTAATTTATTTATTCTAACAATCTTTCTGAGTTTCTTGACTTGATTGATATTCATGGACAACTGATTTCCCCATATGCAAAAAGGGTCGAACAGTGGGTCAAAACCTCTGAAAGCAGGACCTACATGTGCAAGATGAAATTGTTAAAAACCTAAATATTAGAATGGTTCCTGTAATTGCACAATAATGTGCTATTAGACAACAAACCATGCTCGTGCTAACCTCGATTGGTAACATAAGTGCTTCCCATTGTTTCCCTGCAACACAAATAAGGTGTTAGTCATCAGGTTAAGTGAGGGTTCACATGCTATCAGTAAAATATGTTGATGAAAAATAAGCACATTACAGATTCATCAGATTAATTCAAGCCACATGGAAAACCCATTTATCCAAACCAAGAATGATTAAGAACTAGGAAATATAGCACTTATATATGTTTCTCATGTATTAAGTGCAGCCAAATTTGATTTATTCCTCACATGCACAACAATACAAAATTCTACCAACGACAATTGGACATCGCATTGCAGAATTGAACCAAGCAGTTAACTAAACAGCACAACCAATGAACCAAACATTAACTGAGAACCGTATTGCACAATATAACATACTCCTAATAGAAGATCAGACAGTTAACCAAACCAAGCATGCTTAACAACTTGGAAATATAGCAATTGTATTTGTTTCTCATGTATTTAGTACAGCCAAATTCAATTTATTCCTCACATGGTATACAATAAAATAATGCACCCACAACATTTGAACATCTCATTGCAGAATTAAACAAAATAGTTAACTAAACAACACAACAAATCAACCAAACAATAACTGAGCACCACATTGCACAATATAACATACTCCTAATAGAAGATTGGACAGTTAACCAAACCAAGCATGCTTAACAACTTGGAAATATAGCAATTGTATTTGTTTCTCATGTATTTAGTACAGCCAAATTCAATTTCCTTCTCACATTGTATACAATAATAGAATCCACCCAAAACTATTGAACATCGCATTGCATAACTGACCCAAACAGTTAACTAAACACCACAACAAATGAACCAAATGTTAACTGAGCACCACATTGCAAAATGTATAACATACTAGAAGATCAAATAGTTAACCAAACCAAGCATGCTTGACAACTCGGAAATATAGCAATTGTATTCGTTTCTCATGTATTTTGTAAAGATAAATTCGATTTATTTCTCACATGTAAGACAATACAAAATTGCAGCCTAAAGAATTGAATATCACATTTGCAGAACTAAACCAAACAATTAACTGAACATGACAACTGATTAGCCAAACAGTTAATAAGTGAGCACCACACTACACGACATATAGAACATATACACTAGAGCAACAGATTGTAGGGTAAAGTTAGATAGCACAATTCACTACATTTGTTAAGGAAAGGCAGGAGGAACACACGCAATGGGTAAACCGAGCATGCTTAACTGGCATAGCTAGCAAATGGCAAGGTGCTCCTCCAAGATCTAGGGGTCAACACGAATGGCAGCCACCGTGACCTCATCCGCGCGTGCGGCTGCGATTTGCTTCTCCACTGCCAAATGCTCCTTGAGCTCCTGGCTATACTTCATGCACCATGGCTTAGGGCAGCACTTATTTGGTGGGAGGGTCAGTGATTTGGGTGGAAGGTGTCGCGCCGACGGTCGGTACATGTGGATGTGGAAGGCGGAGGAGGATGGGGGTCGGGTGTGGATTACCTGCCTGGATAGACGAGGCCGAGCAGCGTGAAGGAGGGTCACGGGTGAGGAGGCAGCCTTGCAAGCAAGGAGTGAAGGTTTCAACTTGCAAAGGAAGGCGGAAATAAGGGAAATGTGCTTTTGGTAAGGGGGAGGTGGCAGGGGGGAAGATATTTCCGTGGAAGCCGAAAATTTTGAATCGGTTCAGCAAAAAAACTAGCTTGCAAAGTGTCATCAGACATGGTCCCTTATTCAGAACTGTGTACGAGATGTGAACATCACAAACAATTCAGATAGCTTAACCCATGTGTGATGAGTTTGAATGTCAAAAAATTTCGTTTGAATTTCCTAGGTTACAATGGTAATCCACATCATTGCATAATTTGTGTACACAAAGGAGACTACAGCACACCCACACTTTTTAATCGAACAAGTTCAGCAATTAAACAGAGCTAGCTAACCTAAACATTACTCTAACAAATTGAATATCAGCGCTCTTAATTAAACAAAACAAAGAGTACTACTACGGTTGGTGCTTGTACATCTCCGCTGCCTACTCCATGTCCAGCTCGTGCCCGACAGTCTCCTAGGGAAGAGGCTTCATGGCATCCATCGCACCATACTCGGCAAGCATCTCACCATCCGCGTCCGCCATCTCTTTGGAAAATGCCGCCACGAGCTGGGTGTGGGTAGCCGCGGTCTGGGCTTGGACGGGCTCCGTCATGGCAAGGTATGCGGTGGAGGAACGGACGGCTGCTCGCGCGCTCTCAGCGATTGCCAACTCTTCGGTCGTGGGTTGCCGACTGTTGTCGGAGAAGCTTCATTCGATTTGTGCGGTGACCGCCACCAGCTGGGCATGGACGACCTCGACATGGTCGTGGGCAACGTCCATCAGGGCTAAGGCAGCTGCTGCGGAACAGACAACTGCTCTCGCCAGTTGCTATCCCCGAGGCAGATGTTGCTGCCGCCACCGGAGAAGCAACAATGGCCATTTGGGCTTCCTTGGACGCCCGGTCATCTATTGCGGCCACGCTCATGCACCTTGTTAGCACACACATGGCAACTGCGGCCATGCTCTCGCGGGAGTGGGCTGCTGAAGTTGCCCTCATGATGGGGGTCCACATCCCCATCTTTCACCAGCAACGATTGAACAGTGAAACTATATTTGGGGAGTGAGCTAGTGTGCTTGATACGCTGACTGTGGACTAGCCGACGCACCTTATCGCGTAAGCCAGAGACATACTATACATCAGTGGTGCTCCAGTATATTTTGTACTGCATCTCACACGGTCGGTGATAATAAACTGTGTGGGATCTACTTTCTTTTTCATCTTGATTTGAAATACATAATGGGGTGACAATGGCAATGGATGGTGTTTGAATTTCTAGAACTTTTATCTGCAGTGAACATGCAACTATATGTGTGTCGTAAAAAAGTTGGAATTATTTAGGGTTTGTTTGGACGTTTCATACATTAAATTGGTTTTCTAGCCATTTTAGGTGCACAATTCAAAATTAAACTACATGCACATGCTCCGGTGCACCAACATGGGTTGTAAAATCATATATGTATCCATGGGTTTATGCTTATGTCCCATGCAAGAAATGGGGATGAATTTCAAACACCACAACATCGTGGCTCTCTAGCAAATGTTGAGGTACTTGCTTTTGTAATTCTAGTAAATCCAAAACCCGTCTGATATTCATGAATCTTGGCATGCTATCATGGAATGGCATCAATATGCTGGGTTAAAAAATATTGTCCCATTTGGGGCAGGTTATGGTATAAGCTTCTCACAAACTAGAGCTTGTCACAAGAAGCCTCATGGTTACGTTAGGGAAACGTGTCACCTTTGTGGACAAAACAATATTCGTCGCCACTTCTTCCTTTCAATTTTTTCCTGGTGTCAACGTAGAACAACAGGACTGTCGTGTTAAATTTTGGATTTTTTCGGGGATCGTTTGGACATTTTTATATGTTTACTGAGTTTTCTGTGCATTTATGTGCATAATTCAAAATTGAACTACATGCACATGCTCCAATCCATAAAAATGGGTTGAAAAATCAAATGTTTGTCGTTGGTTGCAAGCTTAGGTCACATGCAAGAAATGAGAATGAATGTCAAACACCTTGACATTGTCGCTCGGCCGCTAACATTGAGATACATGGTTTTAAAATTCTAGAAATTGAAAGCTCATCTGAAATTCGTGAAACTTGACATGATATCATGGAACGGCATCGACATGGCATGGTAAAAATATTATCCCATTTGGGGCAGGTTTGGGTATAAGCTTCTCGAAACCAGAGCTTCTCTCACAACAAGCCTGATGGTTTCGGTAGGGAACATGCCACCTTGGGGGACGGAACGATATCTGTAGCCTCTTCTTACTTTCAAATTTTTTTTCTCATGTCAACATAGAACAACACGAGTGCTGTGTCAAATTTTTGGATTTTTCGGGGTTCGCTTGGACATTTTTATACATTAACTAAGTTTTCTATGCATTCATGTGCATAATTCAAATTTGAATTGCATGCACATGCTCGAGTGCATATAAACAGGTTCAAAATTGGAATGTGTGTCCTTGGTTACAAGCTTAAGTCCCATGCAAAAAAATGAGAATGAATGTCAAACACCTTGCCACCATCGCTCGGCCGCTAACATTGAGATACATGGTTTTTAAATTCTGGTAAATGGAAAACTTGTCTGAAATTTATGAAACTTGACATGCTAGCATGGAATGGCATCAACATGCAGTGGTAAAAATATTATCCCATTTGGGGAAGGTTGGGGTATATAAGCTTCTCACAAACCAGAGCTTCTCACAACAAGCCTCATGGTTACGGTGGGGAATGTTTCACCTTTCTGGGCGAAGCGATATTCATTGCCTCTTCTTGATTTCAATTTTTTCTAGTGTTAACATAGAACAACATGAGTGTTGGGTTAATTTTAGGATTTTTTGGGGCTTTTGGACATTTTTATACATTAACTGAGTTTTCTTTGCATTTATGTGCAAAATTCAAATTTGAACTACAGGCACATGCTCCAATGCATGTAAATTGTTTGAAAAATCAAATTTGTGTCCTTAGCTGCAAGCTTAGATCCCATGCAAGAAATGGAAATGAATGTCAAACACCTTGCCACCGTCGCTCAGCCGCAAACATTGAGATACATGGTTTTTATATTCTAGTTAATCCTAAACTCATCTGAAGTTCATGAAACTTGACATGCTATCATGGAGCGGCATCAACATGTTGTGGTAAATTTTTTATCCCATTTGCAGGTTTGGGTATAACATTCTCACAAACGAGAGCTTCTCACAAGAGGCCTGATGGTTTCGGGATGGAACGTGCCACCCTTGTGGACGAAACGATATCCATTGCCTCTTCTTGCTTTCAATTTTTTTTCTAGTGTCAACATAGAACGACAAGAGTGTTGTGGCAATTTTGGGATTTTCGAGGCTCGCTTGGACATTTTTATACATTAACTAGGTTTTATAGGAATTTTATGTGCATAATTCAAATTTGAACTACATTCACATGCTCCAGTGCAGAAAAATGGATTCACATATGAAATGTGTGTCCTTGGGTGCATGCTTAGGTCCCATGCAAGAAATGTGAATGAATTGCAAACATCGGGGCACTGTTGATTGCCGGCAAAATGTTGAGATACTTTGTTTTTAAATTCTAGTAAATCCAAAACTTGTATGATATTCATGAAACTTGGCATGCTATCATGGAATGGCAGTCGACATGTTCGGGTATTTTTTGTGTCCATTTTAAGAGAAGGTGCACTCATTAACAGCCAATAAAGGCATTTTCAAAAAATATCTGCCACTTTAATATCTCAAACATTGGGATAATTCAAATCCTGTGTGTTCTATTAATCGTTCATGTGACACGATGTGTCTTGGTTTTAATGGCTATAGGAGGTGTCGTGTGGACAGCTGCTTGACTGAACGGGAGGCGTGCGAGCACAGTCCGGTGTGCAGGCTGACCGAGAGGTGTGTAAGTTGTCCTCCAATGCGCAGGCTCACCGGGAAGCGCATGAGCTGTACGTCGCGCAGGCTCACTAGGAAGCGATCCCTTTGACTTCCATGGCCGCCTGCCTTGCTCGCATCCTCCCATTCCCTTCCCTCCCACAGACCTCCACCAACGCCATGGCATAGAAGGATCATCTGCCACTAGTCTTCAAGTTTGGTGAAGTCGACTCCGAGCCGGAGGAGATAGAAAATAAGGAGGAATGGGGCCTCATGGACATGGCCCTGAACGAGATGGCCGCTGCGGTTGCTGCCCCTGCTCCCGTCCCAGCTCCCATCCCCATGCCCGCGGCAGCGACCATCCCCGTAGCATTGATGTGCTGGTCGCGGAGCACTATTGCAGAGCTGGAAGACGCTGGCGTCAGCGAGGTTTCCACGGGCTTGTGCGAGCTCGTGTACATTCCAACGCCAGCGCCCGTGCCCATGCCCGTGCGCGCCCCTCCACCCACCATAGGGTCGGTCCCCGTGCGTTTGGTTGCACCCGCCGTGCCTGTGCCCATGCGCGCGCCCCCCTTAGTGGCATGGGACGCAGCTGTCGATCGCTACCCCCCAGCACTGCCAGTTGCCATCCTCCCGCACCCCGCCCGTCAATCACGCGACAACATGATGTTGATTTCCAAGTGAACAACATTTTGTGCTGCCTTAAAGAATTCAACAATGGCGTCCCACAGGACGACAATGACAACGATGGCGCGGCACGCTGCCTCCGTCGCCGCCGGAAATAGTTTTTTTGGGGTTCAATACCGTATCTCGATCATATGAATATAAATTCGTAGTGTGACTGAATGAAAGATATGGTTTGAATGAACTTGCATTTTTTTCTCTTAATGTACAAACTTCAAATGATTTTCTTTTGAAAAAAATGTCAATGGTTTTTAAATATAAAACACCTATATGTAAACCGACAGCTTCCCCAGGAAGCCAAGGGAAAATGTGCCGAGCAGGATTTGTGCAACTCTTGACCATAAACATTTTAGATAGAACACCTATATACAAAGTGAGAGCTATGGTCTTCCCCCTTAAGTCAAGGGAAAATTCATAGAGCGGGATTTGTGTATCTCTTCAAAGCAAAGGGTTTAGAGTGAATATGGTATACAAAGCCAGACTTTGGTGCTAAGCCAAGAGAAAATGTGCCAAGTAGGATTTGTACATCCCTTCAACGCAAATGGTTGTTTTGGATGACCCGTGTGCAACCACGTACAAACAATTTGGTAAGATTTGCATCTGTCATATTGGGTATGTTGCCATTTGTCAAATTGGAAAGATTAAAATTCGTTGATCTAGTAACATTGCCATTTGTCAACCTTGTAACACTGTGATTTGTCAAAATATGCAACTAAAAATCACTAGCACTACCTAATTTTTGTAACTAAAACCTCAGTATTTAAGAATAGATTTCATTCATAGATTAAGCAGTCATAATTTATACAAACAATTCAACTCGACAGCTGAACAGACCGAAATTTTCCCCAATTGTTGCCTACCACGTACTGAAATAGCTAGTTCAACTATATATACTAGCTAATTTTAAGTATGTTGTATAGTTTCACCACATCTATAGTCAGATGAACTGAACAAAATAGCCCATAAATACTACTAGTACTACTATGGAGGGGCCTTGTACTACGTCCGGCAGTTTCTCCTCTGCTGAGCCTGCTCAGTAAGAGGCATAGGAGAATGAGCCTACCGACGAGCTGGTCAACTGCAATACGGTGCCTGCCGCTGCTGCACCTTCAACGACGCTCACCTCGAACGCCCTCTGCCGCTCCAGGTTACCCCTCTCAAAACGGTGGTTCTCCTCGTAGATCTCCTGATTCCTCGCCTTTGAAGCGGCGAGTGCCGCGGCCACGGTGGCGGTAAGTCTCTTTGCGTGCTCAACGAGGCGCTCCTCCTCCCCGCACAGGAATTCGGTGTAGAGCGCAAGGTCGCTGACGCACATGCGGGCCTCCACCTCTGCCTCCCGCCTTCGAGCGGAGGTGGCGGATCGAGTGATGACCCTGGGGGTCGACGATGGGCTGGCGGCCACGACCACCACCTCCCACCTTCGGGCCCGCAGTGGCTGAGCGGGTGATGGCCATGGTGGCCGGCAGTGGCGTGGTTGCCACGACGGCCAACTCCCACCTTTGGGCCGTGTCGGTGGAGCGGGCGATGGACCTGGCTATCGACGGTGGTGTGGCAGCAACGGTTGCCGGCAACAGCTGCCGATGGGCAGCGGCGACGGAGCATGTGGTGGGTGTTCCGTGCACACCCAACAGGGACGCCATGCCCACTACACTGCGCCGGGGACTGCGCCACCGCCGTGGTGTAGCCTCCCAACTGGAGTTGTCCTCTAATGACGGTGGAGTGACTGAGCGACAAAGAAGGACCGGTGCCATTGGCGATTATGGGAGAAGTAGACAAGTAAGCTACAGGGACGGAGGGGAAAATGCGACGCATGATTCGCCGGTCATGAGGGTTTATATAGTAGGACGGTAAGCATTGGGATTTTGGGGAATTTCACCTAGTCGGGTGGGAAGCTTGCGCGGGAACCTGCGAGGTTGCGAGGGAATGGGATCACTGACGATTCATTGGCGCCACTTCGAGCCACCTTTTGGCCAAAAGAACGTCCCCGCACGCTTCGCGAGCTTGCGCTGTAAGCCATCTGCGGCAGCGGGGTGACAAGACATGCGAGAGGAGGACAAAAGACCACATACACATACGGCTAATAAAAAAAGGTTTTCGATTTAATTACCTATTATACCCCGTATTGGTTTATAAGTAGGATTTAACTAATAAAATACTAATGCATGACGATGTAGGGGAAGAGGCTCCGTGTACGACAACGACGATGGACCGGCTCCAGTGCGGCGTACGAGGTCGTCGATGAGGCAGATGCGCTGCGGTGGATGAGTGCGCCGATGTAAAGGGGAGGAGCACGAAGGCTGCAGTGCCATGGAGAAGTCTATTTTGCGGTGGGGGATAGGAAATGGGAAGTATTCAGGTGTACTACTCTGGGTGCCGGGGTGGGGTTGGCTGGGTAGGGTGAACCTGAAGTTAAGAAAACAGCCCCCTACCAAGCGTCATCCGTAGGCCTGTTCCGAAGGCTATGATGGTAACTTCCCACTGCTCGAATCAGGGTCGCGGGAGATTTTCCCGCCGACCTCAAAATTTTGTGACACTGGACTCCCCGTGTGGTGTGTTGAGTGATTCGGCTAAGCAACTAGCGAGTAGTAGTAGTAAACTCTGCATATTAGGTTTGACCTAAGTCAAACTTCCTAAAGTTTGACCAAGTTTATATAAAAATATAAACATTTACCATAACAAATATGTATGATGTGAAAGTACATTCAATAATGAATCTAATGGTATTTATTTGTTATTGTATATGTTAATATTTTTTGTTATAAGCTTTCTGAGAGTTTACAAAACTTGACTTTGACCAATGCTAATACGCGGACTTAAATAAAAACGGAGGGAGTATACATTTGTTTTCTTAGTTTGTAGTGAACTAATCATTTGTTGAAATTGTGAAGTAAATATATTAGGCTATTGACTTCGAAGGTAATGGTCTATACAATTCAATAGTTACAATCATTATCGAATCCCAAGATGTATACAAGGTCTATAGTACTTCACAACATGCTCAAACTCACATAGTCCCAGTCAAATGAGAATCTATATGCATTTCATAGTTATTACTTTGTAGGATGCAACAAAAACAACCATAACTCTACATCAGGCATTATAGAAGCAACATTTTGACATATCCCAATGTGTGAATGAAACGTGCAGAGAGAGCTTTTGAAGATGGAGCAGATAGGGGGGAAAGATTGTATGTATTTGGACGAGAGAGTAGGAGACAAGCCTAACGAGACAGAGAGAGAGAGAGAGAGAGAGAGAGAGAGAGAGAGGAAGAAGTTAGGTCTGTGAGAAAGATGGAGACATGTAATATACGTGAGATGCGTGTGCATCCGGATTCTATATACGTGGAAGGAGAAGAGACAACATGTTTGATGAGAGAGCTGGAAAAACATGGACTAGAGGGGAAGGATCTCGTGGGTTGAGGGATTGACAATTTTGTGCGGGGGAGAGAGGGATTGGTAATTTTGTGCAAGAGAGAGAGAGGGCGGGGGGGTGGGGGGAGGAGTCAGTCACCCGTCATCACATCACCCTGCTTCGAAATGACCCCGCATTCTCTAGCGCGGTGTGGTCGCTGTCTTCGATCTACTAGATGCCCTCTTTGAAGATTGAGGTGTTGTGCATGTTGGGGTGCAAAGAAGCACAAGCGAGAGTGGTCGCCGTATAACCTTGGATGGGGATGAATTGTGTGCTCGGGGGAGTGTGTATGTGTGTTGTGCTGCGTGTGTCTGTGTGTGTCTCTCTCTCTGTGTGTGTGTGTGTGTGTGTCAGATATTGAGAGAAAACAAACCTAAGGAGAGAAATGGGTATTCACGAAGAGATTGTGCGGGCCTTGAGGTGGGCAGGGGCCGGGTGAGGGTGTCAAAATGTGCGTCTTGATGCATGTGTTGCATGCGATCGTGCGAGGGACGGACGAATTGAGAGAGATGGTTGTTGTGTTATGGATGCTCCTCTGTCTCTCTCTGTGTGTCTCTCTCTCTGTCTCTCTCCCTCTCTCTCTCTCACACACACACACACACACACACACAAACACACACAAGTAAACTAGAAGACCGTTCTCTCATGTATACACAACGTATCGGCATCTGTCTATGTCTCACTCATGCATGATCATTTGCACATTCACACCTCTCTAGGTCTATATCACACGCACACCGTCTCCACATTGCCCTTCCGCCACAACACACATATGGACACATACACACGTTCTCTCTCAGTCACAGACACAAAATAAGTATTAAAAAACTTGGGCGCACCTAAAATGTCTAAATCCAAATAAACACAAACTAGAGCTAAATTCAAATATGGAAATATTGCAACGTCAAGAACTTTCCCAGGAAAAAAAAGTTGAGTAATATTTGAGGATTGTTTTCACACACACAAAAAGGTTCGGTGGATGTCCTTCGAGCGCGAAACGGTGACGCACTGTTCGATCGACCGCGCGGCCGCGGTTCACACGCTTGCACAGGATTCCGTATGGTGGCTGTGGTACTAACTTCAAAAAAAATTAATAAAAGTGCTGCCTAAGTCTAATGTTTACGTGTACTAGTATAGTTTTCTTTTAAGTTTGACCAACCTTATATAAAACTAAAGTAAGCTCCCACACGCGCAGTCATCAATATGCCGCCGCCGCCGTTGCGCATGCGGGCGCCCACCTGCTCTGGCCAACAATTTCTCGTCCATCACCGCCGTGTCACCGCCATCCCTGTGCCATCAAGCCGAAGGCTCGCCCGGTCACGTCGTCTGCAGTCCCTCCTCGCCATGCCACCGCGCTGCCAAGCACGCAAGCAGCTGGTGGAGCCGCGTCTATGCACACAGCATACGAAGAGGAGGACGAGCGCGTGCTCCAGCACGCCGGAGAGGAGGAACTAACGTGTCATTGTCGTCTCCGCCCGCACGGAGGAGGCGCGCATGGTGGCTGTCACGGCGGAAGCCGGTCGCGCGTGCGTCGAGCCCACAAACCGGGTGCGGACGCGGAATCTACCTTCTAGACCTTGAATGCCACGTGGATCCTGCAATCTGAAGGAGCAATTTGGGTCAGTCGACTCATGTGAGCCGTTTGATGCAACATGGATGGCTAGAAGGGCTTATTCCATCTCTTCTGCCGTCTTCTTCCTTCGCTCCGTCGATCTTCTTTCACAAATCGACTGACCCAAATTATACTACTAGTACGAACGTATTAAGTATAGTAGGAACACGAAGATACGAGCAGTAGTACCAACTGCAAGAACAACAGTAGTAAGACATAATACTAGTACTACTATATGTACTAAAGAGTTCAAATAATGAGAGAGAACATAAACATAGTTCTGCTGGGGCCTCAGCACAACACACCCTTGAAAATAAACTAAGCAACTAGTCCCCTTGACATTGTAGTAGAACCAGCATGAGTGACGGCACTGCCACCTACTCGGAGTCCGAGTCCACGTCCTCGACATCGTCCTCGTCCCTCTTCCTCTTCCTCTTCGCTGACGCTTCTTTGCTTGAACCAGACACTGGGCTCTGCTTCTTTCATCCAACCCTTGTAGAAATTTAAACAAAGGTAGGCATCCATTGCTGCGTACATGATGTGATCTTCATCTAATGTCTTCGACTCCCATGCATGATGAAACTCGTGATGATTCTTCAGTTTAGTGTACGAAGGATCAATCATGGTTGCTGCCAGGGTCAGCACTGAAGGTTGAGAGGAGGACACCAGGCTTGCCTTCTGGAGATCGAAGGGCTAGCCTACAACGAGACCTATCCGACGCAGGACATCCCTGTCGTTCTTAAAGCCTACAATAACAAATTTCACTCTTTTGTCCTTGAGGAAGTTCTTAAAATCCTGGCACTCAACGTCGGCTTGGCATATGTGGTATACCAAGCAAATGTTATGTATGCAAACCTAGATCACGGCGGGCTTCTTCCTCTCTTCGTCCTTTAGATCCTTCTCTTATCCCAGGACTATGGTGTACTCAACATCTAGCCCAGTGACCCACTCATCCGTTGAACTATTGAACATGCTTAGGAAGCGAGCAAGCCATGCTTTCACCGTCGCGGATCCACGTGTGTAGATGACAATGAACTGATCGCCGGTGATGGTTCTAACCTGGTACTCAGCGGTGACCATGGAGATTTGGGAGGCCATGGATTTTGGAGGAGGGTTAGGAGAAGTTGAACTGTTATACCCTGCAAAAACTAGGAGCGAACTAGTGTGAAAGGACGGGACGACTGGGAGCGAACTGTTGTGAGGTAGAAGACGGGGACGAGTAGGGCGTGCGAACGACGTGGGGTTGCTGGCTTGCCCGGTGGATAAATGGCTGCAAGCCCCCAAAGAGTTCTCGAGAACTATGCGGGACCCACTAGATGTCATGTCTACTAGACCCATATCGTAGGCCTGACGGTATAGCTTTTGCCTGTTCGCACACCATGCCAGCGCGTGGATGTAACTTCACTTAATTCCGTAAGACGTCGCGCCTCCCATGACCTTTGCCTCCCTCGCGCGGTCGCGCCCTTTAAGACTTCGACCGGCTATAAATGAGCAATTTTTTGCCTACTCCGCATGCATGATACTCCCTTTGGTCAGCTTTACTCCAATCAACCGTTTGCAAAGTGTTTGACCAAATTTATACTTATTTTTGAACACCACCTTATATTAATTAACCAGCCGAACCAGTACACTCATTATCTACAATATTCACCACACAGGGCCGTATGTTATTTACAAGTATACCATCTAATCTATTGTCAAAGCTATACTTAGCGATTAAGTGTCCCACCTTATTGGCCGAACAGCTAATCTTTGACAATTGAAGATTGTTGATCAACTTCGAGATGCTCAACGCTTCCATCTTCAGGTCACGCACGGCAGACCTGTCATAGTCCCCCGATGCAAGAGACGCTACCACAAAAAGCGCAATCAGTCTCTAAAATTACAGGATTATGAAGATAAATACCTATGTAGAGACCGGCAATGCAAGCCCTAAGCTCCGCTTCCTCGACGCTTTGGCAGGCATCAATGAAATCCAACGACCAAATTTATACTAAAAATATCAATATCTACAATAGTAATTATAATGAGTATAAGAACTATGTTTTATAATGAGTGTAAAAATATTGATTTGACATCGTGAATGTTGATACTCCTTTCGTCTAGGTGAGTAAGGCTAGCCATAGTGGGAGTAACTTAGGCAGTAACTTAACACATCCCAACACAATTTTGTTATGTGGCACGTATTTAATGAGGAAAGAGGTGCTTGTGGTAACATAATATGTTACTGTAACATAGCGCTTCCCGAGGCAAAATGAGTCTATGAGCTAATAAATGAAGCCATCTATGACACTACTACTATATTACTTTGCACTATAAAGGTAATAACTTAGACTAGTGTCATATGCATGACACTAGTATAAGTTACTCCCCACTATGACTAGCCTAAGTCATCTTAGTTTGTGCACCATGACCAAGGAGGAGGGGAAAATGAGAGACATTAATGTTTATTAGCTAATTAATAGTATTGCACACAATGAACTAACCACTGCATGTCATGGTTGATAGTCTCAGGTCATTAAAAGCATGCACACCCTCATCTCTTATTGGTTGATATGTCAAGAAACAAGAAACGAGGTAGAATTTAATGCACCGCGCCTATGTGTTTTGGGATTATTTAGTTTTCGTAAGATGACTTACACACCTAGCTACTAGAGTACCACTACCTCCCTTCTAGTTTAAAGGGCTCGATTCAAAAATTTCACCTACTCTGAGAAAGATAGTAGAGGCGGTGGAATAGTTTTTGAAGTCTGCAAAAGTACTCAACTAATGCTGTCGTTCTTCACAAAAAAATGTGTTTACCAATGCATGAATGAACACTAGTTACTCTAACCCCCCTCTCTACTTTAATTCTTTGCCACATCAGCATGTTTGCTATTCCCGTGTGCATGATACTAGCTAAGATACCACCAATATGGCCAGCCTTAATCATCGCATGCAATAATTAGTGCACCTTGAAATATGAACATGTGTGGGGCGTGTATGTTTTTAATGACGTGAGACTATACCTAGCCCGGCATGCAAGATGACTTATTATGCACCGTTCCCCATACCTACAGGAAGCCCGTTCGTCTCCAAATCTTTTCCTCTTCATGTGTGGAAACACTATGCCTGCCAAACTCTCCTTCTCCCTCCGGCGGTCCCACCAATCTACCCTGTGTGAAAAAATCTGCATGCATGACTCTCCTCCCCGCACGCTCGTCTAATCCGTTGTGACCAGCAATATTTCCATCCCTTCGCTCCCCCATAATTTACTCCAACAAATATGCCCACGTAGCTTTTACTTAACTTCAGGTGCATTGGGTCACTAACATATGGGCCCAACAGGGGACTGGCCCACATGTCAGTGATGCAACTGCACCTGTAGTTAAGTCAGTGCAGCTCAGTTCATATCTTACGTAGGTGTGCCATTGCTCGCTATAAATACTATGCCTCCCACGATATCGCTATCTCCTCCCCCTCACGTTCACGTTCATCGCTATCTCCTCCCCCTCCCTCTCACGTCGACCACCATGGCATCGCCCTTCCCAAGCCCTAGGAGCCCCTCGCTGCACCGCGCGGACGGTCACGTGTCGCCGTTCCATTCCTCGCCGCCACTAGTCGAGGAGGACGCGTCGGTGTTCGGCTCCTCGCCGCTACGCGACACGTCGCTATTCCGTTCCTCGCCGCCACTAGTTGAGGAGGACGCGTCGGCTTTCCACTCCTCGCTGCGACGCGATGCGTCGCCGTTCCGTTCATCGCCGCCACTAATCAAGGAGGACGCACCGGTGTTCCGCTCCTCACCGCGACGCGTCGAGGTGGACGCATCGGCGTTCCCAATCTCGCCAGCACGCACGTCGGAGGACGCGTCGGCTCCCCGCTACGAGGAGAACGCCGCGCCGCCCGCCGAGCCCCCCAGCCTTGAGGAGCTTTGGAAAGAAATGGATGTCGCCTTGTGGGAGGCTTTGCCTCCAGCAGAGCGTGCCAAAATAGAGGCGGAGAAGAAGGCCGAGGAAGAGAAGCGCACCACGGAACAAGCTGCCTGGGAGGCCTATGTCACGTCCAAGAGAGTCAGGCAATTGGCTCTTTGGTAGAAGGCTGGTGCGAGGGCCGTGAGAGTGGCGGAGGACGCCCGTGCCAACGCCCTGAGTGCAGTCGGGCCAAAGCGCCTCATCTACGCTTGGCGGTACGTGGACCGGGTGCACGCTTCCAGCGAGGAGGAGTACCTGTTGGCGCCGGATCACCATACCTGTGAGATCGCGCTCGCCCACCGGCAAGCCGCCAATCAGCACCTCACGAGTTGCAAGGCTGAGGAAGAGGCGTTGTGTCGGCGCGCTGGGAAACGGCCGTGCACCAGGGCACTCGTGGCGTTCCGCAAGCGCTCCTGCGAGCGCCGTGGCTTTTAGGAGCAGTATAATTTTTGTTTCGTAAGGCGATCTCATTATTTTTGGGATGCAAATGATAAATCTCGAACGTTCAGGAATTTTTAGCGTCCTTAATTAAGTATGTAAAAGGGAAAGTTTGGAAACCTTGTGTATTATTGCGCATTTTGCAAGTACGTGCATATAGCACAAACTTTACTATATACTATCGGACTACACGTCTCTCTCGATATATGCTTGCAGACTGTGCTACTCCCTCCGTCCAGGTCAATAATTCATCTTTGGTTGTGCACGGTGGCCAAGAAGGAGGGATGACTTGTACACCTAGACGGAGGGAGTACTACTATTACTTATGTACGTGCAAATGCATGTTTTAACATTACGATGCGGTTTTTGTAGAAGTATAAAAACAACACTAGTCAAGCTTGTGAAACGATTCAATGCAAAACAAATGCAAAAATGCTCGTTTGATTGTTTACTTTTAGCTTCCTTCTCTGTGGTTATTTCTCTGTCGTACTTTGTACAGAGTATCTCACTGGTTGGGAAGGCATGCAAATTCCCAAACCGCTTCCTACACCCTGTATCGAATTTTTTGCCTAACAAGTTGTGCTGTGCAATTGGAATTCCAACTTGAGTACTACTACTAGTAGGAGTACCAAGGGCCAGTTCTTTTAGGCTTCTAGATTAGTAATCCCATAACTACTACCTGCATCCTGGTTTATTGGTCCCCATTGTAATCTGTGTCAAATTTTGATCATAAATTTAACTGATGAAATATTAGTGCATGTCACATGCACTACTCCATCCGTCTAGGTGAGTAAGTCATCTTAGGCTGTGCACCGTGACCGAGGAGGAGGAGAAAACGAGAAACATTAATGTTTATTTGCTAATTAAAAGTATTGCATGCAATGAACTAACCACTGCGTGTCGTGTTTGATATCTCAAGTCATTAAAAGCATGCAAACTCTTTATCTCTTATTGGTTGATATGTCAAGAAACAAGAAACGAGGTAGAAGTTAATGCACCGCGCCTAAGTGTTTTGGGATTATTTGGTTTTCGTAAGATGACTTACACACCTAGACGGAATAATATTTTATCAGTTAAATCTTTGGTCAAAATTTAGCACAAATTACAATGGTGAGGAATAAACCAGGACGAAGTAGTAGTTTAGAAGCCCAAATAAATGAGTGAGGCACCTTATTGTTACTCTCCACTGTGACTATTCTTGTGGGAAAAGCTGGGGAAGCCGCCAAAAGAATTGGCCCTAGGAGTAGTAGCTAGGGATCGAGTGTGCGAGATGAACTGGAGAAAGTAAATGCAGAGAGATGAAATGCAAAAAAGACGGATGGATGTGATGCTTTCTTGTCCGTTTATTTTACTAGGACACTTATTACTGAGAGTGGTTGGGTTTTGTGATATGACGGCTTTACTGCCACACCACGAGCGGGGTGAGAGGTGAGACTCCCGTGCAGCGCCGTCCTCTACACTTGTACTACATCGGTCGTGGTTTATTAGTCCCCCATTGAATTTGACTGAAGATTTAACTGACAAAATGTTAGTGCATGTCAACAAAAACTATATCATTGGATTCGTATTTGAACATAGTTTTGAATGATATAATTTTAGGTGACATGCATCAGCATTTATCGTACTATATATAATGTTAGTTCAATTTTTGGTCGTACTAATCTATAGTAGTAAGGTGCACGTGCGTTGCACCGAAAAGTGAAATGCATTGATCGGGAAGTTGTTTATTTTGACACAGGATGTGGGGGTCATCTCATGTCTAACGGGTATCGATAGACTTCTTTGGATATTATTTCATCTCTAGAGCTCACAAACATCCGGGTGAAATAGATAAAAAGGTATCTTTTGCAAACAAAAGCATTCAACTGTTCAACCTACATCCAAAACTTGTGAAGAAATAACACTTATTGTGCTTTGCAAGAAATGATCTTCAAGAATTAGGTTTTGAGTATCGATTGTTATACATGTTGGCTATAGATGACATGGCACTTTCTTATAGTCAACAGTTCGCTATACTATTAAGTAATAGTAACCATGCCCTTATACACCTAGACGGAGGGATCAAATCATGATGACTTGCAAGGGGGCAGAGGAGACGTAAGAAATGGTTCATCATAAGTCTTTCACCAGTACTGTAGTAAAAATTCATACATGGAAGATTCTAGACTAAACCATAAACAGATACACTTTTATTCATGCACGATACTCCAATAGAGAGAGATCCTGCATGGAAGTCTCCACATGCTTAGACAGCGGATTACATTGAGCGAAGACTAATGATCAACATTTAACTTGATAATGCGTATGTCCAGGTGAACCTCCTTGGAGTCCCCATGCACCGCGTTGGCGGGTACAGGATGCCATGGGTTTTCCATGTCCACATTGGCGAGATAGTCCCAACTCCGTAGAGTCCAAGTCTGTCAGGTGAGGCCGGTGTCGCCGCCCACGCAACCTGGATGGGTAGTAACACTGACCACACACCCGTACATCGTCCTCATGTCAGTGTCAGCATCAGCGGCGTCGCCCCTGACGCACATTACAGAGACGGGGCGGTGGCCTGCGTGGGCCTCGTCGGTGCCCATGATCAAGAGGAAGACGCTGCCGTCCTCCTCCGAGACTAGCAGGTGACGATGATCCTCCTGCGACTCCGGCATGGTGAACGAGTAGCACGTCTCGTACTTGATGTTCTCCGCCAAGAGCCAGCAGTGACCGCTGCACGCATCCATGAGGTGATGCACCATGTCTGCCGGCGAGCTACAAAACGGCATCGAGCACTCATAGCAGTGGACGAAGGGCTCCTTGGAGGCATCGACCAGGCCATCCATGAAACGGGAGTGGTTGTAGGGGACGTTGCGCCAGTTGAATATATTAGCAAGTTACTATGAGATTTAATCCGAATAAGCACAAAATAAATCGTGACGGCTATAACAGAGATGAAACTAATCATGTGGACTAGCATAGTAGTAGGATATAGAGCAGAAACATGAATTCTACCACAAGTTCGAACAGGAAGGACAGAAACACATACGGTGCAACGGGAGCAGCACCGTTGGCGTTGAGGTTGTCGCCCATGTCGTTGAGGAAGAGGTTGCCGAGGTCGGGGAAGAAGTCGGCGTCGGTGAAGTTGTGGCTGCTAGCAGTCGCGAGAGTGCGCTCCCCAAATTTCAACAGCGCCTGCCGAATGTAGCGCAGGAGGGAGTGGCTGTAGGGGACGTTGCGGCCATCGAATGGAGCACAGGAGTAGTGCACGAAGCAGTAGATGGTGTCCTTACTAGTACTCTTATAGAAAACCGAGTTGGTGATGATGGTATGCCTGCCATCTTGTAATATAGACCGTCCGATGTATATCTGACGGATAGAAAGCCAACTATGATAATTTTACAAAAGATACCCGCACCTCTCTCCACATTTACAAATAAGGCCTTGCCTCATTCATCCTTATCTCCCGCAACCTCGTGCTCCTCCCTATGTCTCTATCTCTACTACTCTTCTTTGTTTTTATAACAAATCGAATAGTGCTGCGCCGTCTGCTGCACGCCCGGCTGAACACGCCTCCTTGCCTCCATCATCACCAATTGAGTCTTTTATAGGAGTAGGAGTAGAGAAAAAACCGAGTTGGTGATGATGGTGTGCCGTGCAATACACGGCATCTTGCTATTTTTTTGCATATAAGTCCAAACACCATGTAGACATGGTCTTTGAGCACGGTTCGTAGTCGTTCCACACTCGGGCATTGAAGTTTGTAACTATTTTAGATTAGAATATACTACTCCTCCGGTGCTAGTAGTAGAGCAGAGTCCTACTCTACTACTCTACTCAAGCAAGTTAGGGCATAGCACTATAGGGTGTACCAGTACTGTGATCACTCAAGCAAGTTGTCTGACATCGACATGACCCTACGCTGCTGGTATGTGTCTCGTAAGTCAAGCGGCATGTTGTAGTCATCATCACCTGTCCACTTCCTGCAGCACATATTCGCTTCTCCATCTTTGTCCGCACATAATCTCGTCCAATCTTCCATCCCCGCTAAGGCGCCTCCCCCCTCGTCCAAAACCCAAGCACTAACAATGGTAGAACCGAGCAGCGTCCGCCGAAAGAGTGGCTGGAATTCGCTCCCCACAGAGGTAATCAAGCTCATTGTTTCGCGTGTGGACAATCTCAGTACCATGCCGCTCGCCGCGTGCTCGTCGGTGCTGTATCGTTTACTCAAAGCCGTCAGGCGGAGCTTTTTAAGCTAGCTCCTTGCTTGCTGATGCCGCCTGATCTTTAGAAACACGTGTCATGTAGCATAACGATCGTAGGGTGGCTAGCATCAACCCCCTTGACTGCGATCCGATCCCCGTCAGCCTCAACTACATTAACGGTATGTACTGGGTCGGCATGAACACGTCTTGGATGGTTCTCGTCGACGGTCGCAGCAGCTGGATGCTCATGGAGGTCTACACCCAGCGATTGATCCCCCTTCCTTCGATTAAAACTGCTCTGCTTTGGCACTGCGGCCCAGAATACTTGGAATCTTACAGTAGCCAATATGATACCAAGTTTGATTTGCTCAAGGTTGTAATCTACCAAGTGCCCACAAGATTTGTGAATTATAAAGACTTTAGGCTAATTGCGTTCTTCAACCGCGGTCTCGCCTATCTGACAGGTCACTGCGGTAAGTAAATAAATCTTCACATCCATCGCAGGATCATACATCCTCCATGGTTCTCTGATGCCATTGAACACAAGGGCTTCATTTACGCTGTCGACTCCTTCTATGGCTGGACGTATTGCTGGCCTACTCCAATCGTCGCTACAAACGGCTGTTACAGTAGTATGTTACTTTCTGATGATATCATGATGGCTTGCTTATATTACTGTCAACATTTATTGAAAAAATATTCATGCTCATAACATGCTATTCTTAAGATTGACTAAATCAAGAGCCATTTTTTATTTGACTCCAACTTGATATGATGTTATAGGCCGCTTGGTGTCCCTACCCTTCCTAATCCTAGAACCTTTCAAAGAAAAGCGGCATGGAAGTTGCAGGTGGTTCCTGGCTCGATCAGACGATGGCGAAAGATTGATGATCATTCGCACGTACCGGACGTGTTGTTTCACGGAATACAATCACAGTGACTGCAAGGTCTTTGAGCAGGATCCCAGCTTCTCTGGGCCTTCAGGAATTTTTTACTGGAGGCTAGTAAGTAGCCTTGGTACACGCTCTCTGTTTGTCGGAATGAATTATCCGATTAACCAGGAGATAACCGACGGCAAGGATCATGATGTCAGCGCGGTTTCGTTCATCAGGCAAAACTGTGTGTACACATCGTACCATGCGTCTCTAGATGCACCATACCCATGTGCCGCCACGCCCTGTAGCCCAAAGTAGGGTAGAGGGTCGCAAGTATCAGACTTCGACCTGCTGGCTGGAGTTTCCCCCATCAGGCACCCATCTGGTTCAAGCCGTCAGCCAATCTCCACAGCTTAATAAATAGTAACGTCTAACTGAGCCAGTTAGTTAGATGCGTACACTTGGTCTAGTAGGATCTTTATTTAGTTTGATGCATACACTTGTTCTTTTTTGGTAGCCCTTTTGTAATGACAGCTGATGTTTGGTTTGGAAGAGAGAGTTGCGTCTTCACTCTTCTGCCGCTTATGCTTCTGTTGCACCCCCAGCCCTGGTTGCTGTTGCTGCTGTTTTCAATGTACAATCAGTAGTATATTTCGTCTGTTGGTTGAATCAATGTGTTGTTAGAACGACAAGCACAGTGTTTTGGAAGTTGTTGCATGGTTCGATCCTTTAGTGCCCCGTACCGTACGTAGCTCATACTATTTTTCATATGGAACACATTTTCCACTTGTTGATAACATGCAGCCCACTGATGAAGGCCCAATAGAGAAGCCCATAATTAACTGGAAGGGAGGCTCTCACATGAATCCGGCCCAGGTACATACTTGTGGTCCCCTAAACATAAGTAAGTAAATAAATAAATAAAGCTAAATGCTCATGCACCAGTTCTTTGGGAAAATAGGTAGCCCAGTATTTCTTTTTGAAGAATACCCAAGCTAGGCCTATTTGTTTTCTCCGAATTACTGGGCTGCAAATCTTTCAAGACGAGGAGGGATGCATTCCGTCCTGGCCAAAGAGTATGGTCAATGTCTGTTAAAAGTAATATCAAAAGGGGTTGAAAATTCCAAAAAAATTTATAGCAAATGGGATATTAGTTACTTTTTTTGTTTTTGTTCTTCACTGATATCTTATACGTATTTCATTGGATTTAACATGACATAGTACTAATTTATTTTTAAATTTGTTTTAGTATGGCTATTAATTTTTGGATTAAGAATATTTCGTTCCCCAGCAAAAATTTGCAAATTTTCAGAATTTCCCACATATTTAGTTAATTTTTTGACCCTGGTACTGACCAGAAAATGGCCAGCAATTCTAAAAATGAAAAACGGGCTGCAATAAATTCCATATGAATTAGAAAATGAGTAAAAATTATAAAAATAATAGCAAATGGGATGTACACGCCACAGATTTTGAGGCTGAATTGTTTACGCAAGGCTTTGTCAGTGAACACACGATTCTAGCAGCAATGACTGTTGGATGTCCATCCAACGGCCGACGTGCTTCATCAATATCTGATCTTCCTACTCCAGCCGCCTAAACTAGCGCCGGAGGGACTGCCTGCTCCCTCCTCTTGTGGCCCGCTGTGATGCCGCGCAGGCTTCCCCGGCCCACCCTACTCCCCCGGCTGGCCTGGCCGCACGCAATCAACTGCCTCCTTACACTACTAGGGAAAACCCTAGCAGTAGCGCGGGTTTTGTGTCCACTAGTAGCGCGGGAGGCCGCGCTACTAATAAGGCGCTACAGCTATTGCTTAGCAGGAACGCGTGCCCGCACGCGCTACTGCTACGACAAATAGCTGCAGCGTTTATTCAGTACCACGCTACTGCTAAGGTAACTACTTGCAGCGTGTTTTATGTCCATCGCTACTAGTATTTTTTATTTTATTTTTTTAGTGTATTTATGCACCATCGTACAAATATTGTTACAATACCAGTTATGAGGTTTACATCATTATGTCCATAACAGTGTGTCAAATGAAGGTGGATTAGGTTCAAGTGGAGGCAATATGTGGTGCATGTCAAAAGTATACTACTAATCCAAACTTGATCTAGTTTGGACTAGTAGTACTTTCGATGTGCACCACATGTTGCCTCCACTTGAATCTAATCCGCCAGCACAAGCTATTTAATCATCATCATAGTCATTACCACCAACAGTATTTATTTAATCACCACTAACACTCGCTAATGATAATCATCATAGTCATTACCACCAACACAGGCTATTTTATCATCATAGTAATAGTGTAGCACATCATCATCCTCAAACTCACTTCTAGCTAGCTAATCACTCCTGCTGCTCTCTCTTAGGTAAAATAACATAAAACATGTATAGCTCTCCTCCTTGATCAAACTGGAGCATGCAGATGAACCTGTCTCCTGATCATGGGTAGCGCATTTGTTTGCTGCCCCCTAGTACTTCTCTGCGCTCCCCCATCACACATTTGGTCCAGTCTTGCACTATTAAGCATCCGTCGCTAATCTTGAATGCACTGAAGTAATCTGTAGGATATCTTGGCCATAAGCTGATAATACTCATGGTACCTTTAGTCTCGATCCCATAAGGCACAACATTCATCGGGAGTCCCTGTTGAAGAACATCGTACGGTAACATACTTAGCAATGAAGTTTAGCTTCAAAAAAGGTATGGAAAAGATGCACTGATGACAAATAGTAAAAATCTTACCATCCTTCCTACATAGATGTGATCGTAGTTCATTACAAATACTATTGGTCGCGCATTTTCAGTACTAACATTTCTAAATGCAGGAAGAAAATTTGTCTTGACAGTATCAAGATCCTCAAGCCATGAAATATAATGAATGAGCTCCTCGCAGTTGAGTTCAGCCCCAGGACAGTATACGTTCCTGTCTACCAAGCACTGGACATGTTTGCTTGCACCGAAATAAGCTGACAATACAAATTAGTTGTCAACTATTTTTGAATAAACAATATCAAAGACATAAATATGGTTGAGAAACTTACATAATGGTATAATTGGAGGCGTCTGCACATCGACCCAGATGTCGGTATTACCTTCAATATCATCTTCCGGACGAATATCAAAGGTGATAACCATATCAGGCTCAAATGCATAAGTCTTGCATAGTGCTCGCCATGTTTTGCATCCAAAATAGGTGTAGTCATCTGAATTGTATAATTTTGCATGGAAAATATGACCATGCTCGGTCTTCAAGTAAACTTTCTTTTCCTCCATACTATGACTGAAATCTATCTTATCCAATACAAAAACTCTTGCATGGCAGGGGATACGCTAGTAGAATAGTAAAAAAATATAAGTTGAAGCAAATGAAGTAGATGTCATGCTTAATTATGAAAAAAGACTTGTCTTTGTGACTTACTGTATCCACTCCGAAGTTCTCGTCCAGCTTGATGCTGAAGCGCCTATCATCATCTAGGAAGATTCTGTCGCACAGGCCGCGCTCGTCTTTGCAGTATTTGCAAATACCAAAATCCTTTTCGTCGTCAGACATTTCCTATGTTCATTGTTAAAACATTAATTCAAAATCGATCGAAGACAACTACCAAGATACTCAACACACAAATCCGGGGCACTCAATATGTCCTACATATTCTGGCACAAGTCATGCCAAAATTCACGGAAAAATCCGGCATGACCTTTGCTAAAATAGGACATATCGAGCGCCTGAAATTTGCTGGAATGGAAATGAACCAACACTCCGCCAAAACATAGGCCACTCGGAGGTGTAACCTGCAAACATGACCGGCCACTTGGATATTGAGCAACACAAGATATACATTTCAAAATATCTTATAGGACTCAAATTAGCATGCATTCAATAAGCAAAAGTAAATCATCTCATGCGTCCATACATCGTCGAATATTATCACTAATACATCACAAATAGTGTCATGCATATAACATCACTAATACAACTAAAACTCTAGCACACGATGGGTATCAGCGCGGGCGGTGGACACCCACAGAGAAGGAACCATCACGGGATCATAGCTCCAGTGAGATCCCCGGAGAACCTGCCAGGTATTGGAGAACGGCCTGTGCTCCAACGCAAACAAGTAGCGACGGACGTGCGCGTCCTCCTCACTGACACGGTGACGCACCACCTCCGCGGAGTCCTCGAGCCTCTGGATCGTCACTGGCCCACGCGACCGCCACCAAAGAAGGTTCAGGTCAACAACAGGCTGGCTCCTCACCAACCTGCGCCCCCCGGTAGGTAGCACCTCCCAGTACCATCCTGGCGGAGCCCAATCCCGGACATGGCCGATCTGGTCAAGCAGGTGTCATCCTCCGCCGACTCGACGACGAGGATGCGGGAAAGGCATCGTCCACGTCGAGGCGGGAAAAATTACTTTAACTAAAAAATAGAAACAAGTTCTTACTAACTAGTTCTATTAATTCAACTAGTTCTTACTAAAAATAAACTTACTATAAATAAAAATATTCTAGTACCTAATTAGTACCTAGTTCTTACTAACTAATTAGTACCTAGGAACTACTGCCCTAATTACCATCTAAGTAATTAACTAACTAGCACTAAAAATAGCCTAGGGTTCATACTAACTAGCACTAAATAGCTAGGGTTCATACTAAGCAGAGAAGAGGGATCGGAAGGGGAGAGTGCTTACAGAGGGCGGGGAGAGAGATGGGGTCGGGGGAGACGGAGGCAGCGAGGCGCGGTGAGGCGGGGTCGGGGGAGACGGCGACGAGGCGGGGTCGGGGGAGACGATGGCGAGGCGGGGTCGGGGGAGACGGCGGCGAGGCGGAGGCGACGAGGAATAGTAGAGGAGAATTGGGGGAGGAAGCATAGGAGAGGGAATCAGGTCGCGCGGGGGGTTAGGTGAAAATAGCTTTAACTGTAGCGTGGGGAGGAAAAACGCGCTGCTGCTAAAATCCGTAGTAGTAGCGCTGTTCGTAGAAGGGCGCTAGTATTATACCTAGCACGTCGGGAACGGTGTGGCAATTATAGTAGTAGCACTTTCTGTTCCTGCCGCGCTACTGCTAAGCGGCTAACAGTAGCGCTGTTCTGCCAGACGCGCTACTGCTAAGTAGCAGTAGCGCCTCATTTTAACAACCGCTACTGGTAACATTCTGTGTATAAGGTTTTCCCTAGTAGTGTTATTACGCGAAAAAAATGATTCCTCCCACTGACATCTGGGGCGCACCGGTTGGGAGGCTAACCTGTGGGCCTACTAAGTTGACGCGTACGCAGGGGTTGTCAACTTAGTCAACAAACGATTCTAGCAGCAGTAACCATTGGATTTGAATCGAACAGACTTGCTGCTTCTTCAATCACTGCTCTTCTTTCTCTAGCAGCCCAAACCAGCGCCGGGGAGATCGCCTGCTCCTGCCTCCAGTGGCCGGCTGTGCTGCCTTTGAGGCCTAATCGCCCCCTACTACTCCCACCGCTAGCCAGGCCTTGCGGCGACAGCAGCCTCACACCGCAGCCAAACCAGTGAACCCTCGTACTCCTCTCCGCATGGGCATCCACTGCCGTGTCTTCCCCGGCTCCGCGTCGTCCCCTTCCTAGGCCTCGCCGTCGTCCATCGCCTTGGTGCTCTCAGCGCGGCGTGGTCAATGTGGTCAACGACATTCCATCGGAATATTACTGTACGTGGAGAGGCTGACAGCTGGGTCCACGGCCACAGCCCAGTTTTTTGTGATTTGCTAAGTAAGTCGCTTTGTCAGGCCTATTGCGCTGCAAATCTTTCAAGACAAGGAGAGCTTTCATTCGGCTGTCCGAGAAAATGGCCCATCAGTAATGAGAAATGGGATGTATGTTTTTTAAAACACAGCAAACTAGCAATTAGTTTCAAATATCTTTTTTTTCATTTCGAGATTTTAAATTACATTAATTTTTATGCGTGGAGAATTTGTTGGATTTTATATTGATATACATTTATTTTTAAAATTAGTTTGAATGTGAGTCAAAATTTCGGGATTAAAAACAGTTCAGACCGCACCGAAATATGCAAAAATTCGTATAATTTTTTAACCATGGCCACAATATGGGTTGTAATGCTAACAAAAAGAATATGGGCTCCAAATAAAACCTTAAGAATTAGCAAATGGGCTGTAAATTATTAGAAATAATGGCAGATGGGTTGTATGCTATTTTCCACAGATTTGAGGCTTTCCAAAAAAGGTTGACGCACAAGCAGTGACTATTGGATGGCCATCCAACGGCCGTCGTGCTTCTTGAATCTCTGCTCTTCCTGCTCCAGCCGCTCAAACAAGCGTCGGCGGGACTGCCTGCTCCCTCCTCCCCGCGGCCGGCTGTGCTGCCGCCCAGACCTCACCGCCCCACCGTACTCCCATTGCTGGCCTAGCCATCCCTCTACTCACCCACACCTGCTGTTATTCTCCGGTGATGGCAGATGGACCTGTAAACCCTCGTACAGTCGTACTCCCCTCCACGTGGGAAACAACTGCCGAGTCTTCCCTGCCTCCGTGTCGTTCCCTTCGTAGGCCTCGCCGTCGTCCACCGCCCTGGTGCTCTCGGCGCGGCTTAGTCAGTGTTGTCAACGAAGGACATGCATCTGAAGTGGACTGTACGTGGAGAGGCCGACAGCTGGGTCCACGGCCGCACGCGAGGAAATGCCTCCTTATTACATGCAAAATAATAATTCCTCCACCTGACATCAGGGACCCACCAAAAGGTCCTCTGTATTTCGCAAAAAAAAAACATTACCGCCGCTGACAGCTCGGACCCACCAGCTATATCTTCGCACGCAAGGAAGTGCCTCCTTATTACGCAGAAAAGAGGAACACTCCCCCTATTAGCTGGGACCCAGTATAGTGGCAGGCTGACTTGTGGGCCTACTAAGTTACGGGGACGGAGGGCTTTGTCAACTTAGTCAATATGCACGATTCTAGCTCTAGTGACCATACGATGTCCATCCAACGGCCGTAGTGATTCTTCAACCTCTGGTCTTCTTGCTCCAGCAGCCCAAACCAGCGCCGGTTGTGCCTCGTGGTCCTGCCTCCGGTGGCCGGTTGCGATGCGGCGGAGGCCTCACCGCCCCCTACTACTCCTACCGCTGGCCAAGCCATCCCTCTACTCACCCACACCTCCTGTTATTCAGCAGTGATGACAGCCTCACACCACAGCGAACCAGTGAACCCTCGTACTCCTCTACGCGTGGGCATCCACTGCCGCGTCTTCCCCTGCTCCGTGTTGTCCCCTTCCTAGGCCTCGCCGTCGTCCACCGCCCTGGTGCTCTCGGCGCGGCGTGGTCAACGTGGTCAAGGAACGGCTTCCATCGGACGTGGACTGTACGTGGAGAGGCTGACAGCTGGGTCCATGGCCGCAGCAAGGAAGTGCCTCATTACGCGCAAAAAATTTATTCCTCCACCTCACAGCGGGGACCCACCGGACGGGCCACCATATTTCATGAAAAAAATGTTTCCCCCTGACTGCTGGGACCCACCAGCTACATCTTCGCACGCAAGAAAGGGCGTCTGGGCAAAAAAACTATTCGTCCCCCTGACTGCTCAGACCCACCAGCTACATCTTCGCAAGCAAGGAAGTGTGTGACAGTCGGGACCCACCTGGTCGAAGCGTACATAGCGTTGTCATTCTGGTCGCAAACATGTACATACAAACTGGTCGATGTAGAGGCGCGCACGTGTCATAGTAGAGGCGCGCACATAGCATGTACACGTACGTACAGCGACTAGGGTGCAAGAAAGAAAATACGGCCACGTATGTGTACATACGGGCGGGGTCTCGAACGCCTGCTCGCGCATACGTACGGCGAGGGCTCGTGTACATGGCTGGGTCGGAACGGAGAAACAGCGTCGTCGTCGTGTTCATGGGGAGGCAACGGAATCGTCGTTTTCATCGGGAGGCAACGGAATGTGTCGTGTTCATGGGGAGGCAACGAAATGCGTCGGGAGGGCTTGGACGGAACAGGCGATGGAAACGAGGCCTGGCGTACCGCACAACGGAGGAAACGGCCTTGTGTTCAACCGGCCACGTTCGAAACGGGGGTCCTGTTGATCGGGAGGGGTGTGGCGTACCGCAAAACAGAGGAAATTGACCTCCTACGGTCGAAACGGGTGTCCTGTTGATTGGGAGGGGTGTGGCGTACCGCAAAACGGACAAAACGGACTTGTGTTGGAGCACTACGGTCGAAACGGCGGTCCTGTTCATCGCGAGGGGTGTGGCGTACCGCAAAACGGGACTCCATGGGATACTGTTCATCTCCACCGTCGACCTCCTCCAGCCTCCACGGGCTACCATCGAACTCCTCCAGCCTCCACGGGCTCCTGTTCATCCAGCCCCCACCGCGCGCTATTCCACCGCCTGCTGTTCAACCACCCCTCCACGGGCACCCCTCCACCGTCTACTGTTCATCCAGCCCTCCACACCACGGGGTCCTGTTCAACCACCCCTCCATGGGCACCCCTCCACCATTTACTGTTCATCCAGCCCTCCACACCACGGGGTCTTGTTCATCCAGAAGCAATGCCACCGCTCACTGTTCATTCAACCCCCCCCCCCCCCCCCCGCAACGCTCACTGTTCATCCAATCGATCGGCTTCAGTTAGCAGCAGTAGCGAAGGAATCGTTCGATCGGGTTCAGTTAACAGCCATCGATCGATCGCTCAGGTTCAGTAACGTGTAGCCTGTAGTGCAATCGCTCGGGTTCAGTTAGAGCCCAACGCATCGCTCGGGTTCAGATAGAGCCAATGCCTCGTAGACACGCGCGTACGTGTACGAGAGAAATGCGCATCGCTCGGCCCCCGACCTCCCACCGTAACCGAGAACTCCCCGAAATTTTCCTCCCCCTCGCTTCTACCATGGTTTTTTCTGTCATGGACGGCCCAAAGAATGTCATGCAGTTGCGTCTCCAGCCCGCCCAGGATGAAAAGCCCATTTTCTGTCATGATTTTTTGTCAAAGAAGTAGGAGCCCACCACATCTATGATGATACCGGGTTTTTTCACAATTATTGTCATAGAAGTGTTATATGTATGACAGAAAAAAATTCGTTTGGCCCAAAATGTCACGGATGTGTCTTTTTCTTGTAGTGCATGCGCACAGTGGCGAAGACAGGGGGCAGCAAGGGCCCTGCTCCCCCCTAACATCACAATATATTGAGGCTAATATGAATGTGATCATTAGACAGTTGCTGGTAAAATTGTTTAAGTTGATGAATTGGCCCTCCTCGTAAAAGATTAGTAATGCTTGGCCCCCTAGCTCATTTACTTTTCATGGCTCCGCTACTCCGCGCAACAGCGCACGTTCTCGCCCCCTCTCTTTAAATATCGATCTCGCACTTGTGCACTCCTTCAAAATCTCCTTCCACTTGGCCCGTCGCACCATCTTCTAGCCCCCCACCAGATTTTGCCACATGTACATTCTAGCAGACGCCATGGTTGAACATAAGCATAATGCACAAACCTCAAAACACAAGTTCTTATCCTTTGTTCTAGAATCTTCCGTATCATAACTGCCCAAACTCTTTTTCTAGTTGATTTACCATTATTTGTTTTTTACTTTATGCTTTACAACGCACAATTCCATGAATCATAAAATAGAATAAGGTCTTCTTTGATTCAATAGATTCTCACAGGAATTTTTGAGGATTCTAATTCTTAGGAATTTTTCCTATCTTGGTTGTTTGATTCGTAGGATTGTAAACCATAGGAATTTTTCCATACACTACTAGAATCAGGATCTTTGCCGAAAGCCAGCTCTTTACCGTTAGCTGGCTGATGGCAAAGAATGTCTTTTCCATCAGCTTGAAGAAAACTGATGGCAAAGAATCAGTTGACAGCAAAGGTCATGTTTGCCGTCAGCTAGCTCTTTGCCGTCTGCCAGTAGATGGCGTAGAAGCTTTGCCATCAGCTGGCAGACGGCAAAGAGTGTGGGTGGCCCACTAGTGAGGATGACCTAATGGACACCTTTTTTGCCGTCTGCAAGCTGACGGCCAAGCTTCTTTGTCGTCTGCTAACAGACGGCAAAGAAAGTTGCCAAACTAACGTCCGTTAGCTAGGCTCTTTGTCGTCTGCTAGCAGACGGCAAAGAACCATGCCCTAACAAAATTCCGACGATGCCCGCTGACCCATCTCTCTGTCCCCTCTCTCTCTCTGTCCCGCCCCCGAGCCGCAGCCGCCCCGCGCCATCGTCCCCCGTGCCGCCGCCTCCCAGCGCCATCCCCGTCTCCACGCTATACCCGTCGCCCCGGCGACCCCCTCCTCCGCCCCGCTCCACCCCCTCGCTGTGCCGCCCCGCCCCGCCCCATGACCGAGCCGCCGCCGCCCCACGCGACCCCCGTTGCCAAGGCGGTCCCCTTCTCCACCCTAGTGGCCCCGATGCCGTCCTTCCCCCTTCACCGCCGCCGCCGGGTACCGCCCCCTCTTCCAAGATGTCGAAGCGAGGTATGGCGAAAAATTCCCCCCTTCCTCCATTTCTTTCCAGCATGGTTAAGTGACTGTAAATTTTCTAGGTTAAGTGACTGTAAATTTCCTAGGTTAAGTGACTGTATATTTTCTCAACTTTTGTGAGGAACATTCATGTAATCATAACATGTTTGTGTGTGTGTGTAGTTGTGAAAGCACAAGTGCTCCCTGTGTGATTTTGGTAGTTAATGTCAACATATCTAGTATGTTTCAGAAAAGTTCTACAATGAAGTGCCATGGACTAGAGGATGTGGAACTCCTTCAAGATGCTGAGGACAAAGGATTGGCTCAAGCTCCAAGAACAAGACTCTACATTTTCTATTTTAGTGATCCAAGATCACATTGAGTCTATAGGAAAACCCAATACTATCAAGAGGGGATGAGGTGTTGCTTAATGAGGCTCTTGCTTAAAGTGCTTAGTCATATGCTCCAAATCCTTCAACTACCTCCTCATATCCATATATGTCCCAAACCAAAAGTTCAACTCGGCCCTACCGATTCTTTCTATCCGGCGCCACCGAGTTCAGATGCCATAGCCACTGCCACAAACCCTAGGCAAATCGGTCTCACCGATAGGGATCTCGGTCAAACCGAGATGGGATTGTAATCTCTCTATGCATGTCCATTACCAAAATCGGTCTCACCGAGTTTTCGTAATCGGTACTACCGAGATTACAATACAAACTCTCTGTTCCTCTTCGTACCACTTCGGTCCAACCGAGATGAGCGAATCGGTCCCACCGAGTTTGCCTGACCAACTCTCTGGTTAGCTTATTACCAAAATCATTCTCACCGAGTTTGTGTAATCGGTCCCACCGAGATTACGTTATGCTCTAACCCTAATCATATAGGTCCTATCGAGTTGCATGTCGGTCCCACCGAAAATCCTAACGGTCACATGATTTGCTAAATCGGTCCGACCGAGTTTCTCAATTCGGTCCCACCGAGATTGGTAAGTTGTGTGTAATGGTTAGATTTGTGTGGAGGCTATATATACCCCTCCACCCACTCTTCATTCATAGAGAGAGCCATCAGAACGTGCCTACACATCCAACATTCATTTTCTGAGAGACAACCACCTACTCATGTGTTGAGACCAAGATATTCCATTCCCACCATATGAATCTTGATATCTAGCCTTCCCCAAGTTCCTTTCCACTCAAATCTTCTTTCCACCAAGTGAGAGAGAGTTGAGTGTTGGGAAGACTATCATTTTAAGCACAAGAGAAAGGAATTCATCATCAACACACCATTTGTTACTTCTTGGAGAGTGGTGTCTCCTAGATTGGCTAGGTCTCACTTGGGAGCCTCCGACAAGATTGTGAAGTTGAACCAAGGAGTTTGTAAGGGCAAGGAGATCGCCTACTTCGTGAAGATCTACCCTAGTGAGGCAAGTCCTTTGTGGGAGACGGCCATGGTGGGAAAGACAAGGTTGCTTCTTCGTGGACCCTTCGTGGGTGGAGCCCTGCATGGACTCGCGCAGCCGTTACCCTTCGTGGGTTGAAGTCTCCATCAATGTGGATGTGGGATGGATCGTTGCCTTGCCCGTGTTTAAATCCACTTCAGGGCCTTAGAGGGGTTTGGAAGTGAACATGTCTGTGATGCTCTCATCCTCGTTAGTTGCATGTGACTATCTTTTCCTAGTCAAAAATGGTGTGCACGCTTGTTGCTAGATAGTTGTTTGTTAGCTCGTACGGGGTAAATCAGTTCTTTCTTTGAAATAATAGTCTGTTAAATGTTCTCGTTAGTGTATAGGAGCTGTCATGCAAGGTGATTTCCTCCCATTTTTCCTCCGCTGGGGAGTTATTGTATTAGATCCTGGATGAACCCTTCGGGCGCAGTTGCATGTCTCTTCCCAAGTGGACAGATGATTGTAAAATTTATTAGATGCTTGCATTTATCTTGACTCACTAAATATATATAATCCTTGTTTAACTTTGAAGAAACGTTCATGATATCGTGTAATCATAACATGTGTGTGGCTTATATGTCAATATGTGGTTTATATGGCATGGAATTGGTATCATTAGCTTATAAAATCTCGATAAAAGTAAGAAAACGTAGCTCATATCTATTTGTGGTAAATGACGGTGGTATATGTAGCTCCTACATTTGAAGTACTCCAAAACAAAACAAAACAATATTACTGCTAATGTACCTATGATCAACTTGTCTATGATCAATTTGAAACATGAGCATTACTGATTGGTCTTTCTGCTGCTTATCAGAGAGGGGGGGAGGCCACCACGGCAGGCTATGCTATACCACTCCAGAGTACGAGTTGGATGCTTTCATGTTCTTCAGTATCATACTTGAGAATTCATCCAGGAGGCAGGTATGTAAAAGGAGAGATCTCCCTTCACCCATCTCTTTATGATAACTATGTTGTTCGCAAAATTACTCCTTGTCCCATGCTGTAGAGGCTGCCTGACACTTCCATGAAAATGTTGGATGGCCATCGGCCAAAGAATGTGAAGCTGCGACAGGCCAGCAGCGGGTTTCGCAGGCATTCGATCGTGCAGCTGGTGATCAGGTATGGCCACACTAGGAGCAGTTCTACCGTGCCTACAACCTGCATCACGGGTACTTCCTTCTCTTTAGGTATGACGGCGATGCCATGCTCACCGTGAAGGTGTTCAACACGACTATGTGCCGCATGCGCTACCAGGACGACGATGATGCCAGTATGTTCTGCCTCTTCTTCCTCTACATTTGGCTTTGTCTCGCATCAATCGTTAACAGTCATTGTTGCATTGGGTCAGGCAATGGGAGCAGCAGCACCGACTCTGGCTACAGCAAAAGCAGCAGCGAGGATGATCCGGAATGGACTGGGGAAGAAGAGGTAGAGTGGGGATGACGAGGTGCTGGCTGATGATGGGCAAGACATGGTGGTGGCTGAGGATGACCTAGCAATGGTGGTGGCTAACGATGGGCAAGAGATGGTGGTTGCTCATGATGGGCAAGATATGGTGGTGGCTGAGGATGACCTAGCGATGGTGCTGCCTGAAGATGGCCTCGCGATGGTGGTGGTGCCTGACAATGACCTCGCGATGGTGGTGGCGCCGGCGATCCCACAGCCAGGCGACATGACCATGCCAGTTGTGGTAGAAGACTACATCCCACTTCCTTCACTGCCTCGCTGCTCTTGGCGCATCAGGATGAAGAAGGAGAAGAAGAAGAAGGAGGAGTGAACTATGTCAGGTATGTCAAATCTCCAAAATGATCTACGCTTAGCTTTGTTTCCTCCAAAATGACCTAAGTTAGCCCTAATATGCAAAGTTATCTCTAATATGCTTAGTTACCTAGGTTTCCTCAAGAATGACATACCCTTGGCTTACTTGTGTAAAAAATGGCATATTTATTCTTAGTTAACTAAAAAATGTCATAATTAGTTAAGTTATCTCCAAAATGACACATTTAACCTAGGTTAGCTCCAATATGATCCATTTTAGCTGGATTATCTCCAAAATGATCCATTTTACCTCGTTAGCTCAAAAATGGCATAATTACTTATGTTAGCACAAAAATGACCTATACTTATGTAACATCCCAATTTTCAATTTGGATGTTATACGTAGATCATCATATGCATATCATATTTGTTCTTGCATGAGGTTGAGATCCTAGAAATCTTAAGCAACTAAAGGACCCAAGGAGAGAGTTGGAGGTTTCACAAATTTCATATTTGATTTTCATATTTTTCTCTCCAAATATTGCCAATCTATACCTACTAATAAAGCAAGGTGTGTTTCTCTAATTTTTTCATTCGTTCACCACTAAAATATTTTTTGTTTCTATTCGAGGTGGTATAAAATTTTTGTGCTCCGTCTGTTACCAAAGGAAAAACGATTTGTGGGGAACTTCGTACGTGCGCCGCGCGCCTTATAGCCCAGTAAAGTCAGCCTTTTATTCCTGCCCAAGCAGCAATAAAAAAATGCTATTTTCCGCTCAATGCAGCATATAGTTTTAGCTACGCACAGGGCGACCAAGACACAGCGGCCCATTTTCGTTTGTGTTTTCTTTCGAATTTTATTTTTCTATTTCTTATTCTTTTTATTTCCTGTTTCTTTTATTTTTTCCCATTGCAAGTATATTTTTAATTGTCTTCTAAAATTCCACAATTTTCAAAAAATGTTTGCAGTTTCAATTTTTATTCGCAATTTTGTAAAAAGTTAAGAATTACAAAAAATTGTTCCTATTTTAAAAAATGTTTCAATTTTGTGTCGTGAAAAAATATGTTCAAAATTTAAAAAATATTCCCATTTTTAGTAAAATGTTCATATTTTCAAAAAATTCAAGATTTAAACAAATGCATTTAAAAAATGTACCAAATTCGAAAAATATTCTTGATTTACATCTAGGTTTAAAAATTGAAAAGAATGTTTGCATTAAACAAACACATTTTCTAAATTCTTTTACATGTTTAACACATATTCCCATTTAGGAAAATTGTTCACAACGTAAAAACATTCATATTTTTATAAGAATGTTCATGTATTTAAGAAATGTATGCGAATTTCAGGAAACGTTCTTTTCAAATTTTTGGTTCTTGCTTTGTCCAAAAATGTATGGAATTTTCAAAAAATGTTCAAAATTTGGAAAATTGTTCACGTTGCCAATTATATTTGGTAGTTCATGTTATGAATTCCAAAATTGCATTCCTATTTAGAAAATGTTTGATATTTTTAGATGTTTGTCATTCTGATTTCTTTTCAGAATTATAAAAATTATTCCCATTTTTTGGAAAACGTTTGGGTTTTCCCAAATTTGGTCAAGATTTAAAAAATGTTACAAATTGGAAAAATATTCTTGTTTTAGTGATATGTTGAAAAATTGAAAATAATTTTTGCATTACAAGACACATTTTGTAAATTTCTTCCATATGTTCAAAACATGTTCCCATTGCCAAAAATTGTTAACAACTTAAAAAAAACATATTTTTATGAAACGTTCATGCTTTTAAGAAATGTTTGTGAGTTTCAACAAATGTTCCGTTCAAATTTTTTGTTCGTCTTTATAAAATGTGTGGAATTTTTAAAAAACCGTAATTCAGAAAATTGTTCACGTTGCCAAGTATATTTGGCATTTCATAGTTATTAGTTTTTTAGAAGTTCAAAATAAAGTTTTCAATCTGACGTTGCATTAGATTCTTTAATATTAACACTAACCATTGGTTAGAAGAGCGCATTCGTTTGAGTGTCTCGCAACATGTGGTCGGGTCTTTAAGGTCGTGAGTTCGATCAGTCCCATACTGGGCCTGCTCCGCATCTGGTGCATCAAGCTAAGTCGGCTTGTTTAGAATAAGGAACATCATAAATTATTGACAATGGTAGCTTCCATGCATCAATAAAAGAGAATATGCTGGTTAATTATAATTGAAAGAAATTATGGGCACGTGCCAATAAAAAAAGAATATATTGGTTTGGCTCTAATTAAAGGGTGTCATGTTGAACTAGAGAATACGGACATGTGGGGGTCTTGATCCATTCTTATATTAAGCTAGTGGCATGTAATTTTATCGCCCCGTTGCAACGGACAGGCATGTGTGCTAGTATTAGAAATATATGAGAGAAGATAATATGACTTCTTCAACACAAGGGAAATATTGGAGAAAGAATTTTAAAATCAAATTATGATTTTGTTGGTATTTTTATTTGCTATTTTATTTGAATTAAAAAATATTGCATTTTTAAAATTGTATTTTAGTCCAGAAAAATGTTCATCTTGTCCTAAATATTAGGTTTCGACGGGGAAAATTGTTTCTGGAATTTTTAGATTTTTTTATACTTTATTAGGATTTTCCTTCCGGGCGAAATTTATTTAAAAAAAGTTCCTTCCTACCCGACTAGGCCAAAGGCCCAGCCGAGCAGGCCAGCCCGCGCCGCCACCGCCTCGCTCTCCCGTACGGGGACCAGACTCGCTGTAGTCTGGATCCGCCGCGCCGCCGCCAGAGTCCGACCCGGGCACGCCTCCCGGGGCCGAACCGCCCCCCTTTAAAAGCCACCCCGGGCACCCCTGGACCCTGTCCGCTGCTGCCTCGCCCCGCAGCATCGCCGCCAGCGCCGCCGCCGCTCGCTGCACGCTGCCGCTGTTTCACGCCGTCGCCGCCGCCCCCCCGCACGCGCCGTAGCACGCCGCCACGGACGCCACCGCTCGTCTCCACGCCGCTGTAGATCGGAGCTGCCACCGCCGCCGACCGGTTCTTTTTGGTTAACCGGTAAACCATCAAACCGCCCCGGCTTTTTTTGATTTAGCCCGATTCATTTTATTAGATCGGTTTTTCGCTAGGGTTTGCTTATTTAACGAACGTCCGTTCGTTCGTTCATTTTAACAGATGCTTTTCAGTAGATCTACTATGTAAAAGAACGTTCACGACGTAGAATTTTTCTTTTTAGTTTATTTTGGGCCAGGGACCTATCCGCGAATAGTTTTACCGCGATGTAGCCCCTGATCTTTAAACTAGTATAACTTTTTACTATTTATTGAAAACGATCTTGTTTCGTTCGTATTTTGACTTTCGTTTCTCCATTTGAGTTGAATCTTTTTGCATATCGTAGATAATCACATGTACCTACTATTTAGATCTAATTCACATTATAATAATGCTATTAGGTTTGACTTTTGTTAGTTTAAGCCATTTGCTTGTTTCGTGTTTGATTTGGATCTTTTCTCGGTTTTCTTGTTGTTTTGTTTGAGCGATTGCTTATGTATGCTATTGTTTGTCTACGCTAGATTACCCGGAGTGCGAGGCTTGTTACTACGAATCTCTAGAGTTTGCATATCGTCAGCAAGGCAAGTTACACTTTGATCATATTCCTTTATATCCAGTTTTTACTATGCATTAGTTCTGCCCCTCAAATATTTGCATTGAGTAGGATTGGGAACATGTGGTTTTGGTTGTAGTGTTTGAGGTAGGAAACCTAATACCTTTTGATCACCTCGGGTATATACGTTATGCTTATTATTGCTTAGCTATGCTCATAGACGGGGGTTGGATCGTGATTCACACATGGAAGTTTGAGAGTTATTTAATCATGGATAACTTTAAGGTGGCAACTTTAATATACATCTGGGTAGATTGGTTGAGGCACCTGGGGAACCCAATGTTGCTTATTTTTGGGAAACCCTGGAGTACCCGTGTGATTTTTCCTATGGAATGTCACCCAGGCTCAAGGGGATCATAAGATTATTCATGCTAAAAACTTCCGCGTACAGCCACAAGCCATTCTGGGCTATAGCATAGTTCAGTAAGTTGCGTGAGCTCTTGAAGAGGTGGACTAGTAGATGTAGGGGAAAGTACGTGTACCGGTCCGCCCGGAGTAGAGAGGTAATGTTTCAGAAAGACTATGTCTTGATCATCCGATCATGGATGCGCTCGAGTCTTGTTGGGAAAAGTGCGCAAACCTCTAAAGAGTGAATAAACTAATCATGGTTAGCCGTGTCCCCGGTTATGGACATCTTGAGTATCTGGTATTTGAATTATTGGTTGATCTCATCACTTTGCTTAATGAATTTGTTGGGTTGTTAAATATACTTGTTAATTTTGGGATTAAGTTGGGGATACCTTCTCAATAATGGCATAAACTTGGTAGTAAATAAAATTTATTCCTTTTTTGTAGGGAAAAATTAGCTTTATGCAAAATTAAACTTAGAGCATCCACTTGCGAAATATTGCATGTAGATATAGTTCTTGCATTTCATTGCTTTACAGTGTAACTCTGCCAGCATATTCAATGTGCTGACCTACACGGGTGCAACGTCTCATGTTGCAGACTACTCAGACGAGGAGTAAGGTGTGATAGGTTGTTGTTTTGCACTCAGCTATGCCGTTGGAGTTGATGGACTCATTTACCTTCGAAGCTTCCGAAGTTATCTAGTTTAGATGGCCTTCAGCCATGATATTTTTGTGTAATCGTACTCTTTATGAGGACTCGATGTAATAAGTGTGTGATTGGAACTCTGTTATAATTCCTCGAGTACTGTGCGTGTCAGCATTGCCGATCCAGGGATGACACTGATGCACAGAGACTTGACCGTTTGAGGTATGGTCACTACAAGATGGTATCAGAGCACACGCTGACTGTAGGACGCGACCACTAGAATGAGCCACATGATTTCTCTTCTCTACTCATTTCTATTTCTCCTCTTTTTCTACTCTATAATTGGCGGACCCCAGGAACAAGTTCACTCAGCCGGATGACAACACCCCTTTAGGACGCCATTTGAAGGAA
This sequence comes from Triticum timopheevii, assembly GCA_963921465.1. NCBI lineage: Eukaryota > Viridiplantae > Streptophyta > Magnoliopsida > Poales > Poaceae > Triticum > Triticum timopheevii. The sequence continues at coordinate 237,290,500 of OY997266.1, read as the reverse complement.
GTCACTAAGTATTTGAACATCGGACTACCAAGCTTCCCGGGGACTTTCTCTACATCTGTACCAGAAGTGGAGCGCTGGAAGCTCAAAGTCCGGGTACCTGGGAGGAAATTTGTGCCAACTACGGAGCCTATTGATTTCTACTTGGATGCACCAAGCTGGATTATAGAAAAGAGCATGGCAACACATATCACCTTTGGACGCATATGTGAGGTGTATCACAAGGAGCTGGAGAATACCATTTACCAGATATGTGGCCGTCGAGATGACAAATGGGAGTTGATTCGTACCAGGAGGGATGGATCAATTGCACCCTACATTCAAGAGATGGGAGATCATATTCGTCGACAGGAGAATCAACAAATTATCCACATGAAGAAGATCAAGAAACTGGTGAAGAGAAACAACAAGCTAGAAGAGTAACTCAAGTCTACACGTGATGGATACGAGGAAGAGATTGCCGTATTACTGGAGAAGCATGAAGACCAGAAGAGGAAGATGGGAATATCAGTGGAGAATATCAAGCGAGCAACGGAGATCCGTTTGGTGGACTACTTCATCCTGGACGACACTGACAGGGATAGTGTTGCAAATTATGACAGTGATGACGACTACATTGACGAAGCTGGAGCAGATATCATGGAGTCTTCCTCTAATAAAAATTTCTAGATGACCACCATTGTAACTAGTAGTATTTTCCCTCCAAGTAGTTAGCAACGATCGAGTTTGCAATCATAGGTTACACCGATTGTGTGATCTTGTGTGCTATTGAATGAAGTGCAATTTATTGTGTTTGTCTCATGAGCATTATGGGTAGTGAATATCTCTTAGACCTCATTCTATTCTGTTTTCTCACCCCTTCTAACCCATCAGATGCCTCCGAGACGTGACAATGGATTTCCCATCCTACCAGAGCTCACTGAGTTGATCCAGCAGCAGAATGCCTTGTGCAGATACTAGTTTAGAACCAGAAGCAAGGCAACAACAACAATAACCCACCACCACCACCCCCTGTTGATCACCTAGCCCACTTTCTAAGATTGAATCCGCCGGTGTTCTCTAGTAGCACCGAGCCGATTGTTGCAGATGATTGGCTCCGGAAGATTGGAAGAGAGTTGACCACTGCAGGATGCACAGATGCGGAGAGAGTGCGCTTTGCTGCACATCAGCTTGATGGATCCGCAACATTCTTGGTGGAAGAATTTCACAGCCACTTACCCCATTGACACTGTTACATGGGATCAGTTTTAGCAGGCTTTCCGCACTGCCCATGTCCCAACAGGAGCTATGAGCATGAAGAAGCATGAGTTTCGCAATTTGCGCCAAGGAGGATGTATAGTGGGCCAGTATGTGGATGAGTTTAGCAAGTTAGCATGCTATGCCCCTGATGACATAGCCACAGATGTCGTTAAGCAGGAGATGTTTCTGGAGGGACTAATTGATGAGCTGAGCATGCAGTTGATGGTGGCAACATTCAACAACTACAAGGAGTTGGTAGACAGGGCTCTCATGATTGAAGGCAAGTAGCAACAGATTGATAATCGCAAGAGGAAGTATGGACAGGGGAGGTACACTTCAGGAGCTCAGCAGAAGCACCGCTATTCCCCGTATTCAGGAGGACATAACCAAAACCATGGAGGCCATAACCATGGAGTACATATGCACAATGGAGCAAGTTTGCATAACCACAGTGGCCCAAAGAATGGCAATGGGAATGGAGGAAGCAGCAGCCAGAACCGTTCCAACCCTTCAACACCAGCCAAGAGGGATCTGAGCCACACTACCTGTTTCAAGTGCCAGAAGACCGGACATTATGCCATAGAATGTCCTGAAGCTAAGAATGGAAATGGCAATGGAGGTTTTGCCAAGAAGCGCAACCCCTTCACCAAAGGTCAGCTGAACCACGTCAGCGTGGAGGAGATTGAGGATCAACCCGACGCAGTTGTCGGTAAGTTTTTGATTAATGCATTTTCCGCACTTGTTCTTTTTTATATTGGTGCATCTCATTCATACATATCAAGGGGATTTGTGGATAAGTATAACCCTGCCAACCGTAGCCCTTAAGTCACCTATGCTAGTAAGTTCCCCAGGAGCAGAGTATATGGCTAGTAGGGGATGCTATCAGTTGCCACTAACCATAGGTAGACATGTTTTCCCCATCGACCTAATTATTATGGAATCACAATGATTGGATGTGATACTGGGAATGGATTGGCTATCCAAGTTTGAAGGAAACATCAACTATGCCAGTAAATCAATTCTTCTCACCACCCCAGAAGGAAAGAGGATCAAGTATGTATTCTAGCATGCGCCGAAGAGGACTCTAGTGAATTCCTTATCAGGAGTTGTACAGGAGGAAGTACCAGTGGTGAAGGATTACCCCGGCGTATTTACACAGGAGTTACCAGGCATGCCACCGGATCGAGACATTGAGTTTTTGATTGATCTATTGCTAGGCACCGGACCAATATCAAAGAGACTGCATTGGATGCCCGCAAAGGATCTGGAGGAAATTAAGACATGGATAAAGGAGTTACTGGAGGAAGGTTACATTCGACCAAGTTCATCACCTTGGGAAGCCCCAGTGCTTCTAGTGGAGAATAAGGATGGATCTTTGAGGATGGTTGTTGATTATCGTGCACTGAATGAGGTGATGATCAAGAACAAATACCCACTGCCGATGATCAATGATTTCTTTGACCAGTTGGAAGGAGCTAAAGTTTTCTCCAAGATACATCTTCGATCAGGTTATCACCAGTTGAAGATCCGAGAGCATGATATACCTAAGACAGCTTTCACCACAAGGTACGGGCTATATGAGTATACTGTTATGTCATTTGGTTTGACTAACGCACCTGCCTATTTCATGAACATGATGAACAAGGTGATTATGAAGTTTTTGGATAAGTTCGTCGTGGTGTTCATTGATGATATATTGGTCTACTTGAAGAACGAAGAGGAGCATAAGGAGCATTTGCGTTTGGTTCTTGAGAAGCTCTGAGAACATCAGTTGTATGCCAAATTCAGCAAATGTGAGTTTTGGTTAAAGGAAGTTGGATTTCTCGGACATGTGATATCCGGAGAAGGAATAGTAGTAGACCCTACCAAGGTTACTTCTGTTATTAAATGGGTGGCACCCACATCAGTTGGAGAGATCAGGAGTTTTCTTGGACTCACAGGTTATTATCGGAGGTTCATTGAGAATTTCTCCAGGATTGCAAAGCCCATGATGGAGTTATTGAAGAAGGACAACAAGTTTAAATGGACTGAGGAGTGTGAAGCTAGTTTTCAGGAGTTGAAGAAAGGTTTGGTTACAGCCCCAGTGCTGATTCTCCCAGACCAATGTAAGGATTACCAAGTATTTTGTGACGCTTCACAACGAGGACTTGGAGCTGTACTTATGCAGGAAGGAAGAGTTTTTTCCTATGCCTCACGACAGATTAAACCTCATGAGCTGAATTATTCTACGCATGATTTGGAGTTATCAGCCGTAGTGCATGCGCTGAAGACATGGAGGCATTTTCTCATCGGAAACCATTGTGATGTATACACGGATCATAAGAGTTTAAAGTACATCTTCACGTAGAAGGAGTTGAACCTCTGGCAAAGGAGATGGCTGGAGCTCATCAAGGATTATGATATGAAATTTCACTATCATCCCAGAAAGGCCAATGTCGTAGCAAATGCGTTCAGCCGCAAGAGTTATGTTAACACGCTCATAACCGGAGGATTACCTAAGCAGCTAGCATATGATCTTCGACAGTTATGCTTTGAGATAGTTCCGAGAGGTTATGTTGCAGCATTGGAAATGCAGTCCACTCTTTTGGGTAAGATTAGGGAAGCCCAGAAGACTAACAAGGAGATTGCCGAGATAAAGGAAAGGATGAGTAAAGGAAAGGCTAAAGGATTTCGTGAGGATGAGCATGACACTTTGTGATTTGAGGATCGCATATATGTGCCTAACGACCCCGAGATCAGGAAGTTGATTCTGCAGGAGGCCCATGATTCACCGTATTCGATTCACCCACGTAACACTAAGATGTATTTGGATTTGAAGGAAAATTTCAGGAGGACAGGAATGAAGAAGGATATTGCCGAGTATGTAGCAGTATGTGTTGTATGTCAGAGAGTTAAGGCAGAGCATCAGAAGCCAGTGGGATTGCTACAACCATTGCCGATACCCGAATGGAAGTGGGATAAACTTGGCATGGATTTTATGACTGGATTACCCAGGACTCATTCAGGCTATGACTCTATTCGGGTTGTAGTCGATCGTTTGATGAAGGTAGATCATTTCATCCCAGTAAAGACCACCTATACAACTGCTAAGTTGGCAAAGATATACATGACCAGGATCGTATGTCTGCACGGAGTTCCAAGGACCATTGTATCAGATAGAGGAACCCAGTTTACTTCAATGTTTTGGAATTAGTTGCATGAAACTTTGGGTACCAGGCTAGAGTTCAGTACAACCTTTCATCCACAGACAGATGGACAGACCGAGAGAGACAATCGGATTCTGGAGGACATGTTGAGAGCTTGTGCGCTAGATTATGGATCTAGTTGGGATGATAATTGGCCATATGCAGAGTTTTCTTATAACAACAGTTATCAAGCCAGTTTGAAGATGGCCCCTTTCGAAGGTTTGTACGGAAGGAGGTGCAGGACACCATTATTGTGGGATGAAGTTGTACATCGATATTTTTTCGGACCGGACTTAAGCAAAGACTTAGAAGAGAAGGTTAAGTTGATTTGCAACAGACTCAAGGTAGCCTAGTCCCGGCAGAAGAGTTATGCAGATACTAAATGCAAGGAGATAGTTTACGAAGTCAGAGACAGAACATATCTTCGAGTGTCCCCACTTCGAGGAGTTAAACGTTTTGGAGTCAAGGGAAAGCTAGCACCACGTTTTGTGGGACCATACAAAATATCAATGCTAAAGAATGTTATCCCCACAAAATCATATAGTCACTATAGGAATCTGCTACTTTGCCATCTGCCACGGCGGACGGCAAAGGCATGGATGGCGGACGGCAAAGGTCTTTTCCATCGGCCGCGGACGGCAAAAGTGGACGGCAATGTACGGGACGGCAAAGAGCTACATTGCCATCCGCTTTGGGCGGCTGACGGCAAAGGGTCCTTTGCCATCAGCTGCCGACGGCAAAGAATGCTGACGGCAATAATTGCGCTGTTACTCCGTTAGGTGGTTAACGACAAGCCTTTGTCGTCCGCCGCTGTAGGCAAAGTTTTTTCCTCTTTGCCATCCGCCGCTGTAGGCAAAGTTTTTTTCCTCTTTGCCGTCAGCCACTGTTGGCAAACTGACCAAATAGGTCAGCCTCCCAGGAAGCATAGTTGCCTGCCATGTGGCCTCTTTGCTGTCCGCTACTGATGGCAAAGAGCCCTTTGCCGTCGGTGGCGGACGGCAAAGAGCCTGCATAATGGCTTTTTTCCCTGTTTTTTTAAATCCAACAATTTCCACAGCAAACATATATGACATATATAGATATATTTCACAGGGCTATTTAACAGCACATAAGTTTCATCGTACATACATATATAGTTCCATCCACTCACACATAGCAAGTTGCACATACACATAAGTTGCAACCATTAGGAGGTTGCACATACATATTACAATGCAAAGTTTCATCAAGATAGCAAGTTCCATCGTAGCATACACATAAGTTGCAACCATTAGAAGAATACTAGAAGAGAATGAAATAAAAAATAAGCACTCCATAGCAAGCTAGCTTCCGAGAAGTGAATGAAATCTGCAAAATGGAAAATAAGAAAGTTAGGAAAAGGTGACTAGAAGAAGAAGACTAGAAGAAGAAGCACGCCATCGTTTGTGAGGTAACTTAGGTGAAATGGATCGTTTATGAGCTAACTTAGGTAAAATGCATCATTTTAGAGCTAATGTAGGTAAAATGGATCGTTTATGAGCTAACTAAGCTAATTATGCCGTTTTTTACATAAGTAAGGTAAGTACATGTCATTATTGAGCAAACCTAGTTAACTAAGCATATTATAACTAACTTAGGTCATTTTGGAGGAAACAAAGCTAAGTATAGATCGTTTTAGAGCTAACTTAGGTAAAATGGCTGGTTTTGGAGGTTGGTAAGCTTATTAAGTCATTTTGCAGGAAAAGAAGCTAACTCTAGGTCATTAAGGTAAGCATATTGGATGAAATAAAGCTAAGTCTAGGTCTTTATGCATTTGTTAAGAAAAAAACTAGAGAAACTTACCTTGATCATGGAGGTGTGGGAGCGGGCTGGCTCATGCCAGTAGCTGGAGAAGGATCTTGTGATGCTTGTGTGGAGTTACGCTGCACCAAAGATCATTTCCAATGTTTCGTTAGCATGATGACACTCAGATGTTAAGACTAGCAAGTAACGTCCATTCAAATTAAACTCACCGTGGTCTCAGGAGAAATCTCTAGATCAATGGCTATGGAGCAATGGGACCTCCCGCCACTAGATATCATCACGTGCTCTGGATTGTAGGGGATCTGGCTCGGGTTAAACTCCTCCCCTTTCCTCGCCTTCCCCTTGACTTGCTTCTAAGAGGCAGTGTGGGCCATCGCATACAGGTCGTACCCCTCTGGCACCTTATCCATCTTATTGTAGCATGCCTGAAAGAGAGAAACAAAGTAAATTAGTAATTAAAGGGCTCAAGCTAGCATGATGAATGAATTGCATTAATCATGAAGCAAACCACATTACCCAATTTCGCCCGAACTGATATAAGCTGGAGCTACCTTGATGGTGTGGCACACCTTCAATTTGGGCACGTTTGTCCTTGGCCTCAGTCGGCTCCCCTTCCATCTTTCAACACCTGCCATGACAAAGAGTAAACGAAATTAGTACAACATAAAAAAAATACCGACATGAATAATAATATGTATATCACTAAAGTGTATCATCATCAAGTACAACATAAAAAATTGAATACCTGACACTACTAATAATCTCGATCAGTATCATCAATAAATGCATAATCATCATCATCACTATAATCAATGATGGGCTCATAGGGTTCAGTGGCATCAACATGTGGAAGGCCACCTTTACGTAATCGGTCAAGCATTGAGAGGTCGTCCTCAGCAGTAACCTCTTCTTGTTCCGGCTCTTCTTGTTCCTCCTCTGGGGTGATGTGGGATTCACTTTCGCTGTCTACTTCAATGTTTTGGGGTGAAGTATACCGGTTCTTGAAACGCTTTTTGGAAAGATGTGTCTCTTGGAAGAATTCTCCTTCATATGTGTCTGGGTTAATGTGAGGTTCATAATCCTCTTCCTTTGGGGGAGATAGTCTAGCACGTGGCGGCACTTCATAAACGACATCCCAACCTTTCAGATTTGGATTAGTTTGGCAGGCCCAGGGTAGATAGAATACTTGGGTCTCCTGTTGAGCCATAATATAGACATCAGGAACATCTAAATGGGTGCTTTGGTTGATTTCAACTAGCCCTATATGTTCATGAGTCCTTCTAGTCTCCTTCGGCTGAAACCAATAACATTTGAAGACTACGACATTCGATGGGTTTTCACCATAGAATAGAAGTTCATAAATTACTTCAGCTCTCCCATAATACTCGGTACCTCCTTCGCCGATAGCAGATACACAACAATTTGTAGACTTTCGGTCGGCCATAGATAGCTCTTTGCCATAGGTACGAAAACGATACCCGTTGATGTCGTATTTGTCAAATGAACGGACCTTATAGTCAAAACCATTAGCGACTTGTCTCAATTCGGCGTCCATAGACTCTGAATTAGCCTACAAGTTTAATATGAAAGGATTGTTGCATTACGCACAAATTAGCGAATGAAATGAAATTGTCTAATAGAATTTACTGTTTGTTTGAACCAAGAGATGAAACCGGGATAGCCGCCTCTTGCTTTGCGAGAAGCTCATACTCTTCGACGGAATCCTTTTGGATCACCGCTCCATACGAGAATAGGGCGACGTATCGACTGTATGAAATATCTAGGAATAAGAGCAGTTCAAAGGAAAAATAAGTTGTGAAACAATGTACCGAGAACTTACTCGATGTACGGCCGCACTTCTATTAGGTTGTTGCAGATATACAATGAAATGGTCCGCCATTCTTCGTTATCCAAAGATACTGGATTTGAAACACTGGCTGGTGCAAGATTGCCTTTGAATAGGCTGAGGTTGGATCCACCCTTTTTAGGCTCGTCAGCATTGTACCGAGGCTTCGGATTATGCAAATGACGATTTTTGGTTTCGTAGTGTGCTGTCATGAAGTTTGCCGCCTCCTTAGTGATGAATGCCTCAGCCATAGACGCTTCAATTCTATGTTTATTTTTACATTTTTCTCGAAGCGTCTTCTGCATCCTCTCAGTTGGGTAGCACCAATGATTTTGCACGGCCCCCCCCAATCTTGCCTCTATCGAGAGATGCAAAATCAAATGCTGCATTGGATTAAAGAAGCCTGATAAAGAAAGATCTTCTCTAACTTGCAGATCAACTCTGGCGCCAACTCTTCCATTTCTTCTAGCATGCAAGGCGATAGTTCTTTCGCACAAAGAACACAGAAGAAATAGCTGAGTTCTGCCAGTACTAGCCATTCATCCTCAGGGATGAAGCCACACAACATCACCGGCATTACCCGCTCAATCCATATGTGCCAATCATGACTCTTGAGACCAAATATCTTTAATTTATCAAGACTCGCTCCCCTCTTTAGATTCACTGCATACCCATCGGGGAACATCAACTGCATTTTCACCCACAAGATAATTTCCCTCATAGCTGGCCTTCCAAGATTGAACCATGCCTTTGGCTTCGTCCAGTTCTGCTTTCCTTTCGGTTCTTTCATGTTTTGTAATGGCCTATCACATAGCGCCTCCAGATCGACTCTAGCCTTAGTATTATCCTTTGACTTCCCATCTATGCCGAACAATGTACCAAAAAGTGCCTCGGCGATATTCTTCTCAGTGTGCATCACGTCGATGTTGTGTGGGCAAAGGAGGTCTTTGAAGTAAGGCAGATCCCATAAGCATGTTTTGTGAGTCCAGGCGTGCTCAGAATTATACCCCTTGAAGTACCCTGGACACTCTGGATCTGGCTCGACAGCGTTTAACTGATCCAGGGTCTGTTGGCCTATCAACACAGGTGGTGCAGAGTTTTTTACAACTCTACCTCTGATGAAGTTCTTCTTGTCTTTCCTGAACTTATGGCGAGGATCTAGGAACTGTCTATGCATGTCGAAGCAAGAAAACTTGCGACCGGCTTGAAGCCAACGAAACTCAAGAGCTCCCTTGCATGTGGGGCACGGGAACCTTCCATGCACACACCAGCCAACGAATAGCGCATATGCCAGCAAGTCATGCGTCGAGTACATGTACCAGACACGCATTATGAAGTTTCCTTTGCTATAGGCGTCGTATGTCTTGAACCCATTATCCCAGGCTTCTTGCAATTCGTCCTTAAGTGGCTGCATGTACACATTCATATTTTTCCCCGGATAGTTGGGCCCTGGAATTATCAACGTCAGGAAAATGTTCTTTCTTTGCATAATCTGTCCGGGGGGAGATTGAGTGGAAAGACAAATACGGGCCAACAACTGTATTGGGCTGCCGTCATACCAAACACACTGAACCTATCGGTGCTGATGCCGACTCGAGGATGCCTCGGATCTGCCGCTTTGTCAGCATGTAATTCATCAAACCTTCTCCATGCAACACCATCCGATGTGTGTACCATCATCAGTTTCCGATCTGCATCTAGTTTGGTTCTTTTGCCTGTTTTGTGCCATGTCATCTGTCTGGCCGTCTCTTCGACCATGAAAAGACGTTGAAGTCTTGGTACAATTGGCATATACCTAAGAACACTAACAGGGATTTGGTCTGTGTCTTCTCACCCATACCGTTGTCTACCACAATATACCTGGAACACTTGCAAATGGGACAATAGTTCAAGTCCGCATAGTCAAGCCTAAATAAGGCACATCCTTTCTCACAGGCATGTATCTTCTCATAGGGCATCTTCAGTGCACGGAGGATTTTGTCCGACTAGTACAGGTTTGTAGGCATTACATGGCCTTTGGGTAGAAAGCGTCCAAATACTGTCATAATTGCGTCATAGCATTCTCTGCCCAAGTTGAACTGAGCCTTCAAAGCCATTACTTGTGAGATGGCATCCAACTGACAAAGCTCAGTGTGCTTGTGGAGCGGACGTTTTGAAGACTCCAACATTTCATTGAAGGCCTTTGCAGATTCCTCCATCTCCTCGTCCGAATCCCGAGCATCATCATAGTCTTGCACCATGTTTTCCATCCCGGTACCATGCTCATCGGTGCGACGATGATCCACCTCAGCTCGGTCACGTTGGGCAAACTCACCATGAAATGTCCACACCGTATAATCGGGCGTAAAACCATTCTTCTGCAGGTGTTTACCCATTTCAGCCTCTGTCCTCTTTTCCCAATTGCCGCATCAGAAATAGGGGCACCAAGTTTTCCTCTGGCCATTTGCAAATGCGGCTTGCACAAAACCCTTGGTTTTTGTGAACCATTCAGCGCTCCATTTGTTCTGACCGGTGTGACCGGTATACATACACGCACGATCACTCATCTTGACTTTCAGAGCTACTGGACACACAACAATTATATATATAATTCACCATGTATATAATCATCAATTGATCTACTTTGTCAATTTTATTACGTCCATGCAACCTACACTCTAATAGGTAATGATAGGTCCTAATCCCACCCGAGTATGTGTAGATTGGGTTCATTTTCCCATATGCTATGCTCCGGATCCGACACAAAATTTCGGCAGCACCTCCCCGCTGTTCTCCTGATACACGTCTCTGCAATAAACAGAGAGGATGTGTACCCGGAGAACAACAGGGGAGGCACTGACGAAATTTATGCGTCGGATCCGGAGCAAAGCATATGGGAAAACGAACTCAATCTACACATACTCGGCCTGTCCATGGATAGCGTTGGAGAATTCGAAAGAATCAAGGTTGTAAATATGCAAATGCATGCATATTTATAACTATGATTCTTTCGAACGGGAGACACATATTGGTTACGCATACTGATGATTCAAGACACATATATAGCTAGCTATCAAGTTTCATCGGCACGAACACCGGAACAGAGCAAATAATTAATGGGGGAGGAGGACATGTCATTTGTGCTCACCCACGAATAAAGGGGCAGAGCTCGTCAAACGCACGGCGAGGTCGTCCAACACCAAACCTCGCAGCGGTGAAACAACTGCACATTTGAATCAACCCGATCAACACAATTATATATGATGTTTTTCATAACAAAATCGGAAAATATATGACCTAACTAATAATTCACAAATATAAGACCCTGTCGGCCTCGGGGGGTCGGGTGTCGGGGTGTCTGGGTGTCGTGTCGGGGTCGGGGTGTGGTGTCGGGGTCAGAGGTCAGGGGGTCGGGGTGTCGGGGTCGGGGTGTCGGGGTCAGGGGGTCGGGGTATTTCCTTCTATCCTTCTTCTTCTTTCTTTCTCTTCTTCTTCTTCTTTCCTTTCTTCTTCTTCTTCTTCCATCTTTTTTCTACTTTTTTACCTCTTTTCGTTTCTTCTTTTCTTCTTCTTCTACTTCTTCTACTTCTTTTCTTCTTCTTCTTTTTTCATCTTTCTACTACTTCTACTTCTTCTACTTCTTCTAATTCTTTTCTAACACTAACACTAACACAATCTAGCAAAAAAATGAAAAAAGAGAAAAAAAAGGTAGTTCCCTCACCGGAGCAATGGGACGGTCGGCGGGTGCATCGCCGGGCGGCGGGGGCGGCGTCTGCCGGTGGGTGCGTCGCCGGGCGGTGGGTGGGTGGTGGGGAGCAAAGGGGTGGTGGGGGCGGGGGGTGGTGGGGCGGAGGGGTGGTGGTGGGCGGGGGCGGCGCCGGGCGGCGAGGGGCGGGGCCGGGGCGATGGGGCGTCGCCGGGCGGCGGGTGGCGGGGCGACGGTGCGTCGGCGGGTGGGGTGGGGGCGGAGGGGTGGTGGGGGTGGTGCCGGGCGGCAGGGGCAGCGCCGGGCGGCGGGGGGCAGGGGCGGGGGCGGCGCCGGGCGGCAGGGGCGGGGGCGGCCATGGATCTAGGGCGGGCCGTCGGGGAGGAGAGAGGAAGAGGAGTGTAACGAGCGGGAGGGGGGGTGTGCACGTCCGTTAGTTAAAGAAGCTGTTTGCCGTCCGGCATTCTTTGCCGTCCGTCGTTGTTTCTCTTTGTCGTCTGCTAGCTGATGGCAAAGAGGTGGGGGTGTTAAGTTTTTTTAAACGGGCGGGTGGGTGGGGGCCACCTCCCTCTTTGCCGTCAGCTGGCTGACAGCAAAGAATCTTTGCCGTCAGCTGGCGGACGGCAATGAAATGGCTCATGGCAAAGAGCTTCATTGTCGTCCGCCATTTCTTTGCCGTCGGCTTATCGGTAGCTGATGGCAAAGAGCTTCTTTGCCGTCCGCTAGCCGACGGCAAAGATCAGGCAGATGGCAAAGTAGCTGATTCCAGTAGTGAGTCTTGTATGTTCCCTTTTCTGAACACAAGGTACCCATCATGCCCATCCCGGTGTCAGCCAAGCAATTGGTTCATACTTTTTAACGCGCTTCAGCCTTTTCAGCCTTCACGCAATACATGAGCGCAAGCCATGGATATAGCACTATAGGTGGAATAGAGTATGATGGTGGAGGTTGTGTGGAGAAGATAAAAAGGGAGAAGGTCTCACATCGACGCGGCTAGTCAACGGGCTATGGAGATACCCATCAGTTGATGTCAATGCAAGGAGTAGTGATTGCCATGCAACGGATGCACTAGAGCTATAAGTATATGAAAGCTCAAACTGAAACTAAGTGGGTGTGCATCCAACTTGTTTGCCCATAAAGACCTCAGACATTTGAGGAAGCCCTTCATCGGGATATACAAGCCAAGTTTTATAATGAAAATTCCCACTAGTATATGAAAGTGATAGCATAGGAGACTCTCTCTATGAAGAACATGGTGCTACTTTGAAGCACAAGTGTGGTAAAAGGATAGTAGCATTGCCCCTTCTCTGCTTTTCTCTCATTTTTTTATTTTCTTTTTTTATTTTAATTTTTTGGTGTGCTTCTTTGGCCTGTTTTTCTATTTGGGCTTCTTTGGCCTCTTTTATTTTTCGTAAAGTCTAGAGACTCATCCCGACTTGTGGGGGAATCATAGTCTCCATCATCCTTTCCTCACCGGGGCAATGCTCTAATAATTATGATCATCACACGTTTATTTACTTACAACTCAATATTACAAGTCGGTACTAGAACAAAAATATGACTCTATATGAATACCTCCGGCGATGTACAGGGATGTGCAATGATCTAGCATAGCAATGAAATAAAAAAACGGACAAGCCATGAAAACATCATGCTAGCTATCTTACGATCATTCAAAGCAATATGACAATGAATGCTCAAGTCATGTATATGATGATGATGGAAGTTGCATGGCAATATATCTCGGAATGGTTATGGAAATGCCATGACAGGTAGGTATGGTGGCTGTTTTGAGGAAGATATAAGAAGGGTTATGTGTGATAGAGCGTATCATATCACAGTGCTTGGATGCACCGGCGAATTTTGCACCAACTCTCGAGGTGAGAAAGGGCAATGCATGGTACCGAAGAGGATAGCAATGATGGAAGGGTGAGAGCGCGTATAATCCATGGACTCACATTAGTCATAAAGAACTCATATACTTATTGCAAACGTTTATTAGCCCTCACAGCAAAGTACTACTACGCATGCTCCTATGGGGGAGGTTGGTAGGAGTTAACCACCGCGCGCCCCCGACCTTCACGCAAAGATAAACAATCAAAATACATTGCGCGCTAATTTGGTTACATAGTTAGGAGACCATACGTGCATGCTTCGGGAATCACAAACCTTAACACCAATATCCTTACTAAAAACAACCATCTACTAGAACCTCCCTCATATAATCATCTCTATATCGCAAAACTATTGCAAGGAATCAAACATATCATATTCAGTGATCTACAAGTTTTATTTAGGATTTTATGACTAACCATGTGAATGACCAATTCCTGTCATCTCTCTAAATAGATATAAGTGAAGCATGAGAGTTTAATTCTTTCTAAAAAAGATATGCCCACGCTCTAACAAATATAAGTGAAGCAAAAGAGCATTCTACAAATGGCGGTTTTCTATGTGAAGAGAAACAGGCAATCCAATCTTCAAATGATATAAGTGAAGCACATGAAGCATTCTATAAGGCCATACTCAAAAGATTTAAGTGAAGTGCAATGATAATTCTATAAATCAACCATGGACTATCTCATATCAGCATGGTGCATAAAAGAAAAGTGAAAACTAAACGCAAAAGACGCTCCAAGACTTGCACATATCGCATGAACGAAACGAATCCGAAAACATACTAATACTTGTTGAAGAAAGAGGGGATGCCTTCTAGGGCATCCCCAAGCTTAGACACTTGAGTCTCCTTGAATATTTACTTGGGGTGCCTTGGGCATCCCCAAGCTTGAGCTCTTGCCTCTCTTCTTTTTCCTCATACCGAGACCTCCTCGATCAAACACTTCATCCACACAAAACTTCAACAGAAAACTTGGTAAGATCCGTTAGTATAATAAAGCAAATCACTACTATAAGTACTATTGCAAACCAATTCATATTTTGTTTTTGCATTGTGTCTACTGTAATATAACTTTTCCATGGCTTAATCCAGTGAGAGAAATTCATAGTTTCATCAAAACAAGCAAACTATGCATCAAAAACAGAATCTGTCAAAAACAGAATAGTCTGTAGGAATCTGAATATTTATCATACTTCTGGTACCCGAAAAATTCTACCAAAATTAGGAAAAACAAACAATTTGTCCAGCAAGACAGTGCAAAAAGTTTCAGAACCGTTTGACGTTCCAGTAAAATGTTTAAAATTGCGCACTACAGCCAAAGTTTCTGTCCTACACCGCACAAACCAACAAGCATTGTAAACATCCTAAAGGCAAACCTTGGCACATTATTTTTATAATACAATGGAATTGTACAAGGGGATAATTATTGTTGATGAAAAGTTTATGTAATTAAGATTCACAAAGTTTCGTGAGCATGAACAAAGTTCAAGGAGCTCTCCCACTTCAAAAATGCTTGTCTTTCTTACTTTCACTTTCCTTTTTGAAAAGTTTTGGGTACCCCTCTTTATTTTTTTTGTTTTTAAACTTTATGAAAGAACTCAACAGAAAAAATGACTCTCTAAAACTTCCGGGTTGTCTCCCTGGCAGCACTTTCTTTAAAGCCATTAAGCTAGTCATATAGTGCTCAAGTAATGGATCCACCCTGATCCCAAGGTATATCAAAGCCAATTTTAATTAACAATGATTTGTAATTTAGTAGTGAGCACAAAGTAACATATATCATGCAACAACGAAGTCTAACTCTCTTCCTATGCATCAGCATGTCATAAAAGAACAATTCATGCACACAAAGTAAAGCTCAATGCATAGTATAAACAGTTTCTTTTAATTCTATCATATTGGAAACATAGAGAGGTGGAGATATAGTTCCTCTCTTATAATAATTGCAAGTAGGATCAACAAGAACATGCATATTATATCTATCAAAATCATCATGTGTAGTAGTAAAACGCAACCCATCAATATAATCCTTATTAAGAGCAAACTTCTCTGATATAGTGTGGTTTGGAGAATTCAAAAAGATAATAGGACTATAATGCGTGGGTGCAATAGCAACAATTTCATGTTTAACATAAGTAACTATAGCAAGTTCATCTCCATAAGCATCATTCATATTGGCATCTTGGCCACAAGCATAGCAAGCATCATCAAAAAGGGATATTTCAAACGAATCAACGGGATCATCACAATCATCATAGCAATCATCCTTCAGTAAGCACGAAGGGAATTTAAACAATGTATGAGTTGAAGAATTACTCTCATTAGAAGGTGGGCACGGGTAGCTAATCCGCTCTTCCTCCTTTTGTTTTTCGCTCTCCTCATCATCTTTTTCATCCAATGATCTCACAGTTTCATCAATTTCTTCTTCCATAGACTCCTGCAAAATATTATTCTCTTCTTGGACAGCGGAGACTTTCTCAATAAATGCATCAATATCAGAATTGTATTCATAATTCTCATAACAGTATTTAAGTATAGCAAAAATTTTAGGTCTGTAAACAGCGTCATCAAGATTTTCACACTCTTTAAAGAAAGATTCAATCTCATAAGCACCCATAAGAGAAACAAATTCTTCTATTTGTTCCACATCATAGTAATCATATATACCGTTAGCATAAGTAGCTAAGGTTTCATTATCACTAAATTTGCATGAAAAGGGAAAGTGTGGAGCCTTCATCCTAGAGCAACAAGTATAATCATATCTCAAGCAGAGTTGCCGAGGATACCAATGTAACATATAAATTTGATCCCATAATAGTTTACCTTTTTGTGTCAAGCGATAATCCCTAAAGTACTCACGTTGATCCAATGTTTCTCCCATAACATAATTGAATGGGGTTTTCTCGGGATTATCAAAGTAGTACATAATATCTTTCACATAATGAGCATCGAGGATTTTAGGAGGTTCCCCATCTCCATGAATAGAAAGTACACATAATTTTTTTGGTATTTCGTGTTCCATATCAATAGCTAAAGATAGAGAACAACTTAGAACAACAAATAAAAATTACTTAGTGATAAAGAAAACAAGCACACACAAGAATATTCACCCCACGCTATGACTCCCTGGCAACGGCGCCAGAAAAAGTCTTGATAACCCACAAGTATAGGGGGATCAATTGTAGCCTCTTTCGATAAGTAAGAGTGTCGAACCCAAGGAGGAGCTAAAGGTAGAACAAATATTCCCTCAAGTTCTATCGACCACCGATACAACTCTACGCACGCTTGACGTTCGCTTTACCTAGAACAAGTATGAAACTAGAAGTACTTTGTAGGTGTTGCTGGATAGGTTTGCAAGAATATAAAGATCACGTAAATATAAACTAGGGGCTGTTTAGATAAAGAAGCAATAAAGTAAATATAAGGAGTGTGTAAAAGTTGTGGTAGGAGTTGTGAAATTGTCCCTAAGCAATTGAGTACCTTACTAGACCGATTTCAAGTTTTATGTGGGAGAGGCATAAGCTAACATACTTTCTCTTCTTGGATCATATGCACTTATGATTGGAACTCTAGCAAGCATCCGCAACTACTAAAGATCATTAAGGCAAAACCCAACCATAGCATTAAAGCATCAAGTCCCCTTTATCCCATACGCCACAACCCCTTACTCGGGTTTATGCTTCTGTCACTCAAGCAACCCACTATAAGTGAATCATGAACGTATTGCAACACCCTACAGAGGGAATCCCTCACGCTTGCACGACATGGAGGGCACAATAGGACAGAAAAATAACCACAAGCAAATTAAACCAATCATAGAAATTCATCAATCACCGATAGGACAACGGAAATCTACTCAGACATCATAGGATGGCAACACATCATTGGATAATAATATGAAGCATAAAGAACCATGTTCAAGTAGAGGGTACAGAGGGTTGCGAGAGAGTGGACCGCTAAATATAGATGGGGGCAGGTGATGGAGATGTTGGTAAAGATGATGGAGGTGTTGGTGTAGATCGCGGTGATTATGATGGCCCCCGGCGGTGTTCCGGCGCCACCAGAAGCAAGGGGGAGAGAGCCCCCCTTCTTCTTTTTCTTCTTCTTCTTCTTCTTCTGCTTCTTGCTTGACCTTCTCCTTAGATGGGAGAAGGGTTTCCCCTCTGGTCCTTGGCTCCCATGGCATGGGAGGGGCGAGAGCCGCTCTGAGATTGGATTTGTCTCTTTGTCTCCCTTTGTTTCTGCATTCCCAGATTCTGCCCTTTCACAGTTTCTTATATATCCGAAGATCCGTAACTCCGATTGGATTGAAACTTTCGCCTAGAGTTTTCTCTGAAAACTAGCTTTCTTGCGGCCGAAGAAGAGCAGTAACCGCCTTATGGGGTGCCCACGAGGGTCAGGGGCATGCCTGCGCCCCTGGGGCGCACCTCCTGCCTCGTGGCCCCCTCGGGCACTGTCTTGCGTTCATTTTTCTTCCAAAAAATCATAAATATTCCAAAAATATTCTCCGACCATTTTTATCCTATTTGGACTCCGTTTGATATGGGTTTTCTGCGAAACATAAAACATGCAACAAACAGGAACTGGCACTGGGCACTGGATCAATATGTTAGTCCCAAAAATAATATAAAAAGTTGTCAAAAGTATATGAAAGTTGTAGAATATTGGAATGGAACAATCAAAAATTATAGATACGACGGAGATGTATCAGCATCCCCAAGCTTAATTCCTGCTCGTCCTCGAGTAGGCAAATGATAAAAAGGATAATTTTTGATGTGGAATGCTACCTAGCATAATCTTGATCATGTAATCTAATCATGGCATGAATATTAAGACACGAGTGACTCAAGGCAATAGTCTATCATTTGACATAAAAACAATAATACTTTGGGCATCCCAACAAGCAATCATGTGTTTCAAAATATCAATGCTAAAGAACGTTATCCCTACAAAATCATATAGTCTTGTATGCTCCCTTTTCTTAACACAAGGTACCCCTCATGCCCATCCCGGTGTCAGCCAAGCAATTGGTTCATACCTTTTAACGTGCTTCAGCCTTTTCAACCTTCATGCAATACATGAGCGCAAGACATGGATATAGCACTATAGGTGGAATAGAGTATGATGGAGGAGGTTGTGTGGAGAAGACAAAAAGGGAGAAGGTCTCACATCGACGCGGCTAGTCAACAGGATATGGAGATGCCCATCAATTGATGTCAATGCGAGGAGTAGGGATTGCCATAAAACGGATGCACTAAAGCTATAAATGTATGAAAGCTCAAACTGAAACTAAGTGGGCGTGCATCCAACTTGCTTGCTCATGAAGACCTCGGACATTTGAGGAAGCCCCTCATCGGAATATACAAGCCAAGTTCTATAATGAAAATCCCCGCTAGTATATGAAAGTGATAGCATAGGAGACTCTCTATATGAAGAACATGGTGCTACTTTGAAGCACAAGTGTGGTAAAAGGATAGTAGTATTGCCCCTTCTCTCTTTTTCTCTCATTTTTTTTATTTTCTCTTTTTTTTCTTTTTTTTATTTTCTTGGTGGGCTTCTTTGGTCTCTTTTTTTTATTTGGGCTTCTTTGGCCTCTTTTATTTTCCATAAAGTATGGAGACTCATCCGGACTTGTGGGGGAATCATAGTCTCCATCATCCTTTCCTCACTGGGGCAATGCTCTTATAATGATGATCATCACACTTTTATTTACTTACAACTCAATATTACAACTCGATACTAGAACAAAAATATTACTCTATATGAATACCTTCGGCGGTGTACCGGGATTTGCAATGATCTAGCATAGCAATGACATCAAAAAATGGACAAGCCATGAAAACATCATGCTAGCTATATTACGATCATGCAAAGCAATATGACAATGAATGCTCAAGTCATGTATATGATGATGATGGAAGCTGTAGGTATTAGTACTAGTGCTAGTACTTAGGTTATAAAAAGGGGAACTACCTAACCGAAAATTACTCTACCTTCCTCCTCATAAGTCCTTCTTATTCATCCGTCCTTGCCACGGCCGGTGAGTAGAGCTCTAGGTCGAGAACTTACTCGTAACAAGGGAGCAGCAAACCGAGGTTGCGGGAAAAAAAGAGGGCTCGCCGCCACGTAGAGACCTCGAAAGATCTCTCACGGGCAGGTGATGGCTCCCAGGAGCACCCTAGCAGCGGAGGCGAACATGCCGAGCTAGCGGTGCTAGAGTCGTTATCCCTCGACGGCATGCCCGATGAGCTCAAGAAGCACCTAAATCAGCAGAAGGAGTTCATCCACGTCTTGGTGGAGCTGGTGAAGGAGAGCCTCGACGACATGCCCGCTGAGCTCAATAAGCAGGGGGAGTTGACCGCCGGCTTGGTGATGCTGCTGAAGAAGAGCATTTCCTCAGAGAAGAAGGTGACCGGCAAAATCCTGCACCTTCAGGAGGACAAGGCAAAGCTCTTCCATGAGCTCGACCTGCTGAAGGAGAAGAACGCCGGCTGGAAGAAGCTGCATGAGATTAGTAGTTCCTCGATGAAGATGCTGCAGGCCCTCGTCATGGAACAGAAGGAGGAGTTGGCGAAGCTCCGCATCGAGCACCCGGCTGGTGTCAAGGTACGTAATGCGGCCATGGAACAAATGATGAAGGCTCGCATCGAGAAATCCTGTGTCATGGACAGAATGAAGAAGATGACGGAGGAGATGCACAAGGAGATGGAGGTCGTGGAGGCGATGAAGAAGCAGTTACGACTCCGCGGCGAATTAGATTATTTGGGGTGATAATCTTCGTTCTTCTTTTGCTCTTGTGTTTCTTCTTTTGCTTTGGGTGTTTCGCCGCACGTGTCATGTTCTCTGCGAGGCATGAATAGAACAATGCTAAAAATGAGATGACTAGCAAATTAGATCATTTTTTATCGCCATATGGCACTGGGCTGCCATGTTTCATGCTCCTCCGTCGTAGTACTACTCCAGTGGAAAACTTGAGTATACCACACGGTTCATTGCTCCTCCTCAGGTCATTGGCACATTTATACGAGCAGTCAAATCAGAAGGCCCCGCTTTCCAGTAGTAATGAGCCATCAAATCACAAGGCCCTCGCCTCTCATGAAACCGACCAAGCTAGACTGCCCCACCCTCTAGCCTTTTAAAAGATGTATACTTTAGTACAGTAGTTGTATCGATGGATTGCGCCATGGAGCAAAACTAACAAGATGAAATTAAAGAAAAAATGTGGTACATATAGAGGGCGCTCGTCGTCAAATTATGCGTATAGTACTATTAAAAAAGCTAGTACGTGCTTAAATGGGGTGCTAACTTCTATTAAAGAAATTAGCATACCTATTTAATTCCTGGATTCTTATTATTTATGCCACTAATTGTGTATCACTACTCAGTTTTTCCATTAGAAGTTACAACTACTCAAAAATGCCATCGATCCTTGAGATGCCTGCTCAAAAATGCAATTAGATATCTCAAAAATGCCATCATTAAGTTAGATGTTTGCTCAAAAATTCCATTAGACATTGTTATTTTCATGTCAAACCTGTTGACCATGTTACATGACAAAAATAAGCCGATTCTCACAATAATGGTGTGGCCCCGCTTGTCAGGAGTAACCAAGTGAATAATTTTACAGGAAAATAAGAACGTTGTTGGGATCAAGTAGGCCCCACACTTTATTTTACTGTAGTGAGATAGAGGGAGAGCTGGCATGTTGGTCCATCGTTATTTATGTCATTATAACATGGCAAAAGAGATTTGAGTCACAATAATGGTGTCCAGCACAACACACCCCTCAAATAAAACTAAGCACCCTGAAATTCTTTGACAAAACTAAGCACCCTGAAATTCTTTGACAACTAAACTGCTAGCTATATGATGGTGGCCATATATATTTTAGGTATATAATGTGAAGAAATGAGTGGTAGTACTATATAACCTCAAAGATAAAATGTAAGAAATATAAAGAGAAGAAACATAACATAGTTCTGCTGGGGGCTCAGCACAACACACCCCTCAAATAAAACTAGACACACCTGAAATTAAACTAAGCAACTAATCCGGTAGACACTACATTAGAACCACCATGAGCAACGACACCGCCACCTTACTCAGAATCCTCGTCCACGTCCTCGACTTCGTCCTTGTCCCTCCTCCTCTTGGCCGATACTTATTTGCTTGAACCGCACACTTGGCTCTTGCTGTTCATCCAACCCTTGTAGATATTGAAACAAAGGTAGCCATCCATTGCAGCATACTGGATGTGGTCTATATCTATTACATTCCACTGCCATGCATGTGCGGAGGTTTCTTCAGTTTAATGTACGAAGGATGAACCATGGCTCCTACCAGTGTCAGCCTTGCAGGCTGATCATGGGAGGGAAGCAGCCCATTCTTCTGGAGGTCGAAGGGGTTTCCTACAACAAGGCCTATCCGACCCAGGACTATTTTGTCGTTCATAAAGCCTAAAGTAACAAATTTGACTAGGCCGTCATTGAGGAAGTTCTTAAATTCCTCGCACTCAATGTCGGCATGGTATATGTGGTAGACCAAGCATAAGTCACGCACGCAAACCTGGATCACGGCGGGCATCATCTTCTCTTCCTCCTTTAGATTCTTCTCTTTGTCCAGGGTTGTGGTGTACTCAACATCTAGCCCAGCAACCCACTCACCATTTGATTTTTCGAACATGCGTCGGAAGCGAGCAAGGCATCCTTTCACCGTCGCGGAAGAATGGGTGTACATGACGTCGAACTCATGGCCGGTGATGGTTCTAACCTTGTACACACCGCCGAACATGGAAATTTGGGACTCCATGGATTTGGGAGGAGGGTTAGGATTAGTGGAATTGCTGTAATGTGAAAGGACGGGACGACTAGGAGCGAACTGCCATAATGTTAAAGGACGTCCGAGGACGAGTAGGAGCAAACTGCCAGCGATTTTTCGATTGTTAAAATGTTGAGTGGGGCGTGCGACCGGCAGGGTAGTGGTTGCATAGTGGATAAATGGATTCATCCACAGTACTATGGAGGCCCAATTAGATCTCATGTCTACTTGACGCCCAATTAAATGGCTTTCGATGTGCTGTCAAGCATTGGGAAAATTACAGGTGATTCAAAGATTTCCATTCTCCCATGATATGGGCTTCCGAGAGCCCTTGGATCTGAGATCGAACGGTTGCATGGCATGATTATATACCTATGGGTGAATATCCTATCCTAGAGGGTTATTCTGCAAATTTTCAGCAACTTAGCATGCGACCGTTCGATCTCAGATCCAAGGGCTGCCAGCAGCCCGTATCATGGTTGAGCCTACCACGACCGTCGCCTCGCTCGCGTGGTCATGCCCTTGGAGATTTAGCAAGGTGCACTAGGCTATCTCATGTTGGCATGTCATACATAGTCATCACTTAGTCACTCATACTACAACAAGGTTAGCTATAAGGTTGGCTATAAGAGTTTTTTTAATTCTCTCTATCTCTTTCTTCGTAGTATTTATTGCATTTGCCAAGGAGTGACCTCTTCCAATGAAATGTTGCTTAGATGAGGTGCTAAGGGCATTAAATGGTTAGCAATCAAGTTCCCAATGCATAGGTGCTTAGGTTTTTTGTTGCTAAATTTGCTTCATTTAATTAGCTATAGACTCAAAATTGTCTTTTCACCTAGGTACACGCGTTTAGCACCATTTCTTCCTTGGGTCACCAAACTAGTCTCTCTCTTCTTAATTAACTTGCCACATCAGACTTTATGCCTATGTGGCAGGCTTAGCACCTGTAGGAGCAAGTAAGTAGTACAATAGTGGGCTATAAGCCCGCTTTACATGGCATTTTTGCATATGTAGAGGAAAGATGAAAGGAAAAAGTGGAGGAGTGGGCTCTCATGCAAGAGTCGGCCTCTACATGGTGGAGCATTTGGAGAGGCACCTGTATGGAGGTGGTCAAGAATCGGGAGACTCACTCTGGTCGTAGCGCCATAGTTAAAATGATAATGGCAAGTCAAATCATGGGGCCCCATCTGTCTAGCAGTAACTCGCTGTCAAATCACACAGCCCTAGCCTGGACGATCCCTGCAAGACACGAAAAATCAGTTCATCCATGCATGTGACCAGACTCCAGTAAACACGCCTGGATTGGCTATCGTCTACATATCGTGCATGTGTTGTACAGGGCTGTAGTTCTGGTGAGAAATCTAAAAAAAGTTTTCTTGTCATCTCACAAAATTAGGTGTCATGTGCTTCAGATCACTGCGAGTTTTAAACAGCGACAACTTAGTTCCTCGAAGGGGCTAGTCATTGGGGCACATGCACGAAGACTACTCGGCTGCCATCTAGGTCAAGCAAGCTATGTTAATTATGACATCTATCAATGGACACCTTTTCTACGAGTTTATCTTTAATTTGATCTTTGATCCTCGTCTAGTTTGTCCGTCGGGATTCATGTTGGCTCCTTTGGGCAGTGAGGTTATGATTTCTTGTCATCTGGCATTTTTCGTGTTATATGTTATAATCCAGTGCTTCAGATCAAAATGACGACAACCGTGCCTCCGGGGCAAGTGCATGAAGACTTCTCGACAGTCATTGACGAGGTCAACCCGGCTCCGGAAGACAAAAGAAAACTAGTACTCCACTATATAGGCAGGAGCCTCTGCGCTTGCTTGCTAGTGTTTCTCTCTTCGCACTGTCTCTTCCTCTCCAGATCTAAACACGACAGCAGTGGCCACACTATCTCTCTCTCTCTGCTCACCACTGGTCATAGATCCAGCCGGATCATCTCTACCGGGGAAGGTGAGAAGGTGCAATGTTCACGCGGTCGTCCTCGGCGATGACTCTTACCCACTGCCGGCGTGTCCCGATCAGCATGCCTTGCCGTTCTCTCCCAAGCACCGCTGGCTAGGGAGGGCCTTCGACCCCTTCTTCCTTCCTGCCGTAGTGTAGGCAGATACGTCCTTCCGCTACCCACCTAGAGACATCCCGGCGACCCTCAGGTATAACGTCCTTCGACACCGGCCTTGCTCTACTTCCCGAGTTCCTGAGGTCGCTGCCCAAATATCCTGTTCATATGTATGTTGCCCCAAACCACTCTTATGTAATGCCACTGGTAAAATGTAGCAGTCACACTGTTAAAAGTAAAGACACGTTAAACCAATGTTGTTTTCAATGTAATGCCTACAATAATATGAATCAATGGAACTTTTTTTCATGTCCTGCTAAATTTCCCGTTAAGATAAGTTGCTTCTTTTCGTTAGAAATGCAACTTTCCTGGTCCGCCTACTCTCCCGTGCCCAAATATCGACTCTGTAGCATCTGTTAATGTAATGTTGCTGGTAAAATGAAGCAATGGCATCATTAAAGTAATGTCGTATTTAACGGTTGTCATAGTTAATCCTAATGCCCACACTAATATCTAGAAATGTTGCTGCTTCAGAAATTGCTACTGTCCTTGTAGGATTGCTATTCAGATAAGGAACATGCTTCTTTTCATTTGATGCGTGTTTCATCACTTGTTAGTCACCCTCCTTTCCACCTTTTTTGTGCAAACAGAGATATACAGTTCACACTTGATCTTAGTTGAACTGCACAAATGATACCCAAATTATAGTTGAACATTCCAGGAGCTTCACAACCATCCTTGATGTTGCTCAATTTTAATGCAACTAATGAAGAGGAAGCTCTGTGGGTTTCGTTTTCTGATGGAAATGGAACCGAGGCTGGAGCCGTTTTCTTAAAAAAAAAGGAGAAGCTGCTAGCTCATGTGACACAGGTGAACTGCACCAAAAGGTCCCATGAATTGAATCATCCATGTTGGTGACTCGTGTCATCCCCTCAACGATGGCGTTGACTGCAGATATGGTTCCCACCACGAGGTATGTTCCTTTTTGGTCTGACTATTTGCTAAAGATACTGCATGTTGAGTCTGCTCTTGTGCTACTGTTTTGGCACTGCCATGATAAAGCAGTGATGTTATTATTTTGCACCTTGATGTAGTGGCACTATTAATTTGAGGCAATGTTTTGGCACCGCTAGTGCCACTTATTTTTTTATATATCGAAAGAGGGGGTTTTCTCCGATTTCACTAAAGAAACCCAACCACAGAGAACCATTATCCAACAACATCTCAGTGTAAACGGGCAGTTATGCAACTACTACTAGAACGGATTGAGTACTAGCAGGAGACAAGATTGCCACATAAGCTAGGCAGGTAGGGGGACGCAACACCAGCTTAGCCATGTTTGGATTACAACCCAAATGCTACCACAGAAATATCAGGGGGGAAGATAGGGACTGAAAGAGCCAGCTTCAGCATCCCAGTCTAAGCACCCCCGGCCTCCATCCTTGCAACACACGGTACACCTCGTTTTCCACCTGCTCGACCCTAATGTCACTGATAGAATGAAGTAATAATACAGTTAAAATAGAGCGAGTTTCCTCTCTATCATTTCGTTTCCAATGTAGATAAAGAAAGTGCTTCTCTTTGTTAGTGTATGTTTCATCAACTAGTCCCATTGCTAATGTTTAAGCGTTTCTGCAAACTGGGGTGCTTACTTTCAGTTGAGCTCCACAAAAATAGAGATTGGAATGTCTCAAGGCCCCTCCTTATACTACTGCTATACACTGATGTTCATCACTGGCAGAAGGTGTATCGGGGAGACTTGGGTCGATTTCCAGTATGAGGTGTACCGTATGAGGCATCGCAGGGCCCATCTCGCCCTCACAACATGGCATACTATGATACTATCACAATATTTTCTTCTATTTATTAGTGTATGTTTCATCAACTAGTTCCACTATAATGTAATCATGATTTTTCATTATCTGTGCAAATAGGGTTATTCAGCTGCATTTTGGTGGAACTGCACAAATGTACGGATAGAACCGGCATTTATGCAGAGTGCGAAGTGTGCCAAGTAAAAATTACCGACACCAACCATGCTCCATGAACGCATTGGCATCCACCACCACCAGTGGGATGTGTGGCGCTCTCTGTGGACAGATCTTTCTCGGCAGCAAATCCTCTAACCAAATACTAGTAGCTTATATTGACAGTTTTCTAGGGAGTACTCTTTTCTAAAAGAAGCACCAATCTATTTTTCTTTATTTGTAAACAATGTCACAACTTTGACACAAAGGTCCATAGCTATTTTAGGTTGATTGGCGTAGTACTCGAAGACTGATTGTAAGCATGATTTTCATTAGCCGTCATATTGATTGTAAGCATGAGCAGATGGAAGATTAGGTTAGTGTGAAGCTTACCTTAAACCCTACCGCCGCTGTTGAAACGAGGCGAGCGTCGAGGGAACCGTGGAGAACGGCGGGGAAGTGACGTCGTGCCATCCGGCCTCCTCTTGCAGTTGGAGAACGAATACTCCTGTGGCCCCGGCACCCTCACGAATGACACACCGTACTCGATCGATTCGTTATCCTCTGGGTGCTCGACCTTCGATCTGCACGCCCACCACCTTCGCCTAACTTTCGCCTCGGGCGAATCTGTCTGCTCCATCGCCCAAAGGAGATACTCGATGAACTCAAAGGACTGTAGCGTGACTGCCGCCGAGGAGTACATCACCGCCCTCAGCACCGCCTTCTCGCTCTTTCGCATACATTGCCACATGGCCCTCACCATCCTAATAATGTCCCACTCATTGTCAAACCAAGTAAGGATCTCCTTCAACCTAGCTAACTTTGCCTGGTCGCTGCCGGCGATCTGCCTGATTCGCTGCTGCATCCTCTCCATAGATGTCCATTTGAGTTGTCCGGTGCTAGCTTTGGAAGATGGGAGGAGAGATGATGGTCTTGCAAGAGAGAAGAGGGAGAGGCGAGACGGTGGTTTTGGAATGGAGATGCTGGAGAGGAGAGGAGGTAGTTTTGCAATGGAGAAGAGATAGAGGCGAGACGGTGGTTTTGGAATGGAGATGATGGAGAGGAGAGGGGGTGGTGTTGCAATGGAGAAGAGGGAGAGGAGCGTGCGGCAGCGATTTAAGATTGGACGAGAGGGCCGGCGCGCTATGACTGGATCAAAATCAAAATCAACTTACCCTTCAATTTAGAAAGCGACCCCACATTAACTAGTCTCCCTATTATTCTGGGTCATAATTGACCATGATTTTCACAAATAAAATATATGTTATACATTCCAAAAATAATATAATTTGAAAGTACATTCAGATACAAACCAAACGATACAATTATCGGTGACATGCATTCACATTTTTCTTTGTCAAATACAGTACATGGTCAAACTTTGACCGAAAATACGCAAAATAAAAAAATACTTCCAAGACCAGCGCCGCTCTTCCGCTCTTATCCTCTTAAACCACCGCCGCTCCTCTCCTGTTCCAATCTAAATCCAATGCCGCCCCTCTCCTCTTCCATTTCAAAACCACCGCCCCTCCTCTCCTATTCCAATCCAAAACTAGCGTCTTTCATCTCCCATTCTAATCCACCAGCGCTGCTCCTCTCCTCTTCCTTTCAAAAACCACCGCCGGCGAGTGAAGGTGCTGTGGAGAAGTAGATCGATGGAGGAGTACAACTGATACGTGAGGATCATAGACAGCGACCCTGTGAAGTAGTTAGGATGTCAGAGATACAGTCTTGGTTTGACAACAAGGACCAACTAGCGGTGACGGCGACATCCATGGTCAAATACCTGCAATTGAGCGAAAATGTGGTGTTACTCCCGGAGCGAGTCACACGGGAGTACATAGAGCTGCTCCTCAGGGCCATGGAGCAAACAGATTCACCGAATCCGATCTTGAGGGAGCGGTGGTGGGAGTATCGATCCCAGATGGAGCATCTACAGGGCTTGGTTTGTGAGGGTGTCAGCCCAGAGCGAGTCGGTGGAGTCTTCGTCGACCGAACTGAACTGCAGGAGGAGAAAATTAGTTGGCCCGACGATGGCCGCCATCCTCTCCCTCGCCGTTCACATCGTCTCATGGGGCGGCTGTCTACCACCGAGGAATAGGAGGGGACTGTCCCCCCCCTAGCCCAATAGTCGGGCAGGTTGTGAATTGTTAGGAGGAGCTTAGGTTTGTCACTATTTGCAGGTTGTGAATTGTGTTTTGTGTTATGTATTTTGAGAGAACTTTCATATATGAATGTCTTTTGAATTTCAGATTTGTTGTATTGAGCATATGAAGTATTTTATAAATTTTAGAGATGTATTTTTAGCACATAAAAAATGTAGTTTCATAGGATTATAAAAGTGTAGACAATGTGATTCTTAGAGAAGAAACTGCAAGTTTCAGTTTCAGATAAGAAACTGCAAGTTCAGTTTCATATAAGAAACTGCAACTTTCAGAGGCAGAGCATTTATATTAACACAGCCTTCTCAAACAGGGTTAACATGATGTTGGAAGTTTTATTGTTGGTTGAAAATGGAACTACCAGCCAGTTAACATCATGTTGATCAACATTCATGCATAGGACATCTTCATATGATGCACAGTCAAAAAGATATGATATTTTCAAAATGCCCACACAATGTCGAGTGTGCAAAAAACAGAGAAAACGAGGGACGAAGTTTTGGCAAGTGTTGGACGTGGTGTGCATAGTTGAAAATGTGGACCCACATGTCAATAATGGCAGAGGCAAAAAAATTGGAGATATTTTCCCTGCATCAGGTGGAACCAAAGCCAGGCGGAACAACTGTCGGGTAGTGTCACTTGGCCACTGAGCTAGTTCGGTACTTCCGTTACAAATAAGGCACTTCCTAAGGTGGTCGGATCTCCTCCTGCACCTTTGTGCGCTCGCCGCGGCGCCGCTGTCTGCCGTTGTGAACATGCTGAACAAACGAGAGGAATCTGGAGAGGACTGTACATGGAGAGGCGGACAGTCGGGATCCACGAGGTCTATGGCCGTACGCAAGCAAGTGCCTCATCAAAAAATACTTCCTCCTAATGCTATACTGACATTGGGGCCCACGGGTTTGTCAACATAGTTACATTTTTTTAGGTGCTTCAATGTAGTTACTATAGGAGATAAATTCACAACGAAGCCGGGGAGCTGGCAGGTATCATTTATTATCACTAGGGCAGCAAGTATCAGCTGGGTTTTGGACTGCCCCGTCTAGGCTTTATTTTTAGTGACAATTACATTTTTACCCCTAGTTGGTTCCTCCCCACGGGTTTTGCCCTTACTTTTCGAGCTTGCTCATTTTTGCCCTTACTTTTTCCATCGAGGTCCCTCGAATGCCCTTTGACCGTTTGACTAAAACTTTGAAAATTCATAACTAATTCATATGAACTCAAAAAAATGCAAATGAGATATCAAAATGTTCATATAAACATTACCTTTACGGGCATATCATTTGCATTCAGGACAAAAGCATCATTTAAACTACCCGAGGTAATTAATGTTATTAACATTATTAAAAATAAATAGGTATAAACAATATTTTTTTCGTGAATAAAAATTATATGCAAATGTAGGTGATGTTTCCTGAACATCCTGATACCTTATTTGCATTTTCCTGAGTTCACATCAATTTGTTATGAAGTTTTCAAATAATGGTCAAAGTCGTTAGAACTTTCATAACAAGTTGATACAAACTCAGAAAAATGCAAATAAGTTATCAGGATGTTCAGAAAACATCACCTACATTTGCATGTAATTTTTATTCATGAAAAAAATATAGTTTATACCTATTTATTTCTAATAATGTTTATAACATTAATTACATCGGATAGTTTAAATGATGATTCTGTCCTGAATGCAAATGATATGCCCATAAAGGTAATGTTTATCTGAACATTTTGATATCTTATTTGCATTTTCCTGAGTTCGTATGAATTAGTTATAAATTTTCAAAGTTTTGGTCAAACGGTCAAAGGGCATTCAAGGGACCTCGATGGAAAAAGTAAGGGCAAAACTGAGCAAGCTCGAAAAGTAAGGGCAAAACCCGTGGGTAGGAACCAACAAGGGGTAAAAATGCAATTGTCCCTTCTTTTTAACAACCGCAGCCCACGACATGTCGGTTTGTATTTTCTTGAGGGGTGTCATGTATCGACCGGCCTATGGACCTCCCATCCGAGGTTTTATTTTTCCGGAAAGATCGGCAGCCCAATTTATATATTTTTTTGAAGAAAATGCAGAGGTCTGTTCTATTTTCCTATATAAGAATAGGAACCCCTGGTCCAACTTATGTTTCCCTTCTAACTATATTATATATATTTAAATTATTTTTATATGTTATTTTATTGTTATTGTCATCATATATTTAACAGATACTTACATATGTAAGAAAACAATATCCCATATCTTATTAACTTATAAAAATAATTTCTTAACAATGGAATCCTGGATTTTTTTTGGCAACGAAAATCCTAGTGATTGTGTACAAAAGCTTATTAAGATTTAAGGACCAATGTAATAATAAATCTTTTATTATTTAAATATATTTATAACAAAATGCTCAACCCCTGTTTATTTTTTGATAACATTGTTGCGCCCAACCCAACATTATAATTAGAATCAGCCCAGCAAAATCATGTATTTCAAGAAATTGCAAATGGCCTGTAATTTTTTAGGAAAAAATTAAATGGGCCGCATGGACGCTACATTATTTCTTCACCCAGCCCAGCTAATGGACTTTAATTCTAAAAAAAGAGATCAAATTGACTGTAAATTCCACCCAGCAAAAAAAGACTATAAATTCTGAAAAAATGGGTTGAACACGTGCCACATTTTTGGAGGCCAAAATGTGGGACAATAAGTCGAAGCCAACGCAAGTCGTTGTCAACTTAGTCAACAAATGATTCTCACATCGTTAGCCATTGGATTTACATCCAACCACCGGCATCCATCTTCAATCTCTCGTCTTCTTCCTCCAGCACCGCCGGGACCACCTGCTCCCGCTTCCTACTGCTAGCAGCTCTGCTTATCACGCTTCGCTATGAAGCGCTACCCCACCGTTGGCCAGGCCATCCCTCCACCTGTCCACACCTCCTGTTCGTCTCCACCAACTGCCGAACCACACCGCACCAGAACCAGTTAACCCTCGTACACCTCTTTGTCTGCGACTCTACTCCCGCGTCTTCCCATCTCGGGCTCGTTGCTTGCTGGGGCCTCGCCGTCGACCACCACCTTGGATGCGGTCGGCGCAGAGTGGTCAACGTGGTCAACGAACGACATCCATCGTAAGTAGACTGTGTGTGGACAGGCTGACAGGTGGGTCCATGGCCACACACAAGGAAATGCCTCCTTATTACGCGCAAAATAATGATTCCTCCACCTGACAGCTGGGACCCACCGGAAGGGCCTCTGTATTTCGTGAAAAAAAATTCCCCCCGCTGACAGGTCTGACCCACTAGCTATATCTTCGCACGCAAGGAAGTGCCTCCTTATTACGCACAAAAAAATGAATACCCCCTTCTAGCTGGGACCCACCATAGTGGGAGGCTGAGTTGTGGGCCTACTAAGTTGACGGGGACGGAGGGCTTTGTAAACTTAGTCAATATGAACGATTCCAGCTCCAGTGACCGTACGATGTCCATCCAACGGCCGTAGTGCTTCTTCAACCTCTGGTCTTCTTGCTCCAGCCGCCCAAACTAGCGCTGGTCGTGCCGCGTGCTCCTTCCTCCTATGGCCGGCTGTGATGCCGCAGAGGCCTCTTCGCCCCCCTACTACTCCCACCGCTGACCAGGCCATCCCTCTACTCACCCACACCCCCTATTATTCTGTGGCGACGACACCCTCACACTGCAGCCGAACCAGTGAACCCTCGTACTCCTCTCCACGCGAGCATCCACTACCGCGTCTTCCCCAGCTCTACGTCATCCCCTTCCTAGGCCTCAACGTCGTCCACCGCCCTGGTGCTCTCAGCGTGGCATGGTCAACATGGTCAAGGAACGACTTCCATCGGAAGAGTACTATACGTGGAGAGGCTGACTGCTAGGTCCACGGCAGCCCAAGGAAGTGCCTCCTTATTATGCGCAAAATAATTATTCCTCCACCTGACAGCAGGGACCCACCAGACGGGCCACCGTATTTCGCAAAAAAATGTTTCCCCTTGACTGCTGGGACACACCAGCTACATCTTCGCATGCAAGGAAGTGCGTCCATATTACGAGAAAAAAATGATTCACCCCTGACTGCTGGGACCCACCAGCTACATCTTCGCTCGTAAGGAACTGCCTAACAGTCGGGACCCACCTGGTCAAAGCGTACGTAGCGTTGTCATTCTGGTCGCGAACGTGTACGTACATACTGGTCGATGTAAAGGCGTGCACATGTCGATGCAGAGGCGTGCACATGTCGTAGTAGAGGCGCTCACGTAGCATGTACACGTACGTACAACGGCCAGGGTGCAAGAAAGTAAATACGACCATGTACGTACATACGAGTGGGGTGTCGAACACCTACTCGCGCATACGTACGGCCAGGGCTCGTGTACATGGCTGGGTTGGAACAGAAAAATTGCGCCGTCATCATGTTCATGGGGAGCCAACCGGCTGGGTGGGAACGGAATGCGTCGTCGTGTTCAACTAGAGGTCTTGGACGCAACAACCGATGGAAACAAGGCCTGGCGTACTGCGGAACGGAGGAAACGGCCTTGTGTTCGAACGACCACGGTTGAAATGGGATCATGTTCATCGGGAGAGGTCTGGCGTGCCGCAAAATAGAGGAAACAGACTTCTGTTGGACCTCCTACATTCGAAACAAGGTCCTGTTGATCGGGAGGGGTGTGGCATACTGCAAAACAGAGGAAACAGACTTGTGTTGGTGCGCTACGGTCGAAATGGGGGTCCTGTTCATAGGGTAGGGTGTGGCGTACCGCAAAACGGGACTCCACGGGTTACTGTTCATCTCCACCGTTGACCTCCTCCGGCCTCCCAGGGCTATTGTTCATCCACCGTCGACCTCCTCCAGCCTCCACCTACGATTGTTTATCCACGGGCTCATGTTCATCCAGCCTCCACCGCGCTCCTCCACCGGCTACTGTTCAACCAGCCCTCTCCATGGAGTGTTGTTCAACCACCCCTCCACGGGCTACTGTTCATCTAACCCTCCACCGGCTACTGTTCAACAAGCCCTCCACCGGCTACTATTCAACCTTCCCTCCACGGGGTCCTGTTCATCCAGCCCTCCACGGGGTCCTGTTCATCCACGCCCAACCGCCTCGATCGATCGGGGTCATGTTCATCCAGCGGAAACACCACGGGGTCATGTTCATCCAAACCCCCACTGGGAAGTGTTCATCCAACCCTCCAACAATGCTCACTGTTCATCAAGGGAAGGAGGCAGTAGGTTCGATCGGCTTCAGTTAGCAGCAGTAGCGAAGGAATCGCTTGCTCGATCAGGTTCAGTAACGCGTAGCCTGTAGTGCAATCACTCTGCTTCAGTTAGGCAATGCCTTTCTTGAGTTCAGTTAGATCCCAATGCCTCGCACCCACGCGCGTATGTGTACGAGAGAAATACGCGTCGCTCGGCCTCTGACCACCTACCATAACCGGGAACTCCCTAAAATTTTCCTCCCCCTCGCTTCTACCATGGTTTTTTCCGTCATGCACGGCCCAAAGAATGTCATGCAGCTGCGTCTGTGGCCCGCCCAGGATGAAAAGCCCATTTCCTGTCATGATTTTTTGTCATAGAAGTATGATCCCACCACATCTATGACGATACCGGGTTTTGTCACAATTATCGTCATAGAAGTGTCATAAGTATGACAGAAAAAAATTCGTTCGGCCCAAAATGTCACGGATGTGTCTTTTTTTGTAGTGCATGTGGAGTCCTACCAGAGGACTAGTCTATCTTTCTAATACAAACCGGATACAAGTCCGGGTCTTGATTCCTTGTAATAGAAATATTCCTCCCGCCTTTTCTCTTAAGCCAGCCCACCATAACATGAGCCGGCCTACTAGGCCTTGTGCCTTGTCATCCGTCTGACCCGCCCACTGGATCACCAGTGAGTCGCAATGTTTAGGCGGGTTGCCCATAAATCGCCAGGTCCGGGCGGATCGCCAGTGAGTCACCAAACTCCAGCCGGGTCATACACCTGGCGGGTTACACCGCGGGGTATATCCCCAACAACTCCCATTGTGTCGAATCTATAAATTTGGGTTGAATACTCTACCCTCGAAAACTGTTGTGATCCCCTATACTTGTGGGTTATCAGAGAGTGGTTTTGTAGAGAATGGGAAAGTGTTGTTGTACGACAAGAGGGGTGAGGCTCACTTTGGTGAACCGAAGCTGCCGCCAGGACTCCTGTGTCACCTCCCACGCAGCGTGTTGTCACGTCAATTCAATGTGATGACATGATGAATAATTTGAACGACGTATACTAGTCCTACTGTACTACTTACTAGTCGTATTTAGTGTCACATTTTAACCGTAGGTTTAACTAACAAAATGTCAATGCATGTCATCAAAATTATACCATTGGAAACTATGTTGAAATACGAACCCAACAATGTAATTTTTTGTGACATGCACTAACATTTAATTAGTTAAATTTATGGTCAAATTTTGACACAAATTACGAAGGGGACAAATAAACCAGGAGGGAGGTAGTAGTACGAGTAGCGTAATATATGGTATAGAGGATTACTAGTACTAGTACATATTTAAAATTGGAGTACGAAGTTACAAGTTTGTGCGACGGACTTTGTAGGCTCCATAAGTAATACAAAATATAATTCCCATTGGACAACACTTTCACCAACAAGTAGGCACTTGAAGCCTAACTGATATATATGGCTTCTGCACAGCATCTCTATCATCATTATCTGTGCATGCTACGTAGGTGAGTTAGGATGCACTTGATCCCAGAAAGGTATATATCCTTCAAACTAACTACAGTACATCTCTTATAAAAAAACCGAGTTGGTGATGATGGTACGCCTGCCATCTTGCAATATAGACCGTCTGATCTATATCTGACGGATAGAAATTAAACTAAAAGATACCCGCACCCTCTCCACATTTGCAGACAAGGCCTTCCCTTGTTCGTCCTTATCTCGCACAATCTCACTACTGAGCAATTAAAAAAGGAAGCCTCTGGAATAAAGTTTGCATGGTGGTCGCTGCCAGCATCGTCCATCCCCATGCCTCTGCTCAGTTCAACCACCAATCACCACCACACCCCACTCCTCCTCCTTATCTATGCTCTTTCTCGAGATATCATTAGTTTTTACACATGGGATTACTCCCGCATGGGTCAATCACAACAGGTGTTTTAAAAAAATGCATCTTGATGTTCCGTGCAATGCATGGACATCTTGCTAGTAATATCAAACAAAAGAGGGTCATCCTATGGCAGCTGGATACATGGCTCAGTCTAGATATCACTATGAATCAATTTGTGCATATTTGTTGTTGGCATGAACCACATTGCCGCATGTCGAGTTTGCAAAAGACATTCATCACATGGAAGCTTGATGCCTTTCACAAACTGAAGATCATCTGGCAACAAGCTGTGTCAGCGAATCTCTGGATAAGGTGACTCATGAAACCGATGGTACGATGTGTAAACACAGTTCCCCCTGGCGAATAGAAGTTTCATAGCACGGTAATCATCGAAGGTGATATGATCGATGATTGGTTGGATGATCAGAGAATTGAGCCCGAGGAACATGGAGTGGTTGCCAAGGCTGTAAACCCACCTCTAGTTGAATACGCCTAGCCCAACGGAGCTGGGATACACGAAGCATGCATAGCCATCACAGTAACGAACGCCCCATGCATTATGCTACATGTGGTTTGATGAAATGGTTTGGTCAATTTGGTACATACGAATGAGAATCAAATGACCACTGTAAGTTGAATGAGTGATAAACCACCACCCATTGACTTGTTTATTTTCCAGGTCCTGGAATTATGAAGGGCAACGCATTTGCGTCCGCTACAACAAATCAAATTGGAGACCAAAAGAACAAAAATATAAAATCATGTTCAGAGTATGTGTGGAATTAAGATTATTATCTCAGTGACACAGATCATAGCCAGAGAATTGCAATGTCGTGGTCATAATCATACCCCAAGTTAAAAAAGAAAGCCAATGGCTTTCATATTCTAGCAATATGTCATGGTTCAAACATCATGTAAAAATGAGAGGAAAATAGCTCTGCCAGGGCCTACTCATATTCTACCATAGCAGTTACTACTATTCTCATATAAACTCTAACAATAACATGCGTGGTTATAAAAATCTTGGAAATGAGAGTAACATATAGCAATCATAAGGTTATACTCATAATTTCTATTCTAACAATCATTAGATGTCAATTATTCTCATAACAACTCTGGCAATAACATGTATTGTCATTAAAATCTAGGAAATGAGAGGAACATATAGCAATGATGTGGTTATAGACATACTGTATATGCTAAATTTCTAACAATAAACAAGCGGTCGTATTCATAAGCTAAAGATGAGATGACATAGAACAATTACACTATGATAGATTCCACCAGTATATGCAGCCAATCTGTGCGTCGACCGCGTAAACGATGCCATCATGCACTATAGCATTAGACAGAAATGGAGGGTCAAGAGGATTGATGATGAGCCATAACCATGTATGGCGACCAGATTCCAGATAGAATAGTCCCATGTCGAACAATGCAATGAGCTTCTAATCCATGTAGTCTTCTGATAGTGTGGGCACTCCGCAGATTACAACCTTCAGCAAACGGACCTCATACCAAAAGCTCGAAGTGTCTCATGCGTAATAGGTAGGAGTGTCCGGCGGGTCGCGAGGCTCGATGCCGGCGGTATCCAACAATGGAAGGGTGATGTAATGCCCAGAAAATTATTCTATAGTAATCCCGTGTTAATGGTACCATGTCATCATGTTACTGTTGCTAACATCTGCTTGATCCAAATCGCAATACAAATTCAAAATCGAGTTAAAGTCAAAATTAAAATTTTGTCAAACAGGCAAGCTAAAATGCTCAAGTTGTTATAAATAATCATTTGGTAATAATGCTGGAGAAATCATCTTTTTTACAAATTGTTTAAGTGCCTTAAAATAAAAGAAAACAGAAATGTTCTTTTAAAGGAAAACAAACAAAAATAAGAAAAAGGCCAACCCCCCTAGCCCAACTGGGCCAACCAGCTAGCCAACTGGCCACCCACGCGGCCCACCCCCGCTACCCCTGGACTATTAGGCCACACCCCGAACCCTAAGGGCATCTCCAGCCGTTCGGCCCCCCAGGGCGTCTAAATTCGGCATCCTGGGGGCGTGCCGGCGCTAGCTCGGCCCCTGGGGGCGAGCTAGCGCCCAGTCACGCACCCAACACGCCGGCCCCAGGACGCGGTTAATTCCAACTCGGCCGTTCCCGCTCTCAAGACGCCGCAAGTCCGACGATCGGGCATAGTCTGTCGTTACAAAAAAATAGAGTGCCGCCGCCCTCAGCGTGTTCATTCATCACTCGGCGGGGTAGGTCCCAGGTGTTGGCGGTGTCGGCGTGCGCGAGCTCGGCGGTGTCGGAGCTGCTTCGGTGTTGGGCTGCGCCGGCGCGGCTTCGACACTGCTGGGCGGCGACGTAGAGTCTTCGCTCGGCGTCCGTGCGGCCGTGGGCGCCGTCGGCGTCGTGGGCGTTGCCATCGGCAGCTCATTCAGGATGAGGCCGCGCTGGACCAGGTACCACGCCTTGAGCTTCTCGTCGTTGCTCTGAAGCAAGTCCGCCGCACCCATCAGAAAAGCCATGTCGGTGTTCCTCTTCTTCGCGGCGATGTTCGTCCGGAGCAGGTCTAGCTTGATGGCGTTGTTCTTCATTAGCACCGACCACCACGCCTCGGTCTTCTCTTCGTGTAGGACGGCCCGGGCCTGGACGTCGGCGAGGCAGTGCTCGATGGACTCCTGCACTCGCGCGGTCGCCACGTCGGCATTCTTCCCCTTCTTGGCCAACTTGTGTCCGTCCGGCCGCCCTTCCGACGCGCCCGGAGTCGGCGCGTCCGGCTTGAACGTCTCCTTGGCCTTGTCGAGGGCACGTCGGACTTTCGCCCATTTCTCGCACTTGTCAATGCGCTTGTAGACGTGAAGGTGCTTGAAGTCGGCGTCTTGGTTGTCACCCCGGAACATGGCGAACATGCGCAGCAGCTACGCGGACGGACAAACAGTTGGCGGGAGAAAGGGGGAGAATGGCGGGAGCAAGGCGAGCGAGCGGGAGAGAAGTGAGAAAAAAGGCAGTAAAACGGCGGGAAAAGGCCTTCGGTCGCCTCCAGTGCGGGTCCACGCGCCTTTTTCGCTTGCGTCGGCTCCCCAAGCGCCCCCTAGGGCGCCGGGTTCGGCCTGGGTCCGCCGGCACCAGTTTTGGCCCGAGCCGGCGAAAAACGGGCTTCTGGGGGCGCGACTGGGGCATTTTTTTCGGCGCCGGCGCGGCGAAATCGCCTGGGGAGGGCCTGTTGGGGGCGCGGCTGGAGATGCCCTAACCACCAGATCCCCCCACTTGCCCCACGCACCCACGTTCCTCTCCTCCCCCCGATTCGGGATCTGGATTGGTCCACGCCCCGACCCCCGCCGCTCGCCCCGACATCGCACTGTCACCGGCCCCCCGACGCCGCCGTCGCAGACCGCCGGCACCCGTCGCCTCCCTGACCCCGAGCCGGCGCACTGCCACCTTGACATCGTCGCTCTGGGCCACGCCGCCCCGTCCACGACCGCGCCGTCGCCGGACTTCCTCATCCCCGTTGCCGTCATCCGCCTCATCCTCTTCCCAACACCGAACATGAGGACCCCCGCCCCGTCTCCCCCTTCCTCCTATCACCGACGTGCGTGCCCGCGGACCTGGCTGTCGCCGCTCGCCGCGGTCACCCGCGCCATCCCCTCGTGCGCTCACGCTCCCCGTCGCTCGGCCAGCGCTCCCGTGCCTCCCCGCGCTGCCCGCGCCCCTTCACGCTGCACAGCCGCCTGTCGCTCCGCGCCGTCACGCCTTCCCGGCCGGCCGTGGCCACCGACCGCACCGCCCCCCTGGTGGCTCGGGCACACACGGGCGCCCATGCACGGTACCCATTGCGCCCGCCCCACTAAGGCCTTTGTGCCACTGCACGTGAGGCCCGCCCGTGTTAAAAAAAGAGTAAAAAGAATATGTATAACTAAATAAAAATAATTTACTTAATTAATCCTGTTAATTAATGCAAATTAATTATGTTTAATTAACCTAATTGCATATTAGTCTAATTAAACCTGTTTAGTTAAATGTGCCTATGACAAACGGGCCCCACTGCCCTGTTTGACCAGTCAACATTCAGTGTTGACCGCCGACATCATGATGATGTCATGCTAGTGCAATAACTCCGTTTTAGATTTAAATTTAATTCTAGAATATTACTTAAATCTTTGGAAAATCATTTAAAACTTTGTACATGAAAGTTGCTTAGAACGACGACACGAATCCGAATATAGGGTCCGTTCGCCCGCCACACATCCATGTCATAGCAACGTCGAACATTTCCCCTCCGGTTCATCTGTTTGACAAACGTCCGGAACCGGGATAACTTTCCCGGATGTTTTCCCCCTTTGCCAGTATCGCCTAACACTACATTAGATCACCTCTAGCATCACTTATTGTCTTGTTATGCATATATGTTTGTGTGTATTTATTGTTTCTTCTCCCACTTCTCTCTGGTAGACCCCGATACCGCTGCTGATGCCCCTGTGATCGACTACATCACCGACAACACTCTTCCCTTTCAGCGGAGCTTCTAGGCAAGCCCCCCCCCCTTTGATCATCCCAATATCGCCCATTCCATTCTCTCATTCTTGCATTAGATTTTGCTACTATTATTGTTTGCTCTTATTCTGATGCATAGCCTGCTTTTGTAACCTGCTCATTGTACCTTACCTGCTTATCCTAA
This sequence comes from Triticum timopheevii, assembly GCA_963921465.1. Lineage (NCBI taxonomy): Eukaryota > Viridiplantae > Streptophyta > Magnoliopsida > Poales > Poaceae > Triticum > Triticum timopheevii. The sequence goes on along the minus strand of OY997266.1, from coordinate 237,250,087 downwards.
ACTGCTTAGTATAGGTTGGTTAGAGATCCATCAGTGACCCCCACCTTGTCCTTGTTGCCTCTGCTTCATCTTTGATGACTCGATCAACATGATCGATGACCTAAGCCTGACACCTCACATCACATCATGCCCCTTTAGTTGCTCGACTCTGCAGAGGTACTATCGACTGTCGAGGGTGAGACCTCACAACGCACTCCCGATGATAACTCTGTAGTGTAGCTATTCGGTCGTGGTCAACGAGGGTGGTTCCTCTTTCACCATTCCCGATACGGCTCTGTCGTGCAACCCCTCAAGTGTGAACCTCGGGGGTGGTTCCTCTTACGTTCACCTTGATGATTACATTGAGTGGAATCCTCCGTGGGTGATTCCTTGGGTTTTCCCCTTGATGTTTGGACACACGGTTACCTTGACTTTACTTGAGTCCTTTCAGAAAATCGGGCGGGCCCGGAGAGCACCCGCAAGATGGTTACGAGGCACGGCCGGGCCGGTAGGCCGCCGCTGAGTGGGGTGGGCTAGCCCTTGCTGTATTTCCTCGAGACGGGGCGACGGGGTCACCTTATCATGAGTCTCTACTCGTCTTTGCAACCTAATAATACACTATGGTTTGGGTATTCATTCTGAGTTGGCCTTTGGCCTTTACGCACCAACCACCATGCGAGAATAATTATGGGCCTCGACGTCATGGTATCAGCCGAAGCTTTGTCAGACGTCTAGTTCAGCATTGCGGCACGGCCTGGTCGGCGCCCCAGTGGAGGTGGCCTAGATCGCCCTGCGCGCAACGATCCGGAATGCAACGGGCGATGGTCCCAGTCCCCGGAGTGCTTAGGATGTAGACCGACGGGGACCTCTCTACTAAGCGTAGGTAGGGCTGCGACATGTTGATCTTCCGAGGCTGGGCATTGACCTAGAAAAGTGTGTCCGGCCAGAGTAATCAAGCTTGTTGGAAAATGTCGTGCACCCCTGTAGGGAAGATTATCTATTAATAGTCATGTCCACGGTAACGGGCGTTCAGACTTATATCCTGATCTGATACAACTACAAATGGATACTTGAGATATGTGGCTTCGGGATTGCTTTCTCGCAGGGAGACGAGGAAGGATCTCTGGGCGTTAATGTCATAACATGTTTGATAATTACAAACTGCTATTCTTTACTCTACTACATGCTGCAAGATGCTTGGAGCTGCTTGAAGATGCTAGTCTTCGATAGGCTAGGCCTTCCCCCTCTATTCTGGCATTCTGCAGTTCAGTCCACAGATACAAACCTTCCATTTGATACCAGTGCATACTTTGTATAGATCTAATGCTTGCAAGTACTTTGGATGAGTACTCACGGTTTCTTTGCTACCCCTTTTCCCCCTTATTTCTTCTTTCCGGTTGATGCTACCAGATGGTGGATCCCTGGAGCCAGATGCCACCGCTTACGGATACTACTACATGGAGGCCATCCACGACCAGGAGTAGTTAGGAGGTCCCAGGAAGGAGGCCTTGTCTCTTCGATCGTGTTGCTTTTGTGCCACCCTTCTTAAGACATCCTTGTTAACCTTATGTCTGTACTCAGATATTGTTGCTTCCGCTGACTCTTGTGTATCGAGCTATGTATTTGAGCCTTCGAGTCCCTTGGCTTGTAATATGAAGCTTGTATTATTTTATTTGTGTCTATAGTTGTGTTGTGTTATCTACCCATGAGTCCCTGATCTTGATCGTACACATTTGCATGTATGATTAGTGTACGATTGAATGGGGGTGTCACAAGTTGGTATCAGAGCCGACTGCCTATAGGAAACCCCTTTCCAACTCCTTGGCCAAAGTTGAGTCTAGACTTTTAAAAATATTGTTTTACTAACATGATTGTGTGGCTTATGGGCCCACGTCGCCATTGGGTGGTATTAGGATCTTTTATTCCTCGTCTATACTCTGGGACTCTGATCTCTCTTCTATTCGGGTTAAATGGTTTTGCTAAATCTAACCTTAGGATCTTGTGATCACATCCACCTGGAGATTTGTATCATGCCTTTCTTGAATTGGGAGCCAGGATCTGCTTCACTTGGTTCACGGGTCGCAGAAATCCTTCTATCGAGGGCACCCTGCGTCGTCCCCTACAGATTCCTCGCCCTAGTGGTTTTCTCCGATGATGATGTAGCCTTTGCTATGTCTCGTTGTTGTATCCCTCCATCACGAGCAAGCGTGCCGCCTAGTATGTCTAGGATGATCCTCTTGTCCGAACTCCTGCTAACAACGTGTGTTTGGCTCTATATATGTATCTATATGTCTTTAATGACTACTATTTTATACATACTGCGCCTTTGCTCATTGTTCAAATTACATCATGAATGACTCCTTACACCTGCTCCACCCCCGTATTAAACTGCTTCCTGAAGTTTTTAGCAGGATGGCTAATGATCCTCCACCTCCACCCTATATTGCCGCAATGATGCAGCAGTTTGAGCTGAATCGTCAGTTGATGACTGGAGTAATGTCTCAGTTTCCAAACTAGAATGCTATTCAACAGCCTGCCCCAATAACACTGCAGCAATTCATGCGTCTCACCCCATCCATTTTCCGCAACTCCACCAATCCTATGGATGCTGATGATTGGCATCGTAACATCCTATTTGAGATGGAGTCAGTTAATGTTGCCCCTGCCAGTTACGTCACCTTTGCGAGATTCCACTTGAAGAGTCCAGCTGCTCAATGGTGGGAAAGCCACAAGGGTATGCTACCTACAGAGACTCTAACCACTTGGCAGGAATTTCAGTTAGCCTTCCGTGTAGGGCACATTCCTCAAGGCCTAATGGACCATAAGAAGGAGTTCCGCAAACTCTCACAAGGCTCAATAACTATGGATGAATATCAGCGGAAATTCCTTGAATTATCTCGCTATGCTGCGGATGACATCTGCAGTGATGCTCGCAAGCAGGAGAAATTTCGTGAAGGACTGCATCCCGATATAAAGCTCGCACTTGTTGCTCACGATTGTGCAGACTTTGCGACGCTTGTCAGCCAAGCTTTCCGAACTAAAACTGGTCTTACTGAGTACCAAGAGTCGCTCAACCGTAATCAGGATGTTGGCTCATCCTCGAGTCAGCCTGCTCAGAACGCTCAGTCTGGATCCCACACAAGGTTCATCACCGACCTGCTCCAACACCAAGGCCGTCTTATGTTGCACCTTGCCTGCCTCCGCCGCCGAGACAACCAATGATTCAGGGTGGACAGTCCAATGTTGTAGCTCCTCCCAATAATGAGTGTTTATGGCACAAGTATGGACAGCCAGGACACCTTGCTCTCAACTGTCGCCCAGGTCAGCCGCATAATGCTTCACGTCCTCTTGTTGGTCGTAAGAAGGGTCGTCGAACCCATCATACTGGAAGTTGTAGTGTCGAACCACCTACTATGAGTGTTGGTCAAGTCACCCATGTCAAGATTGAAGAAGCTCATGAGTCTCTAAAAATCGTGCTGGGTACCCTTCGCGTTAATTCAGAGCCAGCTTCTGTTCTCTTCGATTCAGGAGCATCACATGCTTTTGTATCCCAACAATTTGCTTAGTTGCATGGGTGGGATATGGAATATTTGCCCACTCCCTTAGCAATTCAATCTCCGGGATCCAAGTGGCAAACCACAATGTTATGCCCTTGCAACCAAATTGAGATTGGAGGTCTACTTTTTCCGGTTTCACTCATTGTACTCGGACCTTCCAACATAGACATCATTCTTGGTATGGAATGGTTGACCGCCCACAATGCTTTGATTGAATGTGCTACCAAGACAGTCCAGCTCACTCACCCTTCTGGCCAGATAGTCCAATACTCAGTCCGAGCAGCTCAGGATGCCGAGAACCAGATATATGTTCTGAATGCATTAAATGCATCACCTCTTGAGGGCATAGAGAACATTCCAGTTGTTCGTGATTTCAAAGATGTCTTCCCAGAAGAACTTCCAGGAATACACCCTGCTAGAGTTGTCGAATTCGTCATAGACTTGAAATCGGGCACAACTCCTATTGCCAAGCGACCCTACAAGATGCCGCCACATGAACTCCTTGAACTTAAGGAGGAAATCGACAAATATCTTCACAAGGGATTCATTCGTCCAAGTTCATCTGCTTGGGGAGCACCTTCTCTCTTTGTCAAGAAGAAGGATGGAACTAATCGTTTGGTCCAAGATTACCAACCTATCAACCAGCCAACCATTCAGAACAAGTATCCGCTTCCCAGGATCAACGACTTGTATGATCAACTTGATGGTTCCTCAGTATTATCTAAGCTTGATTTGAGGTTGGGTTACCACCAGATTCAAGTTCGTGAAGAGGATATTCCCAAGACCGCCTTCGTTACTCGCCATGGTTCATATGAGTACACCGTCATGTCCTTTGGTTTGACAAATGCTCCAGCGACATTCTCTCGTCTGATGAACTATATATTCACGGAATACCTCGACAAGTTCATCATGGTTTATATGGATGATATCCTTGTATACTCCAAGAACAAAGAAGAACATGTTGTACACCTTCGACTTGTTCTGGAAAACCTTCAAGAACATCAACTCTATGCAAAGTATTCTAAATGTGAATTCTTGCTTCCTGAAGTGACCTACCTTGGGCATGTCATCTCTAAGGATGGTATTGCCGTCAACCCCGAGCGAGGTCAGGCTATTCTCTATTGGAATCCTCCGAAGAATGTCAAGCAAGTCAGAAGTTTTCTCGGACTCGCCAACTATTGCCGTCGATTTGTCGAGAACTTCTCCAATATTGCCAATCCCCTGACTGGTCTGCTTCACAAGGGCGTCAAGTTTGATTGGCTAGAAAAGTGTCAGGAAAGTTTCCAGGCACTCAAAGACAAGCTGGCTTCTGCTCCAGCGCTTGCTCCACCTGATACTAAGAAGGACTTTGTCATTTACTGCGATGCTTCACGTCAAGGATTAGGCGGTGTCCTAATGCAAGAGCGTAGAGTGATTGCTTATGCCTCTTTTCTATTGCGTCCTCATGAAGAGAACTACCTAGTTCATGACCTCAAGCTTGCTGCTGTCATACATGCACTGAAACAGTGGTGACATTACCTTCTTGTCAATCGTTGCGAGATCTTCACTGACCACGAAAGTCTGAAGTACCTGTTTACTCAGCCAGATTTGAACCTCAATCAGCAGAGATGGATGGAGATCGTAGCAGACTTTGATTTTGGTATTTCCTATACACCGGGCAAGGCTAATGTAATGGATGATGCTTTGAGCCGCAAGTAATATTGCAATCACCTTGAGGTTCAAAAAGTTCATCCCTCGCTTGTTGAACAATTCAGAAAGCTGAACCTCCATATTGTTCTTCCTGGTGCACTTGCACCCCCTCCTCCAGAATTCCGCAAGATGAACCTTCACGTTGTTTCCCAGGGTTCCCTTAATACCCTGTCTGTCGAACCAGATCTCTTGGACTCCATAAAGAGAATTCAGGGATATGACTCTCAAGTTGAGAAGATTAAACACTACCTCGTAGAAGGAAAGCCCTCATTCTTCACTATTGTTGATGATGGCACTTTGTACTTCAAAGGCCACCTAGTGGTGACGTGTAAGTAGAAAAACCTGGATATGACTAAAGAAGTTATGAAAGAAGCTCATGATACGCCTTTGTCTATTCATCCTGGTAGCACCAAGATGTACCAAGACATTCCTCAGAGATTCTGGTGGTCAAATATGAAGCAAGACATTGCTCGTTATGTTGCTGAATGTGACATTTGCCATCGTATCAAAGCAGAACATCAAAGGCCTGCTGGAACTCTGCAACCTATCTCTATTTCTGAATGGAAATGGGACCATGTTGAAATGGACTTTGTCACTGGTTTTCGCAAATCACAGAAAGGTAATGATGCAATTCTTGTCGTCATTGACCGGCTTTCCAAGGTTGCACACTTTCCGGCTGTCAAAGAAATGATCACTGCTAGTCAGCTGGCAACTCTCTATATGTCCAGAATTGTTTCACTTCACGGTATTCCGCTGGTAATCATCTCAGACCGTGGCAGCTTATTCACTTCAAGATTCTGGGCAAGTTTCCAAGAAGCTATGGGAACTCATCTGCCATTCAGCACTGCTTTCACCCTCGGTCTCAGGGACAAGTTGAACGCGTCAACCAAGTTCTCGAAGACATGCTTCAAGATTGTGTTATTTCCTTCGGAAAGAAATGGGAGGAATCTCTCCCATATGCTGAGTTCTCCTACAACAATAGCTATCAAGCTAGTCTGAAGATGGCCCCCTCCAAAGTGTTATATGGACGAAAGTGCCGAACCCCTCTAAACTGGTGAGAAACTGGGGGATCGTCCACTCTTCGGTCCGGATATTATCCAACACACCGAAGAACAAGTCTGCGTCATTCGTGAAAATCTCAAGACTGCTCAGTCACGTCAAAAGAGTCAGTATGACCATCATCATAAAGGCATGGTCTATCAACCTGGCGAAAAGGCTTATCTTCGAGTTACACCAATGAAGGGTGCATACCGCTTCGGGATCAAGGGCAATCTAGCTCCTCACTATATTTGTCCTTTCACTATTCTTGAGAGACGTGGAATAGTGGCTTATCAGTTGGAGCTTTCGTCGAACCTTTCTCAGGTTCACGATGTGTTCCACGTGTCACAACTTCTTCGCTGCTTCAAGGACCAATCCGAGCGGTAGATCATGAAGTGCTTGAGTTGCAACAGGACCTCTCCTATAAAGAGCATCCGGTCCGCATTCTCGACCAAGCTAAACGCCACACACGTCAGAAGGCGATAAAGTTCCTCAACGTCCAGTGGTCGCACCATTCTGAAGAGGAAGCCACTTGGGGAGAATTGTGGGGGCGAATTGTAACGCCCGGATAATTATGCTAGAATAAACCCATGTTAATCGTACCATGTCATCATGTTACTGTTGCTAATATCTGCTTGATCCAAATCCCCATACAAATTCAAAATCGAGTTAAAGTCAAAATTAAAATTTTGTCAAACAGGCAAGCTAAAATGCTCAAGTTGTTACAAATAATCATTTGGTAATAATGCCGGAGAAATCATCTTTTTACAAATTGTTTAAGTGCCTTAAAATAAAAGAAAATAGAAATGTTTTTTAAAAGGAAAACAAACAAAAATAAGAAAAAGGCCAACCCCCCTGGCCCAACTGGGCCAACCAGCTGGCCAACTGGCCACCCATGCGGCCCAGCCCCGCTATCCCTGGCCTATTAGGCCACACCCCGAACCCTAACCACCAGATCCCGCCCCACTTCCCCCATGCACCCACTTTCCTCTCCCCTCCCCTCCGATTCGAGATCTGGATCGGGCCACGCCCCGACCCCCGCCGCTCGCCCCGACATCGCACTGTCTTAGGTGCCCCAACGCCGCCGTCGAAGACCGCCAGCACCTATCGCCTCCCCGACCATGAGCTGGCACACCGCCACCTTGACATAGTCGCTCTGGTCCTCGCCGCCCCGTTCGCGACCGCGCCGTCACCGGACATCCTCGTCCCCGTCGCCATCGTCCGCCTCATCCTCTTCCCAAGACCGAACGTGAGGAGCACCCCGTCTCCTCCTTCCTCCTATCACAGCCGTGCGCACCTGCGGACCTGGCTGTCGCCGCTCGCCGCGGTCACCCGCTCCCTCCCCTCGAGCGCTCACGCTCCCGTCGCTCAGCCCGCGCTCCCGTGCCTCCCCGCACCGCCCGCGCCCCTTCACGCTGCACAGCCGCCTGCCGCTCCGCCCCATCACGCCTTCCCGGTCGGCCGTGGCCACCGACCGTGCCACGGCCGGCCTCTGTCGTGGCCGGCGCGCCCCCCTGGTGGCTCGGGCACACACGGGAGCCCACGCATGGTGCCCATTGCGCCCACCCCGCTAAGGCCTTTGTGCCACTGCAAGTGGGGCCCGCCCCTGTTAAAAAAAGAACAAAAAGAATATGTATAAATAAAAATAAAAAAATTTAATTAATCATGTTAATTAACGCAAATTAATTTTTTTAATTAACCTAATTGCATATTAGTCTAATTGAACTTGTTTAGTTAAATGTGCCTACGACAAACGGGCCCCACTGCCCTATTTGACCTGTCAACATTCAGTGTTGACCGCTGACATCATGATGACATCATGCAGGTGCAATAACTCCGTTTTAGATTTAAATTTAATTCTAGAATATTGTTTAAATCTTTGTAAAATCATTGAAAATAATCCGTAACTCGGATGGAAAAACTTTGTACATGAAAGTTGCTTAGAACGACGACACAAATCCGAATATGCGGTCTGTTTGCCCGCCACACTTCCCTATCATCGCAACGTCGAACATTTCCCCTTCGGTTCATCTGTCTGATAGACGGTCGAAACCAGGAAAACTTTCCCAGATGTTTTCCCCCTTCACCAGTATCGCCTAACGCTACGTTAGATCACCTCTAGCATCACTTATTGTCTTTATATGTATATGTTTGCGTCTATTTACTATTTCTTCCCCCTCTTCTCTCCGGTAGACCCTAATACCCCTGCTGATGCCCCTGTGATCGACTACATCACCGACAACACTCTTCCCTTTCAGCGGAGCTTCCAGGCAAGCCCCCCTTTGATCATCCCGATATAGCCCATTCCATTCTTTCATGCTTGCATTAGATTTTTCTACTGTTATTGTTTGCTCCTATTCTGATGCATAGCCTGCTTTTGTAACCTGCTCATTGTACCTTACCTCCTTATCCTAAACTGCTTAGTATAGGTTGGTTAGAGATCCATCAGTGACCCCCACCTTGTCCTTGTTGCCCCTGCTTCATCTTTGATGACTCGATCAACATGATCGATGACCTAAGCCTGATACCTCACATCACATCACGCCCCTTTAGTTGCTCGACTCTGCAGAGCTACTATCGAGTGCCGAGGGTGAGACCTCACAACGCACTCCCGATGACAACTCTGTAGTGTAGCTATTCGGTCATGGTCAACGAGGGTGGTTCCTCTTTCACCAACGAGGGTGGCAACCCCTCAAGTGTGAACCTCGGGGTGGTTCCTCTTACGTTCACCTTGATGATTACATTGAGTAGAATCCTCCGTGGGTGATTCCTCGGGTTTTCCCCTTGATGTTTGGACACACGGTTACCTTGACTTTACTTGAGAACTTTGGGAAGGTCAGGCGGGCACGGAGAGCACCCGCAAGATGGTTACGAGGCACGGTCGGGCCGGTAGGCTGCCCCCGAGTGTGCTGGGCTAGCCCTTGCCGTATTTCCTCGAGACAGGGCACCGGGGTCACCTTATCTTGAGTCTCTGCTCGTCTCCGCAAGCTAATAATACACTATGGTTTGGGTATTTGTTCTGAGTTGGCCTTTGGCCTTTACTCACCAACTACCACGCGAGAATAGTTATGGGCCTCAGCATCGTGGTATCAGCCGAAGCTTTGTCAGGCATCCAGTTGAGCATTGCAGCACAGCCTGGTCGGCGCCCAGTGGAGGTGGCCTGGATTGCCCTGCGCGCAATGATCCGGCATGCAATGGGCGATGGGCCCAGAACCCGGAGTGCTTAGGATGTAGACCGGCGGGGAGCTCTCTGCTGAGCCTAGGTAGGGTTGTGACGTGTTGATCTTCCAAGGCCGGGCATTGGTCCAGAAAAGTGTGTCCGGACAGAGTAATCAAGCATGTTGGAAAACATGGTGTACCCCTGCAGGGAAGATTATCTATTAATAGTCGTGTCCACGGTAACGGACGTTCAGAGTTATATCCTGATCTTATACAACTACAAATGGATACTTGAGATATGTGGCTCCGCGATTGCTTTCTCGCAGGGAGTCGAGGAAGGCTCTCTGGGCGTTAATGTTACAACATGTTTGATAATTATGAACTGCTATTCTTTACTCTTCTACATGCTGCAAGATGCTTGGAGCTGCTTGAAGATGCTAGTCTTCGATAGGCTAGGTCTTCCCCCTCTATTCTGGCATTCTGCAGTTCAGTCCACAGATACAAACCTTCCATTTGATACCAGTGCATACTTAGTATAGATCTAATGCTTGCGAGTACTTTGGATGAGTACTCATGATTGCTTTGCTACCCCTTTTCCACCTTTTTTTCTTCTTCCGGTTGATGCAACCAGATGGTGGATCCCTGGAGCCAGATGCCACCGCTGATGGATACTACTACATGGAGGCCGTCCACGACTAGGAGTAGTTAGGAGGTCCTAGGCAGGAGGCCTTGCCTCTTCGATTGTGTTGCTTTTGTGCCAGCCTTCTTAAGGCATCCTTGTTAACCTTATGTCTGTACTCAGGTATTGTTGCTTCCGCTAACTCTTGTGTATCGAGCTATGTATTCGAGCCTTCGAGGCCCTTGGCTTGTAATATGAAGCTTGTATTATTTTATTTGTGTCTAGAGTTATTTTATGATATCTTCCCGTGAGTCCCTGATCTTGATCGTACACATTTGCATGTATGATTAGTGTATGATTGAATCGGGGGCGTCACAGGTGATCTCTCGCTTGGTGTAGATATCCATGAGACGCCATGGACTACCGGATTGGTTGATGAGGATGAACCAGTTGGCCCTCATGCCCGCCCAATAGTGGCCGCGGATGAAGGACAAGTGGGAGGGTAGTGGTAGCATGTTGATTGGCACGACGATAAACTTAGTATGATCGTCAAGTCGGTGTCTGGGCCACCTGTGAGGATCGAGCATTAGCAAATAAGGTGTCTTTATAAGGGCTGGCCGGTGGCAGATGAGTACACGGTACATAGACACCCAGCATGCGGCCAGACGCGCGGTGTTGAGCAGGTCCATAGGATTACATATCTGCTCCAAGAGAACATCAGGGAGGGAATTCCAATCGCGGCTTGATACGTCTCCAACGTATCTATAATTTATGAAGCATTCATGCTATTTTATTATCTGTTTTGAATGTTTATGGGCTTTATTATATACTTTTATATTATTTTTGGGACTAACCTATTAACCGGAGGACCAACCCATATTGCTGTTTTTTTGCTTATTTTAGTGTTTCGAAGAAAAAGAATATCAAACGGAGTCCAAACGGAATGAAACCTTTGGGAGCGTGATTTTTGGAACGAACGTGATCTAGGAGACTTGGAGTTGAAGTCAAGTAAGCTTCGAGGTGGCCACGAGGGTGGGGGGTGCCCCCCCCCTACTGGGCGCGCCCCTCGACCAACTTCTTTCTCCTATATATTCCCATATACCCTAAAAACATCAAAGCGAATAATAGATCAGGAGTTCCGCCGCCGCAAGCCTCTGTAGCCACCAAAAACCTCTCGGGAGCCCGTTCTGGCACCCTGCCAGAGGGGGAATCCCTCACCGGTGGCCATCTTCATCATCCCGGCGCTCTCCATGACGAGGAGGGAGTAGTTCACCCTCGGGGCTGAGGGTATGTACCAGTAGCTATGTGTTTGATCTCTCTCTCGTGTTCTCTCTATGGCACAATCTTGTTGTATCATGAGATTTGCTATTACAGTTGGATCTTATGATGTTTCTCCCCCTCTACTGTCTTGTAATGGATTGAGTTTTCCCTTTTAAGTTATCTTGTCGGATTGAGTCTTTAAGGATTTGAGAACACTTGATGTATGTCTTGCCGTGCTTATCTGTGGTGACAATGGGATATCACGTGATCCACTTGATGTATGTTTTGGTGATCAACTTGCGAGTTCCGCCCATGAACCTATGCATAGGGGTTGGCACATGTTTTCGTCTTGACTCTCTGGTAGAAACTTTGGGGCACTCTTTGAAGTACTTTGTGTTGGTTGAATAGATGAATCTGAGATTGTGTGATGCATATCGTATAATCATGCCCACGGATACTTGAGGTGACAATGGAGTGTCTAGGTGACATTAGGGTTTTGGTTGATTTGTGTCTTAAGCTATTATTCTAGTATGAACTCTATGATAGATTGAACAGAAAGAATTGCTTCATGTTATTTTACTACGGACTCTTGAATAGATAGAACAGAAAGGATAACTTTGAGCTGGTTTCGTACCCTACCATAATCTCTTTGTTTGTTCTCCGCTATTAGTGGCTTTGGAGTGACTCTTTGTTGCATGTTGAGGGATAGTTATATGATGCAATTATGTTATTATTGTTGAGAGAACTTGCACTAGTGAAAGTATGAATCCTAGGCCTTGTTTCCTAGCATTGCAATACTGTTTACGCTCACTTTTGTCACTTGTTACCTTGCTGTTTTTATATTTTCAGATTACACAATCCTATATCTACTATCCATATTGCACTTGTATCACCATCTCTTCGCCGAGCTAGTGCACCTATACAATTTACCATTGTATTAGGTGTGTTGGGGACACAAGAGACTCTTTGTTATTTGGTTGCAGGGTTGTTTGAGAGAGACCATCTTCATCCTATGCCTCCCAAGGATTGATAATCCTTAGGTCATCCACTTGAGGGAAATTTGCTACTGTCCTACAAAGCTCTGCACTTGGAGGCCCAACAACGTCTACAAGAAGAAGGTTGTGTAGTAGACATGAAGCTCTTTTCTGGCACCGTTACCTTGGAGGTGAGTGCTTGAAGGTATATCTTTAGATCTTGCAATCGAATCTTTTTGTTTCTTGTTTTATCACTAGTTTAGTTTATAAAAGAAAACTACAAAAAAATGGAATTGAGTGTGTCTCATACGCTGCATCATTTTAGTATCTTTCGTGAGAATGATGGAAAGGAAAATTGTGCTCAAATTCTAGAAGAAGAATGGATTAGAATGTTTGGTACTAGATCTTTGTATGATCAGCATGATTGCAATGTTGTTAGTATGAACTCTTTGAATATCCATAGTACTAATGATGATTGCACTAGTTATGATGAAAATGTCTCCTATAAGCACGTCGATTTTTGTGGAGAGCATTGGGTTTGCATGGACATGCCAGATAGAGAAGATAGATATAGCAAGAGGCATAAGAATGTAGAAACTAAATTGTTGCAAGAAAGGCTAAGGGTGAGTGCTGAAGAATTATATTTCCTTTGCCGTACTTGTGAACTTTGCAACGAAAGTGGTCATTTACATCTCCTATGCAAATTGTTTCATGATCGAATCGTGTCCAAAAATTGTGATGATTTGATCTCCCTTGCACATTATAGCAAACTTAGTTTGCTTATGGGTTATGAAGAAATGAAACGTTTAGTTAAGCACCTTCTAGAATTGGCCCATTATAAACTTCTTGATTTTGATCTAGAGATGATTTATATGTTTTGTGCGGTGAATTGCATTGAAAATCCCTATATTGCCAATTACCTAAAGAAAAGAAAGCAAATAGAAGATGAAGAGAATACTAATGAAAGGGAAGAGACTTCCCAATATCCTCCTATTATTTCTTATGATGAATCAGGTAACGAGGAGGAGCTTTCTATTCAACCAATCTCATTAATAAGGAGATCAAAGAAGAAGGTTGAACCCACACATAATGTGAAGAAGAAAAAGAAAAGAAGGAGCAACAAAGGTAAAAAGGTATCCCTCCCAAATGATGTTGCTCCTACTACTCATTGTGATGATGATAATTGCTATACTATTGGTGCTATCCATACTATTAATGATGAGAGTGATTATGCTTATGATATGAAAAGTCCCAAGCCTGGGGATGCTACGTTTAATGAAGATGATATTTTTAGCCTCCCAAGTTTTGATATGCAAAGTTGTTATGATGATAGCGTGCCTCTTACCTATGATGATTATATTGATGAAAGTGGGTTTGGAAGAGTGTCAACTTTAGGAAGTAGTGATCCCACTATTTTGGAGGATGTTGAATCTTATAATGAATATGAAAGTGGATTTGGAGAGGTCGTGACTTTATTTAGTGATGATTCCACTATCTTGGAAGAGGTTTCAATCGATTATGATGAGAACAAAGTTGCTACTTATGATGATTATTGTGATGAAACTTATGCTATAAAAAGTAGTGATGATTATATTTATAAAACTTGTCATGATTATGATTCCCCTTTTTCTGAACATTACTCTTTTAATGTGGAAACAATTTATAGTATTCAAGTTGCTTATGATACTCCCACTATTCCGAATAAGAAATTTTTTGCTTATGTGGAGAGTAGTAAATTTTCTATGCAAGTAGACCATGAAAAGAATGCTTTAGGTGCTGGTTATATTGTTGAATTCATTCATGATGCTACTGAAAATTATTATGAGAGAGGAACCTATGCTTGTAGGAATTGCAATAATGTGAAGTTTCCCCTATATGTGTTGAAAATCTTGAAGCTATGCTTGTTTTGCCTTCCTATGCTAGTTGATTATTGTTACCATAAGTTGTTTGCTCACAAAATCCCTATGCATAGGAAGATGGTTAGACTTAAATGTGCTAGTCATATGCTTCATGATGCTCTCGTTATGTTTCAACTCTTATCTTTCATGTGAGCATCATTGTCATCATCATGCCTAGCTAGAAAGGCATTAAAGAAAAGCACTTGTTGGGAGACAACCCAATACTTATCCTTACTGTTTTTGTGTGTTCACATGATTATGCTACTGTAGTAATCATTTTTTATAGCTTTTGTTTCAATAAAGTGCCAAGTAAGACCTTTAGGATAGCTTACGGTGATAGTTGTGTTGATCCTGCTGAAAATCAGAAACTTTTGCACCCAGTAAATTAGTTTTTATAATTCACATAAACGTGCTTCTGATCCGGTTAGTTTTGCTCTGGATTTGTACACAAATTTATGAGGACTTCCTAATTTGGCAGGATTTCTGGAGTTCCATAAGTATACGTTTGATACAGATTACTACAGACTGTTCTGTTTTTCACAGATTCTGTTTTCTATGCGTTGATTGCTTATTTTGATGAATCTATGAGTAGTATCGGAGGGTATGAACCATATGGAAGTTCGAATACAGTAGATATTACACCATTATGAATTTATAATGAGTTCATTACAGTACCTAAGTGGTGGTTTTATTTTCTTATACTAACGGAGCTTACGAGTTTTCTGTCGAGTTTTGGGTTGCAAAGTTTTCATGTTTTGGGTAAAGATTCGATGGACTATGGAATAAGGAGTGGAAAGAGCCTAATCTTGGGGATTCCCAAGGCACCCCAAGGTAATATTCAAGGACATCCAAGAGCCTAAGCTTGGGGATGCCCCAGAAGGCATCCCCTCTTTCGTCTTCGTTCATCGGTAATTTTGCTTGGAGCTATATTTTTATTCACCACATGATATGTGTTTTGCTTGGAGCGTCATTTTATTGTTTTAGTACTTGCTTGCTGTTATTTAGAATAATGTTTTGCATCTTTATTTTCAATAAAAATGTCAAGGATAGCCTTTACCATGCTTATTTTGCTAGTATACATGTTGCTGTGTGAAAACAGAAAGTTTACCGCTGTTGCAAAAATTCCCTAGAAAAGTCAGAGAATGGTATAATGTTGAAACTTTTTGCATATTGAGCTCTGATAAATCTTCTACAGTGAGTTATTTTTCTCATAATTGTTGGAGTTAGGGAAGTATGTTGAATCTTGCATTCTTTACAGACTGTACTGTTTTGGCAGATTGCTTTTATGTTTGTATTGTTTGCATACGTTTGCTTGTTTAATGATTCTATTTGAGGATAGGAGTGTTAAATATGCAGAGACATTTAGTATGCAATGTTTAATAGTAATTTTAGTAATTTGTTACAGTAGAAAATGATAAGGTTTTGCATTGTTTTATACTAACTTATCTCATGAGTTCTTGTTGAGTTTTATGTGGATGAAGCTTTTGAGATTTAGGAAACCGAGATGTAAAAGGAATTAAGGTGACACAAAAGCTCAAGCTTGGGGATGCCCAAGGCACCCCGAGATAATATTTCAAGAAGTCTCAAGCATCCAAGCTTGGGGATGCCTCGGTAGGCATCCCACCTTTCTTCTTCAACAATTATCGGTTAGTATCGGTTGAGCCTAAGTTTTTGCTTCTTCACATGAGTCATGCTATCCTTGCAATGCCATTTTATTTTTCTTTGCTTGCTGTTTGAATAAAATACCAAGGTCTAAAATTCTTAAATGAGAGAGAGAGTCTTCACATAGTTACATAATTATTTAGCTACTCATTGATCTTCACTTATATCTTTTTGGAGTAGTTTGTCATTTACTCGTGTGCTTCACTTATATCCTATGAGTAGATGGTTGAATGGGTTGAATGTCATAAATCTTGAATTATATATGTTTCATATGCTTACCCCATTGGCAGTAATGACTTCACATCTAAGAAGTAGAGGTAGTAGATTTATTGAAGGATAGCAAGCATTGTATTGGTCACTTGAACAATTCATGAAAGAATATTGAAGGAAGAGAGATTTCACATATAAATATACTATCTTAGACATCTTCTATGATTGTGAAAACTCATTAAAGTATAACATGCTAAAGAGTTGATGTTGGACAAGGAAGACAACGTAATGGGTTATGTTTTCTCACATCTCAGTTAAAGTATATTTTCATGGATCGTCCAACATGTTGAGCTTGCCTTTCCCCCTCATGCTAGCCAAATTCTTTGCACCAAGTAGAGATACTACTTGTTCTTCCAAATATCCTTAAACCCAATTTTTTCCATGAGAGTCCACCATACCTACCTATGGATTGAGTAAGATCCTTGAAGTAAGTTGTCATGTTGCAAGCGATAAAAATTGCGCTCTAAATATGTATGACTTATTAGTGCGGAGAAAATAAGCTTGATACGATCATGTGATATGGAAGTAATAAAAGCGACGGACTACATAATAAAGGTTCATATCACAAGTGGCATTATAAAGTGACGTTCTTTTGCATTAAGATTTTGTGTATCCAACCCTAAAAGCACATGACAACCTCTGCTTCCCTCTGCGAAGGGCCTATCTTTTACTTTATGTCTTTTACTTGTATGCAAGAGTCAAGGTGATCTTCACCTTTCCCTTTTTCATTTTATCCTTTGGCAAGCACCTCGTGTTGGAAAGATCCTGATATATATATCCAATTAGATGTAAGTTAGCATGAACTATTATTGTTGACATCACCCAAAGATGAATACGTTGGGAGGCAAAATTACAAGCCCCTATCTTTCTCAGTGTTCGATTAAAACTCCATAACCATAAGTATTGCGTGGGTGTTAGCAATTGTAGAAGACTATATGATAGTTGAGTATGTGGAGTTTGCTAAATCAAAGCTCTGACATAGACCCTTCCTGAAAATAAGATGAATTGTAACTGTTTGATGGCTGAGAATGAAGTTTGCTAGTTTTCAAGAAAGTTTATGGTCTATGCTTTAACATGTGAATAGCTTGTTACTTGATCTTAAGAAGTTTTATGAGATGAACTACTATTATGACATATAATCATGCTAGAAAAGGTGATTGAAATTATCATTGATCAAACGTGTGCACCTTCTAGCATTCACAATTCATAAATTCTTTGTTTTATCATTTACCTACTCGAGGACGAGAAGGAATTAAGCTTGGGGATGTTGATACGTCTCCAATGTATCTATAATTTATGAAGCATTCATGCTATTTTATTATCTATTTTGAATGTTTATGGGCTTTATTATACACTTTTATATTATTTTTGGGATTAACCTATTAACCGAAGGCCCAACCCATATTGTTGTTTTCTTGCCTATTTCGGTGTTTCGAAGAACAAGAATATCAAACGGAGTCCAAACGGAATGAAACCTTCGGGAGCGTCATTTTTGGAACGAACGTGATCCAGGAGACTTGGAGTTGAAGTGAAGGAAGCTTTGAGGTGGCCACGAGGGTGCCCCCCCTACTGGGCGCGCCCCCTGTCTCGTGGGCCCCTCGAGGCTCCCCCGACCGACTTCTTTCACCTATATATTCCCATATACCCTAAAACATCAAAGTGAACAATAGATCAGGAGATCCGCCACCGCAAGCCTCTGTAGCCACCAAAAACCTCTCGGGAGCCCGTTCTGGCACCCTGCCGGAGGGGGGATCCCTCACTGGTGGCCATCCTCATCATCCCGGCGCTCTCCATGACGAGCTGGGAGTAGTTCACCCTCGGGGCTGAGGGTATGTACCGGTAGCTATGTGTTTGATCTCTCTCTCTCTCGTGTTCTCTCTATGGCACGATCTTGATGTATCACGAGCTTTGCTATTACAGTTGGATCTTATGATGTTTCTCCCCCTCTACTGTCTTGTAATGGATTGAGTTGTCCCTTTCAAGTTAACTTGTCGGATTGAGTCTTTAAGGATTTCAGGACACTTGATGTATGTCTTGCCGTGCTTATCTGTGGTGACAATGGGATATCACGTGATCCACTTGATGTATGTTTTGGTGATCAACTTGCGGTTTCCGCCCATGAACCTATGCATAGGGGTTGGCACACGTTTTCGTCTTGACTCTCTTGTAGAAACTTTGGGGCACTCTTTGAAGTACTTTGTGTTGGTTGAATAGATGAATCTGAGATTGTGTGATGCATCATGCCCATGGATACTTGAGATGACAATGGAGTATCTAGGTGACATTAGGGTTTTGGTTGATTTGTGTCTTAAGGTGTTATTCTAGTATGAACTCTATGATAGATTGAACGGAAAGAATAGCTTCATGTTATTTTACTAGGGACTCTTGAATAGATAGAATAGAAAGATAACTTTGAGGTGGTTTCGTACCCTACCATAATCTCTTCGTTTGTTCTCTGCTATTAGTGGCTTTGGAGTGACTCTTTGTTGCATGTTGAGGGATAGTTATATGATCCAATTATGTTATTATTGTTGAGAGAACTTGCACTAGTGAAAGTATGAATCCTAGGCCTTATTTCCTAGCATTGCAATACCATTTACGCTAACTTTTATCACTTGTTACCTTGCTGTTTTTATATTTTCAGATTACAAAAACCTATATCTACTATCCATATTGCACTTGTATCACCATCTCTTCGCCGAACTAGTGCACCTATACAATTTACCATTGTATTAGGTGTGTTGGGGACACAAGAGACTCTTTGTTATTTGGTTGGAGGGTTGTTTGAGAGAGACCATCTTCGTCCTACGCCTCCCACGGATTGATAAACCTTAGGTCATCCACTTGAGGGAAATTTGCTACTGTCCTACAAACCTCTGCACTTGGAGGCCCAACAACGTCTACAAGAATAAGGTTGTGTAGTAGACATCACGGCTCTACATGCCAATCGGTTTTGTCATAGGTTTTTTTAGGGCGCTGAGTGCGAGCGAGCGAGGAAGTGGATTCGGGCGGCCGAGCAAAGAAGATGGCATGTATGGACGAGTAGTGAGTAGGGGGATATGTCAGTTAATGGAAGAGAGATGTGCGTAGGTGTATTTGCGGAAGCATGCTCCACTGGCAAACATGATGGCAGTATAGGGTAAGGCTGATTTATTAACACCAACATGCTGGCTCAGTTTATTAATTAAGTGTCCCATCTGCTGCAGTGTGTATTGTCACTTCACTGTGAAGACTAGTTGAATAGTTCTCTCTGACCGAGATGGGGAATAATGGATCGCCAAGACTTCCTATTGACATTATCCCTATGCCACTACTCTCATCCTATCCAACAACAAGAAACATTGGCGAAGGCACCCGGCACCAATAATGTAGGAGTATTACTAGTATTTTGTGTCAAACTTTGACCATATATTTAACTAATAAAATGTCAACGCATGTCACCAAAAATCATATCACTTGATTCGTATTTGAACATAGTTTTTTGTGACGCCCAGATAATCAAGCTACAGTAAACCTCTGCTAATGATGCCACATCACCTCGATTATTGTTGCTAATCTCGCTCTAATTCGAAACCGATTCGAATTCAACTTCAAAATTCAGGCAAACAATAAATATTTTTAAATATTAAAACTAAAATATTTGGAGTGAGCCAAATAATGCATATGTAATTATGGTGGAGAGACCACACCTTTATAAAGTATTTAGATGCACTAAAGTAAAGAAAATTGTGGCTAAAAACAAATATAAATACATTTTAAATAATAAAAATGTATCAAGTAATTATTACTACGCCAAACTTTTTGAGGTAGTGTCCTATAACAATAATTTAGGAGTTTGTTTTGTATTTCTATAAAAACTAAAATAGGTGTAACTAAAATAGAACAGCAAATAATAAATAAAGAAAAAGTAAAAGGACAAAAAAAGGGGCAAAGCCCCCCTCTCCTTGGGCCAGATGGCCCAACTGGCCACCCAGGCCACCAGGAGGCCCACCCTGCACTCTCCATATCCCCCACCCCTGAAACCCTAGCCCAACAACCCCACACTCCTCCCCCACTCGCTCTCTGCTCCCGCCCAATCCAGATCGGATCGGGCACTCGTCGGCGCCCCTCGCTGCATCAACCACCACCGCCGCACGAGGATAGCGCCACCCGGAGCGTCTCCGCCTCGCCATCCTCCTCCTCGTCACCGCCTCGCCGAATCGCGTCCCCGTCTACCTCCCCACGCACCACTGCCCGTGCCCTACTCCTCCCCTGTGAGATCCCCCCTCTCTCTGCCGTGGCCGCGCCCTCTCCCCTCACGCTCGGCTACATCACGCGCCGCCTCGGAGCCGCCAACGCCAACCGCTGCCCTGCTCCACTGCTGCTGTCGCTCTTGCTCCGCTCACCACCCGCGAGCGCTGCCCCGTGAGCCGCCTACGCCCTGCCACCGTCGCCTCCGTCCCGCGGCGCCTGGCCGCGCCCGCCAGGGCCGCCGTCGTCTAGGGCTGCCCCTGCTTCCCACCTCCTGCCGCTGCCGAGCGAGGCCGCCGGCGCCTTGTGCTCGCGCGAGCCCAGCTGGCCCCCTCTATTGACTTGGAGGGGATAACCCCAGTTAGTTTAGCGCTAACCTTCCCCTCACTGTCACTGCCAAGCGGGCCCTGCCCCAGTTAATTTCTTAAACTAATTAGGTGCTATTTCCCCCTAGAACAACCACTGACATCGGGCCCCGCCCAAGAACGATTTTAAAAAAAGAATAAAAAAAAGTTAAAAAGAAATAAAGATATTAAAATAAATAATAATAAACAAAATATTAATTAATTAAAGAATTAATTAAATTTATTAATCCTGATTAAATTAATCTAATCACTAGTTAACTTAATTAAACCCTGGTTAGCCTATTCAGTTAATGACATGCGGACCCCACACGTCAGTTTGACCAAGTCAACGCCTTGTTGACTGCTGATGTCATGCTGATGTCATGATGATGTCAACATACACTATTCTGGATAATGTTAATTTAGAGTAATTAAATAAATTCTAAAAATGATTAAATCTTTTAAAATTAATATAAAATAAACTGTAGCTCGGATGGAAAACTTTGTACATGAAAATTGCTCAGAACGATGAGATAAATTCAGATACGCAGCCTGTTCGTCCGCCATGCATCCCTAGCATAGTGAACCTGCAACATTTCACCTCCGGTTCATCTGACCAAAAACGCGAAACACCGGGGATACTTTCCCGGATGTTTTCCCCTTTCGCCGGTACCACCTACTACCGCGTTAGGGCACACGTAGCACCGCGTATTGCCATGTTATGCTTTGTGATGTTTGATTGCTCTGTTATTTATTGTGTTCCCCCTCCGTTACATCTTTCCGGTAGAGCCCGAGACTACCGGCGACCCCCAGTTCGACTACGGAGTTGACGACCCCTCCTTGCCAGAGCAACCAGGCAACCCCCCCCCCCTTGATCACCAGATATCGCCTATTCTTCTCTATACTGCTTGCATTAGAGTAGTGTAGCATGATACTGTTCGGTTACTCCTATTCTATTGCATAGCCTATCATCGTTTCTGCAGTCGTTGATACCTTACCCGCAATCCTAAATGCTTAGTATAGGATGCTAGTTTATCATCATTGGCCCTACATTCTTGTCAGTCTGCCTTGCTATACTATCGGGCTGTGATCACTTGGAAGGAGATCACGGGTATATGCTATACATATATACATACTATACAGTTGGTGACTAAAGTCGGGTTAGCTTGTTGAGTACCCGCAAGTGATTCCGATGTGGGGGCTGAAAGGACAGGTGGCTCCATCCCGGTAGAGGTGGGCCTGGGTTCCCGACGGCCCCCGACTGTTACTATGTGGCGGAGCGACAGGGCAGGTTGAGACCACCTAGGCGAGAGGTGGGTCTAGCCCTGGTCGGCGTCCGTGGTTACTTCATAGTAACACGCTTAATGAGATCTTGGTATTTGATCTGAGTCTGGCCACTGGCCTATACACACTAACCAACTACGCGGGAACAATTATGGGCACTCGACGTCGTGGTATCAGCCGAAGCCTTCTTGACGTGAGCGATGGAGCGGCGCGCGCCGGATTGGACTGGAACGCCTGCTCTTGTATTAGGGAGGCTAGGTCTGCTTTCGGCTGCCCTCGCAACATGCAGGTGTGCAATGGGCGATGGGCCCAGACCCCTGTGCGCATAGGATTTAGACCGGCGTGCTGACCTCTCTGTTGTGCCTAGGTGGGGCTGCGACGTGTTAATATTCCGAGGCCGGGCATGACCCAGGAAAGTGTATCCGGCCAAATGGGATCAAGCATGTTGGGTTATGTGGAACACCCCTGTAGGGAAGTTTATCTATTTGAATAGCCGTGTCCCTCGGTAAAAGGACGACCCGGAGTTGTACCTTGACCTTATGACAACTAGAACCAGATACTTAAGGAAACACACCCAGACAAGTTCCACAGACAACCCGGTGATCGCTTTTCCACAGGGCGACGAGGGGAGGATCGTCGGGTAGGATTATGCTATGCGATGCTACTTGGAGGACATCAATCTACTCTCTTCTACGTGCTGCAAGATGGAGGCTGCCAGAAGCGTAGTCTTCGACAGGATTAGCTATCCCCCTCTTATTCTGGCATTCAGCAGTTCAGTCCACCGATATGGCCCTTTACACATATACCCATGCATATTTTGTGTAGATCCTTGCTTCCGAGTACTTTGGATGAGTACTCACGGTTGCTTTCTCCCCCCTTTTCCCCCCTTTCCTTTCTTTCTGGTTGTCGCAACTAGATGCTAGAGTCCAGGAGCCAGACGCCAGCGTCGACGACGACTCCTACTACGCTGGATGTGCCTACTACTACGTGCAGCCCGCTGACGACGACCAGGAGTAGTTTAGGAGGATCCCAGGCAGGAGGCCTACGCCTCTTTCGATCTGTATCCCAGTTTGTGCTAACCTTCTTAAGGTAAACTTGTTTAACTTATGTCTGTACTCAGATATTGTTGCTTCCGCTGACTCGTCTATAATCGAGCACTTGTATTTGAGCCCTCGAGCCCCCTAGCTTGTATTATGATGCTTGTATGACTTATTTATGTTTTAGAGTTGTGTTGTGATATCTTCCCGTGAGTCCCTGATCTTGATCGTACACATTTGCGTGCATGATTAGTGCACGATTGAATCGGGGGCGTCACAAGTTGGTATCAGAGCCGACTACCTGTAGGAATCCCCCTTTCCAACTCCTTGGCCGAAGTTGAGTCTAGTCAATGAAAACTGTTTTACTAACATGGCTATGTGGCCCATGGGCCCACGTCGCCATTGGGTGGTATTAGGATCTTTTATTCCTCGTCTATTCTCTGGGATTCTGATCTCTCTTCTACTCGGGTTAAATGATTTTTGCTAAATCTAACACTAGGTTCTCGTAACTACTTTCTCCCAGAGAGCCCCTCACTCCAGATGATTGCTTGGTGCACCGAAGGATTCCAAAGATACACTCTGATGTTCTCTCGAGACTTTGTGCCTGTTGCTTTTGCAATTCCCTACCACCGAAATATCCCTATGGATAAATACATACACCTGTTATTCTTACTTTTATCCCCAGATGATCTTGCTCTCTATTGATATGAGAATACCTTGTGTCCACTGCTTTGCAGTTCTTTACCACATGAATACCCCTGCAAATAATTACTCGCACTTATCGAATATTCATCCATCCCCAGTTGTTCATATGTTTCATATGATATTTGAAATTCTATCCTATCATTCGAGAATCCTCTTTAAAACTATTGCTCTACATATACTTGTCTGCTTGCATTATGGTTTCTTCCCATAGGTCTAGCAACATTCATTAGTTTCCTTTAACACCATCATTTTGATCCCATTGATTCAACATGAGTGCGAATGCACGCAATCATCAGTTGATTCTTTTAAAATTATCTTTCCGGCTGAAATGTCATTTTGAACATGATCTGTTTATCGACCAATCAAATTGTCGTCGATTGTACCCATAAGTCTATTCAGCTTACCCATCCTTAATCAGAGCGTTTGCTTTTGATCCCTTGAATTAGAAATCATGATTCTTTACATTGAGCTTTGAATTAGTCAGTTGCTTCTATAATCCAATGCCTTCGCATTGTTTCTTCCTCAGCTTGTGTACCGATACTTACATCAGCTCCGCTATGGACTGTCGGATCCCTTGTTGTAATATCACCCGACAGTGTCCTTCGTATACAAAAACCACGAGAAGATCTTCCCTGATACATAATGCATTTGGTAAATTGTATCCTCTCCTTTTGTCACCCATGCTCTACTATCAAGCTTGTGATAATTACTATTCAAGTTTGTGGTATATGTTCCTAAGATGCCCTAATGGGTTGAACCTACGCGTTCCCTAATCCGTGAGAACCCAAAAGTTTTCACAAGTCATACTCTTCCGGTGTTCTACCAGATAAAATTCCAACACTACAGTTTTATCAAAGCGAGAGGTGAATGAAATGATATGCATTAAAGAAGTGGGAGTCGACCTTGAACTTGTGTTCATGCCCATGAAAATGATGTAGACCATCTCGGGAGCTTCTTGCAAAATGATTATCCGGCTGTATGATTCTTTTGATATTATTGAAATTGATTCCTTACAGTTTTGGTTTCGACCATGTTGTCCTGATCTGATATATCTGATGGGAATTCATTCCAGTGCCTCGTCTATTTTTGGCAGGGTTGAAGTATCTAGTGTCATAGGTCGACGACCCGGTTCTACTTCTATCATGTTCTACCTTCGAGTATTACCCCCTAGTATCTCGGAGATGTCTTACCATTGCACCACATCTTACTAACTTTGTTGAAGTAATGTCTTTCCTTGTCATAATCACTCTACGGGTTCTGGGTTGTTGTCAACCGAGGACACCGACTAGTGAAATTATTCTGTGCTACAAATCAAATACCCCTAGTATTTTTACTAGGAAATTCTGAACTCAATATGGTCATTCCTAGACTATCGGCTGCATCCTGGTCTTGCTACCTTTGACTGTGCTACCTCATCCTTCTCTGGTGCACGAATTCTTCAGTGTGTGAGCATGACTTGCGTCGAG
This sequence comes from Triticum timopheevii, assembly GCA_963921465.1. Classification (NCBI taxonomy): domain Eukaryota; kingdom Viridiplantae; phylum Streptophyta; class Magnoliopsida; order Poales; family Poaceae; genus Triticum; species Triticum timopheevii. Next base: position 237,224,916 of record OY997266.1, on the reverse strand, counting down.
CTTTCAACATCATGTTGCTTGTCTTGAAAGGCAACTTTGCTTCCAAGCTTGCATCTTATATGTTGATCCTATAACTTGCCACTTCGTCATTCCCTTGCTTGTTGCCGTTATTGTTTGATTGCATCCTCTTGAAACCTCCAGGCAAATGTGTCAGATCACCTTCAAAACTTTGACTTCTTCCGAGATGTCAACTGTGTTCATGATGAGAAATACCCTCCTTGCCCTCGATGATTTTTATTATCATCGAAAACACCCTTGACTTCCTTTCATCGTGAACTTGTCCACATTATGAATACAACATGCTGTCCAGCTTGTGTTGTGTCATGCCTTGAAGTATTATTGTCCTTTCTGTCGAGAATGTTGTGGGGATGGCTCCACCTCTTAGAAATTCTCGATATGATGATACTTCTCACCATCACCATTCTTCCTTGGTCCCCGTGTTATTTTTAACCAGGATACCAATATGCTAACGATGTTGTTTGAGTTCTGTACTTCTAGCAACCCTATTGCTTAGAAGTTAACGATCAACAGTTCGTTATTAGATTGTTGGTTATCTAATCGTCACTCTAACATTGATCTTGCTTCCTAAGGCCATATTTCGGGCACACCTTTCAGCTAATGATTGATGGTGTATGTTTTCCTCGAGCATGCAACATTATATCATTTGAATTGACAAGTGTCATCTTCTTGTTCACATTATTTTGGAAATCCATCCGTTTGGAATTCTCGATGAATTGTCGCTGAGCCCATCAGCCACCTCCTCATCCCCTTGGTTTAATGATGAACTATTGTTTTAGGAACCCGCTCCCATAGTTCATATCCAGAAAATCTTGCAATATCACTTCGTCGATTTGTGTTGCACCTTTTCTTCTCAGACATCCTGAGTCTGAGGTATCATGACACCAATCGGATCTCAATCTCGGTCAGATATGATGGTTGGGACAACTTTCTAGGAGTTATGATTTTGGTCCTTTGATGACCCGGTAATATGATGCCATGCCTAGCACCCCCCCTACCTGGAGGACCTATCATTATAACTTCTTTTGCAAGGATAACCATTCTTCCTGGAGTAATTTTAAGAATTCTTTTATAAGTTGCTCCTGATGGATCATTTGTGTATCCAAAGTCTGACCCTTGATTGGAACACCATATCATTGCTACCTCAAAGCATGACTATGATACCCCGCCCATCAACAAGAACATTGGAGGCACGATACTAATGTTTCTTGGTCAGTTACCCAAACACCATTATATGGGTAACATCTTGATAATCCATGCCTCTGATCTGAATGGTTGGGTACTTGCTCTCCTACCCTGTATGCCATGATCTGCTTGTCCATGGGAAGGATATACTCCTAATAATTGTGAGTAATCACAACTTTCCATTCCATTGTTCTGTTTAATCTGATAATCGCATTTTCCTTTCCATTCTTTTGTTTAACCTTTCCTGAATCTGACTTAACTGATCAGAGATAATTGCCTGCTTAGGTAGGCACCTTGTTGTATCAATCTGTCGGTAAGACCCTATTACTATTGTTGATGACATTCCGAAAACCACCGATGGGTGAGAACTTTGCCAATTGGTTCGCCTCGTTCAACGAGCAGGAAAATGGTTCTCTTCGTTCCCCGTCCTTGGTACCGACATCGTGGCTGACATAGCTGACAAGCTATCCACTGACATGCCTCCCTGTCACGGCTGTGCAAGATGTCACCGCCCTTTCTACCTTTAACCCACATGGTGGGCCCATAACCCATAGTTCCACAGGATCGAAACCTGACTCTCATGTACATCCCAAAGTTATTCCAACCGCTTGGCTTCGAATGACATTCATGAGCCACCTACCTAGAGATCTATTATGGCATCAAACACAATGTTTATTTCGTTGCTTTGAACCCCTTTCACCTTCTGAATAGGCATTGAACGATTGACTGCTCATTCGAAACTTCTCTTGGAACCTTCTTACTATGCTCTCGATATTTTCTTAACTTCCAATTCGAGAGTTACTTTTTGCCAACTTCCCTGAGTTATCTACCAGATAATAAGCAACCTTGTAGAGGCCGTTCTTCCAAAGTTATCCCTAATCCTTTTCGTAAGTACGATAGAGTTCCCGAAGAAAGGATGTCGACTTCATCATGATGACCTGAAGCAGAGAAATGAAGACAACAATGTAATGGATCGACTTCTTCGAGAAGAGCAACCAAAGACGAGAAGATCCGTTAAGATTTGGTAACTAGAACTTTCCCCCTTACACCCCTCTTAAATCTCGGGACGAGATTTCTTGTAGTGGAGGAGAATTGTGACGCCCGGATAATCAAGCTACAGTAAACCTCTGCTAATGATGCCACATCACCTCAATTATTGTTGTTAATCTCACGCTAATTCGAAATTCATTCGAATTCAACTTCAAAATCAGGAAAACAATAAAAGTTTTTAAATATTAAAACCAAAATATTTGGAGTGAGCCAAATAATGCATAGGTAATTATGGTGGAGAGACCACACCTTTATAAAGTATTTAGATGCACTAAAGTAAAGAGAATTGTGGCTAAAAACAAATATAAATACAATTTAAATAATAAAAATGTATCAAGTAATTATTACTACGTCAATGTTTTTGAGGTAGTGGCCTATATTATAACTATAATTTAGGAGTTTGTTTTGTATTTTTATAAAAAACTAAAATAGGGGTAACTAAAATAGAACAGAAAATAATAAATAAAGAAAAAGTAAAAGGATAAAAAAAGGGGGCAAAGCCCCCCTCTCCTTGGGCCGGATGGCCCAACTGGCCACCCAGGCCACCACGAGGCCCACCCCGCACTCTCCATATCCCCCACCCCCGAAACCCTAGCCCAACAACCCCACACTCCTCCCCCACTCGCTCTCTGCTTCCCCCCGATCCAGATCGGATCGGGCACTCGTCGGCACCCCTCGCTGCATCGACCACCGCCGCCGCACGAGGACAGCGCCACCCGGAGCGTCTCCGCCTCGCAGTCCTCCTACTCATCGCCACCTCGCCGAATCGCGTCCCCGTCTACCTCCCCTCGCACCACTGCCTGTGCCCTACTCCTCCCTTGTGAGATCCCCCTCCCCCTCTCTCTGCCGTGGCCGCGGCCTCTCCCCTCACGCTCGGCTACATCCCGCGCCGCCTTGGAGCCGCCAACGCCAAGCGCTGTCGTGCTCCACTGCCGCCATCGCTGTTGCTCTAGGGCCGCCCCTGCTTCCCGCCTCCTGCCGCTGCCGAGCGAGGCCGCCGGCGCCTTGTGCCCGCGCGAGCCCAGCCGGCCCCCTCTGTTGACTTGGAGGGGATAACCCCAGTTAGTTTAGCGCTAACCATCCCCTCACTGTCACTGCCAAGCGGGCCCTGCCCTAGTTAATTTCTTAAACTAATTAGGTGCTATTTCCCCCTAGAACAACCACTGACATCGGGCCCCGCCCAAGAATGATTTCAAAATAAGAATAAAAAAAGTAAAAAAGAAATAATGATATTAAAATAAATAATAATAAATAAAATATTAATTAATTAATTAAAGAATTAATTAACTTGATTAATCCAGATTAAATTAATCTAATCACTAGTTAACTTAATTAAACCCTAATTAGCCTATTCAGCCAATGACATGCAGACCCCACACGTCAGTTTGACCTAGTCAACACCCTGTTGACTGCTGACGTCATGATGATGTCAGCATACACTATTCTGGATAATGTTGATTTAGAATAATTAAATAAATTCTAAAAATGATTAAATCTCTTAAAATTAATATAAAATAAACCGTAGCTCGGATGGAAAAACTTTGTACATGAAAATTGCTCAGAACGACGAGACAAATCCAGATACGCAGCCTGTCCGTCCGCCACGCGTCCCTAGCATAGTGAACCTGCAACATTTCACCTCCGGTTCATCTGACCGAAAACCCGAAACACCAGGGATACTTTCCCGGATGTTTCCCCCTTTCGCCGGTACCACCTACTGCCGCGTTAGGGCACACCTAGCACCGCGTATTGCCATGTTATGCTTTGGGATGCTTTTATTGCTCTGTTATTTATTGTGTTCCCCCTCCGTTACTTCTTTCCGGTAGACCCCAAGACTGCTGGCGAAACCCAGTTCGACTATGGAGTTGACGACCCCTCCTTGCCAGAGCAACCAGGCAAGCCCCCCCCCCCCCTTGATCACCAGATATCTCCTATTCTTCTCTATACTGCTTGCATTAGAGTAGTGTAGCATGTTATTGTTCGGTTACTCCTATTCTGTTGCATAGCTTGTCATTGTTGCTATAGTTGTTGATACCTTACCCGCAATCCTAAATGCTTAGTAGAGGATGCTATTTTATCACCATTGGCCCTACATTCTTGTTAGTATGCCTTGCTATACTATCGGGCCGTGATCACTTGGAAGATGATCACGGGTATATACTATACATATATACATACTATACAGTTGGTGACTAAAGTCGGGTTGGCTCGTTGAGTACCCGCAAGTGATTCCGATGTGGGGGCTGAAAGGACAGGTGGCTCCATCCCGGTAGAGGTGGGCCTGGGTTCCCGACGGCCCCCGACTGTTACTATGTGGTGGAGCGACAGGGCAGGTTGAGACCACATAGGCAATAGGTGGGCCTGGCCCTGGTCGGCATCCGCGGTTACTTCATAATAACACGCTTAACGAGATCTTGGTATTTGATCTGAGTCTGGCCACTGTCCTATACGCACTAACCAACTACGCGGGAACAGTTATGGGCACTCGACATCGTGGTATCAGCCGAAGCCTTCCTGACGTCAGTGACGGAGCGGCGCGCGCCGGATTGGACTGGAACGCCTGCTATTGTATTAGGGAGGCTAGGTCTGCTTTCGGCCGCCCTCGCCACATGCAGGTGTGCAATGTGCGATGGGCCCGGACCCCTGCGTGCATAGGATTTAGACCGGCGTGCTGACCTCTCTGTTGTGCCTAGGCGGGGCTGCGACGTGTTGATCTTCCGAGGCCGGGCATGACACAGGAAAGTGTGTTCGCCCAAATGGGATCGAGCGTGTTGGGTTATGTGGTGCACCCCTGCAGGGAAGTTTATCTATTCGAATAGCTGTGTCCCTCGGTAAAAGGACGACCCGGAGTTGTACCTTGACCTTATGACAACTAGAACCGGATATTTAATAAAACACACCGAGACAAGTTCCACAGACAACCCGGTGATCGCTTTTCCACAGGGCGACGAGGGGAGGATCGCCGGGTAGGATTATGCTATGTGATGCTACTCTCAATATACTCTCTTCTACATGCTGCAAGACGGAGGCTACCAGAAGCGTAGTCTTCGACAGGATTAGCTATCCCCCTCTTATTCTGGCATTCTGTAGTTCAGTCCACTGATATGGCCCTTTACACATATATCCATGCATATGTAGTGTAGATCCTTGCTTGCGAGTACTTTGGATGAGTACTCACGGTTGCTTTCTCCCCCCTTTTGCCCCGTTTCCTTTCTTTCTGGTTGTCGCAACCAGATGCTGGAGTCTAGGAGCCACGCCACTGTCGACGACGACTCCTACTACGCTGGAGGTGCCTACTACTACATGCAGCCCGCTGACGACGACCAGGAGTAGTTTAGGAGGATCCCAGGCAGGAGGCCTGCGCCGCTTTCGTTCTGCATCCCAGTTTGTGCTAGCCTTCTTAAGTCAAACTTGTTTAACTTATGTCTGTACTCAGATATTGTTGCTTCCGCTGACTCGTCTATGATTGAGCACTTGTATTCGAGCCCTCGAGGCCCCTGGCTTGTATTATGATGCTTGTATGACTTATTTATGTTTTAGAGTTGTGTTGTGATATCTTCCCGTGAGTCCCTGATCTTGATCATACACATTTGCGTGCATGATTAGTGTATGATTGAATTGGGGGTGTCACATTTTTAATGGTATAGTTTTTTATTACATGCATTGACACTTTGTTAGTTAAATTTACTATTAAAATTTTACACTTAGTACGAAGCGGACAAATAAACCAGGACGGATGTTTATATACAGGTTAATAAAAAATCATCAACCTAGGTAGTACTAAATGATGAGTGCCCGAAGATTTTCCCTAAAAGTACTCAATAATGGGCTCATTTTCCGCAAGAAAATTGTGTTTATGAACATATTAATTGGAATGCATGCGTGAGGAACAAAAGACCGACACGAATTGGTGAGTTTTCTCTTAATTCTTGCATGGAACGTTTTAATGAAGCTTGAATTATGAACATGTCAATGGGAGGGAGTAAAAGCCTCATGCACACATGCAACACTGTGACACCCCGAGACCGACACTCCAGAAGAATTCCAGCTATTCCGAGTTTTGCCGTGTGTTTTTTTTTTTTTGCATTTCATCTTCGCATCATTCACATTGCATCGGCACTCTGTGTCGTCATTCTTTTCAAAACATGCATCCATTAGTAGTCGCCATTTCTCTCCGTTGTTTTCCTTGACTGTTCTGAAACTAACCGCACTTGCACCCTACCACCTAACATCTCTACACAGCCACATTTCCCTCCTCACAACTTGTCCGAAACTTCCCCTAACCTGACCCGGGCAGTCGTGACTGGTGGGTCCGGGTCAATCCTCGGATAACCTCCTGCATCTTTCATTTCTTCATTTGACTACGCGTTTACCCGTATCCATCCTGTCTCGATCGAATGATGCAAAACTCCTTTGTTTCGCTATATTTAGACCAAACCACACCTAATTTGGACAAACCCTGAAAATTAGGAGGCTTGTCCCAACCCTCCGCCGTCGCCAGCTCACTGTCTCCTCCTCCTTGGGATCTCCTCTCGATCCCAAAATCCACCCACTCTTCCTTGATTTCCCCATCAAGCCAACCACCACAATGCAGCCTCTCGAGTCCCGCGCCCCTCCTTCTCCTGCACGAGCCCTGCCTCGTCCCTGGCCTCCTCCTCGCCTTGTCGTCCGACGACCAGCGCTGCTGCAGGCAACCACCAGGTTGCCACGGCCCTACCTTCTCTTCATTTACTCCCCTTGCTCCTGTCTCACACCCTCTCTAATATCTCTCGCCTCTCCCTTCTCTAGCAGGGACCGGGCGCCGTGGACGCTCGCACCCCTGATCTTGCAGCGCCGCCACCAGGAGCTTCTCCGCCGGCGACCATGACTAGGACCGCTCCTCTCCTCCCCTGTCTCTCTCCCTTCCCTGACGGTATCTCTCGCAGCACTCTCTCTATCCCTGTAGTTGCTGCAGCAAGGAACCGCCATCGCCAAGCTCTTGCCGGGCGCGCCGCTGCTTGGATCTGCCATCCATGCGCATCCTGGCCTCCTCTGCGCTCGATTCCCGCCGTTCTTGAGTCCCCTGCTACCATGGACGCTAAGCCAACCTGCATCGAGCTTGCTTCCCCTGTAGATGTGGCCCCTGTTCCTCTGCAGCCGCACCGTGCCCTGCCTCGAACGGAAAACCTATTCGCCGCTCGCTGTGGCAAGATGTCGCTGTTTCGCACAGGCAATCGAGTGATCGTTCGGATTTGGGGCGACCCGTTTAAGTGGATTCAGCGTTCTAGTTTTGGGAACCTTTAGAAGTTCCCAGCCGGTTTTTTATGGTTTTGGGAAACTTCTAGAAGGTTCCTAAGCCGGATTTTTTTCTATTCTGCTTCTCTTTTCTTTTTTCCCTGTTTCTTCTTTTCCTTTTCACTCCTTTATTCCTTTTTCTCTTTGTTTACTTTACATTTTTTTCATTTTTTTTGTTTTTCTTTTTTTTCCCTTTAGATTCTCTTTCTCAAATTTTCTTTTTCAAAAAATGTTCGAATTTTCAAATTTTGTTCAGTTTATAGAAAATGTTCGAGTTTTCAAACTTTGTTCATAAATTCCGAAGGAAAACAAAATTACAAAATTTGCTTACTTCGTTCCAGAAAATGTTCGGACATTCAAAAAATGTTCACCTTTTAAAATTTTGTGCACAAACCAAAAAAAATCGTTTTCACAAAAGTTTCCATTTTTAAAAATTTGTTTATAATTCCAAAATTGTTCACATGTTTAAATTGTGTTCCCAAATTGAAATATATTTTGGGAATTTCAAAAAAATATGTTCCTAGTTAAGAATAATGACAAATTGAAAAAGGTTCCATAATTCTAATAATTCTTTCCATTTTGCGAATTCCAAAAATATATATTGTTTTCAAAATTTGTTCACATATTAGAAAATGTTCAGATTTCAAAATTTGTTCACAAATTCAAAAAAAATATTGCATGCTTAGTTTTTGTTCCCAAATTTAAAAAATGGTAATTTGAAAAATGTTCGTCTTTTTCAAATTTTGTTCCTAAATTCAAAAATTGTTCACCTATTTAAATTTTGTTCACAAATTCAAAAATTTATGGGAATTCTAAAAATGTTCATGTTTCCTGATTTTTTTCACTAATTCAAAAATTATTCACCTGTTTAAATTTTCTTTGTAAATTAAAAATGTTTGGGAATTTCAAAAATGTTTATGTTCCCACATTTTTTTCACAAAACCAAAAATGTTATGGGATTTCCAAAATTCTTTCCATTTTGCAAAATTGTGAAAATTCAAAAAAATATTTTGTTTTCATGTTTCAAAATTTGTTCACCAATTCAAAACAATTCTACATTGTTTAATTTTTGTTCACAAATTTAAAAAAATGAGAATTTTAAAAAATGTTCATGTTTTCCAAAATTGTTAACATATTCTAAAAGTGCTATAATTCACAAAATTTATTCACAAATTAAAAAATGTTCGACTTTCAAAATTAATTCGTGAAATCAAGAAATGATTGAGTTTCTGTAAAATTGTTTAATTTTGAAAAATGTTCAGTTTTTTAATTTTGTTATTGTTTTTAAAATATGTTTTGCATTTATGAAAAGTAGTTCATAATTTCGAAAAAAATCCTGCATGAAATTTTTCGTTCCTATTTGTTTGTAAAAATTTCGAGTTCCCTAATAATGTTTGCGTTTCAAAAAAAATCTTGCAAGTTTTATTTTTTGGAATTTGAAGAACTGGTTTTTATTTTTCGCCGCTGCTGGCAGTTTGTTTTAAGCGTGGTGCTGCCAATATTGCCGAGTAGCTCGCCTGACCTGGTGGCTAGCCCTTCGCGAGCGTAAGAAGTAGGTCATGGGTTCGATTCCTAGCAGTAGCCTGATCTTCTTTTTTGTGAATTTTAAGTTCCGTGCGAGACAGCGAATGGGCCGGCCCAGTCGAGCGCCCCCTGTGCGTCGTGTGAGCTATTCGCCGCAAACTGCGGCGTATAGGAGCTCCCGCCTCGAACCGCTACAGACGTGGGCGCGCTGACCTCCCCTACCGTGCCTTGGGCTACTTCTTGCGCTAAGCCTAGCTCTACCCGGCCTCCTCTCCACCGACGGGCCAATGGCCCATCGTGAGCAACCCAGCCGCCTCAGTGCACTGTTCAATTTAGGCCTAATTCATATTTTTTTCTACGGAACGAATTTAGCTATTTTGTCCAGAAACTGCATATTTACATATTGCCCTATGTTGTTCATGAATATAATAAATCACCAACCGTGCATCGGATTAAAATGTATTATATATATGTAAAATGACTAGAAATTTGCGTAGATTAATAATATGCCACCTTCATCCTTGTTAAAAATGTTTAAACTTCCTGTTTGAATTAATTTGTATAAACAACATGCTAAAATGGTTTATTTCATAACTAAATAATCGTAGCTCTAATTTAATAAACTTTATATGTAAATGGGATAGAAAAATGCATAGATTAACATGGTGACATTACTTTGCATGTTTAACAAATCTAAAATATGGTTTAGGGCAGAACAGTACCAAATTCGAATATTGCATATGAGGATTTTCCGGAATTGGTGTTTGTTGTTTCCAGCCTCTAAACTTGCCTAGATAGGTAGTTTTGTTATGTCTCACCTCTTGCCATGTTTAACAATATTTAATATTGTTGAGTAGCTTAAACGAGAGTCAACTAAATAATTGAATGGTGTTTCGTCAATATGCAACTCGTTGCATATTGAGCTCCACTTAATTTGTAGTATTGTTTGTTGCACTTTGCCATGCCATGCCTTATTAAACCGGACATGCATCATACTTGATTGTGCAGCATGCCATGTTTATCAGATAGTTGTTTACCATGTTGTTTGCTTCTTTTCGGTTGTGCTTCTTCTCGATAGTTCATGTTTCGTTACGATCGTGAGGACTCGTTCGACTACGCTTGGTTCGTCTACGCTTGTTCGTCTTCTTCATGGACTCGTTCTTTTTCCTAGCGGGATTTCAGGCAAGATGACCGTCACCTTGGATCTCACTACTATCTTTGCTTTGCTCATTGTCTTGATGCTGTCGCTATATCGCGGTACCCACCACTTTTTTATCAAGCTCCCAAATATGCCATGAAACAGCCTCTAACCGTTTCCACCATATCCCAGCAAACTGTTGTTTGGCTATGTTACCACTTTGCTCAGCCCCTCTTATAGCGTTGCTAGTTGCAGGTTGTTCCATGTTGGGACATGGATATCATGGGATATCACAATATCCCTTATTTAATTAATGCATCTATATACTTGGTAAAGGGTCGTAGGCTCGGCCTTTTTTCTAGTGTTTTGTTCCACTCTTGTCGCCCTAGTTTCCGTCATACCGGTGTTATGTTCCTTGAATTTTGCATTCCTAACACGGTCGGGGTTTATGGGCCTCGCTTGACAGTTCGCTTTGAATAAAACTCTTCCAGCAAGGCCCAACATTGGTTTTACCATTTTCCTAATAGCAACTAAAACTTGCATAGGGACCTGCCGGCCCCCGAGGTCTATTAATCAACCCCCTGGGCAAGTGCTCCTCAAGAGTGTTGGTCCACCTACCTAGCAGTCGGCGGTGCCACCTTGGGGCAACTCGAGGTATTTGACTATCGTCCACTTAGCATAGATGATGTTGTCCTGAGAACGAGATACGTGCGGCTCTTATCGGGGTATCGACGCATCGGGTGGTCTTGCTGGATTTGTTTTACCATTGTCCAAATGTCTTGTGAACCGGGATTCCGAGCTCGATCAGGTTGTTCCAGGAGGAGGATTTTCCTCCGTTGATCGTGAGGGCTTGTCATGGGCTAAGTTGGTACACCCCTGCAGGGTTTAATCTTTCGAAAGTCATGCCCGCGGTTATGTGGCGGATGGGAGTTTTTAATATCCGGTTGTAGAGAACTTGACACCAGATCCAAAATAAAATACACCAACGCCGTGTATAACCGTGATCGTCTCTTTTGAACGAGGTTCGGGAAGAGAACACGTTTGATTTATGCTTGAACGTAAGTAGCTCAGGATCACTTCTTGATCATTACTAGTTTGCGATTGTTTCTTAGATTCTCATCTTATTCTTGTACGCATAAGTTAGCCACCATACAATGCTTAGTCGCTTGCTGCAACCTCACCACTCATCCATTCTGTACCCATTAAGCTTTGATAGTCTTGATACCCATGGTAATGGGATTGTTGAGTCCTCGCGGCTCACATATTACTATAACAACAGTTGAAGGTACATGTAATGCGATGATCATGACGTGAGAGCGATGTCTACTTGTTTTGGAGTTCTTCTTATGCTTGTTCTTCGATTGAGGGATAGGTTCCTGGTCGGCAGCCTGGGCTAGCACGGTCGATGTCGTTTGAGTTTTTATTTGTGTTTCATCCGTAGTCGGATGTTTCTCTTGTGTATGAGATTTGATGTATTTGTGAGGCAAAGGTATGCCTTTGTATGTATCCACATCTATTATGTACTGGTACGATGTAAAGATATCCACTTTGCAAAGTGTCTTCAAGATGCACTTCAATCCTTTGGTGGGACCTTCGAGTTCCTCTCGGATAGGCTCGCATATTGGGCGTGACAAGTTGGTATCAGACCCATACCGACCTTAGGGGCCCCCTTGATTGATCGAACTGCTGCCGTTGTTGAGTCTAGAAAAAACTATTTTGAGTCTAGTTATATCGGAGAGTAGGAATTCTTTTTTACTCCTTATCCCCTAGTCGCTCTGGTGGGAACTCGTGACGTAGATGTTTTGACTTCACTCTCCTCTTTTTCACTCAATTTTTTAGGATCACGCGGGTATTGTTGGAATCGTTGTGATATAGGTGCGATGGTAATTCTGTATTGGTGCTTCCCAATTGTATGGATTGGGCCCGGGGAGTTGAGCTCCACGGTGTTTTTGCCATAGTGCTATTGTTTTAGTTCCGAAATACCAGAGGATGCCCACATCGAAACGCTCTGATACTTTTCATGGTAGCAAATGGTGTCGTGACCCAGTACTAGAGGAGATAGCACAGATGATCTTCCATGACTAGTATTGTTGTGTGTTTGAAGGTCTAAGGTACGAGTTTCCGAGATTTCTTGGTTATGTGTTGAACGCATTTGGAACATTGGAGCGTAAAATTCTACTAGGAGTTCTGTAATGATTTTTGCTCCGTGTAGCCGTGGGACCAGATTGCATAACCAAGAAGTTTCGGGAGTTCTCAGGTGGCAATTCAAGTAGTTACCTAGGATTATCCTTTGAACACATGCATGAGGGGTTATGTATTTGTTCCCGACTTATTTTGCAAGCCAAATCCATTGTTTTGTTTCCAACTGTGGTATATTTGAGTTGCTTCGAAGTCAAGGTTGATTCCATACCTTTTCTAAGTGGTGTTCTCATATTTCTATGGGAGTGCTACTCCTTCTTGATCGTCAAGATTGTCATGTCAATTCTTTTCCAACGAGTGTGCTTCTCTTCAAGTTAATCCTATCCTATCAATATTTGCTAGATCATTTCTCAGTTCTTCGCAACGGTTTTTGTTTCATCTGTCCCAAGTTGCCTTTGTTTTCATGAGAAGTCTCTTCATTCCTTTTCTTTCATGGTGTATCCGGTGTTTCCTCGTTAAGATGCTCAGGAGCTTCAAGTTTACCATTATTCATTCTCTTTTCTTTTTTTTGTGGAGTCAATTCAAGCTTCGGTGTTAATCATTTCTCTTCTTTTTGTTTCACATGCTTTTCCATGTGGCAATTTCTTATCCAAGGCTCTCTTATTTATTCACCTCTACTCATATCCAGAGTGTAGAAGATATCTCAGAAGAATCATGTTTCCATTCTTATTCGGTTCAAGTTATTTCGAGGTTGATATCTCATTCATGCCATTTAAATCAACCGGTGCAATCTCCCTTTCAAGTAATCATTCAACGGTGTTCCTTCAAGTGGGCCCTAACCCACAAGTCTTTTCCCAGGATTTTACCTGGCTCTTCTAATTTTTCCAGAGCTATTATCAAGTTCTTTGCAAGTTTGACGTAAGAATGAATTTTCATCAGTCATATGCCTTCTCCAAGATCGCTTTCAAGTTCTTTTAATCTTTGACTCAAACTTTTCTCTTTTCATTCTTCCGAATTGTCTCATCAATTTTCATGGTGGTTCTCGTCATCATTGTCAACATTTGAAGACCAAAGAAGAGTTTCTCTTAAATCTTGTCCGTTTCCTCGAACATACATGGTTCTAGCATCATGCCATTCTCATAATTTTTTTTGATTGTGAGAATTCTTTTCTTGACCATTCGAAGCATTTCATGAGTTCTTTTGGTTCATGATTCTCCGGAGCCCATCATTTCAGAACTATTCATTCTTAGCTTTCAGCTCTTATTCTCTAGATCTTACTGGCACATCGGTCAAGTGTTCTCTAATCAGCTTGTCATCTCTTCATTCTCTTCTATCTAAATCCACTCAAGTATCTTTGTTAGTTCTCAAATTCTTCCTGGTGTTTCGTTATCTTTTCTTCGTTTGTTTTTAACTTCTTACGGTAGCTCATTCAAGATTGCTTTTCATTTGTATCATATCAATTCACTTGTCCTCTCATAATCATACAGGTGGCCCGTTGAATTTGTGCTATATCTCTCTCCAATCATTTTCAACGCAAATAAGTAGTATGCCAAATCCGTTGCTTGTCATCAATTTAAGTTGATGAAGGGTAAGCATGGCTTAATTCTTATTCTTGTTCCCTCTAGACGATTTCAATTCCTTCTTCAAGAGTTGTTCATAATGAATAGATTCTTGCTTCGAAGTGTTTTCATCTTTTTCATTTTCGGAGTTCAAAGTTTCCTCGGCCATCTCGTCGGAACCTCCATCTAAATCACTGCAGGACTTTAATCTTATTCTTTTCATCCTTCATTTCTATCTCATCATCCTTTTGGTTACCGGAGTTCTTCATGGTGGTTCATAAAGGATTTAACTCATTCTCATTAAGATTTAAATCATTCTTGAAGTGTTCATCAAGATTCTTGTTGGAGCACAAGCATTCTTGCATTTCGAAGTGCAATCCCTTCTCCCTTATCTGTTGAGGTGGTGTTATGCCATCCTTGACAATTTCTCTTCGTGTTTCATGATTCATAAGTTGTCAGGAATGAGATATTTTAAGACCATTGTTTTCTCCTTGTTCGGGAGATCCTTTTAACCCATCAATCTCTTCGTTGGAGTTATCTTGGTAAAGATTTCACCCAAAGCATTTCCCTAAGGAATGTTGCTATTTTTGGTGCTTATCAATGATCTAAGTTTTCTCCATATCTTATTGGTGAGACAAATTTCTCTTCTCTTTCATTCCTCTCATGCTATTAATACCGTTAGTGGCAGAATTTCACCTCTAGTTTTGAGATGTTTTCATAAGTCCATGAGGACTACATCATTTGATTGTGGATTCTTCAACAACTCCATTCAAACCTTCTTTGCAAGGATGCTTTCCGAATTCAATTGTGGTAGAAGTTGTCATTTCCTTCTCCGTTCTCTTATTTCGATGAGCTAGCTTCTATTCTTTCGTTCCGGAGGCATTGTGATGTTGATCTCTTCACCCATCACCTCATTTTGTCAAGATCATGTTATTTTCTTGCTCATCCATTTAACTAGTGTGTTGTGTTCTCATTCAAGTTCTTTCATCTTATCAAGTCTTGCATCTCTTTTCAACCGGAGTGCTGCCCGAAATCTTTATTCTTATTCCTTGTCCAGCTAATTTTAACCGGAGTGGTTCAAAATTTATCTTGTCCCCTAAGCTCTTGGTTCTCATCATATTCCATGTTCCTCTTGTCCAACGGACTGTTTGCAATCATGTTCGTCTCTGTTGTGTTTTTTCTTTCAAGTTTTTGCAATCTCTAAGGTTCTTTGGTTTCACTCATTTGTCTAAGAAGCAACTTTGTTTTACCTCTTCCTTATCCGCTTCTCTTTGGTGCCATCCCTAGGATCTCAGGTCGAGATCCTTTTGTTAGTGTGGGAGAGTTGTGACGCCCCGAGACAGACACTCCAGAAGACTTCCAGCTATTCCGAGTTTCGCCATGTGATTTATTTTTGTTTGTTGCATTTCATCATCACATCATTCACATTGCATCGGCACTCCATGTCGTCATTCTTTTCAAAACATCCATCCGTTAGTAGTCACCATTTCTCTCCATTGTTTTGATTGACCGTTCGGAAATGAACTGCACTTGCACTCATCCGCCTAACATCTGTGCACAGCCGACATTTCCCTCCTCACAACTTGGCTGAAACTTCCCCGAACCCGACCCAGGCAGTCGTGACTTTACTGTCCGGATGAACCCCCGGACAACCTCCTGCATCTTCCATTTCTTCATTTGACTACCCGTTGACCCGTAGCCATCCAATCTCGATCGGATGATCCAAAACTCCTTTGTTTCGCTATATATAGACTAAACCACACCTAATTTGGACAAACCATAGAAATTAGGAGGCTTGTCCTATCCCTTCGCTGCCGCCAGCCCACTATCTCCTCCTCGGGATATCCTCCTGATCCAAAACTACACCCACTCTCCATCGATATCCCCAGCGAGCCAACCACCACAGCGCAGCCGCCCGAATCCTGCGCCCTCCTTGTCCTCCACAAGCCCTGCCTCATCCCTAGCCTCCTCCTCACCTCACCGTTCGACGACCAGCACTGCCGCCGGTAACCACCGGTAGCCACGCCCCTGCCTTCTCTTCATTTACTCCCCCTGCTCCTCTCTCTCTCAACCTCTCTAATCTCTCTCGCCTCTCCCTTCTCTAGCAGGGACCCGATGCCATGGACGCTCGCGTCCCTGATCTTGCAGCACCGCCGCATAGAGCTTCTCCCCCGGCGACCACGACCAGGACCGGCCTCGTCTCGCTCCTCTCCTTCGTTGTCTCTCTCCATTCCCTGACGGTCTCTCTCACAGCTCTCTCTCTCCCTGTAGTTGCCGCAGCCAGGAACGGCCATAACCAAGCTCTTGTAGGGCGCGCCACTGCCCGGATCTGCCGTCCCCGCGCCACCTGACCTCCTCTGCACTCGATTCCCGCTGTTCCTGAGTCCCCTACTGCCATGGATGTCAAGCCGACCTGCATTGAGCCTGCTTCCCCCGTAGACGCGGCCCCTGTTCCTCTATAGCCACGTTGTGCCCCACCTCGAACCGCCATAGACGTCGGCGCATTGACCTCCCCTACCGTGCCCTGGGCCACTTCTTGCGCTAAGCCCAGCTCTGCCTGACCTCCTCTCCACCGACGGGCCAATGGCCCATGGTGTGCAGCCTAGCCGCCTTAGTGCACTGTTCAATTTCGGCCTGATTCATGTTTTTTCAGCGGAATGAATTTAGCTATTTTGCCTAGAAACTGCATATTTACATCTTGCCCCCTGTCTTTCATGCATATAATAAATCACCAACCGTGCATCGGATTGAAATGTTTTATATATGTAAATGCTCAAAAATTTGCGTATATTAATAATATGCCACTTTCGTCATTGTTAAAAAAATTAAACTTGTTGTTTGAATTATTTTTATAAATAAGATGCTAAAATGGTTTATTTCATAACTAAATAACCGTAGCTACGAATTAAATAAAGTTTATATGTAAATGGGGTAGAAAAATGCATAGATTAGCATGGTGGCATTACTTTGCATGTTTAACAACTCTAAAATATCGTTTAGGGCAGAACAATACCAAATTTGAATATTGCATATGAGGATTATCCGGAATTGTTGTTTGTTGTTTCCGACGTCATTTAAACTTGCCTAGATAGGTAGTTTTGTTATGCCTCACCTCTTGCCATGTTTAACAACATTTAATATTGTTGAGTATCTTAAACGAGAGTGAACTAAATAATTGAATGTGGTGTTTCGTGAATATGAGACTCTTTGTATATTGAGCTCCACTTAATTTGTACTATGGTTTATTGCACTTTGCCATGCCATGCATTATTAAACCGAACATGCATCATACTTGATTGTGCATCATGCCATGTTTATTTGATGGTTGTTTACCATGTTGTTTACTTCTTTCCGGTTTTGCTTCTTTTCGATAGTTCCTGTTTCGTTACGATCGTGAGGACTCGTTCGACTACGCCTGGTTCATCTACGCTCGTTTGTCTTCTTCATGGACTTGTTCTTCTTCCTAGCAGGATTTCAAGCAAGATGACCGTCACCTTGGATCTCACTACTATCTTTGCTTTGCTCGTTGTCTCGATGCTATCGCTATATTGCGCTACCCACCACTTGTTTATCAAGCTCCCCAATATGCCATGAAACAGCCTCTAACCATTTCCACCATGTACCAGCAAACTGTTGTTTGGCTATGTGACCGCTTTGCTCAACCCCTCTTATAGCATTGCTAGTTGCAGGTGCAGTTGCAGGTTGTTCCATGTTGGGACATGGATATCATGGGATATAAAAATATCCCTTATTTAATTAATGCATCTCTATACTTGGTAAAGGGTGGAAGGCTCGTCCTTTTGCCTAATCTTTTGTTCCACTCTTCCGCCCTAGTTTCCGGCATACCGGTGTTACGTTCCTTGATTTTTGCATTCCTAACATGGTTGGAGTTTATGGGGCCCCCTTGACAGTTCTCTTTGAATAAAACTCTTCCAGTAAGGCCCAACATTGGTTTTACCATTTGCCTAATAACAACTAAAACTTAAATAGGGACCTCCCGGCCCCCGAGGTCTCTTAATCACCCCCCCGGGCCAGTGCTCCTCATGAGTGTTGGTCCACCTACCTAGCAGTCGGTGGTGCACCTCGGGGCAACTCGAGGTATTTGGCTATCGTCCACTTACCATTGACGGTGTTGTCCTGAGAACGAGATACGTGCAGCTCTTATCGGAGTATCGACGCACCAGGTGGTCTTGCTGGATTTGTTTTACCATTGTTGAAATGTCTAGTGAACCGAGATTCCGAGCTTGATCTAGTTGTTTCGGGAGGAGGATTTTCCTCCGTTGATCGTGAGAGCTTGTCATGGCACTAGTACACGTCGGTGCTATAAAAATGGTTTTTAACCACTTTTCACGACGGCATTCGGAACCGTCACCTAGTGAGTGTGGGCAATAGGGGGTCCTTCCCACATGACCAAGAAACCGTCGGGGATATGCCCTCCTGGCACACGCGCTCGGCAAAATGAGGTCGTGTGCGACCAGCGGGCGAGGAAATAAGGTTATACTAAAGTAGTGCTAAAAAAATACAATTATACAGGCGAAATCATTTCGAGTCGTAAGTACATCCCACATAGTCAGTCCCCGCTAAACGTTTCCGTTCGTATATACATCCCACACAGTCACCGCAAGGAAAATGTTTCCGTTCTTAGGTACATCAGACACAATTTTCCTCGTTAAATCATTTGTGATGGCCTTCCCATCACACACAATATTAATAATTTTATCGTTTGCATTATTGAATGCATCACACACTGTGAATAGAAGAAACGTGTGGCAAAGGCTATCCATCACACACAACGTTAATGTCGTAAACGTTTATGCAAGGTGGCCTAACGCAAACAGTTTTGAAGAGAATGTCATGTGTGATTGCTCATCGATCCAACATGGTTTATTCCTAGAAACTATGTGTGTTTCCTTGCAATAGCAAAAACCAATTAGCATGCTAATTGCCCTATTATTAATGATCCATTTATTAATCAAATTGACATTCTTATTAAACACATAATATATTTCATTCCCATATTAAGGAAGCAGGATTTCATAATTGAAATACATCAGAGTACAACATGATATAGCTTCAGCACTCAGCTACCCCATTACACAACTGCACCAGCACCAAGTTTCACATGCAACATCTAGAACCTTTCAGAATTAGCATCATAGATGGTACATAGAAAAATGCATCTCATCGGGAAAACTACTGAAGCAGAAGGCGAATATTGAGCCTTCATTGATGTTGAAGGTCTTTGCAACTTTAGGCCAATGCCTATGGATGATTGACCGTCCATCCTTCTTCCTCTTCAGGAACACTTCAATATTGAACCATGGGTGTTGTATGAATACCTTCCTCGCCTCCTATCCATACAGGTGGTTTGAGAGGTAACCATCAATGAACAATTTTGGAAATGCCTGAAAACAAGGATGTGCATAAATATCTTCTCTATATTGGAAAAGGGACAAAGGAATAAAAAAGACCAGGTATAATAGTATACAATAATATAATGTAGCCACAATAATTGAACATCGCATTGCAGAATTGAACCAAGCAATTAACTAAACACCACAACAAATGAACCAACCGTTAACTGATCACCACATTGCCCAAATAAACATACTCCTAATAGAATATCA
The DNA here is from genome assembly GCA_963921465.1 of Triticum timopheevii. NCBI lineage: Eukaryota > Viridiplantae > Streptophyta > Magnoliopsida > Poales > Poaceae > Triticum > Triticum timopheevii. The sequence continues at coordinate 237,205,402 of OY997266.1, read as the reverse complement.
AACAGTTAACCAAATCAAGAATGCTTAACAACTTGGAAATATAACAAGTGTATTTGTTTCTCATGTATTTAGTACAGACAAATTCGATTTATTTCTCACATGGTATACAATAACAAAATGCACACACAACAATTGAACATCACATTGGAGAATTGAACCAAATAGTTAACTAAACACCACAACAAATGAACCAAACGTTAACTGAGCACCACATTGCACACTATAACATACTCCTAATAGAAGATCAGATAGTTAACCAAACCAAGCATGCTTAACAACTTGGAAATATAGCAATTGTATTTGTTTCTCATGTATTTTGTACAGCCAAAATCGATTTATTTCCTCACATGGTATACAATAATAGAATGCACACACAACAATTGAACATCGCATTGCAGAATTGAACCAAACAGTTAAATAAACACCACAACAAATGAACCAAACGTTAACTGAGCACCACATTGCATAATATAACATACTCCTAATAGAAGATCAGACAGTTAACCAAACCAACCATGCTTGACATCTTGGAAAATTGCACCCTAAAGAATTGCACATCACATTTTGCAGAATTAAACCAAACAGTTAACTGAACACCACATTGCATGACATATAGAACATATACACTAGAGCAGAAGATTGCATGGTAAAAGCAGATAGCACAATTCACTAGAATTTGTTAAGGAAAGGCAGTAGCTAGCAAAGTGAACATGGGTCCTTATAGTGAGCTAATAAGACAAGCTACTCATTGTCGGAGATATCAATGACGATTGGCTCCCTGGACATGGAAGAGGGCGAGGTATCCGCATCGTGGGTGCCCTCGTCCTAGTGGTGAGTTGCTTGAGCTGCTTCGGGCACCAACCTATTGGCTCTCGAGATGAGGTAAGCACGCGCATGCTGAGAAAACACCTTGTAGTCTTTGTCGAAGGCACCGACGGTGGCCTCGAAAAAACGCCATGAACTGTCGTTTAAAGAAGCCAAACGCGCCGCGGCGTTAGTGTGTGAGGCGTGGATGGTGGCCTCAATGGCGAGGTGCTCCTCCAAGATCGGGGGTCATCATGAATAGCAGCCATCACGACCTCATCCGTCGTGCGGCCATGATTTGCTTCTCTGCAGCCAAATGCTCCTTGAGATCCTGGCTATACTGCATGCACCATGGCTTAGGACAACGCTTATTTGGTGGAGGGGTCGGTGATTTGGGTGGAAGGTGTGGCACTCGCGCCGGCGGTTGGGCCATGTGGGATGTGGAAGGAGGAGGAGGATGGGGTTCGGGTGTGGATTACCTGCCTGGATAGGCATGGCCGAGCAGCGTCAAGGAGGGTCGGCGGTGAGGTGGCGGCGCTGCAAGCAAGGAGTGAAGGTTTCAACTTGGAAAGGAAGGCGGAAACAGGGGAAATGTGACTTTTAGTAAGGGGGAGGGGCGGGGAGGTAGATATTTCCGCGGAAGCCGAAAACTGGAATCGCTTTAGCGAAAAAACTGGCGCGTAAAGTGTCATCAGACATTGTCCCTCATTTAGAGCGGGCTGTGGAATGTAGCTGACGAACCTTCTCGAGTAAGCCATAAGCATACTATACACCAACGGTGCTCCAGGATATTTTGTATTGCATCACACACGGTTGGTGATAATAAACTGTGTGCGATCTACTTGATTGTTCATCTGGATTTGAATTACATAATGGGGTCACAGCTGCAAAGGATGGTGTCTGAATTGCTAGAACTTCTATCTATAGTGAACATGCAACTATAGGTGTGTTGTCAAAAAATTTGGAATTATTCAGGGTTCGTGTGGACATTTTCATACGATAACTTGGTTTTTTAGGCATTTCAGGTGCACAATTCAAAATTAAACCACATGCACATGCTCCGGTGCACCAAAATGGGATGTAAAATGTTATATATGTCCATGGGTTGATGCTTAATTACGTCCCATTCAAGAAATGGGGATGAATTTCAAACACCACGGCACCATGGCTCTCCGGCAAACGTTGAGGTGCTTGCTTTTGTAATTCTAGTAAATTCAAAGGTTGTCCCAAATTCATGAAACTTGGCATGCTATCATGGAGCGGCATCAACATGCCACCGTAAATTTTTTTGTCCCATTTGGGGGCAGGTTTGGGTATAAGCTTCTCATAAACCAGAGCTTGTCACAATAAGCGTGATGGTTTCTGTAGAGAATGTTTCACCTTTCTGGGCGAAATGATATCCATTGCATCTTCTCGATTTCTTTTCCTAGTGTCAACATAGAACAACAGGAGTGTTGTGTCAATTTTTGGGATTTTTCGGGGTTTGCTTGGATATTTTTATACATTAACTGAGTTTTCTATGCATTCATGTGCATAATTCAAATCTGAACTACATGCACATGCTCTAATGCATATAAATTAGTTGAAAATTAAAATATGTGTCCTTGTTTGCATGCTTAATTAGGTCCCACACAAGAAAAGATAATGAATGTCAAACACCCTACAACCGTCAGTCGGTCACAAACATTGAGATATATACCTGGTTTCTAAATTCTAGTAAATCCAAAGATTGTCTGAAATTCATGAAACTTGGCATGCTGTCATGGAGTGGCATCAACATGTCATGGTAAATTTTTTGTCCCATTTGGGGCAGGTTTGGGGATATGCTTCTCACAAACCAGAGCTTCTCACAACAAGCCCGATGGTTTTGGTAGGGAACGTTTCACCTTTCTGGACGAAACAACATGCATTGCCTCTTCTCGATTTCAATTTTTTTCCTAGTGTCAACATAGAACAACAGGGGTGTTGTGTCAATGTTTGAGATTTTTGGGGGTTCCGCTTGGACATTTTTATAAACTAACTGTGTTTTCTATGCATTCATGTGCATAATTCAAATGTGAATTACAGGCACATGCTCTAATGCATATAAATTGGTTGAAAATTCAAATATATGTCCTTGGTTGCATGCTTATTGTCAGGACCGGATTTTCGGGATGTTAATTTCCAGAAAATGGTCCTTGTGCTCACTAGCCCCAGGATTACTGTTAGCTGATGAGGCACTAACTTGATATACAAACTCCAAGCAAAATACATAATATGTAGTCTAGACCATTCTGGCCTATGAGTACAACACAAGGTTTCTAGTGGTTGGTGGCGGAAGCGGTTTGTGGTTCGTCAGTGGCCATGGGACTCCATTTCCCACAGGAACAGCTGACCAGGTTAACTCCTATCTTCGCGAGGCTGTTGTCACCATTGTGCGGGTTCCGGGGCTGACATCGCAACATTCCTCTCCAAGCAAGAAATCTGGCCAAGACAATAGCCAGGGACAAGCCAGTGAGTACTTTGAATGTACTCGCAAACATTATGAACACGGGTATAATATAACAAATGATATTCATGCTCTCAAATATTCTCTGACCACAACGTCAGTCATAAAATAAAATCCATCGTGCATGTAAACAAGTTATTCAACAAAGTGTCAGGACCTCGACTCAATGCCACATCGATCTAGCATGTAACACCTCATATCACTTTGCGGCCTCACGCATGGTATTCCCACGGGTGTCGCCTTACCTTTGCTCGGGACCGTTTGCGCCTTTTGGCACACGTATATGATAGTGTCACTAGCATTCATATGATATGGAGCCCGGGCTGACATGGCTAGTCGTAAACCCAAAGTGGCACAAACTTACAGGGACAGGCATCCATGACCCAGCATCGAACGTGTCGGTCATCAGCGAGTGAATCCAGGCTGTAGCACTAGGCTAACAGGACTCCGGTGAACCGGGATGTAGCGGGCTAACAGGACTCCAGTATTCATCGCGTGACATTTCCCCGAGGGGACAGACACAGGAACAAAGAAGGACACATGCCGGCCAACCTAGGTGTTCCGGAGGAGTAGCAAGCTACCATGGCTCGGTGGAAACACTAGGAGACATTTCCCGGTAAGACAGGCTACTAAGGATAAACAACTAGATAGTCAGATCCCACACATACCAAGCATTTCAATAACATACACACAATATGCTCGATATGTGCAAATACAACATGGCATCACAACATGACTTTACAACTCAAGTATTTTATTCAACATGCTCCGAGGAGCGAGATATTACATACATGGGTCTCTCGACCCAGCATTCAGAGCATACAAGTCAAAGCACAAGTGGAAGCTAACATGTCTGAGTACAGACAACTACAAATGAAAAAGGCTGAAAAGCCTGACTAACTACTAGATCCTGCCGAGGGCACAAGATCGTAGCTGTGGTAACAAGCTAAACGTCGAAGTCCACGCGGAACTACTAGCGAGACCGAAGTCTCTCTGCAAAAACTTAAGATAGGCAAACGTGAGTACAAATGTACCCAGCAAGACTTACATCAGAACTAACTACATATGCATCATTATCAACAAAGGGGATGGTGGAGTTTGACTGCAGCAAGCCAGCTTTGACTCGGTGGCTATCCTGAACTACGACTTCAAGTAACTCTTTCGAGGTGGCGCACACGAGTCCACATATTCACCATATCAATACACCACTATGGATCCGCTCCCGTCTCCCTACGAGAATGCCATCCATAGCACTCACGCTTATCTTGCGCATTTTAGAGTATCCACTTTCACTTGTCTATGAACTGTACAGGCAACCCAGAAGTCCTTTTCCGCGGACACGGCTATTCGAATAAATGATGTTAACCCTGCAGGGGTGTACTTCTTCACACACGCCCTCACCACTTACCGCCGTTTACACGACATGTACTCGGCAACCTTCAAGCGGAAGCCCAACAAGGGTGTCGGCCACGACCTACCTAAACACTCAAGTCTCTAGTCCAGGTTTATCGCCTATTCGGGTTCCATCCGCGAGGAGATCCAGCTGGAGTTTCGCTCACAGCCCCAAACGATGTGTGCAGGGTTCCCGAGACACCAAACGGGCGCCCGATACACCATGCCACATGCCTACCGCATCACAGCCCACCCCTCCGGTCAGCGCTGCACACGGCCTCCAGCATACTACAAACACCAGAAACTACTTGCAACTCCTGGACAAAGGACAAGGGTGATTAAGAAGCCGAGAGGGTCCATTGGTTTCGGGCCCAATGCATGGTAGTATCTGTTTCATGGATCACAAACACAGAACTCAGTTCCTGAGGACAGCTGCAATGAGACAACCCACCATGTACTCCTACATGGCCTCTCACCGCTACCTTTACCAAATCGTGTTCACTCACTTAGCTCACACACAGTAGGACATGTTCACACACCTCTGATTCATCCCGGATGAATCAGACCTGACACAACTCTAGGCAATAGCAGGCATGACAAACAAGCATGAATGAGTAGGCACATCAGGGCTCAAACAACTCCTACTCATGCTAGTGGGTTTCATCTATTTACTGTGGAATGACAGGTCATGCAGAGGATAAAGGGGTTCAGCTACCGCAGCAAGTAACAGATGAATCGTTGTTGTCCTAATGCAGTAAAACAGAGCAGGAGCGAGAGAGTGGGATTGTATCGGAATGAACAAGGGGTTTTTGCTTGCCTGGCACTTCTGAAGATAGCATTGAGTCTTCATTAGTGTCAACGATCACAACGTCGGTACAATGTCTACCGAGGGGGAACAACACCGGCAAACAGAGAAGAAACACGATCAATGCAATGCACAATATGATGCATGCTATGACATGGCAATATGAATGTGTTTTGGGCTAGTGCAAGCTAGAACAGATTGAGATGAGTCCATTTGAATCAAAGATTCAAATGCAAACCCATTTTAAGAGGTCATATTAGTGCATTAACTTGTTTCACCTAAACAGCAAGGTTAAAGTGTTCTAACATGCATGAAAATGGTACAGATGGTTAGATTGCATTTTTCTGATCATTTTTCATATATAATTTATTTCATTCTGAGCTGTAGATTAATTTCTATGATTTTTTGAAGTTTATACTATTTTCTGGAATTTCCTGAATAAATTTAAATCCAGAAAAAGCTTTACTGCGTCAGCATGACATAGGTGTGACGTCAGCAGGTCAACTGGGTCAGCCAGGTCAAATCTGACCAGTGGGGTCCGCGTGTCAGTGTCACAGCTAATAAACGGAGTTAATTGGTGCTAAGTTAAATGCTAACCTAAGTTAATTAGGGCGTGGGCCCACATGTCAGTGACTTAGCTGGCTAACTAAAAGTTAATTAGCACTAAACTAGATTAGCATGGCTCTGGGCCCACTTGTCCGGACCCAGGGGAGGTCAACTGGGTCAACCCGGGTCAAACTCACCAGAGTTGACCCGGGGCTCGTCGCCGGCAAGGCCAGGGACGGCGGAGAGTTGCGGGTTTCCTCCTCTGCCGACCAAATGGCCGGCGGAGGGCGTCTATGTGACGCGGGCGCTCGTCTGCGTCGAGTAGTGGCAGCGGCTCGGCCTAATATGGCCGGAGTCGTCACCGGCGTCGACCTTGGCGGTCGCCGGAGCTCGGGTGAGCTCGGGGTCGACGCTACGGTGGCCTGGGAGGCTCGTGCGAGGCACCTACGTGCTCCACGCAGTGCGGGGAGGAAGCTGAGAATGACAGCCGGGCCGCTAGAGAGCGAGAGCTAGAGGAGAGGGAGAGAGCAGAGAGTGAGAGGAGAGGCAGAGGGGGCTGCGGGGCGTCTCTAGACGCGTCGAGGGCGCCTCGGTGGCAAGCATGAGGTGGAGCTCGGGTGCGCGCGCTCTCGACACGCCTCTGCCTACTGGCAGAGGTTGAAGACAGCCGCTTCAGGCCAATGGGCTGGGCCGCCAAATGGAGTTGGGCCAGGTGGGCTGCCAGGTGGGCGTCGGGTAAGTCTCCCTCTCTCTCTTTATTTGTTTCTATTTTTCTACTTCTCTGTAACTTCTGGGCTTTATTAAAAATACCAGAATGTTCCCAAAAATCCTGAAAATAATCGTGGGCTCTAATTGGAATATTTCCAACAGCCCTCACTTAAGTTCAGAATTATTTGGACATTTAAAATATTATATAGCATTTAATTGTCCAAATTCAAATACGTATGAATTAACTCCAAAATCCAGAAATGTCCTAGAAATGTGTGCATCATTTTTGGAAGAAGTTTTCACCCATTCCAAAATTGATGAACTTTTCTAAAGACCATTTTGGGTAGATGGAAAATATTTAATTTGACCCTAGTTGGATTAAGGGGGTGTTGGGGGTTTCTGTCATCCCCATTTCATGTTTTTGAGAAATCTTAAACATGATGGACACATAAAGGGCTAGCCTAGTGCAAACCAGATCTATGGATGTGACACAAAGCATGACTATGCAATCAGTGAGTAGAAATAGAATGCACTGATCGGGTGTCTGAAGCGACTCCTCGAAAGGACAATAACATAAATCATGCCTCAGTCGGGCGTCTGAGCGATACCACATAAAGGGCTTATAAGTGACATAAGTAACAAACATGCCACAGTCTGGCGTCTGTGGACACCACATAAAGGGCTTATAAAGTATCAAGTATGCCACAGTCGGGTGTCTCAGCGACACCACATAAAGGGCTTATAAAGTAAAGTAACCAGTATGCCACAGTCGGGCGTCTCAGAGACACCACATAAAGGGCTTATAAGAAAATAATCACAGTGAATATCCAGGAGGTAGAACCGTCCCAGGGATACTCAATAATTCAAATAACGTAAATGGTTAGTCCAAAATAATAATAATCATAATCATCATAAGTCACAAGTCATGATCCATGTTCTGGTTTAGTATCCTCCGAAGACCGACACTAAGACCGACACTTGACCCAACCCAGACTATAGTCCTTAACCATGGACACGACTATTCGAATAGATATAATCTCTGCAGACGATGTACTCTTTACCCACGGGTAACGGATTCCTTTAGTCCATCGGGACTAATTCCGTCTACGGTCTTTTAATTGAAAACACACCTAACCGCACACACTAGCTTGACTTATCGGTGTCTGGACTCACCCACGACACTCGTTAAGCAAAACTCTAAGTGGGGTGGCTACAACCTCGAGTACCATGGGATCACAAAATTTATAACACGCGCAAACTAGGGGATCTACCCCCTCGGCTACAACCGGAAACACCCATGCCCCCGGACTAGGTGGAATGCCTACCGGATGCAGCCGGTATCTTCCACCATGGCCTCTCTGTACGGTGTGTGCTAGAAAGGGGTTGACAACTTACTGAACCGTACCCTACCGATGGCAAGGACAAGTGGTAGTACGAAACAAGTATGGGGGTTACTGGAACAAGACTCGATCTACGATCGACTCAGGAGGGCTCAAGTTTTCCCTGGATGATTAGCATAACAAATATATTTTAACCAACAGACAGAATCTCCACTCATCATACCTTACTATGCCATACCGGACACAACCATCTCAACGAAGACCGGAGACAAGCTCGTGTCTACCCAAGATAGAGGCTTTCCCGGATTTCTTCTGATAGGCATGAAAGGCATACAAGGGTGTTTGCTATCACAGCGTATCAAATTCCAATAGCACGGAATCATCAATATCAACTTATGAGTATGTTCATATCATCACATAAAATAACGAAAGCTCCGAGACAAGGGGTGTCGTAACCATATCAAACAACACTCGACAATATTATGCCAGGGTTCAGAATGCTTGCCTTCAAGTTGTGTAGAGGCAGGCTGCATCCTAAAACTTTTGAAAGTTTTCTTCTTCTTCAAAATCCTATATTTGAAAATATTCAAATTAACCCATAGTTTCAAATAGTACAAAAAAGTTGCCTGAATTTTTTTCAAATAAATATGAAAATAAACTAGACAAAATTTGGGGAAGGTAGGAAGAAGAATCAACTCATTTGGAGTTATATTTAAAAAGTTATAGACAGTCAAAGTTTCAGTCAAATTCTGTTTTTAATAAGTAAATAAAAGAAACTGAAAAAAAAGAAAAATGGTTCTGGGGGGGGGGGAAGCGTACTCGAGACTTTATGCTTTCACTTATCCAGCGTGGACTGGCGCGTGGGTCACTAACAGTGGATCCCCTGGGCCCACTGGCTTGGTTTGACCAGTCGCCCGCCTTCTTCCTCCTCTGCCCGAATGAAGGCGGGGGCTCCGGCGATCAATGCCGGCGAACGGCGGCTCCTCGCGGGGTTATGAGGGAGGGGATGGATCCGCGGGTCCAGGGCGGTCCTCCCGGTGGTCGAACGGCTAGCAGGGGTGAAGGGAGTCGCCGGCGGTGAGCTTTGCGGCGGACGGTGGCTTCGGGAGAATTGGGGATTTGGGCTACGGTGGCTCCCGATCGTGTTTGAGAGGTTGGGCAGCTCCGCAAGGCCATGGGGAGTCGAACGGTGGTGCTGGAAGGGTGGGGGAGACTCTATTTGCGACGGATTGGACGGGATGGCGGCGGCGGCCGAATCGGCCGGAGACGGGGAAGAAGGCTTCCTGCCATCGATGGCTGCCCATGGGGGCTCTGGAGGAGTGGCCTGAGGTTGCCTGAGGACTCGGCTGAGCTCGGGGGTCCTTTTATAGGTGGCCAGGGTCGGCTCCGCGGCTGCCGTGGATAAGCTCGATGGCGAACCGCCATTCTGTTGCTGCAGGGGGACGTGGCGGCGACGAGCGCTTGCAGACGAGCTTGTCGATGAGCTCGGACTGCTCCAGAGGGCAGCCCGCGCACGCGTGTGGCTCGGGCGGCGCTCTCCATGGCAGAGGCTGGTGCGGCCGCCCGCTTGCTGCCATGGCCGACCTGACAGCGGCGCTGTAGGGCGCCAGGAGGGGGCCAAGGCGGCTCTACGGCGAGGGAGGGGTCGGGCGTGCTGGCTGTTCGAGGGGAGTGGCCAGAACGAGCGCGGGGAGGCGGCAGTGGGACGCGGCGCCTCGGTGCACGCGTGTGCAAAACGTGCACTCTGGGCGCGCCCAGTGCACGCACGTCAGGTGTTCGACGCAATGCCAACGGGCTCTATGCCCCTCTGTTGCCTCTACAACCAAACAAGACTAGGCTAAAGATCATATGGGAGCTAATAGACATGCTGGTAAGGCCATTAGGGCAATTTCATAATGCAAGTCCAAAAGTATGCCAAAACTGGCCATGCTCCTAACCTGCTCGATGAAATTCCAAGGGCATCTAGGCATTTCTTGGGGTGGCCAAAATCTCCAGATCAGTGTCTCATTAGGTGTAGGTGATGGTGGCAAGGTTAGTTAGTCAAGACCAGAAACTTGTTAGTGTAAGTTTTTGAGAAAACCAGATCTGGACAGAAACTAAAGGCTATCATTTTATGGACCAAAGATACTCCCATGGGGCCACTCTCCTGGACTTAAGGGTTTTGTAGGTTGGTTTATAAGCAGGAAAAAGATCATGGGCATTAGAGCAAAATAAAATAGGGTTGCAGTAGAAAATGCCAATCTGGTCCAGAGAGCAAAAGAGGATGATTTGCTCAAATCTTGCAAAGAACATTCATGGGTTTTTGCATGAAAATGAATTATATGCATCTACTGTCATCTCCAAATACTTGGTAATTTTTTTCAAGAATTATTTAAAGGGGATGTAGTGCAAAGGTACCAACTGGACTAGTTCTGAAACTTTGGGGTAGAGCTCTAAATCTCCAATGACAAAAATATATTTTTGCACAAAAGTGATTTAGGAACATCATATGTCATCCCCAAAATTTGGTGAAAAATTTAAATGCATTTATCAAATAGTTGCAGTGCAAAAGAGGCCCTAAAACTTGTGAAAAATCATTTTAAAAGAATAAAACTCAGGAAAAACAATTATGCAAATAAACCTACTGCTAAAAGAATTGTTTTTCTTGAGAGGATATACAAGTCCAATGATAATCTTGGAAAGTTTTTAATTGGGGTAAAAACTTCACAATATCAAAGAAAAGAGGGGTTCTGAAATCAAAAGAAAAACTATAAAGTAAATTTTTTAATCTCCTAGCAAAATTTTAATAACCTAAACATGGTCAAATTTTTGGGGTGTTACAACACTACCCCCCTTAAGAAAAATCTCCTCCTTGAGATTTGCTAAGGGTTGTTTTGAAAAAAAACTTACTCCTACCATCACAAAAATAACCATCCTACTCATGTAATTAAAACGTAGCTACAGTGAGTGGGCAATAAGTGGTGCAAAACTACAGTGTGGCATGCTGGCGTTGCGTGGAAAATAAATTTATGGTAGATTTATACTATTGGTTACAGTAAATTTAGAATAAACTTCTAAATTACTAAAAATACGATGGTCGTACCTGAGAGCACAGTGCTCTCTGTGGCTGACAGGTGGACCCGGGGTCCACTATCGGCCTCTTCCTCTACCTCTGTCTCTCTCTTCTTCCTCTCTCCTTCGCGCTTTCCTGGGATGTCTCCACCGGCGACTCTAGCTCGTAGGGCATCTAGGCCGTACTTCGGTACTGCGCGGCGTGCTAGCTGCCGGCGCAGCGTGCACTGACCTCGCGGGCCAGTGCGTTGTTGGCACTGCTCGCAGATTCACCTCCGAACACCGGCGATCGAGCGGCGAGCGGCGCTGGTGGACTTCGCCCACCGTACACCAATCTCGAGCTATAAAACGACCGAGGTGCTTCTTCTTCTTCCTCACACCTGGCCTCGCTTCTCCTTCTCCTTCCTTCTCCTTCATTTCTATTTGCAGGAGCTCGAGACGAGGCTCTAATGGCGGAGGTGATGCCGGACTGGTACGTGATCCTGATGTGCGGAGGGTTGGCGACATTGCTGGGGTTCTCCATGCTCCTGTGCATGATGATCCTCGATGATCATCGCGATGCTGCCGCTCGAGTGTTAGCTCTCCGCAGTGGTGGTGATCACGAGGATTAGGTGCGGTGTCAGGTGCTAACTGCTGTCAGGGTGCCAGAGATAACTTGTACCTGAGTAATTACTCACAAATCTCTCCCTCTGAGACTGTGGGGTGTTAGGGAGGTGATTAGTTTGGTGCAAAAATGTGCACGTGGATTTGCACTAGGTCAAGTGGTTGGGTCGTGAGTCTGCTGTTATGGTGCTGCGTGAATAAAAAGAGAATCTATGTCATGATGAAATGTATGCTGCAACAACTCAGTGAAGGAAAATCTCACTTCAAAATTTTACTGAGAGTGAGAACAGTTAAAAAAATTACCACAGTAAAAAGCACTCATGTTGATTGGAACTAATGATTTAATTCATCGCACAAATTTAGGATACCACGCATAAGTTGCAACACATAAATAAATGCTGGGACAATAAACATAGCAGTGACGTCTACAATGACAACGGTAAATGGACAGGGTCCTGAGAAAATGTCTCTGGGATTGGGGCACACTCTTCTTCTATCGGGGGCAGCGGATTGACTAGTCGATGAATGTGTCTCTCCTGGTCGGGCCTCAGTGGTCTGCCGATGGCGATCTGAGGGTTTAAATCAACGAGGCTCTGGAGATAACCCATCACTCGTTGGGTCAAACGCTCTTGAGCGATGACATACTGGGTAAGGTTGGCCAGTACTGGGTCTCTCTTGATTCATCCCCCGGGAAAAGATACTAATTCTCCGGGTGCTGCGCGACTCGGGAAGTAATAATACCCTCGATCGTTGTCATAGGGTACCGCGAATCGAAGGCGAGCAAGTGCTTCGTATGCATCAGCTTCGATGGCCATATGCGGAGTCGGCATAGATTTCCCCACGAAGGAAACTTCCGTTGGATCTTGGTTTGGGTTTGTGGGAGGGATGTGCACCACTGCCCAATATTTCGAGGTGGATGGGGTGATCCTCGATTTGAGCAACTCGTACTGGGTGGGTGGATAGCACTCATGGTACTGCAGGTAAAGTCCCACAATATTTTAACAAAGCTATCGGGAATTGCATCTGGAGTTCTCAGATAAATACTAGGGCTCGGCATGTCAATGGAAATGGTTGTGCGAGTGGTGCTCATGGTGAGGGGTACTTGGTAAGGTCATGAGGTGGCCTTTTATATAGCATTGGGGTTGGGTTATTTACCGTGGTGAAGGGTAACTACTTTATTGAGTCTGCTCCATGGGGTCGGGATCAATGCTACAGATACACATATCTCACAAAAGTGACGTCTTACTGTGGGTGTCGTCGGTGTGATTCTGGTAGCTGTGCCTAGAATTAAAAATGCAATCGCCCGCTAACATATTTATGCACATCTACTATTCAAAACAAAGGCACACAAGCAGGATGTGATTATTCATGACGATGCAAGATTACACAATTACAGGGCGTGGACATACTGAGACTCGGTACTACTCAAGTGACTTAGTCTACCTCGTTTATATCTAAGTGGGCGTGCCTTGTGGACGTTGAGGCTTCTCCACGGGTTTCACTGTCGGGATTAGCTGGAGGGAGTTGACGGGCTGCAGGGTCGGGGTAGCGATGATGACCATCCCGGGGATTGCTGGCCACAATCCCACTGGAGCGTGTTCCCAAAAGGCGATGAAACACTTCTGGGGACACCAAAGTATTTTGGTCAATGGCTGGGGTAGACCTCAAGGACTCGATCGGGTTTCCGAACATCATGAGTGGGTTGTCGGTGTCGGGCTCATCTTCTCCTCTTGCTGGGGCTCGGCGAACCATTTCTCCATGAGCTACGATCAAATCAAGGGTGATTTGATCGAACAGTTCCTCTAGTGCACCTACATAGCGCACTAGGTGCAACAATGCAGGATCCATCTCGTGATCTCCGTTGGCAACCTGGGGTGGCCTACCATACCCGTCACGACCGGGGTAGTAGTGGAACGAGCGACAGTTAACTCTGGGCGACAAGTGCCGGAGTTGAACTATAGCCGCTCGAGCAGCTAGTTGGATGGCTTGTGCTCAAAGGAAGTTGTCCTTCCGGTGAACCTGTAGGGGAGTTCTGGCGATAGACCCCTACCATAGATGTGCACAGTGGCCCAGAATTGACAGCTCTCACCGCTCATGGGTCCTTGGTACACAACATATTCTGGGGGTTCTTCTAATGAAAAGGCATGGCGGGTGAGGTTTGCTAGCACGGTCACAAAACCTCCAAGGTTGGTTGCTATGGTCTCATTGTGTACAAAGGGCCAGGCATTATAGCTCGGTTTGGGGAAAAGGGTGTGCTGTGCTGTGTTGAGGCTAGCGTGCCCTTTTTATAGAAAAAGAGGACGGAGCCTTCCTTCGCACGCTTGCGAATGAGACAATTTAGGTGTCGGTTACTGGCGCTTGATCGACAGGCTAGCCTGATATGTTGGGCACTGACTGCCAAAAGGTGTCGGGGTCACTGTGTGGCTATCTTACACGAGAAGCTTGGCGGGGCTAGGTCAAGGTCTGGTGGGTTGGTTAACCTAGGTTTATCGATCTGGCAAAGATAGGATTAGCCAGTGGTCAGCCTGGCTCTGATACCAAGTTTGTCAGGACCGGATTTTCGGGATGTTAATTTCTAGAAAATGGTCCTTGTGCTCACCAGCCCCAGGATTACTGTTAGCTGATGAGGCACTAACTTGATACAGAAACTCCAAGCAAAACACATAATATGTAGTACAAAACCATTCTGGCCTATGAGTACAACACAAGTTTTCTAGTGGTTGGTGGTGGAAGCGGTTTGTGGTTCGTCAGTGGCCATGGGACTCCATTACCCACAGGAACAGCTGACCAGGTTAACTCCTATCTTCGCAAGGCTGTTGTCACCATTGTGCGGGTTCCGGGGCTGACATCGCAACATTCCTCTCCAAGCAAGAAATCTGGCCAAGACAATAGCCAGGGACAAGCCAGTGAGTATTTTGAATGTACTCGCAAACATTATGAACACGGGTATAATATAACAAATGATATTCATGCTCTGAAATATTCTATGACCACAACGTCAGTCATAAAATAAAATCCATGGTGCACGTAAACAAGTTATTCATACAAAGCATGACTATGCAATCAGTGAGTAGAAATAGAATGCACCGATCGGGTGTCTGAAGCGACGCCTTGAAAGGACAATAACATAAAGCATGCCTCAGTCGGGCGTCTGAGCGACACCACATAAAGGGCTTATAAGTGACACAAGTAAGAAACATGCCACAGTCGGGCGTCTGTGCGACACCACATAAAGGGCTTATAAAGTAACAAATATGCCACAGTCGGGCATCTCAGCGACACCACATAAAGGGCTTATAAAGTAAAGTAACAAGTATGCCACAGTCGGGCGTCTCAGTGACACCACGTAAAGGGCTTATAAGAAAATAATCACAGTGAATATCCAGGAGGTAGAACCGTCCCAGGGATACTCAATAATTCAAATAACGTAAATGGTTAGTCCAAAATAATAATAATCATAATCATCATAAGTCAGACTGCTCCAGAGTGACACTAAGACTGACACTTGACCCAACCCAAACTGTAGTCCTTAACCATGGACACGGCTATTCGAATAGATATAATCTCTGTAGAGGATGTACTCTTTACCCACGGGTAACGGATTCCATTACTCCATCGGGACTAATTCCGTCTATGGTCTTTTAATTGAAAACACACGTAACCGCACACACCAGCCTGACTTATCGGTGCTTGGACTCACCCACGACACTCGTTAAGCAAAAATCTAAGTGGGGAGGCTACAACCTCGAGTAGCATGGGATCACAAAATTTATAACTCGTGCAAACTAGGGGAGCTACCCCCTCGGCTACAACCGGAAACACCCATGCCCCCGGACAAGGTGGCATGCCTACCGAATGCAGCCGGTATCTTCCACCATGGCCTCTCTGTATGGTGTGTGCTAGAAAGGGGTTGACAACTTACTGAACCGTACCCTACCGATGGCAGGGACAAGTGGTAGTACGAAACAAGTATGGGGGTTACTGGAACAAGACTCGGTCTACGGTCGACTCAGGAGGGTTGAAGTTTTGCCTTCATGATTAGCATAACAAATATATTTTAACCAACAGACAGAATTACCACTCATCATACCTTACTACGCCATACCGGACACAATCATCTGGACGAAGACCGGAGACAAGCTCGTGTCTACCCAAGACAGAGGCTTTCCCGGATTTCTTCCGATAGGCATGAAAGGCATACGAGGGTGTTTGCTATCACAACGTATCAAATTCCAATAGCACAGAATCATCAATATGCACTTATGAGTATGTTCATATCATCACATAAAATAACGAAAGCTCCGAGACAAGGGGTGTTGTAACCGTATCAAACAACACACGACAATATTATGCTAGGGTTCAGAATGCTTGCCTTCAAGTTGTCTAGAGGCAGGGTGCATCCTAAAACTTTTGAAAGTTTTCTTCTTCTTCAAAATCCTATTTTTGAAAATATTCAAATTAGCCCATAGTTTCAAAACAGTACAAAAAAGTTGTCTGAATTTTTTTCAAATAAATATGAAAATAAACTAGACAAAATTTGGGGAAGGTAGGAAGAAGAATCGACTCATTTGGAGTTATATTTAAAAAGTTATAGCCAGTCAAAGTTTCAGTCAAATTTTGTTTTTCATAAATAAATAAAAGAAACTGAAAAAAAAGAAAAATGGTTCAGGGGGAAAGCGTACTCGAGACTTTACGCTTTCACTTATCTAGCATGGACTGGTGCGTGGGTCACTGACAGTGGGTCCCCTGGGCCCACTGGTCAGGTTTGACCAGTCGCCCGCCTTCTTCCTCCTCTGCCCGAGTGAAGGCGGGGGCTCCGGCAATCAACACCGGCGAACGGTGGCTCCTCGCGGGGTTTTGAGGGAGGGGATGGATCCGCGGGTCCAGGGCGGTCCTCCCGGTGGTCGAACGGCTGGCAGGGGTGAAGGGAGTCGCCGGCGGCGTGCTTTGCAGCGAACGGTGGCTTCGGGAGAATTGGGGATTTGGGCTATGGTGGCTCCCGATCGTGTTTGAGAGGTTGGGCGGCTCTGCAAGGCCATGGGGAGTCAAACGGTGGTGTTGGAAGGGTGGGGGAGACTCTGTTTCCGACGGACGGGACCGGAGGGCAGTGGCGGCCGAATCAGCCGGAGACGAGGAAGAAGGCTTCCCGTCGTCGATGGCTGGCCATGGGGGCCCTGGAGTAGTGGCCTGAGGTTGCTTGAGGACTCGGTTGAGCTCGGGGTTCCTTTTATAGGCGGCCGGGGTCGGCTCCATGGCTGCCGTGGATAAGCTTGACGGTGAACCGCCATTCTGTTGCTGCAGGGGGATGTGGCGGCGACGAGCGCTTCCAGACGACCTTGTCGATGAGCTCGGACTGCTCCAGAGGGCAGCTGGCGCATGCGTGTGGCTTAGGCGGCGCCGTCCATGGCAGAGGCTGTTGCGGCCGCCCGCTTGCTGCCATGGCCGACCTGACGGCGGTGCTGTAGGGCGCCAGGAGGGGGGCAGGGCGGCTCTGCAGCGAGGGAGGGGTCGGACGTGCTGGCTGTGCGAGGGGAGTGGCCAGAACGAGCGTGGTAAGGCGGCAGTGGGACGCGGCGACTCGGTGCGCGCGCGTGCAAAACGTGCGCTCTGGGCGCGCCTAGTGCACGCACGTCAGGTGTTCGACGCAATGCCAGCGTGCTCTATGCCCCTCTGTTGCCTCTACAACCAAACAATACTAGGCTAAAGATCATATGGGAGCTAATAGACATGCTGGTAAGGCCATTAGGGCAATTTCATAATGCAAGTCCAAAAGTATGCCAAAACTGGCCATGCTCCTAACCTGCTCGATGAAATGCCAAGGGCATGTAGGCATTTCTTGGGGTGGCCAAAATCTCCAGATCAGTGTCTCATTAGGTGTAGGTGATGGTGGCAACGTTAGTTAGTCAAGACCAGAAACTTGTCAGTGTAAGTTTTTGAGAAAACCAGATCTGGACAGAAACTAAAGGCCATCATTTTATGGACCAAAAATACTCCCGTGGGGCCACTCTCCTGGACTTAAGGGTATTGTAGGGTGGTTTATAAGCAGGAAAAAGATCATGGGCATTAGAGCAAAATAAAATAGGGTTGCAGTAGAAAATGCCAATCTGGTCCAGAGAGCAAAAGAGGATGATTTGCTCCAATCTTGCAAAGAACATTCATGGGTTTTTGCATAAAAATGAATTATATGCATCTACTGTCATCTCCA
The DNA here is from genome assembly GCA_963921465.1 of Triticum timopheevii. Taxonomy (NCBI): domain Eukaryota; kingdom Viridiplantae; phylum Streptophyta; class Magnoliopsida; order Poales; family Poaceae; genus Triticum; species Triticum timopheevii. The sequence continues at coordinate 237,187,460 of OY997266.1, read as the reverse complement.
AATACTTGGTAAAAAAATTAAAGAATTATTTAAAGGGTCAAATTTTTGGGGTGTTACACTTATTAGGTCCCATGCAAGAAATGAGAATGAATGTCAAACACCCTGCCACCGTCACTCGGCCGCAAACAATGAGATACCTGGTTTTTAAATTCTAGTAAATCCAAAGCTCGTCTGAAATTCATGAAACTTGGCATGCTGTCATGGAGCGGCATCAACATGTTGTTGTAATTTTTTGTCCCCATTTGGGGTAGGTTTGGGGATATGCTTCTCACAAACCAGAGCTTCTTACAACAAGCCCGACGGTTTCGGTACGGAACCTTTCACCATTCTGGACAAAATGATATCCATTGCCTCATCTTGATTTCAATTTTTTTCCTAGTGTCAACATAGAACAACATGAGTGTTGTGTCAATTTTTGGGATTTTTCGGGGTTCGCTTGGACATCTTTATACATTAACTGAGTTTTCTATGCATTCATGTGCATAATTAAAATTTGAACTACATGCACATGCTCTAATGCATACAAATTAGTTGAAAATTCAAATATGTGTCCTTGGTTGCATGCTTGTTATGTCCCATGAAAGAAATGGGAACGAATGTCAAACGCTCTACCACCGTCACTCAGACACAAACATTGAGATACCTCGTTTTTAAATTCTAGTAAATCCAAAGCTCGTGTGAAATTCAAGAAACCTGGCATGCTGTCATGTAGCGGCATCAACATGTCGTGGTAATTTTTTTGTCCCATTTGGGGCAGGTTTGGGGATATGCTTCTCACAAACCAGAGCTTCTCACAACAAGACCGATGGTTTCGGTAGGGAATGTTTCACCTTTCTGGGCGAAACGATATTCATTGCCTCTTACTGCTTTCAAAATAATTTAGTGTCAACATAGAACAACACGAGTGTTGTGTCAATTTTTAGGATTTTCGGGGTTCGTTTGGACATTTTTATGCATTAACTGAGTTTTCTATGCATTCATGTGCATAATTCATATTTGAACTACAGGCACATGCTCTAATGCAGATAAATTTGTTGAAAATTCAAATATATGTCCTGGGTTGCATGCTTATTAGGTCCCATGCAAGAAATGGGAATGAATGTCAAACACCCTACCACCGTCACTCGGCCGCAAACATTGAGATACCTGGTTTTTAAATTCTAGTAAATCCAAAGCTCGTCTGAAATTCATGAAACTTGGCATGCTGTCATGGAGCGGCGTCAACATGCTGTGGTAATTTTTTTGTCCCATTTGGGGCAGGTTTGGGGATATGCTTCTCACAAACCAGAGCTTCTCACAACATACCCGATGGTTTTGGTAGGGACCCTTTCACCTTTCTGGACAAAACGATATCTGCTGCCAAACACCCAACCACCATCACTCGGCCGCAGACATTGAGATTCCTTGTTTTTAAATTCTAGTAAATCCAGAACTCATCCGAAATTGATGAAACTTGGCATGCTATCATGGAGCGGCATCAACATGTCATGTTAATTTTTGCCCACTTGGGGCAGGTTTGGGTATAAGCTTCTCACAAACCAGAGCTTCTCAGAACAAGCCTGATGGTTTTGGTAGGGAACGTCCCTCCTTTGGGGACGAAACGATATCTGCTGCCTATTATTGCTTTCAAAAAAATTCTAGTCTCAACAGAGAACAACAGGATTGTTGTGTCAATTTTTGGGATTTTTCGGGTTCGTTTGGACATTTTTATGCATTAATTGAGTTTTCGATGCATTTATGTGCATAATTCTAATTTGAACTATATGAACATGCTCCAGTGCATATAAATTGGTTGAAAATTCAAATCTGTGTCCTTGGGTGCATGCTTAGCTCACATGCAAGAAATGGGAATGAATTTTAAACACCAGGGCACCGTTGATTGCCGGCTAAACATTGAGATACTTTGTTTTTAAATTCTAGTAAATCCAAAACTCGTCTGAAATTCATGAAACTTGGCATGCTATCATGGAATGGCATCCGACATGAAGTGGTGTTTTTGGTCTCCATTTTGAGAGAAGGCGCACTCGAATAATAGCCAACAAAGGCATTTTGAAACAAATAGCTGCCACTTTAATATCTCAAATGTTTGTATAATTCAAATAATGTGCGTTCTATTAACCATTTATGTGATGCCATTTGTCTTGGTTTTAATGGCTATAGGAGGTGCCGTGCGGACAGCTGCTTGACTGAACGGGAGGCGTGCGAGCGTAGTCCGATGCACAGGCTGACCGAGAGGCTCACAAGGAAGCGTGCAAGCTGTTTAACGCGGGATTTGTGCATCTCTTCAACACAAACGGTTCATATTGAATACGATATGCAAATTAAAGCCAGACTTCGGCGCTAAGCCAAGAGACACTGCGATTTGTCAAAATATGCAGCTAAAAATCACTATCACTATCTAAATTTTGCAACTAAAATCACTACCACTATCTAACTCATGCGTGTGTTTGCTACGCACTCACTGTACGGGGCGTGCTAGTAGCTGTGTGAAATGACGGTAGGCGTGCCAGCAGTCCGCCGTGCAGGCTCACCGGGAGGCGAGCCAGCCCTTTGACCGCCGCCCACCTTGCTCCCACTCCTCCATATTAATGGCGCGTCCGCCTCGCTCCGTGAAATGATGGTATAGGAATGCCAGAAGTCCGCCGTGCAGGCTCACTGGGAAGCGAGACAGCCTTTGACCACCACCCGCCTCACTCCCACTGGTCTGTATTAATGGCGCGCCCGAGCGGCCGCACCCCCCATCCTCGCCACACACACAATCCTCTCTCTTCGCCTGCATCCTTGACACCGCTCTCAGTCCTCAAAGTGCACCGGAGCATGGCGTGAATACGGAGACAGAGGTTTCTGTCCCTGCCGACGAGGTGGAGAACGAGGCCGCCAACAAGCTGAGGCGGGTCGAGAAAGAACCGCAAGCGACTCCAGCAGGCCTAGACTTCATCGGCAACCTCCCCGATGATATGTTGAGAGTCATCATATCCCTCCTCCCAATCAAATATGGGGTGAGGACAGCCGCCCTTTCCTGGCGGATGCGCCCCTATGGCTCCTCACCTCTGTCGACCTCCTCGACGCCCACGAGCTCTGCCATGGCTATTGCAAAAGCTTGGATGCATTCTCCCTGATCCACGGCAGTCACCTTGGCCCAATCAGAGACCTTATCACAGGCAAGTTTCGTTCCAATGGCAATGACCGAGCCAAGCTTGACGAGTGGTTCAAATCCCCCGCCATAGATCTACTCGAGAAGCTCAGTTTTAATGATGGGCATATGCGCTCGCTGCCGACGTCCGCGCTCTGCTTCGCGCTCATGCTGCGCCTCGCCAAGTTCATGAACTACCATCACCCCCTTAATGACGCGCCTGCTCTTTTTCTACCACGACTGAAGCACCTCGAGCTCGTTGCTACGTCTTGAGCTTGCGTTGGTTTTCCTTGAAGAGGAAAGGGTGATGCAGCAATAGTAGCGTAAGTATTTCCCTTAGTTTTTGAGAACCAAGGTATCAATCCAGTAGGAGGCTCCTCAAAAGTCCCACGCACCTACACAAACAAACAAAGAACTCGCAAGCAACGCAATAAAGGGGTTGCCCTTCATGGCCACTTGCGAAAGTGAGATCTGATAGAGATAGTATGATAAGATAAATATAATTTTGGTATTTTATAATATAGATGCAAAAAGTAAAGATGCAAATAAAAGTAGATTGAAAGCTTATATGATAAAAGATAGACCCGGGGGCCATAGGTTTCACTAGTGGCTTCTCTCAAGATAGCATAAGTATTACGGTGGGTGAACAAATTACTGTCGAGCAATTGATAGAAAAGTGAATAATTCTGAGATTATCTAGGCATGATCATGTATATAGGCATCACGTCCGTGACAAGTAGACCGACTCCTGCCTGCATCTACTACTATTACTCCACACATCAACCGCCATTCCAGTATGCATCTAGAGTATTAAGTTCATAAGAACAGAGTAACGCATTAAGAAAGATGACATGATGTAGAGGGATAAACTCAAGCAATGTGATATAAACCCCATCTTTTTATCCTCGATGGCAACAATACAATACGTGCCTTGCAACCCTTTCTTTCACTGGGTAAGGACACCGCAAGATTTAACCCAAAGCTAAGCACTTCTCCCATGGAAAGAAAGATCAATCTAGTAGGCCAAACCAAACTGATAATTCGAAGAGACTTGCAAAGATAACTCAATCATACATAAAAGATTTCAGAGGAGATTCAAATATTTCTCATAGATAAACTTGATCATAAACCCACAATTAATCGGATCTTGACAAACACACTGCAAAAAGAGTTTACATCAAATAGATCTCCACAAGAGAGGGGGAGAACATTGTATTGAGATCCAAAAAGAGAGAAGAAGCCATCTAGCTAATAACTATGGACCCGAAGGTCTCTAGTAAACTACTCACAACTCATCGGAACGGCTATGGTGTTGATATAGAAGCTCTCTATGGTCGATTCCCCCTCGGCGTAGCGCCGGCGAAGGCTCCAAGATGGGATCTCGCGGATACAAAAGGTTACGGCGGTGGAAATTGTTTTTCATTGGCTCCCTGGAGGTTTTCGGGGTACGTAGCTATATAGGAGGAAGAAGTACGTCGGTGGCCGCTCGAGGGGCCTAGGAGACAGGGGGCGCGCCCAGGAGGGGTGGGCGAGCCCTCCTATCTCCTGGCCACCGCGTTTGCTTCTTGACTTGCACTCCAAGTTCTCCGGATCACGTTCGTTCCAAAAATCACGCTCCCGAAGGTTTCATTCCGTTTGGACTCTGTTTGATATTCCTTTTCTTCGAAATACTGAAATAGGCAAAAAAACAACAATACGGGCTGGGCCTCCGCTTAGTAGGTTAGTCCCAAAAATGATATAAATATGTAAAATAAAGCCCATAAACATCCAAAAGGGGTAATATAATAGCATGGAACAATCAAAAATTATAGATACGTTGGAGATGTATCAAGCATCCCCAAGCTTAATTCCTGCTCGTCCTCGAGTAGGTAAATGATAAAAACAGAATTTTTGATGTGGAATGCTACTTAGCGTAATTCTAAATGTAAGTTTTCTTTATTGTGGCATGAATGTTCAGATCCAAATGATTCAAGATAAAAGCTTATAAAACATAAAAATAATAATTCTTTGAAGCATACTAACAAATAGTCATGTCCTATCAAAATAGCATAGCCAAAGAAAGCTTATCCCTACAAAATCATATATTTAGGCCATGCTTCATTTTCATTACACAAAATACTCCCATCATGCACAACCCTGGTTTCATCCAAGCAATTGGTTCATACTTTTTAACGCGCTTCAGCTTTTTCAACTCTTACGCAATACATGAGCGCAAGCCATGGACATAGCACTATGGTGGTATATGGTGGTGGTTGTGAGGACAAAAAAGGGAGAAGATAGTCTCACATCAACTAGGCTTATTGACGGGCTATGGAGATGCCCATCAATAGATATCAATGTGAGTGAGTAGGGATTGCCATGCAACGGATGCACTAGAGCTATAAATATATGAAAGCTCAACACAAGAAACTAAGTGGGTGTGTATCCAACTTGCTTGCTCACGAAGACCTAGGGCATTTTGAGGAAGCCCATCATTTGAATATACAAGCCAAGTTCTATAATGAAAAAATTCCCACTTAGTATATGAAAGTGACAACATAGAAGACTCTCTATCATGAAGATCATGGTGCTACTTTGAAGCACAAGTGTGGAAAAAGAGATAGTAGCATTGTCCCTTCTCTCTTTTTCTCTCATTTTATTTATATATATATTTTCTTTTTTTTCTTTCTTTTTTTCTTTTTTCTTTGGCCTTTCTTTTTTTGGCCTTTCTCTTTTTTTTCTCTTTTTTTCCTTTTAAAGTCCGAAGTCTCATCCCGACTTGTGGGGGAATCATAGTCTTCATCATCCTTTCCTCACTAAGACAATGCTCTAATAATGAAGATCATCACACTTTTATTGATTTACAACTCAAGAATTACAACTCAAAGCTAGAACAAGATATGACTCTATATGAATGCGTCCGGCGGTGTACCAGGATATGCAATGAATCAAGAGCGACGTGTATGAAAATTATGAAGGTGGCCTTTCCACAAATACAATGGCAACCACATGATCATGCAAAGAGCAATATGGCAATGATGAAGTGTGTCATAATGAACGGAACGGTGGAAAGTTGCATGGCAATATATCTCAGAATGGCTATGGAAATGCCATAATAGGTAGGTATGGTGCCTATTTAGAGGAAGGTAAATAAATGGGTGCATGATACCGGCGAAAGTTGTGTCGTATAATAGAGGCTAGCAAAGTGGAAGGATGAGTGTGCGTGTATCCATGGACTCACATTTGTCATAAAGAACTCATATACTTATTGCAAAAGTCTACTTGCCCTCGAAGCAAAGTACTACTATGCATGCTCCTAGGGGAAGGGTTGGTAGGAGTTAACCATCGCACGATCCCGACCTCCACTCATAAGGAAAGCAATTAAAAGAGCACCCCATGCAACAAATTTGTCACACAACTTTTAACATACATGCATGCTACGGGACTTGCCAACTTCAACACAAGTATTTCTCAGTTTCATAATTACCCACTAGCATGACTCTAACATTACTACCTCTATATCTCAAAACAATTATGAAGCATCAAATTGATCATAGCATCCAATTCACTTCCCATGATAGTTTTTATTATACCCAACTTGGATGCCTACCATTCTAGGACCAATTTTATAACCATAGCAAATACCATGCTGTTCTAAAAGACTCTCAAAATGATATAAGTGAAGCATGAGAGACTAGCAATTTCTTCAAAATTAAGCCACCGCCGTGCTCTAAAAGATATAAGTGAAGCACTAGAGCAAAAAAAATCAAGCTCAAAAGATATAAGTGAAGCACATAGAGTATTCTAGCAAATTCTAATCAAGAGGGCTTCTCCCAAAAGGTGTGTACATCAAGGATGATTGTGGTAAACTAAAAAGCAAAGACTAATATAAAACACGACGCTCCAAGCAAAACACATATCATGTGGCGAATAAAAATATAGCTCCAAGTAAAGTTACCAATGAACGAACACGAAAGAGGGGATGCCTTCCCGGGGCATCCCCAAGCTTAGGCTTTTGGCTATTCTTGAATATCCTCGGGTGCCTTGGGCATCCCCAAGCTTAGGCTCTTGCCACTCCTTATTCCATAGTCCATCAAAGCTTTACCCAAAACTTGAAAACTTCACAACACAAAACTCAACAGGAAATCTTATAAGCTCCATTAGTGAAAGAAAACAAAACCACCACATAAGGTACTGTAATTAACTCATTATTTATTTATTTTTGTGTTAAACCTACTGTATTCCAAGTTCTCTATGGTTCATACCACTTAATACTAACCATAGATGCATCAAAATAAGCAAACAACACACGAAAAACAGAATCTGTTAAAAACAGAACAGTTTGTAGCAATCTGTAACTAATGCAAACTTCTGGAACTCTAAAAATCCTACCAAAATAGGAAGTCCTGGACAAGTTGTCTATTGATCATCAGCAAAAAGAATCAATGAAAAAGCACGTTTCTGTGATCTGACAAAACTAATTTCGTGCGTGCAAAGTTTCTGTTTTTCAGCAGAATCAAATCAACTATCATCATAGGTTATCCTATAGGTTCTAATTGGCACAAACACTAATTAAAAGATAAAAACACATCTAAACAGAAGATAGATGCAAAATTTATTATTAAACAGGAACAAAAACAGAAAACACAAATAAATTGGGTTGCCTCCCAACTAGCGCTATCGTTTAACGCCCCTAGCTAGGCAGATCTAAGTGGTGCCATCTTTGGCACTCAATTCGTAAGTAGCTTGCATGATTGATTCATAATGTAATTTGACTTTCTTTCTTGGAAAGTGCTCCATGCATTTCCTTAATGGAAATTGGAATCTAATATTCCCTTCCTTCATATCAATAATCGCACCAATCATTCTAAGGAAAGGTCTACCAAGAATAATAGGGCAAGAAAGATTGCAATCTATATCAAGAACGATAAAATCTACGGGCACCAAATTTCTATTTGCAACAATGAGAACATCATTGATCCTTCCCATTGGGTTTTTAATGGTGGAATCCGCAAGGTTTTTAAAGAGCAATCATCAAGATCATGGAAACCTAGAATATCACATAAAGTTTCCAGAATCGTGGAAACACTAGCACCCAAATCACACAAAGCAAAACACTCATGATCTTTAATTCTAATCTTTATAGTAGGTTCCCACTCATTATTAAGTTTTCTAGGTATAGAAACTTCCAAATTAAGTTTTTCATCATAAGATTGCATCAAGGCATCCACGATATGTTTGGTAAAAGCTTTATTTTTACTATAAGCATTAGGAGAATTAACAACGGATTGCAACAAGGAAATACAACCTTCTAAATAACAATTATCATAATCAAATTCCTTGAAATCCGAGATAGTGGGTTCAATACTATTTAAAGTCATGACCTCACCAATCCTACTTTTACCAAATTTAGCATCAAGATCTAAAAACTCCAAATTCTTGGGACGCCTTCTAACTAAAGTTGACTCATCTCCAGTCCCATTATTACCAAGATTCATATTCCAAAACACAGATCTAATAGGAGACACATAAATAACTTTAAGATCTTCATCGTTATTTTCATGGAAACTAGAAGAACACGCCTTAACAAAGCAATCTTTCTTAGCACGCAATCTAGCGGTTCTTTCCTTGCACTCATCAATGGAAATTCTCATGGCTTTGAGAGACTCATTGATATCATGCTTAGGAGGAGTAGATCTAAGTTTAAGAGAATCAACATCAAGCGAAAGTCTATCAACGTTCCTAGCCAAATCATCAACTTTGAGCAATTTTTTTTCAAGCAAAGCATTAAAATTCTTTTTAGAAATCATAAATTCTTTCACACTATTATCAAAATCAGAGGGCATCTTATTGAAATTACCATAAGAATTATTGGAGGAATTTCCATAATTATTAGAGGAATTACTATGGAACGGTCTAGAATTAAAGTTTCCTCTATAAGCATTGTTACCAAAACTATTCCTACCAACAAAATTCACATCCATAGATTCATTATTATTCTCAATCAAAGTAGACAAAGGCATATCATTGGGATCAAGAGGAGTACTTTTTGTAGCAAACAACTTCATAAGTTCATCCATCTTTCCACTCAAAACATTGATTTCTTCTATATTATGCACTTTTTTCCTAGAAGATCTTTCGGTGTGCCATTGAGAATAATTAGCCATGATATTATCAAGAAGTTTTGTAGCATCTCCTAAGGTGATTTCCATAAACGTGCCTCCCGCAGCCAAGTCTAAAAGATTTCTAGAAGCAAAGTTCAACCCGGCATAATTTTTTTGTATGATCATCCATAAATTCAAACCATGAGTAGGGCAATTGCGAATCATCAATTTCATTCTTTCCCAAGATTGGGAAATATGCTCATGATCAAGTTGGTTTAAATTCATAATATCATTCCTAAGAGTGATAATCTTAGCGGGAGGAAAATACTTAGAGATAAAAGCATCTTTGCACTTGTTCCAAGAATCTATACAATTTTTAGGCAAAGACAAAAACCAAACTTTAGCACGATCTCTAAGTGAAAACGGAAATCACTTCAATTTAACAATATCATTATCCATATCTTTCTTCTTTTCCATATCACACAAATCAACAAAGTTGTTTAGATGAGTAGCGGCATCTTCACTAGGAAGGCCGGCGAATTGATATTTCATAACAAGATTCAGCAAAGCAGTATTGATTTCACAAGACTCAACATCATTAAGAGGAGAAATCGAAGTACTAAGGAAATCATTATTATTGGTATTGGAGAAATCACACAATTTGGTATTATCTTGCGCCATGGCAGCAAGTAATCCAGCACACAAGCAAACAGAAAAAGGCAAGAGAAAAAGAGAGGAGAAGATTGGGAAAGAGAGGGCGAATAAAACGGCAAGGGTGAAGTGGGAGAGAGGGAAACGAGAGGCAAATGGCAAATAATGTAAATGCGAGGGAGATGAGTTTGTGATGGGTACTTGGTATGTCTTGACTTGAGAGAAGACCTCCCCAGCAACAGCGCCAGAAATCCTTCTTGCTACGTCTTGAGCTTGCGTTGGTTTTCCTTGAAGAGGAAAGGGTGATGCAGCAATAGTAGCGTAAGTATTTCCCTGAGTTTTTGAGAACCAAGGTATCAATCCAGTAGGAGGCTCCTCAAAAGTCCCACGCACCAACACAAACAAACAAAGAACTTCCAACCAACACAACAAAGGGGTTGTCAATCCCTTCACGGCCACTTGCGAAAGTGAGATCTGATAGAGATAGTATGATAAGATAAATATATTTTTGTTATTTTATAACATAGATGCAAAAAGTAAAGATGCAAATAAAAGTAGATTGAAAGCTTATATGATAAAAGATAGACCCAGGGGCCATAGGTTTCACTAGTGGCTTCTCTCAAGATAGCATAAGTATTACGGTGGGTGAACAAATTACTGTCGAGCAATGGATAGAAAAGCGAATAATTATGAGATTATCTAGGCATGATCATGTATATAGGCATCACGTCCGTGACAAGTAGACCGACTCCTGCCTGCATCTACTACTATTACTCCACACATCGACCGCATGCATCTAGAGTATTAAGTTCATAAGAATAGAGTAATGCATTAAGAAAGATGACATGATGTAGAGGGATAAACTCAAGCAATATGATATAAACCCCATCTTTTTACCCTCGATGGCAACAATACAATACGTGCCTTGCAACCCTTTCTGTCACTGGGTAAGGACACAGCAAGATTGAACCCAAAGCTAAGCACTTCTCCCATGGCAAGAAAGATCAATCTAGTAGGCCAAACCAAACTGATAATTTGAAGAGACTTGCAAAGACAACTCAATCATACATAAAAGAATTCAGAGGAGATTCAAATATTTCTCATAGATAAACTTCATCATAAACCCACAATTCATCGAATCTCGACAAACACACTGCAAAAAGAGTTTGCATCGAATAGATCTCCACAAGAGAGGGGGAGAACATTGTATTGAGATCCAAAAAGAGAGAAGAAGTCATCTAGCTAATAACTATGGACCTGAAGGTCTGTAGTAAACTACTCACAACTCATCAGAAGGGCTATGGTGTTGATGTAGAAGCCCTCCATGGTCGATTCCCCCTCCGGCGTTGCGCCGACGAAGGCTCCAATATGGGATAGCGCGGATACAGAAGGTTACGACCGAGGAAATTGTTTTTCGTTGGCTCCCTGGATGTTTTAGGGGTACGTGGGTATATATAGGAGGAAGAAGTACGTCGGTGGCCGCTCGAGGGGCCCAGGAGATAGGGGGCACGCCCTCCTATCTCGTGGCTGCCTTGTTTGCTTCTTGACTTGCACTCCAAGTTCTGCGGATCACGTTCGTTCCAAAAATCACGCTCCTGAATTTTTCATTCCGTTTGGACTCCGTTTGATATTCCTTTTCTTCGGAATACTGAAATAGGCAAAAAAATAGCAATACGGGATGGGCCTCCGGTTAGTAGGTTAGTCCCAAAAATGATATAAATATGTAAAATAAAGCCCATAAACATCCAAAAGGGGTAATATAATAGCATGGAACAATCAAAAATGATAGATACGTTGGAGATGTATCACTCGTTGCCATTCGCATCCCAAAGGATGCCATGGAGCGCCTGCTCCGCGGCTGTACTGCACTTGAGTTCCTTCATTTTCAGGCGATGAATTGTTCGAGTACCCTCCACATCACCTCCAGGACTCTCGAGACTTTTTATGTGTGTTGTTGGTGCTGCAACGAGAGATCATAAAAGGGGGACCACAATATGGTCATTGAGGACACACCTTCACTTGAGAGATTACTTGTAGTTGATCAACAAGGTCCAACAAGAATCAATGTCATTTCTGCACTGAGATAGGCAGTGGTGGGCTACCCGTCTGTCAAATACTACTACTTTCTGGTACAACAGTCGCCTTATACCTCTCTTTCTTGATATCAACATTATTTCTAGTTTTGAAGATGTATGTTTGTCTGTCATCCAGCAACACTTCACCCAGATTCTGGGCACAGTGAAGGTCTTGGTACTAGAATCTGTCGGCCCCAACCTGGACCAAGACGTCAGTTGCCTGAGATGCTTTCTGTGCCTGAAGAAGCTATATATCGAGGTGATATTCCTTTCCTGTTAAATGTTAACCATAAGGGAGTTCAATTTTTTGCACCTTTTCCCAAGTTTACAATGACAATGTACTATGATTTCTGAAGGAATTATGGAGGATTTCAGGACATACACCCCCCCCCATATTGGTTGCTTGATTCATATGGTTAAAATCCATAAGCATTTCTCCTTTGGATTCATCTGTACTAGTTTTCTTAGGGAATTTTTTCATCCAATCCAACCTCTTGTGAAGAAGGCTACATGTTTCTAGATTGTAATCAAATGCCCATGCTAATCATGTCAGATCAAAGATGGCACGTTGGTGCATTTTACAAATCATGCAAACCAAATAGGCATGTGGTAGTGTTCAAAACTGCATGTAGGCACTAACATGTTCTCTTGTTTTGCGGATAATAATAGGCCTGGAGGTGGATAATGTTTATAATGACAATCTCATCGAATGCCTAGATCTGCATCTCTCAAATTTTACTTTGAACTCCTACCAAGGGACCTTACCGGAGAATACACTCGCCAGGTTCTTTCTTGCCAGAGCAAAGGTGCTGAGGATACTAAGGTTGAACATGCATTTAATTAGGATAGATGAATGTTATGTTGATAGGAGCCGGCAGTTCCTGCAAAATGGAAGAGGCTCCAAAAAAGCTAAACTTCATTTTGGAAGAGCATATGACAGAGCAATTGGAAGTCATTGTGTCCAACCCATACACTTGTCAGCAGCTGGTCCCTTTGCAGAAATTTCGATGTTTGGAATGTTTGAATTTGGGCATTGTAATATTTCAATTTGAACCTTGCAATATTTATGGTATTTGTTATATACCATAATTGGATGCTTAATTTGGTATTGCAATCATGTCATGTTACAAGTATATATATGTTGTTCTTCTGTACACACAACATAGATGTTCTGATGACAGAGCATATTGCTACGTCTTGAGCTTGCGTTGGTTTTCCTCGAAGAGGAGAGGGTGATGCAGCAGAGTAGCCTAAGTATTTCCCTCAGTTTTTGAGAACCAAGGTATCAATCAAGTAGGAGGCTCCCCAAAAGTCCCACGCACCTACAAAAACAAACTGAGAACTTGCAACCAACGCAATAAAGGGGTTGTCAATCTGTTCATGGCCACTTGCGAAAGTGAGATCTAATAAAGATAGTAAGATAAGATAAATATATTTTTGGTATTTTATAATATAGATGCAAAAAGTAAAGCTGCAAATAAAAGTAGATTGAAAGCAAATATGATAAGACATAGACCCGGGGGCCATAGGTTTCACTACTGGCTTCTCTCAAGATAGCATAAGTATTACGGTGGGTGAACAAATTACTGTCGAGCAATTGATAGAAAAGCGCATAGTTATGAGATTATCTAGGCATGATCATGTGTATAGGCATCACGTCCATAACAAGTAGACCGACTCATGCCTGCATCTACTACTATTACTCCACACATCGACCGTCTCCTGCCTGCATCTAGAGTATTAAGTTCATAAGAACAGAGTAACGCATTAAGCATGATGACATGATGTTGAGGGATAAACTCATGCAATATGATATAAACCCCATCTTGTTATCCTCGATGGCAACAATACAATACGTGCCTTGCAACCCTTTCTGTCACTGGGTAAGGACACCGCAAGATTGAACCCAAAGCTAAGCACTTCTCCCATGGCAGGAAAGATCAATCTAGTAGGCCAAACCAAACTGATAATTCGAAGAGACTTGCAAAGATAACTCAATCATACATAAAAGAATTCAGAGAAGATTCAAATAGTATTCATAGATAAACTTGATCATAAACCCACAATTCATCGGATCTCGACAAACACACTGCAAAAAGAGTTTACATCGAATAGATCTCCACAAGAGAGGGGGAGAACATTGTATTGAGATCCAAAAAGAGAGAAGAAGCCATCTAGCTAATAACTATGGACCCGTATGTCTGTGGTAAACTACTCACAACTCATCGGAGGGGAAAGGATGTTGATGTAGAAGCCCTCCATGGTCGATTCCCCCTCCGGCAGAGCGCCGGCGAAGGCTCCAAGATGAGATCTCGCGGATACAGAAGGTTACAGTGGTGGAAATTGTAATTCGTGGTGCTCCTGGATGTTTTCGGGGTACGTAGGTGTATATAGGAGGAATAAGTACGTCGGTGGCCGCCCGAGGGGCCCACGAGACAGGGGGGCACGCCCTACAAGGGGGTGCCCTCCTATCTCGTGGCTGCCTCGGCTGCTTCTTGACTTGCACTCCAAGTCCTCTGGATCACGTTTGTTCCAAAAATCACGCTCCCGAAGGTTTCATTCCATTTGGACTCAGTTTGATATTCCTTTTCTTCGAAATACTGAAATAGGCAAAAAAATAGCAATATAGGTTGGGCCTCCGATTAGTAGGTTAGTCCAAAAAATGATATAGATGTGTAAAATAAACCCATAAACACCCAAAAGGGGTAATATAATAGCATGGAACAATCAAAAATTATAGATACGTTGGAGATGTATCAAGCATCCTCAAGCTTAATTCCTGCTCGTCCTCGAGTAGGTAAATGATAAAAAGAATTTTTTGATATGGAATGCTACCTAGCATAATTCTCAATGTAATTTTCTTTATTGTGGCATGAATGTTCAGATCCAAATGATACAAAATAAAAGTTCATATTGACATAAGAAATAATAATACTTCAAGTATACTAATCAAAGTAATCATGTCTTCTCAAAATAACATGGCCAAAGAAAGTTATCCCTACAAAATCATATAGTCTGGTTGTTGCTCTATCTTCATCACACAAAGTATTTAATCATGCACAACCCTGATGACAAGCCAAGAAATTGTTTCATACTTCAATAATCTCAAACTTTTTCAACTTTCACGCAATACATGAGCGTGAGCCATGGACATAGCACTATATGTGGAATAGAATGGTGGTTGTGGAGAATACAAAAAGGAGAAGATAGTCTCACATCAACTAGGTGTATCAACGGGCTATGGAGATGCCCATTAATAGATATCAATGTGAGTGAGTAGGGATTGCCATGCAACAGATGCACTAGAGCTATAATTATATGAAAGCTCAACAAAAGAAACTAAGTGGGTGTGCATCCAACTTGCTTGCTCACGAAGACCTAGGGCACTTTTGAGGAAGCCCATCACTGGAATATACAAGCCAAGTTCTATCTAGCTAGGCATAAAAGCAAGGATAGATCTAGGTATTGCCATCTTTGGTAGGCAATCCATAAGTGGCTCTCATGATAGATTCATATGGTAATTTTATTTTCTTTCTAGGGAAGTGTTCCATGCCCTTCTTTAAGGGAAATTGGAATCGAATATTCCCTTCCTTCATATCAATAATTGCACCAATCGTTCTAAGGAAAGGTCTACCAAGAAAAATAGGACATGAAGGATTGCAATCTATATCAAGAATGATAAAATCTATGGGTACATAATTCCTATTTGCAACAATAAGAACACCATTAATTCTTCCCATAGGCTTTTTAATAGTGGAATCCGCAAGACGCAAGTATAGAGACCAATCATCAAAATCACGGAAATCTAGCAAATCACACAAAGCTTTGGGAATAGTAGAGAAACTAGCACCCAAATCACACAAAGCATCAAAATCATAATCTTTAATTTTAATTTTAATAGTAGGTTCCCTCTCATCATAGAGTTTCATAGGGATAGAAACTTTCAACTCAAGTTTTTCTTCATAAGATTGCATCAAGGCATCAACAATGTGTTCGGTAAAGGCCTTATTTTGACTATAAGCATGAGGAGAATCTAGCACGGATTGCAACAAGGAAATACAACCAATCAAAGAACAATTTTCATAATTAAATTCCTTGAGATCCAAAATAGTGGGTTTAGCAACATCTAGGTTTTTATTTCTTTCAATCCCACTTTCATCAATTTCATCATCAAGATCTAGAAACTCCGAATTTTTAAAATGCCTTCTAGGTAAGGGAAGATCATATTCAGTTTCATCAAGATTCATATTGCAAAACAAAGATTTAATGGGGGACACATCAATAACTTTTAGATCTTCATCTTGGTTTTCATAGGAATTGGAAGAACACGCTTTAATAAAGGCATCTTTTGAAGCACGCATCCTAGCGGTTCTTTCCTTGCACTCATCAATGGAAATTATCATGGCTTTGAGAGACTCATTGATATCATGCTTAGGAGGAATAGATCTAAGCTTTAAAGAATCAATTTCAAGAGAAATTCTATCAACGTTCCTAGCCAAATCATCAACTTTAAGCAATTTCTCTTCAAGCAAAGCATTAAAATTCTTTTGTGAATTCATAAACTCTTTAACACTACTCTCAAATTCAGAGGGCATCTTATTAAAATTCCCATAAGAGTTGTTGTAGGAATTTCCATA
Organism: Triticum timopheevii; assembly: GCA_963921465.1. Lineage (NCBI taxonomy): Eukaryota > Viridiplantae > Streptophyta > Magnoliopsida > Poales > Poaceae > Triticum > Triticum timopheevii. Next base: position 237,170,881 of record OY997266.1, on the reverse strand, counting down.
ATTATTAGAAGGATTACTAGGATAAGGCCTAGGATTAAAATTCCCTCTATACGCGTTGTTTCCAAAACTATTCCTACCAACAAAATTCACATCCATAGATTCATTATTATTCTCAAGCAAGGTAGACAAAGGCATATCATTGGGATCAAGAGGAGTATTTTTAGGAGCAAACATCTTCATAAGTTCATCCATATTTTCACTCAAAACATTGATTTCTTCTATAGCATGCACTTTTTTACTAGAAGATCTTTCGGTGTGCCATTGAGAATAATTAGCCATAATTTTATCAAGAAATTTTGTAGAATCTCCTAACGTAATTTCCATAAACGTGCCTCCTGCGGCCGAATCTAAAAGATTTCTAGAAGCAAAATTCAATCTGGCATAAAACTTTTGTATGATCATCCATAAATTGAAACCATGAGTAGGGCAACTACAGAGCATCAATTTCATTCTTTCCCAAGATTGGGCAACATGCTCATGATCAAGTTGTTTAAAATTCATGATATCGTTCCTAAGAGTGATAATCTTAGCGGGAGGAAAATACTTAGAGATAGAAGCATCTTTGCACTTGTTCCAAGAATCAATACTATTTTTAGGCAAAGATGAAAACCAAACTTTAGCACGATCTCTAAGTGAAAACAGAAATAACTTCAATTTGACAATATTGTTATGCATATCTTTCTTCTTTTGCATATCACACAAATCAACAAAATTGTTTAGATGAGTAGTGACATCTTCACTAGGAAGGCCGGCGCATTGATCTTTCATAACAAGATTCAGCAAAGCAGTATTGATTTCACAAGACTCATCATTATTAAGAGGAGCAATCGGAGTACTAAGGAAATCATTATTATTGGTATTCGAGAAATCACACAACTTGGTATTATCTTGTGCCATGGCAACAAGTAATCCAACACACAAGCAAACAGAAAGGCAACGGGAAAACGGGAAAGAGAGGAGGAGATTGGGAAAGAGAGGGCAAATAAAACGGCAAGGGTGAAGTGGGGGAGAGGAAAATGAGAGGCAAATGGCAAATAATGTAATGCGAGAGATAGGGATTGTGATGGGTACTTGGTATAGTTGACTTGCTTGCGTGAGCCTCCCCGGCAACGGCGCCAGAAATTCTTCTTGCTACCTCTTGAGCACTGCGTTGGATTTCCCCGAAGAGGAGAGGATGATGCAGCAAAGTAGCGTAAGTATTTCCCTCAGTTTTTGAGAACCAAGGTATCAATCCAGTAGGAGACCACACACAAGTCCCTCGTACCTACACAAAACGATAGCTACTCGCAACCAACGCGATTAGGGGTTGTCAATCCCTTCACGGTCACTTACGAGGGTGAGATCTGATAGAGATGATAAATAATATTTCTTGTATTTTTGATAGATAGATGCAAAGTAAAAAGTAAAAGGCAAAGAAAAGCAAAGCAAGTAAATGTCACGACCGGTTTTCCGGGTATAAATTTCCAGAAAAAGACCGTCGCGCTCATCAGCCCCAGGATTACTGTTAGCTGATGAGGCTCCAACTTGATACAGAAATTCCAAGCAAAATACAAAATATGTAGTACAAGACCATTCTGGCCTGTGAGTACAACAAATGGTTTCTAGTGGTTGATGGCGGAAGCGGTTTGTGGATCATCAGTGTCTATGGGACTCCAATTCCCACAGGAAAAGCTGACCAGGTTAACTCCTATCTCCGCAAGGCTGCTATCTCCGTTGCTTAGGTTCCGGGGCTGTCATCGCGTCGCTCCTCTCCGTGTAAGAAAATATGGCCAAGAGAATAGCCAGGGACAAGCCAGTGAGTACTTTGAATGTACTCGCAAACATTATGAACACAGGTATAATATAACAACGACGTGCTGAAAATATTTTATACTCATGACATCAGTCACAAAAGATAAATATAACTCTAATGTGTGTAAGCATGTAATATATGAATATGCAATGTCATAGAAGTATTAAAAATTATGAAATAAATAACAAGCATGCCACAGTCGGGCGTCTGAGCGACACCACATAAAGGGCTTTAAACGAAATGCCACAGTCGGGCGTCTGAGCGACACCACATAAAGGGCTTTAAAAGAAATGCCACATTCGGGCGTCTGAGCGAAACCACATAAAGGGCTTTAAAAGAAATGCCACAGTCGGGCGTCTGAGCGACACCACATAAAGGGCTTTAAAAGAAATGCCACAGTCGGGCGTCTGAGCAAAACCACATAAAGGGCTTTAAAAGAAATGCCACAGTCGGGCGTCTGAGCGACACCACATAAAGGGCTTTAAAAGAAATGCCACAGTCGGGCGTCTGAGCGACACCACATAAAGGGCTTTAAAACAAATGCCACAGTCGGGCATCTGAGCGACACCACATAAAGGGCTTTAAAAGAAATGCCACAGTCGGGCGTCTGAGCGACACCACATAAAGGGCTTTAAAAGAAATGCCACAGTCGGGCGTCTGAGCGACACCACATAAAGGGCTTTAAAAGAAATGCCACAGTCGGGCGTCTGAGCGATACCACATAAAGGGCTTTAAAATAACAATCATAGTGAATATCCCGGAGGTAGAACCATCCCAGAGATACTCGATGATAACAATAATATCACGGGTTAGTCAACAATAATAATAATCATAATTATCACAAGTCACAAGTAGTAATTCCCGTTCTGGTTTAACAGTTTCACCTCCGAAGACCGACACTAAGACCGACACTTGACCCATCCCAGACTGTAATCCTTAACCTTGGACACGGCTATTCGAATAGGTTTAATCTCTGCAGAGGGTGTACTCTTTACCCACGAGTAACGGATTCCTTTAGTCCATTGGGACTAATTCCGTCTACGGTCTTTTAGTTGAATACACACCTAACTTGCACACACCAGCTTAACTCACACGTGTCTAGAATCACCCACGACACTTGTCAAGCAAACTCTAAGTGGGGAGGCTACAACCTCGCGTAGCATGGGATCAAATTTATATCACGCGCTCTAAGGGGTGGCCTCCCCTATCGGTCTCAACCGGCAACACCCATGCCCCCGGACCAGGTGGCCTGCCTACCAGCTACAACTGGTATCTTCCACCCTGGCCTCTCTGTACGGTGTGTGCTAGAAAGAGGTTGACAACTTACTGAACCGTACTCTACTTGCTGTAGAGACGAGTGGTAGTACGAAACATGTATGGGGGTTACTGGAACAAGACTCGATCTACGGTCGACTCAGGAGGTTTAAGTATTCCCTGCATGATTAGCATAACGAATATATTTCAACCAACAGAGTCACCGCTCATATTACCTTACCATGCCATACCAGACATAACCGTCCCGACGGAGACCGGCGACAAACTCATGCCTACCCAAGGTAGAGGTTTTCCCAGGTTCCTACCGGTATGCATGCAAGGCACATGAGGATGATTATCATCACAAGTGTGTTCATTTCCAACAGCATGGAAATCAATAACATGCACCCATGCATATGATCATATCACATGAAATAACAAGTTTCTCCAAAGTGAGGTGATGTTATAAACGTGTCATCGAACACATAAAAATATTATGCGGAGGTTCAGAATGCTTGCCTTCAGGTCACGGGAAGGCAGGGTGCATTTGAAAGTCTTGAAACATTTCTTCTCTCTTCAAAAATCCTATTTTAGCAATATAAATGAATTAACACACAAAATAAAAACAGCACAAAAAGTTGTTCTGAATTTTTTTCAAATAAATCTTAAAATAAACTAGACAATATTTGAGAGAGGTAGGAAAAAGAATTAATTCATTTGGAGTTATATTTAAAAAGATACAATAGGTCAAAGTTTGGTCAAAACCTGTTTTTAAAATAAAATCAGAAAAGAAAACGTTTCAATTAAACCTGTACACGTCGAAAGCGTATTCTGGGTTTACACTTCCACTTACTCCGCGTGGACCGAGCGGGGGGTCACTTACAGTGGGTCCTAGGTGGCCCACTAGTCAGGTTTGACTAGTCCGCCTTCCTTCTTCTCCCTCTGTCCCGAGCGGAGGCGGGACTTCGGCGACCGTCGTCGGCGAACGGCGGGTCCTTGTGGGGAGCTGAGGGTGGGGATGGATCCGCGGGTCGAGGGTGATCTTTCCGGTGTTTGCAGGGTTGTCAGAGGTGGAGGGATTCACCGGCGGCGAGCTCCGCGGCGCAGGAAGGCTTCGGTGGCGAAGTGATTTTGTGGCGGCGATGGCTCCCGATCGAAATCAAGTAGGGGAAAAGGCTCACGGGAGGATGTGGGGGTTCCTGGTGGAGAGAGTGGAGAGGGGGAGGCTCTGGTGGCACCGGAAGGTCTGGGGCAATGGCGGCGGTTGCGGTTGCCAGAGATGGGGAAGAAGGCCTGCCCGGGTCGTTTGGCTGCCAAAGAGGGCCCTAGGGAGATGGCTTGAGGTCTCCTGCGTGCGGAGACGAGCTCGGGGCTCCTTATATAGGCGGTGGAGGTTGGTTCCGAGGCGGCCGGTGATAAGGACGACGGCGAACCGCCTCCCTGTAGTGTCAGGGCGTCGTGGCGACGACAGGAGCTAGCCGACGAGCGAGGGGATAAGCTTGCGCTGTTCCCAGGGGCAGGTGGCGAGCCGGGGTGGCTTTGGCCGAGCCGACCACGGCAGAGGCGCGCTGCAGTTGCCGGTGTGCCGCCAAAAGCTCTGTCGGCGGCGCTGTAGGGCGCCAGGGCGGGCTGGCATGTTGTGGCGAGGAGGGTGGTGCGTGGCATGGCGCTGCAGAGCGGGCCAAAATCCAGGGGGGCCAGCGTGTCGGCTCGGGCGCGCGGCTGCAATTGGTGCGCTCTGGGCGCGCCCAGTGCACTCCCACCAGCTGCTCGGCGAAATGCCATGGCCTGTTAGGTGGCTTGGTTGGAGCTGGGAATTAGCATTTCTAGGCTAGGGCTTGCAAGGAGATTAGTAGACAAGCTTGATGGGTCAGAGGATCAGGTTCACATTGCTAACTAAAATCCATGCCAAATCTGACCATGCACACAGGGTGTTTGACAAAATGCCAGAGGCATCTAGGCAGGTCTTGGAGTGGTCAAAAACTCCAGATGGTGGTCTCTTTAGATGCATAAGAAGGTGGTGAAGTTAGTTGGTGGAAAGAACAAACTTGCTAGTGCAAGTTTTGCAGAACTACAAATCTGGACAGGATGTGAAGGGTATTATTTCATGAACTAAGAATATGCCAAAGGTTGCATGCTCCTGGACTTAGGAGTTTAACATGGAGGACTACAAGTAGGAGAAAGAATCAAGGGCTAAAGAGCAAGCAAAAATATGGTTGCTGTACAAACCATCATGTTGGACCAGAATGAAGATGAGGTTTTTTCACTCAAAATTTTCGAAGAACAACCCTGGATTTTTGCATATATGGAATGATATGCTCCTACTGACATCCCAAAATTTTGGTGGAAGCTAGAAACAAATATTTAAAAGGGTTGTAGTGCAAAACTGCCCACTGGACCAGAGAAGGAAAACAGGTGTAGCACTCAAAATATGCAATGAATTAAATATATTATTGCACAAAAGTAATTTAGAGACATCACATGACATCTCCAAATTTTGGTTAGGTTTTTAGATAAATCTATCAACTGGTTGTAGTACAAAAAGAGCTCCAAAACTTAAAACAAGTCATTTAATGAATAAAGCTCAGGGTGAAATAATTTAATAAATAAATCTACTGACTGAGAGATGTTTTTAAATGAGAGGGAAAATAAGTCCAATATGTTTTGGAAGGATCCACTTGGGAAAAACTCCTTAATATTAAAAGAAAAGTTTTGAAATCAACAGAGATATTCTTGCAGGCAAAAATTTTAAACTCTTGGCAAAATTTTAATAATTAAAACCTGGTTTAATTTTTGTGGTGTTACAATTACTACCCCCTTAAGAAAAAAATCTCGTCCTCGAGATTTGCTAAGAGCCATTGTGAAAAACAAAAGTTCCATATGTGTTCGAGCGGTTGTGAGCCTGCTGCCGTGGTGCTGCGTAAATAAAAGTAATCCATGTAGTGTGGGGATAATCGATGCATCAATTCAGTAAAAAGAAAACTCATACTAGGATTTTCGTGGTTACACCGATTATTCACGAAGACAACCACTCACATAAGTAGAAACAAAATACTCGAATCGTCGCACAAATTTGAGGTACCATGCATAAGTTACAACGCAAATATAAATGCTGCAAAAACAAATACAGTAGTGACATCTAAAATGAGAAAGGCAACTGGACAGTGTCTTGAGAAAAAGTCTCTGGCAATGGAATACACTCCTCTTCTATCGGAGGAAGTGGATTGACCAGTCGATGTATGAGTCTCTCCGGGTCGGGTCTCAGTGGTCTGCCGATGGCAATCTGAGGATTCAAATCAGCGAGACTCTGGAGATAATCCATCACTCACTGGTTCAAATGCTCTTGCGCGATGATGTACTGGATAAGGTTGGCCAGCACTGGGTCTCTCTCAATACGCCCACCAGGAAAAGATGTTACTCCTCCGGGCGCTGCACGGCTCGGAAAGTAATAATATCCTCGTTCGCGGGCATAGGGTACTGCGGATCGAAGGCGAGCAATTGCTTCTATCGCAGCAGCTTCTATGGCCAGGTGTGGGGTTAGCATAGATTTTCCCACGAAGGAAACTTCCGTTGAATCTTGATTGGAGTCTACGGGAGGGATGTGCACTGCTGCCCAATATTCCGAGGTGGAAGGGGTGATCCTTGATTTGAATAGCTCGTACTAGGGTGGCTGGGTAGAACCCATGGTACTGCAGGTAAAGTCCCGCAATATTTTGACAAAGCTACCTGGGGTTGCATCTGGGGTTCTCCGATAAATGCTGGGGCTCGGCATGGCAAGAAATGGTTGTGAGGGTGGTGCACAAGGTATGGGGTGCTCGGTAAGATCACAAGGTGGCCTTTATATAACAATGGAGCTGGGTCATTTTTACCGTGGTGGACGGTAATAAATTTGCCAGCTTAGCTCCAAAGGTCAGGTCAGTGTCAGAGATACACATATCTCATAAAGAGACGTGTTACTGTGGTTGTCGTCGAGTTGGTTTTCGTAGCTGTGCCCGGAAATTATGCAACTGTGCGCTAACAAAATACGCAAGGCTACTATTAAAACAGAGGCACAACGACAGGCTGCGTTTATTCACAAGGTTACACGATTGCAAAGCGAGGATACACTGAGACTTGGCACTACTCGGGTTACTTAGTCTACCTCGTTTATATCCAAACGGGCGTGCCTTGTGGATGTCGAGGCTTCTCCATGTGTCTCATTGTCGGGATAAGCTGGAGATGGTGGAGGAACTGCAGGGTCGGGGTAGCGATGATGACCATCGCGGGGATTGTTGGCCACAACCCCGTTGGAGTGTGCTCCCAAAAGGCGACGAAGCACTTCTGGGGTCATCAAAGCATCTCGGTTGGTGGCTGGAGCTAATCTCAGGGTATCGATCGGTTGTCCAAACAGCATGACTGGGTTGTCGGCGTCGGGCTCGTCTTCTCTTCTTGCTGGGGTTCGACGAACCAGCTCTCCTCGAGCTGCGATCAGATCAATGGTGATCTGGTCGAACAATGCCTCTAGTGCACTTACATAGCGCACTAGGTGCAATAACGCGGGATCTGTCTCGTGATCTCCGTTGGCAACTTGGGGTGGTCTACCATACCCTTCATGTCTGGGGTAGTAGTGGAACGAGCGACAGTTAACTCTGGGCGACAAGTGCCTGAGATGAACTATAGCCTCTCGAGCAGCTAGTTGTATGGCTTGTGGCTCAAAGGAAGTTGTTCTTCCGGTGAACCTGTAGGGGCGCTCGGGTGCTAGACCACTACCGTAGATGTGCACAGTGGCCCAGAATTCACGGTCCTCACCGCTCATGGGTCCTTGGTACACAACATATTTAGGGGGCTCTTCTAACGCATAGGCACGACGGGTGAGGTTTGCGAGTATGGTCACAAAACCTCCAAGGTTGGTTGCTGTGGTCTCATTGTGCACGATGGGGCCGGGCATTGTGGCTGGCTTGGGGTAGAGAATGTGCTGTGCTGGGTTGGGGCTAGCGTGCCCTTTTTATAGAAAAAGGGGACGTAGTCTTCCTTCGCACGCTTGTGGAGGAGACATCTTGGGCGCTGGTTACTGGCGTGTGATCGACTAGCTAGGTTGGTAGGTTGGGCACCGACTGCCAAAAGTGTCGGGGTCACTGTGTGGCTATCTTGCACGAGAAGCTTGGCTGGGGTTTGGTTAAGGTCTGGTGGGTTGGTTTGCCTAAGTTTATTGACCTGGCTAATATAGGATTAGCCAATGGTCAGCCTGGCTCTGATACCAAGTCTGTCACGACCAGTTTTCCGGGTATAAATTTCCAGAAAAAGACCGTCGTGCTCATTAGCCCCAGGATTACTGTTAGCTGATGAGGCTCCAACTTGATACAGAAATTCCAAGCAAAATACAAAATATGCAGTACAAGACCATTCTGGCCTGTGAGTACAACAAATGGTTTCTAGTGGTTGATGGCGGAAGCGGTTTGTGGATCATCAGTGTCTATGGGACTCCAATTCCCACAGGAAAAGCTGACCAGGTTAACTCCTATCTCCGCGAGGCTGCTATCTAGGTTGCTTAGGTTCCGGGGCTGTCATCGCGTCGCTCCTCTCCGTGCAAGAAAATCTGGCCAAGACAATAGCCAGGGACAAGCCAGTGAGTACTTTGAATGTACTCGCAAACATTATGAACACAGGTATAATATAACAACGACGTGCTGAAAATATTTTATACTCATGACGTCAGTCACAAAAGATAAATATAACTCTGATGTGTGTAAGCATGTAATATATGAATATGCAATTTCATAGAAGTATTAAAAATTATGACATAAATAACAAGCATGCCACAGTCGGGCGTCTGAGCGACACCACATAAAGGGCTTTAAAAGAAATGCCACAGTCGGGCGTCTGAGCGACACCAAATAAAGGGCTTTAAAAGAAATGCCATAGCCGGGCGTCTGAGCGACACCACATAAAGGGCTTTAAAAGAAATGCCACAGTCGGGCGTCTGAGCGACACCACATAAAGGGCTTTAAAAGAAATGCCACAGTTGGGTGTCTGAGCGACACCACATAAAGGGCTTTAAAAGAAATGCCACAGTCGGGCATCTGAGCGACACCACATAAAGGGCTTTAAAAGAAATGCCACAGTTGGGCATCTGAGCGACACCACATAAAGGGCTTTAAAAGAAATGCCATAGTCGGGCATCTGAGTGACACCACATAAAGGGCTTTAAAAGAAATGCCACAGTCGGGCGTCTGAGCGACACCACATAAAGGGCTTTAAAATAACAATCATAGTGAATATCCCAGAGGTAGAACCATCCCAGAGATACTCAATGATAACAAGAATATCACAGGTTAGTCAACAATAATAATAATCATAATTATCACAAGTCACAAGTAGTAATTCCTGTTCTGGTTAAAAGTTTCACCTCCGAAGACCGACACTAAGACCAACACTTGACCCATCCCAGACTGTAATCCTTAACCATGGACACAGTTGTTCGAATAGGTTTAATCTTTGTAGAGGGTGTACTCCTTACCCACGAGTAAAGGATTCCTTTAGTCCATTGGGACTAATTCCGTCTACGGTCTTTTAGTTGAAAACACACCTAACTTGCACACACCAGCTTAACTCACACGTGTCTGGAATCACCCACGACACTTGTCAAGCAAACTCTAAGTGGGGAGGCTACAACCTCGTGTAGCATGGGATCAAATTTATATGGCACGCTCTAAGGGGTGGCCTCCCCTCTCGGTCTCAACCGGCAACACCCATGCCCCCGGAACAGGTGGCCTGCCTACCAGCTACAACCGGTATCTTCCACCCTGGCCTCTCTGTACGGTGTGTGCTAGAAAGAGGTTGACAACTTACTGAACCGTACTCTACTTGCTGTAGAGACGAGTGGTAGTACGAAACAAGTATGGGGGTTACTGGAACAAGACTCGATTTACGGTCGACTCAGGAGGTTTAAGTATTCCCTGCATGATTAGCATAACGAATATATTTCAACCAACAGAGTCACCGCTCATATTACCTTACCATGCCATACCAGACATAACCCTCCTGACGGAGACCGGCGACAAACTCATGCCTACCCAAGGCAGAGGTTTTCCCGGGTTCCTGCCGGTATGCATGCAAGGCACATGAGGATGATTATCATCACAAGTGTGTTCATTTCCAATAGCATGGAAATCAATAACATGCACCCATGCATATGATCATATCACATGAAATAACAAGTTCCTCCAAAGTGAGGTGATGTTATAAACGTGTCATCGAACACACAAAAATATTATGCCGAGGTTCAGAATGCTTGCCTTCAGGTCACGGGAAGGCAGGGTGCATTTCAAACTCTTGAAACATTTCTCCTCTCTTCAAAAATCCTATTTTAGCAATATAAATGAATTAACACACAAAATAAAAACAGCACAAAAAGTTGTTCTGAAATTTTTTCAAATAAATCTTAAAATAAACTAGACAATATTTGAGAGAGGTAGGAAAAAGAATTAATTCATTTGGAGTTATATTTAAAAAGATACAGCAGATCAAAGTTTGGTCAAAACCTGTTTTTAAAATGAAATCAGAAAAGAAAACGTTTCAATTAAACCTGTACACGTCGAAAGCGTATTCTGGGTTTACACTTCCACTTACTCCGCGTGGACCAAGCGGGGGGTCACTTACAGTGGGTCCTAGGTGGCCCACTAGTCAGGTTTGACTAGTCCGCCTTCCTTCTTCTCCCTCTGTCCCGAGCGGAGGCGGGACTCCGGCGACCGTCGCCGGCGAACGGCGGGTCCTTGTGGGGAGCTGAGGGTGGGGATGGATCCGCGGGTTGAGGGTGATCTTTCCGGTGGTTGTAGGGTTGTCAGAGGTGGATGGATTCACCGGCGGCGATAAGGACGATGGCGAACCGCCTCCCTGTAGTGTCAGGGCGTCGTGGCGACGACGGGAGCTAGCCGACGAGTGAGGGGATAAGCTTGCAATGTTCCCAGGGGCAGGTGGCGAGCCGGGGTGGCTTTCGCGGAGCCGACCGCGGAGGAGGCGCGCTGCAGTCGCCGGTGTGCCGCCAAAAGCTTTGTCGGCGGCGCTGTAGGGCGCCAGGGCAGGCTGGCGTGTTGTGGCGAGGAGGGTGGTGCGTGGCGTGGCGCTGCAGAGCGGGCCAAAATCCAGGGGGCCCTGCGTGTCGGCTCGGGCGCGCGGCTGCAATTGGCGCTCTCTGGGCGCGCCCAGTGCACGCCCACCAGCTGCTCGGCGAAATGCCATGGCCTGTTAGGTGGCTTGGTTGGAGCTGGGAATTAGCAGTTCTAGTCTAGGGCTTGCAAGGAGATTAGTAGACAAGCTTGATGGGTCAGAGGATCAGGTTCACATTGCTAACTAAAATCCATGCCAAATCTGACCATGCACACAGGGTGTTTGACAAAATGCCAGAGGCATCTAGGCAGGTCTTGAAGTTGTCAAAAACTCCAGATGGTGGTCTCTTTAGATGCATAAGAAGGTGGTGAAGTTAGTTGGTGGAAAGAACAAACTTGCTAGTGCAAGTTTTGCAGAACTACAAATCTGGACAGGATGTGAAGGGTATTATTTCATGAACCAAAAATATGCCAAAGGTTGCATGCTCCTGGACTTAGGAGTTTAACATGGAGGACTACAAGGTGGAGAAAGAATCAAGGGCTAAAGGGCAAGCAAAAATATGGTTGCTGTACAAACCATCATGTTGGACCAGAATGAAGATGAGGTTGTTTCACTCAAAATTTTCAAAAACAACCCTGGCTTTTTGCATATAATGGAATGATATGCTCCTACTAACATCCCAAAATTTTGGTGGAAGCTAGAAACAAATATTTAAAAGGGTTGTAGTGCAAAACTGCCCACTGGACTAGAGAAGGAAAACAGGTGTAGCACACAAAATATGCAATGAATTAAATATATTATTGCACAAAAGTGATTTAGAGACATCACATGACATCTCCAAATTTTGGTTTGGTTTTTAGATAAATCTATCAACTGGTTGTAGTACAAAAAGAGCTCCAAAACTTAAAACAAGTCATTTAATGAATAAAGCTCAGGGTGAAATAATTTAATAAATAAATCTACTGATTGAGAGATGTTTTTAAATGTGAGGGAAAATAAGTCCAATATGTTTTGGAAGGATCCACTTGGGAAAAACTCCTTAATATTAAAAGAAAAGTTTTAACATCAACAGAGATATTCTTGCAGGCAAAAATTTTAAACTCTTGGCAAAATTTTAATAACTAAAACCTGGTTAAATTTTTGGGGTGTTACAGTAAATAAAGTGATAGAGATTGATATGATGAGAATAGACCCGGAGGCCATAGGTTTCACTAGTGGGTTCTCTCAAGAGCATAAGTATTCTACGGTGGGTGAACAAATTACTGTTGAGCAACTGACAGAATTGAGCATAGTTATGAGTATATATAGGCAATGATCATGTATATAGGCATCATGTCCAAGACAAGTAGATCGAAACGATTCTGCATCTACTACTATTACTCCGCTCATCGACCGCGATCCGGCATGCATCTAGAGTATTAAGTTAAAAACAGAGTAACGCCTTAAGCAAGATGACATGATGTAGAGGGATAAATTCATGCAATATGATAAAAACCCCATCTTGTTATCCTCGATGGCAACAATACAATACGTGCCTTGCAACCCTTTCTGTCACTGGGTAAGGACACCGCAAGATTGAACCCAAAGCTAAGCACTTCTCCCATTGCAAGAACTATCAATCTAGTTGGCCAAACCAAAATGGATAATTCGAAGAGACTTGCAAAGATAACTCAATCATACATAAAAGAATTCAGATAAGAATCAAATATTTTCCATAGATAATACTGGATCATAAACCCACAATTCATCGATTTGAACAAACACACCGCAAAAAGAAGAAGATTACATCGAATAGATCTCCACAAGAGAGGGGGAGAACATTGTATTGAGAACCAAAAAGAGAGAAGAAGCCATCTAGCTACTAGCTATGGACCCGAAGGTCTAAAGTAAACTACTCACACTTCATCGGAGGGGCTATGGTGTTGATGTAGAAGCCCTCCGTGGTGGATGCCCCACCGGCGGAGCTCCGGAACAGGGCCCAAGATGGGATCTCGTGGATACAGAAGGTTGTGGCAGTGGAATTAGGTTTTTGGCTCCTCGTTGATCGTTTGGGGATACGTAGGTATATATAGGAGGAAGGAGTACGTCGGTGGAGCAACAGGGGGCCCATGAGGTAGGGGGCGCGCCCAAGGCGGGCTTCCACCCTCGTGACCGCCTCTGGCACTTCTTGGACTAGGGTCCAAGTCTCCTGGATCACGTTCGGTGAGAAAATCACGTTCCTGAAGGTTTCATGCCGTTTGATATTCCGTTTCTTCGAAACACTGAAATAGGCAAAAAACAACAATTCTGGGCTGGGCCTCCTGTTAATAGGTTAGTCCCAAAAATAATATAAAAGTGGAAAATAAAGCCCAATATAGTCCAAAACAGTAGATAAAGTAGCATGGAGCAATCAAAAATTATAGATACGTTGGAGATGTATCAGGGGCTTTTGTGTTGTGTAACGTGGAGACAGATAGACATAATCAGAGAGTGAGTGTGTGAGATACACATGCGCACATGGGGAGAGATGTGTGAGTTACAGAGATGGAGAATTTTGGTGTGCATGTGAGCTAGAAAGAGAGGGGGACATGTATATACCTAGAACTAGAGAGAATATGCAAGGATGTGTATCTTAAAAGAAGGATCCAGATACATGGGTGTTTGTGCGTGTCTGTATGTGTTTGTGCGCGCGTGTGTGCGAGAGGGAGTATGTGTATGTGGAGAAGAGAGACCACTAATGATGTAAAACTAGTAGGGAAGGGGGAATGGTATGACATGTGTGTCTAAGAGAGAGAAAGGCATGTGTAGTTGAGAGATAGCATGGGTGCGGGCGGGGAGCAAACTATTTGGAAGAGACATCGAGTGTGTGTGGGAGAGGGGTGTGAGAGCGAGAGAGAGCTAGCAAGGGGGAGAGGGAGAGGAAGAGAGTGGGAGAGAGGGGTCGTTTGTGTGCAGAAGTGGCGTATAGATAGGGAGACAAGGTTGATGTTGTTCGAAAGTGGCCTATGTACGGAGACTCAAGGGAAGCGAGTCATTGTGTGTGTGATAGAGACTTCATGAGAGATCTAGAATAGATGGTGTAGAGAACAACGTGCGAGATTGAGAACGATGATATGCTAGGGAGCTATGGAAAGAGTCACGACATATATGTACATAGGGAAGGAGTTGGTTCGGGTGCGCATGTGGGAGAGATAGAAAGAGGAGAGTGGTGCACAAGGAGACAAAGGGTGCTTGTTTGTAGTGGGGTGGTGAGTGAGGTGAGTGTGCAAGAACCACACAACTAGGGAGATAGACGTTTGGGGGCGATGTTTTGTGCGTATGAGAAAGATGCACTGCTATATAGTGCGTGTGCTTGGGAAAGGGAGATGCCGGGAGACCTGGAGAGTGGGGTAAGAGATGTGTTCATGACCGAGAGACAAAGTGATAGAGACCTATATTGGGGTCCGGACTTAGAAGATAGAGGGGGTTAATGTGCTCATGTGTTCGTGTCCGGGGGAAAGAACGACTTGTGGGGGGTGGGTGGCTTCAGATAAAGAGTGAGGTGTCTATATTTGAGAGACTTAAGCGTAATTGAGATATATATGGTTAATAGTGTGTGCACTCATGGTTGATCAATTTGATTCACAGTTTGGACTATGAGATAACGATACTTTTGAACATGTGTGATATACTTTGAACTACTAGAATTACAAACCTAAGATTGGAATTTTTGAATACGACTCCATCATTAGCTTTTGTAACATTTAAAGGGAGGTACAATTTTTAAGCCGGGATTTCATGATTTCAAATTCATATATCAAACCTAGAGATATACACATACGGGCATGTTCAAACCTTATAATCATCCACTTTATTCATACACATACACATTTTTGTTTTTGTCATCATATTTAGGATATACACATTTGGAATTTCATTAGAATTGGACCATACGATGGTATTTTCTTCCACTAGCTCAATGATCCATATTTGAATTGAATGGACAATCTAAGTTTTGAGTTGGAGACATTGATTTTTGAAACTTGCATTTTTTTTGTGTGCAAAACAAATTAATTCTCGGCCATGATATCATAGTCGGCCGTAGAAGAGTAGAACACTTAATTTCAGCCACCAAAAGCTTTCAAACTCCCCGCTCACATCGAAATATCTTGCGCCTAAAAGTTTAGCCCTGCGATATTCCTGTTTTACCCCTGCCACATGAATGGAAAAGGGCTGCTTTGGTAACTCCATTGTTTTCCCCTCTTTGCCCCCAACATTCTTCCCCGGAGCCCCTCCCCTCCCCCTCCCCGCCTCCTCCCCCCAACCACTCCAAGCCGCCGAATCTAGTCCTTTGCCGCAGCGGTGGACCTCACATCCCACCGGATCTACCTTCCGCACCTTGGAACCCCCAACTGCCAACTCACCACTTCACCGGAGCCTCTTCAGCGACTCGCTTGTCCACCGCTCTAGATCTCCTTGACCACCATCATGGTCGACCACACCGGATCTGCTTCACCGGTGCCCTTGTCCACCACAGTGTAGGCCCTTCACTGACTGCCTCATCCCCTACATCGCTCGCCCTTCAAACAAGCACTCATCCGCTGCAACAGATTTGCCTCACTGAAAGCATTGTACACGCGCTGGATGCGCTTCGCCGAAGCCTTCCTCCACTGCACCGGACCCGCTCCACGGACGCCATATTCAACTCCACTGGCCCTAATTTACTGACGATGTAGCCTCAACAGGTTATTTTGATTGGTTTTTCTCTGCTATATTGTGGAACTGTTCACTTACCACAGATGAGCTTTCTTGTATGTCGACAACCAAAGCACTGGACCCGCTTCAGCAATGGCAACAGCCGACCCAAACTCAACCGCAACATGAGCACCATCGACGATCCTTAGCTTTCAAGTATGATAATGATACCCATACGCCATCGAGAATCAGCTACTATTATCCAACGGTCGGTGCCTACGTTCACTTTCTTAGCATAAGCACCACACCTTTGAATTTCTTCAGGGCATCATTCAATTTTTCATGAGATGCGTTATTCTGCTTGCACCTGTAGGGACATACGGGTGGCAGTGAACAGGTTACATGTGCTAATTACAAACCAGTGCACATATAGTTACAATGCTTTTGTTTAGTCCTAAGTATTACTGTACTTGCTAGATATCACTGCCGACTATTTTAGTTCGTGCATGCTATATTTATGATAATGGTGTTGTTCTGATGCCACCTGTTGTTTACATCAGACTGCTTCTATGTTCTCTATGCTTTATTACACAACTGCAAACTAGCTTGTGGTTCCGCTGCTTTTTGTTCGTTTTACCCTACATTTTCTGATGCTAGCTATAACATCACTGCTCCGAGCCTCTGTTCATTACTTTTTTGTGCGGTTTGCAGCTTCAGATCTGCCATGCCACGGCCACGGTCCACACTATACTCATCATGCTTACAATTTTCCCATTTTATTATGACCACGATCAGCCTACGTGGTTCGTGTTGTAATAGCACTGCTCCACCCATCAAGCTAAACAAGCTTAGTTCTACAAATTCGAATCTGGTATGATGCTAGTATTAGAAAACTGAAACAGGTTTAATTGGTCAGCTAAATGTTCCTACTTTAGATTCCAAATGCTTGTGAGCCACATATGGAGAGACCAGCAGGAATAGTATTTCTCTGTGCCCTCTGGTTCATCATGGGTGGGCAACATACATTGTATTATCTAAAATCTTCTTGCTCTTTGTTGTCATGTCCCTCTTCTCTTCTTCTTAATAAGTATATTACTTCCTCCATTCCTAAACGGCCTTTGGTGCATGCGTGTGTTGTGGTGGCGTGCGTTTGGACCTGGTGTTGTTCATCTTTTCTTTATTTATAATGCAGGGCGAAATCCTTTTTTGGTAAAACATATGTCTTTTCAGATATTCCAATAAGAACTACATATGGCTGTAAATAGACATATTTTAGAGTGTACATTCACTCATTTTGCTCTGTACGTAGTCCGCATTCGAATCTCTAAGAGACTTATATTTAGGAATGGAGGGAGAAGTATAGTATGTTCCTTGTGAGGAAGTGGAGCAGGGACATTTGCATTCAAATGGTCCGTTCGGTTGCTTCAAATAGATGCTTTCAACTATTCTAGATGGTCTGCCATAATATCTAGGAAATGCAGGGAGCTATGTCATCTTTGAGAGTCTAGACTGATAGTAACAGTATTGTGCCTTCAGTTGAATAGAGCTGCCCCTTTGTGGTCGAAGCCTTTCCGAAGCATATCTAGCTATGCCGGCAATACAAGCCCATATGTTCCAGCTAGTTCCACTTTCCTGATTTTACTCGTGATGCTTAGGGTTTTCCCCTTTTATCTACACTACTATGATCTGCATAGGTGCTTTCTGTCATACCAGCAGTAGTCCACCCTTCAAGCTAAACAACACAACACTCATAATTCCAAAGTTTATTGTTCAAATATGATTGTGATATGATACTGATATTAGTTAACAGACACATTTAATTGGTTAGCTAATGGTCCCACTTGAGTTTCCAAATGCATGTTGCGACATATAGAGAGGCAGCAGGAATTGCATTTCTTTGTCACTTGTTGACTGTACTTTCTTGTCCATGCCAAATCTTAGTTGTTATTTTGAAGCAAACATCAGTTGCTAAGTACCCTTTGCAGGGTTTGTAGCTTCAGATCTGCCATGCCACTGCCACGGTCCACGCTATACTCATCATGCTTACGATTTTCCATTTTATGATGACCACGATCAGCCTACATGATTCGTGTCGTAATAGCACTCCAACCATCAAGCTAAACAAGCTTAGTTGTACAAATTTGAATCTGATATTGTGCTGATATTAGTAAAAACTGATACATGTATAATTGGTCAGCTAGATGTTCCTACTTTAGTTTTGAAATTTATGTGAGCCACATATGGAGAGACCGGAAGGAATAGTATTTCTTTGTGCGCTCAAGTTCATCATGGGTGGGCAACAGACATTGTATAGAAAGACTTGTAATACCTTCAATCTGCATGCTCTTCTGCCCTTGTTTAACGTGATCCTCTTCTCTTCTTCTTTAATAAGTATGTTCCTTGTTGGGAAGGGTAGCAGAGACATTTGTGGTCAACTGGTCAGGTCGAGTTATTCTCCCCTAGTATATTTTGAATCTGTCAGGTCAGGTCGACTTGTTCTTCTTTACTATATGTTCTAGCTATCATCTACGAAGTATCATCACTTTTGGAGCTCTCATATTTTGAGTAGTGGGCCACATTATATTAATGCACACACCAAATTACAGCATGCATGGCATCTCTCAGAAGAATTGCAGAGATAGCACAAAGGGGTTTACACGGAGGTAGTATTGGATTAGAATCACTTTTGCATTACAAAGATAATCTCACTTATTTTTATGTTTTCATGCATGCCAGGTATTGAACATGATAAAAATGAATATGAGAATAGGCACACGAGAGGAATATTGTCGGCCACTGGCTAACAAACTTGGCATCGTGGAGGATAGCCTATCTTATTCACCCATCAAGGTGCCTACTATAACTTGGCAAGGTTGTATTAGTCGCACATATTTTGCATATGACCTCTTGCATTACTTGTACTTTGTTAGACCACCATCTGCTTAGTTTAAGCATCATATATGAGTATATGCCATACCTATCCATTTTCTGTACCTATTCCATGTGTCATCATACTATGTTTTTCCAATCAAATGTTGTTCTTTCGTAATAGATGTCCAAAAGGAAGAGGGTGAGTGCATCTCCTCAAGGAGTACAAACTAGGTATTTGGAAAAGGTAGTGATACCTATTAAATCAGATAGATCAGCAGCCATAGAAAACACATGCCCAACTGTACCACACTTTACCCCTACTCCACTGGCCAAACCACTATTAGAACTGCAGAGAGCCCAGCGTCGGGTACTGTCTATGATATCAGTTCGAAATTTAAACTCCTACATTTCTGCATGTGCCTTACCTTATCTGTTGTATGAAAACTAATTTCAGATGAATCTCCTTTCTCAAAGTATCATAAGATCTCACAACAATACTGGGCACTGCATTGCTCTTGTCAGTACCTCTTTCCCTTTGTAAGCATACTTCCACTCATTGTTGTTTGATTATGTAGCATCACTGTAAATGTTCACTTCCTTATCCTTCCTTTGCTCAAAATTATAACATCTATATTTACTCTTAGATAAGTGTAGAATTAACACAATGGTTATGATGTTTTGGATTGCTCATGTAAGTACTTGTTGTCATGTACTCCCTCTGTATCAAATTAATTGTTGCTCAATTGGATGTATTTAGAACTTAATAGTGTTAGATACATCCATTTGAGTGACAAGAAATAACGAACGATGGTAGTATTACTGTACTTGCATTGCGGGATAGTTGATTTTCTAGGATTACTCTGCATCTTATCTGCTCAAATTATCAGATCTACATTTACTCTTACCAAAATGTTGAATAAAGCCAATGCCACTGCACACATTGATGTCTGCATTCCTCTTGTCAGTACCTTTTTCCTTGTAATGCTGTACTTAATTAATAGATATTTGATTATGTATCATCACTCTGCACCTGAGCTTCATTATCCTCTATTTCTTCCAAGAATAAAGGCAACGCTTATAAAGAAGTTTCTTCGGGGGATTTATTAAATTATCCTTCCATCAACATGGAGAAGGGCTTTGTCAAGCCTTCAAACTTTGTTCTTGTAGATTTGGATAGGCATCATTTCCTCCACTGCTATTCACATTGGTGTTTACATCTGATTGGATGTTTGCAACAACTACCAGTTTTAAATTATAGTTGTAAAAACATGTTCCTTATGCAGAACATCTTGAAGAGAGTGAGATGACCCCAAGGTCATGTCTTGATGAACACAGTGAGTTGAAGCTACTCACCAGCAGCTGTTAGAAAACCTCTGTGCAGTTGTTGCCTCAATTAGTTTGACTTCTTCAATCTCAACTTAAAGCGGAAAGGCTTGCTTCGGCTCAGCTCCTACTTGATGTCAATGATGCAAAGAAGACCTCAGAGGACAGCCTTGCGGGCTTTGGTGCTATGTAGCTAGGGTTAGAGCATCCATCGTTGACACAACTGAGGTCTCATCAGCCTGTTCTTCTGCTTGCGGTGCACCTCTAGGCCAGGCCTAATGCCTTCTGAAGTGCCCTCAGTTTTGTATATTGTTTTGTCGGTGCATTTATATGCACTAGTGGTGACCTTTGATGCCAGTGTATGTAATCCGTGGTCTCGTTGCATTTTATTATCACCGGTGGCGAAGTTTGATGACTAGTGGATGTAATATGCCGTAATTTCTTTATTGTATAGTCTAGGTTTATTCTTAGTCGGTATGCTATAATTTAGGTCGGAAGCTTCAGCGGATCTCAAATGTTTTCGGTCTTCAGTCCGGCCCGTAACTCACCATGCTATATATGGGTCGAAACCTGGGCCTATAATCATCTTGGGCCATTAACAGGCGGGGCTAGAGAATACCATGGGCTTTTAACAGGCTAAAAACTAGATTGGGCTAGCTATGAGCCGAAAAAATTCATGGGACAACATAGGCCGAAACTGTCTGAGGCCCATGTTTGGCCCAAATTGAAAACAAGCCGTTAACAGGCCAAAATATATTTTAGGCCCTGTTTGGCCCAATAAAATTATGGGCTTTTAGCAGGTATCAACATGGGCCATTGACCCAACTGTGTCACGGGCCATTAAGAGATGGATCTAAGCAGGCCGGATTCAATGCGGGCATTAATTAGGCCCAACTGTTACACGGGCCATTAACAGGTCGATAGGCACATTAGGCTGAAATTTATCCATGAAAACTATGGGCCGTTAAGAGGGCTAAAGTCACTTTGGACAATAAATAGCCCAGTTTCAGCACGGGCCGTTAAATGGCCTAAAATGAAACCAGGCTGACAACAGCTCGGATACACCACGGGCCGCTAACAGGCCGAAACTATTATCGGCCCGAACGGTAAACGGGCAATTAACAGGCTGAAATAGAAAACCGGCTTAGAATGGGCCCAAAATAACAGTGGACTGTTAACGGGCCTGGTCTCATATGGGCCGTAATTTAGCCCAAAACACGACGGGGTGTGAACAGGCCAAATCTGATATGGGCCATAATTTGACCCAAAACATGGCAGGTTGTTAACAGGTTGGCCCACTAGTGTCTGAAATGATAAAATGGGCCTTTAGTTGGGCCGCCTTTTTACCTTAAATGGGCCACTGTTGTGCTGTGCCAAGACATATCATAGGCATCTTCTGTCCACTATAGGCATCGCTGAGGAAATCGGTAACTGGTAGCTGCTCGATTGGCTTGCGAGTAGGGGATTAATAGGCTAATCGGCAAGTTAATCGGCCATTAATCAATTAATCGGATGATTTATGGGTTTATCGGCTACTCAGTGACCCAACGAGTAGGGATTAATCAGCAAGTTAACTAGTTAATCAGACGAATTCTTGAACAACGACTGTAGGTATGACATCCGTCCCAACGATGAGCTCAAACGTGGATCGTCCGGCGAATGAGAATTTTACACGTGGAAAATCCCCATTGGTTGGGGCTGTTAACAGGTTATCGGATCCAAATGGAACCCGATACTTAACAGCGGCCCGTTACAGTGGTACCACATGTCGGTTACCTTGGCGAAAGAACTTCCATGACGCGCCATTTATTGTCATGGAAGTGGACACTTCTGTGATGATAATTTTTGTATTGTCATGGAACACTTCTATGACAGCACATGTATGAATATCTTGATTCTATCATAAAATCATTATGGATCTATATGCATGACAGAAAACTTGACCTACTGTGACAAACATGTATTATCACATAAGTGTAGTTTTTTGTAGTGTCTATTATGTCGTCCACAATGTGGACACATAGATGCCCCATGACGTCAAAGAACACAGGTGTCAGTGTAGCAAGCATTCACGTTTTCTACCTGAACTCATGCACAGGCAAGCTGGCGATCATATGTCCAGTACTAGTGCATGACACAAAGACAAGCTAGAGAAACCGCTCTCCGTGAGATCAAGGAGAGCATTAAGAAGAGCAAGTTAACAGAATATCGCCTCGGGAAAGCATCCCTGCCGGGCAGAAGAACCTGGTCGGTTCGAGGCCGCACCTGAGGAACGAGACCAATTCACCCCAACAAGATTTCCGGGGCCGCCAAGACAAGAACCCGCCAGGCTCCTTGCCGGCAAACCTTAACCAAAACTTCACCGCTCCACCTCATCATATCCCAGTCATTAACCAGTGTGGTGTCAAGCTATCAAGCAACTAGGTGGATCCGCACAAGCACGTTGCAACATGGTAAGGAAGAGATTAGCTTTATTGACACCCGTCCAGGAGGGTGTCATGCTACTAGGGAGAAGATGGATAAGCGGTGCGGCAGGCTTGCCGAGCTTCAGTCTCAGCACGACACTGAGCAGTGCATTTAATGCACTTTGTGCTAACTGCCAGAGTTAGGTATGATAGCACTGTTAGCTATTTAATCACACTAAAATGATTGTTTTGCCATTGTGGTTGCCCCTTAAGCTATAAAAGGAGGCCCAAGGGAACCTAGCAACTTCTACACATGCGCTGGTCCCTCGAGGAACTATTGCCAGGCTAGAGCACATTGTGCCTTCACGTTCATCTAGATAAATCCAACATAGAAGAAGTAGGGTTTTGCGCTGCAAAGCGGCCTGACCTTGGGTAAAAGAGAGATGTCCATCGTTGTGTTGTCCATGTTGTTTCTGCTCTTTGTGCAATGTGACCACCCCCTTGTCGAACAACAAAGGGGCACCCCTGCCCCATAGGTGATCGTGCTTCCACGCCGACAACTTTGGCACGCCAGGTAGGGGCATCGATTGCGCAAACATGAAGTAACAGCCGGCGTGTCGATCTTCATCATCCATTTACATCGTCCATGGCTCGCAAACAGATAAGTGGTGTGGTGATGCATCCTTCCGCATCGAAGGCTTCATCACCCGCAACTGCAGGTGTTGTGGACACGGCAACTGTGGAGGGTGGAGCAGGCGCTATGGGCGATGTTGCTAACACTCCCACCACAACTGGAGCAGGGCCGGGGCCGTAGGAATGGCCCAGCCACTTCAACATATTACTAATTATGCTTTCGCTAGTGCAGGTCTTGGAGGCACCCAGTTTCCTCCTCCTCACCCCACCGGCAAGCTCAACCAACATGACTTTGACGCCTTCTCCGGTACGGGCCAAGATCCACCGGCCGCACCATCCAAAGCGGCAGGAACAGGAAGCGTGCCTCGCCCTGCGCTGGGCAAGAATGACAAGACCCTGAGTGGCACCGTCGACCCACAACAACCACATTCGCATGGGAAAGGCCTAGCTGACCAAGAACCTAGTCATCAAGAATAGCTCCGGTTGCGCCAGACTCCCCTGGCGATTGGCCCTAGATGGCAGGAGCCCAACACCTCTCCTTCTGGCATGTCCATAAGTCAAGCGGTGTCACGCTCTGCCTCCCACACCATGCCAGGAATGGCGGCCGAAGAAGTGGCGAGAGCTCAGTTGTTGCTGAACTTTCCTCCAGCAGCAGACAAGATGGATGAATGGGGAGCTACCATCCAAAGCCTCCTTGGATTTGCTGAGATCAACAAGTCGTCGCATGCACAACCATCACGGTGCCTGCAGGCAACACTGGCGGCCCTCTTCGTAGGCCAAGATCGGAGGACCGCACCCATAGTGTAGTCCCCTCCGTGGCAACCCACCCAAGGGCAGCCGAGGCAAACCAGGACAATGATGATCATGATGAGGCGTCAATGGCCTCATCTGACCCATTACTCCAGCAAGATCAATGCCAAGTGTTGAAGGACGGGAGGAAGGAAGACGCCCACGTCACCATTGAGCAGTGTCACGATATGTGCTGTTAGTCAGACAGGCATAATGGAGCCGATGTCAATGAACCCATGTCCAATGTTGGCAGGTACCTGCCTTACGAGTAGGATGCCCAGCATTCACTCGCGAGCTGTGACAAGTCCATTGGCCATCATCTTGGACCTTGAAGCCCAGCTTGCCAGAGAAGTATGATGGGAAACAGAACCCGAGAGAGTTTTTGGGCATCTATACAATTGTCTTTCAAGCCGCCGGGGGGAGAGATGAAAAAGTGCTTTCCAATTACTTCCCGCTGGCTCTCAAGCCAAATTTGAGGTCCTGGCTGATGCACTTGCTGGAGGATTCCATTTCCTCCTGGGCAGACTTGTGCAACAAGTTCGTTTGCGCCTTTACAAGTGGCCATCAAGAACTGGGGAAGCCCAAAGACCTGTAAACCCTTCTACAAAAAGAAGGGGAAAGCTTGCGCAAGTATTTGCAGAGGTTCAAATGAGTGAACCATAACACTCCAAAGATATACCCAGCAGCTATGATTGCCGCGTTACACACAAACTGTGCAACTGCAGGATGTGGGCCAAGATGAATGTTTGGTTGCCCAAATCCGTCAGTGAACTCTACACGTTGGCGGACAAGTGCGCTCATGCTGAAGAAGGAAGAAGTCTTCCAGTGGAAGAGGTTGGTGTCGAAGTTGATTCAGAAGATGATAGTAATGCCCCGGATACAACTTTCCATATTCGTAACTCCAACTCTTGCCTTTTCTGGAGATGCGATATGATATTTCCTTCGTGGCTGGGTTTTTGTCTTTTGTTTTGCATTTTGTTCATGTCATGCATTTCATCTCATGGCATCTTCCGCATTGCATCGGCATCGTTTTCTTAAAACTTACATCTGCTCATAGTTGCCGCTTCTTCCGTGTCGAGGTTGACCTTCTCTCAGATCAACCGGACCACTCTCTTCTCTCTCTTTTCTGAGCTCATCAAATCCCTTGCCTTCGTTGACCATTCCGAAACCAACCGGGTTTTTCGAGTCCCTCTTGTCTGGCCACTTAATCTTTCTCCACAGTGCATAGACCCCTCTCGTGCGTGTCCAAAAATTGTCCCAAACCTGAACCACCCAATCATCACCGTTGCATTCAGATCATCCCCAAACATCTATAAAACATCTCTGCTTTCTTATTTGCCTCCCTAACTTATATATCTCGGGCCGTTCGACTATGATCGGAGGGACCGGATAGCCCTAGGCTAAACCACTTGCTATATATATATATATATGCAGATGAAACCCTAGCCCTGTCCCATCCATCCATCAAATCCTCCCCGCCGCGACTCCTCCCTTCTTGGGATCGCTCCCGATCCAAAATCCACCAACCAGAGCCAGCACCCGATCCAGATCCTCTCCCGCCTCCGGCCACCTCCCTGGTTTTGCGCCGCCGACCAACCACAGCCGCCACCTCCTCGGTTCCCGAGGCCCAGCCTCCTATCACTCTCGTGCGTGAGCACGCGCACGAGGAGCTCGAGCAGTGGAGCCCCGATCCCGCAGCGCCAGGCACCCCTGCATCCTCCCGTGCTTTCCATGCGCGCCACCCAAGCAGTAGCAGCAGATGAGCACCGCCGGCCCTCCTCTTCCTCCTGTCTTCTCCTTTTTCCTCGTCTCTCAACTCCCCTCCTCTGCTTCCTATCACAGGAACCGGACGCAGCTGTCGAACGCCATGGATTCGCGCCAAGAGCTCCTATGGGCCCCGAGGACCTCGCTGCCGGGATCCCTTCTCCTCGTCTTCCTCCGGTCACCTCCAGCGCCACCATCCTCTGCGTCAGGAGGACGCTCAAACCTCCTCTGCTTCCCGCTCGCCCGCACATGACCGCATCAACCTCCCCTGCTCCGTTCGTCGCCGTCTCTGCCAGATCCGGCGAGTCCCTGCACCCCGGCCTAGTCCCTGGCTCCAGTTCGCCGCGCCGCCCCACTGGAGACCGCCAAGTCCATCGCCGCCTACTCTGCCCATCCTCTGCATCGCGCCAAGTCCCGCTCCTGCCTCTGTTCGAGAGGAGGCTGCAGACGCGCTTGGTCGCTCGCGTTGACCACGACCTGCCCATCTCCCTTGCCTCTTAGGCCACCAGCAACCTCCACAAGCCGGCCTGCTTCGGCCTCCCTCCACCACCGGCCTGACCTGTCCCTCTGGTGAAAAGCCCAGTCCGCCCGAGATGCGGCCTAGTTCCTTTTTTACCGTATATGAATATGTCCAATTATCCAAAACTGCAGTTTTACAGAAAAACCCTCAAACATCATGCATATAATAACTCTTTAACCGTGCATCACATGTAAATAATTTATATATGTAAAATGCTTAGAATTTTGTGTAGATTAATAATATCTCAATTTAATCCATGTTTAAAATGTTTAAAATGATGTTTGTTTAAATTTGCTCAAATGCCATGTTAAAATGATTTATTTCATAACTAAATAACCATAGCTCGGATTTAAATGTTCTTTATATGTAAATGGGGTGGAAAATGCATAGAATAACATGGTCCACTTTATTTTCCTGTTTAACAACATTAAAATCTGGTTTAGGGCAGAACATTAGCAAATTCATAAATTGCATATGAGGATTTTCCGAAATTGTTGTTTGTTGACCCGGCCTCATTTAAACTTGCCTAAATAGTTAGTTTATTTATGCCTCACCTCTTTCCATGTTTAACAACATTTAATATTGTTGGGTACATAACCGAGAGATAACTAAATAATTGAATGTGGTGTTTTGTCAATATGCAACTCGTTGCATATTGAGCTCCACTTAACTTGTAGTATTGTGTGTTGCACTTTGCCATGCCATGCCTCATTAAACCGGACATGCATCATGCTTGTTTGTGCATCATGCCATGTTTATGCTTGTGCATTTACCATGTTGTTTGTTTCTTTCCGGTGTTGCTTCTTAGTTCTGGTAACGTTGAAATTGTGAGGATTCGTTCCACTACGCCCGTTTGTCTTCTTCATGGACTCGTTCTTCTTTCTAGCGGGATTTCAGGCAAGATGACCGCTACCTTGGATCTCACTACTAGCATTGCTATGCTAGTTGCTTCGTTCTATCGTTTTGCCGCGCTACCTATCTCTTGTTGATCAAGCCTCCCAAATTGCCATGTCAGCCTCTAACCTTTTCACCCTTCCTAGCAAACCGTTGTTTGGCTATGTTACCGCTTTGCTCAGCCCCTCTTATAGCGTTGTTAGTTGCAGGTGAAGTTGAAGATTGCTCCATGGTGGACAGGATTATGTTGGGATATCACAATATCTCTTATTTAATTAATGCATCTATATACTTGGTAAAGGGTGGAAGGCTCGGCCTTAAGCCTGGTGTTTTGTTCCACTCTTGCCGCCCTAGTTTCCGTTATACCCGTGTTATGTTCCCGGATTTTGTGTTCCTTACGCGGTTGGGTGATTTATGGGACCCCCTTGACAGTTCGCTTTGAATAAAACTCCTCCAGCAAGGCCCAACCTTGGTTTTACCATTTGCCTCACCACCACCTATACCCTTCCCTTGGGTCGGCCAACCCGAGGGTCATCTTTATTTTAGCCCCCCCGGGCCAGTGCTTGTCTAAGTGCTGGTCCGAACCAGAGCCACTTGCAGCGCCACCTCGGGGAAACTTGAGGTCTGGTTTTAGTTTTACGTAGTGTTCATCCGGTGTTGCCCTGAGAACGAGATATGTGCAGCTCCTATCGGGATTGTCGACGCATCGGGCGGTCTTGCTGGCCTTGTTTTTACCATTGTCGAAATGTCTTGTAAACCGGGATTCCGAGACTGATCGGGTCTTCCTGGGAGAAGGAATATCCTTCATTGATCGCGAGAGCTTATCATGGGCTAAGTTGGGTCACCCCTGCAGGGTTTAAACTTTCGAGAGCCGTGCCTGCGGTTATGTGGCAGATGGGAATTTGTTAATGTCCAGTTGTAGATAACTTGACACCTGATCCGAACTAAAACGCATCAACCGCGTGTGTAGTCGTGATGGTCTCTTCTCGACAGAGTCCGGGAAGTGAACACGGTCTTTGGGTTATGTTTGACGTAAGTAGGAGTTCAGGATCACTGCTTGATCATTAATAGTTGACGACCGTTCCTTTGCACCTCTTCTCGCTCTCATTTGCGTATGTTAGCCACCATACTTGCTTAGTCGCTGCTGCAACCTCACCACTTTACCCCTTCCTTTCCCATTAAGCTTTGCTAGTCTTGATACCCATGGTAATGGGATTGCTGAGTCCTCGTGGCGCATAGATTACTACAACAACAGTTGCAGGTACAGGTTATGTGATGATCATGATGCGAGAGCGATGTTTGCTTGTTTGGAGTTCTTCTTCTGCTTCTTCTTCGATCAGGGGATAGGTTCCAGGTCGGCAGCCTGGGCTAGCAGGGTGGATGTCGTTTGAGTTTCTGTTTGTGTTTCATCCGTAGTCATATGGTGCTCTTTTGTAAGATGATGTTGTATTCGTGTGGCATTGTATGCCTTTTGTATGTATCCCCATCTATTATGTAATGTTGATGTAATGATATCCACCTTGCAAAAGCATCTTCAAGATGCGCTTCTATCCTTGGTGGGACCTTCGAGTTCCTTTAGGATAGGTTCGCATCTTGGGCGTGACAAGTTGGTATCAGAGCCTCGACCGACCATAGGAGCCCCCTTGATTGTTGGCCGTTGTTGAGTCTAGAAGAAAACTATTTTGAGTCTTAGGATTATATATATCGGAGAGTAGGATTATTTTTACTCCTCAGCCCCCATCATCGCTCTGGTGAGGACTCCTGACGTAGATGTTTTGTCTTTCCTCTCCTCAAAGTTCACTAATTTTTTTTTAGGATCACACGGGTATCTTGGAATCGTTCCGATGGTTTCGTGACCAGAACATTGTTCTCGGTGCCTCCTGACATTTAGGGGTTGTGGCAGTGTCCCGGGGAGTTGAGCTCCGAGGTGTTGTCGTCACAATTTTATCATTGCAGTTCTGGAATACCTGAGTTTTGCCGACATCGAAAATCTCTTTTATGCAGTTGTTGGTGAGATAACCTCAACGCCACCCAGTACTGGGGAGTTCGGGAGTATTGCCATACCTCGTATAATGGATGCTTTTCGAAGGTTGATGTGCACGATTTCCGGAGTTTTCTTGGTTATGTGTTGACGGATGGATACAGCTGGATGTAGGGATTGTTAGTTTGGGTGAGATATATTGCTTCCCCTGTATCCCCAACACCAGATTGCATAACCAGAATGTTTCGGGAGTTTATAGGTGGGAATTCAAGTAGCTCCTAGAATATCTTTCCCACAGATGCATGATATGGGATTGGGTAAATCTCTATCATATGTATTTGTTCCGGCTTATTCTGCAAGCCAAATCCCTTGTTTTGTTTTATTTGTGGTATTCGAGTTGCTTCGAAGTCAAATGTTGAATCCATACCTTTCCTAAACGGTGTTCTCATATTTCTATGTGAATACTAATTCTTTTTTATCATTGAGGTTGTCATGTTAATTCTTTTCCAACCGGTGCGCTTCTCTTCGAGATGATCCCATCATTCTCCTCATCCGCAAGATCAATTCTACGTTTTCTCAACGGTGTTTGTTTCGTTCATCCCAAGTTGTCTTTGTTTTCCCCACCCTCCCACCCTTTTCTTCAAGGACTCATTTATTTTAATCAAGTATCCATTTATTCATGTGAAGTCACTTCACTCTTTCAATCAATGTTCTGATCCGGTGATCCCTCGTGAAGATACTAACGGACCTTCAAGTTCATCATCCTTCGTTCTTTTTTCTTCTCCGATGGATCCAATTCAAGCTTTCAGTGTTGATCATATTCTTTTCCTCGTGTCAAATGCTTTCTCATGCCGGTGCACCTCTTAATCACTCACCTCTTGCTATTCATTTGTTCCAGAGTGTTGAAGATATCTCAGAAGATTCATGTTTCCATTCTTAATCCGGTCAAGTTACTTCAAGGTTTTTTTTCTTTCTCTCATTCAAGTCATTTAATTCAACCGGTGCAATCTCTCTTCAACATTGTTCAACGGTGTTTTCTTTTGAGTGGGCCCTAACACACAGGTCTTTTCCCAGGATCTTACCTGACTCTTCTAATTCTCCCGGAGTTATTCTCAAATTCCTTTTAAGTGTGACGTAAGAATGGATCCCATCAGTCACATGTCTTCTCCAAGATTTCGTTCAAATTCTTTTCATTGTTGGCTCAACCTTTTCGGGGTTTTTTTCATTCTCCCGGAGTATCTCAGCAATTTTGGTGTTGTTTCTCCTCGTCATTCTCGGATTTTGAAGACTGAAGAAGAGTTCCTCTTAAATCCTTACCCGTTCTTCCAAAGATGTGTAGTTCAAGCTTGATGCCATCCTTTCATAATTGTTTTCTATTGTGAGAATTCTTTTCACCCATCCGGAGCATTTCATAAGTTGTTTCCATTTTTTTCCTCCGAAGGCCATCATGTCATAATTCTTCATTCTCAGCGTGTAGCTATCGTTCTCCAAATCTTACCGGTGCATCATTCAAATAACCTCTAATCAGTTCATGGCCTCTTCGTTCTCATGTATCTAAATCCCCTCAAGTATCTTCATTTGTTTTCCAATTCTTCCCGGTGAATTGTGCCTTTGCTACTTTCATTTTCAATTCTTATGGTGGTTCGTTCAAGATTTCACTTCCTTCGTTATCATATCAAATATTCGTTGTTTCCAAATCCCACCGGTGGTTCCATCAATACCTTCTCAAGTTCGCGCTATATCTCTTTTAATCCTTTCTACGGGAATAAGTAGTATGCCAAATCCATTGCTCGTCATCAATTTAATTTGATGAAGGATAAGCTTACAATAAATCTTATTCTTATTTCCTCGAGGTGATTCAATTCTTTTCTTCCGGAGATTGTTCATGATGAAGTAATTCTCGGTTCTAGTGTTTCATCTTTTCCTTTTCTGGAGTTCCAAGTTTTCTCGGTTATATCGTCGCGAAGCTCCATCTAAATCATCGCAAGGCTTCACCTTGTGTTTTCAAGTTCTATTTCTTTTTATCATCTTTTTATTACCAGAGTTCTTCATGGAGGCTCTACATGATGGTTCGTTAAGGATGCTTTCCATTATTCAATTGTTCTTCAAGATTTCTCTTGAAGTTATGATTCGCCAAGCTATACTCAAAATTAAACATGGTGCTCAAAACATGTTTTGTTTTGAGGCGTTCAAGTATTCTTCTTCTTGCATTTCGAAGTGCAATTCTCCTACCTTATCTTTTGAGATGGTGTTATATCATTCTTGAAAATTTCCATTCATGTTTCGTGATTCATATGTTGTCAAGAATGAGGTATTTTAAATCCATCAATCTCTTCTCTGGACTTATCTTGGTGTAGATTTCACCTAAAGCC
Organism: Triticum timopheevii; assembly: GCA_963921465.1. Taxonomy (NCBI): domain Eukaryota; kingdom Viridiplantae; phylum Streptophyta; class Magnoliopsida; order Poales; family Poaceae; genus Triticum; species Triticum timopheevii. The sequence continues at coordinate 237,139,545 of OY997266.1, read as the reverse complement.
TTCCCTAAGGAATGTTGCTATTTGTGGTGCTTATCAATGATCCGAGTTTTCTCCTATCCTCTCGGTGAAAGAAGTTTTCATCTCTTCTTTGATCTCAAACAAGCAATTGTTTTTTGTTAGTGGCAGAATTTCACCTCTTAGTCTTGGGATGTTTTCCATAAGTCCACTACAAGCTTATTCGTTTCATTGTTGATTTTCCAAGAACTTCGTTCGATTCTTCTTTGCAAGGATGTTTTCCAAGTTCACTTGTGGCAAAAGTTCTCATTTTCTTCTCCATTATTTTATTTCCACGATCTATCTTCTATTCTTTCTTCCAGAGGCATGGTGATGTTGCTCTCTTCACTCATCATCTCAAATTGTTAGGATAGTGTTCTTTTCATGTTTATCCATTTAACCGGAGTGTTGTGTCATCTCTTCAAGTTCTTTCATCTTATCAAGTTATCCTTCTTCTTTCAGTCGGAGTGCTGCCCAAATTATATCAATCTTACCCCTTCTCCATCTAGTTTTAACCAGAGTGGTTTCAATATTTATCTTATCACTAAACCTCTTGGTTCTCGTTGTATCCCTTGTTCCTCTTTTCTAACAGAGTGTTTTCAACTTTGCTCATCTTCTTTGTTTTCTTCATTTCATTTTGCTCAACCACACAAGGTTCATGGTTTTCACTCGTTTGTCGAAGAAGCAACTTAGTTTTACCTCTTCTCTTCCTCTTCCGTCTCTCTGCGGTGCCATCCTAGATCTCGGGACGGGATCCTCTCGTAGTGGTGGAGTGTTGTAATGCCCCGGATACAACTTTCCATATTCGTAACTCCAACTCTTGCCTTTTCCGTAGATGCGATATGATATTTCCTTCGTGGTTGGGTTTTTGTCTTTTCTTTTGCATTTTGTTCATGTCATGCATTTCATCTCATGGCATCTTTGTCGGTGTACTAAAAGTAGGGGTACCTTAGTACCCCGAACTTGTGCACGGGCAGTCGCAGCGACCCGCAGCAGGGCTTGCCGGGCGTCCGCCAAGATCCTCAATGGCTACTTTGACGCCGTCCAAGAGCAGAGTACTCAAGCTAAAGCCCCGGCAAGAGGAGCTTGCCGGGAAGGCCAACCAAGGCCCCGGCAAGAGGAGCCTGCCGGGAAGGCCGACCAAGGCCCCGACAAGAGGAGCTTGCTCGGAAGAAGACAAGACCCTGGCAAGAGGAGCTTGCCGGGAAGGCCACTCAAGGCATTCCAAGTAAACTTGCCGCGACGCCCCGCGCGTCTCGGCAAGGCCCAGCGAGCGGCAAGCTTGCTGGTGCGACAAGATAAGCGCCGCGGCAAGGCGCTTGCCGCGGCAAGGCTGCCACTATGCACCCGAGCTCCAGCGCATCCAGCGACGTGTCACCCCAGGACTATCCCAGGAGCACGTGGCAAGGCGCTGTGCAGCCATGTGGTGCGAGGTGGCAAGAGGAGCTGACAAGGAGGCCATCGTGGAGATTGGTGGCGCCTCCAACGGTCGTTTCCTTGCACTGTTGGGGCGACCGGACGGGCATTAAATGCCCCTGTCCCCTGCCGTCAGAGTTAGGTAGGGGACACTGTTGGTAGCAGTTGTACCAACCCGCGTTTTTACCTTTCCACCCCTCTTTCTACGCTGCCACCTGTCGGTGACCCCTTTAGCCTATAAAAAGGAGGCCCATGCGCACGTAGAAGGGGTTCGGGGTTTTTCCGCAGCTACGCCACACCCGCTCTCTCGAGCAAGAACAGAATACAAACACACAAAGCAGCAGTAGGAGTCTTATCTCTCCGGAGAGCTCCGAAGCTGGGTAAAAATCCCCTGCGCGCTCTCTCGCCTCGATCTGCTCTGCGTGCGCCCTCTGCTCCCTTGCCGGACAAGAAGGGGCCCTCCTGCCCCATAGGTGCTCGTGCTCCCAGCCACCACGACATCTCTGGCGCGCCAGGTAGGGGGGCGTCGAGGTCGTGCTTATCTGATCCGGCATCTACGCGTGCTACGTCAACATCTTCATCAACATGCCACCAAAGAAGAAGACTTCGGAGGTGGCCACTCCGTCTGCGACTTCCCTACCGCCACCGGAGCAAGCGGGTGGTGGGGCGGACGCCGGCGGAGGAGTGGGCGCCGGCGGGGGGACACGCATCGTCACCCGGTCCAAAGACAAGGCCCCGCAAGGTTCAGCATCTGCATATCCACCGCACCCCTCCCAGGAGGTGCAGGATCGACAACGCCACGATGCTCCTAGCACCGTACTCGCGTTGGAACAAGGCCGAGCTGGTGGGTCGCGGGACGCTCAAGGCCAACATGCACGTCAACACGCTGGCGCGAGCGCAGTGCGGTCGCCTGGGCAAGATGTTACTCCTTCTAACACTGTTAGAAGTTTGAGCATGTCTCGCACCTCGCGTCGCTCGCCACCGCCACCCAAGACTCCAGAAGAAGCGCTGGCCCGAGCCCAGCTGCTTCTAGATTACCCTCCAGCGCCGGACAGGATCGACGACTGGAGGGCCGCCATTTATAGCCTCATTGGCTTCGCCAACGGCGACAAGCCCCGGCGACCGAGCACATCGAAGCCCCGGCAAGACGCCCAGGCGCAAGCCGATGCTGATAAGACCGCTGGGGGTGCCACCACTGCGCACTCCCCACCCCGAAGGCCAAGATCGCCGACTCACCGGGCCAACCTCGACACCGACTCCACCGCGTCGTCGGACCCGCGAGCTCGCCGCGATCAACGCCAAGTTCTCCAAGAACGACGACACGAAGATGCTCGCACTCGCATCGAGCGTCAAAGAGAAGCGCGACGTCAATCTGACCGGCGCGCTGGGCCCACTGTCGACATGCATGCGCCAGGGGAGCCCAGCGTTCACTCGTGAGCTGCGGCAGGTCCAGTGGCCCAGTACCAAGAACTTAAAGCCAGACGTACCCAAGAAGTACGATGGCAGGATACATCCGTCAGAGTTCCTCAGCATATACACCATCGCGGTGCAGGCTGCCGGGGGGGCGCGACGAGAAGATCCTCGCCAACTACTTCCCGCTGGTGCTCAAGCCCAACGTCAGATCTGGGCTCATGCACTTGCCAGGCAACTCCATCTCTTCGTGGGCGGACCTGTGCCATCAGTTTGTTGGCGCCTTCACAGGCGGCCACAAACACCATGGCCAGGAGAGTGATCTTCACCTGCTCGCCCAGAAAGAAGGAGAACCCCTGCGCAAGTATATACAGAGATTCAGTCAGGTGCAGCGCAACATCCCAGACGTCCACCCTGCCGCGGTTATAAGCGCTTTCCATCAGAACGTGCGTAACCGCAGGATGAGGGAGAAGATGGCGATGTGCAAAATCAGAGATGTCAGCGAGCTATATGCTCTGGCCGACAAGTGTGCATGGGCTGAAGAGGGGAGGAGGCTCCCCGGAGAGAATGCAGGAGCAGAGGGATCTGACAACGAGGACACCCCTCCGGCAAAGAGGAAACGGAGGCGGAATAACAGAAAGAGGAAGGTTAAGGATGTGCTAGTTGTTGAGCAATCCAGCAGCGGAGGCGGTTCCGAGAAGGCTAGAGTTGGTAACTCCGGCGAGGCTGTGGTGGCCGCCGACAAGCAGGATGGCTCCGGCAAGCAGTATTGCAAGATCCACCGCACCAAGGGCCATGACCTCCAAGCCTGCAAGAAAGTTGAGCAGATGGCGGAGCTACAGAAAGCTGAGTACGAGCGCCGCGACAAGGAGAAGGCCCGGCAAGGTGGCAGAGGATCCGGCAAGAAGTATCCCGCCCGGGGAGGGCGCCGCGGCAAGGCCAAGCCACCGCAAGGAGACAGGCCTCCCCGCGGCCGCGACAAAGATGAAGACGAAGATGAGGATGATGAGATGGAGGAAGATGAGACTGGCGAGCAGGAGTTCCAGAAGGCAACAGAGGTATTGTGCGTCGACGGCGGTGCTTCTCTGCACACCTCGCACCGCCAACTCAAACAGTGGGTCCGGGAAGTGAACGTAGCAGAACCGTCCATTGAGTCCCGCAAGCCCCTGAAGTGGTCTAGCACGCCCCTCATCTTCGATATTGAAGATCACCCTGATCGCATCACTACGGTCAGGTGCTTGCCGATGTTGGTTTCCCCAACAATCCGCAACCTCAAGGTTGCGAAGATGCTGGTTGACGGCGGGGCCGGCCTGAATATGATCTCCTCCGCAGTACTCAAGAAGCTCCAGATCCCCGACAGCGAGCTCGAAGAGACTGGTACCTTTTATGGAATAAACCCGGGAAGGAGCAAGCCGAAGGGGAAGATCACACTGCTAGTGACATTTGGCAGCGAGCTGAATTTCAGGACAGAGAGAGTCACATTCGACGTTGCCGATTTCCCATTGCCCTACAATGGGATACTTGGCCGTCCAGCGCTAGCCAAGTTCATGGCAGCCTCTCACTACGCCTACAATGTGCTCAAGATGCCTGGTCCGGTAAATGTCATTTTTGTCCAAGGCGACAAGAAGGATGCACTCATTTGTACCGACAAGATCTACCGGGAAGCAGCAGCCGCAGCAGAACGCAAACCACTTGCCGCTGAAGCTCCCGGGGGGAAGAAGAAGACCAAGTCCGGCAAGAGTAGCTCTGATGCCCACTCCGGCAAGTGCAAGAAGGCAAAAACAGCTTCACCAGAGACCAAGAAAGTGGCCGCCAAGGAGGACGGCACTGGTGGCACCTTCACCATCAGTGCCACGCTTGATCCTAAATAGGAAAGCGCGCTCGTTGCTTTCCTGTGGGCGAATGTCGATGTGTTTGCATGGCAACCATCTGACATCCCCGGTGTTCCCAGGAAAGTAATTGAGCACCACCTTGCCGTCTGCCCTCACGTGCGGCCCGTCAAGCAGAGAGTCAGAATACAAGCAGTGGAGAGACAAGAGTTCATTGCAGAGGAGATCAAGAAGTTGGAAGCAGCGGGCCTGGTCCGAGGAGTACTCCATCCGACGTGGTTAGCTAACCCAGTGGTCGTGCGCAAAGCAAACGGGAAATGGAGGCTTTGTATTGACTTCACTGATGTTAATAAAGCTTGTCCCAAAGATCCATTTCCCTTGCCGCGCATTGATCAGATTGTCGACTCCACGGCGGGATGTGATCTGCTTTCATTCCTTGATGCATATTCAGGATATCATCAGATCTTCATGGCAGAAGAGGATGAAGAGAAAACCGCATTCATTACTCCATGTGGCACGTACTGCTTTGTACGAATGCCCTTCGGACTAAAGAATGCTGGTTCAACATTTGCAAGAGTAGTCAGTCATGCTTTTGGGCCACAGTTGCACAGGAATGTAGAAGCTTACATGGATGACATAGTGGTCAAGAGCAAGGACAAAGAGACTTTGATCCAAGATTTAGACAAGACTTTTGTAAATCTGCGCAGGATCAACCTCAAGTTGAATCCCGAGAAGTGTGTGTTTGGAGTTCCTTCCGGCAAGCTTCTCGGATTCTTTGTGTCCCAGAGGGGGATTGAAGCTAATCCCGACAAGATCAAGGCCATTGAGCAAATCGAAGCACCAAAGCGCGTTAAAGATGTGCGAAAGCTTGCCGGCTTTGTTGCTGCTCTCAGTAGGTTCATCTCTAAGTCTGCTGAGCGCGCCCTGCCCTTTTTCAAAATTTTGAAAAAGGTAGGTCCAATGAAATGGACTCCGGAAGCGGAGGCTGCGCTGCAGGACCTGAAGAGATACCTATCCTCTACTCCAACACTTGTCGCACCTAGGCCACAAGAGAAGTTGCTGCTATATCTGGCGGCAACCAATCAAGTGGTTAGTGCTGCGTTAGTAGCGGAAAGGGAGGCAGAAGGTGAGCCAGCGACCGCAGCAAGTGAGTCCAGCGACAAGCAGGGGGCTTCTCTGACAAGCTCTGGCCCGACAAGCCCTGATCCGGCAAGTTCCGGTTCCGGCAAAGATGGATCTGCGCAGCCACAAGAAGAGAAACAGAAGAAGATGGTGCAGCACCCGGTTTACTTTGTCAGTTCCCTTCTGCAGGGAGCTAGATCAAGGTACTCTGGTGTGCAGAAGTTGCTCTTCGGCCTCCTAATGGCCTCGAGGAAGCTGCGCCATTACTTTCAAGCACATGAGATCACAGTGGTCACTCGCTTTCCGTTGAAAAGGATATTGTAGAATCCAGAGGCAACGGGCTGGATTGTCGAGTGGGCACTGGAATTGTCAAGCTTTGGCCTCAAGTTCGAGAGTACCTCAACTATCTAGAGCCGAGCATTGGCAGAATTCATAGCAGAATGGACGCCAACGCCTAATGAAGAAACTCTGGAGAGGAGCATCCCCGTCAAGGAAGCTAGCAAGGAATGGATCATGTACTTTGATGGTGCCTTCTCGCTGCAAGGCGCCGGTGCGGGCATACTACTTGTCGCACCCACCGGAGAGCACCTCAAGTACGTGGTCCAGATGCACTTTCCCAAGGAGCAAGCAACAAATAATACTGCAGAGTATGAAGGCTTGCTTGCCGGACTCAGGATCGCGGCAGAACTTGGGATCAAGAAGCTCATTGTCAGGGGTGACTCACAACTTGTCGTCCGCCAAGTTAACAAAGATTATCAGAGTCCGTTGATGGAAGCCTACATCGATGAAGTGAGGAAGCTAGAAGAGCATTTTGATGGCCTGCAAATGGAACATGTCCCGAGAGCTCAGAATGACATTGCAGATGGACTGTCAAAGTGCGCCGCACTCAAGTTGCCTGTGGAACCAGGGATTTTTGTGCCCAACCTGACTCAGCCATCGGTGACACCATCAACTGGACAGAACAAGAAAAGAAAGTTGGCTACCGGCGATTACTTTCCGGCAGAGCTCCCCGGAGCTGCCGCCAAGAAGGTCCCCGGGATCAACACAGAGAGTGCTGAGGAGCGGACTGCTCCGACAAGCCCCAGGGCTTGTTTCGTTGAAGAAAACGCTCCCGACAAGCTGTGTCCCGACACGCTTGCCGGGGAACATCACGCTCCAGCAGGATCCTAGATTCTTGCCGTAGAAGCGGATGTTCCCGCAGCAGCATTTGCGCCTTTAGTCCTTGTCGTCGAGCCTCAGGCTCCGGCATGGGCACAACAGATCGTCCATTTCCTTCAGACAGGAGAACTTCCTGAGGAACAAGAAGAAGCGGAGAAAGTAGCCAGGCAATCAAGTATGTACCAGTTTGTCGATGACATACTGTACAGAAAAAGATTCAACGGAGTGAAATTGAAGTGCATTTCCCGGGAAGATGGACAGGAGCTATTGGCAGAGATACATGGAGGCATATGTGGTCACCACATTGGCGCAAGAGCACTTGCCGGCAAAGCCTTCCGACAAGGTTTCTTCTGGCCGACGGCCCTCCAGGATGCAACTGCACAAGTAACCAAGTGTGAAGCGTGCCAGTTCCACTCCAAACAGATTCATCAGCCTGCTCAAGCTCCCCAAACAATCCCTTTGTCCTGGCCATTTTCGGGCTGGGGGCTTGACATTCTCGACCCCTCTCCCCTCGTATACGGATCGCCTCGAGTACTCCATTACGATGAGCTAAAGCGAGAGCAGTCACGGAAAAGATGACGCGCTGCTCCTCGAGGAAGATCGTCTTCAGGCTGCGGTACGAGCTGCTCGCTACCGGCAAGCTTTGCGCCGCTACCATAGCCGCAAAGCTAACGCCAGAAGCTTCGAGGAGGAGAATATAGGGGTGTGGGACGGGTGTCGTTCAAAGGAGCATGGCCTCGCCGGAACATAGGCGACAGAAAAGATAAGTTGCCAAAGTTTGAGCATGATCAAGTTTTAAGTTTCTAAGTTATATTCCTTGAATGTCCGTGCCTTGTATGGAAAACCTGTGCACGGAGGAATCGACTCGTGGCTAAGTTGCGCCCTTGATTTGTTTCGAGTCCGCTCAACAATACAAGCGCGCTGCAACTAGCCCCGACAAGGTTTCTTGCCGGATGCAACACCGCCAGCGGGCTGCTGATGTTCCGCACTCAGCAAGTGTGCTTGCGCCGGCAAGTTTCCCTCAAAGCGTAGGGTGAAAACATATAAGGGATGATATAACATAGCAAGCATCGCCCAGGACAAGGTTATATTCCTTGAACGACCGTGCCTTGTGTGTAAAACCTGTGCGCGGAGGAGCCAGCTCGTGGCTAAGTTGCGCCCTTGATTTGTTTCGAGTCCGCTCAACAATACAAGCGCGCTGCAACTAGCCCCGACATGGTTTCTTGCCGGATGCAACACCGCCAGCGGGCTGCTGATGTCCCGCACTCAGCAAGTGTGCTTGCACCGGCAAGTTTCCCTCAAAGCGTAGGGTGAAAACATACAAGGGGCGAAATCAAGTAAAGGAAGTAACATAGCAGATAGTGCCCAGAATAGAGTTATATTGCAAAAGTAACTTGTCGCAGCACTAGCTAAGATGTTCTCATAACTAAAATGACAGCGACCAGAAAGGAGAAGAAAGGAGCGCCGGCACCTGGACCCCAGCAAGCCAGTGTTGCCGGGGGCCGCGAATACCAAGTTTCATCCGCGGCAAGCCAAAGTTGCCGGGGGCTGCGATATCAGATAAGTTTTTCGTCCCTCATCATGCATCCTCTTATGGACTAGGGAACGCGAAGCCGCGTCCTTGAACGACTGTGCCTCGTATAAAAAAACCTGTGCGCAGAGGAACCTCCTCGTAGCTAGTTGCGCCCTTACTTCGTTTCGAGTCGGCTCAACAGCTTAAGTGAGATGCTAAGCGCCCTTACTTTGCTTCGAGTCCGCTCAGCAACTTAAGTGAGCCGCTAAGCGCCCTTACGTTGTTTTCGAGCCTGCTCAACAACTTAAGTGCGCTGTAACTAGTTGTGGCAAGGTTTCTTGCCGAAACCGGCACCGCCAGTAGGCTGCTGATGTCCCGCACTCAGCGCCCGCGGCAAGCGTGCTCCGACACTGCCAGCAAGCTGCTGATGTTCCGCACTCAGCACTTGCGGCAAGCGTGCCCGTGCCGGCAAGTTCCCTAAAAGCGCAGGGTAAAAACATACAAGGCATAGAATCAAGTAAAGGATGCGACATAGCAAGCTTCCCCTTTTTCATTAAAAAACATCCCACTCGGGTACAGTCCATAGAGGATGAAAAACATGAAAGAGAGGATTACAAGTTTTAAATGCAGCTAAGGCCCGAAGGCTTACAAATTAAAAAGATAAGATGCCTGTAATCCTTTTCCTGTCCCTCTCTTCAGGAGGTAGGTCAAGGAGGCGAGAAGGGCAAAAGGGGCGCCTAGGCGAGCTACGGGAGCCAGAAGACACCAAGAGAACATCCCCGGGGCCGTCCGAAGGCTGGACGGTGATGGCGGCGCCGGAAGCAGAGCTCGAAGACGGGGCGGCAGGACGTCAGCACGCTGTCGAGGGCACCACGCCCTCATACTCCGACGTGACGGCCTTGCCGCCAGCCCTCTTCATCTTCCGCAGCCTCCCTACGCCAGCCGCCCAAGGAGACGACCCCGGGGAGTTCAAGGTGCCGGCGACGCGGATGATGGGGTCGCCGGTGACGCGCGGAGCGGCGCCCGACACCTAGTCGGACTCGCCACCCCGCCGCCCGCTACCCTCGTCGTCGCTGTTGCTCTCCTCCTCGTCACTCTCGCTCGAGGGCGAGTCTTCGCTATCGGAGGAGCTGTCCACGCAGCACCTCGCCCGGATGCCGGAGTCCCCGAAGACCTTGACGGAGAGGAGGTCGCCCTCCATTAACTTAAAATGGAGGGCAAACCCCGCCGTCAAGCTGTGGATGCAGGCGAACGTCTTCCACCCTCGATCAAGATACATCACATTAGGGGCTGGGGATACAACGTGGACTCGCGTGCCGCTGATCCCACAGCCCCTCATGTGCAATCTCAACGTCTCGGGCGGTTCCGGCTCCATCGCGCTCGCAAACGGAGCTGGGAGCCGGAGACGACGACGAGGCGCCCGGCGCAGCCTGACGAAGAACTCGCAAGGGTCGTCCCCTGTATGGACCGCCGCAAGGGGAGGAACCGCCGACGGAGGCGGAGATACCGCGCCGCCCCGACCACCCTTCCCCGAGCGCCTCGGCCTCGTCCTCGACCTCGTCCACGACCTTTCCCCCTCCCTCTTCCCCTTGTGGCTGGCTCTGCCACCACAGGTGCAGGATAGGGAGGGATGCGCAGTCTGGCGGCGACCCTCGCCGCCACCGACGAAGGACCAGGGTTCCCTTTCTCCATGGCGGATGGGAGAAAGGGGAACAGAAGCTGAAGAAAGGAGGAGATGAGAGAGTGCGGGTTTCTGCGCTCCCCTCTCGCCCTTCTTAAAGGAGCGAGGTGGGGGCTCGGCCACCCCGCTCGGCGAATCAGAGCACGAGAAGAGCAGGGAGTCGGGGCCGACCCGCTGCCTCCGCCCGTGACGGCCCAGTTTCCCACCTCCACCGTCCGCGACCCCGAGTGCATGGGAGCCGCGTGGCGGGGATGCAGAGCCAAGGCGACAGGTGAGGTGACCTCGCCCCTCCCCGCAGTCATGGGTGGGGGGGGGAGGTGGGGTGGACGCCTCAAAAATCACACACGCCACCCATGTCTCCCACGACGCCGCGATTGGCGCATGCCGTTACTAGGGAGCGCGGTGGATGCGGAGTCAGATGCGGTGTGACCTAGGCCGCGCGTGCCCATGCCCTGTTTTGGGCCTGGCCCAACAGCGCTCGGCACCGTGTATGGCCCAGGCCCGGGGGCTCCTGTCGGTGTACTAAAAGTAGGGGTACCTTAGTACCCCGAACTTGTGCACGGGCAGTCGCAGCGACCCGCGGCAGGGCTTGCCGGGCGTCCGCCAAGATCCTCAACGGCTACTTTGACGCCGTTCAAGAGCAGAGTACTCAAGCTAAAGCCCCGGCAAGAGGAGCTTGCCGGGAAGGCCAACCAAGGCCCCGGCAAGAGGAGCCTGCCGGGAAGGCCGACCAAGGCCCCGGCAAGAGGAGCTTGCCGGGAAGAAGACAAGACCCCGACAAGAGGAGCTTTCCGGGAAGGCCACTCAAGGCATTCCAAGTAACCTTGCCGCGACGCCCCGCGCGTCCCGGCAAGGCCCAGCGAGCGGCAAGCTTGCTGGTGATACAAGATAAGGGCCGCGGCAAGGCGCTTGCCGCGGCAAGGCTGCCACTATGCACCCGAGCTCCAGCGCATCCAGCGACGTGTCACCACGGGACTATCCCAGGAGCACGTGGCAAGGCGCTGTGCAGCCATGCGGTGCGAGGTGGCAAGAGGAGCTGACAAGGAGGCCACCGTGGCGATCGGTGGCGCCTCCAACGGTCGTTTCCTTGCACAGTTGGGGCGACCGAACGGGCATTAAATGCCCCTGTCCCCTGCCGTCAGAGTTAGGTAGGGAACACTATTGGTAGCAGTTGTACCAACCCGCGTTTTTACCTTTCCACCCCTCTTTCTACGCTGCCACCTATCGGTGACCCCTTTAGCCTATAAAAAGGAGGCCCATGCGCACGTAGAAGGGGTTCGTGGTTTTGCCGCAGCTACGCCACACCCGCTCTCTCGAGCAAGAATAGAATACAAACACACAAAGCAGCAGTAGGAGTCTTATCACTCCAGAGAGCTCCGAAGCTGGGTAAAAATCCCCCGCGCACTCTCTCGCCTCAATCTGCTCTGCGTGCGCCCTCCGCTCCCTTGCCGGACAAGAAGGGGCCCTCCTGCCCCATAGGTGCTCGTGCTCCCAGCCACCATGACAATCTTGCGCATTGCATCGGCATCATTTTCTTAAAACTTACATCCGCTCGTAGTTGCCGCTTCTTCCGTGTCTCGGTTGACCTTCTCTCAGATCAACCGGACCGCTCTCTTCTCTCTCTTTTCTGAGCACATCAAATCCCTTGCCTTCGTTGACCGTTCCGAGACCAACCGGGTTTTTCGAGTCCCTCTTGTCTGGCCACTTAATATTTCTCCATAGTGCATAGACCCCTCTCGTGCGTGTCCGAAAATTGTCCCGAACCCGAACGGCCCAACCATCACCGTTGCATTCAGATCATCCCCAAACATCTATAAAACATCTCCGCTTTCTTATTTGGCTCCCTAACTTATATATCTCGGGCCGTCCGATTACGATCGGAGGGACCGGATAGCCCTAGGCTAAACCACTTACTATATATATATGCAGATGAAACCCTAGCCCTGTCCCATCCATCCATCAAATCCTCCCCACCGCCACTCCTCTCTTCCTTGGGATCGCTCCCGATCCAAAATCCACCAACCAGAGCCAGCACCCGATCTAGATCCTCTCCCGCCTCCGCCCACCTCCCTGGTTTTGCGCTGCCGACCAACCACAGCCGCCACCTCCTTGGTTCCCGAGGCCCAGCCTCCTCTCGCTCTCATGCGTCAGCACGCGCCCGAGGAGCTCGAGCAGTGGAGCCCCGATCCCGCAGTGCCAGGCACCCCTGCATCCTCCCGTGCTTCCCGTGCGCGCCACCCAAGCAGTAGTAGCAGATGAGCACCGCCGGCCCTCCTCTTCCTCCTGTCTTCTCCTTTTTCCTCGTCTCTCAACACCCCTCCTCTGCTTCCTATCGCAGGAACCGGACGTAGCTGTCGAACGCCATGGGTTCGCGCCAAGAGCTCCTATGGGCCCCGAGGACCTCGCTGCCGGGATCCCTTCTCCTCGTCTTCCTCCGGTCACCTCCAGCGCCGCCATCCTCTGCATCAGGAGGACGCTCGAACCTCCTCTGCTTCCCGCTTGCCCACATGTGACCGCATCAACCTCCCCAGCTCCGTTCGTCGCCGTCTCTGCCAGATCCGGCCAGTACCTGCACCCCGGCCTCGTCCCTGGCTCCAGGTCGCCGCGCCGCCCCACCGGAGACCTCCAAGTCCATCGCCGCCTGCTCTGCCCGTCCTCTGCATCGCGCCAAGTCCCGCTCCTGCCTCTGTTCGAGAGGAGGCTGCAGACGCGCTTGGTTGCTCGCGTTGACCACGACCTGCCCATCTCCCTTGCCTCTTGGGCCACCAGCAACCTCCACAAGCCGGCCTGCTTCGGCCTCCCTCCACCACCGGCCCGACCTGGCCCTCTAGTGAGAAGCCCAGTCCGCCCGAGATGCAGCCTAGTTCCTTTTTTACCGTCTGCGAATATGTCCAATTATCCAAAACTGCAGTTTTACAGAAAAATCCTCAAACATCATGCATATAATAACTCTTTAACCATGCATCACATGTAAATAATTTATATACGTAAAATGCTTAGAATTTTGTGTATATTAATAATATTTCACTTTCATCCATGTTTAAAATGTTTAAAATGATATTTGTTTAAATTTTCTCAAATGCCATGTTAGAATGATTTATTTCATAACTAAATAACCGTAGCTCGGATTTAAATGTTCTTTATATGTAAATGGGGTGGAAAAATGCATAGAATAACATGGTACACTTTATTTTCCTGTTTAACAACATTAAAATATGGTTTAGGGCAGAACAATAGCAAATTCATAAATTGCATATGAGGATTTTCCGAAATTGTTGTTTGTTGATCCGGCCTCATTTAAACTTGCCTAAAGAGTTAGTTTATTTATGCCTCACCTCTTGCCATGTTTAACAACATTTAATATTGTTGGGTACATAACCGAGAGATAACTAAATAATTCAATGTGGTGTTTTGTCAATATGCAACTCGTTGCATATTGAGCTCCACTTAACTTGTAGTATTGTTTGTTGCACTTTGCCATGCCATGCCTCATTAAACCGGACATGCATCATACTTGTTTGTGCATCATGCCATGTTTATGCTTGTGCATTTACCATGTTGTTTGTTTCTTTCCGGTGTTGCTTCTTAGTTCTGGTAACGTTGCAATTGTGAGGATTCATTCGACTAAGCCCGTTCGTCTTCTTCATGGACTCGTTCTTCTTCCTAGCGGGATTTCAGGCAAGATGACCGCTACCCTGGATCTCACTACTATCATTGCTATGCTAGTTGCTTCGTTCTATCGCTTTGCCGCGCTACCTATCTCTTGTTGATCAAGCCTCCCAAATTGCCATGTCAGCCTCTAACCTTTTCACCCTTCCTAGGAAATCGTTGTTTGGCTATGTTACTGCTTTGCTCAGCCCCTCTTATAGCGTTGTTAGTTGCAGGTGAAGTTGAAGATTGCTCCATGGTGGACAGGATTATGTTGGGATATCACAATATCTCTTATTTAATTAATGCATCTATATACTTGGTAAAGGGTGGAAGGCTCGGCCTTAAGCCTGGTGTTTTGTTCCACTCTTGCCGCCCTAGTTTCCGTCATACCGGTGTTATGTTCCCGGCATTTGCATTCCTTACGCGGTTGGGTGATTTATGGGACCCCCTTGATAGTTCGCTTTGAATAAAACTCCCCCAGCAAGGCCCAACCTTGGTTTTACCATTTGCCTCACCACCACCTATACCAATCCCTTGGGTCGGCCAACCCGAGGGTCATCTTTATTTTAGCCCCCCCCCGGGCCAGTGCTTGTCTAAGTGCTGGTCCGAACCAGAGCCACTTGCAGCGCCACCTCGGGGAAACTTGAGGTCTGGTTTTAGTTGTACGTAGTGTTCATCCAGTGTTGCCCTGAGAACGAGATATGTGCAGCTCTTATCGGGATTGTCGGTGCATCGGGCGGTCTTGCTGGACTTGTTTTACCATTGTCGAAATGTCTTGTAAACTGGGATTCCGAGACTGATCGGGTCTTCCTGGGAGAAGGAATATCCTTCGTTGATCGCGAGAGCTTATAATGGGCTAAGTTGGGACACCCCTGCAGGGTTTAAACTTTCGAGAGCCGTGCCCACGGTTATGTGGCAGATGGGAATTTGTTAATGTCTGGTTGTTGATAACTTGACACCTGATCCGAACTAAAACGCATCAACCGCGTGTGTAGCCGTGATGGTCTCTTCTTGGCGGAGTCCGGGAAGTTAACACAATCTTTGGGTTATGTTTGACGTAAGTAGGAGTTCAGGATCACTTCTTGATCATTACTAGTTGACGACTGTTCCTTTGCTCCTCTTCTCGCTCTCATTTGTGTATGTTAGCCACCATACTTGCTTAGTCGCTACTGCAACCTCACCACTTTACCCCTTCCTTTCCCATTAAGCTTTGCTAGTCTTGATACCCAAGGTAATGGGATTGCTGAGTCCTCGTGGCTCACAGATTAGTACAACAACAGTTGCAGGTACAGGTTATGCGATGATCATGAAGCGACAGCGATGTTTGCTTGTTTGGAGTTGTTCTTCTGCTTCTTATGCGATCAGGGGATAGGTTCCAGGTCGGCAGCCTGGGCTAGCTGGGTGGATGTCGTTTGAGTTTCTATTTGTGTTTCATCCATAGTCGGATGGTGCTCTGTTGTAAGATGATGTTGTATTCGTGTGGCATTGTATGCCTTTTGCATGTATCCCCATCTATTATGTAATGTTGATGTAATGATATCCACCTTGCAAAAGCGTCTTCAAGATGCGCTTCTATCCTTGGTGGGACCTTCGAGTTCCTTTAGGATAGGGTCGCATCTTGGGCGTGACAATGATGATGACCCTGCCACCCCTAGGAAGAAGAACAAAAAGTGCAACAAGAAGCGAAAGGAGAAAGCGGTGATGCCGTTGACGGCTCCGGTGATCTTAGCACCGGCAAGAAAGCAAAAACTGAGACACCCAGCAAGGAAACTGCTACTTGTGCTGACTGCCGGGCTGCAGCGGTTGCTGAGAAAACTGGCATGTCTGACGGGCCATACTTCAAGATTCATAGGACCAAGTGTCATGATCTTCAGGATTGCAAGCAAGTCAAACAGTTGGTTGAGAAGCAGAAGGCTGAATCTAAAAGGTGCGACAAGGAGGGAGGACAGAATGGTGTTGGCGGGAAAGGCCGAGGTGGACGTAATGGACACCATGGCAAGCTTGATCAGCAGAAAGAGAAACCCACCAGGGGCCTTGAGAAGAACGAAAATGAAGATGACAGTGAAGAAGAGGATGATGAGACCAGTGAATGGGAGTTTCAGAAAGCTACTGTGGCGATGTGCATTGATGGAGGTGCATCTTTGCACTCCTCTCACCGCCAGCTCAAGCAGTGGGCGCATGAGGTTAATGCTGCAGAACCAGTAGCGAGCGCTCGAGAACCACTTAAGTGGTCCCGCATGCCCATCATATCTGACATTAAGGATCATCCAGATCGCACTACCGCGGTTGGATGCTTGCCATTGTTGGTTTCGCCAACAACTCGCAACCTCAAGGTCACCAAGATGTTGGTAGATGGTGGGGCAGGGTTGGACCTGATTTACCCTGATGTGCTAAAGGAACTCCAATTTCCTAATGAGGACCTAAATAAGACTGGCACTTTCCAAGGGACCAATCAAGGGAGGAGCCAGCCGAAGGGAAGGATTACCTTGCCAGTAACATTTGGCGGGGAAATGAACTTTAGAACTGAAAAGATTGTGTTTGATGTTGTTGTGCTCCCCTTGCCATTCAATAGGATCCTTGGTCATCCAGCTCTGGCCAAATTCGTGGCAACATCCCATTACGCATATAACACTCTGAAGATACCTGGTCCCATGGGAGTCATTTCCGTCCCATCGGATAAGAGAGATACCGTCATCTGTGTGGATAAAATGTCGCGGTAGCAGCAAAGGCCGTCGGGGCCTTGGCTCCTGCCAAGGAAGAGAAGAAAGTTAAGAAAACCAGCAAGGACACCAATAAGGACCCCGGGAAGCGTGCCTCTTCGGAGTGCGCTACACCCGACAGTGACTTGTCGAAAAGTTCGGCTGGCAAAAGATCCAAGATTGCTCCCCCTGCATGTCCCACCCTGCATTTTGTATCATGCCATTTGCATTAATAAAGCATGAAATTTGGACCAACAAAAACTTTTGCATTATTTGGCTTTTTATTTGGAGTTGGTCTTCTCTCTGTGATTTTCAAGTGCTCTTTAAAGTCAACACAACTCCACCTTATGTACTTCATCTCCTTGCCCCAAACTTCTGCCCAATGATCATACCATGTGTATAGAACAGTATAGTATTTTCGTACACAAATAATTTGGCCAAATAATATTTTCAAAAATTAGTTTTCAAAAAAACCCTGAATTGAGATTTGCACCACAGGTACTTGATTTGGGGTGTGGAAAATCTTTCAAAAGGTATGTTTGAATGCTATTAGATATAAGACTCCCATAAACCACAAAAATATAATATTAAAGTAATTTTCCTATTTTATATAAAGGCTTTTTCTTTAGGCCAGAATGGTCTTAATAGGTTAAAATTATTTAAAAGCTTCCGAAATATTTGAGAAAAATCAGGGAAACTCAGTGGACATATATTTTCCATATATAAGAGTTTCAACACATGGTCATGTTCAAAATATTGGGCAAAACCCTCCAAGACCATTTCTGTCCATTTCAAGTATTTGAAATATAAATCCAAGGGTAATCCAGCAAGTCACAAATGCATATTGTGATCACCTTGCAAAGCCTCATCTCAATTAAGGTCAATTTGGTTCACCAAAATGCCCCAAAACCCTCTCTGACTAGAATCAAAATTGAACAACTTTGTACTACCAACTTTCTCTCCCGCACCCCAACTTTGGTGAGCATGTTCACATGACTAAATGAGGCCACTACACCAAGTGGTGCATCAAGGGGAAGTGATTTGCTCAACTAGATCTACACAAGTTCATTTCTGCTAATTTCTAGGGTTTGCAAAAGTTACATTAGCAAACTCTTCCAAACAAGCTCATCTTACTTCTACCCTGTCATTTTGTCATGACAAACACCCCTGCGAAGAGGCACAAGAAGGAAATGTCAGATATCGGGTTCCGGCAAAACCCTTAAACTTCGAACTCTGGGGTGCGCGCGAAGATCTACCTCCTACCGATCCACGTCCCAACGCCTCGCCGTGAATCTACGCTACACGATGAACAATACAGGGGACACAAGGTTTATACTAGTTAGGGCCACTGTTGTGGTGTAATGCCCTACTCTAGTGTGTGTGGTGGTGGATTACCTCTGGGGCTGATGATGAACAGTACAGAGGAAGAACAGCCTCGTGAGGGGTGTTCTTGAGCTGGTGCGGTGTTCTACTTGGGATCACTCTTCCCCCTATCTACGGTGGTGGCTATCTCTATATATAGAGGCCCTGGTCCTCTTCCCAAATATTGAGCGGGAAGGGAGCTAACAATGGCCATTTTGAAGGGGAACAACTAGTACAAGCTATCGTGACTAAAGTTGGTCTTCGACTACCAAAGGCACTGGCGATGACGCCGTCTTGGGCTCCACGATGACCTCCGTCCTGCCGCTCTGCTGGTCTTCGTCTCGTTGCACCGATATGGTAACCTTTGCTTGATGCCTCGGTACTCCCCACTTGCGCTTGCCCCCTTTGCACAAAATAGGAAACAAGGACACTGCATAGGCTGGCACCCGCCTGGTCTCGATCGTCATGGCTTGCGTCACGAGCTCCGCACGAGGTACTCCTGCCTTGATCTCTCCGCCTCCTCGCGATCCTGCCTGGTGAGGTCGCCCCTGAAGAAGCCTTGCATCGTCCGCCCCGCGAGGGTCTTGAGCTTGGGTCGATGTAGACGGGCTGTACCGGGCCACTGCTTGAGCCACGCCGCAGGCCCCAGGCAGGCAAGTCTGGGGACCCCCATTCTCAGAACACCGACAGTAGCCCCCGGGCCCAAGGCACGCTCGGACTTGGCTTAGCAGCGAAGGCAAAGGGCAAGTACGGAGCGCCGCAGGCCCCAACAGCCTGCGGCCTTGGTCGCCATGTGGCGGTTGATTGGACGTGGGCGTCTCTGCTTCCCCATGCTCCCCCAATATCCACCCGGCTAGGCGGCCACGAAACTTTACACAGTTATTCCCTCCTTGCTGCCCGCGAGCTTCCTATTCCCCTTTCTTCCTTGAGCCTCTGCTTCCACCTCCAATCTTACTTGAGCTCTGCCCCCTTCCGTTGCCATGGCGCCAACCAAAAGGGAGTAAGGGAAGAAGCCCGCGCCCTCGGCTAACTTGCCTCCGGCAATCGCGCCCGCCGTTGGCCGGTCGCTGATACTCAACCCGGAAGCCTTGGACAAGGTCCGCTCCGCCCTTGCCTCCAGCTTTAACGAGTGTGGAAGGACGATGGCTTGGCCAGCGTCCCATGCCTCCTTCGACAGGATCGTCACGGAGGTTCGATTCTTCGCTGAAGCTCTATGGGATGGCCTGGTTCCCCCTTTCTCTGCTTTCTTCAATGCGGTGCTTTCACACTACCAGATCCATATGATGCATCTCGATCCTCAATCAATTAATCTTCTTGCTGTCTTCACCTTCGTCTACGAAGCCATGGCGTGCATCGCCCTTCCATTGCCCTCTTGCGCCACTTCTTCTCCTTGTGCCTGACCGACCCACTATAGTGCTCGGGGTGCGTGAGCTTCCAGGCCGTGCCGGAGACGGCCGCCTCGGGGATAGATTTTGGCCTTCCACCTCCCATGAGCGGGTTCCGGACGCGGTGGCTGTACGTGGATGTCGGGGTGCCCAGCCCCCTGATCGCGCATCCGACATTGCCTACTATCCCCAATCTAGGCTGGGGCCACGAGAAGCTCGCGAGCCCCCAACTCGCCTTTGTCTGGCGCCGATTCCAGAGGTTGAGCGCGCTTGGCGTGACGGCGCCCCAGATGGTGAAGGAGTTCCTGTAGTGTCGCATCGCTCCTCTCTAGCGCCACTCCCGACCGATGTGGATCCTGACTGGGTATCAGGACCGCATGAGGCTTCAGGAGGAGGATCTTGCGCCTGAAACGTTGAAGAAGGTGTTGGAGGTCTTGACTGGCGGCCCCTCTCAGGGCGACATCTGGCATGGGGGCGGCCTCCTATATCTTTGCTTGGGCAGGGCCGAGTTCGCGAGGCAGATGCCCCATTTTGACGAATGGGGGTTGCGCCCAGGCAACCTCGTGGGGGCTCGTGAAAATCCCGTCGTCGTGGCTCCTCTCCACGTCGCCCACGTCGATCTTGCCTCAGGAGGTGGTGCAGGAAGGGAAGCATCGCTGGCGGCTGGGGGATCTGGTGTCGAGATGCCGATGTCACGCGGGGCTCCCGAGGCGTCATCCTCTGGAGCTTGCGAAACTTGTCCTGAGGAGGTCGTTGATGAGGGGATGCAACCCGCGACTCCTGAGGCTGAAGCCCCCGAGTCCCCGGCAGGCCACCGGGAGGTGGTGCCTGACCGCTCCTCCCAGCCTGGCGCCCCTGATGTAGGTCGCCTTGGTGCTTCTTCATCCACGCCACACGCCGACCCTCTTGTCGAGAGCTTGGGTTGGTTCCGCATAAACTTCGACGCCCTCCGTAAGAGGAAGGAAGCTTCGAGTGGAAGTGATTGCCCTTTCCGCCCGTTGAAGCACAGGAAATACTTCACAATAGACGAGTAAGTACCTCATTCTTGTAGTTCCTCAATTGCTGGTCTCTTTCCTGATGGTGGCCTTTCAGGATCCCTCCTGTCAAGCTCACTGAATCTGTCAAGAAACAACTTCCTCCGGCCTCACCTCCATCGTTGACCTTGAGTGCCCCGAGCTCGCGTGCCGCCCCTGACGTGGATTCATCTGGGGGAGCAAGCCAGCACGCATGGTGCCTCGAGCCCGTGTCCTCGCCGCCCTTCCTTCGCGACCTTGCCCGGGACGTGATCAGCTTCCCCCGGGCCCCTTCTCTAGTCGAGGACAGCGAATGGTTGAAGTCGATATTCGGCTCTTCTTCCGGGGACAGGCCCGTGACGACCTGGGTCCCTTACGGGGCCTGTCCGGCGATTGTGGGGGCGCCAGCCCCTAGCCCCCTGCCGTCCGCCAACGCCGGCGGCGGAGGACGATATCCACGACGTGCTCAAGCGAGCGTGGGAGCGCAGCGTAGTTGCCATATCATTTGCTTGCGCATTGCATTTTGCCATGTCATCATCTGCATTTCATCTGCATGCTTTTCAAAACTTGCATCCGTTCCGGTTCCCCCGGTTCTCTCTGTTGTCCGTTCTGAGCCCAACCACACTCGCACGCTCCCGACGCACCTCTCAGACCTTGTTTCGTGAGCGGGGGAAAACTGTTGTTTTAGAGTAGGTAGACCGCCTGTCAATTTTCGTCACATTCGGAGTCCGTTTGACGCCCCAACGGTTAACCGCGTAGCCCAAAACCCCTCTCTCTTTGCAGCCCAGCCCCTCTTCACCACAGCCCATGAGACCATCCAAACCCCCCTCCATGCTCTCAGTCGTTCGATTGTGATCGTGTGGGCGAAAACCGCACCTCATTTGGACTCTCCTAGCTCCCTCTACCTATATAAACACCTCCCCCTCCGAAATTTGTGTCCAAACCCTAGCCATCTTCATCCTCGCGCCGCCGGATACGTCCGCCCGCCACCGGACATGTCCGCCACCGTCGCCCTCAGCCTACCGTGCGCCGCCATGTGTCCCCGCCATTGTCTCCCACCGCGTGCCGCCAGCAGGGCCCGCCAAGCCCATCGCCAGCCCGCCCGAGCCCATCGGGGACCGGACGAGCCCACGCGCCGCCCCCTTCGCCGTGCTCGCTGCCGGCCCGCTCGCCCGAGGTACCCGCCACCGTGTCGTGCGCCGCCGCCTCCAGCTCCGGCAACCTCCGCCGCCGACGCCGCCTCACGCCCGCCTCCGTCGCGCTCGGCCTCCTCCCCGCGCCTCCCTCGCCAGAGCCTCGCCGGAGGCCGCAGGCTCGCCAGATCCGGGGAAAGTCGATGAGATCCACCAACCCCGGGAACCAAACGCTGTGCCCCGTCCCGGATCCCTCCGTCCTGGAACCCCTCCGTCCCAGTTTTTGCGAGGGTAAAAAAATCTGCCAAGTCCTGTTTTCTAACATTCTGATGCACTGTTTGACATGCCATAACTTCATGCTTGGTGCTTCGATTTGTGCATATAATATGTCAGAGTGTTCATTATGGGATGCTATTCATTTTGTTCCATTGTTCCATGCTTGTTTGAGATCATCTTGATGCCCTAATCATTGTTGCAAGAGTGCTATATGATGTTGTCTGCTGTAGTTTAACAGAACTTGTTAATTTGTCTTTTTCATTGCATTTTGTGTGTGCATCCTATGAGCTTAGTGTCTACATGAGTTTTGAGCTACATCATGTGTCCTTTACAGTGGTGCAATCCATGTATTTTTTGAGTCTTGTAGTGAGTGCATCAAGCTTGTGAAGTAGGGTACTTGCTGTTGCTGTTTTGCTAGGCTGAATCTGTTATATCATGTTGCCATGTCTGTGAACTCTGTGAAACTGTTATTATTTGAAATCTTGCCATGTCCTTTTGAGCATGTTCTAGTGTTTTCTGGAGATAGCTCAGTGTTCATGTTTTGTGGTGCTTTACCTGTACATCATGTCCATGTCTTCTGTTTTCATGTCAATGTGTTGTAGTATATTGTATTGATGCTTGCTAGATGCCTAGTTGCTGTTTTTGACAGCTTGTCCTTTAAACTTGTTTCATGTGTGTGTTGAACCGTTGCTCCGTTTTGAGTGTGCTCTATATGAAACTCGCTTGATTTTGCATGAAGTTTCATATTATCATGTTGCATCTATGTTTTAAGAGTGTTTGCTTGATGCTTGTATGCATTTTGCATCAATGCCATGTTAAACTTGTTTTGCTCATATCTTCTAGGCTGTAGCTCCGAATTAAATGAACTTTATATGTAACTTGACTAGAATCTCGTGTAGATCATCTTGGTGCATCTTAACTTGCTGTTTAACAACTTGAACATAAGGTTTATTCATTTCTGGACCAATTTCTAAACTTTGCATATGAGGACATACCGGAATTGTTACATGTTGTTTCCGGCCTCATTTAAACTTGTTTTGACGTGTTGTTCTTGTTTGCATCATCTCTTGCCATTGGTAGCTTCATGTAGACTTCTCTTGCATCATACTTGGTTGAGCATCATGTCATGTATATGTGTGGTGTGTTTACCATGTTTTGTGCTTCTTCTCGATAGTTCCCGTTTCGTTGCGATCGGGAGGATTCGTTCGTCTACGCTTGGTTCGCCTTCGTGGCTTCATCTTCTTCATGGACTCGTTCTTCTTCCTAGTGGGATTTCAGGCAAGATGACCATCACCTTGGATCATATTACTATCATTGCTATGCTAGTTGCTTCGTTCTATCGCTATGTTGCGCTTCTTATCACTTGTTCTTCAAGCCTCCCCAAATTGCCATGTCAGCCTCTAACCTTTTCACCTTTCCTAGCAAACTGTTGCTAGGCTATGTTACTGCTTTTGCTCAGCCCCTCTTATAGCGTTGTCAATTGCAGGTGAAGTTGAAGATTGCTCCATAGTGGACAGGATTATGTTGGGATATCACAATATCTCTTATTTAATTAATGCATCTATATACTTGGTAAAGGGTCGAAGGCTCGGCCTTATGTATGGTGTTTTGTTCCACTCTTGCCGCCCTAGTTTCTGTCATACCAGTGTTATGTGCCTTGATTTTTCGTTCCTTACGCGGTTGGGTGATTTATGGGACCCCCTTGACAGTTCGCTTTGAATAAAGCTCCTCCAGCAAGGCCCAACCTTGGTTTTACCATTTGCCTCACCACAACCTATATTTTTCCCTTGGGACTCGTGCTCCCGAGGGTCATCTTTATTTTAGCCCCCCTGGGCCAGTGCTTCTCTAAGTGCTGGTCCGAACCGAGCTGCCTGCGGGGCCACCTCAGGGAAACTTGAGGGCTGGTTTTACTCGTAGCCAGTCTCATCCGGTGTTGCCCTGAGAACGAGATATGTGCAGCTCCTATCGGGATTGTCGGCACATCGAGCGGCTTTGCTGGTCTTGTTTTACCATTGACAAAATGTCTTGTAAACCAGGATTCCGAGACTGATCGGTTCTTCCTGGGAGAAGGAATATCCTTCGTTGGCCGTGAGAGCTTATGATGGGCTAAGTTGGGACACCCCTGCAGGGTATAAACTTTCGAGAGCCGTGCCTGCGGTTATGTGGCAGATGGGAATTTGTTAATGTCCGGTTGTAGATAACTTGACACCGGACTCGAATTAAAACGCATCAACCGCGTGTGTAGCCGTGATGGTCTCTTTTCGGTGGAGTCCGGGAAGTGAACACGGTTTTGAGTTATGTATGAACGTAAGTAGTTTCAGTATCACTTCTTGATCACTTCTAGTTTCTCGACCGTTCCGTTTGCTTCTCTTCTCGCTCTCATTTGTGTATGTTAGCCACCATATCATGCTTAATCGCTGCTGCAACCTCACCACTTTACCCCTTCCTTACCCTTTAAGCTTTGCTAGTCTTGATACCCATGGTAATAGGATTGCTGAGTTCTCATGGCTCATAGATTACTACAACAACAGTTGCAGGTACAGATTATGCAATGATCATGACGCGAGAGCTATGTTTGCTTGTTTTGGAGTTCTTCTTCTGCTTCTTCTTCGATCAGAGGAGAGGTTCCAGGTCGACAACCTGGGCTAGCATGGTGGATGTCGTTTGAGTTTCTGTTTGTGTTTCATCCATAGTCGGATGGTACTGTTATGTAAGATGATGTTGTATTCGTGTGGCATTGTATGCCTTTTGTGTGTATCCCCATCTAGTATGTAATGTTGATGTAATGATATCCACCTTGCAAAAGCGTATCAATATGCGGTTCTATCCTTGGTGGGACCTTCGAGTCTCTTTAGGATAGTATCGCATATTGGGCGTGACAAGTTTGTATCAGAGCCTCGACCGACCATAGGAGCCCCCTTGATTGATTGTGTAGTTTGGCCGTGGTTGAGTGTAGAAGAAAACTGTTTTCGGAGTTTAGTTATATCAGAGAGTAGGAATTCTTTTTACTCCTCAGCCCCTTCGTCACTCTGGTCAGGAATCTTGATGTAGGTGTTTTGACTGACTCCTCTTCCCCTTCAAACTTTCTTTAGAATCACGCGGTGGTTTTTCGATCGTTGTTCCTCAGCTCTTTGCATCCGGTGCATTTCTCGTTAAGGTGATTCGACCATCTCCGTTTTGCAAGTTCAATCCTCAGTTGTTTTCTTTTCCCACCCGCCCACCCCTTTTCTTCTCAGAGTCGAAGTCCGTAATCGATTATCCATCCTACTCATGAGAAGCCTTTGCATTCCTTCAACCGGTGTTTTTCTCTTCAAGAGATTCGTCAGTTCTCCCTTCCAAGTTGCCTTGTTTTTCCCGCCCTCCCACCCTTTTTCTTCCCGGAGCCTGAGTCTGTTTTGAGCATCAATTTCATTCGTACAGAGCCTCTTTAGTCTTCCTTCAATTATTTCAACCGGTGAATTCTCATCTCGTTCGTCATTCTTTATCCCTTTCTTTTTCCGGTGGACTCAATTCAAGTTTTTCGGTGTTGATCATATTCTTCCTTTGGGTCAAATGTTTCCCGTCGCTCGTTCACCTCTCATCATTTAATCGTTCCGGAGTGATGAAAACATCCCAGCAGATTTGTTGGTGTTCCAATTAATTTGAGGTTATCACCACATTCAAATATTTCAATTGTTCCGGTGCATCATCTATCTCTTCAACAATCCTTTCCAACCGTATTTTTTCCTTCAGTTGGCCCTAACCCACAGGTCTTTTCCCAGGATCTTACCTGACTCTTCTAAGTTTCCTGGAGTTATTCTCAAATTCTTTTCGAAGTATGATGTAAGTATGGATTTCATCAGTCAGATGCCATCTCCAAGATCGCTTCAAATTCTTTTCATCTTTGGTTCTACCTTTCCTCTTTTTTATTATTCCAGAGTTTCTCAACAATTTCGGTGGTGTTTCTCATCGTCATTCTCAGCTTTGAAGATCGAAGAAGAGTTTCTTTTAAATCTTGCCCGTTCTCCCGAAGATTCGTGGTCCTAGCTTCATGTTATCCTCTCATATTGTTTCTAGTTGTGCAATTCTTTTCATCCATCCGGAGTATTTCAGGAGTTGTTTTCTCTCTCGATCATCTGAATGCCATCTTTTCAGAAAATTTATTCATCCTAAGTTTTCAGATTTGTTCTCCAATTATTCTATATTTGTGCCCCTTCGTTCATCTCAATATTCTTCCAGTGCTTCGTTCAAGTATTCTTCAATCAGTTCGCGATCCCTTCGTTATCTTGTCTCTTAATTCCCTCAAGTATCTTTGTGTTTTTCTAATTCTTCCTAGTGATTCATTGTCATTTTTGAATTCTTACGGTGGTTCCTTCAGATTCCTTTCCTTGATTATCATATTAATTCATTCGTTCTTTTCAATCCTACCGGTGGTTCATAAAGACCTTCTCAAATTTGCGATATGTCACTTCTCAATCATTTTCAAGAAGAATAAGTAGTATGAAAAATCCATTGCTTGTCATCAATTTAATTTGATGAAGGATAAGCATACAATAAATTTTATTCTTATTTCCTCAAAGGGATTAACCCCTTCCTTCGGAGTTTGTTCGTGAGGAATAAATTCTAGTTCCAAGTGTTTACATCTTTTCTTTTCCAGAGATCAAATTTCCTCGGCCATTTCGTCGGAACCTCCATGTAAATCACCGCAAGGCTTGAATCTTTATTCTTTCATCCTTCATTTCTATCTCATCATCCTTTTTTCACCGGAGTTCTTCCTGGTGGTTCTTCGTGATTAAATTCATTCTTTAAGAGTTAATCAAGATTTTGTTGCAGGAGTTCAAGTATCTTTTCTTCTCACGTCTCGAAGTGCAATTAACCCTCCGTATTCTTTTGAAGTGGAGTTTTGCATTATCTTCATTCCGCTCAGCTATTCAGACTCTTGGTTGTGGTATAATTTCACATCAAGTTTTGAGTTGTTTTGATAAGTCCACAACAAGCTTATTCTTTCGTTGTTGATTTTCTAAACAACTCCGTTCAATCCTTCCTTCTAAGTTCCTTTCATTCAATTCTTTCAGTTATCCCGGAGGCATTGCGTTGTTCATCTCATCATGGGTCATCCCATCTTGTGAAGTTCAGGTCTCTTTTCCTTCCATTTTTAGTCGGGGTGCTGCCTAAATTCTTTCATGCTTACCCCTTTTCTATCTTGTTCTAACCGGAGTGGTTTTAGAGTCTATCTTATTCATTGAGCTTTGATCCTCGTCATACTCGTCATTCCTCTTTTTATAACCGAGTTCTCTCGACTTTGTTCATCTTGTCTCTTGTGTTCTTACTTCACCTCTTCCTCTTTCTCTTCCGTCTCGTTCCTAAGATCTCGGGATGAGATCTCTTGTTAGCGGAGGAGAGTTGTAACGCCTCGGATCCGATGCGCCAGGTGTCTCCCAGTTATTCGCCATAATTGCCATGTCATTTTCTTGCGTGTTGCCTTTTGCCATGTCATCACCTGCATTTCATCTGCATGCTTTTCAAAACATGCATCCGTTCAGGTTCCCTCGGTTCTCTCCGTTGTCTGTTCTGAGCCCAACCACACTCACACGCGCCCGTCGCACCTCTCAGACCTTGTTTCGTGAGCGGGGGAACAAATTTCTCAGAATGGGATGAAACTTGGCGTGCGGTGTTGTTTTAGAGTAGGTAGACCGCCTGCCAATTTTCGTCGCATTGGAGTCTGTTTGACGCCCCAACGGTTAACCGCGTAGCCCGAAACCCCTCTCTCGTTGCAGCCCAGCCCCTCTTCACCACAGCCCATGAACCCATCCAAACCCCCTCCATGCTCTCGGTTGTTCGATCGTGATCGTGTGGGCGAAAACCGCACCTCATTTGGACTCTCCTAGCTCCCTCTACCTATATAAACACCTCCCCCTCCGAAATTTGCGTCCAAACGCTAGCCATCTTCATCCTCGCACCGCCGGACACGTACGCCCGCCGCCGGACATGTCCGCCACCGCCGCCCTCAGCCTACCACGCGCCACCACGTGTCCTCGCCGCCGTCTCCCACCGCGCGCCGCCGCTAGGGCCCGCCAAGCACATCGCCAGCCCGCCCGAGCCCATCGGGACCCGGACGAGCCCCCGCGCCGCCGCCCTTTGCCGTGCTCACCGCCCGCCCGCTCGCCCGAGGTGCCCGCTGCCTGCCGTGCGCTGCCGCCTCCAGCTCCGACCACCTCCGCCGCCGCCTCCGCCCCACGCCCGCCTTCGTCGCGCCCGGCCTCCTCCCCGCGCCTCCCTCGTCGGAGCCTTGCCGGAGGCCGCAGGCTTGCTGGATCCGGGAAAGGTGGATGAGATCCACCAACCCCGGGAAACAAACGTTGCGCCCCATCCCGGATCCCTCCGTCCCGGAACCCCTCCGTCCCAGTTTCTGCGAGGGTAAAAAAATCTGCCAAGTCCCTGTTTTCTAACATTCTGATGCACAGTTTGCCATGTCATAACTTCATGCTTGCTGCTCCGATTTGTGCATATAATATGTCAGGATGTTCATTATGAGATGCTATTCATTTTGTCCCATTGCACCATGCTCGTTTGAGATCATCTTGATGCCCTTATCATTGTTGCAAGAGTGCTATATGATGTTGTCTGATGTAGTTTAACTGAACTTGCTAATTTGTCTTTTTCATTGCATTTTGTGTGTGCATCCTATGAGCCTGGTGTCTACATGAGTTTTGAGCTACATCATGCCACCTTTATAGTGGTGCAATCCAAGTATTTTTGTGAGTCTCGTAGTGAGTGCGTCAAGCTCGTGAAGTAGGGTACTTGCTGTTGCTGTTTTGCTAGGCTGACTATGTTATATCATGACGCTATGTAAACCTGCTGCTACAAGTCATTCTATGCATAATATGGAGATGATCACTAAGGATGTTTTGTTATATATGTCATGATCTATCCATGCGTTCCCTGGTTGCATTTATAGCCTGCTGTATCTTGTTTTAATCTTGCTCTCAAATTGCTAAATAATGTTGATGTCAGCCTATTTTTTGTTGCTGTCAGCCTATTAACATTAAGTTCAGTTTTGCCATGAGCTTTGCTAGTGATCCATGCACCCTATGAACTTGCTCCTGCCAGTCTTAGCTTCATAAATACGTCATCTTACTATTGGTCACCTTGTCATTCCATGTATTGCTCTGTGGTGAGTGGTACAAGCTCACCAACATGCCTACTTATCGTGGTTCCTGCCATGCACTATTATTCTGAATCTGTCATATCAGTTGCCATGTTTGCATGCATGCTACCATCTTTTTTGTTGATCTTTGGAATTAGTTCAGTAAGGGAGTTTTGTTCTGTCTTTAGTATCAGCATTCCATGCCTTTGTTTAACATGTTAAGTTCCTGTAACATGTTGTTTGATAGCTCTAAACATTGCAACATGATGTTATTTCTGCCATGTCCAGTGATTTCTGCAAAGTCTGTGAAACTGTTATTATTTGCAATCTTGCCATGTCCTTTTGAGCATGTTCTAGTGTTTTCTGGAGATAGCTCAGTGTTCATGTTTTGTGGTGCTTTACCTGTACATCATGTCCATGTCTTTTGTTTTCATGTTGATGTGTTATAGTATATTGTATTGATGCTTGCTAGATGCCTAGTTGCTGTTTTGGATAGCTTGTCCTTTAAACTTGTCTCATGTGTGTCGAACCGTTGCTCCGTTTTGAGCATGCTCTATATAAAACTTGCTTGATTTTGCATGAAGTTTCATATTATCATGTTACATCTATGTTTTGAGAGTGTTTGCTTGATGTTTGTTTGCATTTTTCATCAATGTCATGTTTAACTTGTTTTGCTCATATCTTCTAGGTTGTAGCTCCGAATTAAATGAACTTTATATGTAACTTGACTAGAATCTCCTGTAGATCATCTTGGTGCATCTTAACTTGCTGTTTAACAACTTGAACACAATGTTTATTCAGTTCTGGACCAATTTCTAAAATTTGCATATGAGGACTTACCGAAATTGTTACATGTTGTTTCCGGCCTCATTTAAACTTGCTTTGACGTGTTGTTCTTGTTTGCATCATCTCTTGCCATGAGTAGCTTCATGTAGTCTTGTCTTGCATCATACTTGGTTGAGCATCATGTCATGTATATGTGTGGTGTGTTTACCATGTTGTGTGCTTCTTCTCGATAGTTCCCGTTTCATTGCGAACGTGAGGATTCGTTCGTCTACGCTTGGTTCGTCTTTGTGGCTTCATCTTCTTCATGGACTCGTTCTTCTTCCTAGCGGGATTTCAGGCAAGATGACCATCACCTTGGATCTCATTACTATCATTGCTATGCTAGTTGCTTCGTTCTATCGCTATGCTGCGCGTCCTATCATTTTCCTACCCTCCCCAAATTGCCATGTCAGCCTCTAACCTTTTCACCTTTCCTAGCAAACCGTTACTTGGCTATGTTACCGCTTTTGCTTAGCCCCTCTTATTGCGTTGTTAGTTGCAGGTGAAGTTGAAGATCACTCCATGGTGGACAGGATTATGTTGGGATATCACAATATCTCTTATTTAATTAATGCATCTATATACTTGGTAAAGGGTGGAAGGCTCGGCCTTATGCCTGGTGTTTTGTCCCACTCTTGCCGCCCTAGTTTCCGTCATACCGGTGTTATGTTCCTTGATTTTGCGTTCCTTACGCGGTTGGGTGATTTATGGGACCCCCTTAAGAGTTCGCTTTGAATAAAACTCCTCCAGCAAGGCGAAACCTTGGTTTTACCATTTGCCTCACCACCACCTATATTTTTCCCTTGGGAGTCACGTTCCCGATGGTCATCTTTATTTTAGCCCCCCCGGGCCAGTGCTTCTCTAAGTGCTGGTCCGAACCGAGCTGCCTGCGGGGCCACCTCGGGGAAACTTGAGGGCTGGTTTTACTCGTAGCTAGTCTCATCCGGTGTCGCCCTGAGAACGAGATATGTGCAGCTCCTATCGGGATTGTCAGCACATCGGGCGGCTTTGCTGGTCTTGTTTTACCATTGACGAAATGTCTTGTAAACCGGGATTCCGAGACTAATCGGGTCTTCCTGGGAGAAGGAATATCCTTCGTTGACCATGAGAGCTTATGATGGGCTAAGTTGGGACACCCCTGCAGGGTATAAACTTTCGAGAGCCATGCCCGCGGTTATGTGGCAGATAGGAATTTGTTAATGTCTGATTGTAGATAACTTGACACCAGATTTGAATAAAAATGCATCAACCGCGTGTGTAGCCATGATGGTCTCTTTTCGGTGGAGTCCGGGAAGTGAACACGGTTTTGGGTTATGTATGAATGTAAGTAGTTTCAGGATCACTTCTTGATCACTTCTAGTGTCTCGACCGTTCCGTTTGCTTCTCTTCTCGCTCTCATTTGCGTATGTTAGCCACCATATCATACTTAGTCACTGCTGCAACCTAACCAGTTTACCCCTTACTTACCCTTTAAGCTTTGCTAGTCTTGATATTCATGGTAATGGGATTGCTGAGTCCTCGTGGCTCACAGATTACTACACCAACAGTTGCAGGTACAGGTTATGCGATGATCATGAAGCGAGAGTGATGTTTGCTTGTTTTTGGAGTGCTTCTTCTGCTTCTTCTTCGATCAGGGGACAGGTTCCAGGTCGGCAACCTGGGCTAGCAGGGTGGATGCCGTTTGAGTTTCTGTTTGTGTTTCATCCGTAGTCGGATGGTACTCTTATGTAAGATGATGTTGTATTCGTGTGGCATTGTATGCCTTTTGTATGTATCCCCATCTAGTATGTAATGTTGATGTAATGATATCCACCTTGCAAAAGCATATCAATATGCGGTTCTATCCTTGGTGGGACCTTCGAGTCTCTTTAGGATAGTATCGCATATTGGGCGTGACAAGCGCCATCCGTCAAGAGTTTCTCTGGAAGGCGACGGACGCGATGGGCCAGCTCGGTAGAGAGGTCGTGGACGTGGACGCGTGTCTTCATGCCGAAGGCCTGTAGCTGGTTCAGGAGTGGCACAAGCTTAAGGTGGCTCTCAACCTTGCACACAATCAGCATGACCTCAACAACGCAAAGGTCGAAGCATCTCTCGTGGCCTCACGAAAGGCCTGCTCCCGAGCCATTGAGGAGGCTCAGGAGGCAGACCGATGACGCGAGATCACAGAGAAACGAGCGTGGGAGCTCCAAGCCTGAGCACTTCCCTGGAGCAGCAAGTGGAGCTATGCCAAGCTGCCCTTGCATCGCTGAAGGGGACGCCCGTCGAAGAGGAGGAGCTCCAGAGGCGCGAGGAAGCGCTGATGCTGGAGGCTGCCAAGCGCAACCTTGATCTTGAACGGTTGGAGACGAGGGAGCGCCAGGATACGCAGGCGGAGGACGACGTTGGTGCGCGGGAGGCCCAAAGCCAAGAGGAGATCGACCGCCGCATGGCGGAAGTTCACGCGGTTCTTTTGCGCGAGTATGGCAAGAAGTAGGAGATGATTAAGGCCGAGGCTGCGGGCAGGAATGCCGCTCTTAGGACCAAGCTGGCTGAAGCGATGCAGCGTGCGGAGGCCACCGCAACCGCCCTAATAACGGCGCAGGCTGAGTTGGCCTCCTCCCGTGCCGAGATGCTTCTCCTCCAATGAAGGGTCGATGACGCCGAGTCCATTGCGCGGCAGAATGAAGATGAGATTCGCCTGCAGCAGAACCTGGAGAAAATGCATGGACCCATGCTCCAAACGCTCAGGGACATGGCCAACACGGCAGTAGGCAATATCGGTGACGCGACCGCTTCGTAACCTCATGTGACCAACTATGCCAGCAATCTCCAGTTCTTCACTGACGTGGTGACGCATCTATAGAATCGCTCTGAGAGAGCTCGCTTGCTTGTTGAGGAGAGGAGCCGTGGCCTTCTCGCACGTGCGTTCTCTCATGTCTTTGGTCGCCTTCAGGATAGGGATCCTCACTTTGACTTCGACGTTGTCATTGCTCCGGTGCCCGTGGCCATTCGAGGCGACCTAGCGCGGTGGGTGGAATACAACGTGGATGCACTTGTCCGGGCCTTCACCTCTGATGATGACGGTGTGGTACTTGCTACGGATGAAGGTGACGTGGTGGACGGCGGCGAAGGTGGTGCCAACGATGGCGATGGTGAAGCCAGCGACAGCGACAGTGGCGCCAGTGATGCTTCCGAAGACGATCAAGAGGATGCGGTGAGCGACATGTCCAATTGATTATGCGCCCCCCTGCTATTTGTCCTGTGCGGCAAAAGCTCAGGCGTGGCCCTGAAGGTTGTAAGAGCATTTTGGGAGGGGAAGCCCCTCATGCAAAAAGGATTGTTGTCCACGCGTTGTTAAGGATGGCGACGAATGGGCACCCGCATGATGTTACGGTCCATGCAATGGGTTAGTTGCTGTGATTTTACCTTTATCCTGGGAGAGCCCTGAGTAGGCTTGTGGTGATTCTCCGAGGGTCCTTCGGGAAACATGTTGGCCATTTGGTGAGGGCTTCGCAAGAGCGAGCGCTGGCCAATAGGTTTGCGTGAGGGTGCCAAACCCAGACCCGCTTGCGAGTGGCTCGCGAGGGGGAGGCGGCTAGTGCGAATTCCAACTTGGGTGGAAACTGAAATACGAGAAATCACGCTAACAAGACAAGACGCCCCTCCCCGCATACGCAAACACAAATGCAACTTCAACTTAAATCCGAAGCAAGAAAGCTTGACCACATAAAAGAAAGCAAAAAGCAAAAGGCCGTGTCCGGCACCTAGTCTTGTGTTCGTCGTCTTCTCACCAGCGCGGAGCTAAGTGCTGCCACTGGGCATGGGAGGGAGCCCCCAAGGCCCGAGGGCGGCTCTCCGGAAACTCTGGGGCGTGTACAGCCCCAACTCATTATTATGTGAGAGTGTCACGGGCGGTGAGCTTCACAGGCACTAAGCCTTCTTCACAGGTACCGGCCTTGCTTCATATCGTCAGATGAGGGCCCCGCTTTGCGCCACCCTCGATCGTCATTGACAGCGATCGGAAACCAAGGACGATGCCAATGGGGTAAAGGGGACGCCAGCGGTTCCCCTGACGACCACGAGTCCTCTTCCGGGGGCAGGCCTTGCGGCACCTCCCCAGCAGAGGGCCTACCTCCTGGAAACTCCTTGCTCCATGTGCCGTGGGGAGGGGACCGGCTCCCGGCCCCTCTCCTACAGCCCCCAGTGCACTCCTCCTAGCGGAAGGGAGGCTGTCGAATTGGGGCAGCCTTCCGCTGCAATAACCTGGACTTCATCCGCCCCATGCTTAGCATAAGCTTGCTCTTGAGGAATTAGCGATAACCGATAGCTGTTGCCGCCGGCGTGGTTGGCGAGGCCGCATTGAGGCTCCTGGAAGGGCTCGGCTTCTGGCGTCTCTTCCTCCCAGCCAGCCCCGAGGAACGAGCCGTGGTCTTCTTCCAGTGTGTATTCCCAATGCACCATGTGGGGCACGTAAGCCTCCGAGGTCGCTGCCCCGAAGACTTCGTCGTAGTGCCCCCCGCTCCACGCGGCTTGGCACGAAGCACCATCTTGGGGGTGATAGGGCAGCGGCCCACCCGGGCCATAGGTAGCGATGCGCATGCCCTAGCTCACCAGGGGTGGTGCTGGTACAGCTTGACACCTGCTACGTCTTGATCTTGCGTTGGTTTTCCTTGAAGAGGAAAGGGTGATGCAGCAATAGTAGCGTAAGTATTTCCCTCAGTTTTTGAGAACCAACGTATCAATCCAGTAGGAGGCTCCTCAAAAGTACCACACACCTACACAAACAAACAAAGAACTCGCAGCCAACGCAATAAAGGGGTTGTCAATCCCTTCACGGCCACTTGCGAAAGTGAGATCTGATAGAGATAGTATGATAAGATAAATATATTTTTGGTATTTTATAATATGGATGCAAATAGTAAAGATGCAAATAAAAGTAGATTGAAAGCTTATATAATAAAAGATTGACCCGGGGGCCATAGGTTTCACTAGTGGCTTCTCTCAAGATAGCATAAGTATTACGGTGGGTGAACAAATTACTGTCGAGCAATTGATAGAAAGGCGAATAATTATGAGATTATCTAGGCATGATCATGTACATAGGCATCACGTCCGTGACAAGTAGACTGACTCATGCCTGCATCTACTACTATTACTCCACACATCGACAGCTATCCAGCATGCATCTAGAGTATTAAGTTCATAAGAACAGAGTAACGCATTAAAAAAGATGACATGATGTAGAGGGATAAACTCAAGCAATATGATATAAACCCCATCTTTTTATCCTCGATGGCAACTATACAATACATGCCTTGCAACCCTTTCTATCACTGGGTAAGGACACCGCAAGATTGAACCCAAAGCTAAGCACTTCTCCATGGCAAGAAAGATCAATCTAGTAGGCCAAACCAAACTGATAATTCGAAGAGACTTGCAAAGATAACTCAATCATACATAAAAGAATTCAGAGAAGATTCAAATATTTCTCATAGATAAACTTGATCATAAACCCACAATTCATCGGGTCTCGACAAACACACTGCAAAAAGAGTTTACATCGAATAGATCTCCACAAGAGAGGGGGAGAACATTGTATTGAGATCCAAAAAGAGAGAAAAATCCATCTAGCTAATAACTATGGACTCGAAGGTCTGTGGTAAACTACTCACAACTCATCAGAAGGGCTATGGTGTTGATGTAGAAGCCCTCCGTGATCGATTCCCCCTCCGGTGGAGCGCCGGCGAAGGCTCCAAGATGGGATCTCGCGGATACAGAAGGTTACGGCGGTGGAAATTGTTTTTCGTTGGCTCCCTGGATGTTTTCGGGGTACGTAGGTATATATAGGAGGAAGAAGTATGTCGGTGGCCGTTCGTGGAGCCCAGGAGACAGGGGGCGTGCCTAGGAGGGATGGGTGCACCCTCCTATCTCCTGGCCACCTTGTTTGCTTCTTGACTTGCACTTCAAGTTCTCCGGATCACGTTCGTTCCAAAAATCACGCTCCCGAAGGTTTCATTCCGTTTGGACTTCGTTTGATATTCCTTTTCTTTGAAATACTGAAATTGGCAAAAAAACTGCAATACAGGTTGGGCCTCCGGTTAGTAGGTTAGTCCCAAAAATGATAAAAATTTGTAAAATAAAGCCCATAAACTTCCAAAAGGGGTAATATAATAGCATGGAACAATAAAAAATTATAGATACGCTGGAGACGTATCAACGCTCGGCGCTGATTACCGAGCTGGTGTTGATGAAGCCTTGGGGTACGCCTGAGGGCGCACGAGCGCGGATGGGCCCGCCGTGTGATCTGCCCGGGGCCTGGGGTGGATGTTGGATGCAGAACGGAGGCGCCCCCGATGTAGCGGAATCCAGGAGCTCGGCGACGCGCTCCAGCAGCACGTCATGGCCGCTTTCTTGCAGCCTGCACTGTAGCAGTTCTCGAGCCACCGTGAGCGTGGCCTTCATGTTCGCCTGCTCCCGTTGGGTGTGAGGTGATGTGGCCGTGGCGTGGTTTGAGGCCCTTCCTGCTGATCGCACCTGCCGCGGGGTGAGGGCAGGTGGCGCTTGACCACGTCGCCCGCGCCCTGTAGCGTTCTGCGGAGCGCGAGCTGCCTGAGGCGCGGGGTTGAGGTCACCTTGGGCAGGCGGCGCAGCGTGGGCAGGCCATGCCGCCCAGTGGTCGGCGTTCGCCGTTGGGTCGCCGGACATGGATGCGATGAAGTAGTGGAACGCAGGTCGGCGGAAAGAGGATTTCGGCGCACCCCCTACCTAGCGCGCCAAATGTCTGATATCGGGTTCCGGCAAAACCCTTAAGGTTCAAACTCTGGGGTGCGCGCGAAGATCTACTTGTCGGATGTTGGGTTCCGGCAGACCCTTAAGGTTCGAACTCTGGGGTGCGCACAAAGATCTTCCCCCTACCACTCCACGTCTGATCGCTTCGCGAGAATCTAAGCTAAAGCGATGAACAACACGAGGGACACAAGATTTATACTGGTTCGGGCAACCGTTGTGGTGTAATACCCTACTCCAGTGTGTGGTGTGGTGGATAGCCTCAGGGGTTGATGATGAACAGTACAAAGGATGAACAGCCTCGCGAGAGGTGTTCTTGAGCTGGTGCGATGAACTGCTTGGATGAGTTCGGTCGCCTCTCGATCTAATGAGCCCTTGATCCGACCCCTCCCTTTGTGGTGGCTAGTCCTATTTATAGAGGCCCTGGTCCTCTTCCCAAATATTGAGCGGGAAGGGCGCCAACAACAGCCATTTTGAAGGGGAACATCTAGTACAAGTTATCCCGACTAAAGTTGGACTTCGGCTGCCAAAGGCACTGGCGATGACGCTGTCTTGGGCTCCACGGTGACCTCCATCCTGCCGCTCTGCTGGTCTTGGTCTCGTTGCACCGGAATGGCAACCTTTGCCTGATGCCTCGGTACTCCACGCCTGTGCTTGCCCCCTTTGCACCAAAGAGGAAACAAGGACACTGCACAGGCCGGTGCTCGCCTGGCGCCCGCCTGGTCTTGATCGTCATGGCTTGCGTCGCGAGCACCTCGTGAGGTACGCTGCCTTGATCTCTCCGCCTCCTCGCGAGCCTGCCTAGCGAGGCCGTTCCTAACAAAGTCGTGTGTCGTCCGCCCCGCGAGGCTTGGCCCCTCGCGAGGTTCTTGAGTCTTGCACTGATGAAGATGGGCCGTACTGGGCCACCACTCGAGCCACGCCGCAGGCCGTAGGCAGGCAAGTCTGGGGACCCCTGTTCCCAGAACACCGATAGTAGCCCCCGGGCCCAAGGCGCGCTCGGACTTGGCTTAGCGGAGAAGCGAAGAGGCAAGTGCAGAGCATGGGCCCCATCACCCTACGGCCTTGGGCGCCGCGTGGCGGTTGAGTGGACATGGGCGTCTCCGCTTCCCCACGCTGCCTCGGCAACTGCCCGACTAACAAAAGGGTGGCCCGGGGTTAGCCTTATTTTCATTACTCTCGTTCACCTTGCTTCAGATCCCCTTTCTTGCTCTCCGCCCTCCTGCTTCCGAAATCTCCAGATTTGCCGCTTCCTTTCTCCTCCGGCGAGCAATGGCACCCCGCAAGACCCCGGGCGGGGCCGCATCGGCTTGGTACTCGCCGGCTCTGGTCTCCCCCAACGTGACAAAGAAGAATCTCACCCTCACACGCCAGATGGCAGCGGTGCAGATCAACGAGATGGGGGAGACCGCGCTCCGGCTTGGCTCCGCCCGGCCGGAGGACAAGGGGAGCACCTTCTACCCCCTCTTCATGAGCGCTGTTATCACTGGTATGGTTCCTCCTTTCTCTGAGTTCTTCCTTGCCGTCCTTCGCCAGTATTAGTTGCATGCTCTGCATATCCATCCCAACTCCATCCTTCTCCTGTCGATCTTCGCCTACTACTGTGAGGCACACGTCGGGGTGATGCCCTTTGTGGCCTTGTTGCGCCACTTTTTCTCCCTACGGGTCACCGGCGGCAATATCTCGGCCTGCACGAGATTTTTCGCGTACTCCAAGTCCAACGCCATCTCGAAGGCCGGGAAGAGGGCCGAGGGCTTCCGGAGCAAGTGGGTCATT
Source organism: Triticum timopheevii (assembly GCA_963921465.1). Taxonomy (NCBI): domain Eukaryota; kingdom Viridiplantae; phylum Streptophyta; class Magnoliopsida; order Poales; family Poaceae; genus Triticum; species Triticum timopheevii. The sequence continues at coordinate 237,101,411 of OY997266.1, read as the reverse complement.
GTGGATGCCAGGTGCCAAAACCCCCTGCTGGAGCTGCCCACAGAGCAGCCTGAGGCTGTTGAGGCGTGGTCCCGCGCGAAGCTTGATGACCGGCGGGCGAAGCTGGTGCTGGAGAAGATGAATGCCGACCTAAGGCCGTGCAATCTAAGGGCGGCGAAGCTGACCGGGGCCTCGCTCCTGAGGGAGTTCCTGTCGCACCGGGTGGCCCCTCTTTAGGCACACTCGTGCCCACTATGGAGGCTTGCGGATGCGGATGTCGTTCTCTGCCTGAGCTTGGACGCCCTGAATGACGAGGATCTGACCGCGGCCCTCCGCTTCTTGGTCGGAGAGGACGTGGCAGGCCCGGTGGATGCTCCGGTCCCTTTGTTCCTTCGTGATGACTGGAAACAGGTGGCGGACACCATGCCCACCTTCGACGGGGTCGGTCTGGTGCCAGCAGAGGATCCTGAGGGCCAGGTGGCAACGGCGACGGTGAACTTGTCGTCTGGTGACTCCAGCGGGGGAGAGGAGGAAGATGACAACGAGGACGAGGAGCGTGACTCGGAGGCGACCTTCGAGGGGACGGGGGAGACTTTCCCCTGGCGCAGGTCCAGTGCCCTCGGCTCCATGCCTGATGACGACGAGGTCGGCGCTAGGCGAGGAGGGGAGGACCCGCCCTTGGTCCCAAAAAAGGACAGGTCTGGGCTGATCTCCCGAGGGTCTTCCCCAGCCCTCGCGTCGGCCGAAGCCAACTCTAGCTCTTCGGGTGCGCCTTCCTTCGCGGCCGGGCCTCTCGAGGCTGAGCCCCGCAAAAGGCTTTCGGGCTTCAAGCCTAGCCGGAGTCCGTGGGATCCCGTGGCAGTCAACCAGTAAGTGCTCGAACTCCGCCTTGCTCCTGTCCTTCGCCATCGAGGCCTGCCATCTTTCATTGTCTAGGCTGCTACCTGCGGCGAAGATACTAAAGGGGGACGCGGCGACCCCGCCTGGAACGGGCTCATCAGCCGTGGCCGCGTCTTCACTTGCGGGGAAGGGAGGCAGCGGGGCTCGCACGTCCCCTGCCCGATCATCCTCGCGAGGTCAGCAGGGGTGCTCCGGCGAGGAGTCATCCCCTGTGACCCCGCTGACTCTGGAGGCGCCTGTGCTTGGCGTTGTCGCCGAAGTTGCCAGGGCTCAGGAGGTCCCTGCCTCCCAAACTGTGATTACGCTGCCGTCTTCTCCTCCTACTCCGCCGGCTCCAGTCTCCCTTGCTTCCTCCCTCGCCTTGGACCGTGCCGCCGACGAGCTAAGCCGGCTGTGGGAGGATCTCCGGAGCGCAGACCCCCGCCTAGTGGCCGGGCGCCTAGAGTTGTTCTCCAGCTGGGTTCACTCTGACGCCTCTATCCAAACGGCGCTGAGCCAGGCTGTGACGGCTTCCGAGGAGGGGAAGCAAGCCACCTCCCAGGCCATGGCCGCTCTACGCGGCGTTGAAGGATGCTTCAACTGTTATGGGCCGATGCGAGACGCTGGAGGGCGAGCTACAAGTGCTGCGTGATGATATCGCCAAGGAGATTCATGACCGCCAGGTGAAGGAGGAGGAGATGATGGATCGGGAGGTTGCTATCAAGGACCGCGACGCCGAACTCTCAGCCGACCGTGACCGGCTGAAGACGTTGGGGGAGGCGCTGAAGACGGAGAGGGTCGAACTGGATGCCGAGGCGAAGGTCTTGGCCGAGGATCGCACGGCCTTCATGCTCTATGAGGAGAGGGCTCGCATAGCGCTAAAAATGCTTTATGACGGGGGCCTGGAGAAATCGCTGGCCGGAGCCAAGGACGGCCCCGCCAAGCTGGTTACTTTCCTCATCGAGGCGCTTGAGGAAGTCGTGATTGGCATCGGCCCCATGGCTGAAGTCGAGGCTTGCGTCCTTTCCTCTGCAGCGCTGGTGCGGATCCTCAGCCACGTCTACCTCCGCAACCCCGACGCCGACCTTGACGACCTACTGGAGCCCGTGGACGCCAAGCGCTCCGCCCCTCCTGCCGAAGCCATCAAGGGTCGAGCGAAGGCCTTGCTGGCGAAGTTCCGCGCCTTCAACACTGCGCCCAAGCGAGGCACTGCCGGCTCCGCAGCTCCAGGGGGTGGAGCTGACAAGTGCGACTCCACCACGAGCGGTGGAGTGTCCCAGGGGTGACCTTCTCACGGCCTTTTTCCTGCTTTGATTGCTGCAACATGCACCATGGCTCGTGGAGGCGTTTAAATTTGTGACTGGTACTGTGAGAACAATCTATGGTCTGTAACATTTGCTTCTGAATTTGCTAGATTTGCGATTTCCTTCCGATTTGCTTGTGTTCTACGTCTGCAGGGCCCGGCCCCGCGCATACCTCAGCCGCCGTTAGTCCCGACCGGATCACCAGGACGGGACTAAGGAGTGAGGGGCTACGTGGCAAGTTAGGCTCCTGAGTCGCAATGCTCAGGAGTCCCCCTTGACGCGCAAACAACAAATAGGGAGGGGTGGAAGAGAGGATTTGTCGTTCTACGTCGGCAGGGCCCGGCCCTGCGCATACCTCAACCGCCGTTAGCCTTTCGGAACTAAGGAGTGAGGGGCCGTGACCAGTTAGGCTCCTGAGTCGCGATGCTTAGGAGTCCCCCTTGACGCTCAAACGGGTCTTCATACCTTGGCTTCGCTTGGGGAGGGGCGTGCGACGACCAGGTCCGAGGGACCTGGCTGGGAGGCGTGTGTTCGGGCGTGGCCCGGGCGCAGCCCCCGTGCCCAGACCCCTCGCGCGGCACTCCCGAGGGGAGGCTTTGCAATGAGGCCAGACACTGATCTCTGGGCTCCCTGAGGTTGATATAGCCATTGGCTGCCCTCAGTTGTTTATCACCAGCGCGGAGCATAGCGCTTCCGTATGTGTACGGGCATAGCCGCTCCTCGGCAATGTCGTCAGCCAGCGCGGAGCATGGTGCTTCCACTGGTACGTGGGAGGGGGGCTCCCCTCCGGGAGGAGCCAACGGGGCGTGTACAGCCCCGCCCTGACACGTGGCCGGCACGGTAGGGAGGTGTATCTGGGCACCCGTCAGCCAGCGCGGGACTCACGGGGCCCTACCTCGAGGCGGGTTGCGCCTAGATCTATGCCTTTGTCGGTGGTACGTTCATGCAAGGTGGTTAAAATGCAAATATTCTACGTCCTCAGGTCCCGGCCCTCGAGCAAGCTCAGCCGCCGCTGGTATGCCAAGTCGCAATGCTGTGGACAAGGCTAGGGGGTGAGGGCTGGAGATCCAGTAAGAGCTCCTGAGTCGCGATGCTCAGGCGCCCCCATTTTAACGTGCAAGCGCTTTGCATGAGAGAGGAGAGGCCCGTGGTAGGCAGTGGACGGCAATCATAAGTAGGTTAATCATGAAGAAGCAAATCAACATAGATAGATGCAGAGAAAGGCAAACGTCGCTGGTGTCACGCCCAATATGCGATACTATCCTAGAGAGACTCGAAGGTCCCACCAAGGATAGAACCGCATATTGATACGCTTTTGCAAGGTGGATATCATTACATCAACATTACATAATAGATGGGGATACATACAGAAGGCATACAATGCCACACGAATACAACATCATCTTACATAAGAGCACCATCCGACTACGGATGAAACACAAACAGAAACTCAAACGAATCCACCCTGCTAGCCCAGCCTGCCGACCTGGAACCTATCCCCTGATCGAAGAAGAAGCAGAAGAAGAACTCCAAAACAAGCAAACATCGCTCTCGCATCATGATCATCGCATAACCTGTACCTGCAACTGTTGTTGTTGTAATCTGTGAGCCACGAGGTCTCAGCAATCCCATTATCATGGGTATCAAGACTAGCAAAGCTTAATGGGAAAGGAAGGGGTAAAGTGGTGAGGTTGCAGCTGCGACTAACCATATATGGTGGCTAACATACGCAAATAAGAGCGAGAAGAGAAGCAATGGAACGGTCGAGAAGCTAGAAGTGATCAAGAAGTGATCCTGAAACTACTTATGTTCATATATAACCCAAAACCATGTTCACTTCCCGGACTCCGCCGAAAAGAGACCATCACGGCTACACACGCGGTTGATGTGTTTTAATTAAGTCAAGTGTCAAGTTCTCTACAACCGGACATTAACAAATTCCCATCTACCACATAAACGCAGGCACCGCTCTCGAAAGTTTATACCCAGCAGGGGTGTCCCAACTTAGCCCATCACAAGCTCTCACGGTTAACGAAGGATATTCCTTCTCCCAGGAAGACCCGATCGGTCTTGGAATCCCGGTTTACAAGACATTTCGACAATGATAAAACAAGACCAGCAATGCCGCTCGATGTGCCGACAATCCCGATAGGAGCTACACATATCTCATTCTCAGGGCAACACCAGATAACTCAAGCTACGAGTAAAACCAGCCCTCAAGTTTCCCCGAGGTCGGCCCGCAGGCTACTCGGTTCGGACCAGCACTTAGAGAAGCACTGGCCCGGGGGGCTATAATAAAGATGACCCTCGGGAGCGCGACTCCTAAGGGAAAAGTATAGGTGGTGGTGTGGAAAATGGTAAAACCAAGGTTGGGCCTTCCTGGAGGAGTTTTATTCAAAGCGAACTGTCAAGGGGGTCCCATAAATCACCCAACCGCGTAAGGAACGCAAAATCAAGGAACATAACACCGGTATGATGGAAACTAGGGCGGCAAGAGTGGAACAAAACACCAGGCATAAGGCCGAGCCTTCCACCCTTTACCAAGTATATAGGTGCATTAAATAAATAAGAGATATTGTGATATCCCAACATAATACTGTCCATCATGGAGCAATCTTCAACTTCACTTGCAACTAACAACACTATAAGAGGGGCTGAGCAAAGCGGTAACATGGCCAAGCAGCCGTTTGCTAGGAAGGGTCAAAAGGTTAGAGGCTGACATGGCAATTTGGGAGGCTTGAAGAGCAAGTGATAGGTAGCGCAGCATAGCGATAGAACGAAGCAACTAGCATAGCAATGATAGTAGTGAGATCCAAGGTGACGGTCATCTTGCCCGAAATCCCGCTAGGAAGACGAACGAATCCTCACAATCGCAACAAAACGGGAACTATCGAGAAGAAGCACACAACATGGTAAACACACCACACATATACATGACATGATGCACAACCCATCATGATGCATGACAAAGCTACATGAAGCTACTCAAGGCAAGAGATGATGCATACAAGAGCAACACATCAAGGCAAGTTTAAATAAGGCCGGAAACAACATATAACAAATCCGGTAAGTCCTCATATGCAAATTTCGAAATTGGTTCAGAACTGAATAAACCTTATGTTCAAGTATTAAACAGCAAGTTAAGATGCGCCAAGATGATCTACACGAGATTCTAGTCAAGTTACATATAAAGTTCATTTAATTCGGAGCTACGGCCTAGAAGATATGAGCAAAACAAGTTAAACATGGCATTGATGCAAAATGCATACAAACATCAATCAAATACTCTCAAAACATGGATGCAACATGATAATATGAAACTTTATGCAAAATCAAGCAAGTTTCATATAGAGCACACTCAAAACGGAGCAACGGTTCAACACATACACTCTATACAAGTTTAAAGGACAAGCTGTCCAAAACAGCAACTAGGCATCTAGCAAGCATCAAACAATATGTTACAGCACCTCAACATAACTACAAAAGGCATGGACGTGATGTACAGATAGAGCATGACAAAACATGAACACTGAGCTGTCTACAGAAATCAATAGAACATGCTCAAAAGGACATGGCAAGATTGCAAATAATAACAGTTTCACAGACTTAGCAGAAATCACTGTGCATGGCAGAAACAACATCAGGTTGCAATGTTTATAGCTATCAAACAACATGCTACAGGAACTTATCATGGAAAATAAAGGCATTGCATGCTAATTCTAAAGACAAATAACACAACTCCCTTACTTAACTAATTCCAAAGATCAACACAAAACATGGTAGCATCCATGCAAACATGGCAAGTGATATGACAGATTCAGACATGGCAGGAATAATGATAAGTAGGCATGTCCGGGAGCTTGTACAACTCAACACAGAGCAATAAAGGGCATGTGAAGTCAACCAGCAGTAAGAAGACACATTTATGAGGCCAAGCATGGGAAGACCAAGTTCATAGGGTTCATAGATCAGTAGTAAATCACATGGCAAAACTGAACTTAATGTTAACAGGCTGACAGCAACATTATTCAGCAAATTGAGGGCAAGATTACAACAAGCTACATCAGGCTATAAATGCAACCAGGGGTATGGTTGGATCGATCATGACATGTATAACAAAACATCCTTAGTGAACATCTCCAGATTATGCATAGAATGACCTGTAGCAGCAGGTTTACATAGCATCATGATATAGCAGAATCAGTCTAGCAAAACAGCAACAGCAAGTTCCCTACTTCACGAGCTCGATGCACTTACTACAAGACTCACACAAATACATGGACTGCAGCACTGTAAAGATGGCATGATGTAGCTCAAAACTCATATAGACATCAAACTCATAAGATGCACAAACAAAATGCAATGAAAAAGACAAAACAGCAAGTTATAACAGTTTCAGCAGGTTAACATCATATAGCACTCTTGCAACGATGATTAGTGCATCATGATGTACTCAAACAAGCATGATACAGTGTAACAGAATGAGGAGCATCTCATGGTGAACATTTTGACATATTATGCACGCAAAATGAAGCTACGGTCATGGAGATATCATAGGTCAAACAGGCACGCTTGACATGATGATTTTAGGGACAATCGTTTCCTGGAAAAAAACGAGTGAGTGCAAAATTACTAAATGTCGCACGGTCCGAGGAATAGGCGGGCTGCTCACCATAGGGCTTGTTCCAAGAAGGGGAAGGACGTGGCGGGCGGCGGCTGGGCTGGCCCATGTGGCCGAGCGGGGAGCTCGTCCTCCTCCTCGTGCCCACACGAGAACGCAGGAGGGAGGCGCCATGGCAATTCGGCGGCGCGGGTGGGGGGTTCGGCGGGGCTAGCGGGGCCGGCGAGGCCCAGATCCGGCCAAAATCGGTGAGGGCCGACACGGGGACTCCAGACCCGGTGAAGGGGACGGCGACGGGGCTCCAGGAGGCGCGGCTCCATGGCGGGGTTGAGGTCCTGCGGGAGGGAGAGGAAGAACAGGTGAGGGAGAGAGGGCACCGGAGGAAGGAGAGGGAGGGCGGCGTCCACCTGCTAGTGGCGGCGCACTCCGGCGAAGTCCGGCGGGTGGGGCAGGGACGAGGCGGAGGCACTGCTCCGGCGCGTAGAGGAGATCGGGATCGGGATCCACCCGATCCAGACGAGCGAGGCAGCGGGGAGGCGGCGGCGGGTACGCGGGCGCTCGGGGCCCGGTCACGCCCGGGGCTGGCCGGACAGGGGCTCGGGTGGGCCTGCAGTGGTTGGGGCGGCGCGTGGGACAGGTGGCGCGAGGGGATTGGAGGGGAGCGGTTGCAGGTGGTGGCACGGCGAATCCAGGCGCGCCAAGTGGCAGGGGTGCGCTGGCTGTGGCGGGCGCTGGTGATTGGAGGCGACAAGTGGCGCTTAGGCAGCGGTTCGGCGCGGATTTCAAGGTTGGGGCGGCGGCTGCAGGTGGAAGGACGGCTAGGGGTAGGTGAAGGACTAGGGGATGCCAAAAATGGAGAGGGGGTCCATATATAGCAGGAGGGGCTAGGATTGGGGGGTTTAAGGCCGTATCGGAGCCTCCGATCGTGATCCGACGGATCTGACCGCGGGGGGGGGGGGGGGGGGGGGGTTAGGCAGGCCTAGGTGGGCTGTGAAGAGAGTGCTTGGGCTGAGGGGAGAGAAAAGAAGTGCAGCCCGGGAAGGGTTTTCGGAGACCGAAAACATCCCGCGAATAAACCGGCAAGGGTGCCGCTACGGATGACGGTTGAGCTATCAAACGGACTCCGAATGCGATGAAATTTGACAGGTGGACTAGCTACACTATAGTAAGTCCGCATGCCAACTTTCGTGTCATTCCGAGTATATTTTTATGCCACTTATAAAATAATATTTTGGAGGTGCCGCGGGCGCGTGCGAGTGTGTCTGGACTTCGAACGGACAACAAAGAGAACCGGCGGACCCGAACGGATGAAAGTTTTGAAAAACATGCAGATGAAATGCAGATGATGACATGGCAAAATGCAACACACAAGCAAATGACATGGCAACAACGACGAACAACTGGATGACACCTGGCGCATCGAATCCGGGCCGTTACAACACTCCTCCACTAACAAGAGATCTCGTCCCGAGATCTTAGAACCGAGACAGGACAGAAAGAGAAAGAAGGATGAGGTGAAACAAGAACTCAAGAGAAGAAGCAAAGAATTGAGAGCACTCGAGAAGAAGAGAGGAACGACGAGAATGACGAGAATCGAAAGCTCATGGAATCAGATAGACTATGAAACCACTCCGGTTAGAACGAGATAAGAAATGAATAAGGCTGAATGGATTTAGGCAACACTCCTGCTGAAACATGGAGGAATAGAACACGAGCTTGAGAGGATGGAATGATACTTGATGAAGACATGACACAAAACCTCTGGAAAGAATTGAAAAGTCGAATGAAAAGAATGGAGAAGAAAATGACAACTTGTGCCATGAATGAAATTGAAAGCATCTTTAGAAAGAAAGGTCTAAACGGAGTTGTTAAGAAAATCAACAACGAAAGAAAAAACTTGTTGTGGACTTATCAAAACAACTCAAAACTTGAGGTGAAATTATACCACAACCAAAAGTCTGAATAGCTGAGCGGAACGAAGAGAAAGCAAAACTCCACTTCAGAAGAATACGGAGAATTAGTTGCACTTCGAGACGCGATAAGAAAGGATACTTGAACTCCACCAACAAGAATCTTGATGAACTCTTGAAGAATGAATTAAATCATGAAGAACCACCATGAAGAACTCCGGTAAACAAAAGGACAATGAGATAGAATTGAAGGATGAAAAGAATAAGATTAAGCCCTGCAGTGACTTAGATGGAGGTTCCGACGAAATGGCCGAGGAAAATTTGAACTCCGGAAAAGAACAGATGAAAACGCTTCGAACTAGAATTTATTCATGATGAACAAACTCTGAAGGAAGGAATTAATCAACTTGATGAAAGAAGAATAAGAATTATGTTATGCTTATCCTCCACCAATTAAATTGATGAGAAGCAATGGATTTTGCATACTACTTATTCTTGTTGAAAAGGATTAAGGGGAATATGGCGCAAAACTTAAGAAAGTCTTCATGAACCACCGGTAGATTGGAAAGAACGAATGTATTAATATGATAAAAAAATAAAAAGAATCTGAAAGAACCACCGTTAGAATTTGGAAATGACTGACGAAAGAGAATGAATCACCGGGAAGAATTAGAAGAACCAAAATGCTAGAGGGGATTTAGATGCAAAAGAACAAAGAGATCATGAGCTGATTAAAGAATACTTGAACGAAGCACCGGGATAATTGGATAACGGTAGCTGAAATGTGAGGACGAAGAATTCTTCTGGAATGACGGCCTCCGGTGAAAAGAAATGGAAAAACAACTACTGACATTCTCCGGATGGTTACGACAAGAATATCTGACAATTGGAATAATTTGAGAGGATAACATGAAGCTAGAACCACGAAACTTCGAGAGAACGAGCAAGATTTAAAGGAAAAACTCTTCTTCGGTCTTCAAATGACAACGAGAAACACCACCAAAATTTGTTTAGGCACTCCGGGAGAATGAAAAGTGAAGAGGTTGAGCCAACAATGAAGATGATTTCAAATTGATCTTGGAAAAGATATGACTGATGAAATCCATTCTTACGTCACACTTGAAAAGAATTTGAGAATAACTCCGGGAGAATTAGAAGAGTCAGGTAAGATCCTGGGGAAAGACCTGTGGGTTAGGGCCCACTAAAGAGAAAAACACCGTTGAAAAGGATTGTTTAACAGATAGATGACGCACCGAAACAATTGAAATATTTGAATGAGGTGACAACCTCGACTTAATTCAAACACAGACGAATCTCCTGAGATTTCTTGAGCACTTCAGAAGGATAGACTGGCGAGAGGCGAACGAGCAGGGAAAACACTTGATCCAAGGGAAAGAATATAATCACTACCAAAAATTGGAATTGAATCCACCGGAGAAGAAAAAGAGATGAAGAATGACGAACAAAAGAGAATTCACCGGTTGAAATAATTCAGGGAAGACTGAAGAGGCTCCGCACGAATGAAAATTGATGCTCGAAAGAGACTCAAGATCTGGGAAGAAGAGGGTGGGAGGGCGGGAAAAACAAAGGCAACTTGGAAGGGGAAACCGACGAATATCTTGAAGAGAAAACACTGGTTGAAATCATTGAAGAAAGAAAGCAAAGACTTTGCACGAGTAGGATGGATACTCGATTACGGACTCCGGTTCCGAGAAGAAGAAGGGAGGGCGGGTGGGAAAAAAATGCCACGTCTCGAGCTTGCGTTGGTTTTCCCCGAAGAGGAGAGGATGATGCAGCACAGTAGCGTAAGTATTTCCCTCAGTTTTTGAGAACCAAGGTATCAATCCAGTAGGAGGTCACGCACAAGTCCCTCGTACCTGCACAACACGATAGCAACTCGCAACAAACGCTTAGGGGTTGTCAATCCCTTCACAGTCACTTACGAGAGTGAGATCTGATAGAGATAATATTTTTGGTATTTTTGATAGATAGATGCAAAGTAAAAAGTAAAGGCAAAGTAAAAACAAAGCAAGTAAATAAAGTGATATAGATTGATATGATGAGAATAGACCCGGGGGCCATAGGTTTCACTAGTGGCTTCTCTCAAGAGCATAAGTATTCTACGTTGGGTGAAAAAATTACTGTTGAGCAATTGACAGAATTGAGCATAGTTATGTATATAGGCATCACGTCCGTGACAAGTAGATCGAAACGATTCTGCATCTACTACTATTACTCCACTCATTGACCGCTATCCAGCATGCATCTAGAGTATTAAGTTAAAAACAGAGTAACGCTTTAAGCAAGATGACATGATGTAGAGGGATAAATTCATGCAATATGATAAAAACCCCATCTTGTTATCCTCAATGGAAACAATACAATACGTGCCTTGCAACTCTTTCTGTCACTGAGTAAGGACACCGCAAGATTGAACCCAAAGCCATGCACTTCTCCCATTGCAAGAACTACCAATCTAGTTGGCCAAACCAAACGGATAATTCGAAGAAACTTGCAAAGATAACTCAATCATACATAAAAGAATTCAAAGAAGAATCAAATATTTTCCATAGATAATACTGGATCATAAACCCACAATTCATTGGTCTCAACAAACACACCGCAAAAAGAAGATTACATCGAATACATCTCCACAAGAGAGGGGGAGAACATTGTATTGAGATCCAAAAAGAGAGAAGAAGCCATCTAGCTACTAGCTATGGACCCGAAGGTCTGAAGTAAGCTACTCACACTTCATCGGAGGGGCTATGGTGATGATGTAGAAGCCCTACGTGGTGGATGCCCCCTCCTACGGAGCTCCGCAACAGGACCCAAGATGGGATCTCGTGGATACAGAAGGTTGCGGCGGTGGAATTAGGTTTTTGGCTCCCTTTTTGATCATACGGGGATACGTAGGTATATATAGGAGAAAGGAGTACGTCGGTGGAGCTCCGAGGGGGCCACGAGGTAGGGGGGCGCGCCCGGGGGGGCGCGCCCTCCACCCTCGTGACCTCCTCAGAAGCTTCTTGGAGTAGGGTCCAAGTCTCTGGGATCACGTTCGGTTGGAAAATCACGATCCTGAAGGTTTCATTCCGTTTGGACTCCATTTGATATTCTGTTTCTTCGAAATACTGAAAAAGGCAAAAAAACAGCAATTCTGGGTTGGGCCTCCGGTTAATAGGTTAGTCCCAAAAGTAATATAAAAGTGAAAAATAAAGCCCAATATAGTCCAAAACAGTAGATAAAGTAGCATGGATCAATCAAAAATTATAGATACGTTGGAGACGTATCAAGCATCCCCAAGCTTAATTCCTGCTCATCCTCGAGTAGGTAAATGATAAAAAAAAGAATTTTTGATGCGGAGTGATACTTTGGCATAATTTCAATGTAAATCTTCTTAATTGTGATATGAATATTCAGATCCGAAAGATTCAAGACAAAAGTTCACATTGACACAAAAATAATAATACTTCAAGCATACTAATCAAAGCAATCATGTCTTCTCAAAATAACATGGCAAAAGAAAGTTCATCCCTACAAAATCATATAGTTGGGCTATGCTTTATTTTCGTCACACAAAGATGTTCCCAACTTCTATACCCCCGATGACAAGCCAAGCAATTGTATCATACTTAAATAATCTCAAACTTTTTCAATCTTCACGCAATACATGAGCGTGAGCCATGGATATAGCACTATGGGTGGAATAGAATATGATGATGGGGATTGTGTGGAGAAGACAAAAAAGGAGAAAGTCTCACATCAACAAGGCTAATCAATGATCTATGGAGATGCCCATCGATTGATGTTAATGCAAGGAGTAGGGATTGCCATGCAACGGATGCACTAGAGCTATGAATGCTCAACAAAAGAAAACTAGTGGGTGTGCATCCAATTTTCTTGCTCATGAAGACCTACGGCATTTTGAGGAAGCCCGTCGTTGGAATATACAAGCCAAGTTCTATAATGAAAAATTCCCACTAGCATAAAAAGACAATTTATGAGACTCACTATATGAAAAACATGGTGCTACTTTGAAGCACAATATATGAGACTCACTACATGAAGAACAAGGTGCTACTTTGAAGCACAAGTGTGGAAAAAGAGATAGTAGCATTGCCCTTTTTATAAAAAAAAAATTGGGCCTTTTTTTTTTTGGCCTTTCCTTTTTTTTGGGCCTTTCTTTTTTTTTACTTTTTTTGGCCATTCTTTTTTTTTACTTGGGCAATGCTCTAATGATGATCATCACACTTTCATTACAAAATATGAATTACAACTCGATACTAGAACAAGATATGACTCTATATGAATGCCTCCGGTGATGTACCGGGATGGTGCAATGAATCAAGAGTGACATGTATGAAAAATAATGCATGGTGGCTTTGCCACAAATACGATGTCAAATACAAGATCATGCAATGGCAATATGACAAAAGTAATGCATGTCACGATGATGATGGTGGAAGTTGCATGGCAATATATCTCGGAATGGCTATGGAAATGCCATGATAGGTAGGTATGGTGGCTGTTTTGAGGAAGATATAAGGAGGTTTATGTGTGATAGAGCGTATCGTATCACGGGGTTTGGATGCACCAGCGAAGTGTGCACCAACTCTCAAGGTGAGAAAGGGCAATGCACGGTACTGAAGAGGCTAGCAAAGGCGGAAAGGTGAGAGTGCGTATAATCCATGGACTCAACATTAGTCAAAAGAACTCATATACTTATTGCAAAAATTTAGAAGTCATCAAAAATCAAGTACTAAGCGCATGCTCCTAGGGGTATAGATTGGTAGGAAAATACCATCACTCGTCCCCGACCGCCACTCATAAGGATGCACAAGCCAGGTACACTTCATGTTTCAAATTTGTTACACAACTTTAACCATACGTGCATGCTACGGGACTTGCAAACTTCAACACAAGCATTCTTTGAATTCATAATCACCCAACTAGCATGACTTTGATATTATCACCTCCATATCTCAAAACAATTATCAAGCATCAAACTTATCTTAGTATTCAATGCACTCAAAAGAAAGTTTCACATATCTTGAATACCAAGTATATTAACATTAAGCAAATTACCATGCTATTAAAGACTCTCAAAATAATCTAAGTGAAGCATGAGAGATCAAGTTTGTTTAAAACAAATCCACCACCGTGCTCTAAAAGATCTAAGTGAAGCACTAGAGCAAAAATTATCAAACTCAAAAGGATATAAGTGAAGCATTATGAGCAAAACTATCAAGCTCAAAACATATAAGTGAAGCATTATGAGCAAAACTATCAAGCTCAAAAGATATAAGTGAAGCACATAGAGTATTCTAACAAATTTCAATTCATGTATGGCTCTCTCAAAAGGTGTGTACAGAAAGGATGATTGTGGTAAACTAACAAGCAAAGACATAAATAATACAAGACGCTCCAAGCAAAACACATATCATGTTGGTGAATAAAAATATAGCTCCAAGTAAATTACCGATGGAAGTGGACGAAAGAGGGGATGCCTTCCGGGGCATCCCCAAGCTTTGACTTTTTGGTGTCCTTGGATTATCTTGGGGGTTCCATGGTCATCCCAAAGATTAGGCTCTTGCCACTCCTTGTTCCATAATCCATCAAAAGAATTCACCCAAAACTTGAAAACTTCACAACACAAAACTCAACAGAAATCTCGTGAGCTCCGTTCGAGAAAGAAAACAAAAGACTACTTCAAGGTACTGTAATGAACTCATTCTTTATTTATATTGGTGTTAAACCTACGGTATTCCTACTTCTCTATGGATCATACACTATTTTACTAGCCATAGATTCATCAAAATAAGCAAACAACACACGAAAAACAGAATCTGTCAAAAACAGTACAGTCTGTAGTAATCTGTAACTAACGCAAACTTCTGGAACTCTAAAAATTCCACCAAAATAGGGAGTTCTGGAAAATTTGTTTATTGATCATAATCAAAAAGAATCAACGCAAAAGCACGTTCCTTTAATTTATCATAATTATATTCGTGCGTGCAAAGTTTTTGTTTTTCAGCAGAATAAAATCAACTATCATCGTAGGTTATCCTATAGGTCCTACTTGGCACAAACACTAATTAAAAGATAAAACCACATCCAAACAGAAGGTAGATGGATTATTTATTGCTAAACAGAAGAAAAAACAAAAAACACAAAATAAAATTGGGTTGCCTCCCAACAAGCGCTATCGTTTAGCGCCCCTAGCTAGGCATAAAAGCAAGGATAGATCTAGGTATTGCCATCCTTGGTAGGCAATCCATAAGTGGCTCTCATGATAGATTCATAAGGTAATTTTATTTTCTTTCTAGGGAAGTGTTCCATACCCTTCTTTAAGGGAAATTGGAATCTAATATTCCCTTCCTTCATATCAATAATTGCACCAATTGTTCTAAGGAAAGGTCTACCAAGAATAATAGGACATGAAGGATTGCAATCTATATCAAGAACGATAAAATCTACGGGCACATAATTCCTATTTGCAACAATAAGAACAACATTAATTCTTCCCATAGGCTTTTTAATAGTGGAATCCGCAAGATGCAAGTTTAGAGAGCAATCATCAAAATCACAGAAATCTAGCAAATCACATAAAGTTTTGGGAATAGTAGAGACACTAGCACCCAAATCACACAAAGCATGAAACTCAAAGTCTTTAATTTTAATTTTAATAGTAGGTTCCCACTCATGATAGAGTTTTCTAGGGATAGATACTTTCATCTCAAGTTTTTCTTCATAAGATTGCATCAAGGCATCAACAATGTGTTCGGTAAAGGCCTTATTTTGACTATAAGCATGAGGAGATTCTAGCACGGATTGCAACAAGGAAATACAGCCAATCAAAGATCAATTTTCATAATTAAATTCCTTGAGATCCAAAATAGTAGGTTTAGCAACATCACGGTTTCTATTTATTTCAATCCCACTTTCATCAATTTCATCATCAAGATCTAGAAACTCCGAATTCTTAGAACGTCTTCTAGGTAAAGGAAGATCATATGCAGTTTCATCAAGATTCATATTGCAAAACAAAGATTTGATAGGGGACACATCAATAACTTTTAGATCTTCATCTTGATTTTCATAGGAATTCGGTTTAGCGGCCATCTTATTGACTAAGTTATCTTGCATATCCGAAATTTGAGCGGTCATCTTTTCAAGACGAGCAATTTGGGCCCTTATACCATCAAATTATTTAGACATATCATCGAGTTCTTTATTCATAAAGCTCATAAAACTTTTTTGTTCCTTAAGTTCGTTTCTAAAGAAATTGTTGTGCTCAAATTGCAAAACCATAAATTTTGTAACATTGCTTTCGATCTCCTCTAGCCTTTTAAGGTGAAGGTCACCAAATCTAGGTAGAGCCATCACAACAAATAGGCAAACTAACACACGAGCAAACAAAAGGACGAGGAAAAGGCAACGGAAAGAGAGGAAGAGATTGGGAAAGAGAGGGCGAATAAAACGGCAAGGGTGAAGTGGGGTAGAGGAAAACGAGAGGCAAATGGCAAATAATGTAATGCGAGAGATAGGGATTGTGATGGGTACTTGGTATGTTGACTTTTGCGTAAGCCTCCCCAGCAACGACGCCAGAAATCCTTCTTGCTATGTCTCGAGCTCGCGTTGGTTTTCCTCGAAGAGGACAGGATGATGCAGCACAGTAGCGTAAGTATTTCCCCTCAGTTTTTGAGAACCAAGGTATCAATCTAGTAGGAGGTCACGCGCAAGTCCCTCGTACCTGCACAACACGATAGCAACTCGCAACCAACGCTTAGGGGTTGTCAATCCCTTCACGATCACTTACGAGAGTGAGATCTGATAGAGATAATAATTTTGATATTTTTGATAGATAGATGCAAAGTAAAAAGTAAAGGCAAAGTAAAAACAAAGCAAGTAAATAAAGTGATATAGATTGATATGATGAGAATAGACCCGGGGGCCATAGGTTTCACTAGTGGCTTCTCTCAAGAGCATAAGTATTCTACGTTGGGTGAAAAAATTACTGTTGAGCAATTGACAGAATTGAGCATAGTTATGTATATAGGCATCACGTCCGTGACAAGTAGATCGAAACGATTCTGCATCTACTACTATTACTCCACTCATTGACCGCTATCCAGCATGCATCTAGAGTATTAAGTTAAAAACAGAGTAACGCTTTAAGCAAGATGACATGATGTAGAGGGATAAATTCATGCAATATGATAAAAACCCCATCTTGTTATCCTCAATGGAAACAATACAATACGTGCCTTGCAACTCTTTCTGTCACTGAGTAAGGACACCGCAAGATTGAACCCAAAGCCATGCACTTCTCCCATTGCAAGAACTACCAATCTAGTTGGCCAAACCAAACGGATAATTCGAAGAAACTTGCAAAGATAACTCAATCATACATAAAAGAATTCAAAGAAGAATCAAATATTTTCCATAGATAATACTGGATCATAAACCCACAATTCATCGGTCTCAACAAACACACCACAAAAAGAAGATTACATCGAATAGATCTCCACAAGAGAGGGGGAGAACATTGTATTGAGATCCACAAAGAGAGAAGAAGCCATCTAGCTACTAGTTATGGTCTCACACTTCATCGGAGGGGCTATGGTGATGATGTAGAAGCCCTCCATGGTGGATGCCCCCTCCGGCGGAGCTCCGGAACAGGACCCAAGATGGGATCTCGTGGATACAGAAGGTTGCGGTGGTGGAATTAGGTTTTTGGCTCCCTTTTTGATCATACGGGGATACGTAGGTATATATAGGAGGAAGGAGTACGTCGGTGGAGCTCCAAGGGGCCCACAAGCCTCCACCCTCGTGACCTCCTCGGAAGCTTCTTGGAGTAGGGTCCAAGTCTCCTGGATCACGTTCGATTGGAAAATCACGATCCCGAAGGTTTCATTCCATTTGGACTCCGTTTGATATTCTGTTTCTTCGAAATACTGAAAAAGGCAAAAAACAGCAATTCTGGGCTGGGCCTCCGGTTAATAGGTTAGTCCCAAAAGTAATATAAAAGTGAAAAATAAAGCCCAATATAGTCCAAAACAGTAGATAAAGTAGCATGGAGCAATCAAAAATTATAGATACGTTGGAGACGTATCAAAAAACAAGGACAACTTCGGTCAGGGAAACACCATCAAAAGAGAAAGAACTGACGACTAATCTTGCAAAAGATGACGAGGATCGAAACCACACGAAGAGAAATGCGCTGCATTGAAAAGAGGATGGACAATGAACGAAAAACTAACCGCGGGATCCTGAACAAATTTGAAGGGGAAGAGGAGTAACTCAAAACAACTATGTCAAAATTCCTCACCAGAGCGACGAAGGGGCTGAGGAGTAAAAAGAATTCCTACTCTCCGATATAACTAGACTCCAAAAACAGTTTTCTTCTAGACTCAACAACGGCCAAACTACACGATCAATCAAGGGGGCTCCTATGGTCGGTCGAGGCTCTGATACCAACTTGTCACACCCAATATGTGATACTACCCTAAAGAGACTCGAAGGTCCCACCAAGGATAGAACCGCATATTGATACGCTTTTGCAAGGTGGATATCATTACATCAACATTACATAATAGATGGGGATACATACAAAAGGCATACAATGCCAAACAAGTACAACATCATCTTACATAAGAGCACCATCCGACCACGGATGAAACACAAACAGAAACTCAAACGACATCCACCCTGCTAGCCCAGGCTGCCGACCTGGAACCTATCCCCTAATCGAAGAAGAAGCAGAAGAAGAACTCCAAAACAAGCAAACATCGCTCTCGCGTCATGATCATCGCATAACCTGTACCTGTAACTGTTGTTGTAGTAATCTATGAGCCACGAGGACTCAGCAATCCCATTACCATGGGTATCAAGACTAGCAAAGCTTAATGGGAAAGCAAGGGGTAAAGTGGTGAGGTTGCAGTTGCGACTAAGCATATATGATGGCTAACATACGCAAATAAGAGCGAGAAGAGAAGCAATGGAACGGTCGATAAGCTAGAAGTGGTCAAGAAGTGATCCTAAAACTACTTACATTCATATATAACCCAAAACCGTGTTCACTTTCCGGACTCCGCCGAAAAGAGACCATCACGGCTACACACGCGGTTGATGCGTTTTAATTAAGTCAAGTTTCAAGTTCTCTACAACCGGACATTAACAAATTCCCATCTGCCACATAACCGCGGGCATGGCTCTCGAAAGTTTACACCCTGCAGGGGTGTCCCAACTTAGCCCATCACAAGCTCTCATGGTCAACGAAGGATATTCCTTCTCCCAGGAAGACCCGATCAGTCTCGGAATCCCGGTTTACAAGACATTTAGACAATGGTAAAACAAGACCAGCAAAACCGCCCGATGTGCCGACAATCCCGATAGGAGCTGCACATATCTCGTTCTCAGGGCAACACCGGATAAGTCAAGCTACGAGTAAAACCAGCCCTCAAGTTTCCCGAGGTGGCCCCATAGGCTGCTCGGTTCGGACCAGCACTTAGAGAAGCACTGGCCCGGGGGGGCTAAAATAAAGATGACCCTCGGGAGCGCGACTCCTAAGGGAAAAGTATAGGTGGTGGTGAGGCAAATGGTAAAACCAAGGTTGGGCCTTGCTGGAGGAGTTTTATTCAAAGCGAGCTGTCAAGGGGGTCCCATAAATCACCCAACCGCATAAGGAACGCAAAATCAAGGAACATAACACCGGTATGACAGAAACTAGGGCGGCAAGAGTGGAACAAAACACCAGGCATAAGGACGAGCCTTCCACCCTTTACCAAGTATATAGGTGCATTAAATAAATAAGAGATATTGTGATATCCCAACATAATCATGTCCATCATGGAGCAATCTTCAACTTCACCTGCAACTAACAACACTATAAGAGGGGCTGAGCAAAGCGGTAACATAGCCAAGCAATGGTTTGCTAGGAAGGGTGAAAAGGTTAGAGGCTGACATGGCAATTTGGGAGGCTTGAAGAGCAAGTGATAGGTAGCGCAGCATAGCGATAGAACGAAGCAACTAGCATAGCAATGATAGTAGTGAGATCCAAGGTGACGGTCATCTTGCCTGAAATCCCGCTAGGAAGAAGAACGAGTCCACGAAGAAGATGAAGCCACGAAGACGAACCAAGCATAGACGAACGAATCCTCATGATCGCAACGAAATGGGAACTATCGAGAAGAAGCACACAACATGGTAAACACACCACACATATACATGACATGATGCACAACCCATCATGATGCATGACAAAGCTACATGAAGCTACTCCTGGCAAGAGATGATGCATACAAGAGCAACATATCAAGGCAAGTTTAAATGAGGCCGGAAACAACATATAACAAATCCGGTAAGTCCTCATATGCAAATTTAGAAATTGTTCCAGAACTGAATAAACCTTATGTTCAAGTTATTAAACAGAAAGTTAAGATGTACCAAGATGATCTACATGAGATTATAGTCAAGTTACATATAAAGTTCATTTAATTCGGAGCTACGGCCTAGAAGATATGAGCAAAACAAGTTAAACATGGCATTGATGCAAAATGCATACAAACATCAAGCAAACACTCTCAAAACATGGATGCAACATGATAATATGAAACTTTATGCAAAATCAAGCAAGTTTCATATAGAGCACACTCAAAACGGAGCAACGGTTCAACACATACACTCTATACAAGTTTAAAGGACAAGCTGCCCAAAACAGCAACTAGGCATCTAGCAAGCATCAAAACAATATGTTACAGCACCTCAACATAAGTACAAAAAGCATGGACGTGATGTACATATAAAGCATGGCAAAACTTGAACACTGAGCTATCTCCAGAAATCAATAGAACATGCTCAAAAGGACATGGAAAAATAGCAAATAATAACAGTTTCACAGACTTAGCAGAAATCACTGTGCATGGCAGAAATAACATCAGGTTGCAATGTTTAGAGCTATCAAACAACATTCTACATGAATTTATCATGGCAACCAAAGGCATGTAATGCTAATACTAAAGACAAATAACAAACCTCCCTTACTGAACTAATTCCAAAGATCAACACAAAACATGGTAGCGTCCATGCAAACATGGTAAATGATATGACAGATTCAGACATGGCAGGAACAACGATAAGTAGGCACGTTGGTGAGATTGTACAACTCACCACCGAGCAATACATGGCATGTGAAGTCAACTAGCAGTAAGAAGACACATTTATGAGGCTAAGCATGGCAAGAACAAGTTCATATGGTTCATGGATCACTAGTAAATCACATGGAAAAACTGAACTTAATGTTAACAGGCTGACAGCAACATTATTCAGCAAATTGAGAGCAAGATTACAACAAGCTACATCAGGCTATAAATGCAACTAGGGGCATGGATGGATAGGGCATGACATGTATAACAAAACATCCTTACTGAACATCTCCAGATTATGCATAGAATGACTTGTAGCAGCAGGTTTACAGAGCATCATGATATAGAAGAATCAGTCTAGCAAAACAGCAACAGCAAGTACCCTACTTCACAAGCTCGATGCACTCACTACAAGACTCACAAAAATACATGGACTACACCACTCTAAAGATGGCATGATGTAGCTCAAAACTCATGTAGACATCAAGCTCATAAGATGCACACACGAAATGCAATGAAAAAGACAAAACGGCAATTTATAGCAGTTTCAGCAGGTTAACATCATATAGCACTCTTGAAACAATGATTGGTGCATCAAGATGTACTCAAACAAGCATGACACAATGGAACAAAATGAAGAGTGTCTCATGATGAACATTTTGACATATTATGCATGCAAATCGAAGCTACAGTCATGGAGATATCACAGGTCAAACATGCACACTTGACATGATGATTTTAGGGACTTGGTCGTTTCCTGAAAAAAAACGAGTGAGCGCAAATTTACTAAATGTCGCACGGTGCGAGGGATAGGCGGGATGCTCACCACAGGGCTTGGCCCAAGAAGGGGAAGGACGTGGCGAGCCGCGGCTGGGCCGACCTATGTGGCCGAGCTGGAGCTCGTCCTCCTCCTCGTGCCCGCACGGGCACGCAGGAGGGAGGTGCCATGGCAATTCGGCAGCGCGGGTGGGGGGTCCGGCGGGGCTAGCGGGGCCGGCGAGGCCCGGATCCGGCCGAAATCGGTGAGGGCCGACGCGGGGACTCCAGATCCGGTGAAGGGGACGGCGACGGGGCTCTAGGAGGCGTGGCTCCGTGGCGGGGTTGAGGTCCTGCGGGAGAGAGAGGAAGAACAGATGAGGGAGAGAGGGCACCGAAGGAAGGAGAGGGAGGGCGGCGTCCACCTGCTAGCGGCGGCGCACTACGGCGAAGTCCAGCAGGCGGGGCGGGGACGAGGCGGCGGCACTGCTCCGGCGCGCAGAGGATGTCGGGATCGGGATCCACCCGATCCAGACGAGCGAGGCAGCAGGGAGGCGACGGCGGGTACGCGGGCGCTCGGGGCCCGGTCACGCCCAAGGCGGGCCAGCCATGGGCTCGGGCGGGCCTGCGGCGGTTGGGGCGGCGCGAGGGACAGGTGGCGCGAGGGGATTGGAGGGGAGCGGTTGCGGGTGGCAGCACGGTGAATCCAGGCGCGCCAAGTGGCGGGGGTGCGCTGGCTGCGGGGGGCGCTGGTGATTGGAGGCGACAGGTGGCGGCGAGGCAACGGTTCGGCTCGGATTTCAAGGTTGGGGCGGCGGCTGCAGGTGGAAGGAGGGCTAGGGGTAGGTGAAGGACTAGGGGATGCAAAAAATGGAGAGGGGGTGTCCATATATAGTAGGAGGGGCTAGGGTTGGGGGGTTTGAGGCCGTATCGGAGCCTCCGATCGTGATCTGATGGATCTGATCGCGAGGGGGGGTTAGGCAGGCCTAGGTGGGCTGTGAAGAGAGTGCTTGGGCTGAGGGGAGAGAAGAGAAGTGCAGCCCGGGATGGGTTTTCGGAGACCGAAAACATCCAATGAATAAACCGGCAAGGGTGCCGCTACAGATGACGGTTAGGCTATCAAACGGACTCCGAATGCGATGAAACTTGACAGGCGCACTAGCTACACTATAATAAGTCCGCACGCCAACTTTCGTCCCATTCCGAGAACATTTTGATGCCACTTATAAAATAATATTTTGGAGGTCCCGCGGGCGCGTGCGAGTGTGTCTGGACTCCGAATGGACAACCAAGAGAACCAACGGAACCCGAACGGATGCAAGTTTGAAAAACATGTAGATGAAATGCAGATGATGACATGGCAAAATTCAACACGCAAGAAAATGACATGGCAACAACGACGAACAACTGGATGACACATGGCACATGGAATCCGGGGCGTTACAGCTGGGTCAGGCCCAAGCGACTTGGGGATGATGCAGCCCGAGGGGCGCCCCCAACAAGGTAAGCCGAAGACAAAAGCAAAACGGATACATGCCGCGGGGACAGACCCACGCGACCTGGGAATGATGCAGCCCTGAGGGCGCTCCCAGCTGAAACGAAACTTGAAAGAAGTCACCTGATACCATTGAAGAGCGAGTGTCGGAGTAGCTGACGGTGCGTAGTGGAGAAGCCAATCTTCACGAGCCCTATGAGCTCCGAGCCACGGGAGGCTCAGGAAGTCTGGGTGTCTCGCCGAGGTACATCTCCATTTCCTCCAGGAGCGCGCGATGCTTGGCCACCTGAGCTTCTAGGATGCTCCTCATCAGGTGCTGGCGGGCAGCAGCCGCGTTCGGCAGGCCGAAGGGCATGCGAACGTAGCTGTGCGGTGGACCCTCACAACGCCCCTACACACGAAGGCCAGAAGCACTCCTGAGACGCGACTCGATTGAGCCCTGGGTAGTGGATGCAGACGCGCAGCCCGCCATCCTCGCCTGGATGGGAAGCTATGCTAGGCAGGCGGCGATTGCCGCGCATGACTCTCGATTCCTGCAACTCCTGAGCAACCTTGGTGATGAACTCCTGTGGATTGGACCCTCCTTTCCTCACGCTTTCCTGAGGGAAACGTGCCGCGAAGCACGCCTCCAAGTGGTGCCCGAGCGCCTCCCTCGTGATCTTGGCAAAGTCAGTGGCTCCCCAAGAGAGAGCCCTTGAGCCTTGCCTGAGGAGGGCGCCGGGCGCGCCTCCCTATGCGATGGAGGGTGGCGCCCCTTGGATGGGCGCATGTCCGGATGTGGCGCCTCCGGAGGTGCCTGCCTCCTGAGGCCTTGAACTAGGTGACGTCTTCTTCTTCTTGGGAGCTGCTTCAGGAAGGTTCCCACACTTGCTGTCTGGGTCCTCGATTGACGCGGCTTGGAATGCGCGCCCGAGGGAGCACACCACATCCTTCTCTTCACAGAGGACCATGACGACTCCGCCACTTCCTGGCACCTTGAGGACCTTGTAACCATGGTGAGTCACTGCCATGAACTTGGCCAGGGCTGGATACCCGAGGATGGCATTGTATGGTAGGCGAATGTGGGCGACCTCAAAGTCAATGAGCTCGGTACGGTACTTCTTGCGCTGTCCAAAGGTGACAGGGAGGCGGACCTGCCCTATCGGGACAGTGGAACCATCAGTAACTCCTGAGAAGGGCTCGGTTGGTTGAAGCTGATCGTATGGCACTTGAAAGGTTGTTGAACGTCTCGACGGACGGGACGTTGAGCCCTGCTTCGCCATTGATGAGGGGCCTGGCAACTTGCACATTGCTGATGACTGGGGAACAGAGCATCGGGAGGACGTCGGCTATTGTCGCACACTTGAGCTGATCCATTGAGCTGAACATGATAGCGCATGCAGACCACCCGAGGGGGCGCGTGGCCTCAAGCTTGGGAAGGACTGCATTCACTTCGCGAGCAAACTGCTTGAAGATGCGCTGAGAGGCTGGGGCCTGAGCGCCGCCCAAGATGCAAGCGATCGCACGCGGCTCCTGGAAGCCCCCAGCCCTATCGTCCTGATGATGGTCTTCATTCCTTCTTGGTGGTGGTGGCAAAGGAGGAAGCCCTGTGTTGCCTTGCGGGCGATCCTGACGAGGCTGATCCCTCCAAGCCCCCTCGCGAGGCTGGTCCTGCCAGCGGTCCTTGCGAGGCCGGTCATGCCACCCTTGGCGAGGACCGCGGTTGTCCCATCGTCCTCCACCTCTTGCTCCACTTCCGCCATAGCCCCGATCGTTGCGCTCGGGGCGTCGACCGACGCGGCCTTCTCGCAAGGCCCTGAGCTCTTGGCATTCGTTGGTGTTGTGGGTATGGAGATCGTGGTACACATAGTACCGGCTGCCCTTGGACGACTCCGGCTGGTCCCTGCTGTGACGCCCCCAATTCAACCGTACACTAATCATACACGCAAATGTGTATGATCAAGATCAGGGACACACGGGAAGATATCACAACACAACTCTAAAAATAAAATAAGTCATACAAGCATCATAATACAAGCTAGGGGCCTCAAGGGCTCGAATACAATTGCTCGATCATAGACAAGTCAGCGGAAGCAACAATATCTGAGTACAGGCATAAGTTAAACAAGTTGCCATAAGATGGCTAGCACAAACTGGGATACAGATCGAAAGAGGCGCGGGCCTCCTGCCTGGGATCCTCCTAACTACTCCTGGTCGTCGTCAGCAGCCTACACATAGTAGTAGGCACCTCCAGTGTAGTAGTCGTCGTCGATGGTGGCGTCTGGCTCCTGGGCTCCAATGTCTGGTTGCGGCAACCAGGAAGAATGGAAAAGGGGGAAAAGGGGGAGAAAAGCAACCGTGAGTACTCATCCAAAGTACTCGCAAGCAAGGATCTACACTACATATGCATGGGTATATGGGTAAAGAGGCAATATCGGTGGACTGAACTGCAGAATGCCAGAATAATAGGGGGATAGCTAGTCCTATCGAAGACTACGCTTCTGGCAGCCTCCGTCTTGCAACATGTAGAAGAGAGTAGATTGAAGTCCTCCAAGTAGCATCACATAGCATAATCCTACCCGGCGATCCTTCCCTCATCGCCCTGTGGAAAAGCAATCACCGAGTTGTCTATGGAACTTGTCTAGGTGTGTTTTATTAAGTATCCGGTTCTAGTTGTCATAAGGTCAAGGTACAACTCCGGGTCGTCCTTTTACCGAGGGACACGGCTATTTGAATAGATAAACTTCCCTGTAGGGGTGCACCGCATTTCCCAACACGCTTGATCCTATTTGGCCGGACACACTTTCCTGGGTCATGCCCGGCCTCGGAAGATCAACACGTCGCAGCCCTACCTAGGCACAACAGAGAGGTTAGCACGCCGGTCTAAATCCTATGGTGCAGGGGTCTGGGCCCATCGCCCATTGCACACATGCACGTTGCGAGGGCGGCTGGAAGCAGAACTAGCCCCTTAATACAAGAGAAGGCTTACGTTCCAATCCGGCGTGCCGCTCAGTCGCTGACGTCACGAAGGCTTCGGCTGATACCACGACGTCGAGTGCCCATATCTTTCCCGCGTAGTTGGTTAGTGCGTATAGGCCAGTGGCCAGACTCAGATCAAATACCAAGATCTCGTTAAGCGTGTTATTTTGAAGTAACCGCGGACGCCGACCAGGGCCAGGCCCACCTCTCTCCTAGGTGGTCTCAACCTGCCCTGTCGCTCCGCTAAATAGTAACAGTCGGGGGCCGTCGGGAACCCAGGCCCACCTCTACTGGGATGGAGCCACCTGTCCTTCCAGCCCCCACATCGGAATCACTTGCAGGTACTCAACGAGTCGACCCGACTTTAGTCACCACCTGAATAGTATGTATGTATAGTATATACCCGTGATCACCTCCCGAGTGATCACGGCCCGATAGTATAGCATGGCAGTCTGACAAGAATGTAGGGCCACTAATGGTAAAGTAGTATCCTATACTAAGCATTTAGGATTGCAGGTAAGGTATCAACAGATGTAGCAACAATGATAGGCTATGCAACAGAATAGGAATAATCAAAACAGTAACATGATACACTACTCTAAGCAGTAGAGGGAAGAATAGGCGATATCTGGTGAACAAGGGGGGGGGGGACTTGCCTAGTTGCTCTGGCAAGGAGGGGTCGTCAACTCCGTAGTCGAACTGGGGGTCACTGGCAGTCTCGGGGTCTACCGGAAAGAAGTAATGGAGCGGGAACACAATAAATAACATAGCCATCAAAGCATCACAAAGCGTAACATGGCAATACGCGGTGCTAGGTGTGCCCTAACGCGGTAGTAGGTGATACCGATGAAAGGGGGAAACATCCGGGAAAGTATCCCTGACGTTTCACGTTTTCGGACAGATGAACCGGAGGTGAAATTTTGCAGGTTTGATATGCTATCAATGTGTGGCGGACGAACAGGCTGCGTATCTAGATTCGTCTTGTCGTTCTGAGCAACTTTCATGTACAAAGTATTTTTGTGCGAGTTACGATTTATTTTATATTAATTAGCAAAGTTTTAATCATTTTTTAAATATTATTAATTCATAACAAAATATTAAAATGCTAGGGGTACACAGAGTTGTACCCAACAGAATGCAATGTGAGGCTGACAGGTGGGGTCCGGGGTCCAGTCAGCAGTTGACTGGGTGAATTTTGACCAGTTGGGTCCATGTGTCATACTGTGTAGTTAATCTATTAGTTAGTTTAATAAGTGAATAGTTAATTTAACAGATCTAGTTAACTTAATTAATTCACTGATTAATTAATTAATTAATAATTAAAATCTTTATTAAATTCATTTCTTTCTTTTTATTTATAACGTTCAAGGGGGGTGGGCCCCGGTTGTCATTGGCCTAAAGGGCCGTAGCGGGCGCTGGCACAGGCGGGTTACGGGCGCTGGGCATGCGGGCACTGGCCGCAGCCCGCTCGTGTGTGGCTGGGCGCCGACGCGGGGCGGGCGCCAGGGGTGGCAGCAGCGAGGCCACGACGGCTGTAGCGACAGCAGCCAGCAGCGGGTGGCAAGTGCGGTAGCAAGTGGCGACGGTACCAGGGCGGAGCGGGACGACGAGGCGATAGGCGTGCGCGCATGGTGGCACGCCGGGCGGGGTTAGGTGCGGGCCAGGCGAGGCCAGTGTGATATGATCTACTAGTCTTCTCGATCAATAACAATACTGGTAGCGATTACAGAGGCAAGTTACAAGAATCGTGGCTAGGGTTCGTTGCGGGAGGAAGATGGGAAAGGTGAAAGAGCCGAGCCGCCGTTGCCTTGATCCTCTGGATGCTGATCTCCTCGACGCTCCGGGTTAAGTAGAGTGTGGCTGGGCCGTGGTCCTTTCGGGGCCCGTGTACCTTGAGTTGGGCTCCTTGGCGCGGCTGAGCCGTGCCCCCTCCTGGTGTGGTGGCCGGCTGACTTGTGGGTCCGCACCGTCAGGGTCACTAACATCCCCTCCTCCTTGAGTGGCGGCTTAACCCCAAGCCGCTGCGTGGGGAAAGCGAGCCTGCAGAGCTTTCCGGTCTTCCCATGTGTCGTCCAAGTTGGAGGCGCCAGTCCATCGGACCTTGACTTGCTCGATCATGTCGCCATTCTTGCGGCGCCATTTAGACTGTAGGATCTCACCAGGCACAGCCAAATCATTAGTGTTGTAAGGAAGCTCAGGCTGAACTATCGTACCAGGTGACAAAACTCGGCGTATCTAAGACACATTAAACAATGGGTGGACCGTGGCCTGCGGTGGCAGCTGAAGATTGTAGGCCACCGCGTTGATCTTCTGGATGATGGGGAACGGTCCATAGAACTTGAAAGAGAGCTTGTGGTTTGCCCGGGGCGCAATGGATGTTTGGATGTAAGGTTGAAGTTTCAGATAAACCTGATCGCCCACCTCGAATTTGCGGAAAGAGCGCTTTTGATCAGTATGTATCTTCATGTAGTTCTTGGCTCGATGTAGATGTTGCTGCACCAGGTTCTGCATAACTGCGCGTTCCTCCAGCCAGGTAGCTAAGGACGGTACTGAGCATGATGTGGCAGCTGAGATGCCCCAGTACTTGGGCTCGTGGCCAAACATGGCTTTGAAAGGTGACATGCCGATAGCCGAATGATGTGAGGAATTGTACCAAAACTGAGCTAGTGGGATCCAATAACTCCAGCGCCTCAGACATGCATGTGTGAAGCAGCGCAAGAAGGTTTCAACGCACTGGTTCATACGCTCCGTTTGGCCAACTGTCTGAGGGTGATTTGCTATGCTCAGGCGAAGTTCAGTGCCGGCATACTTGAACAGTTCCTGCCAAAAGAGACTGGTGAAGACAGGATCTCTGTCCGAGACAATTGCTCCTGGTAATCCATGTATCTTGTAGATGTGAGTCATGTAGAGTTGGGCTACTTTGGATGCAGTATATGGGTGAGCTAGGGGCAAGAAATGAGCGTATCTGGATCGCTTATCCATGATGACCCAAAGGCAGTTGTGTTTCCCAGATTGTGGCAGTCCATCCACAAAATCAATGGTGATAAGATCCCAGGGCTCCTTCGGCACTGGTAGAGGCTGCAGAAGACCTAGAGAAGCTGTTCTGTCTGGTTTTGCTTGTTGGCATACTGGGCAGCATTGCACATATTGTTGCACGTGAGTCTTCATTTTAGGCCACGTGAACAGGCGGTGAATCTTGCGATATGTAACCGGGTAGCCTGAGTGTCCTCCGAGCGGGCTATCATGGAATGCGCCAATGATCTGTTGCTGCATTGAAGTTGATCCACCCAGCCATATGCATCTGCAGAAACGGAGGATGCCCTGTTGCAGCGTAAATCTGCCCTTTGGGTCTGGTCGTACCGCGAGCTGCTCGAGCAAGCGTTGGGCTTGGGGGTTGCTGTTGTAGCTGTTGTTGATGTCTTCCAACCAGGCAGGCTGACAGACATTTAGTGCAGATAGCATCGCCGAAGGGTTAGCATGAGACAGAGCATCTGCGGCTGTGTTCTCCGAGCCCTTTTTTATCTGATCTTGTACTGAAGGCCCAAGAGCTTAGTAAAAGCTTTTTGTTGCCAAGGAGTGGTGAGTCTTTGCTGCTCCAGATGAACCAGACTATTCTGATCCATATAGATCACAAATTCTGCATGTTGTAAGTACAGTCTCCACTGGTCCACTGCGATGATGACTGCCAAGAACTCCTTTTCATAAGTTGACAATCCTTGATAACGTGGCGACAGAGCTTTGCTCATGAAAGCGATGGGGTGCCCTTTCTGTTGCAGGACAGCTCCGATTCCTTTGTCACTAGCATCCGTTTCCACAACGAACTGCTCTTGAAAGTTGGGTAGGGCAAGAACCGGTGCTGAGATTAGTTGTTGCTTGAGTAACTGGAAAGCTATGTCGGTATTGCTTGTCCAGACAAAGGGGACCCCCTTCTTTAATAGGTTAAAGAGGGGTCGAGCGATCACACCAAAGTTCTTCACGAAACGCCTGTAATAGCCAGCCAAGCCCAAGAAACTTCGCACCCCTTTCGTGTCCGTTGGGGTCGCCCATGTGCTGACCGCTTAAATTTTACTGGGTTCTGTGGCCACACCTTTCTCACTGATGACATGGACGAGGTAGAACAGCTGCTTTTGACCAAACTCGCACTTGGAGAGCTTCACTTTCCACTGATCTCGCTGAAGCAGTTGGAATACCTGTCGCAGGTGATTGGCATGATCTTCCAGAGTCTTACTGAAGACGAGAATGTCGTCGAAAAAGAGCAACACACAGTGTCGGAGTAGGGGCTGGAGTGTGGTATGGAGGCCTCCGTTGAATGTGGCCGGACCCCCAGCCAACCCAAAAGAAACCACTTTGAATTCATAGTGACCTGAATGAGTTTGAAATGCCGTCTTGTACTCCTCGCCTGGTGCCAGCCAAATTTGATGGTATCCCGACCATAGGTCCAGTTTCGAGAACCACACTGCCCCATGTAATTCATTCAGCAGTTCTTCAATTACGGGCACCGGAAACTTGGCCACTGTCGTGATTGCATTCAGGTGCCTGTAGTCGATGCACATTTGCCACGTCTCATCCTTCTTTTTCACCAAAATCACTTGAGAGGAAAATGGGCTGGAGCTTTTCTGTATGATTCCTTGACGCAACAGTTCTGCAACCTGCGCATCGATCTCATCTTTATGATCAGGCTTATGGCGATAGGGTCGTATGTTGACAGGCTGAGCTCCTGGGATCAGTGGAATCTTGTGATCACAGTCACGCCGCGGTGGCAATCCCACTGGTTCACCAAATATTGTGGAGAAATCATCGACTACTTGTTGTATGCTGGTTGGCACTGCATCTGAGTTGTCCTCCTCCGCGGAAGGTGCACACACATACACCATATGTGTGATAGCTCCTGTTCTGCACAGGTTCTGTAATTGCAACCCGTTGATCACTGAACACTCGGAAGACTGGGCTTCATGGCCTTGCAAACGGGTGATGCCATTGGGAGTTTTGATCTCAATGAGCTTGGCACGCCAATCCACTGTCATAGGGCTGTTTGCTTCCAACCAATCCATTCCCAAGATAGCATTGTATGTGCCCAGTGCCAGAATCTTCATATCGGTGACGAATTCACTACCTTGGGTGTGCCAGGCACAAGCTGGCAATTCAGATAAGCATGCCAGCTCGCCTCCATCTGCAACACGGACCTTGCAAGCGCGTGTAAGAGGTCGCTCTCCTGACAACTTCGCGGCCAGTGTGTGGTTGATGAAGGAGGTGGAGCTACCAGAGTAGCCTTGGATCCATGCGCGAAGCTGGAATGCCTTTGCGGAGACGCCACCGGAAAGAGCCTGGCGGGAGATCGCCATCACGGTCTCAGTTGTTGGGGACGCAGTGGAAGAATCAGTGCTGTCGTCGATGCCGAAGAGTTCCAGGAGTTCCTCCACAACATGGAGCTGCACTGATGTGGGGCACACATGGTCATGTCCCCAGCGCTCGCCGCACTTGAAGCATAACCCGCGTACTCGTCGGTAGTCGCGCAGGGTCTTGAGTTTCGCCGTATCGGCGCACGCTGCTTCGGTTCCTCGTCGATCTGCTGCGGGGGCAGCAGGTACAGGGCGTGCTGGAGTTGTTGGTGGCGGCGGAAGTGGCAGAGCCATACGCACGCCCGGCTCTGGTGGCCGCGAGAGTGACCCGAACGCGCCTTCTGCTACTTTTTCTTGCAAAAGCGCGAGCGCGCATGCCGTGTCCAGATCAGGTGGCCGCTGGACCAGCACCACAGCGCGAATATCCTTCCGCAAGCCCTCGACAAAACGTGTGAGAAAGTAAAATGGGTGAATAGAATCTGAATATGAACTCAAATGGTTAATAATCAATTCAAACTGTTCAATGTAATTCGCGACAGTGGTGGTCTGGCGGACAGTGTAAAACTGTCGGATCAACGTTTGATGTCGATCTCGCCCGAAGCGGGTGCACAAGAGGGAAGTGAAGGACTCCCAGTCCAGCTCATCGAGCCGTTTCTCAATTGACTGAAGCCAAATTGAAGCCGAACCGGAAAAATTGAGGGATGCCATAGGCACCCAAAATGATGGCAGAATTCCAAACATGTGGAAGTATTGTTCGCACAATGTTTTCCATAGGTTTGGATTTTTTCCAGAGAATTGAGGAAAAGTGATCGATGGGTGTGCTTGACCCAGCCCCGAGAGCAACTGACTTGCATGAGCAAAAGGCGATAGCATGACAGACGAGGGAATCAGGGAGTCGTACTGACCAGATGCCGGGGGCGGTGGCGGCACCAGATGTGGCACCGCCGAGGACCCCCGGGGATTGATGGTGACGCCGTGGCCATGGGGCCCCTGATTGTTGCCGGCCGCGCCTGCCGAGGTGCCGATGTGGTCGCTCGGTGGCTGCGGTGTGATTGCGGGCGGTTGCTGGACCTCCGGCTCCGTTAGTGGTGGTTGCGGCGCCGCCTGAAGAGCCGCGACCGCATCACTGAGATCCGCGACGTGCCGCTCGAGATCTGGGCGCCAGCTGAGCAGATCGTCGATCTTCGTCACCGTGTTTTGCTGCGCCTTGGTGAGGCCGTCGATGGCAGCCTCGATCTTGGTCTCGAAGCGGGAGAGGAAGGCAGAGACGCCGGGGTCCATGGCTTCGCGAGCTTGACGGAGACCGCGCGTCTCGATGAGATGCGCCAGGGCTTAGCGGGGAGGGTGGTGGTTGGTGTCTCTGATACCAGATGATAGGATCTACTAGTCTTCTTGATGAATAACAATACTGGTAGCGATTACAGAGGCGAGTTACAAGAATCGTGGCTAGGTTTCGTTGCGGGAGGAAGATGGGAAAGGGGAAAGAGCCGAGCCGCCGTTGCCTTGATCCTCTGGATGCTGATCTCCTCGACGCTCCGGGTTAAGTAGAGCATGGCTGGGCCGTGGTCCATTCGGGGCCCGTGTACCTTGAGTTGGGCTTCTTGGCGCGGCTAGGCCGTGCCCCCTCCTGGTGTTGTGGCCGGCTGACTTGTGGGTCCGCACCGTCAGGTTCGCTAACACAGTGCATGGTGACCTCGGTGCAGGGGCTACTCGGGGCGACGGAGCGCGACCTGGCGGGTGCGGCCATGGGCAGAGCAAGAGCGGGACGACAAGGAGAGGGAAGCAGGGGGGTAGCGTTCTCACCCCCATTGCAGGGGAGTTGGGCGGCGAGGCGTGATGGCGCCGGCGATGGAGAGACGGGGACGCGAGCGACGGGGAGGAGGCATTCCGGCGGGTTCCGGCCACAGCGCGGTCACAGACGGGGCGGCGCCGGGGCGAAGGCGTCAGGGGCGTGGCGCGGTGGAGTCGAGTGGCATCGTTGGCGACGTGGACGGCGAGGCGCCGGCCTGGGAAAGGCTCTGGCAACGGGGAGGTCAGCGATGGCGATGGGGGCGTAGAGGCGAGCCGGCGGGGTCGAGGCGCACGGGGGCGCGATCCAAAAGGGGGAGAGGTCGTGGGGGTCGTGGGGAGGGGATCGCTAGGGTTCGATCAGGTGGATAAGGGTGAGTGGATCAGATCGGGGGGGAGTGGGGAATGTGGGGGTAGGTTAGTGTTACGGTGGGAGAGGGAGTGGGTTAGTAGGCAGGGGGTGGCCCGACATGGGGTTGGCCTGGTGGCCAGTGGCCAGCTGGGCCGAGGCCCAGCAGGGGGGGGGGGGTTCTTTTCATTTCTTTTGTTTTCTTTTCTTTTTTTCATTTTATTTTTCTGTTCTGTTTTATTTTAGATACACATTATTTTTAGCTTAGAAAAATAATGATAACAACTCCTAAATCAATGTTTGAGAACCACCCACTGCCATAAATGTTTTACCCTGAAATAAATTAGTTTAGAATTTTATTAATCAAAAAAAGGTATTCACTTAATTGTTTTTGATGCAGTTTTAATCACTTTAGAGTAATTAATTATTTTATAAAAAGTTGTTTCTCCACCAATCTACTACCACTATAAAATGAAGAGAGAGGCAGATCCAAACAATCACAACCATCCATCATCAATATCTAATGGTCAATAATCCTCCTGTGTTTAACGCTGCAACCACGCGTTAACCAAATCCATCGATCGCTAATCTGACCCGCCGTTCAAAAAAAATGCTACCCGCACACGACTGCGCAACCTCTCCCCTCCTCCACGCACGACCCCTCTCGCCTCCTCCTTCCCGCACGTCTCTCGCCCCTCCTCGATCTCGCTCGCCCCATCCTCCTCCTCCCGTGCCGTTCGCCTCCCCGTCGTTCTCGCAGCCTAGCGCCGCCGTTAGTCGCAGGAGCCACCCCGCCGCGCCCGGAGCCGCCTCCCATAGCCGCCGCCGGTCCGCGCCCGGAGCCGCCTCCCGCAGCCGCCACCGGTCGCCGCGGCCGTCGCCCCGGGAGCCTCCCCGCCGGCCTTTTGCCGCCTGCCACGGCCGCGCCCTTCGTCGCCGGTGGCCGCGCACATTCTGCTGACTCCAAGACGAGGAGCCGGTGCATCTACGCCAATGCGGGATCTGTCCGCTCCTCGCTCGCCATTGACGCCGCCATAGGCGGAGGTGCCACTGCTCCACGGGATCCGGCAAGGTCGTCTTCCATCACGACAGCCCATCACGGGTGCAGGTGACTGGGGCGTGGTAGTCGTCCCCATCGTCTCTAATGTCCCCATGCCAAGCGGTGGTCCTTCCCGGTGGCCCTTGCTCCTTCGCCTGCGCGCCTCCGCGCCGGGCCGCCGCCTCTGCTCCTCCGCCAGAGCCCTGCCGCGCCCGGTCGCAGCCTCGCGCGCCTCCGTGCCGGCCCTCCACGCCTCTCCGCGCACGTCGCAGACGGCCCTCCTCACCTCCCACGACACGCCCGAGGAGCTCAACTGATGACGACACCCATCTCCCTTCAGGTAAATCATGTTCCGATCTTTATATTCTGTTATTATATGCTTGTACTGATTTCTTAACTTCCCCGTGGTTTTACCTTAATCCACTTGCATCTTGAGGGTCCTAAAAACAAACACTGCATACTGTTTTATCATCTCAACGATGTTCAAATGCATTTTCAGGGTCCTCTGATTTTCACAATAAAAAACAACTTCTGCTGAACATAAACATCATGACAAATGCCCCCAAACCAGAAGCGAAATCACCTAACAAACATAATGCCATCAGGGCATCTACAATGGGGAGTGCTTATCTGGGCGCTTAAACAGAAAAAAGTAAACACCAGAATTTTTTTCAAGCACCAAGCGTGATCTATCCCAGTGCTAGGCGCTAACCATCGGCGCTAAGCATTGGTGAAAATAGTGATCCGTGTGTCATCTCGTGAGGAAAGAAAAAGAAAGAAAATGCTAGCGCTTGATGCCTTGTTTTGCGTCGCTGCGGCGCCCGATGCAAGGAATCGATGCCGTAACTGCCAATCGACTAGGATCATTTCCCTGGCGCCCTCTCTTAGCGCCTAGCGTTGGAGATGCCCTCAGACGCAATCCTGAATCTCTCATCAATGCAGAGATGAGTGGACATTCCAAAAGCTTTATCTCTGTTACCTGCTGGTTCGAGATCTGCACAAGTTTCCTCCCTTCCGTTGTCAGCCTCATCTGAAGGTATTCTTTCCCAGCCTTGTCATTCTGCAAGAGACGATTGAATGTTTGTTTCGACATGGATCTCCAGAGACGAAGTTCTGCACTCATGTGTTACAGATTTTGTATTCTATCCCACCTCCGTTTAGTTTCAACTGTAGTTACCTGATAAACCGTGGAGGACAAGCGCCGTAGCAAACCAGAGAAATGGACAAGCGTCGTAGCAAACCAAAGAAATTAATTGTTATAACTGTTGTTTATGCTTGTTTGATTCCGATGCTTCCAGTTGGCATTTGTCTGTCATCTATTCATAGTTTCTGAAGTGCTACTTTTCTTAAGAAAATTACACATACAAGCTGCAACCCTGAGTGAGCACAATTATCCTATAGCACATAATTCAGATTTTCACTTTTAAATGCTTAAGAAGTGCAATTTTTCTTGAAATTTGTACATGCTTCTGGTCAGAGTGAGCACAACTGTCCTACGGTACAAAATTCAGAGTTTTGCTACACATTCAGATTACTAAGAATGCCAGAATTGCAAATACGTTAAGAGGCATGCCGTGTAATTGCAACAATTAGCAATAATAAGGTCTTATATATTTTGTAATTTCCAGGTCCTTTTTTTCTTTAATTTTTTTTCCAGGTCCTTTGATTGGTCTATTCTGCATCAAAGGTCCCGTTCATCTCGGGCAAATTGCGTTGTAGCCTCAATTGTACATGTGCTTCAATCTATTTTCATGTTGTTTTCTTGGTCCTTAGTGTTTTGCTTCTTGGGTGTTTGACGAACGCTTCACAAATTAAGCTCCTCTTAACAATTTCATAGGTGTCAGTTGGCCTGCAGCTCGTGTGGTCGGAGGTGCTCGTGTGGGCGGAGGTGCTCGTGCGGGATGAAACTTTGGACGATCTATGTTCATGTCATTATTGTTTATAAATATCTTCTGTTGTTCTAGATGATAGTCTTGACTTTTCCGGTGTTCATGGCGGTAACTAAGGTATATCTATGTTGTAGTCGACAAGGAGGCCTACCTATGATGCCCGTGCAGTTGAAAATGTTTGCAAGGCAGCCTATGATGTCTGGTTGGAGGCCTACTTATGATGTCAGATTGTTGTACACAGAAATTTTGCGGGATAGTTTGCAAATTGGGAGTTTATGTTTTTCTTAGTTAGCTTTTAAGATTGTTGTAGTTAAAACATGAGATGGAAGCCTCATATTGAATACTTAGCTATGTTACAAATTTATAGTAGTGGCTATCTTCTACATCAGCCTGTGTTCAAATAGTCTATTTTGTATGTTTGTTCACAGAAGTTGATTATCCTAGCATACAACTACCCTCCGGTCGTGAAGCCTTAGATTGAATACAAAGCTATGTTGCCAATGATCTCATAACCTTGCCTGTCACATTGCACCTATGATATGAGGAGTACGACAAATTTTACAAATAGAACATATATAATTTATGGTAGCAGAATTACATTTAGTACTGAATATTTGATTAATAATCCTTACTCCATATGGAGCAAAGTCTACAACCTTTATATCTAAAGCAGTTTAACTTTGATACTAGGCAGTGGGTATGCTAAGCTTTGCCACTTTCTGAAGTGTGTTGAAGTAGGAGTTCCAGTTCTCGATTTTTCAGGAAACTGAAGAAGAGCGTTTGAGGAAAGAGGAGAAGTGGGAGGCACAGGAAGATAAGAAGGGGAGAAGGGAGGGGGAAAACGAGAAGTTGCTCAAGAAGAATACTAGAAACGCCTTACCAGTAGGCTTTCGTTGCAATGTTTTCATGGATTATTGGATGAGTCTTCCTCTTGATTGTTTTTTTAGGTAAGTTCATCATCACATTGAAACTATGCGATTGATACATGGAGTTTTGTGGATGACCTGATTTATTGGGCCTTTTTGAGATTTTTGTTTGGAATTAACATTCAGCACAACCATTGTCAAAGTATATTGATCAACAGATCAGCTTCTAAATCATTCATCATTTTCAATGCTTTGTGTGATGGGTTCAGTAAGATGATGACATCCGATTAATATCTTGCTGTTTGGGAGGTTTTGACTATATGAAAAATATTGTTTTCTTGCCAGTGAAGATTAGCATGTTTGTATGCCTACCCTATAGTAAATTTCCGTATTCAGATCAATTGTTGGAATATCAGGGTCATGAACTGCTAAAAGATAGTGATGATCCCTTGAGTCTATTATAAGTGCCATTTTAGTTAGATGTCCTTTTTATCGATTTGTTTATGATAATAATTGAGAAATACGAAGCATTGTGGCATATCAAATATTACCATACATGGAAAATACCCTTTGGAATATGGTGGTAATTACACCTGGATTTGTATTTTATTTAAAAAAATCAGAAAAATTTAAAA
Organism: Triticum timopheevii; assembly: GCA_963921465.1. NCBI lineage: Eukaryota > Viridiplantae > Streptophyta > Magnoliopsida > Poales > Poaceae > Triticum > Triticum timopheevii. The sequence goes on along the minus strand of OY997266.1, from coordinate 237,063,458 downwards.
TGTTCCAAAACATTTTCCCAACAAACTTGATTTGTCGTTTCTGTCGTACAATAGCATGAACAGTATGGTGTATATAGCGACAAATTTGTTTTTTTCGTCCACAACAACATGAAAGTCATTTCTTGGGGAAAGATTTTATATGGGTGCAACGTAAAAAACATTATTATTGGAGATATATCATGTATGAAGGAAAAACTATGTAAATATCAACCCGTATTTTGATAATTATTTGATGACAAGTGAGACGTGCGTTGCACGTGCAAGCTTACTAGTACTATTGATGATTTAATTATCACAATAAGAACATTTTAGTTTTTAGAATTGAAAACTTTTATTGTTTGAATTTAATTCGAATTTGAATTTGGATCGGTTCTGAACTAACACGAGATTAGCAACAGAAACCAGGGTGACGTCGCATCGTTAACGTTTGGATTACTGTAGCCTAATTATCCGGGTGTCACAATTCTCCTCCATTACAAGAAATCTCGTCCCGAGATTTAAGCGGTGGAGTAAGGGGGGAAAGTGCTGGTAGCGAAAACCTAACGAGTCTTCTCGGTCTTGGCTGCCCTTTCGAAGAGGTTGATCCCTTTCGTTGATGTCTTCATTTCTCTGCTTCAAGTCACCATGATCAAGTCGTTATCCTTTCTTCGGGATCTCCATCGTCCTACGAACGGGACCAAGGGGAAAAACTCCGGAAGAACGCATCTCCACAAAGCTGGGCATCTAACGGTGAACTCAATGGGAAATAGACAAGGTACCCCACGAGTTGTATTTTAGTGAATTCGTTGAGTCCAATATACGATGGTACCAAAGTTTCAAACGGGTAGGCAATCATTCGATGACTAGACAGAAGCTGGAATGGAGGTTTGAACAACGAGAATAACATGCTGTTTGATTCCAGGATGAATAATGGTATAGATTTTATCTCGTGAATCACATACGAAGCCAGGTGCACAAGACACATTAGATCCGGGTTGTAAAGAAGAGTCAGGTTTCGATCCAGTGGATCTGTGGGTTATCGGCCCACCATGTGGGTTAAAAGAAGGAAGGGCGCTAACATCTTGCACGGCTACAGTAGAAAGGCATGTCGGAGGATAACCCGTCAGTTATGTTGCCAACCACGTTGGTACCAAGGGCGAGGGACGAAGAGAACCATTCTCCTGCTCGTTGAACGAGGCGGACCAATAGGCAAAGTTCACGTCCATCGGTGGTTACCGAAATGTCATCAACAATAGTAACAGGGTCTTACTGACAAAGTGATACAACGAGGTGCTTACCTAAGCACGGAAATATCACTGCTCGGTTAAGTCTGATTACTAGAAAGGTTAAACAAAACAATGGAAAGGATAGTATGATTATCAGATTAAACAGAATAATGGAAAGGAAAATGTGTTTAAACACATATTTCAGGAGTATATCCTTCCCAAGGACAAGCAGAGCATGATATCCATGACAAGATATAATGTAGAAAACCCTTTAGGTAAGGGGAGAGAAATTTCATGACATTACCCAGGCAATGGTGTTTGGATAATTGAGCAAGAAACATTTAGCATTGGGCTTCAAATGTTCATGTTGTAAACTGGAGTACCACAGGCATGCTTCGAGATAGCATTGACATGGTCTTCAAGCAAAGGTCGGACTTGGATACACAAAGGATTCATCAGGAACAACTTATAGAATAAGTCTTACAATTTCCTCATGGAAGAATGGATAACCTTGATAAAAAGGAAACTATAACAATAGGTCCTCCGGCCAGGTGTGCTAGACATGACATCTCCCTACCGGGTTAAATAAATACCAATGTTATGACTTTTGGAAAATGTTCCAACCATCATATCAGGCCGAGATTCAGATCTGATTGGTGTCAGGATACCTCAGACTCTTGATGCCTGAGAAGAAAAGAGTCGTGGGGAACGAACACCTATGGGGCAGGGCCCCTTTTCGGTCCGGCAAGGGAGCGGAGGGCGCACGCAGAGCGGATCGAGGCGAAAGCACGCAGGGGATTTTACCCAGATTCGGAGCTCTCCGGAGAGATAAAACTCCTACTGCTGCTTTGAGTTTCTATTATGTTCTTGCTTGAAAGTGTGGGTGTGTTGTGGTGTCGAGTGAGTCGAACCCGAACCCCTTCTACGTGCGCATGGGCCTCCCTTTTATAGTCTAAAGGGGGTCACCGACAGGTGGCCGCATAGAAAGAGGGGTAAAAAAGTAAAAACGCAGGTTGGTACAACCGCTACCAACAGTGCCCCTACCTAACTCTGACGGCAGGGGACAAGGGCATTTAATGCCCGTCCAGTCGCCCAAACAGTGCAAGGAAGCGACCGTTAGGAGCACCACCGCCTGCCACGATGGCCTTCTCGTCATCTCCTCTTGCCACCTCGCACCGCTCGGCTGCACAGCTACCCGCCACGTGCACCAGGAGCGATCCTGCGGCGACATGTCGTCGGATGTGCTGGAGCGTGGGCGCTGAGTGGTGGCCTTGCCATGGCAAACGCCTTGCCGGGGTCACTATCTTGTCGCACCCGCAAGCTTGCCGCTCGCCGGGTCTTGCCGGGACGCACGGTGCGTCACGGCAAGTCTCTTGAAGTGCCTTGGTTGGCCTTCCCGGCAAGCTCCCCTTGCCGGGGTCTTGTCCTTCCCGGCAAGCTCCTCTTGCCGGGGTTCTGTCTTCTCAGCTAACACTTTGTTCTTGAATGGCAGTAAATAGGAATAGCGGAGGATCTTGGCGGACGCCCGGCAAGCCTTGTCGCGGGATGCTGCGACTGCCCGTGCACAAGTTCGGGGTACTAAGGTACCCCTACTTTAGTACACCGACAGGAGCCCCCGGGCCTGGGCCATACACGGTGCCGAGCGCTGTTGGGCCAGGCCCAAAACAGGGCACGGGCACATGCGGCCTAGGTCCACGATAAATCTGACTCCGTACCCGCCGCGCCCTCCCGTAACGGCACGCGTCAATCGCGGCGTCATGGGAGAGAACGTGGGCAATACTTAATTCCAGGAAATGCGTAACGTTCGCATCCCCTGTTTATAAGCAGAGGAAACAGGGCCGTTCCCCCCACCTTCACCACTTGCAGTTCCTTCCTCCGAAAGCTCCGCCGCTCCCCTCCGCTTCCCAAGCCGAAAGAGAGCAGCGCTCCGCCGCCCGTCGCCGCCGTCGCCCTCAACACCTCCGCGCTCCCCTGCCGCTTCCGCCATGGCTCCGAAGACCGGCAAGGGTTCAAAGTCGAGCACCAAGTCGGCCGAGGCGTTGCGGCTCGAGGCGCTGCGCAAGGAGCGAGTGCTTTTCACCCCCGAGCACACCCCGAAGGCGCTGTGGGAGGAGTTTTATCTCTTCTGGTCGACGCAGACGCGGGCGCATCCGCGCACGCCGGTGCTCTCCGCCGAGGCTTCCAAATCGAAGCGGTGCCCAAAAGGGTACCATTTCTTTCCTGTGTTCTTCTATTGCGGGCTCTGCCCACCTTTTTCCGATTTTCTCTGCAACATCATGAATACCTATGGGTTTCATCTTCTTGATTTCACCCCCAACGCCGTTCTGACAATGGCGGTTTTCGCACACCTCTGCAAGAACTTCGTCGGCATCCTCCCCAATGTCGCTCTTTTTCGCCACTATTTCACCCCCCGAGCCGAGAAAGGAGAGCCATTGGTTGGCGGAATTGCCTGGACCTCACGAATCGGCATGAAGGAGGTGTATCTGACGGGCGAGCTCCGCAGCAACTGGGATGAGTGGAGGGCGGAGTGGTGCTGGATCGTTGACGCCAATCCGCAGCCATTCACCAACCTGCGCCAGTCCCGGGTAGTGCGCGGCGGCGACTGGAGCGCTCTGTCGCCGGACGACGCCAAGCTGAAGATTGCCACTACCCGAATCCTCCGGCTCAGGCTTGCCGGGCTCACATCAGGGGCGGTTGGCGCGGATTTCCTTCGTCGTCGCATCGCCCCTCTGCAGAAGAGGGGGAGGCACGCCTGGATGTTTGGCGGCCCGGCGGATATCATGAGGCTGCGTCCAGGCCTCAACTTCAACTTCACGGTTCTGGAGCTTGACGGGATGCTGAGGGAGCTGTTCAAGCATGACGCCAACCATCCAGAGTGGTTCAGGTTGCCGCAGGGCGTCATCCCGTTGTGCAACAACTCCCAGCGCGATCGCATCTGCGCAATGATGCCAGAGTGCGACTCACATGGGATAAGCACAACTTGGATAGAGCCCGTCGATGACGTCGTGCAGCAATTCTTTGATAGCTTGACGGAGGTAGCAGTCAACTCCAACGAGCAGAGGCTCCTCACCCGCGACACCACCGACGACGAGATGCGGTACATCGCCACCAGGGCCGAAGAGGCGGCGGCATCCGCTGCCGCGGGCGAGTTTGGCTTCACGTTGGAGGAGGCAGAGGCGGCCGAGGCGGCAAGCCTTGCCGACAGGGAGGACCTTGCCGGAGAGGTCGCTGGCGAGGGGGAGCCTGAGGCCAAAGCGAGCGAGCCCACCGAGGGCGCGAGCGGCCAACCGTCTTCGAGCAGCTTGCCGCAGGCGGAGCCCCCAGTGCAACCCCAATTCCAACCAAGAAGGCGCCTCCGTCGAGCTGGAGATACAGCAGGGCGGCAAGCAGGCCAACAGCCACAGCGTCGTGGGACGCGCTCCACCGCGGCAAGTACCGTTGCCGCGGGAGCATCTCAGGCCGCGCCGGCAACTGAGGCGGGGTCTTCCCGGGCTGCCACGCCCGATCCTGCCGCAGCTCCCGGCAAATGTCCAAGGGAGCCTACTCCTCCGCCTCGCCGTGCAGAAAGGGTACCAGACTTCGACCTCTCCGCGCTGAGCTCCGACGAGGAGGAAGAAGAGGAGGAGGAGTAAGGCTTCCTTCTCATTGTATTTGTATTTCTTCAATCTTTGTTGTTTCTGGCTTTGCATCTGATTTGCTTCCCTCTGAATCCTTGTTCTATTTCAGAACTCTGGCCGAGAGAGCGACGAAGAGGGCCAAGGTCCCTGTGGTTGTCATCGAGGACGATCCTGCTGTGATGGCAGAGGACACGTCCGAGACTACCTTGACGGACCCGGCTCCTTCTCCGCGCGGCAGCCCCCAGCACAGCCCCCAGCGTAAGTGTTTGGTTCACTTTCTGTTGTGGGGCGCGCATGGGTGCTTCTTCTTTTGCTGACATCTTGATTGCTGATTCATTCATGTAGGAGCAGAGCAGGCCCATCGGGGGTAATCAGAAACCGCCCCGGAGGTGCTGTCTGCTTCGACTACGCCGCCAAGGGGCGATTCCCCGACAAGGGAGCGCTCCCCGGCAAGGGAGAGGTCTCCGGCGAGGGACGGAACCAATGAGCCCTTGGTGGAGGAGCCCGTGGTCACAGAGCCCAGCACAGGTAACCTTCCTTGTCGGAAATCTTCCCTTGGGTTCTTCTTCTGATCTTCTTTTTTGCTCCGGAAGAGCAGTTGCTCCGGAAGTTAGTGTCACTCTACCGCGCCCGGCAAGCGAAGTTGGAGTCCCGGGAGGCGCTTGTCGCGCGGGCGGGAGTTGACATGGAGAAACACGTGGAGGAGCTCCGGAACCGCAACCAGGAGGCCCTCCGGTCCATTGCTGAGGAGAGGGCGCAGCTCGACGAGGCGAAGAAGGCATTCATCCTAGAAAAGGCTGAAGCCGAAGAGCAGCAGAGGCTCGCCGCCGAGGAGCTGTCCAAGCGGGATGGTGAGCTAATACAGAAGAAGGTGAACTTGGACAGCCACGAGGAGGAGCTCGCCGTCCGGGAGCAATCACTTGGCGGGGCACTCAAGGAGGCAAAGGATGCCGCCGCGGCTGCTGAGGCCGCCAAGAAGGAGTTAGAGGTGAAGGTGACGCAGCTGGAGGCGGACATGAAAGGGAAGACTGAAGAGCTTGCCGCACTCCAGCGCGAACGCGAGAAGGATGCCCGCGCCCATGGAGATCTACAAGTTCAGCTCGCCGACAAGATCAAGGAACTGAACGCCGCCAAGGACTCGAGCACTGATCTGGAGATTAAGCTGGCTACCTTGATGGAGACGATGGACGCCGCCAAGAAGCGAGAAGATGACTTGAAGAAAGAGGTCAAGGGCAACGAGGAGTTGCTGACGAGGGCCACCGAGACCCAGAACACCTTCAAGGCCACGGTGGAGTTCTGGACGGAGGGCCTCATCAACATCGCTGCGGCCATCGACGAGGAGCTGGCGGAGCTGGACTTGGCGGGCTTCGGGTACTCCACCGACGAAAACCTCCAGCCCAGCGCCAAGCTTACTCTCTTCTTCAAGGGCGTGGTGACGGCCCTCCAGCAACTCCGGGAAAGGATCCCGAAGAAGCTGGCGGACGAGTCGCGCGCAATCTGCGCCAAGGTCTTGGAGAAGGTGCTGGTGAAGATCCTCTTCCGCAATCCAGGCCTCGACCTCTCCCGCGTCCTCAAGAAGCTGCCGGCGGGTGCTGATCTTGAGGAGCTCAAAGCCATCGTCACACCCATCGTGGACAAGGTGAACGAAGTCAGGAGGATCAATGGCGAGCGCGCGGATTAGGCTATCCTTCTTCTCCTTTCCTTGTCGCTGTTTATTTAAGTCATGAGAACAATCTAGTCAGTGCCGCAACAAGCTATTTTTGTAATATAACTCTATTCTGGGCACTATCTGCTATGTTACTTCCTTTACTTGATTCCATCTCTTGTATGTTTTTACCCTACGCTTTTTAGGGAACTTGCCGGCGCAAGCACACTTGCCCACGAGCGCTGAGTGCGGAACATTAGCAGCCTGCTGGCGGTGTTGCCTCTGGCAAGAAACCTTGTCGGGACTAGTCGCGGCACACTTTCACTGTTGAGCGGACTCGAAAAAAAGTAAGGGCGCAACTTAGCCACGAGCCGGTTCCTCCGCGCACAGGTTTTCCATAAAAGGCACGGTCGTTCAAGGAATATAACTTAAAAATTTAAAAACCGACTGTGCTCAAACTTTGGCAACTTAGCTTTTCTGTCGTCCGTGTCCCGGCAAGGCCATACTTCTTTGAACGACGCCTGGTCCACGCCTTTATCCTCTCCTCCCCCCCTGTGAACTTGTGGGCGAAGGAACCTTCTTTTTGAGGAAGAGAAAGAAGAGAAAATAATGTTATGGGGCCTTAAGGCTCGTTATTGCTTACTGGGGGTAAGTGCTGCTCAAAGTGTCAGATAAAACATGCAAAAAAAAGAAAGAATGCATGAAATTTGACAAGATGTGCGAAGCACACATGAATTTTATTTATGCACGGGATCTGCGCCCGGCTTTGTACAAAGGGTTACATGCAACAGCGGCAAGGCTTGTACAGAAGGTGGTTGCCGGAACAGATTCCGGCAACCGCGCCTTATGGGTAAAACTTGCGAAGATGCTCTATGTTCCAGGAATTGCTCACCGGAAAGCCATCTTCGGTCTCAAGGCGGACAGCGCCGGGCCTAGTGACTCGTTTCACCCGATAAGGGCCTTCCCACTTCGGTGTCAACTTGTTGGAATTCTTGATGGATTGAACGTGCCGAAGAACAAGGTCGCCTTCCTCGAAGCTTCTGGCATTAACTTTGCGGCTATGGTAGCGACGCAAAGCTTGCTGGTAATGAGCAGCTCGTACAGCAGCCTGAAGACGATCTTCCTCGAGGAGCAGCGCGTCATCTTGCCGCAGCTGCTCTTGCTCAAGCTTATCATAAGCGAGCACTCGAGGCGATCTGTATACGAGTTCCGTGGGGAGAACTGCTTCTGCTCCATAGACTAGAGCAAAAGGTGTCTGGCCAGTGGCTCGATTTGGCGTCGTCCTGATCGACCAAAGAACCACCGGCAGCTCCTCGATCCAATTTCTTCCGCACTTGCGCAGCCTGTCGAAAGTTCTAGTCTTGAGCCCGTGCAACACTTCAGCGTTTGCCCTCTCCGCTTGACCATTGCTTCTCGGGTGAGCAACAGAAGCGAAGCAGATCTTGGTGCCAAGATCTTGGACGTACTGCATGAAGGTGCGGCTCGTGAATTGTGTGCCATTGTCGGTGATGATCCTGTTAGGAACTCCGAAACGGCAAACAATTGACCTGAAGAACTTGACTGCTGACTGTGCTGTCACCTTCCTCACTGCTTCCACTTCAGGCCACTTCGTGAACTTGTCGATTGCAACATACAAGTACTCGAAGCCCCCGACAGCTCGGGGGAAAGGGCCGAGGATGTCGAGCCCCCAGACCGAAAATGGCCAGGATAAAGGGATTGTTTGGAGAGCTTGAGCTGGTTGATGTATCTGTTTGGAGTGGAACTGGCACGCTTCACACTTGGTTACTTGTGCAATTGCATCCTGGAGGGCTGTCGGCCAGAAGAAACCTTGCAGGAAAGCTTTGCCGGCAAGTGCTCTTGCGCCAATGTGGTGACCACATATGCCTCTATGCATCTCCGCCAACAGCTCTTGTCCATCTTCCCGGGAGATGCACTTCAATTTCACTCCGTTGAATCTTCTTCTGTACAGTATGTCATCGACAAACTGGTACATACTTGATTGCTGGGCTACTCTCTCCGCTTCTTCTTGCTCTTCGGGAAGTTCTCCTGTTTGAAGGAAATGGACGATCTGCTGTGCCCATGCCGGAGCTTGTGGCTCGACAACAAGGACTAAAGGCGCAAATGCTGGTGCGGGAACATCCGCTTCTGCGGCAAGAATCTGGGATCCTGCCGGAGCGTGATGCTCCCCGGCAAGCGTGTCGGGACACAGCTTGTCGGGAGCGTCTACTTCAACGAAACAAACCCTAGGGCTTGTCAGAGCAGACTGCTCCTCAGCACTTTCTGAGTTGATCCTGGGGACCTTCTTGACGGCGGCTTCAGGGAGCTCTACTGGAAAGTAATCGCCAGTAACCAACTTCCTCTTCTTGATTTGTCCAGTTGACGGTGTTACAGATGGTTGAGTCAACTTGAGCACAAAAATCCCTGGTTCCACAGGTAACTTGAGTGCGGCGCACTTTGACAGGCCGTCTGCAATGTCATTCTGAGCTCTTGGAACATGTTCCATTTGCAGGCCGTCAAAATGCTCTTCTAGTTTCCTCACTTCATCAATGTACGCTTCCATCAACGGACTCTGATAATCTTTGTTAACTTGACGGACGACAAGCTGCGAGTCACCCCTGACAATAAGCTTCTTGATCCCAAGGTCTGCCGCGATCCTGAGTCCGGCAAGCAAGCCTTCATACTCTGCAGTATTGTTTGTTGCTTGATCCTTGGGAAAGTGCATCTGGACCACGTACTCGAGGTGCTCTCCGGTGGGTGCGACAAGTAGTGCGCCCGCACCGGCGCCTTGCAGCGAGAAGGCACCGTCAAAGTACATGATCCATTCTTTGCTCGCTTCCTTGACGGGGATGCTCCTCTCCGGAGTTTCTTCATCGGGTGTTGGCGTCCATTCTGCTATGAATTCTGCCAATGCTCGGCTCTGAATAGTTGAAGTACTTTCAAACTTGAGGCCAAAGCTTAACAATTCCAGTGCCCACTCGACAATCCTGCCTGTTGCCTCTGGATTCTGCAATATCCTCTTCAACGGAAAGTGAGTGACCACTGTGATCTCGTGTGCTTGAAAGTAATGGCGCAGCTTCCTCGAGGCCATGAGAAGGCCGAAAAGCAACTTCTGCACACTAGAGTACCTTGATCTAGCCCCCTGTAGAAGGGAACTGACAAAGTAAACTGGGCGCTGCACCATCTTCTTCTGTTTCTCTTCTTGTGGCTGCGCAGATCCATCCTTGACGGAACCAGAGCTTGTCGGGGAAGCCCCCTGCTTGTCGCCGGATTCGCTTGCCGCGGTCACTGACTCATCATCCGCCTCCCTCTCCGCCACTAACGCAGCACTAACCACTTGATTGGTTGCCGCCAGATACAGCAACAACTTCTCTTGTGGCTTAGGTGCGACAAGCGTTGGAGTGGAGGACAAATATTTCTTCAAGTCTTGCAGCGCAGCCTCCGCTTCCGGAGTCCATTTCATTGGACCTGCCTTTTTCAAAATTTTGAAAAACGGCAGGGCGCGCTCAGCAGACTTAGAGATGAACCTACTGAGAGCAGCAACACAGCCGGCAAGTCTTCGCACATCCTTGACGCGCTTCGGTGCTTCGATTTGCTCAATGGCTTTGATCTTGTCGGGATTGGCTTCAATCCCCCTCTGGGACACAAAGAACCTGAGAAGCTTGCCGGAAGGAACTCCAAACGCGCACTTCTCGGGGTTCAACTTGAGATTGATCTTGCGCAGATTTGCAAAAGTCTCGTCCAAATCTTGGATCAGAGTTTCTTTGTCCTTGCTCTTGACCACTATGTCATCCATGTAAGCTTCTACATTTCTGTGCAGCTGTGGCTCAAAAGCATGACTGACTACTCTTGCAAATGTTGAACCAGCATTCTTTAGTCTGAAAGGCATCCGTACAAAGCAGTACGTGCCACATGGAGTAATGAATGCGGTTTTCTCTTCATCCTCTTCAGCCATGAAGATCTGATGATATCCTGAGTATGCATCAAGGAATGAAAGCAGATCACATCCTACCGTGGAGTCGACAATCTGGTCAATGCGCGGCAAGGGAAATGGATCCTTGGGACAAGCTTTATTAACATCAGTGAAGTCAATACAAAGCCTCCACTTCCCGTTTGCCTTGCGCACGACTACTGGATTGGCTAACCACGTTGGATGGAGTACTCCTCGGACCAGGCTTGCTGCTTCCAACTTCTTGATCTCCTCTGCAATGAACTCTTGGCGCTCTACTACTTGTTTTCTGACTCTCTGCTTGACGGGCCGCGCGTGAGGGCAGACGGCAAGGGGGTGCTCAATTACTTTCCTGGGAACACCGGGGATGTCAGATGGTTGCCATGCAAACACATCGACATTCGCCCGCAGGAAAGCAACGAGCGCGCTTTCCTATTTAGGGTCAAGCGTGGCACTGATGGTGAAGGTACCACCAGTGTCGTCCTCCTTGGCGGCCACTTTCTTGGTCTCTGGTGTCGCTGTCTTTGCTTTCTTGCACTTGCCGGTGGAGCTCGGTGGTGCGTCCTCGACGGTAGCGCAGCACTCCGAAGAGGTGCGCTTGCCGCAGTGGGCATCAGAGCTACTCTTGCCGGACTTGGTCTTCTTCTTCCCCCTGGAAGCTTGAGCGGCGAGTGGTTTGCGTTCTGCTGCGGCTGCTGCTTCCCGGTAGATCTTGTCGGTACAGATAAGTGCATCTTTCTTGTTGCCATGGACAGAAATAACACTTATCGGACTAGGCATCTTGAGCACATTGTAGGCGTAGTGAGAGGCTGCCATGAACTTGGCAAGCGCTGGACGGCCAAGTATCCCATTGTAGGGCAATGGGAAATCAGCAACGTCAAATGTGACTCTCTCTGTCCTGAAATTCAGCTCGCTGCCAAAAGTTACTGGCAGTGTGATCTTCCCCTTCGGCTTGCTCCTTCCCGGGTTGATTCCTTGAAAGGTTCCGGTCTCTTCGAGCTCGCTGTCGGGGATCTGGAGCTTCTTGAGCACTGCGGAGGAGATCAGATTTAGGCCGGCCCCGCCGTCAACCAGCATCTTCGTGACCTTGAGGTTGCGGATTGTTGGCGAAACCAACATCGGCAAGTACCTGACCGCAGTGATGCGATCAGGGTGATCCTCAATGTCAAAGATGATGGGCGTGCTGGACCATTTCAGGGGCTTGCGTGACTCAACGGACGGTTCTGCTGTGTTCACTTCCCGCACCCACTGTTTGAGTTGGCGGTGCGAGGTGTGCAGAGAGGCACCGCCGTCGACGCACAACACCTATGTTGCCTTCTGGAACTCCTGCTCGTCAGTCTCATCCTCCTCCATCTCATCATCCCCATCTTCGTCTTCGTCTTTGTCGCGGCCACGGGGGGGCCTATCTCCTTGGCGCTACTTGGACTTGCCGCGGCGCCCTCCCCGGGCAGGACGCTTCTTGCCGGATCCTCCGCCACCTTCCTGGGCCTTCTCCTTGTCGCGGCGCTCGTATTCAGCTTTCTGTAGCTCTGCCATCTGCTCAACCTTCTTGCAAGCTTGGAGGTCGTGGCCCTTGGTGCGGTGGATCTTGCAGTACTGCTTGCCGGAGCCATCCTGCTTGTTGGCGGCTACCATAGCCTCGCCGGAGTCACCAGCTTTGGCCTTCTCGGAACCGCCTCCGTTGCCGGACTGCTCAACAACTAGCACATCCTTAGCCTTCCTCTTTCTGTTATTTCGCCTCTGGTTCTTCTTTGCCGGAGGGGCGTCCTCACTGTCAGATCCTTCTGTTCCTGCGTTCTCTCCGGGGAGTCTCCTCCCCTCTTCTGCCCGTGCACACTTGTCGGCCAGAGCATATAGCTCGCTGACATCTCTGATTTTGCACATCGCCATCTCCTCCCTCATCCTGCGGTTACGCACGTTCTGATGGAACGCGCTGATAACCACGGCAGGGTGGACGTCTGGGATGTTGCGCTGCACCTGACTGAATCTTTGTATATACTTGTGCAGGGGTTCTCCTTCCTTCTGGGCGAGCAGATGAAGATCGCTCTCCTGGCCATGGGGTTTGTGGCCGCCTGTGAAGGCACCGACAAACTGATGGCACAGGTCCGCCCACGAAAAAATGGAGTTGTCCGGCAAGTGCATGAGCCAAGATCTGACGTAGGGCTTGAGCACCAGCGGGAAGTAGTTGGCGAGGATCTTCTCGTCGCGCCCCCGGGCAGCCTACACCGCGATGGTGTAGACGCTGAGAAACTCTGATGGATGTATCCTGCCATCATACTTCTCGGGCACGTCTGGCTTGAAGTTCTTGGTACTGGGGCCACTGGACCTACCGCAGCTCACGGGTGAACGCAGGGCAACCTACCGCGTACGGCAAGTCGCCTGGTTCCCCTGGCGCATGCATATCGACAGTGGGCCCAACGCGCTGGTCAGATTGACGCGGCGCTTCTCTTTGACGCTCGATGCGAGTGCGAGCGTCTTCGTGTCGTCGTTCTTGGAGAACTTGGCGTTGATCGCGGCGAGCTCGCGGGTCTGACGACGCAGTGGAGTCGGTGTCGAGGTTGGCCCGGCGAGTCAGCGACCTTGGCCTTCGGGGCGGGGATGCACGGTGGTGGCACCCCCAGCGGTCTTGTCGGCGTCGGCTCGCGCCTGGGCGTCTTGCCGGGGCTTGCCACCGTTGGCGAAGCCGATGAGGCTCTGAATGGCGGCCCTCCAGTCGTCGATCTTGTCTGGCGCTGGAGGGTAATCTAGAAGCAGCTGGGCTCGGGCCAGTGCTTCCTCTGGAGTGTTGGGTGGTGGTGGCGAGCGACGCGAGGTGCGAGATACGCTCAAACTTCTAACAGTGTTAGAAGGAGCGACGTCTCGTCCAGGCGACCGCACTGCGCTCGTGCCAGCGTGTTGACGCGCATGTTGGCCTTGAGCGTCCCGCGACCCACCAGCTTGGCCTTGTTCCAACGCGAGTACGGTGGTAGGAGCACCGTGGCGTTGTCGATCCTGCACCCCCTGGGAGGGTTGCGGTGGATGTACACACGTTGAAGCTTGCGGGGCCTTGTCCTTGGACCTGGTGACGACGTGAGTCCCACCGCCGGCGCCCGCTCCTCCGCCGGCGTCCACCCCACCGCCCGTTTGCTCCGGTGGTGGCAGGATAGTCGCAGACGGAGCGGCCACCTCCGAAGTCTTCTTCTTCGGTGGCATGTCGATGAAGATGCTGATGTAGCGCGCAGACGCCGGATCAGATACGCACGACCTCGACGCCCCCCTATCTGGCGCGCCAAAGATGTCGTGGGGAACGAACACCTATGGGGCAGGGCCCCTTTTCGGTCCGGCAAGGGAGCGGAGGGCGCACGCAGAGCGGATCGAGGCGAAAGCACGCGGGGGATTTTACCCAGCTTCGGAGCTCTCCGGAGAGATAAAACTCCTACTGCTGCTTTGAGTTTCTATTTTGTTCTTGCTTGAAAGCGTGGGTGTGTTGTGGTGTCGAGTGAGTCGAACCCGAACCCCTTCTACGTGCGCATGGGCCTCCCTTTTATAGTCTAAAGGGGGTCATCGACAGGTGGCCGCGTAGAAAGAGGGGTAAAAAAAGTAAAAACGCAGGTTGGTACAACCGCTACCAACAGTGCCCCCTACCTAACTCTGACGGCAGGGGACAAGGGCATTTAATGTCTGTCCGGTCGCCCAAACAGTGCAAGGAAGCGACCGTTAGGAGCACCACCGCCTGCCATGATGGCCTTCTCGTCATCTCCTCTTGCCACCTCGCACCGCTCGGCTGCACAGCTACCCGCCACGTGCACCAGGAGCGATCCTGCGGCGACACGTCATCGGATGTGCTGGAGCGTGGGCGCAGAGTGGTGGCCTTGCCGCGGCAAACGCCTTGCCGGGGTCACTGTCTTGTCGCACCCGCAAGCTTGCCGCTCGCCGAGTCTTGCTGGGACACACGGTGCGTCACGACAAGTCTCTTGAAGTGCCTTGGTTGGCCTTCCCGGCAAGCTCCTCTTGCCGGGGTCTTGTCCTTCCCGGCAAGCTCCTCTTGCCGGGGTTCTGTCTTCTCAGCTAACACTTTGTTCTTGAATGGCAGTAAATAGGAATAGCGGAGGATCTTGGCGGACGCCCGGCAAGCCTTGCCGCGGGACGCTGCGACTGCCCGTGCACAAGTTCGGGGTACTAAGGTACCCCTACTTTAGTACACCAACAAAAAGGTGCAACACAAATTGTCGAGATGACATTGTAAGATTCTCGGGAAATGAACTATGGGAGCGGGTTCCTGAAACAATAGTTCATCATTAAACCAAGGAGGGGATGAGAAGGTGGCTGATGGGCTCAGCGACAATTCATCGAGAATTCCAAACAGATGGATTTCCACAATAATGTGAACAATAAGATGACACTTGTCAATTCAAATGATATAATGTTGTATGCTCGAGGAAAACATACACAATTAGATATTGGTTGAAAGGTGCACCCGAAATATGGTCTCAGGTAGCATGATCAATGTTAGAATGGTGATTCAATAACCAATAGTCTAAGAACGAACAGTCGACCATTAGCTTCAAAGCAATAGGGTGGCTAGAAGGGCAGAATCCAAACAACACCGTTCACTTGTTGATACTCCCGGTTAGTCAATACGGGGACCAAGAAAGAATCATGCTTGTGAGAAGTATCACTATACCAAGAATTTTTAAGAGGTGGAGCAATCCTTGCAACATCCTTGACATAAGGGACAATAATACTTCAAGGTAGAACATAATACAAACTGGATAGCAAGTTGCATCCTTAACATGAACAAGTTTGTGATGAAAGGAAGGTAAAGATGTTGTCGATGGTAACTCAAATTACCAAGGGATGAGGATGGCACTTTCCATCATGAATTCAATTGATACCCTGGAAGGATTCAAAATGTTGATGATGGTCCCGGCAAATTTTGTCGAGAGGTTTCAAGAAGATGTAACCGATCGGTGATGACATCAAGTCAAAGGGATGCCGAAGCGAAAGGTTATTGGAACCACAGTTACTTCATAAACTCGGAATCAAGCTTGTTGTTCAAGGTAAAATGATACGACGAGGAAAGTCGACGTAAGCTTAGCTCATCATCAAAAATTGTGCTCTGGGAAGAAGGACCAGGTAGCACAGTTAAAATTTAGCACAAAATGATATAGCCGATAAGGCTAGAAATGACGTGATGGAGTATTAAACTTCTAATCCACAAAGTACTAGGAGTACTGAATCAGAGGGGTGATTCGATTCACTAATCGGAGTTCTTGGTTGATGACAACCCAGAAACCGTGGAGTGACTATGACGGGGAAAGGCACTACTTCATCAGAAATGCATAAGCTGTAGAGCAATCGGCTGATATCCTCGAGATACTAGGGGGGTTAATACTCAAAGGTAGATCAAAATAGAGGTTGGGCAGGTGTATTGATCTCTAGAAGGCAAGTACTTTAACCTGCCCAAGAATTATAATCAAAGGAGAATCAATCACGGTCGGAACAACGGCTGCAAAGGACCAAACATAGATACAAGATGAGCTTATAACAAGGGGAATATTATTATCACAAGAAGCTTCCATGATAAGATCTACATCATGTCCATTGGGCATGAACACAAAGGTTCAAGGTCGACTCCCACTTCTCCAATGCATAACCTATCATTCACTCCTCATTTTCGATGGAGTTGTAGTCTTGAAATTCTATCTGGTAAATCACCAGGAGAATATGACTCGTGAAAACTCTCGGGTTTGCACAGATTAGGGAAGGCATTGGTCCAACCCATCGGGTATCTTAGGAACATATACTACAGAGTTCAGAAGTAAATAACTCAAGCTCTAAAGCAGAGCGTCGTTGGCCATATCAGAGATTAGAATTTACCAATGGCATTATGTATCAGGGAAAGAACTTCTTGAGGTTTTTGTATATAAAGGACACTGTCGGATTGATAATTCAACCAAGGATCTGACGGTCCTCAACGGAGCTAATGTGAGCATCGGCACACATTCAGAAGAAGAAACAATGCAAAGGCATTGGGGTATAGAAACAACTGACTAATTCAAGGCTCGATTGCAAAGGAATTTATGATTTCCAAATCAAGGGATCAAAAGAAAATATTCTGATCGAAAATGAATAAGTTCAATAGACTTAGAAGCACAACCGATCAAGGCATTGATTGGTCAAGAACCAGCTCATATCCAAATGCCGTCTGAGTCAAAAGGATGAATTCTAGGATCTGACTGAGGATTGCGAGCATTCGCAACATATTGAATCAATAGACTCAAAATGATAATGACAAGGGATGGTAATAAGATTACGGGACTTATGGGATTAACCATAATGCAAGCAAGCAAGAATTTCAAGAGCAATAGGTTGCTTAGGATTTTTGGAAGATCGAATGGTATTTCGAAGACAGTTGTGAAATACATGAATCAATTGGGAAAGAACGGATACTCGATAAGTGCGAGAAATTATCCGTAGGGGTATTCAGGTGGCAAAGAACTGCAGGGCAGTAGGCACTCAAAACAATAGAGAGAATTTCGGGGGTATCTTGTAATAACAAGATCAACGGGGAATGATTGTAAGAATGGCAAGTGTATGCAGTTTTCATAGGGGTTGACGGTGGAAGGAAATCGCAAATGCGATGGCACAAAGACTTGAGAGAACATTGTAGAGTAACTTCAGAATCTTCTAGTGAAGCAGGCCATCATCTAGAATGAAGGGGCTCTCCGGGAGAAAGAATTTACGAGAACCTAGAGTTAGAGTTAGCAAAATCATTTAACCCGAATAGAAGAGAGATCAAAGTCCCAGAGTATAGACGAGGAGTAAAAGATCCTAATACCACCCAAATGGCGACGTGGGCTCGTAAGACACACAACCATGTTAGTAAAAACTTTTGCAATGTCTAGACTCGACATCAGCCAAGGAGTGTGGAAGGGGGATTCCTATAGGCAGTCGGCTCTGATACCAACTTGTGACGCCCCCGATTCAATCGTACACTAATCATACATTCAAATGTGTACGATCAAGATCAGGGACTCACGGGAAGATATCACAACACAACTATAAAAATAAAATAAGTCATACAAGCATCATAAAACAAGCCAGGGGCCTCGAGGGCTCGAATACAATTGCTCGATCATAGAGGAGTCAGCGGAAGCAACAATATCTGAGTACAGACATAAGTTAAACAAGTTTCCATAAGATGGCTAGCACAAACTAGGATACAGATCGAAAGAGGCGCAGGCCTCCTGCCTGGGATCCTCCTAACTACTCCTGGTCGTCGTCAGCAGCCTGCACGTAGTAGTAGGCACCTCCAATGTAGTAGTCGTCGTCGACGGTGGCGTCTGGCTCCTGGGCTCCAATGTCTGGTTGCGGCAACCAGGAAGAAAGGAAAGGGGGAAAAAGGGGGAGAAAAGCAACCGTGAGTACTCATCCAAAGTACTCGCAAGCAAGGATCTACACTACATATGCATGGGTATATGTGTAATAAGGCAATGTCAGTGGACTGAACTGCAGAATGCTAGAATAATAGGGGGATAGCTAGTCCTATCGAAGACTACGCTTCTGGCAGCCTCCGTCTTGCAGCATGTAGAAGAGAGTATATTGAAGTCCTCCAAGTAGCATCGCATAGCATAATCCTACCCGGCAATCGTCCCCTCATCGCCCTGTGGAAAAGCGATCACCGAGTTGTGTGTGGAACTTGTTTGGGTGTGTTCTATTAAGTATCCGGTTCTAGTTGTCATAAGGTCAAGGTACAACTCCGGGTCGTCCTTTTACTGAGGGACACGGCTATTCGAATAGATAAACTTCCCAGCAGGGGTGGACCACATTTCCCAACACGCTTGATCCCATTTGGCCGGACACACTTTCCTGGGTCATGCCCGGCCTCGGAAGATCAACACGTCGCAGCCCTACCTAGACACAACAGAGAGGTCAGCACGCCGGTCTAAATCCTATGGCGCAGGGGTCTGGGCCCATCGCCCATTGCACACCTGCACGTTGCGAGGGCGGCCGGAAGCATAACTAGCCTCCTTAATACAAGAGCAGGCTTACGTTCCAATCCGGCGCGCGCCGCTCAGTCGCTGACGTCATGAAGGCTTCAGCTGATACCACGACGTCGAGTGCCCATATCTTTCCCGCGTAGTTGGTTAGTGCGTATGTTGGAAATATGCTCTAGAGGCAATAATAAATTAGTTATTATTATATTTCCTTGTTCATGATAATCGTTTATTATCCATGCTATAATTGTATTGATAGGAAACTCAGATACATGTGTGGATACATAGACAACACCATGTCCCTAGTAAGCCTCTAGTTGACTAGATCGTTGATCAATAGATGGTTACGGCTTCCTGACCATGGACATTGGATGTCGTTGATAACGGGATCACATCATTAGGAGAATGATGTGATGGACAAGACCCAATCCTAAGCCTAGCACAGAGATCGTGTAGTTCGTATGCTAAAGCTTTTCTAATGTCAAGTATCTTTTCCTTAGACCATGAGATTGTGCAACTCCTGGATACCGTAGGAATGCTTTGGGTGTACCAAATGTCACAACGTAAGTGGGTGGCTATAAAGGTGCACTACAGGTATCTCCGAAAGTGTCTGTTGGGTTGGCAGGAATCGAGACTGGGATTTGTCACTCCGTGTAAACGGAGAGGTATCTCTCGGACCACTCGGTAGGACATCATCATAATGTGCACAATGTGACCAAGGGGTTGATCACGGGATGATGTGTTACGGAACGAGTAAAGAGACTTTCCGGTAACGAGATTGAACAAGGTATCGGTATACCGACGATCGAATCTCGGGCAACTACAATACCGTTAGACAAAGGGAATTGTATACGGGATGGATTGAGTCCTTGACATCGTGGTTCATCCGATGAGATCATCGTGGAACATGTAGGAGCCAACATGGGTATCTAGATCCCGCTGTTTGTTATTGACCAGAGAACGTCTCGGTCATGTCTACATGTCTCCCGAACCCGTAGGGTCTACACACTTAAGGTTCGATGACGCTAGGGTTATAAAGGAAGTTTGTATGTGGTTACTGAATGTTGTTCGGAGTCTCGGATGAGATCCTGGATGCCACCAGGAATTCCGGAATGGTCCGGAGGTAAAGATTTATATATGGAAAGTTGTTGTTCGGGTTCCGGGAAAAGTTCGGGTTTTTTCGGTATTGTACCGGGAAGCTTCCAGAAGGTTCCGGAGGATTCCGGAGGGGTCCGGAGGTCCGGAAATTGTTCCACCACGTCCAATACAGTAGCATGGGCTGTAGGGGGGAGCCTTAGCCTTAATGGGCCAGGGGCACCAGGCCCCCCAAGGCCCATGCGCATGGGGAGGGAAAACCCTAAAGGGGGAGGGCCTCCACTTGACTTGGGAGGCACTCCTCCCCCCCTTGGCCGCCGCCCCCTCCTCAGATTGGATCTGAGGGGGCCGGCCCCCCTCTCCCTTGCCCCTATATATATGTGGGGGGTGGGAGGGCAGCCGTACCACAAGTTCTGGCGCAGCCCTCCCCCTCTCCCAAGTACTCCTCCTCTCCCGCGGTGCTTGGCGAAGCCCTGCAGGATTGCCACGCTCCTCCATCACCACCACGCCGTTGTGCTGCTGCTGGATGGAGTCTTCCTCAACCTCTCCCTCTCTCCTTGCTAGATCAAGGCATGGGAGACGTCACCGGGCTATACGTGTGTTGAACGCGGAGGTGCCATCCGTTCGGCACTAGGATCTCCGGTGATTTGGATCACGACGAGTACGACTCCTTCAACCCCGTTCTCTTGAACGCTTCCGCTTAGCGATCTACAAGGGTATGTAGATGCACTCTCCTTCCCCTCGTTGCTGGTTTCTCCATAGATAGATCTTGGTGACACGTAGGAAAATTTTGAATTTCTGCTACGTTTGTGGATGTTGCGAACGTTGTTTGTGGATGTTGCGAACATTGGACATACATGTTTTGATAACTACGTGATAGTTCAGTTAAACGGTTTAGAGTTGAGGCACCAAAGACGTTTTCGAAACGTCGCGGAACATATGAGATGTTTCGAGGGCTGAAATTGAGATTTCAGGCTCGTGCGCACGTCAAGAGGTATGAGACCTCCGACGATTTTCTTAGCCTGCAAACTAAGGGAGAAAAGCTCAATCGTTGAGCTTGTGCTCAGATTGTCTGAGTGCAACAATCACTTGAATCGAGTGGGAGTTGATCTTCCAGATGAGATAGTGATGTTTCTCCAAAGTCATTGCCACCAAGCTGCTAGAGCTTCGTGATGACCTATAACATATCAGGGATAGATATGATGATCCTTGAGGTATTCACGATGTTTGACACCGCGAAATTAGAAATCAAGAAGGAGCATCAATTGTTGATGGTTGGTGAAACCACTAGTTTCAAGAAGGGCAAGGGCAAGAAGGGATACTTCATGAAACAGCAAATCAGCTGCTGCTCTAATGAAGAAACCCAAGGTTGAACCTAAACCCAAGACTAAGTGCTTCTGTAATAAGGGGAACAGCCACTGGAGCAGGATTACCCTAGATACTTGGTAGATGAGAAGGCTGGCAAGGTTGATAGAAGTATATTGGATATACATTATGTTAATGTGTACTTTACTAGTACTCCTAGTAGCCCCAGGGTATTGGATACCGGTTCGGTTGCTAAGTGTTAGTAACTCGAAATAAAAGCTACGGAATAAACGGAGACTAGCTGAAGGTGAGCTGACGATAAGTGTTGGAAGTGTTTCCAAGGTTGATGTGATCAAACATCGCACGCTCCCTCTACCATCAAGATTAGTATTAACCCTGAATAGTTATTTGGTGTTTGCGTTGAGCATAGACATGATTGGATTATGTCTATGGCAATGCGGTTATTCATCTAAGGAGAATAATAGTTACTCTATTTATTTGCATAATACCTTCAATGGTCTTGCACCTAAAGTAATGGTTTATTGAATCTCGATCATAGTGATGCACATTTTTATGCCAAAAGATATAGGATAGTAATGATAGTACCACTTACTTGTGGCACTACCATGTAAGTCATAATGGTATAAAACGCATGAAGAAGCTCCATGTTGATGGATCTTTGGACTCACTCGTTTTTGAAAAGTTTGAGACATGCGAACCATGTCTATTGGTGTATATGCATGAACAAACTCCATGCAAATGGACCGTTTGGCTCACTTGAGACATGAAAATCATACCACATGGGCAAGATGACTGAAAGTCTCGTTTTTCAGTAAAATGGAACGAGAAAGCAACTTGTTGGAAGTAATACATTTTGATGTGTGCAGTCCAATGAGTGCTGAGGCATGCGGTGAATATCGTTATGTTCTTACTTCACAGATGATTCGAGTAGATGTTGAGTATATTTACTTGATGAAACGCAAGTCTAAATTATTGAATGGTTCAAGTAATTTCAGAGTTATGTTGAAGATCATCGTGACAAGAGGATAAAATGTCTATGATATGATCATAGAGATGAGTATCTGAGTTACGAGCTTTGGCACGCAATTAAGACATTGTGGAAATTGTTTCACAATTAATACCGCCTGGAACACCATAGTTTGATGGTGTGTCCGAACATCATAGTTGCACCCTATTGGATATGGTGCGAACCATGATGTCTCTTATGGAATTACCACTATCGTTTATGGGTTAGGCATTAGAGACAACCACATTCACTTTAAATAGGGCACCACGTAATTCTGTTGAGATGACACCGTATGAACTATGGTTTAGAGAAACCTAAGCTGTCATTTCTTAAAGGTTTGGGGCTGCGACGCTTATGTGAAAAAGTTTCAGGTTGATAAGCTCGAACCCAAAGCGGATAAAATGCATCTTCATAGGACACCCAAAACAGTTGGGTATACCTCCTAATTCAGATCTGAAAGCAATAGGGATTGTTTCTTGAAACAGGTCCTTTCTCGAGGAAAAGTTTGTCTCGAAAAGTTGAGTGGGAGGATGGTGGATACTTGATATGGTTATTGAACCGTCACTACAACTAGTGTGTAGCAGGGCACAGGAAGTTGTTCCTGTGGCACCTACACCAATTGAAGTAGAAGCTTATGATAGTGATCATGAAACTTCGGATCAAGTCACTACCGTACCTCGTAGGGTGACAAGGATGCGTACTGCTTCAGAGTGGTACAGTAATCTTGTCTTGAAGGTCATGTTGCTAGACAACAATGAACCTACGAGCTATGGAGAAGCAATGGTGGGCCCAAATTCTGACAAATGGTTAGAAGCCATGAAATCCGAGATAGGATCCATGTATCATAACAAAGCATGGACTTTGGTGGGCTTGCCCGATGATCGGCAAGCCATTGAGATAAATGGATCTTTAAGAAGAAGACGGACGTGGACGGTGATGTCACCGTCTATGAAGCTCGACTTGTGGCGAAGAGTTTTTCACAAGTTCAAGGAGTTGACTACGATGAGTTTTTCTCATCCGTAGCGATGCTTAAGTCCGTCGGAATCATGTTAGCATTAGCTGCATTTATGAAATCTAGCAGATGGATGTCAAAACGAGTTTCCTTACCAGTCTTCGTAAGGAAAGGTTGTATGTGATACAATCCGAAAGTTTTTGTCGATCCTAAGGATGCTAAAAGGTATGCTGGCTCCAGCGATCCTTCTAAGGACTGGAGTAAGCATCTCGGAGTTGGAATGTACGTTTTGATGAGATGATCAAAGATTTTGGGTTTATACAAAAGTTTATGAGAAACTTGTATTTCCAAAGAAGTGAGTGGGAGCACTATAGAATTTCTGATGCGTATATGTTATTGACATATTGTTGATCAGAAATGATGTAGAATTTCTGGAAAGCATATAGGGTTATTTGAAAAGTGTTTTTCAATGGAAAACCTGGATTAGGCTACTTGAACAATAAGCATCAAGATCTATAAGATAGATCAAAATGCTTAATAGTACTTTCAAATGAGCACGTACATGATCTTGAAGGTGTTCTAGATGGATCAGTCAAAGAAGGAGTTCTTGCCTGAGATGTAAGGTATGAAGTTAAGACTTAAAAGCTCGACCACGGCAGAATAGAGAGAAAGGACGAAGGTCGTCCCCGATACTTCAGACGTAGGCTCTATAGTATGCTATGCTGTATACGGCACCGAAAGTGTGCCTTGCCATGAGTCAGTCAAGGGGTACAAGAATGATCCAGGAATGGATCATTGGACAGCGGTCAAAATTGTCCTTGGAGTAAATAAGGACATGTTTCTCGATTATGGAGGTGATTAAGAGTTCGGCGTATAGGGTTACGTCGATGCAAGCTTTAACACCTATCCGAGTGACTCTGAGTAGCAAAACGGATACGTATAGTGGAGCAACCATTTGGAATAGCTCCAAGTGGAGCGTGGAAGCACCATTAACAGAATGACCTAGAGATTTGCAAAGTACATATGGATCTGAAAGTTGCAGACCTGTTGACTAAAACGTCTCTCACAAGTAAAACATTATCAAACCCCAGAACTCATTGAGTCTTAATCACATGATGATGTGAACTAGTTTAATGACACTAGTAAACTCTTTGGATGTTGGTCACATGGCGATGTGACATGTGAATGTTAATCACATGACGATGTGAACTAGATTATTGACTCTAGTGCAAGTGGGAGACTGTTGGAAATATGCCCTAGAGGCAATAATAAATTAGTTATTATTATATTTCCTTGTTCATGATAATCGTTTATTATCCATGCTATAATTGTATTGATAGGAAACTCAGATACATGTGTGGATACATAGACAACACCATGTCCCTAGTAAGCCTCTAGTTGACTAGCTCGTTGATCAATAGATGGTTATGGTTTCCTGACCATGGACATTGGATGTCATTGATAACGGGATCACATCATTAGGAGAATGATGTGATGGACAAGACCGAATCCTAAGCCTAGCACAGAGATCCTGTAGTTCGTATGATAAAGCTTTTCTAATGTCAAGTATCTTTTCCTCAGACCATGAGATTGTGCAACTCCCGGATACCGTAGGAATGCTTAGGGTGTACCAAACATCACAACGTAAGTGGGTGGCTATAAAGGTGCACTACAGGTATCTCCGAAAGTGTCTATTGGGTTGGCACGAATCGAGACTGGGATTTGTCACTCCGTGTAAACGGAGAGGTATCTCTGGGCCCACTCGGTAGGACATCATCATAATGTGCACAATGTGACCAAGGGGTTGATCACGGGATGATGTGTTACGGAACGAGTAAAGAGACTTGCCGGTAATGAGATTGAACAAGGTATCGGTATACCGATGATCGAATCTCGGGCAACTAAAATACCATTAGACAAAGGGAATTGTATACGGGATCGATTGAGTCCTTGACATCGTGGTTCATCCGATGAGATTATCGTGGAACATGTGGGAGCCAACATGGGTATCCAGATCCCGCTGTTGGTTATTGACCAGAGAACGTCTCGGTCATGTCTACATGTCTCCCGAACCTGTAGGGTCTACACACTTAAGGTTCGATGACGCTAGGGTTATAAAGGAAGTTTGTATGTGGTTACCGAATGTTGTTCGGAGTCTCGGATGAGATCCCGGACGCCACGAGGAGTTCAGGAATGGTCCGGAGTTAAAGATTTATATATGGAAAGTTGTTGTTCGGGTTCCGGGAAAAGTTCGGGTTTTTTCGGTATTGTACCGGGAAGCTTCTAGAAGGTTTCGGAGGATTCCGGAGGGGTCCGGAGGTCCGGAAATTGTTCCACCACGTCCAATACAGTAGCATGGGCTGTAGGGGGGAGCCCTAGCCTTAATGGGCCAGGGGCACCAGGCCCACCAAGGCCCATGCGCATGGGGAGGGAAAACCCTAAAGGGGGAGGGCCTCCACTTGACTAGGGAGGCACTCCTCCCCCCCTTGGCTGCCGCCCCCTCCTTAGATTGGATCTGAGGGGGCCGGCCCCCTTCTCCCTTGCCCCTATATATATGTGGGGGGTGGGAGGGCAGCCATACCACAAGTTCTGGCGCAGCCCTCCCCCTCTCCCAAGTACTCATCCTCTCCCGCGGTGCTTGGCGAAGCCCTGCAGGATTGCCATGCTCCTCCATCACCACCACGCCATTGTGCTGCTGCTGGATGGAGTCTTCCTCAACCTCTCCATCTCTCCTTGCTGTATCAAGGCATGGGAGACGTCACCGGGCTGTACGTGTGTTGAACGCGGAGGTGCCGTCCGTTCGGCACTAGGATCTCCGGTGATTTGGATCACGACGAGTACGACTCCTTCAACCCCGTTCTCTTGAACGCTTCCGCTTAGCGATCTACAAGGGTATGTAGATGCACTCTCCTTCCCCTCGTTGCTGGTTTCTCCATAGATAGATCTTGGTGACACGTAGGAAAATTTTGAATTTCTGCTACGTTTGTGGATGTTGCGAACGTCGTTTGTGGATGTTGCGAACATCGGACATACATGTTTTGATAACTACGTGATAGTTCAGTTAAACGGTTTAGAGTTGAGGCACCAAAGACGTTTTCGAAACGTCGCGGAACATATGAGATGTTTCGAGGGCTGAAATTGAGATTTCAGGCTCGTGCGCACGTCAAGAGGTATGAGACATCTGACGATTTTCTTAGCCTGCAAACTAAGGGAGAAAAGCTCAATCGTTGAGCTTGTGCTCAGATTGTCTGAGTGCAACAATCACTTGAATCGAGTGGGAGTTGATCTTCCAGATGAGATAGTGATGTTTCTCCAAAGTCATTGCCACCAAGCTGCTAGAGCTTCGTGATGACCTATAACATATCAGGGATAGATATGATGATCCTTGAGGTATTCACGATGTTTGACACCGCGAAAGTAGAAATCAAGAAGAAGCATCAATTGTTGATGGTTGGTGAAACCACTAGTTTCAAGAAGGGCAAGGGCAAGAAGGGATACTTCATGAAACAGCAAATCAGCTGCTGCTCTAATGAAGAAACCCAAGGTTGAACCTAAACCCAAGACTAAGTGCTTCTGTAAGAAGGGGAACAGCCACTGGAGCAGGATTACCCTAGATACTTGGTAGATGAGAAGGCTGGCAAGGTTGATAGAAGTATATTGGATATACATTATGTTAATGTGTACTTTACTAGTACTCCTAGTAGCACCAGGGTATTGGATACCGGTTCGGTTGCTAAGTGTTAGTAACTCGAAATAAAAGCTACGGAATAAACGGAGACTAGCTGAAGGTGAGCTGACGATAAGTGTTGGAAGTGTTTCCAAGGTTGATGTGATCAAACATCGCACGCTCCCTCTACCATCAAGATTAGTATTAACCCTGAATAGTTATTTGGTGTTTGCGTTGAGCATAGACATGATTGGATTATGTCTATCGCAATGCGGTTATTCATCTAAGGAGAATAATAGTTACTCTATTTATTTGAATAATACGTTCAATGGTCTTGCACCTAAAGGAATGGTTTATTGAATCTCGATCATAGTGATGCACATTTTTATGCCAAAAGATATAAGATAGTAATGATAGTACCACTTACTTATGGCACTGCCATGTAAGTCATAATGGTATAAAACGCATGAAGAAGCTCCATGTTGATGGATCTTTGGACTCACTCGTTTTTGAAAAGTTTGAGACATGCGAACCATGTCTATTGGTGTATATGCATGAAGAAACTCCATGCAAATGGACCGTTTGGCTCACTTGAGACATGCAAATCATACCACATGGGCAAGATGACTGAAAGTCTCGTTTTTCAGTAAAATGGAACGAGAAAGCAACTTGTTGGAAGTAATACATTTTGATGTGTGCAGTCCAATGAGTGCTGAGGCATGCAGTGAATATCGTTATGTTCTTACTTCACAGATGATTCGAGTAGATGTTCAGTATATTTACTTGATGAAACACAAGTCTGAATTATTGAATGGTTCAAGTAATTTCAGAGTGAAGTTGAAGATCATCGTGACAAGAGGATAAAATGTCTATGATATGATCATAGAGATGAGTATCTGAGTTACGAGCTTTGGCACGCAATTAAGACATTGTGGAAATTGTTTCACAATTAATACCGCCTGGAACACCATAGTTTGATGGTGTGTCCGAACATCATAGTTGCACCCTATTGGATATGGTGCGAACCATGATGTCTCTTATGGAATTACCACTATCGTTTATGGGTTAGGCATTAGAGACAACCACATTCACTTTAAATAGGGCACCACGTAATTCCGTTGAGATGACACCATATGAACTATGGTTTAGAGAAACCTAAGCTATCATTTCTTAAAGGTTTGGGGCTGCGACGCTTATGTGAAAAAGTTTCAGGTTGATAAGCTCGAACCCAAAGCGGATAAAATGCATCTTCATAGGACACCCAAAACAGTTGGGTATACCTCCTAATTCAGATCTGAAAGCAATAGGGATTGTTTCTTGAATCGGGTCCTTTCTCGAGGAAAAGTTTGTCTCGAAAAGTTGAGTGGGAGGATGGTGGAGACATGATATGGTTATTAACCGTCACTACAACTAGTGTGTAGCAGGGCACAGGAAGTTGTTCCTGTGGCACCTACACCAATTGAAGTAGAAGCTTATGATAGTGATCATGAAACTTCGGATCAAGTCACTACCGTACCTCGTAGGGTGACAAGGATGCGTACTGCTTCAGAGTGGTACAGTAATCTTGTCTTGAAGGTCATGTTGCTAGACAACAATGAACCTACGAGCTATGGAGAAGCAATGGTGGGCCCAAATTCCGACAAATGGTTAGAAGCCATGAAATCCGAGATAGGATCCATGTATCAGAACAAAGCATGGACTCTGGTGGACTTGCCCGATGATCGGCAAGCCATTGAGATAAATGGATCTTTAAGAAGAAGACGGACGTGGACGGTGATGTCACCGTCTATGAAGCTCGACTTGTGGCGAAGAGTTTTTCACAAGTTCAAGGAGTTGACTACGATGAGTTTTTCTCATCCGTAGTGATGCTTAAGTCCGTCGGAATCATGTTAGCATTAGCTGCATTTATGAAATCTGGCAGATGGATGTCAAAATGAGTTTCCTTACCAGTCTTCGTAAGGAAAGGTTGTATGTGATACAATCCGAAAGTTTTTGTCGATCCTAAGGATGCTAAAAGGTATGCTGGCTCCAGCGATCCTTCTAAGGATTGGAGTAATCATCTCGGAGTTGGAATGTATGTTTTGATGAGATGATCAAAGATTTTGGGTTTATACAAAAGTTTATGAGAAACTTGTATTTCCAAAGAAGTGAGTGGGAGCACTATAGAATTTCTGATGAGTATATGTTATTGACATATTGTTGATCAGAAATGATGTAGAATTTCTGGAAAGCATATAGGGTTATTTGAAAAGTGTTTTTCAATGGAAAACCTGGATTAGGCTACTTGAACAATAAGCATCAAGATCTATAAGATAGATCAAAATGCTTAATAGTACTTTCAAATGAGCACGTACATGATCTTGAAGGTGTTCTAGATGGATCAGTCAAAGAAGGAGTTCTTGCCTGAGATGTAAGGTATGAAGTTAAGACTTAAAAGCTCGACCACGGCAGAATAGAGAGAAAGGACGAAGGTCGTCCCCGATACTTCAGACGTAGGCTCTATAGTATGCTATGCTGTGTATGGCACCGGAAGTGTGCCTTGCCATGAGTCAGTCAAGGGGTACAAGAATGATCCAGGAATGGATCATTGGACAGCTGTCAAGATTGTCCTTGGAGTAAATAAGGACAAGTTTCTCGATTATGGAGGTGATTAAGAGTTCGGCGTATAGGGTTACGTCGATGCAAGCTTTAACACCTATCCGAGTGACTCTGAGTGGCAAAACGGATACGTATAGTGGAGCAACCATTTGGAATAGCTCCAAGTGGAGCATGGAAGCAACATTTACAGAATGACCTAGAGATTTGCAAAGTACATATGGATCTGAAAGTTGCAGACCTGTTGACTAAAACCTCCCTCACAAGCAAAACATGATCAAACCCCAGAACTCATTGAGTCTTAGTCACATGATGATGTGAACTAGTTTAATGACACTAGTAAACTCTTTGGATGTTGGTCACATGGCGATGTGACATGTGAATGTTAATCACATGACGATGTGAACTAGATTATTGACTCTAGTGCAAGTGGGAGACTGTTGGAAATATGCCCTAGAGGCAATAATAAATTAGTTATTATTATATTTCCTTGTTCATGATAATCGTTTATTATCCATGCTATAATTGTATTGATAGGAAACTCAGATACATGTGTGGATACATAGACAACACCATGTCCCTAGTAAGCCTCTAGTTGACTAGCTCGTTGATCAATAGATGGTTATGGTTTCCTGACCATGGACATTGGATGTCGTTGATAACGGGATCACATCATTAGGAGAATGATGTGATGGACAAGACCGAATCCTAAGCCTAGCACAGAGATCCTGTAGTTCGTATGATAAAGCTTTTCTAATGTCAAGTATCTTTTCCTTAGACCATGAGATTGTGCAACTCCCGGATACCGTAGGAATGCTTAGGGTGTACCAAACGTCACAACGTAAGTGGGTGGCTATAAAGGTGCACTACAGGTATCTCCGAAAGTGTCTATTGGGTTGGCACAAATCGAGACTGGGATTTGTCACTTCGTGTAAACGGAGAGGTATCTCTGGGCCCACTCGGTAGGACATCATCATAATGTGCACAATGTGACCAAGGGGTTGATCACGGGATGATGTGTTACGGAACGAGTAAAGAGACTTGCCGGTAACGAGATTGAACAAGGTATCGGTATACCGACAATCGAATCTCGGGCAACTACAATACCATTAGACAAAGGGAATTGTATACGGGATCGATTGAGTCCTTGACATCGTGGCTCATCCGATGAGATGATCGTGGAACATGTGGGAGCCAACATGGGTATCCAGATCCCGCTGTTGGTTATTGACCAGAGAACGTCTCGGTCATGTCTACATGTCTCCCGAACCCGTAGGGTCTACACACTTAAGGTTCGATGACGCTAGGGTTATAAAGGAAGTTTGTATGTGGTTACCGAATGTTGTTCGGAGTGTCGGATGAGATCCCGGACGTCACGAGGAGTTCCGTAATGGTCCGGAGGTAAATATTTATATATGGAAAGTTGTTGTTCGGGTTCCGGGAAAAGTTCGGGTTTTTTCGGTATTGTACCGGGAAGCTTCCAGAAGGTTCCGGAGAATTCCGGAGGGGTCCAGAGGTCCGGAAATTGTTCCACCACGTCCAATACAGTAGCATGGGCTGTAGGGGGGATCCCTAGCCTTAATGGGCCAGGGGCACCAGCCCCCCCAAGGCCCATGCGCATGAGGAGGGAAAACCCTAAAGGGGGAGGGCCTCCACTTGACTTGGGAGGCACTCCTCCCCCCCTTGGCCGCCGCCCCTCCTCAGATTGGATCTGAGGGGGCCGGCCCCCTCTCCCTTGCCCCTATATATATGTGGGGGGTGGGAGGGCAGCCGTACCACAAGTTCTGGCGCAGCCCTCCCCCTCTCCCAAGTACTCCTCCTCTCCCGCGGTGCTTGGCGAAGCCCTGCAGGATTGCCACGCTCCTCCATCACCACCACGCCGTTGTGCTGCTGCTGGATGGAGTCTTCCTCAACCTCTGCCTCTCTCCTTGCTGGATCAAGGCATGGGAGACGTCACTGGGCTGTACGTGTGTTGAACGCGGAGGTGCCGTCCGTTCGGCACTAGGATCTCCGGTGATTTGGATCACGACGAGTACGACTCCTTCAAACCCGTTCTCTTGAACGCTTTCGCTTAGTGATCTACAAGGGTATGTAGATGCACTCTCCTTCCCCTCGTTGCTGGTTTCTCCATAGATAGATCTTGGTGACACGTAGGAAAATTTTGAATTTCTGCTACGTTCCCCAACAGCGTATAGGCCAGTGGCCAGACTGAGATCAAATACCAAGATCTCGTTAAGCTTGTTATTTTGAAGTAACCACGGACGCCAACCAGGGCCAGGCCCACCTCTCTCCTAGGTGGTCTCAACCTGCCCTGTCGCTCCACCACATAGTAACAGTCGGGGACCGTCGGGAACCCAAGCCCACCTCTACTAGGATGGAGCCACCTGTCCTTCCAGCCCCCACATCGGAATCACTTGTGGGTACTCAATGAGTTGACCCGACTTTAGTCACCACTTGAATATATGTATGTATAGTATATACCCGTGATCACCTCTCGAGTGATCACACGGCCCGATAGTATAGCATGGCAGACTGACAAGAATGTAGGGCCACTAATGGTAAACTAGCATCCTATACTAAGCATTTAGGATTGCAGGTAAGGTATCAACAGATGTAGCAACAATGACAGGCTATGAAACAGAATAGGAATAATCGAAACAGTAACATGATACACTACTCTAATGCAAGCAGTAGAGGGAAGAATAGGCGATATCTAGTGATCAAGGGGGGGGGGCTTGCCTGGTTGCTCTGGCAAGGAGGGGTCGTCAACTCCGTAGTCTAACTGGGGGTCGCCGGCAGTCTCGGGGTCTACCGGAAAGAACTAACAGAGCGGGAACACAATAAATAACAGAGCCATCAAAGCATCACAAAGCGCAACATAGCAATACGCGGTGCTAGGTGTGCCCTAACGCGGTAGTAGGTGATACCGATGAAAGGGGGAAACATTCGGTAAAGTATCCCCGAAGTTTCGCGTTTTCGGACAAATGAACCGGAGGTGAAATGTTGCAGGTTTGCTATGCTAGGGACGTGTGGCGGACGAATGGGCTGCGTAACTGGATTCGTCTCGTCGTTCTGAGCAACTTTCATGTACAAAGTATTTTTGTCCGAGTTACGGTTTATTTTATATTAATTATCAGAGTTTTAATCATTTTTTAATTATTATTAATTCATAACAAAATATTAAAATGCTAGGGGTACACAGAGTTTTACCCAACAGAATGCAATGTGAGGCTGACAGGTGGGGTCCGGGGGGTCCAGTCAGCAGCTGACTGGGTCAATTTTGACCAGTGGGGTCCATGTGTCATACTCTGTAGTTAATCTATTAGTTAGTTTAGTAAGTGATTAGTTAATTTAACAGATCTAATTAACTTAATTAATTCACTGATTAATTAATTAATAATGAAAATCTTTATTAAATTCATTTCTTTCTTTTTATCGGAAATGTTAACGCCCACACGTGTGGGCGTTTGCACATCACCCACACGCCTCCATCACCACTCATTTTGCCACGTATGAATAGATGACATCAGCAGAATTTTTGTTGGTTTTCGGCTTAAAAATGTTGTATCTCCTAAATAAAAAAGTGAACTAAAAATCCGTTTTCACCATTAAATCCGTCTCGACGAGATCTTCAAAACTAGACCCCATGTTGATATGTTTCGACGAATTTTTTTTGCCAGAAGTTGCCACGATGTTTACACTACAGTTGCCATAGGGCTTAAACTAAAGTTGCCACGTGGCAATTTTAGTTTGGAGATCATGGCAATTTTAGTATTTTGATTATGGCAACTCCAGTACTTTGACCATGAAAATTATTTTTTGTATGAACCATGGCAATTTTACGTGCATGTATCATGGCAATTTTAGTTTATGGTTCATGGCAAGTCTAGTTTCTTAATTCCCCGTTTTATAAATGTCAAAATTTACTTTTAAATGTAGAAGAAAATAGCTGAAACATATCATGGCAACTTCAGTGTAAACATCATGGCAATTCATATGCAATAGACATGGCAACTTTTAATCCAAATTTTTTTCATTAAAACATATCAACATGGGTTCTAGTTTCGAAGATCTCATCGCGAGGGATTTAATGGTGAAAACAGATTTTCAATCGGATTTTTCATTTAAGAGATAAAACATTTTAAAAACTGAAAATCCAAAAAGAATCATGCATGCATGCATGCGATGACGTGGCAATCTGTTTACATTAGAGACGTGTGGTGCGTTTCCCTTCCTGCCACACGTGTGGCAGTTAGCGCGACCCCTTTTTATTTATAACGTTCAAGGGGGGTGGGCCCCGGTTGTCATTGGCCTAAAGGGCCGTAGCGGGCGCTGGCACAAGCGGGTTACGGGTGCTGGGCATGCGGGCACTGGATGCAGCCCGCTACGTGGCCACGACGGCTGTAGTGCCAGCAGCGGGTGGCAAGCGCGGTAGCAAGTGGCGACGGTAGCAGGGAGCGGGACGACGAGGCGATAGGCATGCGCACACGGTGGCATGCCGGGCGGGGTTAGGGGCGGGCCAGGCGAGGCGAGTGCGTGGTGACCTCGGTGCAGGGGCTACTCGGGGCGACGGAGCGCGACCGGGCGGGTGCGGCCACGGGCAGAGCAAGAGCGGGATGACAAGGAGAGGGAAGCAGGGGGTAGCGTTCTCACCCCCATTGCAGGGGAGTTGGGCAGCGAGGTGTGATGGCACTGGCGATGGAGAGATGGGGACGTGAGCGACAGGGACGAGGCATTCCGGTGGGCTCCGACCACGGCGCGGTCACAGACGGGGCGGCGCCGGGGCGAAGGCGTCGGGGGCGTGGCGCGGTGGAGTCGAGTGGCTTCGTTGGCGACATGGACAGCGAGGCGCCGACCGGGGAAGGGCTCCAGCGACGGGGAGGTCAGCGATGGCGATGGGGACGCAGAGGCGAGCCGGCGGGGTCGAGGCACGCGGGGGCGCGATCCAAAAGGGGGGGAGAGGTCGTAGGGGTCGTGGGGAGGGGATCGCTAGTGTTCGATCGGGTGGATAAGGGTGAGTGGATCGGATCGGGGGGGAGTGGGGAATGTGGGGGTAGGTTAGGGTTACGGTGGGAGAGGGAGTGGGTTAGTAGGCAGGGGGTGGGCCGACATGGGGTTGGCCTGGTGGCCAGTGGCCAGCTGGGCCGAGGCCCAGCAGGGGGGGGGGTTCTTTTCCGTTCTTTTGTTTTCTTTTCTTCTTTTTATTTTTATTTTTCTGTTATGTTTTATTTTAGATACACAATATTTTTAGCTTAGAAAAATAATGATAACAACTCCTAAATCAATGTTTGGGAACCACCCACTACCATAAATGTTTTACCCTGAAATAAATTAGTTTAGAATTTTATTAATCGAAAAAGGTATTCACTTAATTGTTTTTGCTGCAGTTTTAATCACTTTAGAGTAATTAATTATTTTATAAAAAGTTGTTTCTCCACCAATACTATTGATGATTTAATTGTCACAATAAGAACATTTTAGTTTTGAGAATTGAAAACTTTTATTGTTTGAATTAAGTTCGAATCTGAATTTGGATCGGTTCTAGACTAACACGAGATTAGCAACAGAAACCAGGGTGACGTGGCACCGCTAACGTTTGGATTACTGTAGCCTAATTATCCGGGCGTCACACCTGCCGCGCTTCATGTCCGGCTCTGCTGCCAGCACAGCTGCTCCCTTGCGCTTCACATCCTTGGCCTTGGCTTTCTTCTCTTCTGGGTCTGCTGCTGGGAGCTCGAGAAGGGAGAGGCGTCCCTCCTCAGCCCCTGCAAACTTGGTCGCCAGGTTGAACAACTCCAGAGACGTACAGATATCTTCGTGGATCGCCAGCTCCTCCTTCATCTTGACTTCGCGGACGCCATCAGAGAACGCCGAGATGATGGCCTCCTCGGTCACCTTGGGAATCTTGAGGCGAGCGTTGTTGAAGAGCTGGATGTACTTCTGCAAGGTCTCTCCGGACTGCTGCTTGATGTGGCCCAGGTCACCCACGGCCGGCGGATGGTCGTGAGTGCCCTGGAAGTTGGCGATGAAGCGAGTACGCATCTTGTCCCAGGAGGAGATCGTGCCAGGAGGCAGGTTCAGGAGCCAAGTGCGGGCACCGTCCTTGAGTGCCATGGGAAACCAGTTCGCCATGACCTTTTCGTCCCCGTTGGCGACTTCGATGCCTAGCTCGTAGAGCTGTAGGAACTCCGCGGGGTCGGCAGTGCCGTCATGGCGAGGAGGCAGGTCAAGTTTAAACTTGCCCGGCCAGGCAACATTGCCTAGCTAGATGGTGAAGGCGTGGCAGCCTGCGGTGGACGCCGGAGCTCTTTGCTGATGCGGGGCTTGCTCCTGGGGATTCCCGCGCACCGCTGCCTGGGGCAGCGCAGGGTCTTGACGTGGTGGCGCAGGGATGTGGTCATGGCGCACCGGTGCCGGGAGCACATGAACACCTTCTTGGGGATGAGGGATTTCTTGGCAGCTCCTTTCTTGTCACGCGGGAGCCGGACGTGGTGGATCTCGTCCTGGGGTCGCGCGCCTTGGAGCCAGGGCGCCTTCTTGGGGAGGAGGTGGCGGAGGCACCTCCTGATCTGCGCCTCCTGTGCAGGACGGAGGGCGAGGCAGCAAGAGGGACAGCGCAGGGGAGCCCCCTGCGGCGCTGACGAGCTCGGTGATGCGAGCGAGCCACTCCTCGTAGAGGTCGTCGACGGGACGGTAGTGCAGGAGCTTACGCACCAGGAGCAATGCGGCGTGCGCGTCCGTGGGAGTGCGACGGGCGTGGGACGACAAACCAGCTGGAGTCAGTGACAGGGTGGCAGTGTGGCCTTCTCGTCGCACCGAAGGATGCAGCAATTAGGCCAGCTGCTTGTTCCCTGCCGGGCCGGTGGCGGCGTTGGCGGTAGGCGACAGGGAACGACGGGGACACCCACCGACGGGAGCCATCTGGGCATTGCGGGCGGCGAGAGCAGCCCGACGCTCGGCGCGAGTCCAGCGAGCGTCAGCCATGGACACGACGGAAGATCGAACGTGCAACAGTGGAAGAAACATTCTGGCGCACCCCTACCTGGCACGCCAAATGTCGGATGTTGGGTTCCGGCAGACCCTTAAGGTTCGAACTCTGGGGTGCGCACGAAGATCTTCCCCCTACCACTCCACGTCCGATCTCCTTGCGATAATCTAAGCTAAAGCGATGAACAACACGAGGGACACAAGATTTATACTGGTTTCGGCCACCGTTGTGGTGTAACACCCTACTCCAGTGTGTGGTGTGGTGGATTGCCTTAGGGGCTGATGATGAATAGTACAAAGGATGAACAGCCTCATGAGAGGTGTTCTTGAGGTGGTGCGATGAACTGCTTGGATGAGTTCGGTCGCCTCTCGATCTAATGAGCACTTGATCCATCCCCTTCCCTTTGTGGTGGCTATTCCTATTTATAGAGGCCTTGGTCCTCTTCCCAAATATTGAGCGGGAAGGGCACCAACAACGGCCATTTTGAAGGGGAACATCTAGTACAAGTTATCCTGACTAAAGTTGATCTTCGGCTGCCAAAGGCACTGGCGATGACGCTGTCTTGGGCTCCACAGTGACCTCCATCCTGCCGCTCTACTAGTCTTGGCCTTGTTGCACCGGAATGGCAACCTTTGCATGATGCCTTGGTACTCCACGCCTGTGCTTGCCCCCTTTGCACCAAAGAGGAAACAAGGACATTGCGCAGGCCGGCGCCCGCCTGGCGCCCGCCTAGTCTTGATCGTCATGGCTTGTGTCACAAGCACCTCACGAGGTACCCTGCCTTGATCTCTCCACCTCCTCGCGAGCTTGCCTGGCAAGGCCGTTCCTGAGGAAGTCGTGTGTCGTCCGCCCCGCGAGGCTTGGCCCCTCGCGAGGGTCTTGAGTCTTGCGCTCATGAAGATGGGCCATACTGGGCCACCACTCAAGCCACGCCGCAGGCCGCAGGTATGCAAGTCTGGGGACCCCCGTTCCCAGAACGCCGACAGTAGCCCCCGGGCCCAAGGTGCACTCGGACTTGGCTTAGCGGAGAAGCGAAGGGGCAAGTGCGGAACTCCACGGGCCCCATCAGCCTGCGGCCTTGGGCGCCGCGTGGCGGTTGATTGGACGTGGGAGTCTCTGCTTCCCCACGCTGCCTCGGTGATGACCCAAAAGTGTAGGGGATCTATCATAGTCCTTTCGATAAGTAAGAGTGTCGAACCCAACGAGGAGCAGAAGGAAATGATAAATGGTTTTCAGTAAGGTTTTCTCTGCAAGCACTGGAATTGTAGGTGATAGATAGTTTTGTGATAAGATAAATAGTAACGAGTAACAAGTAAATAAAGTAAACAAAGTGCAGCAAGGTGCCCAATCCTTATGTAGCAAAGGATAAGCCTGGACAATTTCTAATAATAATGAAGGAGCTCCCGAAGACACATTGGGAATTATCGTCAAGCTAGTTTTCATCACGTTCATATGATTCGCGTTCGGTACTTTGATAATTTGATATGTGGGTGGACCAGTACTTGGGTACTGCCCTAACTGTGACAAATATCCCACTTATTATTAACCCCTATTGCAAGCATCCGCAACTACAAAAGGAAGTATTAAGGTAAACCTAACCACAGCAGTAAGCATATGAATCCATATCAGCCCCTAACGAAGCAACGCATAAACAAGGGTTTAAGCTTCTGTCACTCTAGCAACCCATCATCTACTTATTACTTCCCCATGCCTTCCTCTGGGCCCAAATAATGGTGAAGTGTCATGTAGTCGACATTCACATAACACCACTAGAGGAAAAGACAACATACATCTCATCAAAATATCGAATGAATACCAAATTCACATGACTACTAATAGCAAGACTTCACCCATGTCCTCAGGAACAAACGTAACTACTCACAAAGCATATTCATGTTCATAATCAGAGGATTAATAATATGCATAAAGGATCTGAACATATGATCTTCCACCAAGTAAACCAATTAGCATCAACTACAAGGCAACCCACAGGTACCAATTTGTGGTTTTGATACAAGATTGGATACAAGAGATGAACTAGGGTTTTGACAGGAGATGGTGCTGGTGAAGATGTTGATGGAGATTGACCCCCTCCCGATGAGAGGATCGTTGGTGATGATTTCCCCCTCCCGGAGGGAAGTGTCCCCGGCAGAACAGCTCCGCCAGAGCCCTAGATTGATTCTGCCAAGGTTCTGCCTCGTGGCGGCGGAGTTTCGTCCCGTAAGCTTGCCCACGATTTTTTCCAGGGTAAACATGATGATACAGAAGAAGATGGACGCCGGAGGCCCACCAGGGGGCCCAGGAGATAGGGGGCGCGCCCTATAGGGGGGCCCCCTGTCTCCTGGACAGGGTGTGGGCCCCCTGGCATATTTCTTTCACTGAAAGATTCTTATTAATTCCAAAACTTGTTTCGTGGAGTTTCAGGCCTTTTGGAGCTGTGTAGAATAGGTTTCCAACGTTTTCTCCTTTTCCAGCCAGAATTCCAGCTGCCGGCATTCCCCCTCTTTATGGTAAACCTTGTAAAATTAGAGAGAATAGCCATAAGTATTGAGATATAATGTGTAATAGCAGCCCATAATGCAATAAATTTTGATATAAAAGCATGATGCAAAATGGAAGTATCAACTCCCCCAAGCTTATACCTCGCTTGTGCTCAAGCGGAAGCCGAAATCGAAAAATATATCCAAGTATGGTTTAAAAACTTCATTGGGAACTAACAAACTATAATCCCAGTCATTGAAGCAATTGCAATTTATTGTAACATCAGAAAGAGTCAACAATAGAGATTTTCAGCAAGCTCACATACTCAACTATCTCGTAGTCTTCTACAATTGCTAGCACTCACGCTGTACTTGTGGTTATAGAGTTTCACCCGGACACTGAGAAAGATAGGGGCTTATTGTGTTTCCTCCCAACGTATTCACCTTTAGGTGATGTCAACAATAATCGCCTATGCTAACTTACATCCAATTGGATATATATATATATATATATATATATATATATATATATATATATATATATATATATATATCATGATCTTTCAAAAAGAGGAGCTTGCCAAAGGATAAAATGAAAAAGGGAAAGGTGAGAATCACCTTGACTCAAACATAAAGTAAAAGATAGGCCCTTTGCAGAGGGAAGCAGAGGTTGTCATGCACGTTTAGGGTTGATGCACAAAATCTTAATGCAAAAGAACGTCACTTTGTATTGCCCCTTGTATGTGGACCTTTATTATGCAGTCCATCTCTTTTATTACTTCCACAACATGTTCGTACAATTTTATTATGCAGTCATACATATTTAGAGAGCAATTTTTATTGCTTGCACCGATGACAACTTGCTTGAAGGATCTTACTCAATCCATAGGTAGGTATGGTGGACTCCCATGGTAAAACTGGGTTTAAGGATATTTGGAAGCACAAGTAGTATCCCTACTTGGTGCAAGGAATTTGGCTAGCATGAGGGGGAAAGGCAAGCTCAACATGTTTGGAAGGTCAATGACAATATACTTTAACTAAGATGTCGGAAAACATAAACCATTACGTTGTCTTCCTTGTCCAACATCAACTCTTTTAGCATGTCATACTTAATGAGTGCTTCACAATCATAAAAGATGTCCAAGATAATATATTTATATGTGAACACCTCTTTCCTTATCACTTCCTAT
This sequence comes from Triticum timopheevii, assembly GCA_963921465.1. Lineage (NCBI taxonomy): Eukaryota > Viridiplantae > Streptophyta > Magnoliopsida > Poales > Poaceae > Triticum > Triticum timopheevii. The sequence goes on along the minus strand of OY997266.1, from coordinate 237,023,767 downwards.
TAATTGCAACGATGACCAAGGCTAAGTTTATCAACTCTCAACAATTTTTATGCCTCATACTTTATATGTGTGAAGTTATCACTATTCATAAGATCAATATGAACTCTTTTATTCTTTCTACTTTCTCAAGATCATAGCAACATAGCAAAGCCCTTGACTCAACACTAATCTTTATTATAGATAACTCACAGACTCGATTACAAAAAGAGATCACAAAGCAAAACTCAAACTACTTGATATCAAAACTTCAATCTACTTGATCAAGATACTACTAAAAGGATCGAACTAAATAAAACGGTAAAGATAGGAGTGTGATGGTGATACGATACCGGGGCACCTCCCCCAAGCTTGGCAGATGCCAAGGGGAGTGCCCATACCCATGTGATTATGTCCTCGTAGGTGATGCAGGTGGTGATGATGACGGTGGATAATCTCACATCAAGCGTAAAAGCTCCTCCAACTTGCAGATAATGCCCATGAGTCCGGATATATGATCCTTCAACATAATATTCTCCTGTGTAAGATACTTGTTCTGTATGCGAGCTAACTCAATCATCTTGAAAGCTTCAATCACTGTCGGAGTGAAAAGGTTAGGTAAAGGTTGAGGGATATCTTCTTCTTTCACCACCGGATCTTGAACCTCCATGGCCTTCTTGATCCCTTCATCCCTATTGATCTCTTCTAGTTCTTATCTTTTCAACTCTATCTTCGATAGCCACGCATCCTTGTCTTTGTTGTTGGAGGAGGGTGAAGTCATGGTGCTCTAGATCTGCAACAGAAACAGCTTGAAACAAAAACAAAGGATATTTGCGTGATACGGTGGTCAAAACCTTCGGGAGTATATATAATGAATTTTTACCGACCAAAATACGTAACGTGCAAGAAAACGGAGTCCAAGAGGCACACGAGGTGCCCACGAGACAGGGGGGCACGCCCTATAAGGGGGGGGGGGGGGGGCGCCCTCCACTCTCGTGGGAGCCTCGTGTCCCTTTCGGACTACTTCTTTCTTCCTAAAATTCTTAAATAATCCAAAACTGATAAAAATTGCCATTAGAGTTGTTTTCAAGTCGGTTTACTTACCGTACCACATACCTATACCTTTTCGGAGTCTAGAACGTTCTGGAAAGTGTCCCTTATGTATTCCTGAGGGGTTACGGTTTCAATAATATTAGTTTCAACATTAATAGGATTACCTGAAATATAATGTTTAATTCTTTGACCGTTTACCACCCTCGGATTTGTGGCTTCGAAGTTGTTGATCTTTATAGCACCAGAACGATAGACCTCCTCGATAACGTAGGGACCTTCCCATTTTGAGAGAAGTTTTCCTGCAAAAAATCTTAAATGAGAGTTGGATAATAACACACGCTTTTGTATCCTCTTATCGTTCCAGCGTTTGAATTTTTCTTTGAAAAGCTTGGCATTCTCATAGGCTTGGGTTCTTCATTCATCCAGTGAGCTAATATCAAACAACCTCTTCTCACCGGCAAGTTTGCAGTCATAATTGAGCTCTTTGATAGCCCAATATGCCTTATGTTCTAGTTCAACAGGTAAATGACACGCTTTTCCATAAACCATCTTATATGGAGACATACCCATTGGGTTTTTGTATGCAATTCTATAGGCCCATAATGCATCATCAAGTTTTTTGGACCAATTCTTTCTAGATCTATTCACAGTCTTTTGAAAAATTAATTTGAGCTCTCTATTGCTCAACTCTACTTGACCACTAGACTTCGGATGATAAGGAGATGCTATTCTATGATTGACATCATACTTAGCAAGCATCTTATGGAAAGCACCATGAATAAAATGTGAACCACCATCAGTCATAAGATATCTAGGGACTCCAAACCTCGGAAAAATAACTTCTTTAAGCATTTTAATAGAAGTGTTATGATCAGCACTACTAGTTGGAATAGCTTGTACCCACTTAGTAACATAATCAACAGCAACTAAAATATGTGTATAACCATTAGAGGCAGGAAAAGGTCCCATATAATCAAAGCCCCAAACATCAAACGGTTCAATAACAAGAGAATAATTCATAGGCATTTCTTGTCGTCTACTAATGTTACCTATTCTTTGGCATTCATCACAAGATAAGACAAACTAACGAGCATCTTTGAAGAGAGTAGGCCAATAAAAACTAGATTGTAGTACCTTGTGTGTAGTTCTATCTCCAGCGTGGTGTCCTCCATAAGATTCAGAGTGACACTTACGTAGAATCTGTTCCTATTCATGCTCAGGCACACAACATCTAATAACACCATCTACTCCCTCTTAATAAAGGTGTGGATCATCCCAGAAGTAATGTCTTAAATCATAAAAGAACTTTTTCTTTTGCTGGTATGTGAAACTAGGCGGTATAAATTTAGCAACAATGTAATTAGCATAATCAGCATACCAAGGAGCAGTACGAGAAGCATTGAAGACCGCTAATTTGTTCATCGGGAAAGCTATCATTAATAGGCAGTGGGTCATCAAGAACATTCTCTAACCTAGACAAGCTGTCTGCAACGGGGTTCTCGGCTCCCTTTCTATCAATAATATGCAAGTCAAATTCTTGGAGCAAGAGAACCCATCTAATGAGTCTAGGCTTAGCATCTTTCTTTTCCATAAGATATTTAATAGCAGCATGATCAGTGTGAATAGTAACTTTGGAATCAACAATATAAGGTCTAAACTTATCACATGCAAACACAACTGCTAAGAACTCTTTTTCAGTAGTAGCATAATTTCTCTAGGCAGTATCAAGAGTCTTACTAGCATACTGGATAACATTCAATTTCTTATCGGCTCTTTGCCCTAAAACAGCACCTACAGCATAATCACTAGCATCGCACATAATTTCAAAAGGTAAATTCCAATCAGGCGGCTGAACAATAGGTGCATTGATCAAAGCTTTCTTAAGTGTTTCAAATGCTTCTACACAATCATCATCAAAGACAAAAGGAATATCTTTTTGCAATAAATTAGTCAGAGGCCTAGAGATTTTAGAAAAGTCCTTAATGAACCTCCTATAAAAACCGGCATGACCAAGGAAACTTCTTATACCTTTTATGTCCTTGGGACATGGCATCTTTTCAATAGCAACAACTTTGGCTTTATCAACTTCAATACCTCTCTCGGAGATCTTGTGCCCCAAGACAATGCCTTCATTAACGATAAAGTGATACTTTTCCCAATTCAGGACGAGACTAGTGTCTTCGCATCTCTGCAAAACTCGATCAAGATTGCTCAAACAATCATCAAAAGAGGATCTATAGACGGAAAAGTCATCCTTGAATACCTCACAAATCTTTTCACAAAAATCAGAGAATATAGCCATCATGCATCTTTGAAAGATAGCAGGTGCATTACATAAACCAAAAGGCATACGTCTATAAGCAAAAGTACCAAAAGGGCAAGTAAAAGTAGTTTTATGTTGATCCTTCGCTGACACAGGTATCTGAGAGAAACCAGAATAACCATCTAGAAAGCAGAAATGTGTGTGTGTTTGGATAGTCTTTCTAGCATTTGATCAATAAAAGGTAAAGGGTAATGATCTTTCTTAGTAGCTTTATTTAACTTACGGAAATCAATTACCATCCTATAACATGTAATAATTCTTTGCGGGATCAATTCATCTTTATCATTAGGAACAACGGTAATACCTCCCTTTTTAGGAACACAATGAACAGGGCTTACCCATTCTCTATCAGCAACGGGATAAATAATACCTGCCTCAAGGAGGTTTAGTATCTCCTTTCTTACCACTTCTTTCATCTTGGGATTTAATTGTCTTTGAGGATCTCTAATTGGTTTGGCATCTTTCTCCACTGAAATTTTGTGTTGACATAATGTGGGACTAATGCCCTTAAGATCATCTAGAGTATATCCAATAGCTGCTCGGTGCTTCTTCAGAGTTTTCAACAATAATTCTTCTTCTTTCTCTCAAAGGTTAGCACTAATAATAACAAGATATTTGTTTTTCATCAAGATAAGCATACTTAAGATTATCAGGTAATGGTTTGAGTTCAAACACAGGATCACCCTTGGGTGGAGGGGGATCCCCAAGAATTTCAACGGGAAGGTTATGTTTCAGCATAGGTTCCTATTTAAGGAACACTTCATCTATTTCCTCCCTTTCCTTCATAAGCATATCATTTTCATGGTATAGCAAATATTGTTTTAACGGATCAGCTGGAGGAACCGCAATGGAAGCAAGACCAATAATCTCATCCTTACTAGGTGGTTCCCTTTCACGACGTTGTCTACTAAACTTAGCAAAATTAAACTAATGAGACATACCATCTATGCCAACAGTGACAATATTCTTTTCACAATTAATCTTAGCACTAGCAGTATTCAAGAAGGGTCTACCAAAAATAATGGGACAAAAATCATCTTATGGGGAACCAAGAACAAGAAAATCGGCTGGGTATTTAACCTTGCCACACAAAACTTTGACATCTCTAACAATCCCAATTGGTTTAATGGTATCCCTATTAGCAAGCTTAGTAGTAACATCAATGCCTTCCAATTCCATGGGTGCAATGTCATGCATAATTTCTTTATATAAGGTATAAGGTATTGCACTAGCACTAGCACCCATGATAGAAATGATCTCCTATTTTAACAAAAATAACAGGCATGCCTACGACGGGTCTACGTGTCTTAGTATCCGGTCTAGCAATATTAGCAGTCTCACCCAAGAAATAAATAACATGCCCATCTAAATCCTCATCCAAGAGATCTTTAACCATAGAAATACTAGGTTCAACATTAATTTGCTTAGGAGGTGTATAAGTCCTAGTATTACTCTTACGAACAACAGTCGAAGCTTTAGCATGATCTTTTATCCTAACAGGAAGAGGAGGTTTTTCAACATAAGCAGTAGGAACAATAGGATCACTATAGGTAATAGTCTTTTCTTCAACTGTAATAGGTGCAACTACTCTCACTTCAACAGGAGGATTATATTTAAACCACTTCTCTTTAGGGAGATCAACGTGAGTAGCAAAAGATTCACAGAAATAAGCTACTATCTCAGAGTCAAGTCCATACTTAGAGCTAAATCCACGGAAAGCATCGGTATCCATAGAAGATTTAACACAATCGAACTTAGGTGTCGTACCTAACTCCTTACCATCGTCGGAACCCCAATCTTCAGAGTTACGTTTAATTCTTTCCAATAAGCCCCATTTGAAATCAATAGTCTTCAGCATATAAGAACTAGCATAGGAAGTATCGAGCAGGTTGCGATTATCAAGAGAAAGCTGAGCATAAAAGTTCTGAATAATCATTTCCCGAGAGAGCTCATGACTGGGGCATGAATATAACATTGACTTAAGCGTCCCCCAAGCTTGAGCGATGCTTTCTCCTTCGCGAGGCCAGAGATTATATATGTAATTATGATCATGATGAACAAGATGCATAGGATAGAACTTCTGGTGAAATTCCAGCTTCAATCGCTTATAATTCCAAGATCCCGTATCATCACATAGCCTATACCATGTCAATGCATCTACCTTCAAAGATAAAGGGAAGACCTTCCTTTTGACAACATCATCGGGAATACCTGCAAGCTTAAATAATCCACAAACTTCATCCACAAAGATAAGGTGTAAATTGGGATGCAATGTTCCATCTCCTGCAAATGGATTAGCTAGCAGTTTTTCTATCATACCCGAAGGAATCTCAAAGTAAATATTTTCATAAAGTTCAGTAGGTTGAGGAGAAACTCTTTTCTATTCTGGTTGGGGTGAAGATACCCCAAACAAGCCCCTCAAAGGATTAGCTTCCATAATGACAAGTAACAGAAAATTTCAGCACACTATATAAATGTTTCCTTACCAAGTTCCACTCACCAAAAGTGCTACACCCCCCGGCAATGGCGCCAGAAAAGAGTCTTGATGACCCACAAGTGTAGGGGATCTATTGTAGTCCTTTTGATAAGTAAGAGTGTCGAACCCAACGAGGAGCAGAAGGAAATGATAAGCGGTTTTTAGTAAGGTTTTCTCTGCAAGCACTGAAATTGTAGGTGATAGATAGTTTTGTGATAAGATAAATAGTAACGAGTAACAAGTAAATAAAGTAAACAAAGAGCAGCAAGGTGCCCAATCCTTATGTAGCAAAGGATAAGCCTGGACAATTTCTAATAATAATGAAGGAGCTCCCGAGGACACATTGGGAATTATCGTCAAGCTAGTTTTCATCACGTTCATATGATTCGCGTTCGGTACTTTGATAATTTGATATGTGGGTGGACCGGTACTTCGGTACTGCCCTAACTAGGACAAATATCCCACTTATTATTAACCCCTATTGCAAGCATCCGCAACTACAAAAGGAAGTATTAAGGTAAACCTAACCACATCATTAAGCATATGGATCCATATCAGCCCCTAACGAAGCAACGCATAAACTAGGGTTTAAGCTTATGTCACTCTAGCAACCCATCATCTACTTATTACTTCCCCATGCCTTCCTCTAGGCCCAAATAATGGTGAAGTGTCATGTAGTCGACGTTCACATGACACCACTAGAGGAAAAGACAACATACATCTCATCAAAATATCGAATGAATACCAAATTCACATGACTACTGATAGCAAGACTTCACCCATGTCCTCAGGAACAAAAGTAACTACTCACAAAGCATATTCATGTTCATAATTAGAGGAGTAATAATATGCATAAAGGATCTGAACATATGATCTTCCACCAAGTAAACCAATTAGCATCAACTACAAGGAGTAATCAACACTACTAGAAACCCATAGGTATCAATTTGTGGTTTTGATACAAGATTGGATACAAGAGATGAACTAGGGTTTTGAGAGGAGATGGTGCTGGTGAAGATGTTGATGGAGATTGACCCCCTCCCGATGAGAGGATCATTGGTGATGACGTTGGTGATGATTTCCCCTCCTGGAGGGAAGTGTCCCCGGCAGAAGAGCTCCGCCAGAGCCCTAGATTGATTCCGCCAAGGTTCCACCTCGTGGCGGCGGAGTTTCGTCCCGTAAGCTTGCCCACGATTTTTTCCAGGGTAAAAGTGATGATATAGCAGAAGATGGACGCCGGAGGCCCACCAGGGGGCCCAGGAGATAGGGGGTGCACCCTAAGGGGGGGGGGGCCTGTCTCCTGGACAGGGTGTGGGCCCCATTGCATATTTCTTTCGCTCAGAAATTATTATTAATTCCAAAAAGTTGTTTCATGGAGTTTCAGGACTTTTAGAGCTGTGCAGAATAGGTTTCCAACGTTTGCTCCTTTTCCAGCCAGAATTCCAGCTGCCGGCATTCCCCCTCTTCATGGTAAACCTTGTAAAATAAGAGAGAATAGCCATAAGTATTGAGATATAATGTGTAATAATAGCCCATAATGCAATAGATTTTGATATAAAAGCATGATGCAAAATGGACGTATCACTCGGCAACTGCTCGACTTGACAAGTCCCTGCATGCAGAAATGGGTCATGATTACTATGATCGTGGAGGCCGACGGTTGGCCTCCTCCGGACTATTAGTACGGACGAGCGAGAGCCCCCACAATCCATCTCTTCCTGCTTCTCTCCTTCTTCGTCTTCCTTGCCCTTGCTCCACTCTACGCCAATGACGCTGATCCGCCAGTTTTCAGCAAAAGAGAAGGGGAAGCCCCCCCGAGAGGGTCCAGACCCGCTTCCGCCGAAGAAGCGGCCTGTCCCCGGCCGCTGCGACGTGGTCGCATGGCAGGAGACGTCGAGGCCCTGGTATGAGCGGCCGTTGCCTGGGTTCCCGCTGCCCTAGTACGCCCAAATCGAGGGCCCTGGAGAAGAAGATGTCGAGCGACACCGACGGCACCGCCGGCGACGTCGGCGAGTCACGGCGGTGCGCGTCGTCACCCCTGGAGTCCATGCCGAGGGCTCTTCTCGCGAGCTTGTGCTTTAGCCGCCATGTCTCCACGCTCTTGGCTCCGCCTTCCTCCCTCCTTCGCCTTTGAGATGCCGCCGAGGGGGTCTTTGGAGCTCTCGCTGCAGCATGCTGACTGCAGCACCCTTGCGACCGGAGCGGAGGTCGCGCTCGTCGCTCCGGGCAAGGTCTACATGACCCGGGGTTGGGGCGAGATCGCCCGGGTCTGCCGAATAGGGGGTGCCCTTGTAATTCATCTTGAATACGATGGCGCCTCTTTGATGTTCTTCAAGGTCTTCGACACGGAAGGACGCCGACTGGAGTGCTGCCCCAAGGAAGGCGGCCGGGGCATTGAAGTGGCGAGGACTAGGACTGCCAACCGCGTCCCCAACAGCTCCTCGGGCAGCAGCGGAGGAGCCGGAGAATCCAGCGACTCCCCTGAGCTTCACGTGACTCCGGAGACGAGCGACAACATCTACAAGCCCCCGAGCTCGCGTCGCGCTTGGAGCAAGGCAGCTTCATCTGGCCGCCGATGCCACTGATCTGGATGGGGTTGGCGCTGGTGCGGGGCGGCCCACTGTTGATGATGGCATCTCCTATGGAGGCACGCGTAGTTAGTGTTCCTTAGGATTAGCACCTTTTGTTCCCTGCGAGGAATCGAAGAAACACCCCGCGGGGGTAAGTAAGTGCCTGTCGTGTCTTTTGTGAGTATTATCCTTATTATGGAGTGATGCGACATGCTTGTCCTGTCACGGCTCGGTTCCCCCTTTCTATCCTCACGAGGGCTTTGTGCTCTACGCTGACAGGTCCCGGTCCCCAGGCAGGCTTCAGCCGTCGCTGGTATGGCAGATCGCGATGACGTGGTCAAGGCCAGAGGTGAGCGGCCCAAGGTCCAGTAAGAGCCCCCGAGGCGCGATGCTCAGGAGGTACCCTTTAGCGCTCAAGCAGCCTCCGCTGGGCGAGAAAGGAAGGCAACGTCGCCGTGATAGAGCCGCACTAGGCGAGGGTTTGGTGTTGTGTTGATCTAGCTCCTGCAGAGGCGTGACTTATCTCGTGAGCTTGGAGTAGTTATCCGGCGAGGTGCCTGGCCCGTGCGCCAACAACTGGGGTGTCGCTGGGTTGGGTCCTCGTGAGCTTCTCCCCTCTTCCCCGCACTCTCCTTCGTGCTCTATGCCTCAGGTCCCGGCTCTCGAGCGAGCTCAACCGCCGCTGGTATGACAGGTCGCGATGTCATGGTTCAAGGCCAGGGGGTGAGTGCTGGAGAGCCAGTAAGAGCCCCTGAGTCGCGATGCTTAGGCGCCCCCTTTTAACGCGTGAGAGGATTGCACGGGAGAGAGGGAGAGGGAGCTCACGACGCCCACCGTGCTATTCCTTAGGACGATCCTGTACACCAACACGAGGAATACAAGGATTGCCATTACGGTTGCCAGCCAGCCATTGGTTGCTCTGAAGGAGTGATTGAGGCACTGAGGGCCTGGTGAGGTAGCACATTTGCGGGGCTGCCGCGGCCAGAGCTCGACCACTCATATTTGTCGACGTTGCAGGGACGGACCCATGTGCAAGCGTCGTGCCAGAGCGAGCAGATCCAAAGGTAGGTGTCAATCGAGCAAGGGATTATCTCAAGCAGGTTAAGCATGAAGAAGAAAATCAACTTAGATAGATGCAGAGAAAGGCAAACACCGCTGGGTTAGTCCCAAGCGACTTGGGGATGATGCAGCCCGAGGGGCGCTCCCAACAAGGTAAGCTGAAGACAAAAGCAAAACAGATACATGCCGCGGGGACAGACCCACGCGACCTGGGAATGATGCAGCCCTGAGGGCGCTCCCAGCTGAAATGAAACTTGAAAGAAGTCACCTGATACCATTGCAGAGCGAGTGTCGGAGTAGCTGACGGTGCATAGTGGAGAAGCCAATCCTTACGAGCCCTAGGAGCTCTGAGCCTCGGAAGGCTCAGGAGGTCCGGGCGGCTCGGTGAGGTCCATATCTATTTCCTCTAGGAGCGCGTGATGCTTGGCCACCTGAGCTTCTAGGATGCTCCTCATCAGGCGCTGGTGGGAAGCAGCCGCGTTCAGCAGGCCAAAGGGCATGCGAACGTAGCTGTGTGGTGGACCCTCGCAACGCCCTACGTGCGAAAGCCAGAAGCACTCCTGAGACGCGACTCGATTGAGCCCCGGGGTAGTCGATGCAGACGCGTAGCCCGCCATCCTCGCCTAGATGGGGAGCTACGCTGGGCAGGCGGCGGTTGCCACGCATGACTCTCGATTCCTGCAACTCCCGAGCAACCTTGGTGATGAACTCCTATGGGTTGGGCCCTCCTTTTCTCACGCTTTCCTAAGGCAAACATGCCGCGAAGCACGCCTCCAAGTGGTGCCCGAGAGCCTCCCTCGCGATCTTGGCAAAGTCAGTGGCTCCCCAAGAGAGAGCCCCTGAGCCTTGCTTGAGGAGGGCGCCGGGCGCGCCTCCCTATGCGATGGAGGGTGGCGCCCCTTGGATGGGCGCATGTCCGGATGTGGCGCCTCCGGAGGTGCCTGCCTCCTGAGGCCTTGAACTAGGTGACGTCTTCTTCTTCTTGGGAGCTGCTTCAGGAAGGTTCCCACTCTTGCTGTCTGGGTCCTCGATTGACGCGGCTTGGAAGGCACGCTCGAGGGAGCACACCGCATCCTTCTCTTCACAGGGGACCGTGATGACTCCGCCACTTCCTGGCATCTTGAGGACATCGTAACCATGGTGATTCACTGCCATGAACTTGGCCAGGGCTGGATACACGAGTATGGCATTGTATGGCAGGCGAATGTGGGTGACGTCAAAGTCAATGAGCTCGGTACGGTAGTTCTTGCGCTGTCCAAAGGTGACAGGTTGGCAGACCTGCCCTCTCGGGACAGTGGAACCATCAGTAACTCCTGAGAAGGGCTTGGTTGGTTGAAGCTGGTCGTATGGCACTTGAAGGGGTTTGAACATCTCTACGGACAGGACGTTGAGCCCTGCTCCGCCGTTCATGAGGGTCCTGGTAATTTGCACATTGTTGATGACTGAGGAACAGAGCATCGGGAGGATGCCGACTGTTGCCGCGCACTTGAGCTGATCCGCTGAGCTGAACGTGATGGCGCAAGCAGACCACCTGAGAGGGCGCGCGGCCTCAAGCTTGGCAAGGATTGCATTCACTTCGCGAGCAAACTGCTTGAAGATGCGCTGAGAGGTTGTGGCCTGAGCGCCGCCCAAGATGCAAGCGATCGCATGCGGCTCCTAGAAGCCCCCAGCCCCCTTGTCCTGATGATAGTCATCATTCCTTCTTGGTGGTGGTGGCAGAGGAGGAAGCCTTGCGTTGCCTTGTGGGCAATCCTCACGAGGCTGATCCTCCAAGCCCCCTCGTGAGGTTGGTCCTTCCAGCGGTCCTCGCGAGGCCGGTCACGCCACCCTTGGCGAGGACTACGGTCGTCCCATCATCCTCCACCTCTTGCTCTGCCTCAGCCGTAGCCCCGACCGTTGCGCTCGGGGAATCGACCGACGCGGCCTTCTCGCACGGCCCTGAGCTCTTGGCATTCGTTGGTGTTGTGGGTATGGAGATCATGGTACACACAGTACCGGCTGCCCTTGGACGACTCCAGCTGGTCCCTGCCGCACTTCATGTCCGGCTCTCCTGCCAGCACAGCCGCTCCCTTGCGCTTCACATCCTTGGACTTGGCTTTCTTCTCTTCTAGGTCTGCTGCTGGGAGCTTGAGAAGGGAGCGGCGTCCCTCCTCAGCCCTTGCGCACTTGGTCGCTAGGTTGAACAACTCCATTGACGTACACGGATCTTCGTGGATCGCCAGCTCCTCCTTCATCTTGACATCGTGGACGCCATCAGAGAACGCCGAGATGATGGCCTCCTCGGTCACCATGGGAATCTTGAGGCAAGCGTTGTTGAAGTGTTGGACGTACTTCTACAAGGTCTCTCCGGGCTGCTGCTTGATGCGGTGCAGGTCACCCATGGCCGGCGGACGGTCGCGCGTGCCCTGGAAGTTGGCAATGAAGCAAGTGCGCATCTCGTCCCAGGAGGAGATCGTGCCAGGAGGCAGGTTCAGGAACCAGGTGCGGGCACCGTCCTTGAGTGCCATGGGAAACCAGTTCGCCATGACCATTTTGTCCCCGTTGGCGGCTTCAATGCCTAGCTCGTAGAGCTATAGGAACTCCACGGGGTCGGCTGTGCCATCATAGCGAGGAGGCAGGTCAGGTTTGAACTTGCCCGGCCAGGCGACACTACCTAGCTCGGTGGTGAAGGCACGACAGGCTGCGATGGCCACCGGAGCTCTCTGCTGATGCGGGTCTTGCTCCTGGGGATTCCCGCGCGCCACTGCCTAGGGCCGTGGGGTCTTGACATGGTGGTGCAGGGATGCGGTCATGGCGCAGCGGTGCCGGGAGCACACGAGCACCTTCTTGGGGACGAGGGATTTCTTGGCAGCTCCTTTCTTGTTGCGCGGGCGCCGGACGCGGTGGATCTCGTCCTGGAGCCGCGCGCCTTGCAGCGAGGGCGCCTTCTTGGGGAGGAGGTGGCGGAGGCACCTCCTGATCTGCGCCTCCTGCGCAGGACGGAGGGCGAGGCAGCGAGAGGGACGGCGCAGGGGAGCCCCCTGCGGTGCTGACGAGCTCGGTGATGTGAGCGAGCCACTCCTTGTAGAGGTGGTCGACGAGATGGTAGTGCAGGAGCTCACGCGCCAGGAGAAAGACGGCGTGCGCGTCCGTGGGGGCGCGACGGGCGTGGGACGACGAACCAGCTGGATTCAGCGATGGGGTGGCGGTGCGGCCTTCTCGCCGCACCGAAGGATGCAGCGACGAGGCCTGCTGCTCGTTCCCCGCCGGGCCAGTGGCGGAGTTGGCGGCAGGCGACGGGGAACGACGGGGACACCCACCGACGGGAGCCGTCTGGGTGACGCGGGGGGCGAGAGCAGCCCGACGCTCGGCGCGAGCCCGGCGAGTGTTAGCCATGGACATGACGGAAGATCAAACACGCAACAGCTGAAGAAAGATTCCGGCGCAGCCCTACCTGGTGCGCCAAATGTCGGATGTTGGGTTCCGACAAACCCTTAAGGTTCGAACTCTGGGGTGCGCATGAAGATCTTCCCCCTACCACTCCACGTCCGATCGCCTCGCGAGAATCTAAGCTAAAGCGATGAGCAACACGAGGGACACAAGATTTATACTGGTTCAGGCCACCGTTGTGGTATAATACCCTACTCTAGTGTGTGGTGTGGTGGATTGCCTCAGGGGCTGATGATGAACAATACAAAGGATGAATAGCCTCGCGAGAGGTGTTCTTGAGCTGGTGGAATGAACTGCTTGGATGAGTTCGGTCACCTCTCGATCTAATGAGCACTTGATCCGTCCCCTTCCCTTTGTGGTGGCTAGTCCTATTTATAGAGGCCCTGGTCCTCTTCCCAAATATTGAGCGGGAAGGGCGCCAACAACGGCCATTTTTAAGGGGAACATCTAGTACAAGTTATCCTGACTAAAGTTGGTCTTCGGCTGCCAAAGGCACTGGCGATGACGCCGTCTTGGGCACCACGGTGACCTCCATCCTGCTGCTCTGCTGGTCTTGGTTTCATTGCACCGGAATGGCAACCTTTTCCTGATGCCTCGGTACTCCACGCCTGTGCTTGCCCCTTTTGCACCAAAGAGGAAACAAGGACACTGCGCAGGCCGGCACCCGCCTGGTTTTGATCGTCATGGCTTGCGTCACGAGAACCTCGCGAGGTACCCTGCCCTTCCTGAGGAAGTCGTGTGTCGTCTGCCCGCGAGGCTTGGCCCCTTGTGAGGTTCTTGAGTCTTGCGCTGATGAAGATGGGCCGTATTGGGCCACCACTCAAGCCACGCCGCAGGCCGCAGGCAGGCAAGTCTGGGGACCCCGTTCCCAGAACGGCGACACTATTTCCTACCGATCTACGTCCCAACGCCTCGCCGTGAATCTAAGCTACACGATGAACTACACAGGGGACACAAGGTTTATACTAGTTCCAGCCACCGTTGTGGTGTAATACCCTACTCTAGTGTGTGTGGTGGTGGATTGCCTCTAGGGCTGATGATGAATATTACAGAGGAAGAACAGCCTCGCGAGGGTGTTCTTGAGCTAGTGCGGTGTTCTACTTGGGATCGATCTTCCCCCCTTTCTACAGTGGTGGCTATCTCTATATATAGAGGCCTGGTCCTCTTCCCAAATATTGGGCGTGAAGGGAGCTAACAACGGCCATTTTGAAGGGGAACAGCTAGTACAAGCTATCCTGACTAAAGTTGGTCTTCGACTACCAAAGGCACTGGCGATGACGCTGTCTTGGGCTCCACGGTGACCTCTGTGCTGCCGCTCTGCTGGTCTTGGTCTCGTTTCTCCGATATGGTAACCTTTTCTTGATGCCTCGGTACTCCGCACCTGCACTTGCCTCCTTTGCATCAAAGAGGAAACAAGGACACTGCACAGGCTGGCGCCGGCCTGGTCTCAATCGTCATGGCTTGCGTCACGAGCACCTCGCGAGGTACTCCTGCCTTGATCTATCCGCCTCCTCGTGAGCCTACCTGGTGAGGCCGCCCCTGAGGAAGCCTTGCGTCATCCGCCCCGCGAGGCTTGGCCCCTCGCGAGGGTCTTGAGCTTGGGCCGATGTAGACGGGCCGCACTAGGCCACTGCTTGAGCTACGCCGCAGGCAGGCAAGTCTGGGGACCCCCGTTCCCAGAACGCCGGCAGGAAATTAGTGCAAGTACCCCAAAACGATATTAAACACCTTCTGCATGTTAATTAAAAACCCTGTTTGAGCCTCTTCCACTAACCCAAATGAGTTCTCCTCTTTACCACACCTCCTCCTAACCTCCTCCTAACCTCCCTCTACCTCTGGCATTTAGCACAAGTTAATGCTCATTGATCAAGGGGATGAAACCACCAATTTTCTATTCTGGACAGCCCAATTTCCACTCTTCTCCTTCCTCTCTCTTCACCCACTGGCCACACAAAGCATGCAAGGCCAAGATCCCTTTCTTTACTCCCTCCTAGACCTGCTAGACATGCTTGGGCACACCAACACTGCTTAGAAAATGCCATGGCATGCAGTTTGCATGCTCCAGAGCGCACTACAGTGAGGCCAGGCACTGTAGCCGCCCCCTGCCAACCACTTCCGACCACCTCGGGCCTCCCCAGCGCGCCCGACGAGGTGCCTCAACATCTGCGTCATGCTAAACCCTTGGTCCCCCTCCTCCTTATCCCGCTTGTGGCCTCGCTCGCACGCGCGCCGGCCGCCCGCAAGCTCCAATGCACGGCCTCACACGCGCGAGCTCTCTGGAGCCTTCCCTGCTCCTTCTCTTCCCTCCTCTGGACATGGACCTCATCCAAAAACGGTCTAGACTCGCTCACGAGTGCCCTCATGGCCTCTAGCCTCGCCCATGACCTCGCCGGCGCATGAGTCCATGGTGGACCGGTGCCCGGCTATAAAACCCGCCCCGGGCCACTCCAGTGGCATCCGCCTCCTCCTCACACCCGAACACACCCGCACCACCCAAATGTCCTCAAGGGGCTTCTGTGCTCGGGATCGACCAGAGCTCCGCTGCCTCGGGTCGCCATCGATCCATAGGTACACGCCTTCTCTGCCCCCGCTCTCACTCGATCTAGAACCGCACGGCCATACTGATGGATTCCCCTCTCCTTCCCACATAAATTACAGGTCGATCAAAGCTATTCATCCACCTCCCGACACGCCACCGCCCATCCACCTCGTCGCCGACGAGCAAGACCACCCCGGCGGCCAACTCCTTGCCCATTAGAACGACGAAACCCTCCCGAGTCCAACAGTACCACCCCCATCTCCAGCCGGGCCCTACATTGCCGGCGGTAAGCTCACCGACGGCTCTGGACGGAGGTCGACGACAGCGGCCATGGGCCCTGTCCGTCAGCCTCACGCCCTGGCGAGTGGGACCCACCCATCAGGTTTAAAAACGCACGTGTGCACCGGATCACCCGTCGGCTGAAGGCGTATTCAGCCTTTACGCCTTCGACGTGGCGGCCTCGCGCGGGCTGAATCCCCTCTGGGCCTGCTGCACTGTGGCCTTTCTGGCCCAGTGGCACGGTGCCATTTTTCTTTTTCTTTTTCTGTCTGTTTTCTTCCATAGGATGAAATATTTATCCAAATGCAATAATTCCAACTCCTAAAATCTTTGAATAATCCCACCTATTTATTGATGTAACTTTCATAAACATCCATTACACTTTTTTGTACTATTCAAATTTAAATTCAAATTTGAACAATAAAATCTCTGTTTGAAATCCACTACTCTGTCCCCCTAACTCCAAATCCAAAACTAGGAATTTTCCCCTTCTTAATTTCCTCCTAGTATTTTTAAAAAATAAGTTGACATTTTTCTGAGCACTTTGACTTTTCTGTTTTAATTATTGTCTTATTTTTACGTTATTTTCTTGCGACGATTAGATCCCGTGTTTGACGAAGTTGCTGAAGAAGAAGAAAGAGAAGGATTTGAAGACCTTGAAGACCAAGCCAATCAAGGCAAGAAGCCCTTTGACAATGTTTGAGAAACCCTTTTTGTGCATGTCATATAGCACCTTATTATCAATGCATCAGATCATGATGAGGTGGTGACTACTTTGGTTGTTGCCTTTGTTACTTTCCTATTGAAACTTGCATCAAGCATGACCCCACCTTCCTATGAGGGTTATGCGGGTGGGAATAGATAGGTTGCTAAAGTAGTGGCTACACAAATAGGATGGGAATATAAATGGTGATGGAGACAAAGTATTTTCAAAAGACTTTTCGAAAACCCCATCGGGTGCCACTTATGCCCGAGGGAGATGTTCAGTTGGGTAACCACTTGATGACGAAGTGGTGTACCGAAGCAAGTGTGTGTTGTTTTCAGAATGGATTGGTTTAAGTTGCGACCGTTATTCCAACCTTACATGCGCAACCACTCTACCCTTATATGGGAAAGGGCATTATTGATTACCTAGGCCGATACTAGCATGGTGCCCGCATTACTTGTGACGGGGGTGACACGAGGTCACTCTCGGGACGGGGTCGTCACTACTAGGGAAAAGCCTATACACAGAATCTTAGCAGCAGCGAGGGTTAAAAACCCTCGCTACTGCTACTTACTAGCAGCGCAGGTTTTTGAACCTCGCTACTACTAAGTTGATAGCAGCAGCGCGGGTTTGTAACCCTCGCTACTACTAAGCGGTCTCTACCGTGCCCCCCAGGATATGCCATAGTAGTAGCGAGGGTTTTTAACCCTCGCTACTACTAAGTTGATAGTAGTAGCGCGGGTTTTTAACCCTCGCTACTACTAAGTGGCCCCTGGACCATGCCATAGTAGTAGCGACGGTAATAAACCCGCGCTACTGCTTTCAACTTAGTAGTAGCGAGGGTTAAAAACCCTCGCTACTGCTAATCGTCTGCCACAGTAGTAGCGCGGGGTATGGCCTATTTGCCAAAGTCTCCCCCCCCCCCCCGTGGACCGCCTTTTCAGTTTAAAAAAAATAAAAGAAAATGATAAAAATGTCAAAAAAATAAAAGAAAATAAGTTTCCCATGTGATATGTGGTCTAGTTGTTGGGAAAATTTACAAATATGAATTTCGACTTTATTTGCAAAATCTCTTTGGAAATTTGTAAAATGGCCATAACTTTTGCATACGAACTCAGATGAAAAAGTTTTTTATATGAAAAATCATCTACTCGAAAAGTTACATCCGAATTTAATCGGGGGAACCCCGTTAAACATTTTTAAAATCCTCAAAAGCCTAACAGAAAAAAAGTTACGGGGCTTTTAAGATCTGGAGGCAAAAAAATTCAAAAAAAATTAATTTTTGTTAAATCTGGTCAAACTATGGTCAAACTAATTATTCAAGAATATTAGTGTTAATAAATAATTATTTTAGTTTTTTTGAATTTTGGTCAAATCTGGTCAAACTATGGTCAAACTGTGGTCAAATCTGGTCAAACTGTGGTCAGACTAATTATTCAAGAAATATTAGTGTTACTAATTTTTTAGAACAATAGTTTCAAACTCAAACTGTGAAATGTGTGACTTCATGCTCAAGCTAAATTCCTGAGGTTAATAGGATTAACATCTTACTATTGTCAGGAAAACAACAAGTGCAGACTTGGAAACGAGGGAGAATAGAACCCAGAAGTTAAGCATGCTCAGGCTAGAGTAGTGAGAGGATGGGTGACCGTTCGGGAAGTTAGATGATTTGGAATGATGAGGGGTGATCAGAGATTAAATTGAGCAGCGATGAGGGGTGATTAGAGATTTGAGTTAAAATAATTCAGAAATTTGAAAAATTCGAAAAAAAAATAAAAAAAATTCGAAAAAATTCAAAAAAAAAATCGGAGATTACAGATTAGTACTAGCGCGGGTTTTTACCCACGCTACTGCTATACGTTAGCTGTAGCGCGAGTGGCACCCGCGCTACCGCTATAAGTTAGCTGTAGCACCTTATTAGTAGCGCGGGTACCCGCGCTGCTGATAGGCCTAAAACCCGCGCTGCTGCTAGGCTTTTCCCTAGTAGTGCGTGCTTGGATAGGCGGCCATGACTGTTTTCATAGGGCACCGGACACACCGTTGGTACCCCGTGCCAGTGGTATGTGATGAATATGGGAACGAGGCTCCACAATTTTAAGATTTGAAATGTTGGGCATGGGGATTACTACCAATCGAGTGGACCCTATGTTAGTGTCGCCTAGGGAAAGGTAGTGATCGGGTGCTTCCCCCAAGTACTTGAGGTACTGCGGGATCGTGTGCTACGTCTTGCGCTTGTGTTGGTTTTCCTTGAAGAGGAAAGGGTGATGCAGCAATAGTAGTGTAAGTATTTCCCTCAGTTTTTGAGAACCAAGGTATCAATCCAGCAGGAGGCTCCTTAGAAGTCCCACGCACCTACACAAACAAACAAAGAACTCGCAACCAACGCAATAAAGGGGTTGTCAATCCCTTCACGGCCACTTGCGAAAGTGAGATCTGATAAAGATAGTATTATAAGATGAATATATATTTCATATTTTATAATATAGATTGGAAAAGTAAAGATGCAAATAAAAGTAGATTGAAATCTTATATGATAAAAGATAGACCCGGGGGCCATAGGTTTCACTAGTGGCTTCTCTCAAGATAGCATAAGTATTATGGTGGGTGAACAAATTACTGTCGAGCAATTGATAGAAAAGCGAATAATTATGAGATATCTAGGCATGATAATGTATATAGGCATCACGTCCGTGAAAAGTAGACCGACTCCTGCCTGCATCTACTACTATTACTCCACGCATCGACCGTTATCCAACATGCATCTAGAGTATTAAGTTTATAAGAACAGAGTAACGCATTAAGAAAGATGACATGATGTAGAGGGATAAACTCATGCAATATGATATAAACCCCATCTTTTTATCCTCGATGGCAACAATACAATACGTGCTTTGCAACCCCTGCTGTCACTGGGTAAGGACACCGCAAGATTGAACCCAAAGCTAAGCACTTCTCCCATGGCAAGAAAGATCAATCTAGTAGGCCAAACCAAACTGATAATTCGAAGAGACTTGCAAAGATAATTCAATCATACATAAAATAATTCAGAGGAGATTCAAATATTTCTCATAGATAAACTTGATCATAAACCCACAATTCATCGGATCCCGACAAACACACCGCAAAAAGAGTTACATCGAATAGATCTCCACAAGAGAGGGGGAGAACATGGTATTGAGATTCAAAAAGAGAGAAGAAGCCATCTAGCTAATAACTATGGACCCGAAGGTCTGTGGTAAGCTACTCACAACTCATCGAAGGGGCTATGGTGTTGATGTAGAAGCCCTCCGTGGTCAATTCCCCCTCCGGCAGAGTGCCGACGAAGGCTCCAAGATGGGATCTCGCGGATACAAAAGGTTACGGTAGTGGAAATGGTTTTTCGTTGGCTCCCTGGATGTTTTCGGGGTACGTGGGTATATATAGGAGGAAGAAGTAGGTCGGTGGCTGCCCAAGGGGCCCACGAGACAGGGGGCGCGCCCTGTAGGGGAGGGCGTGCCCTCCACCCTCATGGCCGCCTCGGCTGTTTCTTGGCTTGCACTCCAAGTCCTCTAGATCACGTTTGTTCCAAAAATCACACTCCTGAAGGTTTCATTCCATGTTGACTCCGTTTCATATTCCTTTTTTTTTGAAATACTGAAATAGTTAAAAAAACAGCAATACGGGTTGGGCCTCCGGTTAGTAGGTTAGTCTCAAAAATGATATAAATGTGTAAAATAAATCCCATAAACATCCAAAAGGGGTAATATAATAGCATGGAACAATCAAAAATTATAGATACGTTGGAGACGTATCAAGCATCCCCAAGCTTAATTCCTGCTCGTCCTCGAGTAGGTGCGAGCAGGTAAATGATAAAAAACAGAATTTTTGATGTGGAATGCTACATAGCATAATTCTCAATGTAATTTTCTTTATTGTGGCATGAATGTTCCGATACAAATGATTCAAAATAAAAGTTTATATTGACACAAGAAATAGTAATACTTCAAGCATACTAATCAAAGCAATCATGTCTTCTCGAAATAACATGGCTAAAGAAAGTTCATCCCTACAAAATCATATAGTTAGGCTATGCTTCATTTTCGTCACACAAGAATGTTCCCAAATTCTACACCCCCGATGACAAGCCAAGCAATTGTTTCGTACTTAAATAATCTCAAACTTTTTCAACTGTCACGCAATAAATGAGCATGAGCCATGGATATAACACTATGGGTGGAATAGAATATGATGATGGGGATTGTGTGGAGAAGACAAAAAAGGAGAAAGTCTCACATTGACGAGGATAATCAACGGGCTATGGAGATCCCCATCAATTGATGTCAACATGAGGAGTAGGGATTGCCATCCAATGGATGCACTAGAGATATATATGAATGAAAGCTCAACAAAAGAAAACTAGTGGGTGTGCATCCAACTTGCTTGCTCATGAAGACCTAGGGCATTTGAGGAAGCCCATTGCAGGAATATACATGCCAAGTTCTATAATGAAAAATTCCCACTAGTATATGAAAGTGACAACATATGAAGCTCGCTATATGGAGAACATGGTGCTACTTTGAAGCACAATATATGAGACTCACTATATGAAGAACATCGTGCTACTTTGAAGCACAAGTGTGGAAAAAGAGATAGTAACATTGCCCCTTTTTATTTATTTTCTTTATTTTTTTCCTTTTTTTCTTTGGCCTTTCCTTTTTTTCTTTTTGGCCTTTCTTTTTTTTCTTTTTTTTCTTTTCGGGGACAATGCTCTAATAATGATGATCATCACACTTTTATTGATTTACAACATATGAATTACAACTCAAAACTAGAACAAGATATGACTCTATATGAATGCCTCCGGCGGTGTACCGGGATGGTGCAATGAATCAAGAGTGACATGTATGAAAAATTATGCATGGTGGCCTTGCCACAAATACGATGTCAACTACATGATCATGCAATGGCAATATGACAAAAGTAATGCGTGTCATGATGATAAACGGAATGGTGGAAAGTTGCATGGCAATATATCTCGGAATGGCTATGAAATGCCATAATAGGTAGGTATGGTGGCTGTTTTGGGGAAGATATAAGGAGGTTTATGTGTGATAGAGCATATCATATCACGGGGTTTGGATGCACCGGCGAAGTTTGCAACAACTCTCAAGGTGAGAAAGGGCAATGCGCGGTATCGAAGAGGCTAGCAATGGTGGAAAGGTAAAAGTGCGTATAATCCATGGACTCAACATTAGTCAAAAGAACTCATATACTTATTGCAAAAATTTAGAATTCATCAAAAACCAAGAACTACGCGCATGCTCCTAGAGGGATAGATTGGTAGGAAAAGACCACCGCTCGTCCTCGACCTCCACTCATAAGGATGCACAATCCAAGTACACTTCATGTTTCAAATTTGTTACACAACTTTAACCATACGTGCATGCTATGGGACTTGCTAACTTCAACACAAGCATTCTTTAAATTCATAATCACCCAACTAGCATAACTTCAATATCACTACCTCCATATCTCATAACAATTATCAAGTATCAAATTGATCATAGCATCCAATTCACTTCCTATGATAGTTTTTATTATACCCAACTTGGATGCGTACCATTCTAGGACCAATTTTATAACCATAGCAAATACCATGCTGTTCTAAAATACTCTCAAAATAATATAAGTGAAGCATGAGAGACTAGCAATTTCTACAAAATTAAGCCACCGCCGGGCTCTAAAAGATATAAGTGAAGCACTAGAGCAAAAACTATCTAGCTCAAAAGATATAAGTGAAGCACATAGAGTATTCTAATAAATTCCAATCAAGTGGGCTTCTCCCAAAAGGTGTGTACAGCAAGGATGATTATGGAAACTAAAAAGCAAATACTAATATCATACACGACGCTCCAAGCAAAACACATATCATGTGGCGAATAAAAATATAGTTCCAAGTAAAGTTACCAATGAACGAAGACGAAAGAGGGGATGCCTTCCTGGGGCATCCCCAAGCTTAGGCTTTTGGCTATTCTTGAATATCTTGGGGTGCCATGGGCATCCCCAAGCTTAGGCTTTTGCCACTCCTTATTCCATAGTCCATCAAATCTTTACCCAAAACTTGAAAACTTCACAACACAAAACTCAACAGGAAATCTCATAAGCTCCGTTAGTGAAAGAAAGCAAAACCACCACATAAGGTACTGTAATGAACTCATTCTTTATTTATATTGGTGTTAAACCTACTTTATTACAACTTCTCTATGGTTTATAAACTATTTTACTAGCCATAGATGCATCAAAATAAGCAAACAACACACGAAAGGCAGAATCTATCAAACACATATCAGTCTGTGGCAATCTGTAACTAACGCAAACTTCTAGAACTCTGAAAATCCTACCAAAATAGGAAGTCTTGGGAAATTTGTCTATTGATCAGCAGCAAAACGAATCAACGCAAAAGCACGTTTCTGTGATTTAACAAAACTAATTTAATGCGCGCAAAGTTTCTGTTTTTCAGCAGAATCAAATTAACTATCACCATAGGTTATCCTATAGGTTTTACTTGGCACAAACACTAATTAAAGCATAAAAACACATATAAACAAAAGGTGGATGCAAAATTTATTACTAAACAGAAAAAACAAAAAACACAAATAAAATTGGGTTGCCTCCCAACTAGCGCTATCGTTTAACGCCCCTAGCTAGGCATAAAAGCGTAGGTAGATCTAAGTAGTGCCATCTTTGGCACTCAATTCCTCAATAGAGCACTTATAATCCTTCGGGGTTTACCCCTTTTTGGCAATGATTAAACCTTTAGGCAAAATTCAAGAAAATCATTTGTAGCAAAAGGTTCCTTAATGATAGAGAGACAATTGGGATGAACACTTATTGATTTGAGATCCGTGTCTCCCTTACTAGAAGATTCACCCTTATTTTTAGGAACATAAATAAATTTGGCAGTTTTGGTAGGAGGTTTTGGAGTGTTTTTCATGGAAGTAAACGCCGAATCTAAGTTGGTAATAATATCCTCAAGTTTACCGACTCTTGCAGAATCTAGATCTATTTTTTTCATTAACTATAGGTTCTTTCTCTTTAAGGTTTTTCAAAGTAACTCCAACCCTAGATCCGTATTGGGTAATCTGATTATGAATCTTTTTATCCAAATTTTCAATCAATTCAACAGTGGCAACTTTATTTTCAATAATTTCAAACCGTTCCATCACATGTTCTAAAGTTAAAACAGTTCCATTAACTAAAAGAGGTGGTGGGCCAAACAAATCTAACATAGCATTATAAGCATCAAACGTATGGCTACTCAAGAAATCCCCTCCGGTAACGGTATCAAGAACACATCTATTCCAAGGAGTAATGCCTACATAAGAATTGCGAAGAAGTACAGAAGTAGAAAGCTTCCTAGTAGATCTATTTTGAGCATTGCAAGTTCTATGCTAAGCATCTTTTAAATTTTCTCCCTCCCTTTGCTTAAAATTGGGAATTTCATGTTCGGGAGTAATAACAAGGATAGGAGGACTAGCCATAACGACAAGGTAAATAATCTAACACACGAGCTAACAGAAAAAAGCAAGCGAAAGCGAAGAAGAAGAGTAGATTGGGAAAGAGAGGGCAAATAAAACGGCAAGGGTGAAGTGGGGGAGAGGAAAACGAGAGGCAAATGGCAAATAATGTAAATGCGAGGGAGATGAGTTTGTGATGGGTACTTGGTATGTCTGGACTTGAGCGAAGACCTCCCTGCAACGGCGCCAGAAATCCTTCTTGCTACGTCTTAAGCTTGCGTTGGTTTTCCTTGAAGAGGAAAGGGTGATGTAGCAATAGTAGCGTAAGTATTTCCCTCAGTTTTTGAGAACCAAGGTATCAATCCAGTAGGAGGCTCCTCAGAAGTCCCACGCACCTACACAAACAAACAAAGAACTCGCAACCAATGCAATAAAGGGGTTGTCAATCCCTTCACGGCCACTTGCGAAAGTGAGATCTGATAAAGATAGTATGATAAGATAAATATATTTTTGGTATTTTATAATATAGATTGGAAAAGTAAAGATGCAAATAAAAGTAGATTGAAAGCTTATATGATAAAAGATATACCCGGGGGCCATAGGTTTCACTAGTGGCTTCTCTCAAGATAGCATAAGTATTACGGTGGGTGAACAAATTATTGTCAAGCAATTGATAGAAAAGCGAATAATTATGGATTATCTAGGCATGATCATGTATATAGGCATCACGTCCGTGACAAGTAGACCGACTCCTGCCTGCATCTACTACTATTACTCCACACATCGACCGCTATCCAACATGCATCTAGAGTATTAAGTTCATAAGAACAGAGTAACCCATTAAGAAAGATGACAGGATGTAGAGGGATAAACTCATGCAATATGATATAAACCCCATCTTTTTATCCTCGATGGCAACAATACAATACGTGCCTTGCAACCCCTGCTGTCACTGGGTAAGGACACCGCAAGATTGAACCCAAAGCTAAGCACTCCTCCCATGGCAAGAAAGATCAATCTAGTAGGCCAAACCTAATTGATAATTCGAAGAGACTTGCAAAGATAACTCAATCATACATAGAAGAATTTAGAGGAGATTCAAATATTTCTCATAGATAAACTTGATCATAAACCCACAATTCATCAGATCTCGACAAACAGACCGCAAAAAGAGTTACATCTAATAGATCTCCAGAAGAGAGGGGGAGAACATGGTATTGAGATCCAAAAAGAGAGAAGAAGCCATCTAGCTAATAACTATGGACCCGAAGGTCTATGGTAAACTACTCACAACACATCGGAGGTGCTATGGTGTTGATGTAGAAGCCCTCCATGGTCAATTCCCCCTCCGGCAGAGCACCGGCGAAGGCTCCAAGATGGTATCTCGCGGATACAAAAGGCTACGGCAGTGGAAAGTGTTTTTCGTTGGCTCCCTGGATGTTTTCGGGTGGGTTTATATAGAAGGAAGAAGTAGGTCTGTGGCCGCCCAAGGGGCCCAAGAGACAGGGGGCGTGCCCTGTAGGGGTGGGCGCGCCCTCCACCCTCGTGGTCGCCTTGGGTGCTTCTTGGCTTGCACTCCAAGTCCTCTAGATCACGTTTGTTCCAAAAATGACGCTCCCGAAGGTTTCATTCCATTTGGACTCCGTTTGATATTCCTTTTCTTTGAAATACTGAAATAGGCAAAAAAAAAAAGCAATACGGGCTGGGCCTTTGGTTAGTAGGTTAGTCCCAAAAATGGTATAAATGTGTAAAATAAAGCCCATAAACATCCAAAACAGGTAATATAATAGCATGGAACAATAAAAAATTATAGATACGTTGGAGACGTATCATCGTGGATGACATGAAAGCTTTCCGGATCTTGTGGATAAAGTGCGCAACCTCTGCAGAGTGTAAAACTATTCTAATAGCCGTGTCCACGGTCAAGGACAGTTGGGTAACCGCTCTTGGGCTACGTCCGCTTGTTTACAAACCAGTGTGTGTGTTTGGATAAGTGGGAGGAACTATTTGGGTTAAGTCAGATGACTTGACACAATGATCAAGTTGGATTGGTGTCCAACTCTGTTTATGTTGATATCTGTAGCTTGTTCATACGGATATCTGTACTCTCATGATGCATACTTTATAGGTTGATAGATCATGTCATTGCACTCAAAACTAGCTTTCTGCAAACTACCTCCTTAGTGCTATATCATTGCATTATTGTGCCTCGTTCCAATCATGGGTTGCTTGCGAGTACATTCAAAGTACTCATTGGCTTGCCAGTGGTTATTTAATTGGCCAGGCATGGAAGAATAGGAGTTCGAAGAAGAGTTCCTTGGAGACGAACATGCAAACTAGGACGTTTCCCAGTCAGAATACCTGTAGGGTTAATGCATATGGCATGGGTTGTACTTATCGACGAAGATTTCCGCTGCTTAAGTTTATTTGGTATTCAGCCCTTGTGGCTTTATCTATATAAGACTTGACCATAATGGTCATAATTTGTGTAAGACGGTATGTATGGATGTCAGACTCTTGTTATTCAGCTTATGTGTGTTCAGTGAGCATTGATCTCTGGGATCACTGTACACGTGCATTAGGTGATCACGACTTATGTGCCGGGGTCTTCACACTGCAACCAAGAAATTTATGGCGCGACAAGATGGCACTAATGGTACTTTCACCGTTAGTGCAACCCTTGATGACAAATAGGAAAGCGCGCTCGTTACCTTCCTGCGGGCAAATGTTGATGTGTTTACCTGGCAACCATCTGACATCCCTGGTGTTCCCAGGGAGGTAATCGAGCACCACCTTGCTGTCTGTCCTCATGCCCGACCCGTCAGGCAAAAAGTCAGGAAGCATGCCCTGGAGTGGCAGCAGTTCATCGCTGAGGAAATTAAGAAGCTTGAAGCAGCAGGTTTAGTCCGAGGAGTATAGCATCCAACTTGGTTAGCAAATCCAGTGGTGGTGCGCAAGGCAAATGGGAAGTGGAGACTTTGTATCGACTTCTGACTTGAACAAAGCTTGTCCAAAGGATCCCTTCCCTTTGCCGCGCATTAATCAGATTGTTGATTCCACCTCAGGATGTGATTTGCGCTCCTTCCTTGATGCGTACTCTGGTTACCACCAGATCTTCATGGACGAGGAAGATGAGGAAAAGAGCGCCTTTGGTAACCCATGTGGCACGTACTGCTTTGTACATATGCCTTTCGGGTTAAAAAGCACTGGTTCCATGTTCGCAAGGGCCATACAAATTGGTTCGTTGTGTTGCCGCACTAAGTAGGTTCATTTCAAAATCTGCCGAGCGTCCCTTGCCGTTCTTCAAAATATTGAGGAAGGTTGGTCCAATGAAATGGACTCCAGAGGCCGAGACTGCGCTACAGGATTTGAAAGCTTACCTTTCCTCTGCTCCAACACTGGTTGCACCCAAACCACAAGAGCCGATGTTGTTGTATCTGGCAGAAACGAATCAAGTGGTTAGTACTGCCCTGGTGGCGCAGAAAGAAGTGGATAGCGAAGAAACTACTATGGCAGAACCGCCCAGTTGTCAGGACCCCGATCCGAAGTCACACCGATCTAGCATGTAACACATCATATCACTTTGCGGCCTCACGCACGGTATTCCCACGGGTGCCACCTTACCTGGCCCGGGACCATTTGCGCCTTTTAGCTCACGTATATGATAGTGCCGCTAGCATCTGTATGATGAAGAACCCAGGCTGACATGACTAGTCGTAAACCCTAGGTGGCACTAACTTACAGGGACAGGCATACATGACGCATCAACAAACGTGTCGATCAGCAACGTATGAACCCAAGTCGTAGCAAGCTACAAGGACGTAAAGGAACAACGCGTGACATTTCCCTAAAGGGACAGACACAGGAACGAAGAAGGACACATGCTGGCCACTCTAAGTGTTCCGGAGCAGTAGCAAGCTACCATCGCTCAGTGGAAGCACTAGGAGACATTTCCCGGTAAGAGAGGCTACCAAGAATAAACAACTAGGTTGTCGGATCCCACACATACCAAGCATTTCAATAACATACACACAATATGCTCGATATGTGCAAATACAACATGGCATCAGAAGGAAACTCTACGACTCAAAGTATTTATTCATTAGGCTCCGAGGAGCGAGATATTACAAACATGGGTCTGATGACCCAGCATTTAGAGCACATATTCACCATATCAATAAACCACTATGGTTCCGCGCCCGTCTCCCTACGAGAATGCCATCCATAGAACTCACGCTTATCTTGCGTATTTTAGAGTATCCACTTTCACTTGTCTATGAAATGTATGAGAAACCCATTGGTCCTTTATCGTGGACGTAGCTATTCGAATAGATCATGTTAACCCTGCAGGGGTGTACTTCTTCACACACGCTCTTGCCACTTACTGCCATGTACACTTCATGTATCTCGGCAACCTTCAAGCGGAAGCCTGGCAAGGGTGTTGGCCATGACCTGACTAACCACACAAGTCTCTAGTCCAGGTTTATCCCCTATTCAGGTTCCATCTGCAGGTAGTCCGGCCAAGGTTTCCACATACGGCCCCAAACAACGTGTACAGGGTTCCACGACACCAAACGGGTGCTCGGCATACCCGGCCACATGCCTACCGCATCACATCCCACCCCTCGGGTCAGCGCTGCGCACGACCTCAAGCAACTACAAACACCAAAAACTACTTGCAACTCCTGGACGAAGGACAAGGGTGGCTAATAAGTCGAGAGGATCAATTAAGGATCCCAATGACTGGTAGTAGCTGTTCATGGATCACAAACACAAAACTCAGTTCCTGAGGACGGCTTCAATGAGACAACCCACCATGTACTCCAACATAGCCTCTCACCGCTACCTTTACCAAATCATGTTCATACGCATAGTTCACACACAGTAGGACATGTTCACCACTTTCCAATTCACCCCCGATGAATCAGACCTGACTCAACTCTAAGCAGTAGCAGGCATGACAAACAAGCATGAATGAGTAGGAACATCAGGGCTCAAACAAATCCTACTCATGCTAGTGGGTTTCATCTATTTACTGTGGCAATGATAGGTCATGCAGAGCAAAAGGTGAGGGAGTCCTGGATTAAGGGGTCCTCGAACGGCCGGACTATGTAGCATGGGCCGGACTGATGGGCTGTGAAGATAGAAGACCGAAGACTCTCACCTGTGTCCGGATAGGACTCTCCTTGGCATGGAAGGCAAGCTTGGCGCCCGGATATGAAGATCCCTTCCTCTGTAACCGACATTGTACAACCCTAGTCCCCTCCGGTGTCTATATATATAAACCGGAGGGCTTAGTCCACAGAGGCAATCATAGTCATACATGCTAGACTTCTAGGGTTTTATCCATTACAATCTCGTGGTAGATCAACTCTTGTAATACTCATATTCATGTAGATCAATCAAGCATGAAGTAGGGTATTACCTCCATAGAGAGGGCCCAAACCTGGGTAAACATCGTGTCCCCCGCCTCCTGTTACCATCAACCTTAGACGCACAGTTCAGGACCCCCTACCCGAGATCCGCCGGTTTTGACACCGACATTGGTGCTTTCATTGAGAGTTCAGCTGCGTCTTCACCAAAAGGTTTGATGGCTCAATCGATCATCTACAACAATGTAGTCCAGGGGGAGGTTTTCCTCCCCGGACAAATCTTCGTATTCGGCGCCTTCGCACTACGAGCCAACTCGCTTGGCCATCTGGAGCAGATCGACAGCTACACCGCTGGCCATCAGCTCAGGTTTGGAAGCTTGAATTACGTTGCAAATATTCGTAGAGACTTGATCTTCGGCAGATTCGAGCCCATGGCAGCCGCTCCCTGCTACCATGATGAACATGACCTAAATCTGTCAACCGACCGTGCCCAGGAGATAGCGCCTGTAACTGCTCTGGCCCTGGATCCGGAGCAGATTGCGCCGTCCGAGGACGGGAAGCTCAACCCAGCCGCGGAGGCTGCAGACCCAGCGATGTTAGAGCCGCAAACAGATCCAACCTCGAGCTGGGCCTGTGTCACCGGAACCTCGGTTTCGTCTCCGGCCATAGGTTCCGAACCGCGTGCATCGGCGCCCATCGAACCTGATCAGGTGCCGATCGTTGAATTCAGGTCCACGGACATCTTCCGGCACTCACCTTTAGGCGATGTGCTAAACTCATTAAAAGCCATCTCCTTATCAGGGGACTCCCAGGAGCACTATATTTGGTTTGGATTGGGAGCTGATGGCGGAGATTTCCACTTCCCACCCACCACCCACTTCATAGCCACTGTCGAAGACTGAACGGACATGCTCGATTACGGCTCCGAAGACATCGACGGTATGGACGACGATGCCAAAGAGGAGCAGGCACAAAAACCACCGCTTATAGGGCACTGGACAGCCACCTCCTCGTATTACGTATACATGGTGGATACACTCAAAGAGAACAACAGCGATAATAAAAAGGATCTAGTCGAGGATAATACTCCTGAGATACAGCCAAAGCGCCAACGTCAGTGGCGCCGCTCTAAACCACGCCGTGGAAAAAACAGCAATACCGGCACAGGAGAAAATAATACTCCAGACAATGCCGAAGACAACGAAGACCCCGTTGAGCCAGCCTCCGAACAGGACGAACGGGAAGATGGGCGAGTTAGCTCTGATGAACAGGCCATGAACGAAGACTCGGAGGATAGTAACTACCTTCCGGAGAGTCTGCCAGGAAGGTCTGGACTAGGTTCTTAATAAAAGAGAACCAAATTGTCGATTGTCTGGACACTGAAGCCCTCACGGCCTTTAAACATAGTGTCCGAGATGTGTGGCTCGCCCACCACCTCGGTAAGAAAAACCAAGATCCATGGCTGCCCTTACCACTCTGATGACCCGTTTTTGCATGGGAGAAGAGAGCTGGCTCGCTCATAGAAGCAACAACACCATTGATCCGGGTACTTCTGAAGTCGAGACTGCAACGGCGAGCCACGACACAATAAACACAAGAGTCGCAATAACAATGAAGGAACGCAAGACAGGGCGGTCAACGCCGGATTCAGTGGTTCCAAACCCGGTTAACGGAAAAAGCCATTCAAGGCAAACAGAGATGGACCATCCAATTTAGACAAGATACTAGATCAGCCCTGCCAGATTCATGGCACCCCCATTAAACCAGCCAATCACACCAACAGGAGCTGTTGGGTTTTTAAACAAGTCGGCAAGCTTAATGTCAAACACAAGGTGAAGGGGCCACCCAGTGACAGCGATGATGAAGAGACTTGCCAGCCGAACACCGGGGGTCAGAAGCAATTTGCCCCCGAAGTAAATACAATGAACATGGTATACGTGACACACATCCCTACAGGGCACTGCAAGCGTGCGCTATGGGACGCCGACGCCATACAGCCAGCCACCCCAAAATTAAGCCACTGGGCAGCCCGCCCGATCACTTTTGATCGCAGGGACCACCCAGCCAGAATCCTTCACGAAGGTCTGGCAGCTCTCATCCTCGATCCAATTATCGATGGGTTCCATCTCACGAATGTCCTTATGGACAACAGCACTAGCCTTAATCTACTCTACCAACACACTGTCCGCAGATGGGCATTGATCCTTCAAGAATCAGGCCCACCACAACTACCTTCAAGGGAACAATATCCAACGTAGAAGCTCACTACACGGGCTCGATTACATTGGAAGTCGTTTTCCATGCGCTACTCGGGCGTACCACTTTTGCTTGCTTTAATGCGGTCCCACATTACACCTCCCTCCAACTTAAGATGCCTGGTCCATGCTGCACCATCACGATAAACGGAAATACGGAATGCTCCCTCCGTACAAAGGAACACACTGCGGCCAAAGTACAAAGCGGCCTTATCAAGCCTCACATTTCGTCGGCCATCAAGCCATCGGTCTCCATTAGACAGGACCAATCAATCTCAGAGCTGAATTAGCAGTCCGGCCTCCACCATCCGCCCCATAAAGCTGCGAAGTCTGTCCCGCGCACATAATTATACACTTAGAATACCCCGGTCACCGGCGGAGGCACAATGCGTACAGACCTATAACACTATCCGCACTCTCATAGTCTTTTTCTTTTTCTAACCATTTTTATCTTTTACCACAGGTGACTATATTTGCTGAGAGGTCCTTTAACCAAGGCAAGGCAGCGCAGTCGTGTGACAAGAGGTCCAAATGTTTTTTTGTAGACTGCACTCTTTATTTCAAACCTGTAAAGTGCCCTTTTTTCTCAGCTTTCGACCCCTGGCATGTCAAATAGCCTTGGTAGTAGCGTTATAATCTACAAAGATCGCGCTTGACGTATCATTCAGATGCTAGTCAACATAACCCGTATTCAGTATTTGCTTTTCTCAAAGAACTGAATTTTGCTTATGTGGTTATTTCACAAACGCACCTCGGCATATAATGCCAGGGGGTCAATATGGCAACATATGTGTTGCCGACAAGTCCGAACAACTTTATAGCACACTTCGGCATCACGAGTTTGGCCTTATATGCATCAACTCTGAATCATGTCTTTGGTCAATAGTTGGGTTGCTCGGCTCCTATGCATACTACCTTACGTTCCGCTCTATCGGCTAGGGTAGTAAAGGGAGAACTACTGTGGTTGTGTCCTGGTTTGTTCGAATGAGCATCTCAGTAGAGAAAGCCGAAAACTAACTGTCATGATGCGGCGAGAGCTGGTCAACCACTCGATGACTCACCGGAATCTTCGCGATTCCTTCCGTATTACATGAAAGACCATTCTTCTGGTCACGCATGTAAACGCACCATATTCGAATAACCGCGTAGATACCAAAGGGTTATATCGTAGACCCACCGTCAAACTCCTATGGCTAAGTGAAAGTGTTAAAGCCCTATAGTCCGATTGCCTAGTTTGCCGGATTGACACCTCCTTAATGGACCAAGACATTGGGTCAAGAGTGATCAAGTGCTTTTTCGAACACCCCCATATTATATGCGAGGGGGCCGAAGCCGACGACTGGTAAACTTTCAGATTATACAAAAAACGGCCGCACGGGAGGCACCAAAAACTGTCGGATATCGGGTTCCAGCAGACCCTTGAGGTTCGAACACTGGGGTGCGTGCGGAGATTTCGCCATCTATCTACCTGCTCCTCGCCGAATCGCTGGGATAGAAACTACGAAAGAAACAACACAAGAGACACGTGGTTTATACTGGTTCAGGCCACCATGGTGGTGTAATACCCTACTCTAGTGTGTGGTGTGGTGGATTGCCTCTTGGGCTGATGATGAACAATACAAGGGAGAACAGCCTCGCGAGGGCCTGTTCTTGACTAGTGCGACGAACTGCTAGGAGGAGTTCAGTCACTCTCTCTACTGGTTTCTTAGTGAGGATCTTGATACCTCTACCCTGGGGGTGGCTAGTCCTATTTATAGGCAAAGGCCCTAGGCCTCTCCACAAATATTGAGCGGGAAGGGCGCCAACAATTGGCCATTTTGAAGGGGAATAGTGGGTACACCTATCCTGACTAAAGTTGGCCCTCGCCTGCCAAAGGCTCTGGTGGTGACGCCTGCTTGGTCTCCACAATGACTCCCTCCCTGCCGTTGGGCTGGTCCTGGTCTTGTTGCACCGAAATGGATGCCTTTGCTTGATGCTCTTGCCTGCGCTCGCTCCCTTTGCACCAAAGAGGAAAGGAGGACACTGCGCGGGCTGGCGCCCGACTGGCGCCCTTGGTCGTCATGGCTTGTGTCATGGGCACCTCGCGAGGTACCCCGCCTTGAACTCTCCGCCTCCTCGTGAGCCAGCCTGATGAGGCTGTGCCTAAAGAAGCTCCTTGTCGTCCGCCCCGCGAGGCTTGGCCCCTCGCGAGGGTCTTGAGCTTGTGTTGATGAAGATGGGCCACTCTGGCCCCCTTTGAGCCATGCCGCAGGCCGCAGGCAGGCAAGTCTAGGGACCCCCGTTCCTAGAACGCCGACAGTAGCCCCCAGGCCCACGGTGCGCCCGGACTTGGCCGAGCAGAGAGGCGAAAGGGCAAGTGTGAAGCGTCGCGGGCCCTAACAGCCTGCGGCCTTGGGTGCCGCGTGGCGGTTGATTGGATGTGGGCGCCTCCGCTTCCCCACGACACCTCGGCGGCTGCACGGATTCGACAAGTCCCTGCATGCAAAGCGGGTCATGATTACCTGTGATCGTGGGGGTCGACGGTTGGCCTTCGCCGGCTATAAGTATGGAACGGCGCCCGCCCTTCCAGTATATCCTTGCTCACTTCTCCTTCTTCTCCATGGCTCCGCCAAGGTAGTTCTCGGCCGCAGAGAAAGGAAAAGCTCACCAGGTCGAGTCTACCTCTCCCCCGCCCAAGCGCGGTCGAGGTCACCCCCGCAAACATCCTGTGGCCTCCACGGCGCCCCCCCACGGTTGCGGTGGTGGCTCTCTGTGTGGCGATGAGCGGGTGGCCATGGTCGGGGCGCGTGCTCCGACCGTGCGACCCCCGAGGCCACGCTTCCATACTACAAAGGTGCTGCCGGAGTTCATTGGGTGGGCGGCTGAGCCAACCAGCGCCCGACTTCAGCTCCCTTGCTTCCTCCTAGGTGAGCTCCCAGCTGGCGCCCTGGGCGGCCTCTGGCTCCAGGTAGATGGCTGCTGCAGCCGGGCCTCGTGGGCTTCGCTGGAGGTCTCCGTAGCCAGGAGCCTGGCCATGACCCGCGGCTGGCAGACGTTTGCCCGCGCGCGTGGCCTAAGCCGCTGGTGCACTCTACACTTCAAGTTCGACGTCGACGCCACCCTCTATGTGAGGGTGTTTGGGGAAGATGGTCGCCGCGCAGGGTGCTGCCCTAAATATGACGACCGCAGCTAGGGACCCAGCCCCGGCGAGGACGAAGAGGACAGCACGCGCGTGGTTGGCGGCGCCCGGGACTCCTCAAGCTTCACCAGCTCTTCTTCGGGTAGCGACTCTTCTAGCAGCGGCCGCGGTCAGCCCCCACACCGTCGTGCCTGCTTGGAGGGTGGCAGTGGGTCTGCCCGCTGTCGCGCCCCGGTGAAGCACGAGAGGGAGTCCTCTTGAGCTCCGGAGGCGGCTCGAGTCTTCCCTGAGGGCCGGCGTAGGGCGAGCTTCGCCTAATTTGATCTTTCCTTTCTTTTCTCCTGCAAAACGGACAGCAGTGTGGGGCCCCGTGGGGGCGTGTTTGGGTTATCGTTGTCAATCATCATAATATTTCTATTATTTTGGTATTGTTCCTTTCTGTCGCATGCCCGTGCGCAGG
Organism: Triticum timopheevii; assembly: GCA_963921465.1. NCBI lineage: Eukaryota > Viridiplantae > Streptophyta > Magnoliopsida > Poales > Poaceae > Triticum > Triticum timopheevii. The sequence goes on along the minus strand of OY997266.1, from coordinate 236,988,656 downwards.
TAATCTCCAGCCTCAACCATGGGGGCGACCGACCCAGGCCCTGTATTCGTGTCATGGTGCCCGTGAGGCATGGACTGGAGGGGCGCTCCTGTAGTGGACCCGGGCCGTGAAACCTCGAGCGATAGGGACAGGAACACTCGCGAGGGCGCCCGGGGCTCCCGCTTCGCGAGCCCTTGCGCAAGAGAAATCGAGGCAGGAGAGCGAAAAAGTCGAAGAACCACAAGTCAAAAGGCGGCGATAGCTTCGATAAAACTCCAAATGAGAATGAACTAGCCAACTGCAGAAAGCAAATGAAAAAACCGCGTTCGGCACCTAGTCTAGTATTCGATGTCTTCTCACCAGCGCGGAGCTAAGTGCTGCCACTGGGCGTGGGAGGGAGCCCCAGGGCCTGAGGCAGGCACCCCTGAGACTCTGGGGCGTATACAGCCCCAACTTATTATTACGTGAGAGTGTCACGGGCGGCGAGCTTCACAGGCGTTGGCCTTCTTCACAGGCTCCGGGCCTTTCTTCGGGGAGGCAAGCTTCACGGGCATTGGCCCTCTTCACAGGCTCCGGGCCTTTCCCAAAACGCGACAGCTTCACAGGCGTTCGCCTTCTTCACAGGCTCTGGGCCTTTCTCAAAAAGATGAGCTTCACAGGCATTCACCTTCTTCACAGGCTCTGTGCCTTTTCCAAAAGGATGAGCTTCACAGGCATTTGCCTTCTTCACAGGCTCTGGGCCTTTTCCAAAAAGTTGAGCTTCACAGGCATTCGCCTTCTTCACAGGCTCTGGGCCTTTTCCAAAAAGATGAGCTTCACAGGCATTCGCCTTCTTCACAGGCTCTGGGCCTTTTCCAAAAAGATTAGCTTCACAGGCATTCGCCTTCTTCACAGGCTCTGGGCCTTTTTAGGGGTAAAACCTCTGGAGGTGCTGGATGTTCCACGCGTTCTGGACAGGTACTCCCTCCTGAGTCTCAAAGCGCGCGGAGCCGGGCCTGGAAACCTGAACAACCTTGAACGGGCCCTCCCACATGGGAGAGAGCTTATGCAGTCCCTCCCTAGAGCGGACCCGCCGGAGCACGAGGTGCCCTACCTCGAGAGTTCTGGGGCGGATGTTGCGGCAGTGGTATCGCCGCAGTGCTTGTTGGTACCTTGCCGCTCGCAGCGCGGCTTCTCGACGACGCTCCTCCCCCAGCACGAGGTCCATCCCCTGCATGGCGTCCTGCTGTGTCTCATCGAACGCCAGGACCCACGCGGAATGACGCCTGACCTCGTGAGGGAGGACCGCTTCGGCTCCGTAGACCAGGAAGAAGGGGGTCTCCCCAGTCGGCTTGGTCGCGGTTGTGCGGATGGACAACAACACGGACTGAAGCTCGTCGTGCCAACCTCTGCCGCAGGCCTCCAGTTTCTTCTTGAACGTCCTGGTCCCGAAGTGTAGCATATCTGCGTTCCAAGGTTAGCACAATACGTTTTGAAGAGGTTACTGGTGAACTGCGAACCGTTGTCAGTGATGATGCGGTTCGGCACCCCGAACTGGCTCATGATGCCCTTGATGAACTTGACCGCAGAACCAGCGGGGATGGTGTGGACGGCCTCGACTTCAGCCCACTTGGTGAACTTGTCTACGGCGACGTAGAGGTAGCGATAGCCCCCTGGCGCCCGAGGAAACGGGCCCAGGATATCCAGCCCCCATACTGCAAATGGCCACGTGAGGGGTATGGTTTGCAGACCTCCTGCCGGCTGGTGGATCTGCTTGGCATGGAATTGGCAAGCCTCCCAAGCCTTTACTAGTTCGACAGCGTCATTGAGCGCAGTAGGCCTGTAGAAATCACTGCAGAACGCCTTGCCGACGAGGGTCCGTGACGACGAATGATGCCCACAGTCTCCACCGTGTATATCTGCTAGCAGTTCCTTCCCTTGCTCCCTGGTGATGCAGCGCAGGGTCACATCGTTTGGTCGTTTCCGGTAGAGCTCTCCATCCCTGATGCAATACGCTGTAGCTTGTCGCGCCACACGCTCTGCTTCCTCCTCCTTCTCCGGCAGGGTCCCTTGCGTTAAGTAGCTCCGGAGCTCTGTGATCCAGCACCCCTCCCGAGGCTCCATCATCAGGAGCAGGCGTGCTCCTGAGGCCGGGCCACAGGCTGGGGCTCCCGAGGCAGGTGGCTGGGGAAGCTCCTCCGGGGGCTGTGTTGTGTTTGATAATTATGGCAGGGCCGAGGGCTTGAAGAGCCGCTCCTCGAAGACGCCCGACTCCTGGGGCAACCGCCCAGAGGCTCGTTTGGCAATGTCGTCGGCCTCTTGATTAGTGTCGCGGGGCACCTGCTGTAGCTCCAAACCCCGGAACTGTTTCTCCATCCTACGGACCTCCGCAAGGTAGGCCTCCATGTGCTCATCTCTTGGCTCGTATACCTTGTTGCAGAAATTGATGAGGATCTGCGAATCGCCCTTGATAGTAAGGCGCTTCACCCCCAGGGCAGCGGCGGCCTTCAAGCCCGCTATCAGTCCTTCGTACTCTGCTATATTGTTGGAGACCTTTTCACCCTGCTGGAAACAGAGCTGCACGGCGTAGTAAAGCTTGTCCTGAGTGGGAGATATGAGCACCGCCCCAGCCCCTGCGCCATGCCTGGAGAATGCTCCGTCGAAGTACATGACCCAGCCTTCTGGCGCCTCGCTTCCCGGGGAGAGGGATCGGTCCTCGTCGACCTTGAGGTCCGGTGCCTCCGTCCATTCAGCCACGAAATCTGCTAGCGCGGCTCCCTTGATGACCCTGGTCATGCTGAATTCAAGCTGAAACGCTTGCAGTTCAATGTTCCACTCGGCGACCCTTCCGGCCGAGTTAGGGCTCCTAAGCACCCTTTCCAAGGGGTATGCTGAGACAACCTTGATCGGGTGACCCTGGAAGTAGTGCGCAGCTTGCGTGAGGACACCAGTAGCGAGAGGAGGAGCTTCTGTGGCATGGGGTACCGTGCCCTCGCATCCCGCAACACCGTGCTGACGAAGTACACCGGGTGCTCGACGAGGCTTGGAGCGTCGGTGCTGGTGGCGTCCTCCGGAGGCCGTGCCGCCTGTTGAGGCGATGGGGCTTCCAGAAGCTGGTTTCCTGGGGGAGGGGCCTCCTCCGTTCCCTGCGCGCTCCCCTGCGGCGGCTGATCCTCCTCAGCCATGGTAGCGATCTCCAAAAGTCCTTTTTGGTCCTACCTTGCCTTGACACGGGTAGCAGCTGTGGCTTTGGTTCGATGCTCCTCCCTAACTGCCACCAGAGCCGCGCTGGCGGAGTAAGGAGTGGCGGCGAGGTAGAGTACCAAGGGCTCTTGAGGGCATGGGGCCACCATCACCGGAGGGCTGGTTAAGCATCTCTTGAGATCTTGGAACGCCTTGTCGGCCTCTTCAGTCCATTCAAAGGGCCCCTTTTTCTTCATCAGCTGGAAGAAAGGCAGCGCTCGCTCCCCTAACCTGGAGATGAAGTGCCCTAGCGCAGTCATGCACCACGTGAGCTTCTGCATTTCTTTGAGGGTCTTTGGCGGGCTCATGTCCTCGAATGCCTTGACCTTTTTTGGGTTGGCCTCGATGTCTTGGTGGGACATGAGGAAGCCCAAAAGCTTGCCCGAGGGGAACCCAAACACACACTTCTCCGGGTTGAGCCGCAGGCTCACCACGTTGAGGCTTGTGAAGGTTTCCTCCAGGTCTTGTATTAGGGTCTTGGCCTCGTGAGACTTCACTACGATGTCGTCGATGTAAGCCTCCACATTCTTCCCAAGCTGCGGGCCCAAGGTGATGTGCATGAGCCGCTGAAAGGTTGCCCTAGCATTGCGCAGTTTGATCGGCATGCATGTATAGCAGTACACCCCACACGGGGTCAGGAAGGCCGTCTTCTCCACGTCGTCCACCGCCATCTTGATCTAGTGATACCCGGAGAAGGCATCCAAGAAGCATAACAGGTCACACTCAGCGGTGGAATCGATGATCTGATCGATGCGAGGGAGCGGGAACGGATCTTGCGGGCATGCTTTGTTGAGGTTGGTGAAGTCGACACACATGCGCTCCTTCCCTCCCTTCTTTGGCACAACCACGGGGTTGGCCAACCAATCTGGATATCGGACCTCGCGAATAAACCCCTGCGGCTTCTAGCTTGCGGGTCTCCTGGACGATGAAGGCCTGCTTTTTAGTGGACTGCCTCCTCGCCTTCTGCTTCAAGGGGCGCATGTTGGGGCACACGTTGAGGTGGTGCTCGATTACGCCCCGTGGGATCCCTGCCAACTGATCGGGCTCCCAGGCGAACACCTTCTTGTTTGCACGCAGGAACTTGACCAGTGCTTCCTCCTGCTTAGGCCCGAGGTTGGCGCCTATGGTGAAAGTGGCGTTAGTGGACCCGTCCTCGCCAACAGGTATCTACTTGGTCTCTTGGTCGGCGCAGCCCCCTTGGGCTTGGGGGCTTCTGCGTCGGCGGGCCGTGCCGCCGCCGCTGTCTTGAGGGCGAGCTTGAGTACTCGCAGCGCATCTCCGGTGTCCCCGGGCACGGTGAGGACGCCGTTGCTCCCGGGCATCTTCATGAGGTTGTACGCTGGGTGAGTCGCGACCATGAATTTGGCCATTGTTGGATAGCCGAGGATGGCGTTGTAGGGGAGGCCGATGGGGGCGATGTCGAAATCGACCAGCTCTGTGCGGAAGTTGTCGTAGATGCCGAAAGTTACCGGGAGCCCGAGAAGGGCCGGCTGGGTTGCAGCCACTCTCGTGGTATGCAGAGGAGGCTGAAGGCCTCAACTGAGAGCACGCTAAGGCCCGCGCCGCCGTCGATGAGAGTCCTGGTAACAGCCACCTGGCAGATGGTGGGCGTGCAGAGCATGGGGAGCGCACCCGAGCAGGCCGAGTTGGAAGGGTGATCCTCAGAGCTAAAGGCCAGCCTGGCCGATGTCTCCGACCGGCCCGGGGGAGCCCCCTGCCGCGTGGAGGCGGCGCCGACCCGGCGGACGAATGGCTTGACGTGGTGGCTGGAGGGCGACGCCTGCAAGCCGCCCAGGAGGGCCGCGACGACCAAGGGAGCCGGCGCGACGGGGTGGGTGAGGAAGAGGCCGCATGGCCCTTCCCAAGAGGCCACGGGGGGATGCTGGGACGATGCTTGCTGCCCGTTCCCTGCCGGGCCGGTGGCGGCGTTGACGGCAGGTGACGGGGAATGACGAGGACGCCCGCTGACGGGAGCCGTCTTGACGACACGGGAAGCGAGGGCGGCTCGGCGCCCGGTGCGGGCCCGACGAGCGTTTGACATGGATGCGATGGTCGGAGAAGAACAGGGCGACGGAAGACGAATTCCGGAGCACCCTTACCTGGCACGCCAAATGTCGGATTTTGGGTTCTGGCAGACCCTTGAGGTTCGAACACTGGGGTGCGCGCGGAGATTTCGCCCTCTATCTACCTGCTCCTCGCCGAATCGCTGGGATCTAAACTACGAAAGAAACAACACAAGAGACACGGGGTTTATACTGGTTCAGGCCACCATGGTGGTGTAATACCCTACTCCAGTGTGTGGTGTGGTGGATTGCCTCTTGGGCTGATGATGAACAATACAACGGAGAACAGCCTCGCGAGGGCATGTTCTTGACTGGTGCGACGAACTGCTAGGAGGAGTTCAGTCGCTCTATCTACTGGTTTCTTGGTGAGGATCTTGATGCCTCTACCCTGGGGGTGGCTAGTCCTATTTATAGGCAAAGGCCCTAGGCCTCTCCACAAATATTGAGCGGGAAGGGCGCCAACAATTGGCCATTTTGAAGGGGAACAGCGGGTACACCTATCCTGACTAAAGTTGGTCCTCGCCTGCCAAAGGCTCTGGTGGTGACGCCTGCTTGGGCTCCACAATGACTCCCTCCCTGCCGTTGGGCTGGTCCTGATCTGGTTGCACCGAAATGGATGCCTTTGCTTGATGCTCTCGCCTGCGCTCGCTCCCTTTGCACCAAAGAGGAAAGGAGGACACTGCGCGGGCTGGCGCCCGACTGGAGCCCTTGGTCGTCATGGCTTGCGTCATGGGCACCTCGCGAGGTACCCCGCCTTGAACTCTCCGCCTCCTCGTGAGCCATCTTGATGAGGCTGTGCCTGAAGAAGCTCCTTGTCGTCCGCCCCGCGAGGCTTGGCCCCTCGCGAGTGTCTTGAGCTTGTGTTGATGAAGATGGGCCACGCTGGGCCCCCTTTGAGCCACGCCGCAGGCTGCAGGTAGGCAAGTCTGGGGACCCCCGTTCCCAGAACGCTGACAAAAACCTTTTAGGAAAAAGTATAGAAAACATAGCCCTAATATATCATAATATTGTTTTTACAATTTCGATGCACTTCACTCGAACATAATATCTTTCGAGCACCGACCCTCTATCAAGCGGGCACCTTCTAGGACATCCTCAAAATAATGCTCTGGTGTGTGATGGTCCTTGCCCTTGGGTGGACTTTTCGCTGCAATATCGGTGGCCTTCATCATCGCCCAGTACATCTTGACGCGGCCAAGGGCCATCCGTGCACCTTCCATCCATGTTGACAGCTTAGCAGCATTGGTACAGGGCGCGGCATCAACCAGTCGCTGCACCAAACCGAAATAACTATTCGGAATTGGCTCAGTCAGCCACAGCCGGACCACAACGTCCTTCATGGCAGATCCGGATATCTTGTGGAGCTTGGCCCACTGGGCCATCTGTTCGTTCAGCAACAGCAGACGCTTTGGCATGCTGGATTGCGACCAGAAAAGCTTTTCCGTCGCATGTCCTTCTTGCGCTTCGAAAAACTGCGTCGCATCAGAGACACTCTTCGGCAAGTCCAAAAATGCGTCTGGAGAACTCCACATTTGATTAAGCAGGGCATACTTCGGATCACCGAATTTAGTTTGTAATAAGAAGGGCTTACTAGTCGCGATCTCCCCAGCTTGTCGGATCTCCTCCTGAACCGCTCTAGACTCGGACCGTGCTTCCCTTGTCTCTTGTAAGGCCTTGTCAAGATCGGCCAATCTGGTTTTGTTATCTTTCTCGAGAAATTTGCATCGCTTAGTGGCATCCTTTAGCTCAAGCGCCATAGTAGATATTCTCTCCTCGCACTGGCGCGGAGTAACCTGTTCGGCCTTTAATTCAGCAACTGCCTTTTCGGCAGCAGCATTACTCATCCTGGCTTGCTCCTTGGCCTGGGCGAGCTCAGCCCGAAGGATCTCAACTGCGGCGGCACTATCTGCAGTTATGCATATCTCAGTATACAATTCTCAGCGTCATGCTCATATTATAGTACTTGCATATACTGACTGCCCCAAAAACATACCTTGCACCTCGTCGAGCCACCTATTAACAAGCGTGACGTCATCATCCACCACATTAAGTTTCTACTTCAGATCTACAACCTCTGTAGCTTGGGCAGTCGCTAGGGATGTAACAGGCTGTGTTCCAATTAGATATTTCCTGGGCATATCTTTCTTCATCCTCTGATCGCCAACCTTTGGACGCCAACCAGAGTCTCAGGGGCTACTATCTATACACAGGCGCATTTTGCGTTTATAGCGCAAATTAAAAATATTACATTACGTACCTCGAAGCCTCTTAGCAGGCCCGTAAAGGCTTCATTCAATCTGCTTTTTGCGGACAGAACCCTCTCAACCACCGTAACCATCAAGGTACGGTGTTCCTCTAAGACAGGCGCATGTCGGAATATGTCCATCAATGTATCCAGCGCCTCCGGATCCCTGGAAGCAGCTGAAGGGGTACAGACTCCCTTTAAAGGCATATGTTTACTCGACCTTAGAGTGTTCTCTGGCTGTAAATCGGATAGTCCGGGGCCTTTATTGTTGGTCCCCGTAGGGGCCGCACACCCCGGACCATGGACGGCGGAAGTGTCACCTTCGGGCCTAGTCTTCATTGTCCCTCACACCGCTTGTTGATCGGGAGAGATCCTCCAGGAAGACACATCGGGGTCATTTGCCCTATTGGGCGGCGAGTTCTGTGGAGGCGTCTCGCTCTCCATAATCTGCGGAAGAAGATCCCCCGAAGAGGAGGATTGTTGGGGAAGGCTGCATGCCGGACTGCAAACATGTACTTTAAATATTACCCTTGCAACCAGGAAAAAATGGGATATGTTTAAAACACTCTTGTTCACTTATGATTCAGCTAAGGGCTTGTCCTCATGGAGGAACTATGTGACAACATTGCCTCCCGAACCAGAACCCCCTGACAGGGATATCTTCCCTCGCTTAGAAACCTTTATCTTCAAGTCCTCGGAGGCAGTCCTCTTCTTCCAATGGTGAGAAGGGATGTCAGTTTCTCCTTCCCTTTCATCTTCGAAAGAGGGAGTTCCAATCTCCCCGGACGAGGGTGTCTGGTGTACCCCTAGAATGGGGCCACCCTGGGCCTTCTTGCTCTCCTCCTTGTCTTCCTTCGCCGGCACTTGATATGGTGCCAAAACCGGCATCCTTGTTAACACCAGATCAGCTGAGTCTTCGGGAAGAGGGGCCAAACACCTAATTCTCTCCGCCTTCTTTATCCAGCCCTGGCCGAGGATGGTTTTCTCAGTATATTGTTTTGAGAAATTTAACTAAGCTATGTTCAGGAGTCGAGAGCTTACCGAGGTATCCGGATGGTTACAGTCAAGGCCGGTGTCCTCTGTAGTATCCGGCCACTGTTTTCGTGTGCCAAAGAATAATTTCCACATTCCTCTGAGTGTCATGCCAGAGAAGTGCTGAAGGGTTTGTGGTCCTTTCGGATTGAACTCCCACATGCAGAGAGGCCGTCGCTGGCACGGTAGGACCCGACGGACTAGCATTACTTGGATTACATTGATAAGACCGGTGTCCTTTTCAATGAGGCTCCGAATGCGGCTTTGCAGCCCCTGCACTTCATCAATTGATCCCCAGTCTAGCCCCTTATTAATCCATGATGCAAGCTGTAACGGAGGGCCAGATTGGAACACAGGTGTAGCTACCCACTTGGTACCGCGGAGTTCAGTGATGTAAAACCACTCCCGCTGCTATAGATTGGAAGTTTCTGTGAAGGAGCCTTTTAGCCAAGGAATATTGGTGAGTTTGCTCACCGCAGCACCACCGCACTCCGCTTGATTCCCGTCGACTACCTTCGGCTTCACATTAAAGGTTTTGAGCCACAAGCCAAAGTGTGGGGGAATACGGAGGAAGGCCTCGCACATGATAATGGACGCCGAGACGTGAAGAAAGGAGTCCGGAGCTAGGTCATGAAAATCTAGCCCGTAATAGAACATGAGCCCTCGAATGAAGGGATGAAGTGCGAACCCTAGCCCTCGGAGGAAGTGGGAGATGAATATGACCCTCATGCCGGATCTGGGAGTGGGAATAACCTACCCTTGAACAGGAAGCCTGTGGGGGATTTCCGCTGTCAGTTATCTTGCCTCCTGGAGCTTCGTGATATCCTCCTCTGTGACAGAGGAAGCCACCCACCGGCCTTGAGGGCTAGGTTTAGACATGACTAGGAAGCGCGAATTGATTAAATTGAACCTTGGGTGCTGGAACTCGAGGTGGGAGAGGTTGAGGAAAGGGTTGGCATAAAGGAGAAAAGACGGGTCTTAGCCCCTTTATAAAGGCGATGAATATCAAACGCCCCTCTCCTAGGCCTTAAAACATGCCTATTCCTAAGGAATCATGCTAACAGAACAGCTGGGTTACCCGCGCCCGTATTGCTGACTAGGGTTTGACCAGGGGTAGGGCCTCCTATCAGTGGCAGTGAGGTGGCTAATGGTGGGGGGTTAGTCCTAACGATCATGCCACGTCATCATCGCTAGAGGTTAACCAGCAACGACCATGGCCGACGGCGGAGGTGCACCGTGCGCTCGCTACAGAGCACCATTTCACGCATGGTTTGCGGCTACGGGTTGCTGTCATTCGCACGCATCTGATGGAGCAAACGGGAGGAGCTAGGGTGGGCTGGAGCGACGGCAGTGGCGAGCGAGGCGGCGACCAGAGTTCGGGCAGTGATGGTTATAGTGATGCAGCATGCAGTAGGAGCAGCAGATGGGTGTGTTAGGATCCTGGGGGCATACTGAGCACGATTACACACTCAGAAACGAGCTTCAGCGGCTGCAACAACGGCGGCGGCATGGACGGCGGTGATGAGCTCTCGGGCTCGGTGACATATGCGGCTAGGGAGCGCTATCAGGTGTGGAAATATGGGGAAACGGATCATGAGCTCATAGCGGTCACGTCGAGATGGTCAACGAGCTCGGGGAAGCGACGACGGCGACGAATTGACGATGACGGCCTTCGGTGCCCGAGGAAGAAGAAGATGATGGGACCGGCATTGCAGGAGATTCGGTGATGCTTGGCTCAGTGAGGATGAAGCTGGCGACGATACGGATCTCGGGAAGACGGAGAGGGAGCGAGGGAGTGGCTGGCTGCGGTGCTTCTCGATGGTGTGGCCATGGCGGCTTCGGCCATGACGGGAATAGAGCGAGGAAGCCAGAGAGAGAGAGAGAGAGCAGGGAGGCAAGGGAGTGGGCGAGGAGGTGTGCTAACCGTTTCCCAGGCGCGAGAACAGGGCGAGGGGGACGCAGGAGGTGGAAGCAGGAGGTGGAGCTCGGGTGCGCGCGCGTCGACACACCTCTGCCAACCCGGTATCATCATAGTTGTGGTGGGCTCCTACTTCTATGACAAAAACACATGACAGAAAATGGGCTTTTCGTCCTAGGCGGGCCGGAGACGCAGCTGCATGACATTCATTGGGCCGTCCATGACGGAAATAACCGTGGTAGAAGCAAGGGCGAGGAAAATATCGGGGTGTTCCTGGTTAAGGTTGGTGGTCGGGGCCGACCGATGCACAGAGGTTTGCGTGTTTCTCTCGTACACGCACGCACGTGGGTGCGAGGCATTGGGCTCTAACGGATCCCAAGCGAGGCATTCACCTACTGAACCCGAGCGATTGCACTTCAGGCTATGCGTTGCTGAACCTAAGCGATCGAGCGATGACTGTTAACTGAACCTGATCGAGCGACTCCTTCGCTACCGCTGGTAACTGAAGCGGATTGATGCTACCTTAGGATGAACAATGAGCATTGTTGGGGGAGGATGAACTATTCCCGGTGGGGGGTTGGATGAATAGGACCCCATGGTAGTAGAGGTCATTGCCGCTGGATGAACAAGACCCCGATCGGTCGAGCCGGTTGGGGTTGGATGAACAGGACCCCGTGGAAGGCTTGATGAATAGGACCCCGTGGAGGGAAGGTTGAACAGTAGCCAGTGGAGGGCTGGATGAAAAGTAGCTCATGGAGGGGTGGTTGAACAGTAGCATGTGGAGAGGGCTGGTTGAACAATAGCCGGTGGACGAGCGCGCGGTGGAGGCTGGATGAACAGGAGCTCGTGGATGAACAGTCGCATGTGGAGGCTGGAGGAGGTCGACGGTGGATGAACAGTAGCCCGTGGAGGCTAGAGGAGGTCGATGGTGGAGATGAACAGTATCTTGTGGAGTCCCGTTTTGCGGTACACCACACCCCTCCTGATGAACAGGACCCCCGTTTCGACCGTAGCACTCCAACACAAGTCCGTTCCTCCGTTTTGCTGTACGCCACACCCCTACCGATAAACAGGACCCCGTTTCGACCGTAGGAGGTCCAACAGAAGTACGTTTCCTCGGTTTTGCAGTATGCCAGACCCCTCCCGATGAACATGATCCCGTTTCGAACATGGCCGGTCGAACACAAGGACGCTTCCTCCGTTCTAAGGTACGCTAGGCCTCGTTTCCATCGGCTGTTCCGTCCAAGACCTCCGGATGAACACGACGACATATTCAGACCCAATCGGTTGCCTCCCGATGAAAAGGACGCTGTTTCTCCGTTCTGACCCAGCCGGTTCGCTGCCCGATGAACAGGATGCCGTTGCGGCCGTCCGTTGCCACTCTATGTACACAAGCCCTGGTCGTCCATATATATGCACGCGAGTACACGCTTGAGACCCCGTCCATATGTACGTACGTGGCTATATTTTCTTTCTTGCATCCTGGCCTCTTTACGTACGTGTACATGCTATGTGCGTGCCTCTACTACGACACGTGCCCTTCCTTACACGGCCACGGTTTATCGCTGCAGCTTGCAGACAGATCGATCGTATGTACGTACACGTACACTTCGACCAGGTGGGTCCCGACTGTCAAGCACTTCCTTGCATGCGAAGATGTAGTTGGTGGGTCCCAGCAGTCAGGGGCGAATCATTTTTTTGCCTGTAATATGGATGCACTTCCTTGCGTGCGAAGATGTAGCTGGTAGGTTCCAGCAGTCAGGGGGGACGTTTCTTTCGTGAAATACGGTAGCCCATCTGGTGGGTCGCTGCTATTAGGTGGAGGAATCATTATTTTCCACATAATAAGGAGGCACTTCCTTGTTGTGGCCATGGACCCAGCTGCCAGCCTCTCCATGTACATTACTCTTCTGATGGAAGTCGGTCATTGACCACATTGACCATGCCGCGCCGAGAGCACCAAGGCGGTGGACGACGGCGAGGCCTGGGAAGGGGACGACGCGGAGCCGGGGAAGACGCGGCAGTGGATGCCCACGCGGAGAGGAGTACGAGGGTTCACTGGTTCGGCTGCGGTGTGAGGCTGCCGTCGCCGCAGAATAACAGGGGTCCTGGGTGAGTGCAGGGATGGCCTGCCCAACGGTGGGAGTTCTAGGGGGCGGTGAGGCCTTCACGGTAGGACAACCGGCCACGGGAGGCAGGAGCAGGCGGCACGACCGGCGCTGCTTTGGGCGGCCGGAGCAAGAAGACCAGAGGTTGATGTAATGCCCCAAGTCCGATGCGCCAGGTGTCTTCCAGTTATCCGTCGTCGTTGCCATGTCTTTTGCTTGCGTGTTGCATTTTTCCATGTCATCATCTGCATTTCATCTGCATGTTTTTCAAAACTTGCATCCGTTCGGGTTCCCCTGGTTCTCTCTGTTGTCCGTTCTGAGCCAAGACACACTCGCACGCGCCCGCGACACCTCCCAGTTCTTGTTTCGCGAGCCGTAGAAAAACATTTTGGCAACGGGCCGAGAGTTGACGTATGGCCTTGGTATATCACCGGTAGACCGCCTGTCAAAGCTCGTTCCATTTTGAGGTCGTTTGATGCCCCAACGGTTAACCGTGTTAACCGCCGAACCCCTCTCTCTTTGCAGCCCAGCACCCATCGAAACCCCCTCCATGCTCTCCGTCGTTGGATCACGATTGTGTGGGTGAAAACCGCACCTCATTTGGACTCTCCTAGCTCCCTCTGCCTAGAAATCACCCTCCCCCATCAAAATTCGCGGATGAAACACTAGCCACCTTCCCTCCACGCCGCCGGACAAAACCGCGCCGCTGTCCCTCCGCGAATCCTGAGCCGCCAAGTGTCACCTCGCCCTCGCCCTCCACCCTGCACCGCCCGGGCCCACCGAAGCCCGAGCCAGGCCCTCCCAGCCCGGTTCGGTCGCCACCGCCTCCCGCAGGTGCACGCGCCCGAGCCTGCGGCTCCTCCCGCCGGCGTCGCCCTCCACCGCCCTTCGCCGCCCAACACCGGCCATGGTGCACTGCCCCGCCATCGCTTACTCCGCCCGCACCCCCGCGCCACCTCTCCCGCGCCGCCTGCCGCGCCCGTTGCCGCGCCGCTCGGCCGGCGTCGTCCCCGTCGTCCGGCACCTTCCCCGTCGGCCGCCACCTCGCCGGAGGCCGCGTCATCACCGAATCCAAGCGAGTGGATCAGATCCACCCGTCCCTCGATCCAAACGCCTCCCCGCGCCCCCAGATCTCGTCGTCCCGGATATCCTCGTCCCGCGTTGACTTTCCCTCGAGGTGGTTATTTTCCCCAAGTCCCAGATTTCCAATGATATGTGTGCATCTTCATCATGGTGTAACTTTGTGCATGTGGCCCTGTTTTGTGTGTATGATATGTCAAAATGTTCATCTCTTGATGCTCTACATGATGGAGTATTGCATGCATGTTCCTATTCATATTGATACTTTAATCTTTGTCGCCAAACTGCTACGTGATATAAACTGCTTGAATCTGTTGTTTGTTAACATCATGTATGCACCTTTTGAGTGTTATAACTTTGTTTCTGTTGATCCTATGATGATGATCTTGATATGCACATGTTCTTCTCTTCACGCTCTCCAAGTTGGCGTGCTTTGTATTCATTTTAGGGTGCAACTTGACAAGGTAATCTCTATTGCAAAAGTGCATTTTGCTGTTAACTGCTGCAACTTGCCTATTTGTCATGTTTATATATTTTTGTGTGGTTTTCTTTTCAGCATGATGTCTAATGTTATAGGAGCATAATCATGGTATCTTTACTATGGTGCAATCCATGTATTTTGATATGACCTGTAGTGAGTGCATCAAACTCGCGAAGTGGGCTACTTGCTGTTAACTTTCTGTCAAGTCTGTTTCTGTCATATCATGATGCTATCTTTGCTTGATGCTACCAATTAATCCACGCACAATATGGAGATGCTTAGTTGACATGTATTGTTGTCCTTGTTATGATCTATCTCTCCAAGACTTTTGATGCCCTATATATGTCCTGTAGCATATGTTTTCATTGCCATGAACATGCCTATATGTTGTTCCAGTTTTCTGTTAACTTCATGATGCCTTGTTGTGAGCGTGTTATTGATTGATCCATGCCTCTTTTGGAGATGCTCCTATTACATGTTTTGAAGCATGCTATGATTAATCTATTCACATGCCATGTTTGATGATTTTTGATGTCATATGCGTCTGTTCCATGCCTGCAAACATGCTATGATAATGTTGTTGTTTTCCACTTGCTGAAACTGTTTCAACATTCAATCGTGTCTTGTTGGTTCCCACTAATCGATGAGCCATATGTATATGATGCCCTGATGTTATTTGCTTCTTGTTATGTGTACTTTGATGTCATGCCCTTGGTAGCTATGTTTACTTAATGTAGCTTGTCTCTTTCTTGCTCTCAAGCTGCCATCATATTAACTCTGCTCATGCATATGCTCCTGTGTTATAAAGTTGCATTTTGCATTGATCATATTGGTTTAATATTGATGCCTATGAACCTTGACCTTAATGATATGTACAGTTTGTTATCTGTACATGAAGTGCATGTCAAGTTTGTGCTCATATTATTCCTGTAGGATGTTGTTTTGATGTTAGCAAAGTGCCTAGTTGCTGTTTTGGGCAGATTGTTGTTATATCTTGTTTGGAGTGTATGTGTTGCACCGTTGCTCCATTTTGAGCATGCTCTATATGAAACTAGCTTAGAATTTCATGTAGTTTCATATTATCATGTTGCATCCATGATTTTAGGGTGTTTTCTTAATGTTTGTATGCATTTTGCATCAATGCCATGTTTAACTTGTTTTGCTCATATCTTCTAGGCCGTAGCTTCGAATTAAATGAACTTTATATGTAACTTGAATAGATTTTCGTGTAGATCGTCTTGGTGCATCTTAACTTGCTATTTCAGAACTTGAACATAATGTGTTTTCAGATCTGGACCAATTTCGAAATTTGCATATGAGGACTTTCTGGATTTGTTATATGTTGTTTCCGGCCTCATTTAAACTTGCTTTGATGTGTTGTTATTGTATGCATCATCTCTTGCCATGAGTAGAATCATATAACCTTGTCATGCATCATACTTGGTTGAGCATCATGTCATGTTTATGTGTTGTGTGTTTACCATGTTGTTTGCTTCTTTCAGGTTATGCTTCTTCTCGATAGTTCCTGTTTCGTTGCGATCGTGAGGATTCGTTCGTCTACGCTTGGTTTGTCTTCATCCGTTTGTCTTCTTCATGGACTCGTTCTTCTTCCTAGCGGGATTTCATGCAATATGACCGTTACCATGGATGTCACTACTATCATTGCTATGCTAGTTGCTTCATCCTATCGCTATGCGGTGCTACCTATCACTTGTTTATCAAGCCTCTCAGATTGCCATGTAACATTTTCACCCTTCCTAGCAAACTGTTGTTTGGCTATCTTACCGCTTTTGCTCAGCCCCTCTTATAGTATTGTTACTTGCAGGTGAAGTTGAAGATTGCCCCATGTTGGAACCTGGTTATGATGGGATATCACAATATCTCTTATTCAATTAATGCATCTATATACTTGGTAAAGTGTGGAAGGCTCGGCCTTATGCCTGGTGTTTTGTTCCACTCTTGCCGCCTTAGTTTCCGTCATACCGGTGTTAAGTTCCTTGATTTTGCGTTCCTTACGCGGTCGGGTTTATGGGAACCCCTTGACAGTTTGCTTTGAATAAAACTCCTCCAGCAAGGCCCAACCTTGGTTTTACATTTGCCTAACAACATATAACTTTTCCCTTGGGTTCTGTACACTCAAGGGTCATCTTTATTTTACCCCCCGGGCCAGTGCTTCTCTAAGTGTTGGTCCGAACTGGGCAGCCTGCGGGGCCACCTTGGGGAAACTTGAGGGCTGGTTTTACTCGTAGCTTGTCCCACCTGGTGTGCACTGAGAACGAGATATGTGTAGCTCCTATCGGGATTTGTCGGCACATCCGGGCGGTCTTACTGGTCTTGTTTTATCATTGTCGAAATGTCTTGTAACCGGGATTCCAAGACTGATTGGGTCTTTCCGGGAGAAGGAATATACTTCGTTGATCATGAGAGCTTGTGATGGGCTAAGTTGGGACACCCCTGCAGGGTATAAACTTTCGAGAGCGGTGCCCGTGGATATGTGGCAGATGGAAATTTGTTGATATCCGGTTGTAGAGAACTCGACACTTGACTTAATTAAAACGCATCAACCGCGTATGTAGCCGTGATGGTCTCTTCTTGGCGGAGTTCGGGAAGTGAACACAGTTTGGGTTATGTTTGGACGTAAGTAGTTTCAGGATCACTTCTTGATCATTACTAGTTTGCGGCCGTTTGCATAGCTTCTCATCTTATTCTTGTATTCGTAAGTTAGCCACCATATCATGCTTAGTCGCTGCTGCAACCTCACAACCTATCCATTCCTTACCCATTAAGCTTTGCTAGTCTTGATACCCATGGTAATGGGATTGCCGAGTCCCTGTGGCTCACAGATTACTACAATAACAGTTGCAGGTACAGGTAATGCGATGATCATGATGCGAGAGTGATGTTTTCTTGTTTTGGTGTTCTCCTTCTAGTTCTTCTTCGATCAGGGGATAGGTTCCAGGTCGGCATCCTGGGCTAGCAGGGTGGATGTCGTTTGAGTTTCTTTTTTGTGCTTAATCTAAAGTCGGATGTTGCTCTTGTGTATGATGTTGTTGTATTCTTGTGAAATTGTATGCCTCTTGTTTGTATCCCCAACTATTATGTAATGGTACGATGTAATGATATCCACCTTGCAAAGCATCTCCAATATGCGCTTCTATCCTTGGTGGGACCTTCTAGTTCCTTTAGCATAGGGTCGCATATTGGGCGTGACAGTTAAAGAAGCACGACGGTCATTGGATGGACATCGTACGGTCACTGCAGCTAGAATCATTTATATTGACTAAGTTGAAAAGCCCTTGGTATGCATCAACTCAGTAGGCCCACAGGTCATCTTCCAAAATGGTGGGCCCCAGATGTCAGGGGGAGGAATCATTTTTTGGGCGGGTGAAGCTAGAATATCTGAGATCGAAGAGAAGCACGGCATCTGTTGGATGGACATCCAACGACCACTACTGCTAGAACCGTGTGTTGACTATAAGTTGACAAAGCCTTGCATACGCGTCAACTTTTTTTTGAGGGGACACATCAACTTAGTAAGGACACAAGTGTGTGGCAGAGAACTTGTAGCCCATTTGAGATTTGTAAGAATGTGCAACCCATTTTTGAATTCTAATGCAATTTACTACAACCCATTTACAGTTTGTTAAAAGTACAACCCATTTTCTAGCTAGGACAACGATTAATAATTTCAACCAACCGTTCAAAATAGAATTCAATAAAATTTCCCACATTTTGATGGGATCCAAAATATTTTTATCCTGAAATTTCTAGTCAGATTAAATACAGTTTCAATATAAATTTATATTACGTAAAAATCCAACAAAACCTTGCGCGTGCAATAATTAATGAAATGAAAATTTTCAATATCCAAAAACAATATTTTATAAAGTAATTATGTGTTTGGAGCATTTTTTATAGTTACTGCCCAGTTTTTATAATTACATCCCATTTATTATTTCTTAAAGCCCATTTTCTTGTTAAGCCTAATGCATCCCTCCTAGGAAAGATTTGCAGCCCAGCGGGACGGAGAATAACAAGTTGACCTTGCCTGGTATTCCTAAAAAAAGTACACCTGGGCTAGCAATTTTCATCTTGAAAAAAATTAATATCTGGGTTGGACATCTGGCCTGGGCTAGACGGGCCACAACCCGGCCAGTTAATACCCTGCTCTCCTCTAAACAACAACGAAAACATTGCTTAAGAAAAACTCTGCGGTGCTCACACATCAAAAACACAAATATTGCTCGAGCTGCTTGGTCCCAGCTGTTGGCCAATCCTTGTGCAATTCTCTCATTTATCGACTACATAGGTTGACAATGGTGTGGGACCATGATGTCAGGAAACTAGGAGGAAGCAATATAGTTGTATATAATAAGGAGGCACTTGCGTATGTGCGGCTATGGCCCTGGTGGGTCCCCACTGTCATCCTCTCGAAGTAAAGTCATCTCCTCATTCCTCATGTCTGTTGACCATGTTGACAACGCGAGACGATGGCACCATGGCGAGTGCAACAACTCGAAGGACGATGGAGAGGGCCTCACAGGCCCTACGGATGGTCTTCTACAGCGCCCGCTACTCATTCGGGAAGCCAGGATCATAGGGCCACATGTCCGTGACGGCATTGTCGTTCGCTTGTTCACCGGTGCTTGTTGAGGAGACGGAGGTTGCAGCACAGGTGCTCCTGTGCTGGTAGCTCTTCTGTCATTAGGGCGTCGAAGTGCGGCCGCACCTGCTCTATGGTGAACACGGCATGAACCGGCTTGGACAGTGGCGCCGGCTCTTGGTCGGAAGCTATGTCCATCGTCTGATTGTCGTTGCTCGGCTCGGTGAGCTCGCTGGCGAGCCAGCATGTCCGACTACTGGACCGACCCGCTGCCAAGCACGAGTCTGACTGCCCTGGCCCATGCAGATCGCCTCCCTCGCCCGCGCGCGCTTTTCGCCTGAAATGGTCTGTGCCGCCCGCCCAGCTTCCCGGTGCAGGCGATTGCTCCGCCTTCAAACGACACAAGTGTTGTCCGTCCATCCGTCTGCTGCCCACATTAATGATACGCGGTTGCCAAGGAGGCTAGTCTGGCGCCACACGTCCGTCCCTCCGCTGCCCACTATTGCTATATAAACTGCTGCGCCGGCCATACCCGCAGTCATCCACCTCCGTTCCCTTTCTCCTGTCCACACCACTACTGCCCACCATGGCTTCCTCGGGCTCCAGCGCTCTTCGGGACGGGCGGACAATGGACCACAAGGAGATGGCAGCCATTGCTGTCGACTGGCTGGCCGGCAGGCAGCCGGACGATGATGACGTCCCAATGGAGAACATGGTAGTCGACGATCCGGCGCCAACCGCCTCCTCCGCGCCATCCTCGCCCGTGCATTGCACCATGACCATCAGCGAGGCCCATGCCCAATACATTGACACGGTGAGGCAGAAGAGTGAGGAGCAGTTCCGGAAGGCGCAGGCCGACGCCGCCTACAAACACCATCTCCTCCAGGAGCACCTCTAGGCGGAGGAGAAGATTGCCGTGGAGCGGGCGGAGCAAGAGGCGCTGCTCGACTCATACCGCTCCACCCGCGAGGGCCGTCTTGAGCGCTGGCTGTACCGCATGTGGCTGGCGGAGGTTGCGGCTGCCTAAAAAGAGGGTGATGAAGCGGGCAAGGTGTTGATTGGCGACACCGAGGACGAGGCAGAGGACAATGTCGGCTCTGACGAGTCCCCGCTCCACTGGCGTCGACGAGGCCCTGCTCCGCCGAGGGCCCGCGGCGCCAACAACGAGGCAGGGGACACCGCCGGCTCCATCGAGGCCCCGCCCTACCGACAACGAGGCAGAGGACATCACCGGCTCAGCCGAGGCCCCACCCTGCCAGCAACGAGGGGGAGGATTTCCCCCGCTCCGTCGAGGCGCCCCCTTGTCGGCAACGAGATAGAGGACATTGCCGGCTCCGCCGAGGCCCCGCCCCGTCGGCACCGAGGCGGAGGCCCTGCCCTGCCAACAACGAGGCAGAGGACATTGCCGTCTCAACGAGGCCCCACCCTGCCAGCAACGAGGGGGAGGATTTCCCCCGCTCCGCCAAGGCGCCGCCCCGCCGGCAACGAGATAGAGGACATCGCCGGCTCCGTCGAGGCCCTGACCCACTGCCAATGAGGCCGCGCCACATAGAAAACGAGGAAAAGTAGAACATGGTAGGTCGCCACCGCTCAGGTCCAAGTAAGGCCACCGCTACTACCCTACGGTTAAGGCCAAGCTAGGTGGGTTGACCATTGACGGCCGATTAGCTTCTTGGCCGCGACGTGGAGTTGGAGAGCTATGTTGGAGAAGGACGCTGCTTCTACTTAACTGCTGGTGCAGTTGGCTGACTGACACATGGGCCCAACAGGCATCTTGGCCACATATCAGTTACGCAACTGCACCTGCAGTTAAGTCACTGAAGCTTTTGTTCGGCTCAGCCGGACACAGGTGGGTAGCTTCGGTTAATTAATTATACCTCCAGCGCACCCCTTTTTAGTTGAAGAATGTATGAAATGTAATGAACTCCAGCATGTTTATATGAAATCCGACCATGTATGAATGAATTTATTTTGATTAATTTGAATTCTTGTATCACTGGCATTGGATGAACATGCAAAGCAATACGTACTAGCATTATTCCCAGGGTGATCACCTCATTTGCAGAAGTTTCACATGTACTCCCTCTGGTCCTTTCTAGTCTGCATACAAGTTTTGTCTGCAGTCAAAGTATCTCTACTTTGACCAATCTTATAGAAAAAAGTATGCACTTTCACAATGTGCAAAGTGAAAAGTAACAGAAGGAGTACAAATAGTTTTAGCAGATTTTTAGCATTCCTGTACATTGCAATCAAACACACAGGCCTGGCAATTCATAGAGAACATTCAAAACAATCGATGATTATGCATCTCAGCAATTCACATGTTAGAGCCAATATTTACTTCACAACTAAAGAATAAAGAAAAAATGATCGACGCTGCTGACAGCAAAGGGCGTCCCATTTGAAAATATCAAATGCATGTCTTCTTGCTAACATCAATGAGCAAAATTTGACAAGGTTGTCCCATTCCAAAATATCAAATCCCTACGATTGTGGAACGGGCAGAGTTTGCCATCAGTTCGGACGTTGACATGACACCTCATGCTAAATAAACCAGTTGTTCTTTTTGTGCAGTTCCACCAAAATCAACCAAATTCGCGCGTAGCTTGTATGATTTCGCCCTTATATGTTACAACGCCTTGAACTTATCCGCACCTCCTTTGTTGTGGTGGAAATGAATGATTTGATGTATTCATGAACATTTTGTGCAGTTCCCGTTGAAATCAAGCTGAGCACCCCTGTTTGCACAAATACAAAAAAGTGATTAGTATAAAGCAAACTGTACTATGAATTGACAGTTTAAACAGGCACCTACATGGTCCATGTAGAGCACACTTTTAGAAAAATGGAACTCACCGGAAAGAATCCTAGAACAACATTGTACCTGCGCATCACAGGAAGAAAATGGAGATTTTTCAGTCCTTTTGAGCTGAAGTTACTTTGATCTTGTGAGGAGTAATGTAACCATCCTTCAACTGCTCCTTCTGATGAGAAGATAGACAGGGCTTCTTCATCCTGGCATAATCAGAACTAGTCACTTCACGTACTCCATATTCTTCTTCAAAGGAGGATGATCCTATTGTGCAAGGATAAGAGGACAACTAAATGCTAGCATCCCTGTTTGCTTGGAAAAAGGAAATGAAATATTTAAAACAGCACAGATGAAGCACTTCTCAAGGACAATACCACTTTCTCATGACAGTATCTAAACAGTAGCAGAACACCAATAGAGATGACAAAGCTCAATGATATGGATGAAATCCGTGGGCGAGTACCAACCTTTGTCATGAGGCTTATTGTGTAGAGCATACAGATGAAGGACTTCTTTGGAACCATCTGTTGCTATCTACTATGGTGGCCATGCTTACTATATACTCCTCGATCAGTTTAATGTTTCCAACATCTTCTTGTGCAGTTCCACTAAAATATATGGTATCTTCAAAGAAGATCCCTGTTTGCACAAGTAGAGATAATTACGTGTTACATTGAGAGTGGCATCAAATCAGTGGCAAAACAATTGCTCGTTCCAGCCATAGCAATAATTTAAGAAGCAAAACTATATCATTACTTGTGTCATCACAGTTCTAGTGCTTCATTACAGCACCGGGAGTTAACTTTTATTTTTCTTCTGCTTGTTCTTCCCCTTCATCACTTGGTTCAATAACACACAAGCTTCGCCTTCAATGTAAGATTTGGCATATCAATTAGGAAGCACAGGTATAGCACTAAACAATGACATTATTTTTTTGATGAAAGTGGCAAAATACAAGCCAACAGTTGTGAAATATCCTTATCTTACCTCAGTGGGATATTTGGGTGCACATACAGATTGGAAGTCTTGTCTCCATTTGTGCAGTTCACTAAAATCATGTTAAAGAAGGCTAGTACTGACCTCTCATGATGCGGAATTCAAACAACTCATAAGAAGAAGATCTGAACCAAATTTGCCAACACAGATAGGAAGTAAGATCTCCTCTTGTGCAGTTCCACGAAGATCAAGCAATCAAGCAACGTTATCGGTGTGACAATTTGGTTGAACTGCACAAAACACTCTTAAAACAAAAGTGTTTTGTGCAGTGCAACAAAACGTCACAATGACAACAAGGTGAAGTAGATAACCCTGTTTACACAGAGGTGCAAAGGAAACAACTCATGGTCAATAACAGTGGATGACACAGAAGCCAACAAAAAGAAGCATCTAACTTATCTAAATGGGAAAGAAAGCAAGATAGTAGTATTTCTCAAATGGTGGCATTGATTAATATTAACAGAGAGATTATATTAACAATAAAATTTGTTAAACATGTAATTTGCTTTTAACTGTGGAATTGCATCAATTTTCTAGCGGCATTATTATATGGTGTTTGTTTACAGGGCCATTTTTGTGTAGGGACTAAAAAAACTCCGTGGCAGTCCCATCTAAACCAAACATGAGGGACTTTTAGGGTCTAAAAGTGGGCATTTAGGGCTAAAGAAAGAAGACCTCGTGGGAGAGTCTTTTTGGGACTTTTTCCAACAGTTGCCCCTGGCCTGCATTGCACCTTGTCTCTATTAGTTCATTACTAGGGGTAACATGGTCTTTTAGCATGTCAGTTAATAACCTCTAGTCCTTGTTTAGTCCCTGGAACCAAGCAGGTAGGGAGTAGGTAGTTTTTAGCCAGACAGGGCCTTAGATTAACAACAGCTAAAGAGTTGCACGGGATAGTGGATGCACTAGCACCACGTGCATCTACTGATGTACTGGGGTGATGCATAGTCTGTTGCAATAAAGAACAAACAACCAAGGAGCATATTTCTGTTGGTCCCAGTTTTGTTATCTTTAGACATCTTTCCCTATGTGAGCGCAACAAATCTAGTCCTTCTCAAACTTTACAGCCTTGTCCCCCAAAACAAAAGATCAGTTCGTTACATATGTGCGTACTACATTTGTCATTGTTTTCCCTTTTCGACCAATGTAGGTGCTGGATAGCCAGTCTGTAGTAGTACTTTCCCTCCTTCCTTTCCTCTTTGAACCACGTCCTAGATTTATGCTATACAACTTTCCCCACAACTTTCCCCCTTTCATTTCCTATTTGAACCACGTCTTATATTCATGAGATACAACTATCCCCACTGCTTTCCCCCTTCCTTTCCATTTTGAACCACGTCCTAGATTCATGCTATGAAACATCCCCCACTACTTTCGCCCATCCCTTTCCTCTTTGAACCACGTCCTAGATTCATGTTATACAACTTTCCCCAGTACTTTCCTGTTTGATCCAACACCTAGATTCGAGTGAAGAAGCAGAAAAAGCCAACATGCAGCTAGAGCAATGCATGTGGAATAACTAAATTATACCTTAAGGTTCTTGGGGTGTGGTTCGGTGGGCGACCGGAGGCCGTTCGTCCCACACTATGTATGACGGTGAAGAAGAAGGGGTCGGAGGCCCTCCCGCGCCGCCGCTGGGTGAAAGTGAACAGCTGCACCTGTAGTGGATTCCCTCCCTCACCGACGGCGACAGCGTTAAGCCTCCTTCCCTTCCTGGCGGATGGATCCTGCCGGCTCTTTGACCAGCGGTGAGGGGAGAGAGAGAGGCCAAGGAAGTCTTGTTTAGATCTGGAGAGGGTGAGAGAGTGTGAATAGAGCAACTACAAGCACTGAGGCTCCAGCATGTATATATATACTAGAGAGAGAGTGTGAAGAGTGCAAACCCTAGAAAACAAGCGTCGAGGCTGTAGCTTATACGTGATGAGGTGATTATACAGTCACTACGAGATCATATAGCTCTATATCCATCCATTTTGACTAGTCAAAGAATCCTCCTGGCACCGCCCCAGATCACTTTCTCTCTCTGTCATGCGGGGCCTACCTGTCATTGGGTGGAAGAAAGAAGTTGAACAAAAACAAAATTATTCTCAAGTGTAGTTATCGAACCGGAGACCTCAGGTTTGATGAGCGAACAGGCTAACCAGCTACACAACCCTCCCGTTATGTTCAATGAGAGGAAAATAACCTTTTATACAATCCTGCATCAGTGTGACAAGCATGACATGTTTTTTTGTGTGGGAGTCATTGGGATTTAAATCATAATCGTGTCATGTGGCTTTGGTGGTAAGACTATCCACAATGGGAGTAACATAGGTGGCAACATCACACATCTTTAGGAAAAATAGATGATGTGTCGAGTAATTAATGAGGAAAAAGAGAGGTATGTGCTAACATATCTAGTTACTGTAGCATCACACATACTGTCAGATATCGGGTTCCGGCAACACCTTTAAGGTTTGAACTCTGGGGTGCGCACGAAGATCTTCTCCCTACTGAAACGCGCCCATAGCCTCGCCGAGATTCTAAGTTAGCACCAAGAACAACACAAGGGACACGAGGTTTATACTAGTTCGGGCCACCGTTGTGGTGTAGTACCCTAATCCAGTGTGTGGTGTGGTGGATTGCCTCTTGGGCTGATGATGAACAGTACAGAGGAAGAACAGCCTCACGAGGAGAGGTGTTCTTGTGGTGGAATGCGGATGAACATAACACCTCGTTCTACTGTGGTGGCTAGGCCTATATATAGAGGCCCTGGTCCTCTTCCCAAATATTGAGCGGGAAGGGAGCCAACAACGGCCATTTCGAAAGGGGACAGCTAGTACAAGCTATCCTGACTAAAGGTGGTTTTCGACTGCCAAAGGCACTAGTGATGACGCCATCTTGGGCTCCACGGTGACCTCCATCCTGTCGCTCTACTGGTCTTGGTCTCGTTGCACTGATATGGAAACCTTTGCCTAATGCCTCAGTACTCCGCGCCTGCGCTTGCCCCCTTTGCACCAAAGAGGAAACAAGGACACTGCGCAGGCTGGCGCCTGCCTAGTCTCGATCGTCATGGCTTGCATCACGAGCACCTCTCGAGGTACCCCTTGCCTTGATCTCTCCTCCTCCTCGTGAGCCTGCCTAGTGAGGCCGCCCCTGAGGAGGCCTTGTGTCGTCCGCCCCGTGAGGCTTGGCCCCTCGCAAGGGTCTTGAATTTGGGTTGATGGAGACAGGCCATGCTGGGCCACTACCAAGCTACGCCGTAGGCCGCAAGTAGGCAAGTCTGGGGACCCCCGTTCCCAAAACACCGACAGTAGCCCCCGGGCCCAAGGCGTGCTCGGACTTGGCTTAGCAGCGAAGCCAAAGGGCAAGTGCAGAGAGCCGCGGGCCCCAACGGCCTGCGGCCTTGGTCGCCATGTGGCAGTTGATTGGACGTGGGCATCTCCGCTTCCCCATGCTGCCTCGGCAACTGCTCGATTTGACAAGTCCCTGCTGCATGCAAAAAGAGTCATCATTACCCGTGATCGTGGAGGCCGACGGTTGGCCTCCCTCGGGCTATAAATGGGGAGGGGCAAAAGTAACCGTTGCACATCTGCCCTCACCCCGCCGGCTTCTTTCTCCTTCTCGCGCCGGATGCTTGCAGTGTCCCATGGCGCCTGTGAAGAGGTTCTCAGCCGCGGAGAAGGGGAAGGCTCGCCGGGAAGGGCCTGGCTCTCCTCCTCCCAAGCGCGGCCATGGCCGTCCCTGCAAGCATCCCGCGACTCCCGCCGTGGCTTCTCGTGGTCGTGGTGGTGGCCCTTCATGCGGTGGTGGCCGTCCGTATAGAGGCAGCCTGGTCGGTGGGGGAAGGCGTGCCGTGACTGTGCGGCCTCCCCAACCGCGCTTCCATTCGGCAGAGGTGCTGCCGGAATTTGTTGTGTGGTCAGACAACCCTGCAGGCAACTGGCTCTAGCTTCCTTGCTTCTTCGCCGGCAAACTGCCGGCCCCCGGTGGGCTCTGGCTGCAGGCAGACAGCTGTTGCAGCAGGGCCTCCTGGGTCGTGGTGGAGATCTCCGTCGCCGGGAACGTGGCCCTGGCCCGGGGCTGGGAGACGTTTGCCCGCGCGCATGGCCTGGGCCGGTGGTGCACCCTCCATTTCAAGTACGACGGCCACGCCACCCTCTACGTGAGGGTGTTCGGAGAAGATGGCCGCCGTGTTGGGTGCTGCCCTGAAGACGACGACGGCGATGGGGTGCTCGGTCTTGGTGACGAGCGTGATGAGGGCCAAGGCGAACCCACTCCCGACGGCGACCGCAGCTCGCCGAGCTTCAGCGGCTCCTCCTCCGGCGACAACTCCTCCAGCGGCGGCCGTGACCAGCCAGCCGCCGCGCCCGCTTCGAGGGTGGTAGCGGGTCATCCCATCGCCGCGCCCCGGTGAAGCGAAAGGCGGAGTCTGATTGAGCTCAGGAGGACGATGCAGATCCCTTCTCGTGAGCCGCTCGCTGTTTTATTTTGTTTTTGTCCTTTTCCTGCATTGAGAGAGAGTAGTATGGAGCCCCGCAGGGGCGTGCAATAGACTATGATCCCCTAATTATCATGCTACACTCATTGTCCCTGTGCTGTGTTATGGTGTCATGGTTATGTGCCTGCGCGTAGGAACAACTTAGCTCGGGATATTTGTAGTCGTTTCCGCCTTGCGAGGTGCCTGCTTGAGGCCTCGCCGAGCGCCTTAAGAGCTGCAAAAAATCAGTTGGGGAGAATCCTTTCCGAACCTTAGTCGCAAGGGTTGCTGGTTATGGCCCGGCGCTCTGCGTCGCGATGCCCGAGGGGCATGGACCGGGAGGGGTGCTCCCGCTGTGAACTTGAACGAGGGAGCCTCGCAAAAATCCAGCGAGAAAGGACTCACGAGGGCGCCTGCACAGCCCCCTCACGAGGTTTGCAAGAGAGAGAGCAAGCCATAAAAAAGCCGAAAACGGAGAACAAGGGCAGAAGATAGCAAACAAAACTAGAAGCAACTTCAATAAAGGTTCAAACAAGGGAGAACAAGCCAACTGCGGAAAGCAAATGAAAAGCCGCGTCCGGCAGCTAGTCTAGTCTTCGACGTCTTCTCACCAGCGCGGAGCTAAGTGCTGCAACTGGGCGTGGGCGGGAGCCCCCGAGGCCCGAGGGCGGCACTCCGGAGACTCCGGGGGGTGTACAGCCCCAACTCATTATTACGTAAGAGTGTCACGGGCGGCGAGCTTCACAGGCACCGGGCCTTCTTCGCAGGCACTGGGCCTTTCTTTGGGCAGCGAGCTTCACAGGCACCGGGCCTTCTTCATAGGCACTGGGCCTTTCTTTGGGCGGTGAGCTTCACAGGCACCGGGCCTTATTCATAGGCACTGGGCCTTTCTTCAAGGGTAGAACTTCCAGAGGTGCTGAATGTTCCAAGCGTTTGGGATGGGCACCCCTTCCTGAGTCTCCAGGTGCGCGGAGCCAGGCCTGGAAACATGGACAACCTTGAACGGGCCCTCCCACATGGGCGAGAGCTTATGCAGCCCTTTCCTGGAGAGCCCCCGCCTGAGCACGAGGTCACCTACCTCGAGAGTCCTGAGGCGGATGTTGCAGCAATGATACTGCCGCAACGCCTGCTAGTATCTTGCTGCTTGTAGTGCGGCTTCTCGATGGTGCTCCTCCCCCAACACGAGGTCCATCCCCCACATGGCATCCTGTTGCGCTTCATCAAACGCTAGGACCTGCGAGGTGCGATGCCTGACCTCGTGAGGGAGGACCGCCTCTGCTCCGTAGACGAGGAAGAACGGGGTCTCGCCAGTCGACTTGGTGGCGGTAGTGCGAATGGACCACAGTACAGACTAGAGCTCGTCGTGCCAGCCCCTGCCACAGCCCTCCAACTTCTTTTTGAAGGTCTTGGTTTTGAGGACCTTCAGGACCTCTGTGTTGGCGCGTTCGGCCTGGCCGTTACTCCGGGGGTGTGCCACCGAAGCGTAGCATATCTGCGTTCGAAGGTTAGCAGAATATGTTTTGAAGAGATTGCTGGTGAACTGCGAACCGTTGTCGGTGATGAATGCATTAGGGACCCCGAATCGGCTCATGAGGCCCTTGATGAACTTGACTGCAGAACCAGCTGGGATGGTGTGGACGGCTTCCACCTCTGCTGACTTGGTGAACTTCTCGATGATGACGTAGAGGTAGTGGTAGCCCCCAGGCGCTCGCGGAAACGGGCCCAAGATATCCAGCCCCTAGACCACGAATGGCCACGAGAGTGGGATGGTCTACAGATCCTGAGCTGGATGGTGGATCTACTTGCCATGGAACTGGCAGGCCTCGCAGGACCTCACCAGCTCGGTCGCGTCGCTGAGTGCTGTAGGCCAGTAGAACCCGCTGCGAAATGCTTTGCCGACGAGGGTCCGTGATGATGAGTGGTGTCCGCAATCTCCACCATGTATGTCAGCCCGCAACTCCTTCCCCTGTACTCTAGAGATACAATGCAGGGAAACATCATTTGGCCGCTTCCGGTAGAGCTCTCCGTCTTGGATGCAGTAGGCCGTGGCCTGCCGGGCCACGCGTTCCACGTCCTCCTCTTTCTCTGGAAGCGTCCCTTGCATCAGCTAGTCCTTGAATTCTGTGGTCCAGCATCCCTCCTGAGGCTCCAGCGCCAGGAGTAAGCGTGCTCCCGAAGTTGGGCCACAGGCCGGGGCTCCTGTGGCAGGTGACTGAGGGAATTCCTCTCGAGGTTGCTGTCGGAGTAATTGGACACGGATACCCCGAAGACGGTGAGACGATATTTCAAGACATCAGGGCTAGCAAAGCCCCTCAGACCGACTGCCCGGCCGCTTCTGCCGGCTCTCCTCCGACTGCTCTGCCCGGCCGGCTGCCGGCTGCTGACTGCAACGACCAGCCGGCTGCCGACTGTGTCAACCAGCCGGCTACCGACTGCAGCTCGATCCGACACCGACAAGACACCAACGAGACAATCGTACCCGAGCACTATTCACGTGTCATCTCAGCCATCATGTATAGTGTCACCTGTCCCCTGGCACTATTTATGAAGTGACCCAGGGGACAAGCATGACACCCACCATGCCTTGCTCCCATACCACCACATAGCTTAGATAGTAAGCTAGCCATGCCTATATAAAGGAACACATCCATCCATCCAGGGGATGGACTCCGATGGCCACATTCATTTGGCCAAAAGGCCACTCACGGCCACAAGCCATGGCCATACATGGCCAGTAGAGCCGGCCATACGCATGTACATACCATATCAGATGCACTTGGCACTGATCCCAGATACAACTCCAGGAGCACTTTCTACTGCCCAATATACACCCAGATAGATACACTCAGACATGCAGCAGTAGGAGTATTATCTCTTCGGAGAGCTTTGAAGCTGGGTAAACCACCGCGTGGTACTCGCATACCCGCTCCCGGTCCTATCAGCAGCAGTCTTACCCTCACACTAAGCCCTTGTGGCATCTGTCGACTCGCAAGCCCCCCGTGAGAACACCACGACAGTTGGCACCCACCGTGGTGTGGTACTTTGCTACCACGCTGCTGCTGGTTTCGCTGTCCGGGCGGGACCCTTTTTTCTTCATCACCTCCGCCATGGCATCGCGCCATCTCTCCGGTAGCGCTCGGGGGCTCGACTTCGACCCGCCCCCGGAGCGGCCGCGCGGGACGGCGCGCCCTCGCCGTTATCCATTTTCATCTTCACCACCGCAGTGTCACGCCGTCCCTCCGATAGCGGTCGGGGGCTCGACATTGACATGCCCCCGGAATGGCCGTGTGGGGCGTCGCGTCCTCGCCGTCGGCCTTGCCTTCTTCATCACCACCGCAATGCCGGCCGTCCGTTCGCGCGTGCGCCACACGCCGGGCCTCGTTTCGGTCGGCCGCGGCCATCCACGCGCCGCGCGCGTCTACTCCTCCATACGCTGGCCAGCAAGCCAAACACTGCCTACAACGCGAGTGTGCGAAGCTAGCAAGCAAGTGAACTCCCTGGCAGCTCGATTGATCCTGTAGTTGGCTAGCTATAGGTACATATGTGTACGTGCTATCTCACTCTTGCGTTGCTGGCCGCGCAGTCTCCACACGCGTGCGTCGCCCAGGCCCTGCTCAGCCCCAGCACTTCGCCCCGTGCGCCTCACGTCGCCGCTCCATCCTGCTGCGGCTCCGTGCCGGCCACCGCACGGTCCCCGTCTGGCCGCCTGCCAGCGCCGCCTGGCCCCGCCTCTGACCTCTGGACGCTCCCCTCCGCCTGATCCCGCCGTCTCCACCAGCAGCATCGTGTCTGACCGTGCACCCGGCCGCTGCTGGGTCCTCGCCAGCTTCGGCTCCCACGCAGCTCGGGCTCCGCCTTCTATGCAAGCTTGGCCCGGGCCGTCTTCGAGCTGCCTCTGGCCGGCTCCCGCGCCGCTGCCCCAGCTGTCACCGGTGCCGCCCCGCTCCTCGGCGCCTTGCGCACGCGTGCGCCGGCTCATCTGGCGGCGCCCGTCCATCCTCACCGTTCGACCGCGCGCACCCTGGCGCAAGACCTCGCCCTTGCCTCGCCACTTTGCTCGCGCCGCTCCAGCCGCGTCCGGCCACTGCTCCCGCCGGCTTGCCGCTCCATCCGGCTGCCGGCTCCACGCGCCGGGTCCAGCCTCCTCCTGCGCCGCCCGTGGCTCCGGCCTTCCCCGGGGGCCTCCTCCACCCGGCTCCGCCTTCTCGTCAAGCATCCGGGAACGTCCGGCCCGACTTGCTCCTCCTGCTCCGCGCCTGCTGGCTTCAGCCGCCTGGCCCGCGCCGCGCCATCTACCCTCGCGCCGACTGGCCGCTGCTGGCCCCGCCTCGCCTCGCGCGCATCCTCGCGCCCGCTGGCTGCGCCCCGTCCGGCAGTCGGCTTCCCCGCGCGCGCCGACTTGCCGACCCCGCGCCTCCGCCAGGTCGCCGGGTCACCTCCCAGCCGGCGTCCGCCTCCACGCACCCGCCAGCTCTGCCCCGCCGAGCCGCCTTCGCCCTCGGTCTCGGCCGTCTCCGGGTCCCGGACCATGTCGTCCGCGCCGTACCGTCCTCTACTGCACCCGGCTGCGCCGCCTAGCACCGCGGCCGGTTGCCCTGCATGCTCCTGCCCAACTCTGGGTCACCGCCTGCCTCCCGCGCCCACCGACTGGCGCCCCCGGCCGGCTCGCGCTGCTCCACAGCGCGGCAGGCTGCTCGTCAGGCGGAGAAAAGAAAAGGGCCGAGTGCCCAATCCGGCTGAGAGGCGGCCGGGTGCTGAAAAAAAAGCGGAAGAAAGAAAGGGTCCGGGTGCCAAACCGGCTAGAGAAAGAAAGAAGAGGCCGGCTCCTGTGCTCCCAATGCGGCCGCCTGCTGCGGTCGGGTATAAAAGAAAAAAAGAAAGGATCTGGCTGGAGGAAAGAAGAAGTGGCCGGGTGCCCAGTCGGCTGACAAAAAAAGAGGATCCGGCTCTGCAAACTGCAGTCCAGCCGACTGCTCTGGTCAACAGCCCGCGTTGCCGCTTGACCGGCTGGTTCGACTGCCCGCTTTGCTTCCTAGCCGACCGACAAGCCGGTCTGGCTGCAGACAGCCGGCTGATGAGAAAACAAGAGAAGACAAAGTAGTTGCCGAGAGATCCGGCCCGACTGCTCAGCAGTCGGCCCGAATCTTGGGGGCTACACCCAGCGGGTGCGCTGACGCACCCCCGCGAGAGAGAAGACAAAGTAGTTGCCGGGAGATCCGGCCCGACTGCTCAGCAGTCGGCCCGAATCTCAGGGTCTACACCCAGCGGGTGCGCTGACGCGCCCCCGCGAGAGAGAAGACAAAGTAGTTGCCGGGAGATTCGGCCCGACTGCTCAGCAGTCGGCCTAAATCTCGGGGGCTACACCCAGCGGGTGCGCTGACGCGCCCCCGCGAGAGAGAAGACAAAGTAGTCGCCGGGAGATCCAGCCCGACTGCTCAGCAGTCGGCCCGATTCTCGGGGGCTACACCTAGTGGGTGCGGTAGCACGCCCCCACGAAAGATTGCAAGAAACAAAACAAGAGACAAGAGAAAAGTTTTGTCCGGCTACCAGCAGCCGGCAGAAGAGAAGAAAGAAGAAACGGGCGCTGCAAGTTACCTCGCCGCCTGGCCGGTCGAGCGTGACCGGCCGGGACCCCTTCGAGCACCCGGGGGCTCGAAGGCCACACCCAGCGGGTGCGCCGGCGCACTCCGCGCGTGCCGTGCTGCGCCGGCTGTCTATGATGACCTCTGCCGCGACTACATGAAAATAAACGTGAGGTCCTCACCCGCATATTTTTCACCGCAAGAGCACGGATAACCCCGAGTGATGCTCGGGGGCTATCTTCGCATTTTATTACAGTTGCATCACTGTTCGCCCCGGCGCCAGCCAGAGTTGGCCCGGGGGCTGGCCGCTTGGCCTGAGACGTTAGTTCCCGTAGACGGCTTAGTAGCGTGCACGGTACCAAAGGCCCACTCTTAGTCACGGACTGCAGAGCGGCTGTCCGGCTAGCAAGAGTGAATGCTGGAGGCCCCCACACGAAAAATGTCCAGGAAGAAAAGCGGTTCGGGCGACCTGGTCGTTTCTTTTACGAGTATCTGCTCGGTCAAATTCGCTCCCAGAGTCTGAGTATTGTACACTCCACTCCGCGGCCCACTCTCAGCCACAGACCGCAGAGCGGCTGTCCGGCTAGCGAGAGCACAAGCCAAAGAGTGGAGGGAACATGAAAAAGATTGAAGGGGGCTCGGACGAAACCGAGTCGGCACCCTCCGCATGAAACTTGCAATGCTAAAATCAAACATTTGATATATCAACATGGACTAACTTTGTCTTTTTTCATGATCATTTCCATGAACACTCGCCAAAAAACCTCCGCCCAACTTTGCCAAGTGGCCCGGAGACATGGGGGCTACTCTCGGAGTAATTGGACACGGATACCCCGAAGACGGTGAGACGATATTTCAAGACATCAGGGCTAGCAAAGCCCCTCAGTCCGACTGCCCGGCCACTTCTGTCGGCTCACCGTTCGACTGCTCTGCCCGGCCGGCTGCCGGCTGCTGACTGCAACGACCAGCCGGCTGCCGATTGTAGCTCGATCCGACACCGATAAGACATCGACGAGACAGTCGTACCCGAGCACTATTCACGTGTCATCTCAGCCATCTTGTATAGTGTCACTTGTCCCCTGGCACTATTTATGAAGTGACCCAGGGGACAAGCATGACACCCACCATGCGTTGCTCCCATACCACCACATAGCTTAGATAGTAAGCTAGCCATGCCTATATAAAGGAACACATCCATCCATCCAGGGGATGGACTCCGATGGCCACATTCATTTGGCCACAAGGCCACTCACGGCCACAAGCCATGGCCATACATGGCCACTAGAGCCGGCCATACGCATATACATACTAGATCAGATGCACTTGGCGCTGATCCCAGATATAGCTCCAGGAGCACTTTGTACTGCACGATTTACACCCCAGATAGATACACTCAGACATGCAGCAGTAGGAGTATTATCTCTCCGGAGAGCTCCGAAGCTGGGTAAACCACCGCGTGCTACTCGCATACCCGCTCCCGGTCCTATCAGTAGCAGTCTTACCCTCACACTAAGCCCTTGTGGCATCTGTCAACTCGCAAGCCCCCCGTGAGAACACCACGATAGTTGCGCTGTGCTTGATAATGTCAGCATTGCCGATGGCTTGAAGAGCCATTCCTCGAAAACACCAGGCTCCTGAGGGAGCCGCCGGGATGCCCTGCTGACGATGGCATCAGCCTCTTGGTTGGTGCCGCGGGGCACATGCTGCTACTCCAGTCCCCAAAACTGCTTTTCCATCTTGCGCACCTCCGCAAGATACGCTTCCATGTGCTCGTCCTTCGGCTCATACACCTTGTTGGAGAAGTTGACGAGGAGTTGTGAATCACCCTTGATGATGAGGCGTTTCACCCCCAATGCTGCTGTAACCTTCAAGCCTGCTATGAGGCCCTCGTATTCTGCTATGTTCTTGGAGACCTTCTCGCCATGCTAGAAATAGAGCTGCACGACGTAATAGAGCTTGTCCTGAGTGGGGGATATAAGCACTACACCAGCCCCCGCACCATGTCGCGAGAATGCTCCATCGAAGTACATGACCCGGCCATCTGGTGCCTCGCTTCCTGGGGAAAGTGACTGATCCTCGCCTACGTCGAGCCCTGGGGTCTCTGTCCATTCTGCTACAAAATATGCAAGTGCGGCTCCTTTGACGACCCTGGTTGTGCTGAATTCCAACTGAAACGCTTGCAACTCGATGTTCCATTCGGCGACCCTTCCAGCTGAGTTGGGACTCCTGAGTACCCTTTCCAATGGGTATGCTGAGACGACCTTGATGGGGTGACCTTGAAAGTAGTGACGCAGCTTTCGCGAGGCCACCAATAGTGCGAGCAAGAGCTTCTGAGGCATGGGGTATCGTGCCCTTGCATCCCGCAGCAACGTGCTAACGAAATACACCGGATGCTCGATGAGGGTGGGTGTGCTGACGAGGTCCGTGCCCTCCGGAGGGTTAGGCGCCTCCTTAGACGATGGAGCCCTCAGCACCTGGCTGCCTGGTGCGGCCTCTTCAGCCCTGGGGGCGTCTCTCTGTAGAGGCTGGTATCCATCTGCCGAGATCGTGGTCTTCGCGAGGCCTTCTTGCTCTTGTGCTGCCACGGCCGCGGCTGGGGCGGGTTGTGACGCAGCCTTGACCTAGCGCTCTTCCTGAACCGCCACTAGAGCTGCACTAGCGGAGTTGGGTGTGGCGGCGAGGTAGAGCAACAGCGGCTCGAGAGGGCGCGACGCCACCATCACAGGAGGGCTGGTCAGGTACTTCTTGAGGTCTTGAAACGCTTGGTCGGCCTCTTGTGTCCATTCGAACGGGCTTTTCTTCTTCATCAGCTTGAACAAAGGCAAGGCGCGCTCCCTCAGCTTGGAGACGAAGCGTCCTAGCACTGTCACACATCCGGTGATCTTTTGCATTTCTCTGAGGGTTTGTGGTGGACTCATGTCTTCGATTGCCTTGACCTTATCCAGGTTGGCCTCGATCCCTCTGTGGGACACGAGGAAGCCCAGAAGCTTGCCAGAAGGAACGCCAAACACGCACTTCTCCGGGTTGAGTTGCAGGTCCACTTTGCGGAGGCTCGCGAAGGTCTCTTCTAGATCTTGGATCAAGGTCTTCCCTCCCGAGACTTCACGACAATGTCGTTGACATAAGCCTCGGCGTTTCTCCTGAGCTGCCGGCCTAAGGCGATGTCCATCAGCCGCTGGAAGGTTGCACCCGCGTTGTGCAACCCGAATGGCATGCAGGTGTAGTAGTATACCCCACATGGGGTCAGGAAGGCCGTCTTCTCCACGTCCTCTCCACGTCTTGATTTGGTGATAGCCCGGAAATGCATCCAGGAGTCGACAATTTGGTCGATGCGAGGGAGTGGGAACGGGTCTGGAGGGCAGGCCTCGTTGAGGTTGGTGTAGTCGACAAACATGCGCTCCTTTCCTCCCTTTTTTGGCACAACAACTGGGTTTGCCAGCCATTCGGGGTAGCCAATCTCGCGAATGACACCTGCTGCCTCTAGCTTGCGGGTTTCTTGGACGATGAAGGCCTGCTTCTCAGTGGACTGCCGCCTTGCTTTCTACTTCACTAGGCGTACATTGTGGTACACATTTAGGTGATGCTCAATCACCTGCCTTGGGACCCCTGCTAGCTGCTTGAGCTCCCATGCGAACACATCTTTGTTCGCGCGCAGGAACTTCACCAGTGCCTCCTCTTGGTCGGGTCGAGGTTGGCACCTATGGTGAAGGTGGCTTCTGAGGACCCATCCTCCTCAACCGGTACCTGCTTGGTCTCCGCCTTGTCCTAGGTGAAGAGCTGCTTCTTCTTGGTCGGCGCAGCCCCCTTGGCCTTGGAGGTGTCCGTGTCGGCAGGCTGTGCTGCTGCGGCTGGCTTGAGGGCGAGCTTGAGTGCCAGCAGAGCATCCTTGGTGTCTCCAGCCACGGTGAGGACGCCGCTTCTCCCGGGCATCTTCATAAGGTTGTAGGCCGGATGGGTCGCTGCCATGAACTGAGTCAAGGCGGGGTATCCGAGGATGGCGTTCTACGGGAGGCCGATGTGGGCGATGTCGAAGTTGACTAGCTCCGTGCGGAAGATGTCGTGGGTGCCAAGGTCACAGGGTGGCAGATCTGCCCCAGGGAGCTGGAGGAACCACCCCCGACTCCCGAGAAGGGCTTGCTGGGTTGGAGCCGTTCCAGCGGTACATGGAGGAGGCTGAAGGCCTCCACCGAGAGCACGTTGAGGCCGGCGCCACCATCGATGAGGGTCTTGGTGTCACATCCCTAGTTCTGGTAATGCTTAGTGCTAGCATCTGGTGTTGCATCATGTTTAAATTCCTCAGAAACTTGAAATGGGGATGACAAAACCCTCAGCACCCCCCCTTAAACCAACTAGGGTTTACTAAAATCTTTTCCAATGATTTCAAAATACCCTTTAAAAATGTTCATCATTTCTGGATCAAGGTGGAAGCATCTACCAAAAATGGTTGACATTTTTGCAGGACATATTTGGACTTTTAATTAATTCAACCATATTTGAATTGGAGCTATTTAAATGCTATATATATTTTAGTTGCTCCAAAAATGTTGGAAATTGTTAAGTGTCAATGGAATAACTCAGAAAACACCCATAATTATTTCCAGGATTTTATGAATGGTTTACTATTTATTTTAAACCAGAACAGAAAAACAGAAATTAAAAAAAAAGGTAACAGAAATAAAAGAGAGAGACAGAGGAGTTACCTGGGCTTACTTGGCACCCCAACCGGCCCACCTTTGTAGCAACCCAGCTGGGCAAAGCCAGCCCAGCACACCAAGGGCAAGGTTGTCTTCAACCTTGCGCCAGTAGGACGCCGAGAATGTGCTCACCGCACGCGCACCCTCCGAGCGCCATCTCCTCTCTGCCTGCTCGCTCGGATGCTTCTGAACGACGCCATGCAGCAACCCCAACTTCTTCTCACTCTCCCTCGCCCTCATCCCCTCCTATGCTTCCTCCCTTTTCTCTGTCCGTGGGCGCCGAGACCGTCGACGAGGACCACCGCGTCCATCGGGCTCCCCTCGTCCCTTTGCCTGCTCCAACGGATCCGCCTCGACCACCTCTTCCTCCTTGCCAAGCAACGCACCACGGGAAGCTCTGCGTCACCTCCATGCCATCATCTTCAACCTCTCGGTTGCCGAGAACGCCGGTGCCCGTTCGTCGTCTCCGACTTGTCCCCGAGCCCGCTGACCATCCCGTTGTCTCTGCTGTGAGATTCTGTGTATGTCCCCCCCTCTTCCCGAGCTTGTTTATGCCCCGTAGCCTTCACTGCCTTGTCGACCGAACCGCGCCGCCACTCGAGCTCGTCGGCGACAACGCTCCGATGACCGTTTGGTCCTAGATGCGTGTCCACCGAGCTTGCAGCCCCGCGCTGAGTCTTGCTAGCATATCCCCTTGCCCGCTGCACCCCACAATGCTAACCGCACACATCCGAGCTCCGGCTGCCGCGGCCGAGCTCCTCGCCGTCGCCTCCGGTCGCCCAAGGCCCGGCTGGCTCCACCACCCGACGCGCGCTGGTCAGGGCTCTCAAACAAGCCCAGCCACACTGCGAACGGGGTACCATAGCCCGTTCCCGAGTGCTCTGCCGCGTCTGCTGCCGCCGGCGGGTTTGACCCACTAACCACGGGTTTGACCTCCCCCTGAGTCACTGACATGCGGAACTAGCCTGTACAGTTCATAGACAAGTGTAAGTGGATACTCTAAAATACACAAGATAAGCGTGAGTGCTATGGATGGCGTTCTCGTAGGGGGACTGGAACGGATCCATAGTGGTTTATAGATATGGTGAATAAGTGGACTCGTGTGCGCCACCTCAAAAGAGTTACTTGCAGTCGTAGTTCAGGATAGCCACCGAGTCAAAGCTAGCTTGCTGCAGTTAAACCCTACCATCCCCTTTGTTGATAATAATGCATATGTATAGTTCTGATGTAAGTATTACTTGGTACATTTGTACTCACGTTTGCCTATTTTATGTTTTTGCAGATACTTCCATCTCACTAGTAGTTTCGTGTGGAGTTTGACGTTTAGCTTGTTACCTCAGCTACAATCTTGTGCCCTTGGAAGGATCTGGTAGATAGTCGAGCTTCTCAGCATTTTTCATTTGTAGATGTCTGTACTCAGACATGATAAACTTCCACATGTGCTTTGACTTGTATGCTCTGAATGTTGGGTCGTGAGACCCCTGTTTGTAATATCTCTCTCCTCGGAGCCTATTGAATAAAATACTTGAGTTGTAGAGTCATGTTGTGATGCCATGTTGTATT
Organism: Triticum timopheevii; assembly: GCA_963921465.1. NCBI lineage: Eukaryota > Viridiplantae > Streptophyta > Magnoliopsida > Poales > Poaceae > Triticum > Triticum timopheevii. The sequence goes on along the minus strand of OY997266.1, from coordinate 236,949,819 downwards.
TGCACATATCGAGCATATTGTGTGTATGTTATTGAAATGCTTGGTATGTGTGGGATCTGACTATCTAGTTGTTTATCCTTGGTAGCCTCTCTTACCGACAAATGTCTCCTAGTGCTTCCACTGAGCCATGGTAGCTTGCTACTGCTCTAGAACACTTAGGCTGGCCGGCATGTGTCCTTCTTCATTCCTGTGTCTGTCCCTTCGGGGAAATGTCACGCGGTGTCTACCGGACTCTTGTTAGCCTGCTACAGCCTAGTTTACCAGAGTCCTGCTAGCCTAGTTGCTATAGCCCGAATTCACTCGCTGATGACCGACACGTTTGTTGCTGGGTCATGTATGCCTGTCCCCGTAAGTTAGTGCCACTTTGGGTTCACGACTAGTCATGTCAGCCCGGGCTCCTTGTCACATGGATGCTAGCGACGCTATCATATACGTGTGCCAAAAGGCGCAAACAGTCTCGGGCCTGGTAAGGCGACACCCGTGGGAATACCGTGCGTAAGGCCGCAAAGTGATATGAGGTGTTACATGCTAGATCGGTGTGGCATCGAGTCGGGGTCCTGATAGTTTTGGTATCAGAGCCTGACTGCCTGTAGGAATACCAAGCCAAACTAGTCGAAGTTGAGTCTAGAAATTGTTTAGTTATATAAGGGAATTGATTGTGGGGTCGAACGTAAGGCTCTTTTTACTCCTTATACCTCATTACCTTATACCTCATGCCCTTCTGATCTGAGTCATCCTATCTTCTTACGGGGTTAAGGAACTAGGCTTTCTCTTCTTTCTATCAGGATCACGTGTTACTAATCTGTAGACTTATAGGATTGATGGTTTTAGGTTTCAGTTCAGTTCCTACTACTTCTGTATGTTAACAGTTGGTCTCGGAACCTTGATATTGTGGTGTTGAGTGGTTATGCCACCATTTTTCAGGATGTCTCAAATGTTTTTGAGCGTTTACAGTCGTTATGCTGTCCGAGTCATCCCAGGTTTCGAAATAGTCTGATGCATTTGCAAATCCCTTCTTTCCGTTCTCGATGTCCCTTTGGGCCAGATTAACCACACTAGTTAGTATGTTGAGGTATTTCATTGCCTCGGTATATATTTTGGAGCTAGTATTACAACCCTAGGTGTCTTAGAGTACCACCTAGTAAGCTAGCCATGATTTGTGTTCCCAGTGTGTTGATTCTGGTGTCATTCTCAAAAGCATACCATGATGCCATTTAGTTAGTAGGAATTCTATTGTGGGCTCTTGAACCCGAGATTCACCCTACTTACCTCATGTTGTTAGTGTTTGCTAGTTCCCTTAGGTTATTAGTAACCTTTGTGATAGTCCACGAGGTCTGTGGTATCTCATTCTTCCAAAACCATGAACCATCATGGCAGAAGTTCTTTTGAACCAAAAGATCACAACCAGGGTGCTCTTGAGGAGTATTCCATTCATATTGTGACTCTACCAGTTTTACCTTTCTGCATGGGTTATCTGGAAGAAATATGGTGAACTTGTTCAACATACTAATCCATGCATCCACAACTCGAAAAATCATATGTTCTTTTGGGTTGTCCCTCTTTAGTTGTCTTCTGACCTCGTCTATCAATTGATAGTCAAGAGTATGCGTGCATTCGTTCATCGATGCCTATTACTCTTGTGGTCCGTCGAGCCATTCTATTCGGGATGACTAGGAGAAACAAACTCCAGTACCTCTTCCATATCCAGGATTGGGTCAAAGTAGTTCTATTCCGCAGATCAAAATGCCAATCCAGCTACTGATTCTGTTCTACCCCGAAGTATTACCATCTTTATATCAAGAATATCATGGGAATTGCACACCATCCTATGAACTCTTGACATAGTGATACTTCTCGCCGTCATTATTCATTCCTCGGTTTCGTGTTGTCGCAACCGGAATGCCGACAAGTGAATCGTGATGTGTGAAATCCTTACTCCTAGCAACTCCGTTGCTTAGTAGTTAAATGGAAAATAACCTCATTCTTAGAGTGTTGATTATTGAATCATCACCCTAAGGTTAATCGTGCTACCTAGTCCTTATTTCCGGTGCACTTTTCGATCAACGAGTTAGGATTGTGCCAACCCCCGCTCTTTTGATAATATCTTCTTGCCCTGAAAAGAAAGATTGTTCTCGAGCTTAGTAACATATTGGTGGTTCGTGATTTTCCAAATATCTTCTTAGAAGTATCACCAGGTTGTCCCCTGACTGTTATGTTGAGCTCGTAATCAAGTTGGTTTTCTTATTAACCATCCACTCTCCAAGAACCTGTGTTGGATACCCCTGAGCTAGTTGGTTAAGCTAAACAACAACTTGGAGAGTTGGAAGATGGAAGCTTGCCCGACTTAGATCATTTTAACGGTTATCTTGTATGCGTGTTGAAGAAAGATGGTATCTTCATCGATTGACCCTCGTGATCAGTTAATGGACCTATCATCTTAACAAATCTTTGATTTGAGTATGGGCTATCCTCAAATCAAATCAGAACCAATGTTGTTTGCAATGTTGTCTTACTCGTGGTTGATTCCTCTAGCATACACCATTATATCCATTGGTCTGACCAATGCTATCACCTTGTTCACATGATTGTGGAACCCCATTTATATGGACACCTGGATGAATTGTTGTGGAGCCCATCGACAACATTCACGTCCTCCCCATGATTTTGTTGGACAATAAGCTAGTATTGGAAGCTTTTATAAACTTTATCTTCATGTCCCGTTTATGAGGTACATGTTTGGATGAAAGAAGAGACTTCCTCTAATTCACGTGCTCTTGATGTACGTTGCCGCCATGAGTTTGAGAAAGATTGATTTTGTTTCCTCTGGGACCATCCCAAGCCAGTCATGCATGTGCGAAGTATGCTATGGTTTTACAGGCTCGCTACCTCCATTCTATATGTATCCCTAGCATGCCAAGCCACTGATTGATTTGTTCAAGATAAAGGAGTTTGTCTTAAAGTGTTAATCCTTTAGACTTCTGCGCGGAGACTTCGATGTCATTAATTATGGTTCCCAACCAGAACTCGGTATTGTTTTTGTTGTAAGACTACTATGTCGTCATGCATGTCTTGGACAGCGTGTTCACATGTATGTAGCAGAACCAGCTCATGTTTTGGAGCTTGCTATCGTAGTTCATTTCCCGAGAATCTCGCAACGTCATCTCGTCGGTTTGTGTTGCAGACTTTCTTTCCAGACACCTTTTCTGAATTATCCTATTACCAACCAGATCTGAATCTCAAGCAGATATGATGGTTGGAACTTCTTCCAAGAACTATGATATAGGTCCTAGTGAAGTGGACGCACCTAGCTGGAAGCATTATTGTTGTAGTATCTTGATTAAGCCGTTTGGACACTACCCATGAGGATTTTGCAAGACTTATTCTAGAAGTTGTTCCTTATGGATTTTGCGCTCCCGAAGTCTGACATTTACTCCATGGCCATGTTGATATTTTTTTAAGCATGACCGTGGTAGCTAGAACATCAAAGAGAACATTAGAAGCGGAGCGCTAAATGTCTCTCGGTCGATCATCCAGATTTTGTTCCCTTGGCCTCACTAAGGTGAAACCCGAGAAAGTGTCATCTTCCTTTGAATCTGCATTGTCCATAACTATTCATCATGGTAGTACGTTGTGTTGCCAGGATCCTTGACACGGATATTGGTAAAACCTTGATGAATATTGAAATGCTCAAGTTCTTGAGAGCACGCACAAGCGCTAGGTGTTATCATCGGCACTAACTGGGATTGCTCTCACTTTCCTCGGTTATGCTATAACTTTTCAAATAGTGGACTCACTCTCTACTGTTGAGCTTCTCCCCAGTTACTAAAATCATCCCTTATGTTGTTTTCAACATGGTAATCCACAACATCCATTCTAATATGGGTATGCCATTCTACCAAACCCCTCCAAATGGTCGCTCGAGAATTGCCTTCGGTTGGTATAAAGAGTTTCAGTGATCTCTGAATCAAAGGTAATTCTTTTTGCCACTTAAGGGGATATTTCTACGAGTCACCTTCCATAAGGTGCCCCATTATGGTATCATGGAAACTCAACTCCTCGCTACGTTGACAACCGTTCACCACCTTCTTAAGTGTGGAACTATCGCATATCTAGTGAACCTTCGTCATCTATTTCACTCCATCCCTCTAGATGTGTGCTTCGTGTCTCAGCTCGAGAGATGTTGCTATGTCTCATTCCGTGAGTTAATCCTGAGTTGTTCGATCTTCGAGGAGATCGATCCTTCTAGAGTCTCCTTCTCCTCTCATTGTCATGTTGGCTGGAGTTCTCAGAGCAAGACAATGAGACAAAGATGGTGATTGAATCAACGTTCATTTGAAGTGCAACCTGGATTATGAAGATTGCGTTAGTTGCATTCCCCCTTCATCTTACCCTACGCTTGAATCTCGGGACGAGATTCTCGTTTAGTATGGGTGAGTTGCTTAGTGCTAGCATCTGGTGTTGCATCATGTTTAAATTCCTCAGAAACTTGAAATGGGGATGACAGAACCCCCAACACCCCCCCTTAAACAACCTAGGGTTTACTAAAATCTTTTTCAATGATTTAAAAATGCCCTTTAAAAATGTTCATCATTTCTGGATCAAGGTGGAAGCATCTACCAAAAATGCTTGACATTTTTGCAGGACATATTTGGACTTTGAATTAATTCGACAATAGTTGAATTGGAGCTATTTAAATGCTATATATATTTTAGTTGCTCCAAATATGTTAGAAATTGTTAAGGGTCACTGGAATAACTCAGAAAGCACCCATAATTATTTCCAGGATTTTATGTATGGTTTACTATTTATTTTAAACCAGAACAGAAAAACAGAAATTAAAAAAAAAGGTAACAGAAATAAAAGAGAGAGATAGAGGAGTTACCTGGGCTTACCTGGCGCCCCAACCGGTCCACCTCTGTAGCAGCCCAGCTGGGCAAAGCCAGCCCATTCCACCAGGGGCAAGGTTGTCTTCATCCTTGCGCCAGTAGGATGCCGAGCATGTGCTCGCTGCACGCGCACCCTCAGAGTGCCACCTCCTCTCTGCCTGCTCGCGTGGATGCTTCTGGACGATGCCACGCAACTCCCCCGACTTCCTCTCACTCTCCCTCATCCTCATCCCCTCCTCTGCTTCCTCCCTTCTCTTTGTTCGTGGGCGCCGAGACCGTCGACGAGCACCACCGCGTCCACTGGGCTCCCCTCGTCCCTCTTCCTGCTCCAACGGATCCGCCTCGACCACCTCTTCCTCGTCGCCAAGCAATGCACCACGGGAAGCTCTGCGTCGCCTCCACGCCATCATCTTCAACCTCTCGGTCACCAAGATCCTCGGCGCCCGTTCGTCGTCTCTGACTCGTCCCCGAGCCCGCTGACCATCTCATCATCTCCGCTGTGAGATACTGCGAACGTTCCCCCTCTTCCCGAGCTTGTTTACGCCCCGTAGCCGTCGCCGCCTTGTTGACCGAACCGCGCCGCCGCCCGAGCTCGTCAGCGACAATGCTCCGGTGACCGTTTGATCCTAGACGCGTGTCCACCGAGCTTGTGGCCCCGCGCTGAGTCTCGCTATCGTCTCCCCTTGCCCGCTTGCACCCCGCAACGCTAACTGCGCGCATCCGAGCTCCGGCCGCCGCGGCCGAGCTCCTCGCCATCGCCTCCAGCCGCCCAAGGCCCGGCTGGCTCCACCAGCCGACGCGCGCTGGTCTGGTGATAACCCACAAGTATAGGGGATCGCAACAGTTTTCGAGGGTAGAGTATTCAACCCAAATTTATTGATTCGACACAAGGGGAACCAAAGAATATTCTCAACTATTAGCAGCTGAGTTGTCAATTCAACCACACCTGGAAACTTAGTATCTGCAGCGAAGTGTTTAGTAGCAAAGTAATATGATAGTGGTTGTAACAGTAACAAAAGTAAAGACAGCAAAAATAATGTTTTTGGTATTTTGTAGTCATGGTAGCAGTAGCAACGGAAAAGTAAATAAGCGAGAACCAGTATATGGAAACTCGTAGGCACCGGATTAGTGAAGGATAATTATGCCGGATGCGGTTCGTCATGTAACAGTCATAACATAGGGTGACACAGAACTAGCTCCAATTCATCAATGTAAGGTAGGCATGTATTCCGAATATAGTCATACGTGCTTATGGAAAAGAACTTGCATGGCATCTTTTGTCCTACCCTCCTGTGGCAGCGGGGTCCTAACGGAAACTAAGGGATATTAAGGCCTCCTTTTAATAGAGAACCAGAACAAAGCATTAGCACAAAATGAATACATGAACTCCTCAAACTATGGTCATCACCGGGAGTGGTCCCAATTATTGTCACTTCGGGGTTGCCGGATCATAACACATAGTAGGTGACTATAGACTTGCAAGATAGGATCAAGAACTCACATATATTCATGAAAACATAATAGGTTCAGATCTAAAATCATGGCACTCGGGCCCTAGTGAAAAGCATTAAGCATAGCAAAGTCATAGCAACATCAATCTCAGAACATAGTGGATACTAGGGATCAAACCCTAACAAAGCTAACTCAATTACATGATAAATCTCATCCAACCCATCACCGTCCAGCAAGCCTACGATGAAATTACTCACGCTCGGCTGTGAGCATCATGAAATTGGTGATGGAGGATGGTTGATGATGACGACGATGACGAATCCCCCTCTCCGGAGCCCCGAACGGACTCCAGATCAGCCCTCCCGAGAGAGATTAGGGCTTGGTCGCGGCTCCGTATCGTAAAACGCAATGATTTCTTCTCTCTGATTTTTTTCTCCCCGAAAGGCAATATATAGAGTTGGAGTTGGCGTCAGAGGGTCTCCAGGGGGCCCACGAGGTAGGGGCGGTCCCAGGAGGGGGGGGGGGCGCCCCCCACCCTCGTGGACAGGGTGTGGGACCCCTAGTCTTCATCTTTGGCGAGGTTTATTATTATTTATTCTAAGATATTCCGTGGAGTTTCAGGTCATTCCGAGAACTTTTATTTTCTGCACATAAAACAACATCATGGCAATTCTGCTGAAAACAGCGTCAGTCCGGGTTAGTTCCATTCAAATCATACAAGTTAGAGTCCAAAACAAGGGCAAAAGTGTTTGGAAAAGTAGATACGATGGAGACGTATCAACTCCCCCAAGCTTAAACCCTTGTTTGTCCTCAAGCAATTCAGTTGACAAACTGATAGAGAAAAAGAAAAACTTTTACAAACTCTGTTTGCTCTTGTTTTTGTACCTATGTCAAGCCAGCATTCAGGTTTTCAGCAAGGATTATAACTAACCACATTTGCAATAATTCTCAGGTCTCATGTTTACTCATATCAATAACATAATCAGCTAGCAAGCCATAATAATAAATCTCGGATGACAACACTTTCTCAAAATAATCGTAATACGATATAACAACACGGTATCTTGCTAGCCCTTTCTGAGACCGCAAAACATAAATGTAGAGCACCTTCAATGATCAAGGACTGACTAGACATTGTAATTCATGGTAAAAGAGATCCAATCATAGTCTTACCCGATATAAATTAACAGTAATGAATGCAAATGACAGTTGTGCTCTCCAGCTAGTGCTTTTAATAAGAGGGTGATGACTCAACATAAAAGTAAATAGATAGGCCCTTCGCAGAGGGAAGCAGGGATTTGTAGAGGTTCCAGAGCTCGATTTTGAAATAGAGATAAATTATATTTTGAGCGGCATACTTTCATTGTCAACATAACAACTAAGAGATTACGATATCTTCCATGCTAAACAAATTATAGGTGGTTTCCAAACAAAATGGGAAAGTTTATACTCCCCCTCCTCCACAAGCATCAATCCATGGCTAGCTCGAAAGAACGAGTGCCTCCAACATTCAACAGGTCCCAGGGGGAGTTTTGTTTGCAATTATTTTGATTTAGTTTGCATAAAGCATGGGACTGGGCATCCCGGTGACCAGCCATTTTCTCGTGAATGAGGAGCAGAGTCCACTCCTCTTGAGAATAACCCGCCTAACACAGAAGATAAGGGCAGACCTAGTTGATATATGAGCTACTCGAGCATGCAAAACAGAATGTTTATTTGAAGGTTTAGAGTTTGGCACATAAAATTTACTTGGAACGGCAGGTAGATACCGCATATAGGAAGGTATAGTGTACTCATATGGAATAACTTTGGGGTTTAAGGGATTGGATGCACAATCAGTATTCCCGCTTAGTACAAGTGAAGGCTAGCAAAAGACTGGGAAGCGACCAACTAGAGAGCGACAACAGTCATGAACATGCATTAAAATTAATAAACATTGAATACAAGCATGACTAGGATATAATCCACCATGAACATAAATATCGTGAAGGCTATGTTGATTTGTTTCAACTACATGCATGAACATGTGCCAAGTCAAGTCACTTAAATCATTCAAAGGAGGATACCACCCCATCATACCACATCACAACCATTTTAATAGCATGTTGGCACGCAAGGTAAACTGTTATAACTCATAGCTAATCAAGCATGGCATGAGTAACTATGATCTCTAATTGTCATTGCAAACATGTTTATTCATAGTCAGCTGAATCAAGAACGATGAAATCATCATATTTACAAAAACAAAAGAGGTCGAGTTCATACCAGCTTTTCCCATCTCAGTCAGTCCATCATATATCTTCATAATTGCCTTTCACTTGCAAGACCAAACGGTGTGTATAATAATAAGAGTGCACATGCATTGGACTAAGCTGGAGTCTGCAAGCATTCAATAAATAGGAGAAGACAAGGCAATATGGGCTCTTGGTTAAATCAACAATGATGCATATAAGAGCCACTTCAACAATTTAATCACGGTCTTCTCCTACTGACCCCCAAAGAGAAGAAAAGAAATAAAAATTATTTACACGGGAAAGCTCCCAACAAGCAAAAGAAGAACGTGAAATATTTTTGAGTTTTCTTTTTAATTACTACAGCAAGGAAATAAACTACTACTATTTTTTGGTTTTTTCTTAAGGTTTATTAAACACACAAGAAGAAAGCAGGAAAAAGAAAATAAACTAGCATGGATATTGCAGTGAAAGAGTATGAGCACCGACATCTAGCAATGAGTGTGTATGAACATGAATGTAATGTCAGTGGGAAATACGTACTCCCCCAAGCTTTGGCTTTTGGCCTAAGTTGGTCTATTGCCAGGGATAGCCTGGCGGATACCCGTAGGTGTAGCTGGGGTCATACTGTGACGCAGCAGACTCTGACTGCCACTGGCTGGCAACCACCTCTGGATCCCAAGAATAAACAGACTGTCGTGGAGGCTCATCTTGTGGCTCCGGTTCCGGGGTTGGTGCAGGATTCCGTTAGGCATGAATGGCCGCCCACAGAACGATGTGAGGACCTGCAGATAAGTTAAACAAAGAGGGAGCAGGCAAAGTAATAGTCTCAGGGTGATGTTTATCAAAGTATAATTTATATTTGAGCTCCCCTTCACGACTCTTAACAAGAAAGGCATGCGCTAGCATACTCTTATAATCTAAATAAGCACGGGGCAACGATGTTTCTTCTTTCTCCTCATGCCTAATAGGTATTTCAAAATATTCAACTAGGCATGAAGCATAAATGCCTCCAAAGATGGGGCCCTTAGTACAGTTCGGACTTAACCGTCTAGCAACAATTCCAACCATACTAACAGAGTTATTGCGGTATAAACCATGGAACAAAATAATAATATCAGGAACACTAAGGTTTCCACAGTTTCCGTGTCCAATCAAGCAACGACTAGCAAATAAGGCAAAGTAGCGTAAAACAGGAAAATGTATGCTAGTAATCCTTGCATCAGAAACCTTCCTGGTTTCTCCCATAGTGATAGTGTTAATAAAATCTTCTACTTCGTTACGGTGTGGTTCATCCAAGGTGCCCTCAACGGGTATTTTGCAAACCTTGTAAAATTGAGCTAATGGCATCTCCTTAACAATGTCATATAAATGAAACTCTACTGATGGAGGTGATTTCTTAGGGAAAAAGTAGAAGTTTTGTGCAAAAGTATTTGTGAGTAAGAGATACTAATGACGTTAGTCGCGGAGGAAGTCGGTGAGGCCAGCATTCTCAATCAATAAGTCGAAATCCTCATAAATCCCGGCTCTCCTCAAGTAGTCATCGGAAGGCCATTCACATGGCCAGACCTCCGCGGTGCGAGGCAAATTAAGTTTGGGCTTCTGCACTTCTTCCTTTTGTTTTCCCTTCGAGCTTCGGCTCGACGAGCCCCTCAAAAGTCTCTTCATTATTTCTGAAACAATCTGAAATTTTTAGTAACTTCAAACAAAAGTGAATCAACTTCAATAAAATTGATAGCAACTACTCCTACAAGTGCCTAGAGCCTATATCAAGCATTAGAACTACTTGGAACCATATAAATTTGACATGCAAGCTCAAGAACATGGTCACCTATGCAGCACAAATTTGCAAAGAATAAAGCACTAGAACAGAAGCTAATTTGACCAATGGAGGAGATACATACCAAGGAACAATCTCCCCAAGCAGTTTTGCGAGAGGTGCTTTGAGCAAGGAGATCAAAAATCACAGCAATAGGGGCTGGAACTCGTGCTTGAGTTGGTTTTTTGTGTTTGTGTGAGGCAGAGGAAGAAGATGGGTGCAGGGATAAGTGGAGGAGGGCCACCGTGGGCCCATGAGGCAGGGGGCGCGCCCAGAGGGGTAGGGCGCGCCCTCCACCCTCGTGGCGAGGTGGCAGCTCCCCCCGTAGTAATTTTTGCACAGTAAATCCTCAAATATTCCCGAAAAAATCATATTAAATTGGCATCGCATTCTGAGGAGTTTTATTTTCGGGATATTTTTGTATTGCACGGATAAGTCAGGAGACAGACAGAAAAATGCTATTTTACTTTATTTCTACTAAATAACAGAAAATATAAAGAGGGTACAGAAGGTTGTGCCTCTAGTTTCATCCATCTCATGCTCATCAAAAAAGAATCCACTAACAAGGTTGATCAAGTCTTGTTAACAAACTCATTCTGATTAACATGGAACCGGAGAAATTTCGAATAACACTATGTTACCTCAACGGGGATATGGACATCCCCAATAATAAGTATATCATATTTCTTCTTGACAGTAGGGAGAGGAAATTCAAAACCTCCAAATATAATCGATGGAATTTTTCCAATAGAATTGATACTATAAACTAGATGTTGTTTTCTCGGAAAATGTACCGTATGCTCGTTACCATTAACATGAAAAGTGACATTGCCTTTGTTGCAATCAATAACAGCCCCTGCAGTATTAAGAAAAGGTCTTCCAAGAATAATAGACATACTATCATCCTCGGAAATATTAAGAATAACAAAGTCCGTTAAAATAGCAACGTTTGCAACCACAATAGGCACATCCTCACAAATACCGACGGGTATAGCAGTTGATTTATCAGCCATTTGCAAAGATATTTCAGTAGGTGTCAACTTATTCAAGTCAAGTCTACGATATAAAGAGAGGCACATAACATTAACACCGGCTCCAAGATCACATAAAGCAGTTTTAACATAATTTCTCTTAATGGAGCATGGTATAGTAGGTACTCCTGGATCTCCAAGTTTCTTTGGTATTCCACCCTTGAAAGTATAATTAGCAAGCATGGTGGAAATTTCAGCTTCCGGTATCTTTCTTTTATTAGTAATGATATCCTTCATATACTTAGCATAAGGATATGTTTTGAGCACATCAGTCAATGGATACACAAAAAGATGGGTCTAATCATTTCAGCAAAGCGCTCAAAATCCACATCATCCTTTTTCTTGGATGGTTTCGGAGGAAAAGGCATGGGTTTCTGAACCCATGGTTCCCTTTCTTTACCATGTTTCCTAGCAACGAAGTCTCTTTTATCATAACGTTGATTCTTTGATTGTGGGTTATCAAGATCAACAGCAGGTTCAACTTCTACATCATTATCATTACTTGGTTGAGCATCATCATGAACATCATCATTAACATTTTCACTAGGTTCATGTTCATTATCGGATTGTGTTTCAACATCAGACATAGAGATATCATTTGGATTCTCAGGTGGTTCAGCAATAGGTTCACTAGAAGTTTGTAAGGTCCTATCATTTTTCTTTTTCTTCCTCTTAGAAGAACTAGGTACATCAATATTATTTCTCTGAGAATCTTGCTCGATTCTCTTAGGGTGGCCTTCAGGATACAAAGGTTCCTGAGTCATTCTACCTGTTCTAGTAGCCACTCTAACAGCATAATCATTTTTCTTACTATTCATTTCATCAAGCACTTCTTTCTGAGCTTGAAGTACTTGTTCTACTTGAGTGGTAACCATAGAAGCATGTTTGCTAACAAGTTTAAGTTCACCTCTAATATTAGCCATATAACCACCCAAGCATTTAATCATATAGGTATTTTGTTTTAATTGTCAACCAAAATAAGCATTAAAGTCATCTTGCTTAAACATAAAGTTATCAAACTCATCCAAGCACTGACTAGCAATTTTAGTAGGAGGGACTTCAGCTTTATCATCTCTATAGAAAAATTTACCTTTACTACCTGTGTCGGGATATCGGGATCAGGAGGTTCTTCAGTGAATAAAGAATTTAGATCATATACTTCTTCAACAGGCGGTAAATTAAGACCATGTATTTCTTCAATAGGAGGTAAATTCTTAACATCTTCAGCTTTAATACCTTTTTCTTTCATAGATTTCTTTGCCTCTTGCATATCTCCGGGACTGAGAAATAGAACACCTCTCTTCTTCGGAGTTGGTTTAGGAATAGGCTCAGTAATTGGCTCTAGAGCAGGCTCAGGAGGTGCCCAATTATTTTCATTTCTCAACATATTATTCAATAGAATTTCAGCTTCATCCGGTGTTCTTTCCCTGAAAAGAGAACCAACACAACTATCCAGGGAATCTCTGGAAGCATCAGTTAGTCCATTATAAAAGATATCAAGTATTTCAGGTTTCTTAAGAGGATGATCAAGCAAAGCATTAAGTAACTTGAGAAGCCTCCGCCAAGCTTGTGGGAGACTCTCTTCTTTAATTTGCACGAAGTTGTATATTTCCCTCAAAGCAGCTTGTTTCTTATGAGCAGGGAAATATTTAGCAGAGAAGTAATAAATCATATCCTGGGGACTACACACACAACCAGGATCAAGAGAATTAAACCATATCTTAGCATCACCCTTTAATGAGAACGGAAATATTTTGAGTATATAAAGGTAGCGCGATCTCTCATCATTAGTAAACAGGGTGGATATATCATTTAACTTAGTAAGATGTGTCACAACAGTTTCAGATTCATAGCCATAAAAAGGATCAGATTCAACCAAAGTAATTATATCTGGATCAACAGAAAATTCATAATAATCCTTATCAGGAACACAGATAGGTGAAGTAGCAAAAGCAGGGTCTGGATTCATTCTGTCTCTAAGAGATTCTTTGTTCCATTTAACTAGCAGCCTCTTAAGTTCATATCTATCTTTACAAGCAAAAATAGCTGCAGAAGATTCCGCATCAAAAGGATAACCCTCAGGAATGCAGGCATATCTTCATCATCACTTTCATCAATATTATCAGTTTCAATAATTTCTCTCTCTCTAGACCTAGAAATTTGTTCATCAAGAAATTCACCAAGGGGCACAGTAGTATCAAGCATAGAAGTAGTTTCTTAATAAGTATCATGCATAGTAGAAGTGGCATCATCAATAACATGTGACATATCGGAACGAATAGCAGAAGCGGGTTTAGGTGTCGCTAGCTTACTCATAATAGAAGGTGAATCAAGTGCAGAGCTAGATGGCAGTTCCTTACCTCCCCTCATAGTTGAGGGATAAATTGTTGTCTTAGCATCTTTCAAGTTCTTCATAGTGTCCAGCAGATATAAATCCAAAGTGACTCAAAGAGTAGAGCTATGCTTCCCCGGCAACGGCGCCAGAAAAAGGTCTTGATAACCCACAAGTATAGGGGATCGCAACAGTTTTCGAGGGTAGAGTATTCAACCCAAATTTATTGATTTGACACAAGGGGAAGCAAAGAATATTCTCAAGTATTAGCAGCTGAGTTGTCAATTCAACCACACCTGGAAACTTAGTATCTGCAGCGAAGTGTTTAGTAGAAAAGTAATATGATAGTGGTGGTAACAGTAACAAAAGAAAAGACAGTAGAAATAATGTTTTTGGTATTTTGTAGTGATGGTAGCAGTAGCAACGGAAAAGTAAATAAGCGAGAACCAGTATATGGAAAACTCATAGGCACCGGATTAGTGATGGATAATTATGCCGGATGCGGTTTGTCATGTAACAGTCATAACATAGGGTGACACAGAACTAGCTCCAATTCATCAATGTAATGTAGGCATGTATTCCGAATATAGTCATACGTGCTTATGGAAAAGAACTTGCATGACATCTTTTGTCCTACCCTCCCGTGGCAGCGGGGTCCTAGCGGAAACTAAGGGATATTAAGGCCTCCTTTTAATAGAGAACCGGAACAAAGCATTAGCACAAAGTGAATACATGAACTCCTCAAACTATGGTCATCACCGGGAGTGGTCCCGATTATTGTCACTTCGGGGTTGCCGGATCATAACACATAGTAGGTGACTATAGACTTGCAAGATAGGATCAAGAACTCACATATATTCATGAAAACATAATAGGTTCAGATCTGAAGTCATGGCACTCGCGCCCTAGTGACAAGCATTAAGCATAGAAAAGTCATAGCAACATCAATCTCAGAACATAGTGGATACTAGGGATCAAACCCTAACAAAGCTAACTCGATTACATGATAAATCTCATCCAAACCATCACCGTCCAGCAAGCCTACGAAGGAATTACTCACGCTCGGCAGTGAGCATCATGAAATTGGTGATGGAGGATGGTTGGTGATGACGATGGTGACGAATCCCCCTCTCCGGAGCCCCGAACGGACTCCAGATCATCCCTCCCGAGAGAGATTAGGGCTTGGTGGCGGCTCCGTATCGTAAAACGCGATGATTTCTTCTCTCTGATTTTTTTCTCCCCGAAAGCCAATATATAGAGTTGGAGTTGGCGTCGGAGGGTCTCTAGGGGGCCCACGAGGTAGGGGGGCGCGCCCAGGAGGGGGGGCACGGCCCCCACCCTCATGGACAGGGTGTGGGCCCCCTAGTCTTCATCTTTGGCGAGGATTTCTTTTTATTTATTCTAAGATATTTCGTGGAGTTTCAGGTCATTCCGAGAACTTTTATTTTCTGCACATAAAACAACATCATGGCAATTCTGCTAAAAACAGCGTCATTCTGAGTTAGTTCCATTCAAATCATACAAGTTAGAGTCCAAAACAAGGGCAGAAGTGTTTGGAAAGTAAATACGACGGAGACGTATCATCTGGGCTCTCGAACGAGCCCAACCACGCTGCGAACAGGGCACCACAGCCCGTTCCCGAGTGCCCCGCCGCGTCTGCTGCCGCCGCTGGCTAAACGCCGGCGGGTTTGACCCACTAACCACGGGTTTGACCTCCCCCTGAGTCACTGACATGCGGAACCAGCCCGCCTAATTAATCTAGGTTAGCTTAAGTTAAAACGCTAATTAACCCAGTTAGTTAGGTTAGTAACTGACACGCAGGCCCACTGGTCAGTTTGACCTGGGCCGCCTGTTGACCTGCTGACGTCATCATGATGTCATGCTGACGCAGTAAACTATTTTCTAGTTTTAGTCTAATTTAAAATAACCAGGAAATTCCAGAAAATAGTTAAAACTTATAAAAATCATAGAAAATAATCTATAACTCAGATTTAAAAGATTTATATATGAAAAAATTATCAGAAAAATCCAAAGAATCTATTTATGGCATTATCATGCATGTTTGAACAACTTACAGCCACTGTTTATGACAATTTGAATAAATGGCATTTTAAATATCCCATGTGGAGTTTGAATTTGAACCTAGTGTTCAAACAACCTCCATTGAAATCATTGCTAGTTGCATGAGCTCAAATCATAGCATATTGCCATGTCATGATCATGCATCATAACTGTTGCATTGCATTGATTGTGTTTCCTTCTATGTTGCCGGTATTTGTTCCCTCTCGATAGATGTGGTTTCAACGATGAGTTCGATGACACCGATGAAGAAACTATATTATCTTCAGAAGTGCCAGGAAAACAAACCCCCTTGTTCATTCCGACACAATCCCACTCTCTCGCTCCTGCTCTCTTTTACTGCATTAGGACAACAACGATTCAACTGTTACATGCTGCGGTAGTTGAACCCCTTTCCTCTGCATGACCTGTCATTGCCACAGTAAATAGATGAAACCCACTAGCATGAGTTGGAGTTGTTTGAGCCCTGATGTGCCTACTCTTTCATGCTTGTTTGTCATGCCTGCTACTGTTTAGAGTTGAGTCAGGTCTGATTCATTAGGGATGAATTGGAGGTGTGTGAACATGTCCTACTATGTGAGAGCTAAGTGTGTGAAAACGATTTGGTAAAGGTAGCGATGAGAGGCCATGTAGGAGTACATGGTGGGTTGTCTCATTGAAACCATCCTCAGGAACTGAGTTTTGTGTTTGTGATCCATGAACAGTTACTACCACACAATGGGTTCCGGTAACTCGACCCCTCTCGACTTATTAATCAACATGATCTTTGTCCAGGAGTTGCAACTAGTTTCTGGTGTTTGTAGGTAGTGCTAGTAGTCTACCAAGTGGCACCCGGTCCAGGTGGGCTTGGGACAGACTAGGCACAGTGGCCCGGTGTACCAAGTGGCACCCGGATGGTGGGCTTGGGAAGCCTGCTCACATCGTTTGGGGCCGTGGGAGACACCCCGGCCGGATCTCCTTGCGGATGGAATCCGAATAGGCGATAAACCTGGACTAGAGACTTGTGTGGCTAGTCAGGTCGTGGCCGACTCCCTCGCCAGGCTTCCGCTTGAAGGTTGCCGACATACACAACGTGTACATGGTGGTAAGTAGATAGAGCGTGTGTGAAGAAGTACACCCCTGCAGGGTTAACATCAACTATTCGAATAGCCGTGTCCGCGGTAAAGGACTTCTGGTTTGCCTGTACAGTTCATAGACAAGTGTAAGTGGATACTCTAAAATACGCAAGATAAGCGTGAGTGCTATGGATGGCGTTCTCGTACGGAGACGGGAGCGGATCCATAGTGGTGTATTGATATGGTGAATATGTGGACTCGTGTGCGCCACCTCAAAAGAGTTACTTGCAGTCATAGTTCAGGATAGCCACGGAGTCAAAGCTGGCTTGCTGCAGTTCAACCCCACCATCCCCTTTGTTGATAATGATGCATATGTAGTTAGTTCTGATGTAAGTCTTGCTGGGTACATTTTTAATCACATTTGTCTATTTTATGTTTTTGCAGAGGCTTCCGTCTCACTAGTAGTTTCGCATGGACTTTGACGTTTAGCTTGTTACCTCAGCTACGATCTTGTGCCCTCGGCAGGATCTGGTAGATAGTCGGGCTTCTCAGCCTTTTTCATTTGTAGATGTCCGTACTCAGACCTGATAAGCTTCCGCATGTGCTTTGACTTGTATGCTCTGAATGTTGGGTCGTGAGACCCCTGTTTGTAATATCTCGCTCCTCGGAGCCTATTGAATAAAATACTTGAGTTGTAGAGTCATGTTGTGATGCCATGTTGTATTTGCACATATCGAGCATATTGTGTGTGTGTGTTATTGAAATGCTTGGTATGTGTGGGATCTGACTATCAAGTTGTTTATCCTTGGTAGCCTCTCTTACCGGGAAATGTCTCCTAGTGCTTCCACTGAACCATGGTAGCTTGCTACTACTCCGGAACACTTAGGCTGGCCAGCATGTGTCCTTCTTCATTCCTGTGTCTGTCCCTTCGGGGAAATGACACGCGGTGTCTACCGGAGTCCTGTTAGCCTGCTACAGCCCGGTTTACCGGAGTCCTGCTAGCCCAGTTGCTACAGCCCGGATTCACTCGCTGATGACAGACATGTTCGTTGCTGGGTCATGTATGCCTGTCCCTATAAGTTAGCGCCTCTTTGGGTTCATGACTAGTCATGTCAGCCCGGGCTCCTAGTCACATGGATGCTAGCAACGCTATCATATATGTGTGCCAAAAGGCGCAAACGGTCCCGGTCCTGGTAAGGCGACACCCGTGGGAATACCGTGCGTGTGGCCGCAAAGTGATATGAGGTGTTACATGCTAGATCGGTGTGGCATTGAGTCGGGGTCCTGACACTTGGTGATGGCCACCTGGCAGATGGTGGGCGTGCAAAGCATTGGGAGTGCACCCGAGCAGGCGGTGTTGACGGGGTGATCATCTGAGTTGAAGCTCAGGTCGGCCTTGGGTGCCGCCCAACTCGGGGGAGCTCCTTGCTGCGCGAGGGCGGCGCCGATCTGATGGAAGAACGGCTTGGCATGGCGGTCTGAGGGTGGCATCTGCGAGCTGCCAAGGAGAGCTGTGACGACTGGGGGCGCCGGCGCAGCGTACTCGGCAAGGAAGAGGTTGCGCAGCTCCTCCCATGAAGCCATAGAAGATGTTGGCAAGTTGAGCAGCCAAACGCGCGAGATGCCGGTGAGGGCCATGGGAAACCAGTTGGCCATGACCTTGTCGTCGCCTCCAGCATTGAGGACGACCTCCTCGTATGCCAGCAGGAAAGCCAGCGGATCCGCCGCGCCATTGTAGTGAAGCGGCATATGTGGCTTGAACTTGCGCGGCCACTGCACCTGCCACAGGGCGGGGGTCAAGGCTCGAAGCCCCCTGGCCCCGGCGCTGGCATCGTCCGCCGGAGCCGGAGGTGCATTGTCCGCCATGAGGGCGAAGCGCGGTGTCGGTGGATGTCAGATGTTGGGTCCTGGCAGACCCTTAATGTTCGAACTTTGGGGTGCGCACGAAGATCTTCCCCCTACTGATTCACGTCCGATCGCCTCGCGGGAATCTAAGCTAAAACAATGAACAACACGAGGGAAATAAGATTTATACTGGTTCGACCAACCATTGTGGTGTAATACCCTACTCTAGTGTGTGGTGTGGTGGATTGCCTCAGGGGTTGATGATGAACAGTACAAAGGACGAACAACCTCGCGAGAGGTGTTCTTCAGCTGGTGCGATGAACTGCTTGGCTGAGTTCGATCACCTCTTGGATGCCGATCAGATGCCCCTACTGTGGTGGCTAGTCCTATTTATAAAGGGCCTGGTCCTCTTTCCAAATATTGAGTGCGAAGGGCGCCAACAATAGCCATTTCGAAGGGGAACATCTAGTACAAGTTATCCTGACTAAAGTTGGTATTCGGCTGCCAAAGGCACTGGCGATGATGCCATCTTGGGCTCCACGGTGACCTCCATCCTGCCGCTGTGCTGGTCTTGGTCTCGTTGCACTAAAATGGCAACCTTTGCCTGATGCCTCGGTACTCCACGCCTGTGCTTGCCCCCTTTGCACCAAAGAGGAAACAAGGACACTGCGCAGGCCAGCGCCCGCCTTGCACCCGCCTGGTCTCGATCGTCATGGCTTGCGTCACGAGCACCTCGTGAGGTACGCTGCCTTGACCTCTCCGCCTCCTCGCGAGCCTTCCTGGCGAGGCTGATCCTGAGTAAGTCTTGTGTCGTCCTCCCCGCGAGGCTTGGCCCCTTGCGAGGGTCTTGAGTCTTGCGCTGATGAAGATGGGCCGTACTGGGCCATCACTCGAGCCACGCCGCAGGCCGCAGGTAGGCAAGTCTGGGACCCCTGTTCGTAGAACGCCAACAGTAGCCCCCGGGCCCAAGGCGCGCTCGGACTTGGCTTAGCGGAGAAGCGAAGGGGCAAGTGCAGAGCACCGCGGGGCCCATCAGCCTGCGGCCTTGGGCGCTGCGTGGCGGTTGATTGAACGTGGGCGCCTCCGCTTCCCCATGCTCCCTCATTATGCGCCTGGCTAGGCGGCCACGAGGCTTGTACACAGTTATCCTCCCTTTGCTGCCTGCACGCTTCTTGTTCCCCTTTCCTCCTCGAGCCTCTGCTTCCGCCTCCAATCCATCTCGAGCTGTTCCCCTTTCCATTGCCATGGCACCGACGGAAAAGGACAAGGGGAAGAAACCTGCGCCTTCGTCCAGGACGCCTCCGGCGGCTGCTCCCGCTCTCGACAAGTCACTCATACTCAATCTGGAAGTCCTGGAGAAGGTCTGCTCTGCGCTTGCCGCCAACTTCAATGAGTGCGGGAAGACGACGGAATGGCCCGCGTCCCATGCCTCCTTTGACAGGATCATCACGGAGGTCCGATTCTTTGCTGACGCCCTGTGGGCAGGCCTGGTTCCCCCCTTTTACGCTTTCTTCAATGCGGTGCTCTCCCATTACCAGATCCACATGATGCATCTTGGCCCCCAATCCATTACTCTGCTTGCTGGCTTCGCCTCCGTCTACGAGGCCATGGTGGGGATTCCTCCTTCTGTTTCACTTCTGCGCCACTTTTTCTCTCTATGCTTGTCCGACCCTTCCCGGTGTTCGGGATGCATGAGCTTCCAGGCCGTGCTGGGGACGGCCGCCTCAGGGGTCGACTTTGGCCTCCCACCTTCTGCGAGCGGGTTCCGGGAGCGGTGGTTGTATGTGGATGTTGGGGTGCCCAGCCCCTTGCTCACGCACCCGACGCTGCGTGCTATTCCCAATCCTATTGGGGTCATGAGGAACTTACGAGCCCCCAGCTTGCCTTCACCTGACATCGCTTCGAGAGGCTGAGGAAGCTCGGAGTGACGGCGTCCAAGGTGGTGAAGGAGTTCCTCCGGCGCCGCATCACTCATCTCCAGCGCCATTCCCGCCCAATGTGGGCTTACTCCGGTCGTCAGGACCATATGAGGCTCCAGGAAGGGGATCTCGCGCCTGAGATGCTGAAGAAGGTGTTGCAGGTCCTGACTGGCAACCCCTCTCCTGGCAGTGTTGGTCATGGAGGGGCCCTGTTGTATCTTTGCACAAACAGGGTCGAGTTCGTGAGGCAAATGCCCCGCTTCGCAAAATGGGGGCTGTGCCCGGCTGGCCTCGCGGGGCCCCACGAGAACCCGGTTGTCGCAGTCCTTCCCCCAGTCACCCATGCCGACCTTGCCTCAGGAGTCGATGCTGGGAGGCAAGCATTGGCAGGAGCTGGGGGCCTGATGTCGAGGTGCTGATGTCACGCGGGGCTCCTGAGGCATCATCCTCTGGAGCTTACGAAGCCCCTCTCGAGGTGGTGGCTGATGAGAGGGCGCGATTTGTGGCTCCCGAGGCCGAAGCCCCCGAGGCCTCGGCAGGCCACCACAAGGTGGCACCTGACCGCTCCTCTCAGGCTGCTCCCCCTGATGTAGGCCGTCTTGATGCCTCGGCTCCTATGCCACACGCCGGACCTCACGTCGTGAGCTTGGGCCGGTTCCACATAGATTTCGGGGCAGCTTCTGGTGGTGAAGACCGCCCGTTCCGCCCATTGAAGCGCAGGAAGTACTTCTCCATGGATGAGTAAGTCCCTCCTTCTTGTAGTTCCTTGCTTGCCGCTCCCTTTGCTGACTATGGCCTTTCAGGATCCCTCCTGATGAGCCCGCAGAGCCAGCCAAGGAGCCGCTTCCACAGGCTTCTCCTCCATCACCGACCTTGATTGTCCCGAGTTTGCATGCCGCCCTTGGTGCAAGCTCGGCTGGAGAGGCAGGCCGGCCTGCGGCGCGCCGCTCTTCCCTCGTGAGCTCTCCTTGGGCACAACCAACTTGCCCCGAGCTCCTCCACTGATCATAGGCGGCGAGTGGCTGAAGTCGATCTTCGGGTCCTCATCGGGAGGTGGACTGATGCCTGGCTAGGTCACTTGCGGGGCCCGCCCGGCGATCGCAGGAGCGCCAGCCCCCAGCTCCGCGCCGAGAGGGGGGAAGCCACTCCAAGGCCCTCCGCCAGCGTCGATGGCGGACAATGACATTGACGACGTGCTCAAGCTTGCGCGGGAGCGCAGCGCAGTCCGCCAAGAGTTCCTCTAGAGGGCGGCCGATGCAGTGAGCCAACTGGGCACAGAGCTGGCGGGCAAAGACGCGCATCTTGAAGCTGAAGGCTTTACGCTGGTTGAGGAGCAGCGCAAGCTGAAGGCGGCTGTTGGTCTCGCGCGCCACCAACATGACCTTGACAATGCCAAGGTCGAGACATCTCTGGTGACTTCTCGGGAGGCCTGCGCCCGAGCCATCGAGGAGGCTCAGGATGCTGATCGGCGACGTGAAGCTGCAGAAGAGCACGCGTGGGAGCTCCAAGACTGGTTCAACTCCCTGGAGTAGCAGGCGGAGTTGCGCCGAGCCACCCTCGTGTTGCTGAAAGGGGGGCCCGCTGAAGAGGGGGAGCTCTGGAGGCGCGAGGAAGCGCTGACATTGGAGGCTGCCGAGCGCAACCTCGATCCGGACCGGTTGGAGACGAGGGAGCGCCAGATCACCCAAGCAGAGGAGAACGTCGATGCACGGGAGGCCCGGATCCAGGAGGAGATCGACCGTCGCGTGGCGGAGGCTCGCGCCGGCCTTGAGCGCGGGTATGAAGAGCGGTTGGAGTTGATCCAGGCTGAAGCTGCGGGCAGGACTACTGCCCTCAGGACCAGGCTGACAGAAGCCACTCAGCGAGCTGAGGCCACCGCTGTCGCACTAAGCTCGGCGCAGGCTGAGCTGGCCTCCTCCCGTGCCGAACTGCTTCTTCTTCAATGGAGGGTTGATGATGCCGAGGCCGTCGCGCAGCGGAACACGGACGAGATCCGCCAACGGCAGACGTTGGAACACATGCACTATCGGATTTCGGGTTCCGGCAGACCCTTGAGGTTAGAACACTGCAGTGCGCGTGGAAATCACACCCTCAGCCTACCCGTGTTTCACCGCCTCGCTAGGATCTAAACTACTCGAAGAACAGCACAAGGGACACAAGATTTATACTGGTTCAGGCCACCATTGTGGTGTAGTACCCTACTCCAGTTTGTGGTGTGTGGATTGCCTCTGGGGCTGATGTGGAACAATACAAGGGAATAACAGCCTCGCGAGGGTCTGTTCTTGGTTGGTGCGATGAACTGCTAGGGGAGTTCAGTCGCCTCTCTCTCTCTCTCTCTTGGGTGTCGATTCGATCAGATCTAGATCCCCTACCCTGTGGTTGGCTAGTCCTATTTATAGGCGAAGGCCCCGGGCCTCTTCCCAAATATTGAGCGGGAAGGGCGCCAACAATTGGCCAATTTGAAGGGGAACATCTAGTACACTTATCCTGACTAAAGTTGGTCCTCGCCTGCCAAAGGTCCTGAAGATGACGCTGGCTTGGGCTCCACGATGACCTCCATTCTGCCGTCCTGCTAGTCTTGGTCTTGTTGCACCGAAATGGTTGCCTTTGCTTGATACCCTTTCTTGCGCTTGCCCCCTTTGTACCCAAGGGGAAACAAGGACTTTGCGCAGGCCGGCGCCCGCCTGGCGCCCGCCTGCACCTTGGTCGTCATGGCTTGCGTCACGGGCACCTCGTGAGGTACCCCGCCTTGATCTCTCCACCTCCTCGTGAGCCAGCCTAACGAGGCCGTGCCTGAGGAAGCCTCCTGTCGTCCACCCCACAAGGCTTGGCGCCTCGCGAGGGTCTTGGGCATATGCTGATGAAGATGGGCCATACTGGGCCACCCCTCGAGCCACGCCGCAGGCTGCAGGCAGGCAAGTCTAGGTACCCCCGTTCCCAGAACGCCGACAGTAGCCCCCGGGCCCAAGGCGTGCTTGGACTTGGCTTAGCAGAGAAGTAAAGAGGCAAGTGCAAAGCGTCGCAGGCCCCAATAGCCTACGGCCTTGGGCGCCGTGTGGCGGTTGATTGGACGTGGGCGTTCGGCTCCCCCACCGCGCCTCGGCAACTACATAAGCTGATTAGGGAGCAGTACCCGTCCAGGCTTTCTTTCTTTGCTTTCTCCTTCACTGCCCAGATCTCCTTTCTTGCTCCTGTCCTTCTTGCTTCCAAAATCCTTAGATCCACTCCAACTCTGCATCCTAGCAAGGCATGGTGCCTCGCCAGACCCCAGTCGGAGCATGGTACTCGCTCGCCTTGGATCCTCCGAATGTGTCGGAGAAGAATCTTGCCCGAACGCACCAGATGATGGCGACGCAAGGTCACGATGGGGCAGCCGCGCTCAAGGCCGGCACCGCCCTTCCTGAGGTCAGAGGGAGCACCTTCTACCCGCTCTTCGTGAGCGCCATCGCCATCGGTCTGGTGCCCCCCTTTTCCGAGTTCTTCCTTTCCGTTCTTAACCATTACAATCTACAAGCTCTGCACCTCCATCCCAACTCTGTCCTTCTCCTGGCGATTTTCGCCTATTACTACGAGGCTGATGTCGGGTTGAGGCCTTCGGTGGCCTTGCTGCGCCACTACTTCTACCTCTGGGTCTCCCGCGGCTCCATCACCGCGTGCGCGAGCTTTATCGCGCACGGCAGCTCTAACGCCATCTCGAATCCCGGGAAGAGGATTGAGGGCTTCAGGAGCAAGTGGTTCATGGTGGATGCTGGGCGCACCCACTCCCGGCTGATTCTGCCCACAGGGCAGCCCAAGTCTGCTGAGGATTGGTCCCGCACGGAGCTCGTCGATCCCCGCGCGAGGCCAGTGCTGGAGAAGATGGACGCGGACCTGTGACCGGACAACATGGCGACGACGAAGCTGACCGGGGCGTCGCTCCTGAGGGAGTTCCTGGAGCATCAGGTGGCTCCGCTCCGGGAACACCCGCTCCCGCTACGGAAGCTTGGGAGGGCCGATACCGCCCTCCGCTCGAATCCCGAAGCCCTGGCCGACGAGGATCTGGCCGCGGTCCTCCAATCCTTGGTTGGGGGAAACGTGGCGAGGTTGGAGGGTGCTCCCGTGCCCTTGTTCCTTCAGGATGACTGGGAGCAGGTGGTAAACTCCAGGTCCACTTTCTACGAGGGCGAGCCTGTGCCCGCGGAGGTTCCTGGGGCCCCGGCGGCCCTGGCGACGGTGAATGTATCCTCCAGCGACTCCAGCGGAGAGGAGGAAGAAGAGGAGAAGGAGGACGAGGAGCTCGATTCGGAGGCGACCTACGGGGAGTCAAGAACGCCCCTTCCTCGGGGTAGGTCCCGCACCCTGCGCCTCATGCCGGATGACGACGAGGACAGCGACGAGCGGGGTGGCGAGAACTCACCCCTGATCCCGAAGAAGGACAGGACGGGGTTGGTTCCTCGTGGATCCGCTCGGACCTCAAGGCGATCTGCTGACGCACCTCCTGCTCCCGAGCCTCTTGAGGTTGATCCCAGCATCTGGCTCTCAGGCTTCAAGTTTGGCCGGAGGTTGCTTGAGCCCGCGAGCGATGACGAGTAAGTGCTCGGCTCTCGCTTTGCTTCCTGCTTTGTTGTTGAGGCTTGACATCCATGTTCCTTGGCTAGGCTGGTGCCCGCGGCGAAGAAGCTGAAGGGGGCTCCTGAGGCTTCATCTGAGGCAGCACCCCCGTCCGCGGGAGAAGGGGATGACAAGGCACGGGCCTCTCCTGCCCGGTCATCCTCGCGAGGCCTGGCAGGGCTGGCTGGAGCGAGCTCAGCCCCCATGGCCCAAGCGACTCCCGAGGCGTCCGTGCTTGACGCCACTGCCGCAGTCATCGGGGCGCAGAAGGTCCTGACCCCTTGTGCTGTGATCACGCTGCCGTCTTCTCCTCCTACTCCGCAGACCGCTGTCTCTCCGTCTCCTCCTACTATCCTGGATCGTGCCGCTACTGAGCTGGACCGGCTGCGGAAAGATCTTCTGGGCGCCGACCCTTGCTTGGTGGCCGGGCGCCTGGAGCTGGTTTCTGGCTGGGTCCGTTCTGATGCTTCAGTCCGGGCGGCGCTGGCCCAGGTCGCGACAGCCTGCGACGAGGAGAAGCAGGCCGTCCTCAAGGTGAAGGCCGCCTGCGATGCTGCCTTAGGTGAGGTCGCGGATGTGCAGGGCCGCTACAAGGTGCTGGAGGGCGAGCTGCAAGGCCTGCGCAACCAGCTTGCCAAGGAGGCCCGTGTCCGTCAGGAGAAGGAGGAAGGCATGAAGGCTCGCAAGGCTGCCACCAAGGACTGGGATGCCGAGCTGGACGAACGCCAAGGCCTCCTGGATGTGCTAGAGAAGGCGTTGGGGGTGAAGGAGATCGAGTTGGACGGCAAGGCGCGGGTCCTGGCCGAGGACCGCGTGGCCTTCGCGAAGATGGAGGTGAAGGCTCACACTCTGCTGAAGACGCTCTATGACAGCGGCCTAGAAAGCCCGCTGGCCGGCGCCGAGGAGGGCCCGCCAAGCTGCTTCCCTTCCTGGTCCGTGCCCTCGAAGATGTCACCCTCGGCCTTGGCCCCACGGCTGAGGCTGAGGTGCGCGCCCTTTCTTCTGCGGCGCTGATGCGCGTCTTCACCCACGTCTACCTCCACGACCCCAGCGTTGACCTCGACAATCTACTAGAGCCTCTGCTGGCGAAGTTCCGGGCCTTCAGCACCAAGCCGAAGCGAGGCCCTGCCGGCCTTGAGGCTCCACGAGGCGAAGTCGCCCAGCGCAACTCCGTCACCAGTGATGGCGCCGCCAAAAAGTGATCCCTTCGCGGCTCCAGTCCTGCTTTTAATTCCTGCAACATGCATTCTGCCTCGTGGAGGCATTTAAACTTGTGTTTGGCTTTGTCAAAGTACTCTATGGACTATAATATTTGCTGTTGAATTTCTTGAGATTTGCGTTTTTCCTTCCTATTGCTTGCGTTCTACGTCGGCAGAGCCCGGCCCCGTGCATACCTCAGCCGCCGTTAGCCCCGACCAGAAACCAGGACGGGACCAAGGAGTGAGAGGCTACGTGACAAGTTAGGCTCCTGAGTTGCGATGCTCAGGAGTCCCCCTTGACGCACGAATAACAAGTAGGGAGGTGAAATGTATGGGTGAGATTACCGTTCTATGTCAGCAGAGCCCAACCCGCGCATACCTCAACCGCCGTTATCCTTTCGGAACAAAGGGGTGAGGGGCTACGTGACCAGTTAGGCTCCTGATTCGCGATGCTCAAGAGTCCCCCTTGACGTTCAAATGGCCTTCATACCTTGGCTCCGCTCGGGGAGAGGCGTGCGACGAACCAGGCCCGAGGGGCCTGGCTAGGTGGCGTGCACCTGGGCATGACCCGGGCGCAGCCCCCGTGCCCAGCCCCCTCGCGCAGCACTCCCGAGGTGAGGCATTACGATGAGGCCGGACACTGAGCTCTGGGCTCCCTGATGTTGATGCAGCCGGGGGCCACCTTCAGTTGTTTATCACCAGCACGGAGCATAGCGCTTCCATATGTGTATGGGCATAGCCGCTCCTCGGCAGTGTCGTCAGCCGGCGCGGAGCATCGTGCTTCCACTGGTGCATGGGAGGGGGATCCCCTCCGGGAGGAGCCCTCGGGGCGTATACAGCCCCGCCCTGACACGTGGCTGGCACGGAAGGGCCTGGCAAGGTGTATCTGGGCACCCGTGAGCCAGCGCGGGACTCATGGGGCCCTACCTCAAGGCGGGTTGCGCCTGGCTCTGGGCCTTTACTTTCGATATGTCCCTGCGGGTTTGGTTAGATGTCGGTGCTCTACATCCTCGGGTCCCGGCCCTTGAGCGGGTCTCAGCCGTCGCTGGTATGCCAGGTCGTGATGCCGTGGACAAGGCTAGAGGGTGAGGGCTGGAGAGCCAGTAAGAGCCCATGAGTCGCAATGCTCAGGTACCCCCCCCCCTTTAACGTGCAAGCAGCCGACATGAAGACAGAAGGGTGCCAGGCACCAAACAACGATCACAATGGGTCAAACGCACGACCTGAATAAATGCAAGAGGGATACGTGCCACCGGGTCTGGCCCGGGTGGCTTGGGGATAATGCAGCACGAGGGGCGCCCCCGATAAAGTAAGCTGAAAACATGAACTAAAGGGGATACACGCCACAGGGACGGACCCACACGGCCTGGGAATGATGCAGCCCTGGGGGGCACTCCCAGCTGAAAATGAAACTCGAAGGATGTCACCTGATGATGCTGAAGATGGAGGGATGCTGAAGTAGCGGATGGCGTGCGCTGCGGGAGACGATCTTCATGAGCCCCCAGGCCCAGGGGCCTCGGGAGGCTCCAGAGGCGCTGGCGGCTCCTCGCGAACCATCTCCATCTCTGCCAGGACTGCAGAATGCCTGACCGCCTGAGCCTCCAAGATGCTCCTCATGAGGCGCTGACATGCCGCAGCCGCGTTCGGCAGGCCGTAAGGCATGCGAACATAGCTGTGAGGTGGGCCTTCGCAGCGCCCCACGCGTGAGGGCTAGAGGTGCTCCTGAGAGGTAGCTCGGTTGAGTCCTGGTATGTCGATGCAGACGCGAAGCCCACCTTCCTCGCCTGGATGGGGAGCCACGACGGGCAAGCGGCAGCTGCCACTCATGACTCTTGACTCCTGCAACTCCTGAATGATCTCACTGATGAATTTCTGAGGGTTTGGCCCTCCTTGCCTTGCTTCCTCATGAGGGAAACGTGCGTTGAAGCACGCCTCCTAGTGGTGCCCGAGCGCCTCCCTCTTAATCTTGGCAAAGTCGATGGCCCTCCAGAAGAGAGCCCCCGAGCCCTGCTTGAGGAGGGCGCCAGGTGCGCCTTCCTAGGCATAAGAAGGAGGTGCCCCCTGAACGGGCGCCGACCCTAAGGGGCCGGCCTCCCGAGGGGTCGGGCCAGGCGATGTTTTCTTCTTCTTAGGAGCAGCCCCGAGAGGCCTCCCGTTCCTGTGATCTGGGTCTTCAATTGATGCGGCTTGAAAGGCACGTTCTAGGGAACACACAACGTCTCTCTCTTCACAAGGCACAATGATGACTCCGCCGCTTCCTGGCATCATGAGGACATTATAGCCATGATGGGTCACGGCCATGAACTTGGCCAGGGCTGGGTACCCGAGGATAGCGTTGTACGGCAGGCGGATGTGAGCGACGTCAAAGTCGATGAGCTCCGTGCGGTAGTTGTTGCGGTTTCCGAAGGTAACAGGAAGGCGGACTTGCCCTATCGGAACCGTGGAACCATCGGTGACTCCTGAGAAGGGCTTGGTTGGCTGCAGCTGATTGTATGGCACTTGGACATTGTTGAACGTCTCGACAGATAGGACATTGAGCCCTGCTCCACCATCGATGAGGGTCTTGGTGACTTGCACGTTGCTGATGATTGGGGAACAAAGCATCGGGAGGACTCCTGCTGTGGCCGCGCACTTGAGCTGATCCACTGAGCTAAACGTGATAGCGCACGATGACCACCTGAGAGGGCGTGTGGCCTCAAGCTTAGGGAGGACCGCATTCACTTCGCGGGCAAACTGCTTGAAGATGCGCTGAGAGGGCGGGGCTTGCGCGTCGCCCAGGATGCAATCGATTGCGCGTGGCTCCTGGAAGCCCCCAGCCCCTTCGTCTTGGCGATCGTCTTCGTTCCTCCTTGGCTGCGGCGGCAGAGGAGGGAGGCCTGCATTGCCTTGTGGGCGATCCTCGTGAGGCTGATCCCTGCAACCCCCCTCGCGAGGTGGGTCCCTCCAACCTCTGTCACGAGGCTGATCCTGCCAGCGGTCCTCGCGAGGTCGGTCACGCCACCCTTGGCATGGGCCATGGTCTTCCCATCGTCCTCCATTTCTTCCTCCTCCTCGGCCATAGCCCCTGTCGCTGCGCTCAGGGCGTCGGCTGGCACGCACATCTCGCACGGCTCTGAGCTCTTGGCATTCGTTGGTGTTGTGGGTGTGGAGGTCATGGTACATGCAGTACCGGCTGCTCTTGGATGACTCAAGCTGATCCCTGCCTCGCTTGGTGTCTGGCTCTGCTGCAAGCACGGAAGCCCCCTTGCGCTTCACGTCCTTGGTCTTGGGCTTCATCTCTTCTAGGTCAGCAGCTAGTAGCTCGAGGAGGGACAGGCGCCCTTCCTCAGCCCTTGCGCACTTGGTCGCCAGATTGAACAGCTCCAGGGAGGTGCACCAGTCTTCATGGATCGCGAGCTCCTCCTTCATCTTGATGTCACGCACGCCATCGGAGAAGGCTGAGATGATGGCCTCCTCGGACACCTTGGGGATCTTAAGGCAATCGCTGTTGAACCGCTGGATGAACTTCTGCAGGGTCTCCCCCAGCTGCTGCTTGATGCAGCGCAAGTCGCTCATGGTCGGGGGCCGGTCGCGAGTGCCTTGGAAGTTAGCGATGAATCGGGTGCGCATCTCGTCCCAGGAAGATATCGTGCCAGGAGCCAGGTTCAGGAGCCAGGTGCGGGCGCCATCCTTTAGCGCCATGGGAAACCAGTTCGCCATGACCTTCTCGTCTCCGTTGGCGGCTTCGATGCCCAAATCGTAGAGCTGGAGGAACTCAGCAAGGTCAGCCGTGCCATCATAGCGCAGGGGCAGGTCTGGCTTGAACTTGCCCGGCCAGGCCATGCTGCGCAGCTCGGCGGAGAAGGCACGGCAGCCTGCAGTGGCCGCATGAGCCCTTTGGTGACGGAGAGCTTGATCTTGCGGGTCCCTGTGCGCTGCGGCGAGGTGCAGCGCGGGGTCTTGACGCGCCGGAGCGGGTGCGTGCTCGTGCCGAGCCAGTGCGGGGAGCACACGGGCGGCTTCCTGGGGACGAGGGATCTCTTGGTGCGCTGCGCTGGCGCCGGATGGAGTGGGTTCCGCCCAGGGGCCATGCACCTTGGAGCCAAGGCGCCTTCTTGAGGCGGAGGCGACTGGGGCGCCCCCGGAGCTTCGTCGCCCACGCAGGGCGGTGCGCGGTGCAACAAGAGGGACGGTGCAGGGGAGCCCCCAGCGGCGCTGACGAGCTCGATGATGCGGGCGAGCCACTCGTCGTAGATGTCGTCGACGGAGAAGTAGTGCAGGAGCTGCCGCGCTAGGAGCTGCCGCGCACGGGTGTGGGACGAGGAGCCGGCCGGAGTCAGCGACGGAGTGGCAGTGCGGCCTTCCCGCCGCACCGATGGATGCAGGGATGACGCCTGCTGGTCGTTCCCCGTCGGGCCGGTGGCGGCGTTGACGGCAGGCGACGGGGAACGACGGGGGCGCCCGCCGACGGGGGCCGTCTGGGCGACGCGAGCGGCGAGAGCAGCCCGGCGCTCGGCGCGGGTGCGACTTGCGTCCGACATGGATGGGGTGAGTGGCGAAAACACGAGGCGACGAAAGGCTGATTACGGCACACCCCTACCTGTCGCGCCAAATGTCGGATTTCGGGTTCCGGCAGACCATTGAGGTTCGAACTTTGGGGTGCGCACGGAAATCACACCCTTAGCCTACCCGTGTTTCACCGCCTCGCTAGGATCTAAACTACTCGAAGAATAGCACAAGGGACACAAGATTTATACTGGTTCAGGTGTCACATCCCTGGTCCTGGTATGCAGTAGGCTAGCCCTTTATGTGTGCATCATGTTTAACTTTTCAAATGAACTTGAAATGGGGACTGATCAAACCCTAGCACCAGATCAAATCAAATAGGTTCAATATAAAATCATTTTCAATGAACCTGAAATGCCCTTCTAAAATGTTCATCATCTTTGCCTTGGTCCTAAACCTCTGACAAAAATAGTGCACAATTTTCTAGGTCATCCTAAGGTCACTGAATTAAATCATAAGTATTTGAATTTGGACATTTAAATTCTGTAAAATATTTTAAATGTCCAAATACTCCTAAACTGAAATGTTCCATTTTGGATATATTCTATATAGTGGGCATGTGCAGTTTAGTGATTTTTGAAAGGGTCTAGGTATTTTTAGAAAATCCCTAAAGATTACAGAATAATAGAAAACAGAAATTAAAATAGAGAAACCAGAGAGAGTTAGTACCTGGCCTCACCCGTGCAGCCCACCTGGCCGGCCCAGCTGGCGGCCCAGCCATCTGGGCCAGCCCACGACCGCAACCCCTCTGTCGTCTTCCTCCTCTGCCAGGAGGAGAAGCAGCTGCGTGCGGCGCGCACAGCCACCCGCTGGCACCTCCTGCTTCTGCCGACGCCCTAGACAACTCCAGACGACGCCACGCACCCCCCTGGACCTCCCTCACTCTCTCCCTGCCTCTCCCCTCCTCTGCTTTCTCTCCCTCTCGCGCCCGAGCGCAACCGCCGACGCTGCTTGCCACCACCGCAGCCACCGCCTTCCCCTCGACCTCCCGACGTGTTCAGGAGCTCCGCCTTGACCACCTCCCCCTTCTTGCCGAGCAACGCACCGTGGGAGCCCTGGAATGCCATCATCGCCGTCGTCTTCAACCTCCAGCACCTGAGATCACCGGCAACGCCACATCACCGTCCGGCCTCCCCCGAGCTCGCAGATGCCTCCAAACGACGAGGGGTGAGACCCTCTTTGTTTCGCCCGTATCCCCGTTGCCCCGCACGTTCTCTAGCACTAACGCCGCCGTGCCCGAAGCTCGCCGCCGCCGTGCCTCATCACCGTCGTGGCTAGAGCCACGGTAGCTCGAAGCCGAGCACACCGCTGTGCTCAGCACGCTTCCAGGGCCGGGCGCGCCCACCCATTCAACCTACCGTGCCCCCTAGCGCCAACCCGCACCAGCCCCGAGCTCCGGCAGCTGCCGCGGGCTCCACTCCGGCGAACTCCGGCCCCCCCAGCTCCAGCCGCTGCCACGAGTGGATGCGGGCGAGTTCCAGCTCCGCGTAGATGCCCTCAGCGCACCCAGCCGCTGCCTGTAGCTCAACTCCGGCGAGCCTCCGTCGTTGGTTTGGTCGTCGCCGGTCGAACTCCGGCGACTGATGACGTGGCCGTCATTAGCCACTAATGACCCAGCTAAGCCACCCCTAGAGCCACTGCCATGTGGGCCCCAGTGCCTAAACTAATTAGTATTATTTCTTAGTTAGATTAACACTAACCATAGTGGGCCCCGCCTATCAACGTTGACTTGGCCACGTCAGCTTTGACCAGGTCCCACATGTCAGCCTCTGTAGCTGACTCTGTGTCACTAACCAGTAGGCCCCACTGGTCAGGTTTGACCTTGGCCGTCCGTTGACCTATTGATGTCACTAGTACGTCATGCTGACACAGTAAATGTTTTCTGGAGTTTTAAATAAATCAGAAATGATTTATTTATTTCAGAAAATATCCTAAACTTCTAAAAATCATATAAATTCAATCGTAACTCAGAATGAGATAAATTTATATGATAAATGATCAGAAAAATCCAATCTATCCATCTGTATTGGTTTCATGCATGTTTAAACAACTTAAACTTCCTCTTTAGTGCAAAACATGATAAGCACTATTGAAATTCATAAGATGAGTTTGGGGTTGAACCATTGGTTCAAAATGACTCAAACCCATCTGGTTTTAGTTGCATTAGCCCAATACACACATTTTGCCATGTCATGATCATGCATCATATTGTGCATTGCATTGATTGTGCTTCCTTCTCCGTTGCCGATAATTGTCCCCTCTCGATAGACGTGGTTTCGACGATGAGTTCGATGACACCGATGAAGAGCTATATCATCTTCAAAAGTGCCAGGCAAGCAAAAACCCCTTGTTCATTCCGATACAATCCCACTCTCTTGCTCCTGCTCTCTTTTACTGCATTAGGACAACAACGATTCAACTGTTACTTGCTGCGGTAGCTGAACCCCTTTATCCTCTACATGACCTGTCATTGCCATAGTAAATAGATGAAACCCACTAGCATGAGTAGGAGTTGTTTGAGCCCTAATGTGCCTACTCATTCATGTTTGTTTGTCATGCCTGCTACTGCTTAGAGTTGAGTCAGGTCTGATTCATCAGGGATGAATTGGAGGTGTGAGAACATGTCCTACTATTGAGAGTTAAGTGTGTGAACACGATTTGGTAAAGGTAGCGGTGAGAGGCCATGTAGGAGTACATGGTGCATTGTCTCATTGCAGCCATCCTCAGGAACTAAGTTCTGTGTTTGTGATCCATGAACAGCTACTACCACACATTGGGATCCTTAATTGACTCTCTCGACTTATTAACCGACTTGATCTCTGTCCAGGAGTTGCAACTAGTTTCTGGTGTTTGTAGGTAGTGTTAATAGTCTACCAAGTGGCACCCGGTATAGGTGGGCTTGGGACAGACTAGGCACACTGGCCCGGTGTACCAAGTGGCACCCAGATGGTGGGCTTGGGAACCCTGCACACATCATTTTGGGCCGTGAGCGACACCCCGGCCGGATCTCCTTGCGGATAGAACCCGAGTAGGCGATAAACCTGGACTAGAGACTTGTGTTGTTAGTCAGGTCGTGGCCGACACCCTCACTGGGCTTCCGCTTGAAGGTTGCAGAGTACATGTCGTGTAAACAGCGATAAGTGGTGAGAGCGTGTGTGAAGAAGTACACCCCTGCAGGGTTAATATGATCTACTCGAATAGCCGTGTCCGCGGAAAAGGACTTCTGGGTTGCCTGTACAGTTCATAGACAAGTGAAAGTGGATACTCTAAAATACGCAAGATAAGCGTGAGTGATATGGATGGCGTTCTCGTAGGGAGACGGGAGCGGATCCATAGTGGTGTATTGATATGGTGTATATGTGGACTCGTGTGCGCCACCTCAAAAGAGTTACGTTGCAGTCGTAGTTCAGGTTAGCCACCAAGTCAAAGCTGGCTTACTGCAGTCAAACTCCACCATCCCCTTTGTTGATAATGATGCATATGTAGATAGTTCTGATGTAAGTCTTGCTGGGTACATTTGTACTCATGTTTTCCTATTTTATGTTTTTGCAGAGAGACTTCAGTCTCGCTAGTAGTTCTGCTTGGACTTCGATGTTTAGCTTGTTACCTCAGCTACGATCTTGTGCCCTCGGCAGGATCTGGTAGTTAGTCGGGCTTCTCAGCCTTTTTCATTTGTAGTTGTCTGTACTCAGACATGTTAAGCTTCCGCATGTGCTTTGACTTGTATGCTCTGAATGCTGGGTCGAGAGACCCATGTTTGTAATATCTCGCTCCTTGGATCCTATTGAATGAAATACTTGAGTTGTAGAGTCATGTTGTGATGCCATGTTGTATTTGCACATATGGAGCATATTGTGTGTATGTTATTGAAATGCTTGGTATGTGTGGGATCTGACTATCTAGTTGTTTATCCTTGGTAGCCTCTCTTACCGGGAAATGTCTCCTAGTGCTTCCACTGAGCCATCGTAGCTTGCTACTGCTCCGGAATACTTAGGCTAGCCGGCATGTGTCCTTCTTCGTTCCTGTGTCTGTCCCTTCGGGGAAATGTCACGCGATGAATACCGAAGTCCTGTTAGCCCGCTATAGCCCGGTTCACTGGAGTCCTGCTAGCCCAGTGCTACAGCCTGGATTCACTCGCTGATGACCGACACGTTCGATGCTGGTTCATGGATGCCTGTCCCTGTAAGTTTGTGCCACTTTGGGTTTACGACTAGCCATGTCAGCCCGGGCTCCTTATCATATGGATGCTAGCGACACTATCATATACGTGTGCCAAAAGGCGCAAACGGTCCCGGGCAAAGGTAAGGCAACACCCGTGGGGATACCGTGCGTGAGGCCGCAAAGTGATATGAGGTGTTACATGCTAGATCGATGTAGCATTGAGTCGGGGTCCTGACATCAGGCCACCATTGTGGTGTAATACCCTACTGCAGTTTGTGGTGTGTGGATTGCGTTTGGGGCTGATGTGGAACAATACAAGGGAAGAATAGCCTCGCGAGGGTCTGTTCTTGGTTGGTGCGATGAACTGCTAGGGGAGTTCAGTCGCCTCTCTCTCTCTCTTGGGTGTCGATTCGATCAGATCCAGATCCCCGACCCTGTGGGTGGCTAGTCCTATTTATAGGCTAAGGCCCCGGGCCTCTTCCCAAATATTGAGCGGGAAGGGCGCCAACAATTGGCCAATTTGAAGGGGAACATCTAGTACACTTATCCTGACTAAAGTTGGTCCTCACCTGCCAAAGGTCCTGAAGATGATGCTGGCTTGTGCTCCACGATGACCTCCATTCTGTCGTCCTGCTGGTGTTGGTCTTGTTGCACCGAAATGGTTGCCTTTGCTTGATACCCTTTCCTGCGCTTGCCCCCTTTCCACCAAAGGGGAAACAAGGACTCTGCGCAGGTCGGCGCCCGCCTGCACCTTGGTCTTCATGGCTTGCGTCACGGGCACTTTGTGAGGTACCCCGCCTTGATCTCTCCGCCTCCTCGTGAGCCAGCCTGACGAGGCCGTGCCCGAGGAAGCCTCCTGTGGTCCGCCCCGCGAGGCTTGGCCCCTCGCGAGGGTCTTGGGCATATGCTGATGAAGATGGGTCATACTGGGCCACACCTCGAGCCACGCTGCAGGCCGCAGGCAGGCAAGTCTGGGTACCCCCGTTCCCCGAACGCTGACATGCACGGCCCCATGCTCCGGACACTCAAGGAAAGGGCCAACGCGGCCTTGAGCAACATCTGTGAGGTAGTCGCTGAGGAGCCGCATGTGACCAACTATGCCGACAATCTCCGGTTCTTCACTGATGTGGTGACGCATCTAGAGAACCGCTCTGAGAGGTCTCTCCAGCTGGTGGAGGAACGGAGCCGCAGCCTGCTCACGCGGGCATTCTCTCGCGTCTTCAGTCATCTCCAGAACATGGACCCCCTCTTTGACTTCGATGCCGCCATCGCCCCGGTGCCTGAGCCCGTCCGAGGCGACCTATCACGGTGGGTGGAGGCCAATGTAGATGCGCTCGTCCGGGCCTGCACCTCATATGATGACAGGGTGATCATTGTTGCTGATGAAGGCGATGTGGTGAACAGTGGTGAAGATGGTGCCAACAACGGCGATGAAGAGGCTGGTGGCAACGACGGTGGTGCCAGCGACGCCTCCAGGGACGCCCTGGGGGATGCGGTGAGCGACATGTCCGATTGATCCCGCGCTTCCCCCTGCTGTTTGTCCTGAGTGGGAAGAGACTCGGGCGTGACCCTAAAGGTTGTGTGAGAATTTTGGGAGGGGAAGCCCCTCATGTAAAAAGATTGTTGCCTATGTGTTGTCAAGATCGGCGTCGGATGGGTGCCTGTAGGGCGCCATGATTTTCGTGATGAGTAGGTTGTTGTGATTTTACCTTTGCCTTGGCGAGCCTCGAGCAGGATCGCAGTGTCCATCCGTGGGCCTAATGAGGGTCCGGTTCAACCATGCGGTGAGAGCCTGGCTGGAGCGAACGTCGGCCGCGGGACGGTGGGCGCACATGCTGGGCCCTGCCCTACTCGCGAAGGGCTCACGAGAGGGAGGCAACTAGTTTGAATTCCAACTTGAACAGAAATCGGAGCACGAGAAAGCACACGAATAAGACACGACACCCCTCCCCGCATACGCAAACACAAATTCGACTTCAACTTAGATCCGAAACGAGAGATCTTCTTCGCATGAAAGGAAGCAAAAAGCAAAAGGCCGCGTCCGGCACCTAGTCTAGTCTTCGACGTCTTCTCACCAGCGCGGAGCTAAGTGCTGCCACTTGGCGTGGGAGGGATCCCCCAAGGCCCGAGGGCGGCTCTCCGGAGACTCCGCGGCGTGTACAGCCCCAACTCATTATTACGTGAGGGTGTCACTGGCGGTGAGCTTCATAGGCACTAGGCCTTCTTCACAGGTATTGACCTTGCTTCATATCGCCAGATGAGGGCCCCGCCTTGCGCCACCCTTGACCCCATCGACGGCGACCGGAAACCAGGACGACACCAATGGGGAAAAGGGGACGCCAGCGGTTCACCCGACGACCATGGGTCCTCTGCCGGGGGCAGGCCCTAGGGCACCTCCCCGGTAGAGGGACTACCTCCGAAGAATGCCTTGCTCCGCATGCCGTGGAGAGGAGCCTGGCTCCTGACCCCTCTCCTGCTGCCCCCAGGGCCCTTGAGGGAGTCCTGGACTAGGGGGTGTCCGGATAGCCGAACTATCATCATCGGCCAGACTCCAAGCTATGAAGATACAAGATTGAAGACTTCGTCCCGTGTCCGGATGGGACTTTCCTTAGCGTGGAAGGCAAGCCTGGCAATACAGATATGTAGATCTCCTACCATTGTAACCGACTATGTGTAACCCTAGCCCTCTCCGGTGTCTATATAAACCGGAGGGTTTTAGTCCGTAGGACACAACAATAACAACCATCATACCATAGGCTAGCTTCTAGGGTTTAGCCTCCTTGATCTCGTGGTAGATCCACTCTTGTACTACCCATATCATCAATATCAATCAAGCAGAAGTAGGGTTTTACCTCCATCGAGAGGGCCCGAACCTGGGTAAAAACATCGTGTTCCTTGTCTCCTGTTACCATCCGCCTAGACGCATAGTTCGGGACCGCCTACCCGAGATCCGCCGGTTTTGACACCGACATTGGTTCTTTCATTGAGAGTTCTCTGTGTCGTCACCAATAGGCTCGATGGCTCCTTCTATCCGCAACAACAACGACGCAGTCCAGGGTGAGACTTTTCTCCCTGGACAGATCTTTGTATTCGGCGGCTTTGCACTGCGGGACAATTCTCTTGGCCATCTGGAGCAGATCGAAAGCTACGCCCCTGGCCGTCAGGTCAGATTTGGAAGTCTAAACTTCACGGCTGATATCCGCGGAGACTTGATCTTCGATGGATTCGAGCCACAGCCGAGCGCGCCGCACTGTCACGATGGGCATGATTTAGCTCTGCTGCCGGATAGTGTCCTGGAGGCCGCACATGAGTCCGCTCCGATCCCTAATTCGGAGCCGACTGCGCAGATCGAGGATGGGTGGCTAGACACCGCCTCGGGGGCTGCAACCTCTACGACGATGAAGCCGAATAGTGACCTTGTCCCTTGTGAAGCTCGTGACTTCGAGGTTCCGAACTCTGAACCTCCCGCGCCCCCTCCAATTGAATCCGATTGGGCGCCGATCATGGAGTTCACCGCTGCGGACATCTTTCAACACTCATCTTTCGGCGACATCCTGAATTCGCTAAAATATCTGTAGTTATCAGGAGAGCCCTAGCCGGACTGCGGTCAGGACGGTTGGGATGCGGACGACGAAGAAATTCAAACCCCACCCACCACCCACTTAGTAGCCACTGTCGACGATCTAACTGACATGCTAGACTTCAACTCCGAAGACATCGACGGTATGGACGACGATGCCGGAGACGACCAAGAACCAGCGCCTACTGGGCACTGGAAAGCCACCTCGTCATATGACATATACATGGTGGATATCCCAAAGGATGGGAATGGCGAAGGAACGGCGGAGGAAGACCCCTCCAACAGCCCAAGCGCCGACGTTAGCGGCGTTGCTCTAAATCCCGCCACAGCAAGAATGGAGATTCCGGCACTTGAGATAATAACACCCCAGAGAGTGCCGAAGACACCCCCCCGCCCCAGCAAGATTCAGCATAGGAGGACGGAGAAGCCAGCCCTCATGAGAGAGCGGCAGACGAAGAGGTAGAGGATGATAATTACATGCCTCCCTCCGGAGACGAGGCAAGCCTCGACGACGACGAATTCGTCAAGCCTGAGGATCCCATCGAACAAGAGCGTTTTAAACGCAGGCTAATGGCCACGGCGAACAGCCTCAAGAAAAAGTAGCAATAGCTTAGAGCTGATCAAGATCTGCTAGCCGAC
Organism: Triticum timopheevii; assembly: GCA_963921465.1. Taxonomy (NCBI): domain Eukaryota; kingdom Viridiplantae; phylum Streptophyta; class Magnoliopsida; order Poales; family Poaceae; genus Triticum; species Triticum timopheevii. The sequence continues at coordinate 236,910,456 of OY997266.1, read as the reverse complement.
AGATGGACTGAAGTCCTTGCGGCCGAAGAGCATGAACTCGAACGCCCCTCCAAAAGCTACCCCAAACGCAAGCTGCTCCCCCGATTAGAGGAGGAGGCATATAAACCTGCATCACGAGCACATAATACGGCTGACCGACCACCTCGTGGCCGCGACAGAGAGGCCTCTAGGCCCTCCACTAGAACCATACCCCAGCACCGCTAGAAAAGTACGAAGCCACGGGGGAATGCGCTGGACTTGCGAGACATATTGGAGGATAAGGCAAGACAATCAAGATCGATCTACGGATCGCGTGGGCGCCCCACGATGCGCGTCGACGACCGTCGCGCCGGATACAACAACTCCGTCCGGGCCGAACACAGTAGACAAAGCTCGCTTGAGCCACGTCGTGATATAGCCCAATATAGAGGCGCCGCACACCCACTATGCTTCACAGATGAAGTGATGGATCATCAATTCCCCGAAGCGTTTAATCCCGTGAATATTTAATCCTATGATGGCACAATAGACCCCGTGGTTTGGATCGAAGACTATCTCCTTCATATCCACATGGCCCGCGGCGATGATCTTCACGCCATCAAATACCTCCCACTCAAGCTTAAAGGACCAGCTCGGCATTGGCTTAACAGCTTGCCAGCAGAATCAATTGGGTGTTGGGAGGACCTGGAAGCCACATTCCTTGATAACTTCCAGGGCACGTATGTGCGACCACCAGACGCCGATGACCTAAGCCACATATTTCAGCAGCCAGACGAATCGGCTAGACAATTCTGGACACGGTTCTTAACAAAGAAAAATCAAATCGTCGACTGTCCGGATGCAGAGGCCCTCGCAGCCTTCAAACATAACATCCGCAACGAGTGGCTTGCCCGGCACCTAGGACAGGAAAAGCCGAAATCCTTGGCAGCCCTCACATCACTCATGACCCGCTTCTGCGCGGGAGAGGACAGCTGGCTAGCCCGCAGTAACAACCTCAGCAAAAATTCTGGCAGTCCGGATACCAAGGACCACAATGGCAGGTCGCATCGCAACAAGAACAAATGCCGCGTTAATAGCGATAACACTGAGGATACGGCAGTCAATGCCGGATTCAGAGGCTCCAAACCCGGTCAACGGAAAAAGCCATTCAAAAGAACTACTCCGGGTCCGTCCAATTTGGACCGAATACTCGACCGCTCGTGCCAGATACATGGCACCCCCGAAAAGCCACCTAATCACACCAACAGGGACTGTTGGGTATTCAAGCAGGCAGGCAAGGTAATTGCCAAAAACAATGACAAGGGGTTGCATAGCGATGACGAGGAAGAGACCCGACCGCCGAACAATAGAGGACAGAAGGGTTTCCCCCCACAAGTGCGGACGGTAAACATGATATACGCAACCCACATACCCAAGAGGGAGCGGAAGCGTGCACTCAGGGACGTATACGCGATGGAGCCAGTCACCCCGAAGTTCAACCCATGGTCCTCCTGCCCGATCACTTTTGATCGAAGGGATCACCCCACCAGTATCCGCCACGGCGGATTCGCCACATTGGTTTTAGACCCAATTGTCGATGGATTTCACCTCACCAGAGTCCTGATGGACGGCGGCGGCAGCCTGAACCTGCTTTATCAGGATACAGTGCGCAAGATGGGCATAGACCCCTCAAGGATTAAACCCACAAAGACGACCTTCAAAGGCGTCATACCAGGTGTAGAGGCCAATTGTACAGGCTCAGTCAAACTTGAAGTGGTCTTCGGATCCCCGGATAACTTCCGAAGCGAGGAGTTAATCTTCGACATAGTTCTGTTCCGCAGCGGCTATCATGCTCTGCTCGGACGGACCGCGTTTGCAAAATTCAACGCGGTGCCGCACTACGCATACCTCAAGCTCAAGATGCCAGGCCCTCGAGGAGTCATCACGGTCAACGGAAACACTGAACGCTCTCTCCGAATGGAGCAACACACAGCGGCTCTCGCGGCAGAAGTACAGAGCAGCCTCTTAAGGCAATTCTCGAGTCCGGCCGTTAAGCGACCGGACACGGCTAAACGAGCCCAAAGTAACCTACAACAAGACCACCTGACACGTTCCGAGCACGCGTAGCAATGCGTCCCCAACCCCAGCCCTTACAAAATTGGAAGACTGATCCTTTGCGTACATCATTACCCTCTGGAGATACCATGGGCATAGGGGGAGGGGCACGACTATGACAGGCCCAGAATGCGGCTTAACCACACCAGGGGCTCCCAAGTGTGTCATTATTTTTCCTTTTTCTTTTTTTACCCACAAGACTCCGTTCACCAGAGGCCCTGTCCGGCAGTAGACCTGCCGAACTCACGATGCAACAGCCAGGGAAGGAGAAAGGCTACGACAAGTATCCAGGTGGTCTCCATTACGAGCATTAAATCTGTTTTATACACCATTCCGCAGCCTACCCCTGGATGGGGACATGTTTAATAATCCCATCCCTTGCTTACCACACTATTTGTATCGTTCTGCATTCATGGCAGTATTTCTTAAATAAACAATGCATCGCTTTTTGCTTATAATTGCATTTCTTTCTTATACATATGTTCATTTATGACATGTTGCATCCGTACACTTTGGTACGGCTAAATACACCAGGGGCTTAAGTTCCCCACATTATGGTGTGATAAGTCCGAACACTTTCACAAGTGTGGCACCCCGAACTTATAGCATTATATGCATCGGTTCCGAATCATGTCTTGGGTCAATAGTTGGGTTTGCCCGGCTCCCATGTTTTGGTACCTTACGTTCCGTTGTATCGGCTAAGGTAGCACTGGGAGAACCACTGCGATTGCGCCCCAGTTGAGCTGGGCGAGCGCCTCAGTGGAGAAAGCTGACCATCATGATAAGGCGAGAGCTGGTCGCTGTTTGAGAGGTTTTTTCGAGTCCCTAAAGACGTATGCCGCTTAGAGCGAGGAACCGGCTTTGTCCAGCCCAGGCGTGGATAGCGCCCCAAACTTGGTCTTCCGAACACTAGGGGCTTCGCCGAAATTTAAAATTATAGAATTCTATGGCTAAGTGAGAGTGTTCAAGCATTATAAGTCCGGTTGCCTCATTCGTTGTGTTGAGCGCCTCCCTAGATGGACCCAAAAATGGGAACAACAGCGCTCAAGTTTATCCCGAACACCCCAGCACTCGTGGCATGGGGGCTGAAGCCGACGACTTGCCATCTCTCAGATTTGATAAACGGCCGCACAGAAGGTAATATTTTAAATTAACAAGCGTTGCTTAGCGCATATGAACAAAGTTTTCAGCGCACAGGATAACAAAATGCGAGTCTACTCAAATATTACATCTTTGGAGCACTCACCCGCAATCATGCGGGCACCCTTCAGGACACTCTTATAATACATCTCGGGCATGCGATACTCCTTGCCCGTCGGTGGCGCGTCCGTCACAAGCTTCTCAGTGTCCATCCTGCCCCAGTGCACCTTTGCACGGGCAAGGGCCCGACGGGCACCTACAATGCAGGCGGAGTGCTTGACGACTTCAACCCAGGGACACGCATCCACCAGCCACCGCACCGCCGAAGTAGCTCCCAGGCATGGCCTCCTTGGGCCACAGCCGAACTATGAGGCCCTTCATGGCCTGTTCGGCCACCTTGTGGATCTCGACCAGCTGCTTCAGCTGGTCACTAAGGGGCACCGGTTGTCCGGCCTCAGCATACTGAGACCATAAGACCTTCTCCGTCGAGCTCCCGTCCTCGGCCCGGTAGAAAGCGGCAGCATCGGACACGCTACAAGGCAGATCTGTGAATGCTCCTGGAGAGCTCCGAATTCGGGTAAGTAATAGGTAATTCACATTCACATGCTTGCTTTGCATGAAAAATGCCTTACCCGCCGCTATTTTCTTCAACGCCTCGATTTCCTAGATGGCCTTGTGGGCTTCGGCCTTAGCGGCTATGGCACTCTCAAGCTCGGACTCTCGAGTCTTCGAGTCACGCTCCAAACTCTCGTGCTTTTCCACGAGAGCCTGGAGCTCTTGCTGTACCTTCGCCACCCGCGCCTCCTGCTTCTCTCGCTCGGCTCGTTCCGCGGCCGCATTGCGTTCGGCCGCGGACACCGCCTCCTTCAGGGTTGCCACCTCGTTTGTAGCCCCTGAAATACCCATGTTATCCTTGTTATTTCTCTTGCAACCAAATCCTTTTCTCTAAGGTACAACTTTAATACGGTGTTACTCACCTTCCTTATCCTCGAGCTGCTTCTTGGCATGGCCGAGCTCGCTCTCGGACCGCTCGAGGCTTTGTTTCAAGGTATTGACCTCCGTGGTCTGTGCGGCAGAGGTTAGCAGCGCAGCCTGCAATCCCATATTGACATATTTTTTAAGACTCCTGCATATATCTTTTTAGATCCTCAGTCCGGCTTTTCTTTTTGAACACCGAACCGAGCATCAGGGGCTACTGTCTATGCGGTACTATTTTACATATATTTAAATCCTTACCTCAAAGCCTGTTAGAAGGCTACTACAGGCTTCGGTCAGCCCGCTCTTGGCGAGCTGAACCTTCTGAATCACCGCACTCATGACAGTGCAGTGTTCTTCTTCGATGGAAGCGCCGTTGAGCGCCTCCAGCAAGTTATCCGGCGCCTCCGGTTGGACGGAGGCCGCCGGTGTCACAGTCTTGCCCTTCTTACGAAGGGGACGCTTGCCGGACTCTGAAACCACTGCAGGTTCCGGTGCGGAGTCCGGTGCAAAGTTCGGGAGGTTGCCCTGCGGCACCTCCGGGGCCTCCTCCTCCTGGCGGGTCCCTTCCTGGGATCCCACCTCGACGTCGTCAGCGTCATGGGGGGTGGAGGCGGTCGGAAGAGAATCCATGCCCGACGTGCCCAAGGACCCGCTCGACGAAGCGGGAAGATCGTCCTTGGGCGGACCACAGGTTGTATGCGGCATTAGAAAGACACCATGTGACAAAAATAAAAATTATAAAATCATCTAGGAGTCCGGATACTTACAACCTCGCCAGGGGCATGGCCCTTGAGGGCCACTCCACATTGCCGTCGCCGACGTTGGCGGAACAGTCCGGGGGAAGGGTACTTCCCTTCTTGGACCCTTCGGCCTCCCTCGTTGGGGAGGCCTTCCTTTTCTTCTCTCCCCCCGCTGGGCGAGAGGCCTCTTTCTTCTCCTCCTCGTCCTCGTGGGAGGAGTCCACCTCGGAGTCATCGGACGATGAGTCCGATACCACCTAACGTCGGGAACTCCTTCAGGTTCTCGTGGCCTTCTTCTTGGCCTTCTTCTCCGGCACTACGTAAAGTGCCGGGACCAACAGCCCTGTCAAATGGGCGTCCGCTGGGTCTGCTTGAAGGGGAGCCGGACAGTTAACCTGTCCGGACGTCTTCTGCCAGGCCTGTAAAGGTATTGGGAGTTTAGATCCCGCATAAAGTCAAACTATGAAAAGCAAGTGTCCCATAAAGGATGACATAGCTTACCTCGCCAGCCGGACGCTGCGTGCCGAATCCGCGATCTTCGGTAGCGGATGAGGGAGCTTCGGCGCCCTTGAATAGCACCCTCCAGGCAGCTTCGTACGTAGTGTCAAAGAGCCCGCTTAAGGTCCGATGATGTGCCGGATCAAACTCCCACAAATTGAAGTCCCGTTGCTGGCAGGGGAGTATCCGGCGGACGAGCATGACCTGGATCACGTTGACAAGCTTGAGCTTCTTGTTCACCAGGGTCTGGAGACAGGACTGGAGTCCGGTCAGCTCTTCCGAACTACCCCATAGCAAGCCCTTCTCTTTGCAGGAGGTGAGCTGCATGGGGATGCCAGATCTGAATTCGGGGGCCGCTGCCCATTTAGGGTCACGCGGCTCGGTGATGTAGAACCACCCCGATTGCCACCCTTTGATGGATTCCACGAAGGCACCCTCGAGCCAAGTGACGTTGGGCATTTTGCCCACCATGGCGCCTCCGCACACCACTTGGCTGCCCTTCACAACCTTCGGCTTGACATTGAAGGTCTTTAGCCACAAGCCGAAGTGGGGCTGGATGCAGAGGAAGGTCTCACACACGACAATAAATGCCGAGATATTGAGGATGAAATTCGGGGCCAGATCGTGGAAATCCAGGCCGTAGTAAAACATGATCCCCCGGACCAAGGGGTGGAGTGGGAAGCCCAGCCCGCGGAGGAAATGGGGAAGGAATACCACCCTCTCATGGGGCCTGGGGGTGGGGATGAGCTGCCCCTCGTCGGGGAGCCAATGCGTGATGTCACTGGACAGATATCCGGCGCTGCGCAGCTTCTCTATGTGCCCCTCCGTAACGGAGGAGGCGATCCACTTGCCTCCCGCTCCGGACATGGCTGGAGAAGGTCGAGGTGAGATATGCGGACTTGGGCGCTGGAGCTCGACTACGCGGAGATGGATAAGCAAAGGAGGAAGAAGGCGTAGGTAAAAAAGGTGGATCCTTATCCCCTTATATATGGGCGGATGAAACTATGCGTCCCTACTGGCCTGGTAAAACTCGCTTATCTCCCAAGCGCCGCAATCAATGGCGCGGTTGGGTTACCCACGTCCGTATTGATGGGAATCCCGGAATAAGGGGAACACGATCTCTGCTTCGACAACACGTGCCAAGGAAACCGCTTCGCTAAATGCGCTGAGGTGGTATAATAAAAACGATTCGAGTAAAGGCTTGGTTGTGGTGTGACATCACGCTGCAAAATACGTTAGCAGATTGAACTTGTGTAAATATTATTCTCTCAACGGTGGTATGTGGAATTTATTTCTACAGAGCCGGACAGTATCCTGGTGTTCACAATCTTCTATGAATTATTCGGAGGAGGAACCCGCCTTGCAATGCCAAAGACAATATGCGCGCCGGACTCGTCCTCATTGAAGCCTGGTTCAGGGGCTACTGAGGGAGTCCTGGACTAGGGGGTGTCCGAATAGCTGAACTATCATCATCGGCCGGACTCCAAGACTATGAAGATACAAGATTGAAGACTTCGTCCTGTGTCCGGATGGGACTTTCCTTGGCGTGGAAGGCAAGCTTGGCAATATGGATATGTAGATCTCCTACCATTGTAACCGACTCTGTGTATCCCTCGCCCTCTCCGGTGTCTATATAAACCGGAGGGTTTTAGTCCGTAGGACACAACAATAACAACCATCATACCATAGGCTAGCTTCTAGGGTTTAGCCTCCTTGATCTCGTGGTAGATCCACTCTTGTACTACCCATATCATCAATATCAATCAAGCAGAAGTAGGGTTTTACCTCCATGGTTAGCATAAGCTTGCTCATGAGGAATTAGCGGTACCCAGTAGTTGCTGCCGCTGGCACGGTTGTCGAGGCTTCCGTGAGGCTCCTGAAAGAGCTCGGCTTCTGGCGCCTCTTCCTCCCAGCTTGGCCCGAGGAACGGCCGTGGTCTTCCTCCAGTGCGTACCCTCGATCCACCATGTGGGGCACATAGGCCTCCGGGGTCACCACCCCAAAGGCCTCGCCGTAGTGCTCCGCGCGCCATGCAGTTCGACTTGAAGCTCCATCTTGGGGATGGTAGTGCGGCGGCCCACTAGGACCATAAGCAGCGATGCACATGCCCTCGCTTACCAGAGGTGGTGCCGGCGCCACTTGCTGCCCGGCGCTGATGGCCAGGCCAGTGTTGATGAAGCCTTGAGGTGCACCCGGGGGCGCGTGGGCACGGATTGGCCCGCCTCGTGATTCGCCAGGGGCCTGGGCTGGAAGCTGGACGCAGAACGGGGAGCCCCTGAAGCAGCGGCATCCAGGATCTCGGCGGCGCGCTCCAGCAGCACGTCGTGGCCGCTTTCTTGCAGTCTGCACCGCAGCAGTTCTCGCTTCAACGTGAGCGCAGCCTTCATGTTCGCCTGCTCCTGTCGGGTGTGCGGTGCCGTGGCCGCGGCATGGCTTGAGGCCCTTGCTGCCGATCGTACCTGTCGCGGAGTGAGGGCAGGCGATGCCTGACCGCGTCGCCCGTGCCCCGCGGCGCTCTGCGGGGCGCGAGCTGCCTGAGGTGTGGGGTTGAGGTCACCTTGGGAAGGCGACACGGCATGGGCGGGCCATGCCGCCCAGCAGTCGGAGTTGGCCGTCGAGTCGCCAGACATGAAGGCGGTGAAGCGGCGAAACGCAGGACTGAAGATGGAAGATTCCGGTGCACCCCTACCTGGCACGCCAAATGTCAGATGTTGGGTTCCGGCAGACCCTTAAGGTTCGAACTCTGGGGTGCACATGAAGATCTTCCCCCAACCGATTCACATCTGATCGCCTCGCGGGAATTTAAGCTAAAACGATGAACAACACGATCGACACAAGATTTATACTGGTTCGGGCCACCGTTGTGGTGTAATACCCTACTCCAGTGTGTGGTGTGGTGGATTGCCTCAGGGGCTGATGATGAACAGTAGAATGGAAGAACAGCCTCGCGAGAGGTGTTCTTGAGCTGGTGCGATGAACTGCTTGGGTGAGTTCGATCGCCTCTTGGATGCCGATCAGATGGCCCCTACTGTGGTGGCTAGTCCTATTTATAGAGGCCCTGGTCCTCTTCCCAAATATTGAGTGGCAAGGGCGCCAACAATGGCCATTTCGAAGGGGAACATCTAGTATAAGCTATCCTGACTAAAGGTGGTTCGACTGCCAAAGGCACTGGTGATGACGCCGTCTTGGGCTCCACGGTGACCTCCATCCTCCCGCTCTACTGGTCTTGGTCTCGTTGCACCGATATGGAAACCTTTGCCTGATGCCTCGGTACTCCGCGCCTGTGCTTGCCCCATTTGCACCAAAGAGGAAACAAGGATACTGCGCAGGCTGGCGCCCGCCTGCTCTCGATCGTCATGGCTTGCGTCACGAGCACCTCGCGAGGTACCCCTTGCCTTGATCTCTCCGCCTCCTCGCGAGCCTGCCTGGTGAGGCCGCCCCTCAGGAGGCCTTGTGTCATCTGCCCCGCAAGGCTTGGCCCCTCGTGAGGGTCTTGAACTTGGGTTGATGGAGACGGGCCGTGCTAGGCCACTGCCGAGCCACGCTGCAGGCCGCAGGCAGACAAGTCTGGGGACCCCCATTCCCAGAACGCCGACACATACCAAGATAAAATGAGTCTACAGTCTAAAGTGTTGCATGATACCACACAATGTTACTCACCACTATAGATGTAGTAACATGGACTAGTAACATTTAAGTTACTATCCATTGTGACTAGTCTAAGATGTTTTGGGATTTAAAGCAGTGTTGGTAGTACGGAAATTATGCAGCCTTAGTCACCTTACCTCTCTCCACATAGTACGTTGGTTCCCACCAGTTAGAGGGTGAAACAAACAAATTAATAAGAAAAATTAAAAGCACCAGCGGTGTATCTTACCTCACACATCTCGCTACTGCTCGTGAACATTGTCCAATTGATCCCTCTGTTCGCTCATGTACTATTTTAAGTGAATCCTTATTATAACATGCACACAATTTTGGGCACTTCTATTCGACCTATGTCAGTGTGCCACCATATCTGGTACTACTCCCTCGGTCTAGGTGTAATAAGTCAAGTTAGAAGGTGCAGCGGGACCAAGCAGATTGGAGGAGAAGGAGAAACTTGACCGGCCCTTCCTCCAATCAAAGCCCTGATTTCTATCTCTAAACGCAACAATTAATCCAAACAACTAAGAGATGCCGTTTTAGCTACCATGCAGGGCCACGTATTAACTCGCATGCAAGCCAACTTTGATTTCTTGACTGATCAACGCGTAGTTGCCCTCCATGCATTGGGTTTCCGGGGGAGATAACAAGGCAGAGTAAGGAGCTTTTGGTTACATTGCTTAGGCTGGTCATAGTGGTGAGTAACTTGGACTAGTAACATGCATATGTTACTAGTCTATGTTACTACTACGCGAAGTTTGCCGTCAGAAGCGAGCTGATCTGGCTCTCTTGAGCTAGCAAGGTTTTTCTAGCCCACCCAAGCTAGCTGGCCCACAAAAGCTAACATATTTTAATAGTTCCGAATGCCTAACCTTGCCTGACTAGGCTATAAACTGTTCTTTCTAAGGATCCAAACGCTCCCTAAGTAACAACGCTCGCTAGCGACAAGGCCAGGAGGGGATTGAGATGCGAAGTTAATGGACGACGCCTAAACATTTTGGGAATATCTGATTTCCCTAAGATGACTTAACACCTAGATGGAGGGAGTACTACTCCTCAGTCCAGGTTTGATGGAATATTCGTCACCTCTTCTCTTCTTGTACGTACTGCATTTGTATCTCACTTCATGTGGCTTCGCACTCACACGATTTTCCTATTCTATGACCCTGTGTGTGTGTGTGTGTGTGTGTGTGTGTGTGTGTGTGTGTGTGTGTGGTGTACTAAAGTAGGGGTACCTTAGTACCCCGAACTTGTGCGCGAGCAGTCGCAGCGCCCCGCGGCAAGGCTTGTCGGGCGTCCGCCAAGATCCTCCGCTATTCCTATTACTGCCATTCAGAACAAAGTGTTAGATGAGAAGACAGAACCCCGACAAGAGGAGCTTGTCGGGAAGGACAAGACCCCGGCAAGAGGAGCTTGCCGGGAAGGCCAAACAAGGCACTTCAAGAGACTTGCCGTGACACACCGTGCGTCCCGGCAAGACACGGCGAGCAGCAAGCTTGCGGGTGCGACAAGACAGCGACCGCGGCAAGGCGCTTGCCGCGGCGAAGCCACCACTCTGCACCCACGCTCCAGCACATCCGACGACGTGTCGCCGCAGGATCGCTCCTGGTGCACGTGGTGGGTGGCTGTGCAGCCAAGCGGTGCGAGGTGGCAAGTGAAGATGACAAGGAGGCCATCGTGGCGATCGGTGGCGCCCCGAACGGTCGTTTCTTACACTATTTGGGCGACCGGACGGGCATTAAATGCCCTTGTCCCCTGCCGTCAGAGTTAGGTAGGGGGCACTATTGATAGCAGTTGTACCAACCCCCGTTTTTACTTTTTTACCCCTCTCTCTATGCTGCCACCTGTCGGTTTCCCCTTTAGACTATAAAAAGGAGGCCCATGCGCACGTAGAAGGGGTTCGACTCATTCGAAACTACAACACACCTACGCTCTTGAACAAAAACAGAATAGAAACACAAAGCAGCAGTAGGAGTTTGATCTCTTTGGAGAGCTCCGAAGCTGGGTAAAATCCCTCGCGTGCTTCGCCTCGATCTGCTCTTCGCGCGCCCTCCGCTCCCTTGCCAGACCGAAAAGGGGCCCTTCCCCATAGGTGTTCGTTTCCCACGACAACTTTGGCGCGCCAGGTGGGGGTACGTCGAGGTCGTGCGTATCTGATCCGGCGCCTGCGCGCGCTACATCAACATCTTCATCGACATGCCACCGAAGAAGAAGACTTCGGAGGTGGCCGCTCCGTCTACGACTATCCTGCCGCCACCGAAGCAAAGGGCGGTGGGGTAGACGCCGGCGGAGGAGCGGGCGCCGGTGGGGGGACTCACATCGTCACCCGGTCCAAGGACAAGGCCCCGCAAGGTTCAGCGTCTGTACATCCACCGCACCCTTCCCAGGAGGTGTAGGATCGACAATGCCACGGTGCTCCTAGCACCGTGCTCGCGTTGGAACAAGGCCAAGCTGGTGGGTTGCGGGACGCTCAAGGCCAACGTACGCGTCAACACGCTGGCACAAGCGCAGTGCGGTCGCCTGGACGAGATGTCGCTCCTTCTAACACTGTTAGAAGTTTGAGTGTATCCCGCACCTCGCTCGCTCGCCACCGCCACCCAACGCTCCAGAGGAAGCATTGGCCCGAGCCCAGCTGCTTCTAGATTACCCTCCAGCGCCAGACAAGATCGACGACTGGAGGGCCGCCATTCAGAGCCTCATCGGCTTCGCCAACGGCGACAAGCCCCGGCAACCGAGCACATCGAAGCCCCGGCAAGACGCCCAGGCGCAAGCCTACGCCGACAAGACCGCTGGGGGTGCCACCACCGTGCACTCCCCGCCTCGAAGGCCAAGAGCGCCAACTCGCCGGGCCAACCTCGACACCGACTCCACCGCGTCGTCGGACCCGCGAGCTCGCCGCGATCAACGCCAAGTCCTCCAAGAACGCCGACACGAATACGCTCGCACTCGCATCGAGCGTCGAAGAGAAGCGCGGCGTCAATCTGACCAGCGCGCTGGGCCCACTGTCGATATGCATGCGCCAGGGGAACCAGGCGACTTGCCGTACGCGGTAGGTTGCCCTACGTTCACCCGTGAACTGCGGCAGGTCCAGTGGCCCAGTACCAAGAACTTCAAGCCAGACGTGCCCGAGAAGTACGATGGCAGGATACATCCGTCAGAGTTCCTCAGCGTCTACACCATCGCGGTGCAGGCTGCCGGAGGGCGCGACGAGAAGATCCTCGCCAACTACTTCCCGCTGGTGCTCAAGCCCAACATCAGATCTTGGCTCATGCACTTGCCGGACAACTCCATCTCTTCGTGGGCGGACCTGTGCCATCAGTTTGTCGGCGCCTTCACAGGCGGCCACAAACCCCATGGCCAGGAGAGCGATCTTCATCTGCTCGCCCACAAGGAAGGAGAACCCCTGCGCAAGTATATACAGAGATTCAGTCAGGTGCAGCGCAACATCCCGGACGTCCACCCTGCCGCGGTTATCAGCGCGTTCCATCAAAACGTGCGTAACCGCAGGATGAGGGAGGAGATGGCGATGTGCAAAATCAGAGATGTCAGCGAGCTGTATGCTCTGGCCGACAAGTGCGCACGGGCTGAAGAGGGGAGGAGACTCCCCGGAGAGAACGCAGGAGCAGAAGGATCTGACAGTGAGGACGCCCCTCCGACAAAGAAGAACCGGAGGCGAAATAACAGAAATAGGAAGGCTAAGGATGTGCTAGTTGTTGAGCAGTCCGGCAACGGAGGCGGCGCCGACAAGGCCAAAGCTGGTGACTCCGGCGAGGCTGTGGTGGCCGCCGACAAGCAGGATGGCTCCGGCAAGTAGTACTGCAAGATCCACCGCACCAAGGGCCATGACCACCAGGCCTGCAAGAAGGTTGAGCAGCTTGTTGAGCTACAGAAAGCTGAGTACGAGCGCCGCGACAAGGAGAAGGGCCAGGAAGGTGGCGGAGGATCCGGCAAGAAGCGTCCCGCCCGGGGAGGGCGCCGCGGGAAAGCCAAGCAGCGCCAAGGAGATAGGCCTCCCCGTGGCCGCGACAAAGACGAAGACGAAGACGAAGATGATGAGATGGAGGAGGATGAGACTGACGAGCAGGAGTTCCAGAAGGCAACAGAGGTGTTGTGCGTCGACGGCGGTGCTTCTCTGCACACCTCGCACCGCCAACTCAAACAGTGGGTGCGGGAAGTGAATGCAGCAGAACCATCCGTTGAATCGCGCAAGCCCCTGAAGTGGTCCAGCACACCCATCATCTTTGATGTTGAGGATCACCCTGATCGCATCACTGCAGTCGGGTGCTTGCCGATGTTGGTTTCGCCAACAATCCACAACCTCAAGGTCACGAAGATGCTGGTTGACGGCGGGGTCGGCCTAAATCTGATCTCCTCCGTAGTGCTCAAGAAGCTCCAGATCCCCGACAGCGAACTCGAAGAGACCGGTACCTTTCAAGGAATCAACCCGGGAAGGAGCAAGCCGAAGGGGAAGATCACGCTGCCAGTGACGTTTGGCAGCGAGCTGAATTTCAGGACAGAGAGAGTTACATTTGACGTTGCTGATTTCCCATTGCCCTACAATGGGATACTCAGCAGTCCAGCGCTTGCCAAGTTCATGGCAGCCTCTCACTACGCTTACAATGTGCTCAAGATGCCCGGTCCGATAAGTGTCATTTCTGTCCATGGCGGCAAGAAAGATGCACTTATCTGTACCGACAAGATCTACCGGGAAGCAGCAGCCGCAGCAGAACGCAAACCACTTGCCGCTGAAGCTCCCGGGGGGAAGAAGAATACCAAGTCCGGCAAGAGTAGCTCTGATGCCCACTCCAGCAAGCGCACCTCTTCGGAGTGCTGCGCTACCGTCGAGGACGCACCATCGAGCTCCACCGGCAAGTGCAAGAAGGCAAAAACAGCTTCACCAGAGACCAAGAAAGTGGCCGCCAAGGAGGACGGCACTGGTGGTACCTTCACCATCAGTGCCACGCTTGACCCTAAATAGGAAAGCCCGCTCGTTGCTTTCCTGCGGACGAATGTCGATGTGTTTGCATGGCAACCATCTGACATCCCCGGTGTTCCCAGGAAAGTAATCGAGCACCACCTTGTCGTCTGCCCTCACGCGCGGCCCGTCAAGCAGAGAGTTAGAAAGCAAGCAGTAGAACGCCAAGAGTTCATTGCTGAAGAGATCAAGAAATTGGAAGCAGCAGGCCTGGTCCGAGGAGTACTCCATCCAACGTGGTTAGCCAATCCAGTAGTCGTGCGCAAAGCAAACGGGAAGTGGAGGCTTTGTATTGACTTCACTAATGTTAATAAAGCTTGTCCCAAGGATCCATTTCCCTTGCCGCGCATTGACCAGATTGTCGACTCCATGGCAGGATGTGATCTGCTTTCATTCCTTGATGCATACTCAGGATATCATCAAATCTTCATGGCTGAAGAGGATGAAGAGAAAACCGCATTCATTACTCCATGTGGCACGTACTGCTTTGTACGAATGCCTTTCGGACTAAAGAATGCTGGTTCAACATTAGCAAGAGTAGTCAGTCATGCTTTTGAGCCACAGCTGCACAGAAATGTAGAAGCTTACATGGATGACATAGTGGTCAAGAGCAAGGACAAAGAAACTCTGGTCCAAGATTTGGAAGACACTTTTGCAAATCTGCGCAAGATCAACCTCAAGTTGAACCCCGAGAAGTGCGTGTTTGGAGTTCCTTCCGGCAAGCTTCTCGGGTTCTTTGTGTCCCAGAGGGGGATTGAAGCCAATCCCGACAAGATCAAGGCCATCGAGCAAATCGAAGCACCGAAGCGAGTCAAGGACGTACGAAGGCTTGCCGGCTGCATTGCTGCTCTTAGTAGGTTCATCTCTAAGTCTGCTGAGCGCGCTCTGCCGTTTTTCAAAATTTCTAAAAAGGCAGGTCCAATGAAGTGGACTCCCGAAGCGGAGGCTGCACTGCAGGACTTGAAGAGATACCTATCCTCCACTCCAATACTTGTCGCACCTAATCCACAAGAGAAGTTGCTGCTATATCTGGCGGCAACCAATCAAGTGGTTAGTGTTGCGTTAGTAGTGGAGAGGGAGGCGGATGATGAGCCAGCGACCGCGGCAAGCGAATCCAGCGACAAGCAGGGGGCTTCCCCGACAAGCTCTGGTCCCGACAAGGATGGATCTGCGCAGCCACAAGAAGAGAAACAGAAGAAGATGGTGCAGTGCCCAGTTTACTTTGTCAGTTCCCTTCTGCAGGGGGCTAGATCAAGGTACTCTGGTGTGCAGAAGTTGCTTTTCGGCCTTCTCATGGCCTTGAGGAAGCTGCGCCATTACTTTCAAGCACATGAGATCACAGTGGTCACTCGCTTTCCGTTGAAGAGGATATTGCAGAATCCAGAAGCAACAGGCAGGATTGTCGAGTGGGCACTAGAATTTTCAAGCTTTGGCCTCAAGTTTGAAAGTACTTCAACTATTCAGAGCCGAGCATTGGCAGAATTCATAGCAGAATGGATGCCAACACCTGATGAAGAAACTCCGGAGAGGAGCATCCCCGTCAAGGAAGCAAGCAAAGAATGGATCATGTACTTTGATGGTGCCTTCTCGCTGCAAGGCGCCGGTGCGGGCGTATTACTCGTCGCACCCACCGGAGAGCACCTCAAGTACGTGGTCCAAATGCACTTTCCCAAGGAGCAAGCAACAAACAATACTGCAGAGTATGAAGGCTTGCTTGCCGGACTCAAGATCGCGGCAGACCTTGGGATCAGGAAGCTTATTGTCAGGGGTGACTCACAGCTTGTCGTCCGTCAAGTGAACAAAGATTATCAGAGTCCATTGATGGAAGCCTACATTGATGAAGTGAGGAAGCTAGAAGAACATTTTGAGGGCCTGTAGATGGAACACGTTCCAAGGGCTCAGAATGACATTGCAGACGGCCTCTCAAAATGCGCCGCACTCAAGTTACCTGTGGAACCAGGAATTTTTGTGCTCAAGATGACTCAACCATCTGTAACATCGTCAACTGGACAGAGCAAGAAGAGGAAGTTGGTTACTGGCGACTACTTTCCGGCAGAGCTCCCCGAAGCCGCCGTCAAGAAGGTCCCCAAGATCAACACAAAGAGTGCTAAGGAGCAGTCTGCTCCGGCAAGCCCTAGGGCTTGTTTCGTTGAAGCAGACGCTCCTGACAAGCTGTGTCCCGACACGCTTGCCGGGGAACATCACGCTCCGGCTGAATCACAGATCCTTGCCGTAGAAGCGGATGTTCCCGCAGCAGCATTTGCGCCTTTAGTCCTCGTCGTTGAGCCACAGGCTCCGGCATGGGCACAGCAGATCGTCCATTTCCTTCAGATAGGAGAACTTCCCGAAGAGCAAGAAGAAGCGGAAAGAGTAGCCTGGCAATCGAGTATGTACCAGTTTGTCGATGACATACTGTAGAGAAGAAGATTCAACGGAGTGAAATTGAAGTGCATTTCCCGGGAAGATGGACAGGAGCTGTTGGCGGAGATACATGGAGGCATATGTGGTCACCACATTGGCGCAAGAGCACTTGCCAGCAAAGCCTTCCGGCAAGGTTTCTTCTGGCCGACAGCCCTCCATGATGCAACTGCACAAGTAACCAAGTGTGAAGCGTGCCAGTTCCACTCCAAGTAGATACATCAACCAGCTCAACCTCTCCAAACAATCCCTTTATCCTGGCGATTTTCGGTCTGGGGGCTCGACATCCTCGGCCCCTTTCCCCGAGCTGTCGGGGGCTTTGAGTACTTGTACGTTGCAATCGACAAGTTCACAAAGTGGCCTGAAGTGGAAGCAGTGAGGAAGGTGACAGCACAGTCAGCAGTCAAGTTCTTCAGGTCAATTGTTTCCCGTTTCGGAGTCCCTAACAGGATCATCACCGACAATGGCACACAATTCACGAGCCGCACCTTCATGCAGTACGTCCAAGATCTTGGCACCAAGATCTGCTTCGCTTCTGTTGCTCACCCGAGAAGCAATGGTCAAGCGGAGAGGGCAAACGCTGAAGTGCTGCGCGGGCTCAAGACCAGAACTTTCGACAGGCTACGCAAGTGCGGAAGAAATTGGATCGAGGAGCTGCCGGTGGTTCTTTGGTCGATCAGGACGACGCCAAATCGAGCCACTGGCCAGACACCTTTTGCTCTTGTCTATGGAGCAGAAGCAGTTCTCCCCACGGAACTCGTATACGGATCGCCTCGAGTGCTCGCTTATGATGAGCTTGAGCAAGAGCAGCTGCGGCAAGACGACGCGCTGCTCCTCGAGGAAGATCGTCTTCAGGCTGCTGTGCGAGCTGCTCGTTACCAGCAAGCTTTGCGTCGCTACCATAGCCGCAAAGTTAATGCCAGAAGCTTCGAGGAAGGCGACCTTGTTCTTCGGCGCGTTCAATCCGCCAAGAATTCCAACAAGTTGACGCCAAAGTGGGAAGGCCCTTATCGGGTGAAACGAGTCACTAGGCCCGGCGCTGTCCGCCTTGAGACCGAAGATGGCTTTCCGGTGAGCAATTCTTGGAACATAGAGCATCTTCGCAAGTTTTACCCATAAGGCGCGGTTGCCGGAATCTGTTCCGGCAACCACCTTTTGTACAAGCTTTGCCGCTGTTGCATGTAACCCTTTGTACAAAGCCGGGCGCAGATCCCATGCATAAATAAAGTTCATGTGTGCTTCACACATCTTGTCAAATTTCATGCATTCTTTCTTTTTTGCATGCTTTATCTGACACTTTGTGCAGCACTTGCCCCCGGTAAGCAATAACTAGCCTTAAGGCCCCATACCATTATTTTCTCTTCTTTCTTTTTCTCAAAAAGAAGGTTCCTTCGCCCACAAGTTCACGGGGGGGGGGGGGGGGAAGGAGAGGATAAGGGTGTGGACCAGGCGTCGTTCAAAGGAGTCTAGCCTTGCCGGGACACACACAACAGAAAAGCTAAGTTGCCAAAGTTTGAGCACAGTCAGTTTTAAATTTTTAAGTTATATTCCTTGAACGATCGTGCCTTGTATGGAAAACCTGTGCGCGGAGGAACCGACTCGTGGCTAAGTTGCGCCCTTACTTTGTTTCGAGTCCGCTCAACAATGAAAGCGTGCTACGACTAGTCCCGACAAGGTTTCTTGCCGGAGGCAACACCGCCAGCAGGCTGCTGATGTTCCGCACTCAGCGCTCGCAGCAAGTGTGCTTGCGCCGGCAAGTTCCCTAAAAGTGTAGGGCAAAAACATGAAAGGGATGGAATCAAGTAAAGGAAGTAACATAGCAGATAGTACCCAGAATAAAGTTATATTACAATAAATAACTTGTCGCGCTCTAATAGATTGTTCCTATAACATGTCTAGCAGCGGCAAGAAGGAGGAATGGAGAAAAAGGGTGGCCTAATCCACGCACTCGCCGTCAACCCTCCTAACCTCATTCACCTTGTCCACAATGGGTGCGACAATGGATTTGAGTTCTTCGAGATCAGCACCCGCCGGCAGCTTCTTGAGGACGCGGGTGAGGTCGAGGCCCGGGTTGCGGAAGAGTGTCTTCACCAACACCTTCTCCAAGACCTTGGCGCAGATTGCGTGCGACTCGTCCGCCAGCTTCTTTGGGATCCTTTCCCGGAGTTGCTGGAGGGCCGTCACCACGCCCTTGAAGAAAAGAGTAAGCTTGGCGCTGAGCTGGAGGTTCTCGTCGATGGAGTACCCGAAGCCCGCCAAGTCCAGCTCCGCCAACTCCTCGTCGATGGCTGCAGCAATGTTGACGAGGCCCTCCGTCCAGAGCTCCACCGTGGCCTTGAATGTGTTCTGAGTCTCGGCGGCCCTCGTCAGCAGCTCATCGTTGCCCTTGACCTCTTTCTTCAAGTCATCCTCTCGCCTCTTGGCGGCATTCAGCGTCTCCGTCAAGGTGGCCAGCTTCAGCTCCAGATCAGCGCTCGAGTCCTTGGCGGCGTTCAGTTCCTTGATCTTCTCGGCGAGTTGAACTTGCAGATCGCCATGGGCAAGTGCATCCTTCTCGCGTTCGCGCTGGAGTGCGGCAAGCTCTTCATTCTTCCCTTTCATGTCCGCCTCCAGCTGCGTCACCTTCACCTCTAACTCCTTCTTGGCGGCCTCAGCAGCCGCGGCGGCATCCTTCGCCTCTTTGAGTGCCCCGCCAAGTGATTGCTCTCGGACCTCGAGCTCCTCCTCGTGGCTGTCCAGATTGACCTTCTTCTATGTCAATTCGCCTTCCCGCTTGGACAGCTCCTCGGCGGCAAGCCTCTGCTGCTCCTCGGCTTCAGCCTTCTCCAGGATGAACGCCTTCTTCGCCTCGTCAAGTTGCGCCCTTTCCTCCGCAATGGATCGAAGGGCCTCCTGGTTGCGGCTCTTGAGCTCCTCCGCATGCTTCTCTATGTCAACTCCCGCCCGCGCGACAAGCGCTTCCCGGGACTCAAGCTTCGCTTGCCGGGCGCGGTAGAGTGACACCAGCTTTCGGAGCAACTGCTCCTCTTCGGACTCGCCGCTGCTGCTGCTTGGCGCGTGAACCACTGCCAGCCCAGCAAAGGCGAGTACTTCTCCATCAAACTCCTCTCCTTCAACCGGCTCCCTGGAGCTCGATGCCCAGGGAAGCTTGATGTATACGCCCTCGCCGGCCTTCAAGTATGCGCCTGGCTGGGGCTCCTCGGAGCCCGGCGCTGCATCAGCGGCGGAGGGGTCGGCGGACGGTGCAGCGCCTTGCGCTCCTGCGCCCTCCGGGTCGTCAGTACGATCGCCGGACCCCTCGCCGGCTCCTGCGCCAGCAGCCTTGGCGGCTTCCTCGTCGGCGGGTTCATCAGCGTCGGCCTCTTCGTCGCCAGCGGCGGCATCTTCAGTGTTGCCGCGTGCGCCTTCCTCGCCGGTGGCCTCGGTCTCCATCGGGTCTGCGAGAGGGGGATCTGAGGATAGGAAGAGGAAAGAAAAGTCAAGCAAATATCCAAAAAAAGAAGAAAGAAGATCAGAAGAAAAACCCAAGGGAAGATTTCCGACAAGGAAGGTTACCTGTGCTGGGCTCCGTGACCATGGGTTCCTCCACCAAGGGCTCACTAGTTCCGTCCCTTGCCGGGGACCTCTCCCTTGCCGGGGAGCACTCCCTTGTCGGGGAATCGCCCCTTGGCGGCGTAGTCGAAGCAGACAGCAACTCCGGGGCGGTTTCTGATTGCCCCTGATGAGCCTGCTCTGCTCCTACATGAATGAATCAGCAATCAAGATGTCAGCAAAAGAAGAAGCACCCATGCGCGCCCCACAACAGGAAGTGAACCAAACAATTACGCTGGGGGCTGTGCTGGTGGCTGCTGCGAGGAGAAGGAACCGGGTCCGTCAAGGTGGTCTCGGACGTGTCTTCTGCCATCACAACAGGATCGTCCTCGATGACAACCACGGGGACCTTGGCCCTCTTCGCCGCTCTCTCGGCCAGAGTCCTGAAATAGAACAGGGATTCAGAGAGAAGCAAATCAGATGCAAAACAAGCAACAACAAAGATTGAAGAAATACAAGTACAGTGAGAAGAAAGCCTTACTCCTCCTCCTCTTCTTCCTCCTTGTCGGAGCTCAGCGCAGAGAGGTCGAAGTCTGGTACCCTTTCTGCGCGGCGAGGCGGAGGAGTGGGCTCCCTTGGACGTTTGCCGGGAGCTGCGGCAGGATCGGGTGTGGCAGCCCGGGAAGACCCTGCCTCAGTTGCCGGCACGGCCTGAGATGCTCTTGCGGCAACCGTACTTGCCGCGGTGGAGCGCGTCCCACGACGCTGCGGCTGTTGGCCTGCTTGCCGCCCTGCTGGATCTCCAACTCGACGGAGGCGCCTTCTTGGTTGGAATTGGGGCTGCGCTGGGGGCTCCGCCTGCGGCAAGCTGCTCGCTTCGGCCTCGGGCTCCCCCTCGCCAACGACCTCTCCGGCAAGGTCTTCCCGGTCGGCAAGACTTGCCGCCTCCGCCTCCTCCAGCATAAAGCCAAACTCACCCACGGCGGCGGCTGCCGCCGCCTCTTCGGCCCTGGTGGCGATGTACCGCATCTCGTCGTCGGTGGTGTCGCGGGTGAGGAGCCTCTGCTCGTCGGAGTTGACTGCTACCTCCATCAAGCCATCGAAGAATTGCCGCACGACGTCGTCGGCGGGCTCTATCCAAGTTGCGCTTATCCCGTGCGAGTCGCACTCTGGCATCATTGCGCAGATGCGATCGCGCTGGGAGTTGTTGCACAACGGGATGACGCCCTGCGGCAACCTGAACCACTCTGGATGGTTGGCGTCATGCTTGAACAGCTCCCTTAGCATCCCGTCAAGCTCCAGAACCGTGAAGTTGAAGTTGAGGCCTGGACGCAGCCTCATGATATCCACCGGGCCGCCAAACATCCAGGCGGGCCTCCCCCTCTTCTGCAGAGGGGCGATGCGATGGCGAAGGAAATCCGCGCCAACTGCCCTTGCTGTGAGCCCGGCAAGCCTGAGCCGGAGGATTCGGGTGGTGGCAATCTTCAGCTTGGCGTCGTCCGGCGACAGAGCGCTCCAGTCGCCGTCGCGCACTACCCGGGTCTGGCGCAGGTTGGTAAATGGCTGCGGATTGGCGTCAACGATCCAGCACCACTCCGCCCTCCACTCATCCCACTTGCTGCGGAGCTCGCCCGTCAAGTACACCTCCTTCATGCCGATTCGTGAGGTCCAGGTGATTCCGCCAGCCAGTGGCTCCCCTTTCTCGGCTCGGGGGGTGAAATAATGACGAAAAAGAGTGACATTCGGGAGGATGCCAACGAAGTACTCGCAGAGGTGTGCGAAAACCGCCATTGTCAGAACGGCGTTGGGGGTGAAATCAAGAAGATGAAACCCGTAGGTATTCATGATGTCACAAAGGAAATTGGAAAAAGGTGGGCAGAGCCCGCAATAGAAGAACACAGGAAAGAAATGGTACCCTTTTGGGCACCGCTTCGATTTGGAAGCCTCAGCGGAAAGCACCAGCGTGCGCGGAAGCGCCCGCGTCTGCGTCGACCAAAAGAGGTAAAATTCCTCCCGCAGCGCCTTTGGGGTGAGCTCGGGGGGGGGGGGGGGGGGGAAAGCACTCGCTCCTTGCGCAGCACCTCAAGCCGCAACGCCTCGGCCGACTTGGTGCTCGAATTTGAGCTCTTGCCGGTCTTCGGAGCCATGGCGGAAGTGGCGGGGGAGCGCGGAGGTGTTGAGGGCGACGGCGGCGACGGGCGGCGGAGCGCTGCTCTCTTTTGGCTTGGGAAGCGGAGGGGAGCGGTGGAGCTTTCGGAGGAAGGAACTGCAAGTGGCGAAGGTGGGGGGAACGGCCCTGTTTCCTCTGCTTATAAACAGGGGAGGAGAACGTTACGCATTTCCTGAATTAAGAATTACCCATGATCTCTCCCATGACGCCGCGATTGACGCGTGCCGTTACGGGAGGGCGCGGCGGGTACGGAGTCAGATTTAGTGTGGACCCAGGCCGCGTGTGCCCGTGCCCTGTTTTGGGCCTGGCCCAACAGTGCTCGGCACCGTGTGTGGCCCAGGCCCGAGGGCTCCTGTCGGTGTACTAAAGTAGGGGTATCTTAGTACCCCGAACTTGTGCACGGGCAGTCGCAGCGCCCCGCGGCAAGGCTTGCTGGGCGTCCGCCAAGATCCTCCGCTATTCCTATTACTGCCATTCAAGAACAAAGTGTTAGCTGAGAAGACAGAACCCTGGCAAGAGGATCTTGCCGGGAAGGACAAGGCCCCGGCAAGAGGAGCTTGCCGGGAAGGCCAACCAAGGCACTTCAAGAGACTTGCCGTGACACACCGTGCGTCCCAGCAAGACCCGACGAGCGGCAAGCTTGCGGGTGCGACAAGACAGCGACCGCGGCAAGGCGCTTGCCGCGGCGAAGCCACCACTCTGCGCCCACGCTCCAGCACATCCGACGACGTGTTGCCGCAGGATCGCTCCTGGTGCACGTGGCGGGTGGCTGTGCAGCCAAGCGGTGCAAGGTGGCAAGTGAAGATGACAAGGAGGCCATCGTGGCGATCGGTGGCGCCCCTAACGGTCGTTTCTTACACTGTTTGGGCGACCGGACGGGCATTAAATGCCCTTGTCCCCTGCCGTCAGAGTTAGGTAGGGGGCACTGTTGATAGCGGTTGTACCAACCCCCGTTTTTACTTTTTTACCCCTCTCTCTACGCTGCCACCTGTCGGTGACCCCTTTAGACTATAAAAAGGAGGCCCATGCGCACGTAGAAGGGGTTCGACTCATTCGAAACTACAACACACCTACGCTCTTGAACAAGAACAGAATAGAAACACAAAGCAGCAATAGGAGTTTTATCTCTCCGGAGAGCTCCGAAGCTGGGTAAAATCCCTCGCGTGCTTCGCCTCGATCTGCTCTTCGCGCGCCCTCCGCTCCCTTGCCGGACCGAAAAGGGGCCCTGCCCCATAGGTGTTCGTTTCCCATGACAGTGTGTGTGTGTGTGTGTGTGTTTAATAGCATGTGTGTGTTAGAGAGAGCGACAGATCGACCTACTCATACAGAGAGATGGTGTGTAGTGTACGATTTTAGCCACGAGAGTCAGTGCATCCTCTCATTTCCGGGCATACGGTCGGGACAGGCGGACAGCTGCCATGCTCGCTCCTGACCAGCCCGGCCCACCCAAAGCCCCTCCATCGCCCGCACGCGCTTCCCGCTCGAAACAGCCAGCGCCGCTCCAAAGAATCTGTGCCGCATTCATGCTAGGGCAGAGCGGACACGGCCTCTTACTGGCGCCTGCATTGAAGGGAGAAGCAGATTCAAGAGTGATTGTTGCTTCGTTCGTCCAATCTACTGCTGGGTCTATGTGATTTGACGGCTCATTGGACATTATTACTGAGGTGGTAGGACTGTTGGATGTCCCATGCTTTCGGCGAAAGGAGGTACTACTAGATTACAATTTTCTCAATTCTTACAGTGGAGGAGTGCGAGAGCAGTGAAAACACGCAGACTTAGTGATTACATGGCCCACCTCACAGTATCACCATATTTTCTTAACACCGTGCTACACCTAACTCTTTACATAGTACTAGTATAGTACGTAATGTAATTTATCAGCAAGATAAATTTGTACAATGCTATGAAGCTTCCAGCTTCTGTTTCATGTATCTTGCGTCCAAGGTTCCCCATTGCAACATTTCATCAAATACAAAGGAGACTAAAATGCATCCTATTGCATCTCAATGATTGACAGATCATAGCCAATATGTACTCCCTCCGTTCCAAAATAAGTGTCTCAACTTTATGCAAACTTTAGTACAAAGTTGTACTACTACTAAAGTTGACACTTATTTTGGAATAGAGACAACTAAAGAAAAAAACATCCATGCAATCCATATCCCTTGAACTATAAACCCTAACTAGGCTTTAATTTGCTGGCCATGCTGGAGCTTCCCAAGAAATGAAGTTTGCAACCCTTTGACAATCGGATCATTTTGTGCAGTTTCACCAAAATCGAGATGAGCAACACTTTGGCAAAGAAATTGAAGAAGCGTGATTAGAATAAGATTACTAGGACTAGTTAATGAGACATAAACTCATCACAAATATAGTACGTAGAAGCCAATAGAGGTATGTGTGGGGCAAAGAAGTAGAGAAATATCCACATGGAGTGATGTGGGCAGCTGGAGCAGTGGTGCAAGCCGGCTATAAAGGGAGTTGTACCTGAGGGATGTTGGGACGTAGCTCAACATTGAGGAGGGCGGCGGGAGGCGGCAACTGCCCACGTCGCGGCAGTGAGCAAGAGATGAAGGCAACCTCACCGGCTTTGTGAGAGAGAACGGTGGGGACCCCTGATCGGGTCGTGCTGATAGTGGGTTTTCGCCGTTGGCAACTGCATCTACACTAAGCATCCACCCCTTCCCCCGGCGGACGTGATCGGCCGGGATGTTAGAGATGTGGCCATAGTCATTTTGTGCGAGAGAGTGTGAAGAGAGCAACCCCAGCAAGGAACCGTGTAGGCTGGCCCATCCTGACTATGTATATAGTGAACCTATTATATTGCGTATGTGCCACTGAAGAAAGAAAACTTTATTTATAAATGATGCGGCACCTACTACTCGTTCTCCTATAGACCTTGCGCTTGGCATCTCCAAAATATTAACCTTGCGATTGGCTCTTCGCCTGTTCGGGAAGTCGAGCAATAATGATACTGCAGTATATATCATTCTGGCTATACGAGACTAAATGAATTGTTGCACATCCACCACATGGGCGAGGGTCGAGGGGAAAGGGAGAGTGCATACTATTACATCCGTTTCAATATGGACTACATACGGAGCAAAATGAGTGAATCTACACTCTAAAATACGTCTATATACATCAGTGTTTGGAGTATGTACTAGTAGTTCATATTGAAATCTACTAAAGGACATATATATTCCAAACAATATGATAATCTCTCTAACCAAGGTAGAGACGAGGAGTAAATGGAGGGAGTAGTAAATTTTTCTCCTCGTCCTACGAGCCACCGCGCGCGTGGGCTAGGGAGCGGGCGTAAGGCGTACAGTACTAGTAGTAAGCAAGCTTCACCTCATCCTGCGAGCCACCGCCCATGTGGGCGGGTGAGACAGTGTACTAAGCAAGCTTCTCCTCATTCCGCGAGTTGACGGGACACATCAAAAGTACTCCAGTGTATAGAGCCTTGCCTCTAAGGTAGGCTCCACATGGTTTGCCTCTTTTTTAACATAACGTGTCAAGTCACAATTTGTTTGTTCACCCGTGGTAGACGATCCTCCCTCCATCAAGTAGACAACCAATACGCATGTGAAATTGCCACGTGGGCCGCCTATTCATACAGAAATGAGCTCCAGCGTGTACCCTCGCGGATGTGGTTGGGAAAGAAACGGGAGTACGAGCACCGTGCGTGCACCTCTTCTCTTTGTGCACGTCCCCCACCTACGTGGGTGTGTGTGTGAGAGATACAAACCTAGACAGATGGCATGTGCGTTCGTGAGTGCTTTTTGTTTCGGGGGGTTGATTTCGTGAATGTATTTGTGGGAATGTGTGTCGATGACATCTGAAACAAAATTTTGCATGCAATGTGTGTGAAATGGAGGCCTATCCATATCATATATAGAGGGTCGGGCGATCCACGAGAAGAGAGGGAGGGGTCATAGATATTGATAGAGTTGAAGAGAGGATCAAGTGGGTGGTTGCGAGATCGATGAAGAGAGCCATCGAAATTTTGTGTGTGTGCAAGTCAAAGATATAGGGCGACTGACCTACTGGAACGTCAGAGGGCACATGTCAAGTTTGTGTGTGGTAGGGAGACATGACTAGAGCGCTCGATGTATCGGTGTGTGTGTGTGGGAGGGGGTGGGGGGGAGGGGGAGCCAGAGGCCTAACTATAGAGGTAGAAGTAGACCGACTCGTATATGTGTTGAGAAGGAGAGACCCAGCTATGCCTTGAGGGAGATCAGTCGACATCCATACATAATTGAAGGACGGGAAATAGGATGGGACAGAGAGATAGAGGAGAGAGAGAGGGAGGGAGAGGTGTAGAGTGTTGGATGGGTGATGGAGTTGCTTCTCAAAGATGGTGGGAGAGTCCTACTAGACAAATTGAGGGTGGAACTGCAATATTATCAATAAGAGTGGGGATGTGTTTCTGTGTGTGCCTGTGCATGATAGATCTGTTGGGACGCATCCATGGATGATGAAGGGGTACCATGTGTTTGGTAAGCAAACCCAACTAGATCAGTATATCAATTGTTGTTTATCAAAGGAAGGGAGAGACATAACTAATGAGGTAGATCGACCGATGCGTGGGGAAAAACGAGTTACAAGGACCTACCTAGCTATATGTATAGCGGGAGATCGGTCGGTGTACATCCATTTGTTAGAGGCAAATAAGACCGAGCGAGACGGATAGATAGAGAGAATGGAGCTAGGAGGTGGTGCGAGAGGCCCAAGTACTAGCTAGATAGGGGGAGGAGTGTGCGGTTGTGAGATCGATGAAAAGAGGGGCGAGAGTTTACACATGTGTGGGACCGTATGAGAAACACGAGGCATGGACACATAAAGGAGGAGATTGAAGGTGCGTGTGTATGTTGTAGGCAGACATCGCTGGAGAGGTTTATTGATCGGTGTGTGTCGGAAAGGAGTTGTGGAGACTGTGGGAGAATGACCTAAAGAAAAAAAGAATGTGCGCGATGTATAGAATGCTGAGGGAGGGGACGGCAAGGAGGGCGTGTGCATGCACGATAGAAAGTTGGTGGTCGCTACAAAGGTTAGAGGATTGTGTGGGTGTAAGAGATTAACAAAGATCATAATTTGATATGAAAGACGATTCATATATTTGAATAGGAGATCATAGTGTTATAAACATATGCATGCAATATAGCGGTGATACGCATGTTGTGGTTTCGCACATGTTATACCATAATGCGATAATGCATGGCGTTTGCAACTCACAGCTAAATGTCGAACAATCTAAACCATACTATACATCAAACAATCTCACATTTTTTGGAATTTATGATAATATGTGGGTTTGCAGCTTACAACTAACTATAGAACAATCTAAACATTACTATATATCAAAAATTCTCACATTTTATTTGAATTTGTGGTAATGTGTTGTGTTTGCAACTCACATATAAATACTTGTAGGTGTAGGGGGCCGCGCACCATACATTATGTGATAAACACATTATACATATGAGACATGGTTTAGATTATGAAGATCTAGCTAGAGCTTGAAATGTACTGTTATTTGAAATCAACATAAGGTGGATTCAAAAAATCGAGTTCGAGTTCATATAGTACACATAGTTCATATGTAACTCGAGACTAATCATGTGGTGTGCTGTGAAGATAATATGCAAACGATGGTTTAACTTGACAATAATGATGATTGTAGATCTTATTAAAATAGACAAACGAATTCAAATGGTTTGACTTCACAACAATCGTTATTATAGATCTTATTCAAATAGAGAAACGAATTCAAATTTAGTTCATATTGAAGTGGTAGTATATACGTTTGGAATGCACTAAAACGTTCATTTTAGTAGTAGACTGCATGCACACGTAGCGAAATATTTTAATTGAACATAACATGAATTCAAATTTTTGAATGACATTTGTGGTGTGAATTGATTTGGTACATTACACGTTAAGCTTGTCCGGAAATTTCAACCTGCGCCATGTTAGCCCAAAATATTTAAGATATATGTTTGTCTCGTTGTGCTCCGACAACTCCCTCCATCTCAACAAGCGCCTTGCTATTCCAAAATTACAACGCGCGCGAAAACTCCCACCTCCTGTGAAATCCCGACACGCGCAATGCCCGTGATACCCCTGAACCGAAAGAACCGCCTCAAATCGGTGGGGGTACTTTTTTAACTTACCCCACATTTCGGACAAGCGCGTTCCTGAGCCATGGTTCCCCACTCCCATCCCATCCGCCCACTCATTCATACACTGAGGCCACGAAAACCCGCGAAAACACACACCCTCCTCCGTCCGAAACCCAGCCGGAGCCTCTTCCCCGACGATGTCGTCCACAACAACACCTCGACGTCCCTCATCCACCATACCAGATGAGGATCCATCATCGATCTCGTTGTCCCGCCGGTTCAGCCACCCCGTCCTCCACCTCCAAGGAGCTGCCCCAATGTTCCCCTCGTCTTTCGCGCCACCTCCATTCCCACACCGCCATCTTCACCTGCACCACCGGAAGAGCAGCATCATCACCGTTTCCTCAGATGAAGTTGCGGTCTAATCAGCGCCACCAAAGAGGTTGTACACTAATCACCGCATTTTCTTCTTGATTCGATCTCATGGTGCTGTCGGCGCTCGGTCCCGAGCCGACACGGCATGGCTCCATCCATGGCGGCATCGCCGGCCACTTCCTCCATGGCATCGCTCCCTCGGTGGCGACGTCCACATTAGTAGGAGCTGCTACTGCTTTAGCTCTCACTCGCGCTGCTGCTCTGCTCTTGCTCTCGGTCCCCTGCTTGGTCTGCTCTTGCTATTGCTCTTTCTCTTGCTCTTGATCGCGCTGTTGCTCTTGCTCTTTCTCTTGCTTGCGAAGCTACTCCGATTTAGCTACACTTCATTCGACCGAATCAACTTTTGGCTCAGTCAATTTTCAGGGGGTGGGGGCCTCACCGGAGTTAAGGAAGAACCAGCCGTAGTGGGGAGGGGGGCTCGCCGGAGAGGTACCCCACTATCTGTCTTAGGGTTCAGGGTGGGGGCGGTGGTTGCCTGAAGTGGTGGGGTGGTGGCGTGGGGATTGCTGGAGAAAAAGCTCGGCACGGGGGGGGGGGGCTTAGAGGGATGGCCGGGGCGGTGGTGGACCGGAAGTGGGGAGTGTTTTCGGGGAAAGCGGGGCGGCGCACCGCCGGCCGCGGACGGCAGGGGTGGCTGTTTGGCCGGTGGTGGCTAGCGGCTCAAGGGGGTGGAGGTTGAAGATGAACTCAGTCGACTGACGTGTAGCCTCACCTCTAGTGCATTCAGTTTCGACAGCAAAATTCAGTTTCCATAGCAAAATTCAGTTTCACAGTTAAGTTCAATTTCGACAGTTAAATTCAGTTTCGCAGTTAAGTTCAGATATGAGCGGATGATGTATTTTACATCTAGCTTTGTGGTTATGTATTTTACGTCATCTATTGGAGATGCTATTAGAATTCCACTCAGGTTAACATTGTCTCTCTTGTCCTGCTTCAGCCTTGGCGTCGTACAACTCACCGGAGCTGCTCCAACGATGAAACCCTCCATCACAGTGGAGCAGTACCTCCGGCTCCATCTCCAAACGCCTAAGACCTTCTTCCCCTCCTCCGACAGCCATGTCAGACGGAGCATCCTCACTGGTCAACCCAATCACGCTGAGATCGACATGGCTTCGCCGAAGAGGTTGTACACTTGTTGCATCTCTTTTTTACTCTATATGTTATATATATTGTCCACTGAGCACACGTAGTAATGTGAAATACTATTATTTTATCCTACTATATGACAAGCAGTGAAGTACCAGGCAACTCAGCTATCCGTGATGGACTCTCTTGAATGCCATCATTATTCATCTCTGCGCGTTTGAGTTGTGCATTTGTCGATGGGCCTGGGAGTTGAGCTAGTAGGGTAGTGGCCTGGGTCCAAAGTAATAGAAGTAGCACAAAAACATTTTTTTAGTGTAGGCTTTTCCTTGCTCAAGACTGCCTACTAGAATCGCCATTGCTTGAAAGGAAAAGTGAATCAAAACATAGGAATTTGAAAGTTTCCTATGGCACTACTATTCATGAATTTGGTTCAAAGGAATGGAGCAAAGGAAAACTGTAGGATTTGTTCCTTTAGTGTCTGTTGAAAGAAAAACCGTAGGAATATTAATTTCCACTTGTCCTCCTTTTCAAATTCCTATTCATGAACCACAAGACTAAGATATAGTAGCATAATAGCATTATAACTGTACATTTTCTTGTTTTTTGACTTAATCTCACCATCCTTCTTTGCATCCTGTGATCTTCCAATTCTTGTGAATCAAACACCCAGATTCGCAGAAATCCTGTGTTTTTAAGTTCTCTGTGTTGCACATGAATCCTATCCTATTCTTGTCTATTTCCTATCCCTGCATTATTGGAATCCTCCAATTCAAATGAGCCCTTACAGAGTTACTTCTCTTATAGATAGTTGTCAAAGAAAACCTTTTGTGGTTTGTCCCGCTCCTGCTGCGCCGTCGTCCACCCCAGCTCAGCTGCTCCAACGAAAGAAGGGTCCGGCACAGTAGGGAACCGGCCTCGAGACTGTCTTTCGCCACCTCAGATCTTCTTCCCCGCCGCCGGCAGCCATGAAAACTGCATTACCATCATCAACCGAGCAGATGACCTCGAGGACTACACGGGTCCGCAAGAGAGGTCGCACTCTTCCGTGTCTGCTTACGTTATGCATCACTTAATATTACATGCTACTTTATCATCCTGTTCACTGATTAGACTCTGAGTCAGCTCCAAATTAATGGTCAAACTTGAGTTTTTAAATGGTTGTGGGGTACATATCGGGGCCGCAATCAATAGTATCTATCTACTATCTAGTTAATCTCTGGTGTCTACTATGAGTTTCATGTTGGGTGGGAAACAAACAGTAAAGAAGCCATTATCTCTATTTTTTAACAGCCATTATCTACCAGCTATTATTGGTTTTGGATCTATCCACAGGTTGCTACTACCACTCTGGATTTCTGGATGCACTCCTTACATAATCTCACTATATTTTATTCCTATGCATGACAGTTATTGTAAACAATGGAACTAAACATGTAGAGCAAAAGAGACGAGCCTTGCGTGGCAATAAAATTTCATGCAGATGTCGCTCCATGGTAGGCGCAAAGGAAGCCCCCCTCCACCAATTCGGATTGTAATCGAGAGGAAGATATATGTTCTGAGGGGGTTTCAGAAGGAGAAGACCACTCCTGTTTACCACCTAAGGTCTTCGCTCTAACTTGCCATGATGATGTTGGTTATATCATGCATATGGTGCCTTGGATTGCTTACTTTATATAGCAAATATCTCATCTGCTTAGTTTAGACATCCTTTGTGCGAATGACATCTGTTTAGTTTATTCATCGTTTATGTGAATTATGCAACGCCATCTTGTTTAGCCAGGCATCATATATGTGAATTTTGCAATGCCATCCTGCTTAGCGAGTCATCTTATATGTGAATTATATCAGGCAATCTTTTTTTTGTTACGTATTACATTTGTCAACAATGTTAGTACATTCAACTACTCTTCGTGTGCATCAGGCATTTGACATGGGTGTCGGTGTCAAAACCGGCGGATCTCGGGTAGGGGGTCCCGATCTGTGCGTCATGGCTGATGGTAACGGGAAGCGAGGGACACAGATGTTTACCCAGGTTCGGGCCCTCTTGATGGAGGTAAAACCCTACTTCCTGCTTGATTAATATTGATGATATGGGTAGTACAAGAGTAGATCTACCACGAGATCGTAGATGCTAAACCCTAAGAGCTAGCCTATGATGGTATGAATGTAATTGTGATCGGCCTTCTAAGGACCAACCTCTCCGGTTTATATAGACACCGGAGAGAGCTAGGGTTTACATGGAGTCGGTTACAAGGAAGGAAATATAATATCCGGATCGCCAAGCTTGCCTCCCACGTAAAGGAGAGTCCCATCCGGACACGGGCCGAAGTCTTGAGTCTTGTATCTTCACGCTTCAATAGTCCGGACGTTGTACACAGTCCGGCCATCCGGATACCCCCTAATCCAGGACTCCCTCAGTAGCCCATGAACCAGGCTTCAATGATGATGCGTCCGGCGCGCAGTATTGTCTTCGGCATTGCAAGGCGGGTTCCTCCTCCGAATACTCCAAAGTGGTCATCGGACGCTTAGACCGTGTCCGGATATGCAAGATAATCTTCATATGCCACCATGGAGAGAATGATATTTTACAAATGCAATCCGCTGACAACTTTTATTGATGACGTGACATGTTGTTACGGTTGGATCATTATTCGATCCGTTTCCCCACAACCAGCTACAGCGCATATTGCGAGGCGGTTTCTTTGACACGTCTTGTCAAAGCAGAGATCGTGTCCCCTTATCACGGGATTCTTATCAATACGGGTATGGGTAATCTCACCACGCCATTAATCATGGCGCTTGGGAAACAAGCGATATTCAACGGGCAAGTGGGATGATGCACCGTTCTCGGCTCCTCTATAAAGGGACAGGATTTCCCCATTTTCACCCACCCCTTCTTCCTCCTTTGCCCACTCTTTCCCCCCTCGAGCTCCAGCGCCCAAGCTCAAATCTTCTCCGCACAGCTAAACATGTCCGGAGCAGGAGGCAAGTGGGTGGCTTCCACCGTCAAGGAGAAGCACATCGAAAATCTTCGGGCGGCCGGATACTTGGCCGCGGATATAGCGCACTGTCTACCAGATGCTGGGCAGGTCATTCCGACCCCAGGACCCCACGAAAGGGTCATATTCATTGCCCACTTCGTCCGTGGATTGAGGTTTCCACACCACCCCGTCGTCCGCGGGCTCATGTTCTACTACGGGCTAGATTTCCATGATCTAGCCCCAAACTTCGTCCTCAACATCTCGGCGTTCATCATCATATGCGAGGCCTTCCTCTGCATCTGGCCTCACTTTGGCCTATGGCTACAAACCTTCTGCGTGAAGCCGAAGGTTGTAAGCGGTCAACAAGTGGAGTGCGGAGGGGCCATGGTGGGTAGGATGCGCAACGTCACATGGCTCGACGGCTCCTTTGCGGAGACCGTAAAAGGATGGCAGTCGTGGTGGTTTTACATCACCGAGCCGCATGGTGCCAACTGGGCAGCAGCCCCCGAGTTCCGATCCGGAGCTCCCATGCGGCTCACCTCCTGGGAGAAGAAGGGCCTGTCCTGGGGCGATTCCACGGAGCTGGCCGGACTCCAGACATGCATCAAAAGCATGAAGGACAAGAACATCAAGCTTGTCAACGTGATCCAGGTCATGCTCGTTCGCCGGATCATGCCCTGCTAGAGGCGGGCGGTCAATCTGTGGGAGTTCATCCCAACCGAACACCGGACGCTCCAGAAGCTCTACGACATGACACACAAAGGCGCATGGAAGGTGCTGTTCAAGGCCTCCGAAGCACCTCCTCCAACATCCGAGGACCGCGGACTTCACGCCGCGTGGGCTCCTAGGCTAGTGAGTCCTTGAGCTGACTTCGGACCCAGTTCTCCCTGATATATTCATGGGAGTGCCTTAAGTAGTTGTGTATATTTGCTTCAGGACTATGTGGAGACAGCGGAGCAGGTCCACTATCCGGCTCTACTGCCAGAAGGCCCAGCGGATGCTCTCCAGACGGAGATGCTGGTCCCGGCACCGTACAAGGTGTCGGAGAAGAAGGCCGAGAAGAAGGCCCCGGGGATCCGAAAGGGTCTCCGGCCTAAGGTCGTGCCAGAAGCCTCGTCCAAAGACGACGAGGCAGACTCCTCCCGCGAAGGGGAGGAGGAAGAAGAAGAAGACGCCCCATCTGGAGAGGATTAGGGGCCAGGGGGAGCGGACCGGGGGCCGGAAAAGGTCCTCGGCGCAGGGCCGTCATTCCCCTGTCGTCCGATGACGACGAGTCGGATTCCTCCCGTGGAGGCGCGGGGAATCAGGAAGAGATCCTACCTCCCCCCACTGGGGGGTGAGAAGAAGAGAAAAGCCGCCCCAGGAGGGGAGGCTGGGGCGTCCAAGAAGGGGAAGGGGCCCCTTCCGGACTACTCTGCCACGGCCGCTCTCAGCGAGGAGGGGTGGCTGCCAGGGGGAAGCCCCTAGTGCGATCATAATTGTTTGCATTCGATCATGACTTCACTTCACAGTTTTTGTATTTACAATGCCAAACATATGTGCAGTCCGGCCAGGGATCACCCTGAGGTATCCTCCTCCGGGTCCCTGAGCAATTCGGAGATGAATTCGCTTCCGACAGCCAATACTCCTCAACCCGCGGATGACATAGAGGTGTTGTCCCAAAGGCTCCCAGAGTGGGGAAGGTGACTCTGGAGACGCCCCGAGGCGGGGTCCCAGACGTCGGACACGCGGGGTTCAAGATCCCCGCGGATCGTGTCGATGAGAGCCACGGCCAGCCGGGTTCTCAGCCGCACACAATTCCGGAACCTTCGATGGTTCCGAACTTAGGCGGGCGACCCCTCGTTAGAGAGGGCGAGCTGTCTGTATCGAGGACTTCCGTCGCGCCTGAGGCGCCGGACTGTCTGCTGGAAGCGCTTCGCGGCGCTTCCATATATGCAGAGCTACGTACTCTCATGAGTTCGGTGATTCGAAAGGTTTTGTCCGCCAAAAGCGGACTAACCGAAGCTTGCACCAGCCTCTTGACAAGCTTTGAGGTAAGTAATAAATATGTGCAAAATTACCACCGATAGGTAGTAGCCCCTGATACTCTGTTTGGTGTTTGGAAGGAAAAGCCCAACGGAGGGTCAATGACAACCCGCAGGAGTTTAATGATAAGTAATGTTGTGAATAAGCAGGCGGTGCTGCTTGGTGTTGCTACCCGTACTGCCGAGGTTGCCGAACTGAAACGGGACCTGGAGCAGGCGCAGGGAGAGCTAGACCTCACGAAGAGGCAGCTCGAACAGAACAAGGGTAAGTGATTCCCTCTCTTATGCATGTGAGGATACTAAGAATTGACAAGTCTAACGCCTAAGTGTCGTGACTGTGTAACAGGGTCCACCACTGAAGTGGCATCCCTAAAGAAGACGCTATCCGAGGCTGAAGAAAAGGCGGCCTCGGAGTGTAAGGAGCGCGAAAAGCAAAGTGCTAGGGTAGGTGAGGTATAGCAAGAGCTCCAGGACCTCGGCAAGAAATGCGAGTCCGTGGAGCATGATCTGAAGGCGAAAGAGGCCGAGGTTGCGAAGGCCCTTGTGAATTTGAAGGATGCCAAGGCCGAAGCAGAGAAAGCACAGCAGGAGATCCAGGAGGCCAAGAAGATAGCAGCGGGTAAGAAGTTCTTTATGCAAAGCAAACATGTGGAGGAGGCGTTTCTTTTACTTACTCGAATTCGGAGCTCTCCAGGGGCGTTCGCAGATCTGCCACGCAGCGTATCAGACGCTGCGGAGTTCTACCGTGCCCAGGAGGGGAACTCAACGGAGAAGCTGTTCTGGTCCCAGTATGCTGGGGCCGAACACCCGATGCCTCTGAGTGACCAACTGAAGCAGTTGGTCGAACTCCACAGGGCGGTCGAACTGGCTATGAAAGGTTTCATAGTCCGGATGTGGCCTGGTGAGCTCATGCCCAGTAGCTACTTCGGCCTGATCAAGCGGATGGTGGATGCCTGCCCGCGGCTTGAAGTGATCAAGCGATCCGTGTGCATCGAGGGTGCCCGTCGGGCCCTTGGCCGCGTCAAGGTGCATTGGGGCAAGCTGGATGCAGAGAAGCTGGTCAAGGGAGGGCCACCGGAGGACAAGGTGCATCGCCATCCTGAGCTGTACTATAATGGTGTTATGAAGGGTGCTTGTCTCGTCGCTGATGAATGTACCAAGGACACCATTTTTGAATGAATTCACTTCTTTCATATTTTTATGTTAAGGACGAAGTTACTTGCGCTATGTAGCGCTTTTGTTATTTAAAATATTACCTTCTGTGTGGCTGTTTATAAAATTCTGAAAGTAAGCCAGTCGTCGGCTTCCTCCCCCGCGTAACTATTACTAGGGTGTTTGTGGAAAACCCGGACACTCTTTATCCAAATGTTTGGTCCTTTAAGGAGGTGTTCGGCGCAACGAAC
The DNA here is from genome assembly GCA_963921465.1 of Triticum timopheevii. NCBI lineage: Eukaryota > Viridiplantae > Streptophyta > Magnoliopsida > Poales > Poaceae > Triticum > Triticum timopheevii. The sequence continues at coordinate 236,874,234 of OY997266.1, read as the reverse complement.
AAGGCAATCGGACTATGCGGCTTGATAATTTTCACTTAGCCATAGAAGTCTACAATTTTAAATTTCGGCGAAGCCCCTGGAATCCGGAACACCGAATCGGGGTGCTATACACGCCTAGATCGGACAAAGCCGATATATCGCCTAAAGTGGAAAATCTTTAAGGATTTTAAGACCTCTTGAACATCGACCAGCTCTCGCTACATCATGTCGGTCAGTTTTTGGCTTTCTCTACTGAGGTGCTCGTCCGGAAGAACCGGGACACAATCGTAGTAGTTCTCTCTGCGCTACCTTAGCCAGTATAACGGAACGTAAGGCACCAAAACAAGGGAGCCGGGCTATCCCAACTGTAGACCCAAGACATGATTCAGAGCTGATGCATATAATGCTATAAGTTCGGGGTGCCGCACTGTTTAAAGTGTTCGGACTTTATTTGCCATACTTTGGGGCACCATCAGAAGCCCCTGGCAAACTGGCCGTACCAAGGTGTACGGATGCAAATACCAAATAAACATTTATAAGCGAAAAGTACTCAAATAAAGATAATAAGCTCACGCTATATATAATCTCCCATTGACGAAAAATACGTTCAAGCGTATGTTTACAATGGATGCATTAAGCAGAGATAAAAATAGGACTATTTGACATGTCCTATCCAGGGGCAAGCTGTGTACCGATAGATGAAGCAGGTATAATGATCGTAAATAGATTCCACCTGTGTATTTCCTTCTGCGCACAACGTCTGTTGCCTCCTTGGGTGTCTCTTCCATATGAGTCCGGCAATTCGGCTCTTCTGAGGATGCTGCACTAGCGCGGTGTCCTGAAATGTAAGAGGGAAAGGGTATGATGGTATTTGGCAGTTACCCTATCGTCTGAGTCATTGATACGCCTCCGCCTATGCCCATGGTATCTTGAGTGCGTAATTGTGTACGCGTGGCATGAATGCTGCTTTGAAGGGGCTTGAGCGGAGGCCGGACTGCTAATCACGCTCTTGGTGTTCTTGATGATCCTGTTGCGGGGTACTCCGGACTCGCTTGACTATGCTCGAGGTTGTCGCCGGATTGGTTTGTCGGACTAGGCCGCATTGTACTTCTGCCGCGATGGCTGTCGTATGCTCTTCTGTTCGAAGTGAGCGGTCCATTTTTCCGTTGACAGTGATGACCCCGCGCGGTCCTGGCATCTTGAGCTTGAGGTATGCATAATGTGGTACCGCATTGAATCTAGCAAATGCGGTTCGTTCGGGCAGTGCATGGTAGCCACTGCGGAAAGGGACGATGTCGAAGATTAACTCTTCGCTCCGGAAGTTATCCGGGGATCCGAAGACCACTTCCAGTGTTATAGAACCCGTACAGTGGGCCTCTACCCCAGGAATTACACCTTTAAAGGTAGTTTTGGTGGGCTTGATCCTTGAAGGGTCAATGCCCATCTTGCGCACTATGTCCTGGTAAAGCAGGTTCAGGTTGCTGCCACCGTCCATAAGGACTTGCGTGAGGTGGGATACGTCAATGATTGGGTCTAAGACCAATGCGGCTGAGCCGCCATGGAGGATGCTAGTAGGATGATCTCTACGATCAAAGGTGATCGGACACGCTGACCAAGGGTTGAATTTGGGGGCGACTGGCTCCATCGCATAGACGTCCCGTAGTGCCCGCATCCGTTCTCGCTTGGGGATATGGGTGGCGTAGATCATGTTGACCGTTTTCACCTGGGGGGATTTCTTTTGTCCCCCTGTGTTCGGACGCCGGGGCTCATCGTCATCGTTGATGTGCATCCCCTTGTCCTTGTTTTCGGTGTTTATCTTACCGGCCTGTTTGAACACCCAGCAGTCTTTATTAGTGTGGTTGGCTGGCTTGTCCGGGGTGCCATGGATTTGGCACGAGTGGTCTAGTATGCGGTCCAGGCCGAATGGTCCCTGATTATTTCTTTTGAATGCCTTTTAACGCTGACCAGACATAGATCCGCTGAATCCGGCGTTGACCGCCGTGTCTTCAGTGCTGTCGCCATTGCTCCGTCTCTTATGCCTGTTACGCTGTAGCTTGCCGTTAGCATCGCGGCTGTCTGAAGTGCCGGAATGTTGTGTGGTGCCGCTGCGGGCCAACCAGCTATCCTCACCCATGCAAAAGCGGGTCATTAGGGTTGTGAGAGCAGCCATAGACTTGGGCTTTTCTTGGCCGAGGTGTCGAGCGAGCCACTCGTCACGGATATTATGCTTGAAAGCCGCCAGGGTTTCGGCGTCCGGATAGTCGACTACTTGGTTCTTTTTAGTGAGGAACTGAGTCCAGAATTTTTGGGCTGACTCTCCGGGCTGTTGACTATTGTGGCTCAGGTCATCGGCGTCTGGTGGTCGCACATATGTGCCCTGGAAGTTTTCAAGGAATGCATCTTCCACGTTTTCCCAACTACCGATGGAGTTTGCTGGCAAGCTGTTTAACCAGTGTCGGGCTGGTCCTTTGAGCTTAAGGGGAAGATACTTGATGGCGTGTAGATCATCTCTGCGGGCCATGTGAATGTGGAGAAGGAAATCATCGATCCATACTGCGGGGTCTGTTGTGCCATCGTACGATTCGATGTTTACGGGTTTGAACCCTTCTAGGAATTCATGATCCATTACTTCGTCAGTGAAGCAGAGGGGGTGTGCGGCGCCTGTGTGCCGGGCTATGTGGCTACGCAGGTCCGATTGGTTTGGGTTGCTGTGTTCGGCCCGGCCGGACTTTTTGATGATGTATCCAGCGCGACGGTCATCGTCGCGCACTGGGGCGCGCCAGCGTGATCCGTAAATCGATCTTGGCTGTCCTGCTTTATTTTCCAGAATATCTTGCAGGTCTTGCCTGTTATCCTGAGCCGTAGTGTATCGACGTGGGGGTGCGGGCTGGTATCCGGGCTGATATCCCGTTTTATCCCAGACACGGGGTGGCTTGTCAGCCGTTTGGCATTCAAGTCTGTATTCCTCGGCTACCAGGACTTCAGTCCATCTATCTGTGAGCAGACATTGATCAGCTTGGAGTTGCTACTACTTCTTCAGGCTCCTCGCAGTGGCTATAAGCCTACGCTTGAAGCGCTCCTGCTCCACGGGATCCTCAGGCACGCCGAATTCGTCGTCGCCGAGGCTAATCTCGTCTTCAGAGGGGGGCATGTAGTTGTCCTCCTCCGGGTATATGTCTGTCGCCTATTCTTCTGGGCTGACCTGCTCATCTTCCTGTTCGGCCTGCTCGAAGGCGGGCTGGTCAGGATCATATTCTTCTTTGGCGCCATCCGGATTATTTTCGTCTCTAGGGCCGGTATTGCTGTGGCGGGGCTTGGAGCGGCGCCGACGACGCCCATGCTTTTTTTTTCTTTCCGAGGGGTTATCCTCCGTTGCCTCATCGCCATTTGTTTCCTTCGGAGTGTCCACCATATATATATATCGTATGCGGAGGTGGCCGTCCACCGCCCGGTGAGTGGTGGCTCCTGTAATTCTCCTACATCGTCGTCCATACCTTCGATGTCTTCGGAGTCGAAGTCAAGCACGTCGGTTAGATCATCGATCGTGGCAATGAAGTGGGTGGTGGGTCGGCAACAAATTCCGTCGTTGTCCGCTTCCCACTCGAGTCGGACATGGTTCGGCCCGGAGTCTCCTGACAAGGAGAGAGACTTCAATAAGCCCAGCATGTCGCCAAAGGGCGAGTGCTGAAATACGTCTGCCGCAGTGAACTCCATCACCGAAGCCCAACCAGGATCGGCGGGCTCGGGGGCGCGCGGACTGGAACCTACATCCGAATATGAATCCGGGGGTCCGGAGTCACAGGCTCCCTCGAAGGTGAGACCTGTGTTCGGCTCCATCGCCGACGAGGGTATGGCCTGCTGGGCGGGGTCCAGCCCTCCGTCCTTAGGCAACGTGACCTGCCCTGGATTCAGATTCGAGGCTTCTGCTGTGGTGATATCCCGCGCAGCGTCTGACAGTAGGTCCAAGCCGTGCTCATCGTGACCGTTCGGCGCTTCTGTCGCCTGCCCGAATCCGTCGAAGATCAAGTCCCCGCGAATATCCGCCGTGTAGTTCAAGTTCCCGAACCTGACCTGGTGGCCGGGGGCATAGCTATCGATCTGCTCCAGGTGGCCAAATGAGTTGGCCCGCAGTACGAAGCTGTCGAACACGAAGATCTGTCCGGGGAGGAAAGTCTCACCCTGGACAACATTGTTGGTGATGATCGAAGGAGACATCAAGCCTGACCACGACGACACAGAGGAACTCTCAATGAAAGCACCAATGTCGGTGTCAAAACCGGCAGATCTTGGGTAGGGGTCCCGATCTGTGCGTCAAGGCTGATGGTAACAGGAAGCGAGGGACACAGATGTTTACCAAGGTTCGGTCCCTCTCGATGGAGGTAAAACCCTACTTCTTTCTTGATTAATATTGATGATATGGATAGTACAAGAGTAGATCTACCACGAGATCGTAGAGGCTAAACCCTAAGAGCTAGCCTATGATGGTATGAATGTAATTGTGATCGGCCTTCTAAGGACCAACCTCTCCGGTTTATATAGACACCAGAGAGAGCTAGTGTTTACATGGAGTCGGTTACAAGGAAGGAAATATCATATCTGGATCGCTAAGCTTGCCTCCCACGCAAAGGAGAGTCCCATCTAGACACGGGCCGAAGTCTTGAGTCTTGTATCTTCACGCTTCAATAGTCCGGACGTTGTACACAGTCCGGCCGTCCGGATACCCCCTAATCCAGGACTCCCTCAATGGGGATGGAAAATTTTGGAGTGAAAACAAGGTCTTCAGAGCAGACTATGCTATCTGACGAAGCACATATCTCGCTGGTTACGGATAGCTCCTCAGAGGAGGATTCAGAGACAGATGACCAGTCCTATCCCCCCCCCCAAGGTGTATGCTCTAAGTTGGCAGGGTTATGTTGCTCATTTCGTGCGTATGGTGTCTTGCATTGGTATGTCATTTGATTAGTTTGGACATGCTTTGTGTGAATGCCACCTGTTTAGTGTCTAATTACCATATATGTGAATTATGCATTGTCATCTTGTTGCAAGACATTATATATGTGAATTATGCAATGCTATCTTGTTGCAAAGGCATTATATATGTGAATTATGCAATGCCATGCTGCTAAGCCAATCATCATGTATGTGAATTATATCATGCTATCATTTTTTTGTATTACGTGTTCCATTTGTCGACAATGTTTGTATATTCAACTACTCTTCCTGTGCATCAGCCATTTGAAGTGGTGATGGAAGTATCTGGAGTGAAAACAAGGTATTCAGAGCAGACAATGCTACCTGCTGAAGCAGACATCTTGCTGGTTACAGAGAGCTCCTCAGAGGAGGATTCAGAGACTGATGAACAGTCCTATTTCCCCCTGAGGTCTATGCTCAAACTTGGCAGGGTTATATTACCCATATCATGCATGTTGTCTTGCATTGCTTAGTTTTTACATCAGATATGGATTGCCATCTGCTTGCTTACTTACTATATAAATCATATATTTGAATTATATCATGCCATCATGTTTACATACACAGCATCTATCTGAATTATGGCATGGAAACCCATTTAATAAATACATCATAAAGTTATATCATCTCATCATGTTTAGTGTTTACAGTCCTCATATTTTGAATTATATCATTCTATCCGTGAATGTATGTGAATTATTGCATGCTAACCTATTTAATAAACACATTATATAGTTATATCATGTCATCCTGTTTACACAGTCATCATATTTTGAACTATGTCTTTCCATCTTTTTTAGGTAGCTATCATAATGTGAAATTGTGTCATGCTATCCTGTTTAGTTAGGCATCATATATGTGAAATTGTGTCATGCTATCCTGTTTGGTTAGACAACATAAATGTGAATTATTTCATGCCCTCTTTTATTCCCCACTATCCATTGCACTTGTCTATCATACAATGTCTGTACTTTCAATTACTTTTCTTGTTTGTCAGCCATTTGAATTGGAGAGGGTGATGGCAGTATCTAAGGGAGTAACAACACAGTCTTCAAAAAAGATAGTGCTACCAGTTGATGCAGATAGAACCACGGTTGTACTTGCCCAAGAACCAGACCCACCACACATAACCCAGACTCTCGCAGATTGTACCCCTAGCCAGTTGGACAGAGAACCAGCTACACCCCTTCTAACCCCAACCCTGGCAGATAGTAACCCAGTTCCAGTTGACGCAACACCATCTCCACCACAGAGCACCCAAACACGAGAAGTTAGTAAGGGAACTGCAGTGCCCAAAGCATGAAGACCACCACTCTGAATCCCAACTCAATGCTTAAAGGAGAAGAAGATTTGTTCTCAAGTCAGGTTCTGTAGTTATGGTTCATACTCCTTTGCTCGTGCATCACTGTATTTACTCATACCAACTATTTTCAAATTTGAAGGATGGAATTCAAACTCCAATGGCGCAACAGGTATGTTTTGAACCTGTTTCTTTAACTGGTTTGCTGTTGTAACTTGCTCTATGTTGATTTCAGTTTCAATTGACTAAACAGTTATGTTCTCATGTCATGCACATTACAAGTGTTGTTATTTCTCTATAGTTCCCCACACTTATATTCTGTCTATTCTGCTTTGTCTTGAACAAATATTATTTGAACTGTGTCTCTATCTTGATTTGGCAACAAAAACTAGAATGATATAGACCATAAAGTGACCACAGTACATAGATATATGTTGGTTTCATGTTGTTATCCTGTCCACTTTACTACTGAACTCATTTACCAAAATGAGTTTCATATACAACATGGTAAACCTGTGATGTCTCTACTTGTTTCTCTTTTAAAATGCGGACAAAACATTGGAGAACAGTACCCCGTTATGCAATGGTAAAGGAAGTAATGCAGATAAGGTTCAAGATAGTGAGACATCCCTTTTGGTCTCCAAGAAAGCTGATAAAAACTATCTTGACGACAGTGAGAACCCAAAAGTCATGTCTTGATGTAGTGTTCGAGTTACTGGCCACTACTGCTGGCATAAGCTCTTCAAACTCGCTACCTGAATCAGTTTGTCTTCTTGAGTCTCAACTTCAAGTTGAAAGATATCGATTAGATGTGCTACAATAGGAAGCTGAAGGACTGAGGAAGTCCCTGCAGAATTCAGATGCATACTTTCTGGTCAACAGCAAGCGTTGGAGGATTTAAGCGCCAAACAAGAGAAATTTAATAAGCTTGCTAAGCATCTTGCCAGCATTATGGGTACCCAGGATATTGTTTCTAAGCGCCAAACAAGTGGTTTCAGTTCTGTACTTGTTTTGCTGCGGCGTTTATTTGTGCTGGTCACCAACTTTGACAACCAGTGTATATGATAGGCTGCTTTGTTCCCTATATTTGCACTGGTGGGGAACTTTGATGCCCAGTGGATGTAATATGTGTAATAGCCGTGATAGCCTAGCGTAAGCTGCTTGCTTATTTATATCCTTGTTGTCTTGTTTATTTGTTTGCTTGTAGTGAGTGCAGTCCTTTTTCCGCAATTTGCTTTTGGCCGCAATAACCTATTTTTTAAAACTAGGCCACAATAACCATGGGCTACATATTTACTGTAGTGACACTGGGCCTCCTACGGGTCGTAGAAACAATTGGCCTTCTACGGGTCGTAGAAACAATGGGCCTCCTACGGGGCATAGAAACAATGGGCCTTCTATGGAACATAGACACAATGGGCCTTCTTAGGGTCGTAGACACAATGGGCTTCTACGGGCCGTATGATCGATTGGCCAAATATTGGCCAATAACATACCGCATTATGGCCGTAAACGGGCTAGAGTTGGAATCGTCCGTTCATGGGCCGACCATAACGGGCCGTCGTATTCGGCCGTATTTGATGACGCTATGAAAAGGGCCCAACGTAATAACGGGACACAAATGGGCCGACTGTACCCACGGGCTGAACTTGGCCCACAAGCAGAAAATTACAGTAACGGGCCGTAAGTAACCAAATGCTAGAAATGAGCCCAAGAATAAATTGGCCGTGAGAAGGCCGAAAGATAACGTGGGCTGGAAATGGCCCAATGGAATAATGGGCCGTTAATGGGTATAAAGTGATACACTGTTCATTATGGGCCAGTTTCACCATGGGTTAATGGGCCAAGAGTTACAAAGGGCCTCATATGGGCTGAAAGACGTCATAGGCCATACATGGGCCGGAAGTTAAAATGGGCAGGAATCATATTGGACGGCCCATATGACACTACTGGGCCTAGTTCGGATAGGTCATAATGGGCCCTGGGTTAGCGGGCTATAAATGGGCTATATGCGAACAGGCCGTTAAGAGGCTTTCCGTGGGCCGGCCCACCACCTTTCGATCAAGTCAAACGGGCCAGCCATTTCACAGGAATGGGCCTCTGTTGGGTCGTTCCATGTGTCGACGTATCATAGGCGCCATTGGTCCAATGAGTGGATGACATCTGTCCCAACGGTGAGCCGACACGTGTTTCCTCCAGCCAATGGTGCTTTTACATGTGGAAAATCCCCATTGGTCGGGGCTGTTAAGGGTTATCGGATCCAAAACCGGACCCAGTAGCTTAACGGTGTTCTGTTATGGTGGATGCCACGTGTCGGTCACCCTTGACGAAAGCACTTCTATGAAGCGCGATTTATCATCATGGAAGTGGACACTTCCGTGATGATAATTTTGGTAATGTCATGTGATACGTCTCCAACGTATCTGTAATTTTTGATTGTTCCATGCTATTATATTACCCCTTTTGGATGTTTATGGGCTTTATTTTACACATTTATATCTTTTTTGGGACTAACCTACTAACCGGAGGCCCCGTCCATATTGCTGTTTTTTTTTGCCTATTTCAGTATTTCGAAGAAAAGGAATATCAAACGGAGTCCAAACGGAACAAAATCTTCGGGAGCGTTATTTTTCAAACAAATCTGATCCGGAGAGCTTGGAGTGCAAGTCAAGAAGCCTCCGAGGGCGCCACGAGATAGGAAGGCCCCCCTGTAGGGTGCACCCCCATCTCGTGGGCCCCTCGGGCGGCCACCGACGTACTTCTTCCTCCTATATATACCTACGTACCCCAAAAACATCAAGGAGCACCACGAAACACAATTTCCACCGCCGTAACCTTCTGTATCCGCGAGATCCCATCTTGGAGCCCTTGCCGGCACTCTGCCGGAGGGGGAAGCAACCACGGAGGGCCTCTACATCAACATCCTTGCCCCTCCGATGAGGTTTGAGTAGTTTACCACAGACCTACGGGTCCATAGTTATTAGCTAGATGGCTTTTCTCTCTTTTTGGATCTCAATACAATGTTCTCCCCTTCTCTTGTGGAGATCTATTCGATGTAAACTCTTTTTGCGGTGTGTTTGTCGAGATTCGATGAATTGTGGGTTTATGATCAATTTTATCTATGAATAATATTTGAATCTTCTCTGAATTCTTTTATGTATGATTGAGTTATCTTTGCAAGTCTCTTCAAATTATCAGTTTGGTTTGGCCTACTAGATCGATCTTTCTTGCTATGGGAGAAGTGCTAAGCTTTGGGTTCAATCTTGCGGTGTTCTTACCCATTGACAGAAAGGGTTGCAATACACATATTGTATTGTTGCCATCGAGGATAACAAGATGGGGTTTATATCATATTGCATGATTTTATTCCTCTACATCATGTCATCTTGTTTAATGCGTTACTCTGTTCTTATGAACTTAATACTCTAGATGCATGCTGGATAGCGGTCGATGTGTGGAGTAATAGTAGTAGATGCAGGCAGGAGTCGGTCTACTTGTTATGGACGTGATTCCTATATACATGATCATGCCTAGATAATCTCATAACTATGCGCTTTTCTATCAATTGCTCGACAATAATTTGTTCACCCACCATAATACTTATGCTATCTTGAGAGAAGCCTCTAGTGAAACCTATGGCCCTCGGGTCTATCTCTTATCATATTTGCTTTCAATCTACTTTATTTGCATCTTTACTTTTTGCATCTATATTACAAAATACCGAAAATATATTTATCTTATCATACTATCTTTATTAGATCTCCTTGCAAGTGGCCGTGAAGGGATTGACAACCCCTTTATTGCGTTGGTTGTGAGTTCTCAGTTTGTTTGTGTAGGTGCGTGGGACTTTTGAGGAGCCTCCTACTTGATTGATACCTTGGTTCTCAAAACTGAGGGAAATACTTAAGCTACACTTTGCTACATCACCCTCTCTTCTTCGAGGAAAACCAACGCAAGCTCAAGACGTAGCAAGAAGGATTTCTGGTGCCGTTGCCGGGGAGGTCTTCGCTCAAGTCAAGACTAACCAAGTACCCATCACAAACCCATCTCCCTCGCATTTACATTATTTTCCATTTGCCTCTCGTTTTCCTCTCCGCCACTTCACCCTTGCCGTTTTATTCGCCCTCTCTTTCCCAATCTCCTCCTCTCTTTTCGCTTGCCATTTTTCTGTTTGCTTGTGTGTTGGATTACTTGTTGCCATGGCACAAGATAATACCAAGTTGCGTGACTTCTCGAATACCAATAATAATGATTTCCTCAGTACTCCGATTGCTCCTCTTAATGATGTTGAGTCTTGTGAAATCAATACCGCTTTGCTGAATCTTGTTATGAAAGATCAATTTGCCGGCTTTCCTAGTGAAGATGCCGCTACTCATCTAAACAATTTTGGTTATTTGTGTGATATGCAAAAGAAGAAAAATACGGATAACAATATTGTTAAATTGAAGTTATTTCCGTTTTCACTTAGAGATCGTGCTAAAGTTTGGTTTTCGTCTTTGCCTAAAAATAGTATTGATTCTTGGAACAAGTGCAAAGATTCTTTTATCTCTAAGTATTTTCCTCCTGGTAAGATCATCGCTCTTAGGAACGATATTATGAATTTTAAACAACTTGATCATGAGCCTGTTGCCCAATCTTGGGGAAGAATGAAATTGATGCTTCGTAATTGCCCTACTCATGGTTTGAATTTATGGATGATCATACAAAATTTTTATGCCGGTTTGAACTTTGCTTCTAGAAATCTCTTAGACTCGGCCGCGGGAGGCACCTTTATGGAAATCACGTTAGGAGATGCTACAAAATTGCTTGATAATATTATGGCTAATTATTCTCAATGGCACACCGAAAGATCTTCTAGTAAAAAAGTGCATGCTATAGAAGAAATCAATGTTTTGAGTGGAAAGATGGATGAACTTATGAAGATGTTTGCTACTAAAAATTCTCCTCTTGATCCCAATGATATGCCTTTGTCTTCCTTGATTGAGAATAATAATGAATCTATGGATGTGAATTTTGTTGGTAGGAATAGTTTTGGAAACAATGCTTATAGAGGAAATTTTAATGCTAGACCGTTCCCTAGTAATCCCTCTAATAATTATGGAAATTCCTACAATAATTCTTATGGTAATTTTAATAAGATGCCCTCTAATTTTGAGAATAGTGTGAAAGAATTTCTGATTTCTCAAAAGAATTTTAATGCTTTGTTTGAAGTAAAATTGCTCAAAGTTGATGATTTGGCTAGGAACGTCGATAGACTTTCGCTTGATGTTAATTCTCTTAAACTTGGATCTTCTTCTCCTAAGCATGATATCAATGAATCTCTCAAAGTAATGAGAATTTTCATTGACGAGTGCAAGGAAAGAACCGCTAGATTGCGTGCTAAAAAAGAAAGCTTTATAAAAGTGTGTTCCTCTAGTCTCCGTGAAAATAATGATGAGTATCTTAAAGTTATTGATGCATCTCCGATTAGATCTATGTTTTTCAATATGAATTTTGATGATTATGGGAGTGATGGTGAATCAACCTTGCCTAGAAGGCGTCCCAAAAACTTGGAGTCTTTAGATCTTGATGCAAAAATTGGTAAAAGTGAGATTGGAGAATCCTCTACTTCTAATAATATTGAACTTACTATCTCGGATTTCAAGGAATTTGATTATGATAATTGATCTTTAAAAGGTTGTATTTCCTTGTTGCAATCTGTTGTTAATTCTCCTCATGCTTATAGTCAAAATAAAGCTTTTACTAAACATATTGTTGATGCCTTGATGCAATCTTATGATGAAAAACTTAATTTGGAAGTTTCTATACCTAGAAAACTTAATGATGAGTGGGAACCTACTATAAAGATTAGAATTAAAGATTATGAGTGTTTCGCTTTGTGTGATTTGGGTGCTAGTGTTTCCACGATTCCGAAAACTTTATGTGATATTCTAGGTTTCCATGATCTTGATGATTGCTCTTTAAATTTGCACCTTGCGGATTCCACCATTAAAAAGCCTATGGGAAGGATCAATGATGTTCTTATTGTTGCAAATAGAAATTTGGTGCCCGTAGATTTTATCGTTCTTGATATAGATTGCAATCTTTCTTGCCCTATTATTCTTGGTAGACCTTTCCTTAGAACGATTGGTGCGATTATTGATATGAAGGAAGGGAACATTAGATTCCAATTTCCATTAAGAAAGGCATGGAGCACTTTCCAAGAAAGAAAGTCGAATTACCTTATGAATCGATCACGCGTGCTACTTAAGAATTTAGTGCCAAAGATGGCACTCGTTAGATCTATCTTTGTTTTTATGCCTAGCTAGGGCGTTAAACGATAGCGCTAGTTGGGAGGAAACCCAATTTTTATTTATTTTTTTTGTTTTTCTCCTTTTTAGTAATAAATCTTGCACCTATCTTCTGGATAGATGTGTTTTTATCTTTTAGTTAGTGTTTGTTCCAAGTAGAATCTATAGGATAACCTACGATGATAGTTGATTTGATTCTGCTGAAAAACAAAAACTTTGCACGCACGAATATAATTTTGTTAAATCACAGGAACGTTATTTTGCGTTGATTCTTTTTGCTGCTGTTCAATAAACAAATTTGTCCAGGACTTCCTATTTTGGTAGGATTTTTAGAGTTCCAAAAGTTTGCGTTAGTTACAGATTGCTACAGACTCTTATGTTTTTGACAGATTCTGTTTTTCGTGTGTTGTTTGCTTATTTCAATGCATCTATGGCTAGTAAATTAGTTTATAAACCATAAAGAACTTGGAATACAGTAGGGTTAACACCAAATTAAATAAATAATAAATTCATTGCAGTACCTTATGTGGTGTTTTTGTTTTCTTTCACTAACGGGGCTTATAAGATTTCCTGTTGAGTTTTGTGTTGTGAAGTTTTCAAGTTTTGGGTAAAGCTTTTATGGACTATGGAATAAAGTGTGGCAAGAGCCTAAGCTTGGGGATTCCCAAGGAACCCCAAGATATTCAAGAATAGCCAAAAGCCTAAGCTTGGGGATGCCCCGGGAAGGCATCCCCTCTTTCGTCTTCGTTCATTGGTAACTTTACTTAGAGCTATATTTTTATTCGCCACACGATATGTGTTTTGCTTGGAGTGTCGTGTATTATATTAGTCTTTGATTTTTAGTTTACCACAATCATCCTTGCTGCACACACCTTTTGGGAGAATCCTATTTGATTAGAATTTGCTAGAATACTCTATGTGCTTCACTTATATCTTTTGAGCTTGATAGTTTTTGCTCTAGTGCTTCACTCATATCTTTTAGAGCATGGTGGTGTCTTAATTTTGAGGAAATTCCTAGTCTCTCATGATTCACTTATATCATTTTGAGAGTATTTTACAACAGCATGGTATTTGCTATGATCATAAAGTTGGTCCTAGAATGATGAGCATCCAAGTTGGGTATAATAAAAACTATCATAGAAAGTGAATTGGATGCTATGATCAATTTGATGCTTGATAATTGTTTTGAGATATGGAGGTAGTGATATTAAAGTCATGCTAGTTGGGTGATTAGGAATTTAAAGAATGCTTGTGTTGAAGCTTGTGATTCCCGTAGCATGCACGTACGGTGAACCGCTTTGTGATGAAGTTGGGGCACAATTTTATTTATTGATTGTCTTCCTTATGAGTGGCGGTCGGGGACGAGCGATGGTCTTTTCCTACCAATCTATCCCCCTAGGAGCATGCGCGTAGTACTTTGGTTTTTGATGACTTCTAAATTTTTGCAACAAGTATATGAGTTCCTTTGATTAATGTTGAATCCATGGATTATACGCACTCTTTCACCCTTCCACCATTGCTAGCCTCTCTTGTATCGTGCAATTTTCGCTGGTACCTTACACCTACCATTTACCTTCTTCAAAACAGCCACCATACCTACCTATTATGGCATTTCCGTAGCCATTCCGAGATATATTGCCATGCAACTTTCCACCGTTCCGTTCATATGACACACATTACTTTTGTCATATTGCTCTTTGCATGATCATGTAGTTGACATCGTATTTGTGGCAAGGCCACCTTCATAATTTTCATACATGTCTGATAAGCACATTTCATATATATAATTTTGGCACATAAACACACCATTTATTGTGATCCGACGATCCATTCTTGCTATGAACTATGATATATTTGAATGAAAATCATATAAAAGATCATTTACTCGCCTTTTGATTATTTTGCAGAAAAGTGCGCAAAGGCACTATAATATTCAAGATTCGAACGAATTGGCCATTGAGAAGAGAGAAGGGCAGGAAAGAAGTGAAGAAAGGGACCTGAGCATGAAGGAAAGAAGAAACCGGGGGCCAAAACTAAAGAAGGAAGGGATCTACTTGGGAAGAAAGAAGAAAGGAGAAGGGCCAAAGTAAAAAAAAGACAGATCAGGGAGGGGGTCAAAATCCCTAGCGCTGCTCCATTCCCAACTCGGGCCTGGCATATCTCCCTCATCCCCTCCTTCTCCACCTTCGGCCGCCGCCACAGCCAGGCCGGCGTGGGGCGCGCCACTAGCTTCACCAGCGCCATCCCTCCACTTCGCCGTCGCACATCACCAGCTCCATCGCGCCATCTCCACCACCCACCACACGCCACCAAATCCATCCACCATCGCCACCATCTCCAGCCACCGCCGCACCTCGCGCGCCCGACCAGACAAGAGGGTCACAGGCGTCTGGTCCTCCGCGTGAGCGCCCCCGTGCTGCTGATCTTCTTCTCCTCACCACGCTGCTGCTCTTTCCTCTCCATCTCTGCTGCTGTTCTTCTTCCCCTGGTGCTGCTCCTCCTTCCCTCGTCTCTGAATCTCCTTGCTGCTGCTCCTATTCCCTTTTGCTCCTTCTCCTTGCATCCCCTTGCTGCTGTTGCCTCAACCTGCTATTTCTCTCTCCTTGACGCCCCTGCTGCTACTACAACTCTAATCTCCAACCTGTTGCTGCTCCTCTCCAGCGCCCCCTTGCTGCTCCTCACTCGCCCCCTTGCTGCTTCTCTGAACCCCTACTACTGTTGTTTCCCTCATTATCTTTCTCTGAATTTTCTGTAAGCTGAGATGTGTAATGCTTTGTAATGTTCAGATTTGAGTAGTGCTTGACACTTGTTCAGTTTCAGATTTGCCCTTGATTAATAGTACTTGTGTTGTTCATTTCAGAGTACTAGAATTATGTCTTGTAACCTCCCCCTGTTTGCATATGTGTGATGTGTGTTCTGTAGTGTTTTTGTTAACTTTGTTCATGTGAAAACATATATGTTTGTGTGGTGATATCAAGTACCTGTGATGTATACATATGTGAGTGTGATTGTGATGTGAAATTTCTTTCCTTATTCCATAATCTTACTTTTGCCCCTTTTACATACTTTCTAGTAATATATGTGTTCTTTTATTGTAGATTTCCTTTTGTAGTCTATGTATGCATGTGTTGATGTTTTATTGTCTCTAGTAAAACAAAAATACCAAAAATACAGTGAAGATAATTTGAACCTTCCATTGCTTATTTTCATTTTGTTTGTCATCAACTTTGGTTAGTCTAGGTCTATATTTCCTTGCAATCATCATCTAAATTCTATCACCTAGCTTTATCCGAGCATCATCGCTGATTGTTTAGTCCCTGTGGAGAACACGACATCCGTAGTTTGGGCGTAAAAACCCTACTATACTTACAATCGATCAATGTCGCTCTTGATTCATTGCATATCCCGGTACACCACCGGAGGCATTCATATAGAGTCATATCTTGTTCTAGCTTTGAGTTGTAAATCCATAGAAGTGTGATGATCTTCATTGTTAGAGCATTGTCCTAGTGAGGAAAGGATGATGAAGACTTTGATTCCCCCACAAGTCGGGATGAGACTTCGGACTTTACAAAAAGAAAAAAAGAAAAAAAAAAGAGAAAGGCCAAAAAGAAAAAAAAGAAAGGCCAAAGAAAAGAAAAAAAAGAAAAAAAAGGGAAAGAAAGAAAAAAATAAAATGAGAGAAAAAGAGAGAAGGGACAATGCTACTATCTCTTTTTCCACACTTCTGCTTCAAAATAGCACCATTATCTTCATGATAGAGAGTCTCATATGTTGTCACTTTCATATACTAGTGGGAATTTTTCATTATAGAACTTGTCTTGTATATTCCAATGATGGGCTTCCTCAAAGTGCCCTAGGTCTTCGTGAGCAAGCAAGTTGGATGCACCCCACTTAGTTTCTTTTATTGAGCTTTCATATATTTATAGCTCTAGTGCATCTGTTGCATGGCAATCCCTACTCACTCACATTGATATCTATTAATGGGCATCTCCATAGCTAGTTGATACGCCTAGTTGATGTGAGACTATCTTCTCCTTTTCTTCTTCTCCACAACCACCATTCTATTCCACATATAGTGCTATGTCCATGGCTCACGCTCATGTATTGCGTGAAAGTTGAAAAAGTTTGAGATTATTAAAGTATGAAACAATTGCTTGGCTTGTCATCGGGGTTGTGCATGATTAAATACTTTGTGTGATGAAGATAGAGCATAGCCAGACTATATGATTTTGTAGGGATAACTTTCTTTAGCCATGTTATTTTGAGAAGACATGATTACTTTGATTAGTATGCTTGAAGTATTACTATTTCTTATGTCAATATAAACTTTTATTTTGTATTCATTTGGATCTGAACATTCATGCCACAATAAAGAAAATTACATTATGAATTATGCTAGGTAGCATTCCACATCAAAAATTTCTTTTTTGTCATTTACCTACTCGAGGACGAGCAGGAATTAAGCTGGGGGATGCTTGATACGTCTCCAACGTATCTATAATTTTTGATTGTTCCATGCTATTATATTACCCCTTTTGGATGTTTATGGGCTTTATTTTACACATTTATATCATTTTTGGGACTAACCTACTAACCGGAGGCCCAGTCCATATTGTTGTTTTTTTGCCTATTTCAGTATTTCGAAGAAAAGGAATATCAAACGGAGTCCAAACGGAATGAAACCTTCAGGAGCGTTATTTTTGGAACAAATCTGATCTGGAGATCTTGGAATGCAAGTCAAGAAGCCTCCGAGGGCCCCACGAGATAGGAGGGCGCGCCCCCCTGTAGGGCGCGCCCCCTGTCTCGTTGGCCCCTCGGGCGGCCACCGACGTACTTCTTCCTCCTATATATACCTACGTACCCCGAAAACATCAAGGAGCACCACGAAACACAATTTCCACCACCGTAACATTTTGTATCCGCGAGATCCCATCTTGGAGCCCTTGCCGGCACTCTGCCGGAGGGGGAAGAAACCACGGAGGGCCTCTACATCAACATCCTTGCCCCTCCGATGAGTTGTGAGTAGTTTACCACAGACCTACGGGTCCATAGTTATTAGCTAGATGGCTTCTTCTCTCTTTTTGGATCTCAATACAATGTTCTCCCCCTCTCTTGTGGAGATCTATTCGATGTAAACTCTTTTTGCGGTGTGTTTGTCGAGATCCGATGAATTGTGGGTTTATGAATAATATTTGAATCTTCTCTGAATTCTTTTATGTATGATTGAGTTATCTTTGCATGTCTCTTCGAATTATCAGTTTGGTTTGGCCCACTAGATTGATCTTTCTTTCCATGGGAGAAGTGCTTAGCTTTGGGTTCAATCTTGCGGTGTTCTTACCTAGTGAAAAAAAGGGTTGCAAGACACGTATTGTATTGTTGCCATCGAGGATAACAAGATGGGGTTTATATCATATTGCATGAGTTTATCCCTCTACATCATGTCATCTTGCTTAATGCGTTACTCTGTTCTTATGAACTTAATACTCTAGATGCATGCTGGATAGCGGTCGATGTGTGGAGTAATAGTAGTAGATGCAGGCAGGAGTCAGTCTACTTTTTATGGACGTGATGCCTATAGACATGATCATGCCTAGATAATCTCATAACTATGCGCTTTTCTATCAATTGCTCGACAGTAATTTGTTCACCCACCGTAATACTTATGCTATCTTGAGAGAAGCCTCTAGTGAAACCTATGGCCCCCGGGTCTATCTCTTATCATATTTGCTTTCAATCTACTTTATTTGCATCTTTACCTTTTGCATCTATATTACAAAATACCAAAAATATATTTATCTTATTGATACCTTGGTTCTCAAAACTAAGGAAATACTTACGCTACACTTTGCTGCATCACCATGTCCTCTTCGAGGAAAACTAACGCAAGCTCAACACGTAGCATCATGGAACACTTCTACGACAGCACAGGTATGACTATCTTGATTCTGTCATAAAATCATTATGGATGTACATGCATGACAGAAAACGTGACCTACTGTGACAAATACGTATCATCACGGAAGTGTATTTTTTTGTAGTGAATGGACACCAACGCCTGATAAAGAGATTCTGGAAACTGCCCTCCCCGGTAAGGATCCCCCCAAGGAATGGATCATGTACTTTCACGGTGCCTTCTCCCTCCAAGGTGTTGGCACATGAGTATTACTCATTGCTCCCACCGGAGAACACCTCATGTACGTCATCAAAATGCATTTCCCCAGGGAAGATTCCACCAATAACACAACAGAGTATGAAGGACTCCTTACCGGGCTCAGGATTGGAGTGGAGTTGGGAACAAATAAGTTGATCGTATGTGGAGACTCTAAGCTCGTTGTGAAGAAGGTGAATAAGGATTATCAAAGCCCGTTGACGGAAGCATACATGGAAGAGGTGAGGAAGCTACAGGAACGCTTGGACGGGCTACAAACAAAGCATGTACCTGATGCGGAAAACAACATCGTTGATCACCTGTCGAAGTGCGCCGTGCAAAAGCTTCATGTGGAACTGGGAACTTTCGTACTCCACCCCACCCAACCATCAGTTTCCCCATCATCTTTGGCCAGGAAAAGAAGAGAACTCAACACTGGCAAACATTTCCCCGTAGAGCTCCCTGATGCCGCTGGTGAGAAGGTTGCTGGGTGAGACACTACGTCGGCTGGTGAGCTGTGTTCTCCAGCAGAATCCCAAGTTCTTTCTGTCGAGGCAAGCGCTCCCACGGCAGAGGAGATGCCTTTAGTCCTTGTCGTCGAGGCTCAAGCCCCAGCATGGGCACATCACATAGTCCAATTATTGCAAACTAGAGAACTTCGTGATGACACAGAGGAATCTGAGGAAGTGGCCCGGCAATCGAGTATGTACCAGTTTGTGGACAACATTCTGTACAGAAAGAGGTCGAACGGTGTGAAGGTGAAGTGTATTTGTCAAGAAGATGGACTAGTATTGTTGGCATAGATACATGGAGGTATGTGTGGCTCGCATCTGGGATCAAGAGCACTTGTCGGGAAAGCTTTCCGGCAAGGATTCTACTGGCCCACCGCCCTCCGGGATGCAACTAAGCTCGTCACCAAGTGTGAAACATGCCAGTTCCACTCCAAGAATATTCATCAGCCAGCTCAAGCATTGCAGACCATCCCTTTATCCTGGCCCTTCGCTGTCTAGGGGCTCGACATCTTGGGGCCGTTTTCCAGTGCTACCGGGGGCTTTGAATTCTTGTACGTGGCTATCGACAAGTTTACAAAGTGGCCCAAAGTAGAGCTAGTGAGAAAGGTGACGGCGCAATCAGCTATCAAGTTCTTCAAAGGATTGGTGTGTTGTTTTGGAGTACCCAGCAGAGTGATTACCGACAACGGCACCCAGTTCATAAGCCGCACCTTCATGCAGTACATCCAGAGCCTTGGAAGCGAGGTCTCTTTTGCATCTGTTGCGCACCAAAGAAGCAACGGACAGGCAGAAAGGATGAACGCTGAAGTGTTGCGGGGGCTAAAGCGAAAATGCGGCAAGTGCTGGATTGATGAGTTGCCAATGGTTCTTTGGTCAATCAGGACGACACCAAATCGAGCTACTTGCCAGACTCCCTTATCCCTGATATATGGTACAGAAGCAGTGCTCCCCACAGAACTCATATACGGGTCGCCTCTGGTACTTTCCTACAACAAAGTAGCGCAAGTGCAGCTATGGAATGACAATGCCATACTCCTCGAGGAAGATCGTCTCCGGGCTGCTGTGCGTGCTGCATGATATCAGCAGGCCCTGCACCGCTATCACAGCCCTGGGTCCATACCTGGAGTCTTGAGGAAGGTAGTCCTTAGGCATGTTCATTCTGCCAAGGGTGCAAACAAGTTGACACCAAAGTGGGAAGGCCCTTATGGGTAGTACGTGTCACCAGACCTGGCGCAGTCCATCAAGAGATCTAACATGGCATTCCAGTGCAAAACTCATGGAACATCGAGCATCTTCGTAAGTTCTACCTGTAAGGCGTGGTTGTCGGGCCTTGCCCCGGCAACCTGTTTTGTACAAGCATGCTCCCCAGGACTTGTAACCCTTTGTACAAATCCAGGCGCAGACCCTGTGCATCGAGAATAAAACAAAGCACTGTCGCAAAACTGACATGCATGTTTTCTTAAGTATGGCTTTATTGTGCTTACAATAATCCTAAGCTAAGAAGAATAATTCATTATGAAGGGCCATATGCAGTTATTTGTCCCCTATCCTTCTTTTTGGTGATAACAGAAGGATTCTACCGCGGATGAGCTCCCTGGGAAGAAGGATGAGAACGAGCCCACACATTGGTCTCCGACAGTTCGTCCTTATCGGGAACGATAAGAAGAACAACAAACAAAGATAAGTTTGTCCCAACATTTCGTGTTGCATTTGCGTATGAAAAACATGTACGTAGGGGAACCATGTTGCCACCATCATCTATGCTCCCATCTTTTGATTCGAGTCTACTCGATCAGGTTGGTTGCAGCAACATTTGGGGGAAGTCAACAAGGGGCCAGCTCTCATCTGTGCTCCTAACCTGTTTTGAATCCATCAAATGAAGTTTAGTAGAAGCTATAA
Source organism: Triticum timopheevii (assembly GCA_963921465.1). Taxonomy (NCBI): domain Eukaryota; kingdom Viridiplantae; phylum Streptophyta; class Magnoliopsida; order Poales; family Poaceae; genus Triticum; species Triticum timopheevii. The sequence goes on along the minus strand of OY997266.1, from coordinate 236,853,132 downwards.
TGAGGGTCAGTAGGATGCCTTGCCAAGAAGCTTTGTTTACTGGAAGTATTGAAGGACCATTCCTCAGCATGTTTTGATACATGCACAAGTACCCAGCAAGCATTTTTCCATTGATACGTACATAAACAAGTACATGTCATACGGAGTACAAACATGGATAGAGGATTACATGATTTAAACTAAAACTTGGCAAGTGCCTACATATTTTAATTTGAAAAATGATAAGTGCCCCGTAATGCCTTTCTTGTCCCTCTCCTCCTAGGAGTTGCATCGAGCAGGAAAGAGGGAAAAAGGAGCGCCTGAGCAAAAGCCCAGCACGACCCCGTCAGGGCCCGCAGGGCACAGCCTGACAAGATTGGGAGGGCACCTTGATACGTCTCCAACGTATCTATAATTTTTGATTGTTCCATGCTATTATATTACCCCTTTTGGATGTTTATGGGCTTTATTTTACACATTTATATCATTTTTGGGACTAAACTACTAACCGGAGGCCCAGCCCGTACAGCTGTCTTTTTTGCCTATTTCAGTATTTCGAGGAAAAGGAATATCAAACGGAGTCCAAACGGAATGAAACCTTCGGGAGCATGATTTTTGGAACGAACATGATCCAGAGGACTTGGAGTGCAAGTCAAGAAGTAGCTGAAGCTTCCACTAGATAGGAGGGCGCCCCCCCTCCTATAGGGTGCACCCCCTGTCTTGTGGGCTCCTCGGGCGTTCACCGACATACTTCTTCCTCCTATATAAGCCTACGTACCCCAAAAACATCCAGGGGGCAGACGAAACACAATTTCCACCATTGTAACCTTCTGTATCCGCGAGATCCCATCTTGGAGCCTTCGCCGGCGTTCTGCCGGAGGGGGAATCGACCACGGAGGGCTTCTACATCAACACCATAGCCCCTCCGATGAGTTGTGAGTAGTTTACCACAGACCTTCGGGTCCATAGTTATTAGCTAGATGGCTTCTTCTCTCTTTGTGGATCTCAATACAATGTTCTCCCCCTCTTTTGTGAAGATCTATTTGATGTAAACTCTTTTTGCGGTGTGTTTGTCGAGATCCGATGGATTGTGGGTTTATGATCAAGTTTATCTATGAATAATATTTGAATCTTCTCTGAATTCTTTTATGTATGATTGAGTTATCTTTGCAAGTCTCTTCGAATTATCAGTTTGGTTTGGCCTACTAGATTGATCTTTCTTGCCATGGGAGAAGTGCTTAGCTTTGGGTTCAATCTTGCGGTGTCCTTACCCAGTGACAGAAACGGTTGCAAGGCACGTATTGTATTGTTGCCATCGAGGATAACAAGATGGGGTTTATATCATATAGCTTGAGTTTATCCATCTACATCATGTCATCTTGCTTAAAGCGTTACTCTGTTCTTATGAACTTAATACTCTAGATGCAGGCAGGAGTCGGTCGATGTGTGGAGTAATAGTAGTAGATGCAGGCAGGAGTCGGTCTACTTATTGCGGATGTGATGCCTATATACATGATCATGCCTAGATAATCTCATAATTGTTCGCTTTTCTATCAATTGCTCGACAGTAATTTGTTCACCCGCCGTAATATTGATGCTATCTTGAGAGAAGCCACTAGTGAAACCTATGGCCCCCGGGTCTATCTCTTATTATATTTGCTTCCAATCTACTTTTATTTGCATCTTTACTTTTTGCATGTATATTATAAAATACCTAAAATATATTTACCTTATCTCTATCAGATCTCACTTTCGCAAGTGGCCGTGAAGGGATTGACAACCCCTTTATTGCGTTGGTTGCGAGTTCTTTGTTTGTTTGTGTAGGTGCATGGGACTTTTGAGGAGCCTCCTACTGGATTGATACCTTGGTTCTCAAAAACTGAGGGAAATACTTACGCTAATATTGCTGCATCACCCTTTCCTCTTCAAGGAAACCCAACACAATCTCAAGACGTAGCACACCTCCCCGACAAGGAAGAAGAGGCCGGGGACGGGGAGAGCAGCTAGGCGATGCTGATACGTCTCCAATGTATCTATAATTTTTTTATTATTCCATGTTGTTATATTACCATTCTTGCATGTTTTCCAATCATTTTATAGCAACTTTATATCATTTTTTGGGATTAACCTATTGACATAGTGCCCAGTGCCAGTTGTTGTTTTTTGCTTGTTTTTACTTTGTAGAAAATCAATACCAAACGGAGTCCAAACGCAACGAAACTTTTTGGTCATTTTTTCTGAACCAGAAGACACCTGTTGGGCCAAATAAGTACCAGAGGGGGGCTCCGAGGGGAGCACAACCCACCTTGGAGCGTTTGGGGGCCCATGCACGCCCTGGTGGGTTGTTCCCACCTCGGCCGCCTCCCGCACCGCCTCTTTGCTCTATAAGTACCCTAATATTCCAGAAACCCTAGGGGGGTTGATGAAAAACAATTCCAGCTACTGCAAGTTCCAGAAACCACAGATCCAATCTAGACACGATCACGGAGGGGTTCATCATCCTCATTGGTCCTCTCCGATGATGTGTGAGTAGTTCATTGTAGACCTACGGGTCTGTAGTTAGTAGCTAGATGGTTTCCTCTCCCTCTCTCTCTCTCTCTTGATTCTCAATACAATGGTCTCTTGGAGATCTATTTGATGTAACTCTTTTTGCGGTGTGCTTGTTGGGATCTATTGAACTTTGAGTTTATGATCAGATCTATGTTTTTATCCATGAAAGTTATTTGAGTCTTTTTGATCTCTTATATGCATGATTACTTATAGCCTCGTGATACGTCTCCGTCGTATCTACTTTTTCAAACACTTTTGCCCTTGTTTTGGACTCTAACTTGCATGATTTGAATGGAACTAACCCGGACTGTCGCTATTTTCTGCAGAACTGCCATGGTGTTATTTTTGTGCAGAAATAAAAGTTCTCGGAATGACCTGAAAATCCACAGAGCAACTTTTTAGAATTAATAAAAAATACTAGCGAAAGAATCAGCACCAGGGGGCCCACACCCTGTCCACGAGGGTGGGGGGCGTCCCCCCCTAGGGCGCGCCCCCATGCCTTGTGGGCCCCCTGGACCTCCACCGACGTCAACTCCAACTATATCTAGCCATGGGCCGGGCCTGGCCGGGCTTGGGCCGGGCCTAAAAAAGCCCATGGCAGAAAACTGAGGCCCAGGCCCTCCTAGGCCCTACGATCGGGCCTACTTTTCAAGCCCAAGCCCGGCCCATCTGGTAAAAAGCCATTAGGGCTTAGGGCCGTGGGCCGGTCCTCTTCCTTAAAATGCCAATATGCCAAGCCCAAGCCCGTCCAGGCCCTGCTGGTAGGCTCAAAACTCAGGCCCAAGCCCGGCCCATGGGCAAGCCCATCGGGCCTAGGCCCTCGATTTTAGGGCCGGGCCTGGGTGGGCCCACAGGGCAGGGCCTGAGATGGCCAGGACTAACTCCAACTCTATATATTCACTTTCTTGGAGATAAAAATCTGAGAGAAAGATTCATCGCGTTTTAGGATACGGAGCCGCCGCCAAGCCCTAATCTCTCACGGGAGGGCTTATTTGGAGTCCGTTCGGGGCTCCGGAGAGGGGGATTTGACACTGTCATCATCATCAACCATCCTCCATCACCAATTTCATGATGCTCACCGCCGTGCGTGAGTAATTCCATCGTAGGCTTGCTGGACGGTGATGGGTTGGATGAGATTTACCATGTCATCAAGTTAGTTTTGTTAGGGTTTGATCCCTAGTATCCACTATGTTCTGAGGTTGATGTTTCTATGACTTTGCTATGCTTAATGCTTGTCACTAGGGCTCGAGTGCCATGATTTCAGATCTGAACCTATTATGTTTTCATGAATATATGTGAGTTATTGATCCTATCTTGCAAGTCTATAGTCACCTATCATGTGTTATGATCCGACAACCCCGAAGTGACAATAATCGGGATACTTCTCGGTGATGACCGTAGTTTGAGGAGTTCATGTATTCACTATGTGTTAATGCTTTGGTCCGGTACTCTACTAAAAGGAGGCCTTAATATCCCTTAGTTTCCATTAGGACCCTGCTGCCACGGGAGGGTAGTACAAAAGATGTCATGCAAGTTCTTTTCCATAAGCACGTATGACTATATTCGGAATACATGCCTACATTACATTGATGAACTGGAGCTAGTTCTATGTCACCCTATGTTATAACTATTACATGAGGAATCGCATCTGATATAATTATCCATCACTGATCCAATTCCTACGAGCTTTTCACATATTGCTCTTTTCTTATTTACTTTACCATTGTTGTTGTTACAATTACTACAAAACTGCTACCGTTACCGTTACTTCCATATTACTTTGCTACTAAATACTTTGCTGCAGATACTAAGTTATCCAGGTGTGGTTGAATTGACAACTCAACTGCTAATACTTGAGAATACTCTTTGGCTCCCCTTGTGTCGAATCAATAAATTTGCGTTGAATACTCTACCCTCAAAAACCGTTGTGACCCCCTATACTTGTGGGTTATCACCTCGTATTTATTCTTCGAAAATTTGGTTTAGTTCGGCCGACTAGATCGATTTTTCTTGCCATGGGAAGAGGTGCTTTGTGATGGGTTCGATCTTACGGTGCTCAATCCTAGTGACAGAAGGGGAAATGACACGTATGTATCATTGCTAGTAAGGATAACAAGATGGGGTGTATTCCACATGAATCGATCTTGTCTACATCATGTCATCGTTCTTATTGCATTACTCCATTTTCCCATGAACTTAATACGCTAGATGCATGTTGGCTAGCGGTCGATGTGTGGAGTAATAGTAGTATATGCAGGCAGGAGTCGGTCTACTAATCTTGGACGTGATGCCTATATAATGATCATTGCCTGGATATCGTCATAATTATTTGAAGTTCTACCAATTGCCCAATAGTAATTTGTTTACCCACCGTATGCTATTTTTCTAGAGAGAAGCCACTAGTGAAATCTATGGTGCCCGAGTCTATTTTCTCATCATATATTTTCTTAATCTATATTGCAATTCGCCTTGCCGTTTATTTGTCACTTTTATTTTCAGATATATATTATCAAAAACCCAAAAATACCTCGCTGAATTTTATTTGCTTTTATTCGCATCTATGAATCTAATACAATTTTATCACATCCACTTGATAATTTCTGGCACCGTTACCCGAAAGGGATTGACAACCCCTTTAACACATTGGGTTGCCAGTATTAGTTCTTAGTGTGCAGGTACCATTTACGTAATGTTGCGTGGTTCTCCTATGTAATAGCCCCAAAATTGGGTTATCAATTTTTGTGCTGTTATTCCTTCCTGGCACTCATTTTCAAAATCTTTCTCCTGAGTTTTGCTGATGACTCTGAGATTTCTTGACATTTCCAACCTTTCAAAACTTGCTCCTATCTTTTTCAGTGGGCAAGACCTCAGTTGCATCATCTTAAACCCTCCCAAAACCCTAATTCCAAATTTTTGGAATTTGAATGTGGCCTTTGTGATTTCAAAGGGGCTGTCATTTTCCTTGATCTGTTGATCATCCCATCTGTTCCTAGAGACCCTCCTATCCTTTTCAACCTTGGATATGCAAAAATATTGCCATGTTCCATGCAATATTTTTGAATTATGATTTATTCCTTTTCTTGCCTTTTTGAGGAATAAAATCCAAAGGCCTATCTAGCCATCTCCTAAATTCATGTGAATTGGTGGAGTTGATAAATATGCCTAATACAAGCTCTGGCAATTATATTGGCCATAATTAAATTAGGAAAATTGCCTTTTCCTATTTTATGCCAATATTCCAATTATGCCATTTTCTAAAGGAACTACTATTTTTATAGCAGGTAAAATTCCCACATAAATTGTGGAGCTTCTCCTTGCTATATAATCACTAGTTCCATCTTTATCTCATGTTCCACAGATCAAAAATTGAGCACATGATCCAATGCAAGTTTCTGCCTTCTCTGAAATTTTGCAAAGGAAGTGCTTTATTCCTAATTCCATTTGATCTGCAATTTTTCAGGGTGATCAAAAATTGAGCACATAATCCAATGCAAGTTTCAGGGTGATTCCTAGTTCCACATAAATCACCCATGGATACCAAAGATGAGATCAATCCAATCAACCTATCTCCCTGTGCAATTTTTCAAATTTTCTGACCAGATTGTCAATTTGTGAAGGAAGTACCTTCATAGAGTTTCAAAATGGGATGAAACATTTTCATCCTCTCAAGTTTCCCAAATCATCATCCTTCACACAAATTCATCTCATTTCATTGAGCTATGTGAGCACAGGAGCAATTCTTGTTTTCTGTCCAAAATTTCAGTTTGTGAAGCAAGTATATTTTATCTTGCTCCGTTATGGCTGAAACTAATTGCAAGCCTTCTCCTATCCATATAACCCATCTACCCAAGAGTTTCTATAATTTCATTTAGCCAATAGTTTCCTAGAATTTTCCCAAGTTTCTGGTCAAAAGTGATGCTTGTGAAGCAAGTACCAATTTGGTAAGTCCATTTGGTGTGATATTTTTACAGCATCTACTTATGACCAAACCATGAGGATTTTCCAAGTTATAGCTCAATCCAACACTCCTAGTGAATGCTTGTTCATCATCTAGTTTCTGGACCAGATTTGGCATTTGCACTGCAGCTATGCTAAATCATTGTGCTAATGCCCTCATAATAACCAGAACCATAGTCCTTGTTACCCTAAGCCTACCAGATATCATATTTATCTTTCACCCTCTCTGGTTTTACCTCTAGGATGTTGCCAAGTTTGCAACAGTAAACTTGTGGAGCCTGGTTTACTCAGCTCCATTTGTCTCTGCTCAAACCTTTACCGTAATAACACTCTATCGTCGAAGGAATTCGCGGTAGACATGAGCTGGCATCAGTAAACTCTCCAGAACGCGCTATGCCAGTGGTGACCACGAGGGTAGCCAGCCAAAACGGTGGTCTAGCCACTGTTGGCCTCGGCATCATTGCTCCAGCTGGATTTGGCTCATCTCTGCATGTCCTACAGCTCCCCCTCATCGTCGTCGTTCGCCTGGACCCCGCTCCCCCTTCATTTTCTTCCCCAACGAGCCGTGCCATGGGTCGAATAGTAAGATCCCGTGTGCACCGTCGCCTTCCTCCTCTGTCTTCTTCCTCCCTGAGCCTCCTTGGTGTTGTGTTGCTCCATGAGCCTCTACTGCTCGACTGCATCCTCCTCGTCGCCTTCCCGCCCCTTCCCATGAGCTTTGGCCGCTCCTGCCGACGCTGCATCGTCACCGACGCGGGGACACGTCGCCCACCGCGTGCCACCTCCTCTCCTCCTTCTCGAGCTCTCCCCGCAGCTATTTAAGCAAGCCCCGAGCTCCCTTGCAATCCCCAAGCCTCCCGCAACTCTCCCCCTCACCCGGAGTTTCTCCATCCCCTCCCCATCACCATGGCCACCGTCCCGATCTTCTCTGGTTCCAGTGACCAGGTCCTCCCCTCGCCGTTCCACCACCACCAGCACCTCCCCCAAGGTCCGGTGACCCTCCCCGTAGCCTCAGCCCCTTGCCTCCCCCACCGGAACCCCTACCACGCCGACGACCGAAGCCCTTCACCGCCTTCCGCCATTCTCAAGGTCGCTATCGCTCCCCTCGTTTTAAGAGTCCGTGGAGTGGGGGAATGGATGCGCCACCCCGCGGGGAGCACGCTGGTGGCCGGAGCCTCGCCGGAGGTGGCCCGTGTCGCCAGGGCTCGTCACTGGAGCGCGGTCGTCCTTTGTCCCGCGGGCGCGCGTCGGGGAGAAGAAGGAGGTGGCCAGGCAGGAGCGTTGACCTGGCCAGGCGGGCCCCGCGGCCCCACCTGGAAGCGGCCCAGGCGCCCGGCCCCGCCTATGCCACTTTGACTGGTCATCGCCACGTCAGCTAAGTGGCGGCGCCCGCCGCGAAGCCGTTTTCCCCGATCGAAGACGTACTTTTGCAAATACGCCTTCTGCCCAGCCCAGCCCGCCGAAATATTTAAATTGTGAACGTTTGTTGATTAGTGCATTTTCTGCCTAAAAAGTGAACGGCCACAACTTTGCAACCGTAACTCTGATTGAGGTAAATCCAGCGCCCACGTCTTCGTCTCGTTGAGCCCGTTCTGTTCCCGTCATTTTCACTACGGTTTGACACAGTGAAAATGACCATTTTCCCCTTGTTCGTAAATAGCGCCCTTTGAGAGAGAACTGTTTCCGGCAAATTTTTCCGCTGTCGTTTCTCAATTCTTCCCGGAGTATTTGTCGACCCCCGGGCAAACCAACCTCTTATGATGAGCCCTGAACTTGCATGTTGACTTTGCTTGCACCTTGTGTGTGTGTAGTTGCAGTTGTTGCTTATCGTTTTCATCTGCAGTTATTTCGTTATGCTTACCATGCATGCTTGTGTTTTCATGCTATCTTTTGCCATGATAGTTAGAATGTTGCTGTTGATAATGCCATGTCATTACTCTACTTTATTTTCATGTCATCTTATAAAATGCTATGATGATGGTAATGCACCGTGGATATGTTAGTACTTGGTATTGTCATGTTCTTTATGCTGTAAGTGTTCACTTGAGAAGTTCGATATGTTATTAAAGCATTTGTATGGTGTATGCTCCTTGTTGCATTCATGTTAAAATGCTTGCATGATGATTGATGATGGAGAAGATAATAATATGACTTAATAACAAAACTCCTCCGTCATCAATGGGATCGAGTCATAGAGCAGCCAAATCGAACTTTCTCAGTGCAGCCACATTTGCCGATATGAGACGGCCTTAATGCGATCTATTGCCGTGCCTCTGGTCGGTGCCTCCAACTAGGGAAGGTTATGGGCGCGCGCTACCCTGATCAGGTAGGCAGACATAAGCCTTGTGTTCCCGTTGTTAAGTTTTTGGTACCGGGTCCCAGTGTGGATGGCCACGAGGAGGTCGTTGTGTCTTGAGGTAGACACGGGGCCGCCCATGACTTAGCCCAATGGGGAGTGAGTCAGAGTGGCCGGGAGAGTGTCATGACAGTAGATCGGTTTCGTCGGAATGTCGTTGGTCCATCTGAATGGGATGACGAGGCCATGGGTTCCGTGGTGTGGGTACAGTGCGCTACCTCTGCAGAGTGTATTTAAACTATCGATAGCCGCGTCCTCGGTCATGGGCACAAGTTCGTAGTAGGTCACACTATCGGGTCTTGGTCGAAATGGAGGATAAACCGGAAATAATTAAGCTTATTAACGTGGTTGTGATTGCCGTAAGGATCACGGGCCAGTTATTGGTCGTGGTTGTGATCGTTGTAAGGATCACGGGCCAGTTATTGGTCGTGGTTGTGATCGCCGTAAGGATCACGGGCCAGTTATTGGTCGTGGTTGTGATTGCTGTAAGGATCACGGGCCAGTTATTGGTCGTGGTTGTGATCGCCGTAAGGATCACGGTTTGAGACCAAATATTGGTCGTGGTTGTGATCGCCGTAAGGATCACGAGATGTCTCTAGGTTGGCACGTTTGTGATTCAGTAGCGATCACCGTTGGTAAGAGAGTCTGAGGGACTCGGTGCACAAGTTTGGTTGCATTGCATGAGTAGTAAGTTTTTATTTGCATGAGATCATTGCACGAAGATAGCATGTTATGTCTGCACTGGATATGATTGGTAGTTTATTTTCAGCATAGTTTCATGATGCCATGCCATGCTTTGTTTGATATGATAAATTATGCCATGATTTAGATGATATGCCATGTTTTGTTGTCGCCATGTTAGAAGTAAATTTGATTTACCTTGTTGATTGCCATGCTAGTAGATGCCATGATGTTAGTTTGATTTATGTCTTTGGTTGATATCATGCCATGCTTAGTTTCTGATATGAGATAGGTTGTTGCGTATGGTTGGTTCCTGCTTTGTCTTCAGCTTGTTTGGATGCTATGTATTTGGTTGTCGTGCAAGTACATTCAATGTACTGACCTGGCGTGTCATGCCAGTTTTGTAGGTCATGCGCGAATCGTTCATTGTTCCGTCGTGCTAGGCTGTAATCTTGCCAGTCTTGTGAGTTGTGGAGCCCAGCCAGAGTGAAATGCTGCCAAGACTTCCGCCGCCATTTAAATAGACTTCCGATGTCATGTAAATATCCTTAGGGCTATGCCGGAAAGATTATATTCATCACTGATGTAATCATATACACATGTATTTGATGAATACTCTTGTACCTGGAATGGTGTATCATGGACCTGTCGTGTGTCAGGTGTTATACTGGGCTGACGTGCGAAGGCCCCCTGTTCCATGCGGATCAGGGTGCCACATCCTACAGGTTCGATAACTTTGGTCTCATCACTGAGGGAAATACCTACTATAGTTGTGCTGCATCATCCCATCCTCTTTGGGGAAATACCGACGTAGTTCAAGCCACATATGATGCCCTGGTCACCCCCACCAGGACTAGAGGGACGCGGCTCGACTGGGACACCGGCAGGAAAGATGAAGCCGGAGTCTCCGAGGAAGCCTGTCGGGGTCCAGCTGGATGAAGCGGCGACGACCATGTTGGGAGTCGTTCCATGGAAAACAAAAACAATTCTGTGCACACGCAATGATCTATCCATGGAGATGCATAGCAACGAGGGGGAGAGTGTGTCTACATACCCTTGTAGACCGTAAGTGGAAGCGTTTAAAAATGCGGTTGATGTAGTCGAGCTTCTTCCCGCTTCAACCGATCAAGTGTCGAACGCACGGCACCTCCGCGTTCTGCACACGTTCAGCTCGGTCACGTCCCTCGCCTTCTCGATCCAGCAAGACATCAAGGTAGTAGATGAGTTCCGTCAGGACGACGGCATGGTGACGGTGATGGTGAAGTGATCTCCGCAGAGCTTCTCCTAAGCACTACGAAAATATAACCGGAGGTGTAAACGGTGGAGGGGGGGCTCCGCACATGGCTAGGCAATTGTCAGGGGTGTGCTAGGGAGCCCCCCCCCCCCTACACACACACACACACACAGATATATATATATATATATACATATACATAAACACTATTCTAACCATGGGGTCAGAATAATATTCTGATCACAACCAGAACTTTCTGAGTTACACGCCTGAACTTCCCTCTGTACGAACCCGAACTTCGGGCTATCTTCGCAACCGTGTCTCCCCACGCAAATTTTTTTCTGGTTAGTCGTGTTCTATTGGATCTAAGTGTAATATGCAAACTATTTCTAGCAACTAAATGCCCATTTTAAATATGAATCTCACTCGTTGGCGGATTTGCTCTCGGGTCGTGATGAAACTTGCCTCGGTTGCAATTTTATTGCCTGAGTTGTTCGACCTGAACTTCCCTCTGAACTAGGTTGAACTACCGCTAACATTGCCAAAACGGGGCTTGCGATATACCGTTGGAAAGCTATGGACACCGGTATCATGACCCAACTTAAATTTTTGTCAAAATGTAAGCGGTTTAAGAGCAGTTTTGAAAACCGTTTTATCTTCACACAAAAAATGTGAATTGTGTTTTCGATCGCATTTCTAAACCGTTTATTGGAATGAGCCAAATAATGTGGCGTTGGAAAGCTGCTACAAAACCGCTCCTTCCACATGTTGAAAGTTTTCTCTAATTCCCTATGGTTAAAGAGTAATTGGGAAAACTGTAAAATTTCGCAAACCAAACAGCCGAGTTCGTATTTTTGATGCCATTTCTAAACGGCTAATCCAATTGAGGCAAGTAATATGGCGTTGGAAAGCTTATGAAAATGCGCTACTGCTTCATGTTGAAGGTTTTCCTAATTTTGAACGGTTTGAGAGTAATTTAGAAAACAGTACAAGTTTCACCGAGTTCGTATTTTCGATCTAATTTTTTAACCGTACGTCCGAGTGCAGCAAATGAGATAGCGTTGGAAAGCTTGAGTAAATGCGAAACTTTTAGATATGTATTGTTTCTCCAATTCCTTACGGTTTTAAGTCAGTTTTGAAAATGGGTAAAAACATATTTTCGCTCTAATTTCTACAAACTTTGTCGGAATGGGGCAAATAATATACCGTTCAAAAGCTACGAAAAATGCGAAACTTTTTCATGTTCATGATTTTCTCTGAATCCCAGCCATTTTCAAGTAATTTCAGAAACAGCGAGATCACTCGTTCTGCCTTTATCACGAAACAGATTCGTCAAAAATGCATCGCGTGAAGTACTTGAACTTATGTGGCAGTTCTGCTTGAACTTCACTCTGTTTTTCATGTGCTTTTTTTGCTCGTAGCTATTCATTCACTCACCGGAATTAAGCAAGTGCTATACCAATGGAAAGCTGCTGTAAACACGCAACTTTTCCGTGTTGATCATTTTTCATACTCGCGACGGTTTTAAAAGTTTTTCTTGTGAAATTCATTCAGTGTAGTAGTTGAGCTTCCTGCTTTTTTCACATTGGACTTCTGTGACATATTTTTGTTTGTAATTTTCCCATCCAATCCGTCAGTGTTACACAAATGATATTCTTTTTGTACAAACCTCTCTCACAATATTTTCTTAACTTTATCCGATCGAGGGCTTGAACTTACACAAATGATATTCCTGCTGTTTTGAAGTAAATTAGAAAATGATGAGATCATTATTTCTGCCTTCGTCGCGAATAGAAATGCACTGCGTGAAGTAGTTGAACTTCTTGGGCATGTCTATTTGAATTTCACTCTATTTTTGACGTGTTAGTTTTTGCACTGCGTGAAGTAATTGAACTTCTGGGCATGTCTACTTGAACTTCACTCTGTTTCACTTTATTGTAATTTCTTATATGAAATACACACCATGTAGTACGTGTACTTCCGGTTGTTATCACTTTGAACTTCTATCTGGTTTGATGGAATTATTTTAAAACACAAAAAACAACATATTTGTTAATCTATTTTTGGACATCTAAATACACGGTGAACCTTTCTCACAAGAATTTTTTAAACTTTTCCTCACCGAGCACTTTAACTTCTAGCAACCATTTTTTCGTTCACGAGTTGTTTTTAGAAGTGCAAAAAATGGCGTTCTGTTTTTAACTTTTTGAACAGGTAAACCCTAGGTTTTAATAAACTCTCAACTTCTCTGTTATTTCAATTTGATCTTCCACTTTTTATATTTTGAGTAAAAAAATTTCTTTGATTTTTATACGGAAAACATCGAACATGGAAATACAAGGTGAACCTCTCTAGCAAGAATTTTTGAACTTCTCCACACAAAGCACTTGAACTTCTTTCAACAAACGTTTTAAGTTTTTATTTTTCTATACTTTTATTCTCACCTTTTTCTATATTTTTATTCTCACCCGAAAATGCATTCCTTGCAGTACATGAACTTCTGGTTGTTTTCACTATGAACTTTAGTCGCATTTTTGTGTATACGTCGAATTACACGCAATTGAAGGTCAGACATCATTTTTTGCCATTGTAAAACATGTAATTGGAGGTCGGACGTCCTGCAATATAAATTTTGAATCGTGCACACAGGAGCACGTGAACTTTTTGCTACAAACCTACTTTTATAACAAATATCATACAACTTCTTAGTTATTTCCAACAGAACTTCTTGGTTTAATAAATATTGAGTTTTTATGAAATTGAACTTCTTGGTTTATTATTTAGTAACGAGAAAAATCTGAGTTTTTATGAATCCCAAACTATCTATTTTTTAATTTTAACTTCTTGATTATATTTTTTATCAAAATAATATTTTAATAAGTGAATTTTATTTTATGACATATTTGAACTCCCTAGTTGAAATTCTATGGTTTCTTTTCTGAACATATTTCATCTTTTATTTAATATATAGAACTTCTCATATTTTTTAATTTGAACTTCTTTAAAAATCCAATTCTAATAAACATATGAACAAAGACTATCAATCACACAACTTTTTTTTGACTGCACTTGGGAGGGGGGTATACATTTCTTAAATGAACATTGAACTTATGGATTATTATAATTTGAACTCTTGGCTTATTTTAGAAACCAGAAAAATGTGATTTTATAAACAAATCTTTTTTAGTTTTATCCCCACTTAATGGGTTTAGAAGTTTCAAACTTCTTAGTTTTTGCCATGTTAACTTTTCTGATTTTTTGTGTCCGGTAACTTTTCAGAGTAATCTTTTTTTATTGAATAGTTTTTGTTACTCGAGCGTATGCTCCACTCGCAAGTGAGTAGACTCCTTTTAACATACGGTGGTCGAACTGAACCTTTTACAGAAAGAAAGAATAGTATAGAAGTGGACTAGTGGAGTAGTAGTACTCACACAAAAGGAAATAAAGGAAAAACCAAATACTCCTCCCGTACATGCCCACCACGTGTACAACTAGTACTTTGCCAGCATCACACAAATTCACATGTTCGGTTGCTCATGGAATTGGGCCATGGAATCTCAATACCAAATCATGTTCGGATGACATACTATGGAATTGCATATACTTTGTGTTTTATGCATCAAATCAAAATCTGTACAATTTGTGAGTATAATTGAATGATTATATAGCAATAAAAATGAACAAATATATATTCTAGATAGAAAGGCATGACGACACCAAATAATATTCACACATGAATAGGAACAGTGATAAATTTCTAACAACAACAACAACAAAAATTATGCGAACAGAGTGCAAATTTTTAACCAGACCACATACAACAACACGTAGTTTGGGTATGTAGTTTCCAAACCCGAAAGATTGAACTCTTGGTATGGCCCATTTTTTCTTCCACAACCCGAAAGTTCTTTCCACAACATTTCTAGCACGAGAATGACGCAAGTTACAGAGCTCTTTAGAAGTTTGGGGCTGTTGTTGACTTGCAACCCACTCTTTCAAGTGGTACCGAGTCAATCGGAATGGAGCAAGAAAGCCCGGCTCATTGGTGTAGCCAGCATCCACTAAGTAATACTTTCCTATGGTGGAGCAATTAAAATTAGCTAACAATTACATGGAGAAGAAAGTAAATGTCAAGAGAAATAATCATACCCTGCGATACAACAAATGCATCTTGACGATTATTTCTCATTGCATCACGCAACACTCTCGAGTCAGATGAAGATCCCTCCCAGCCAGGTAGAACATAAAGAAATTTCATGTTCCAGTCAACCACACCAAGCATGTTAGTGGTGATCGCTTGCTTTCTGTTCCTATACCTTCCTTGGTCAGATGGAACAGCAGAAACATCAACATGACACCCATCTAGTGCCCAATGCATTGCCAAACCACTTCCATTTGTAATCATCCGGAGGCTCGACAGATGGATTGGGAAGCTTGATAAACTCCCCACTTAGGGAAAGTATGGTTGTTAACACGGAAGAGAAGTGCCTACTGATAGTGTCTAATGAACGCTTGTAAGTGCCCCGCAGGATCCTCATTTTAATACCATGTCCAACAACCAATAAAACATAGCAACCTTTTCTTCTACAGTCACATATATGCTATCAATGAGACCACACTTCTCCCGCAACATTGTGCACAAAGCATGAAAGTTTCTTTTTGTTAGTCGCAACTCATCATAGCAAGTGATTTCTGACCCATTGTACATTTCCTTCAGCAAATACTTCCGAAGACCATATCGCTGCTCTTCATCACTAAAGCAGCCCAAACTCTTCGGTGCCCTCTATGTACTAAGATACGTTAGCCCAAGACACACTAACTCAACATACATGGCTGTCATAATAATCCTTTTTCTCTTTCTTCTTTTGTTTTCTTCGGTAATGGAAGCAATCAATTCTAGATGAGACATGATACAACTATAGTTATACACATCATGTCAATTTTATGCTATATGGCGAGCACACAATTTTTAGTCACATAACCATGCATCATTCAATCAATATGACTAGCACAAAATCTCAATCAACATGACTAGCATAAGATCTCAATCAGCATGACTAGCACACAACTTTTAGTCACATAACCATGCAGCTCATACCTTAACTCAGCCTCCCGGGGTTCCACTTATCAGCAACACCTACAAAAAATGAACATGGGCTTTAATAATTCATTGGAGCAAAACAAGGGAAGAATAGAACATGTTGGACATGGACAGGAGGGGAAGAACAGAACAACTGAAAAGAAAGAAGGGGGTATAGGGGAGTGGAATAAGAAGGTGGAAGAGGAAGGGGAAGAAGATGGCAGAGGATAAGGGGATGAAGAAGATAGGCGGGATGGAGGGCTTGCGCCGGAGCAAGATGGCCGGGATGGAAGGCGCTCCGGCCAGCGAGCTGGAAGGGATGGAGGCCGCGCCAGCGAGCGACACAGGCCAGATCCAGGGCTGCGGCGACTCGGGCGGCAGAGGAAGGAGCACTGCAGGGGAGGGAAAGGGCAGCAACCGCGGGGGCTTGAAGCTCCGCCGCCGCCGGAGAGAGGGGGGGGAGGAGGTCCATGGCGGGGGTGGGGATGAATACCTGCGCCGCCGATGGCTCCAGCCGTCTCGCGCGGGGAGGAAAGGGGCAGGTCGGGAGCGAGCCTGTCTCCAAACGTTATCTTTTGCGGGACTAGGTCAATTCGAGCGATCGGAGGCAAAGAGCTCTGTATCGTGGGAGGGCTGCGCGCGTGGATGAAATTTCGGCTCTGTATTGGGCCCGTTTTCGTTCCCTCGATTCGGTATACATCCAAACGCCTGAATTGGCAGGTAGCCAATACCATATCCAATTCGAAGGCCCTAATTCAGACATCCGAACGCAGTGCTAGTGTTATCTTCTTCTCTTCTTGATCTAATTCTTCATATATCACACAAACTGTATTTCAACTACTATTTTGTTATAGAGTTCTCTTGTTTTTTATTCCAGTATGCTATCTTTTCGAACTTCAGATGTTTTTGTATCTGACCAGCCAATTTTTTTTGTATCGGACCTGTCTGGAGAGATAAATTACGACATAACTATGAACTAAACTTTTCGTACTTCCCATACCTCTACATGTAACATCTGTACCTTTCACTTTTTTCAGCATAGCAAGTGCTAGCACGCGGACATGCTATCAATAGACTACAGGAAAAAGAAATCTAAACAGTGATCTATTCTATATTCATATATCCAAAACAGAAGAATTTTGCACTAATAGAATAGGGTAGCTGTTTAGGTGTAAGAAAACCATGACGAGCCACAACTTTTTTCGTTATATCGTCTTTGAACTTCCAGACGGTTGCTTCCTGAAATTTCCCTGGCCGCATTACTTGCCTCGACATGTGGTTGCTGCTTATCTGGAATGGCCTCGGGTCCGAACTATCAGGGTGGACCTGCATTTCACACATTTGTCAGAAGTGTAACACTGCTGAAACCAATGCATCCATCACATATAGAAGTGGCATCAAACTGCATTTTTTTAGAAACCAAATACAAAAACTATTTTTGCAGTAGAGTTCAAATACTTCCAGAGTGAGAGTTCAGTGGACAAAGAGACAGATCAGGAGCTAATTTTGTTTACTAACTATACATAGTTCAGTACAGTATCCTGACAAAATCAAATAAAACTCAATAGCGGCACTGCTCCAAGCATTTACACAAACTTGTTGTGAGCAACAAACACACAAGTGAAGTGAGATGGAGCACAGGAGCAGCATCAACAATAGTATAGAACATCGGCAGTGGCTAACACGAGAGAAAGCAGAGCAGAGATAGCAATAGCAACGTGCGTAAGTTTGTAGCAAGAACAAGGAGGAGAGAGAAGAAACACCAGGGCGGAGAGAGCGGCTACGCAGGGACCAACAACGAGAATGCTTGGGAGGACAGCAGTGCAGATGCTCGCGCGACGCGGTGTTCTGCTTGTGCCAGTGCGAGGGGTGAGCAGGGGATGGTGAGCAGGTTGACCACCCAGGAGGCCGACAGCCTACAGGGAGCAGCACCACAAGCTCCCTCCCTTGCCGATGAAGAGAGAAGATGTGGCGACGCTCGAGCGCATCGGCGGCGGGCCACGGGATGCATTGTGCATCGGTGTTCAGCGGGGCAGCGAGGGGCTCAAGGGTGGACGGGGCAGCGGCTCTACCCTCGACTTCATCCCTCCCTAGGCGTCGCCGGCATGGAGCATCGCGACCACTGCCATCGGCCGGATGTGGTCACCGGTGCAGGCCTGGAAGGGCAGCAGCAGCACGGATGAAGAGGGGATACAGGAAGCAACGGTGTGGCCCTTCAGTTGGCAGAAGGCCGGATCCAGGCGTGGCGGTGGCGGATCCCCGTCGGAAGGAGTCGGAGTGGTGGTGGGAGAGGCTCATCGGGAGGATGCGGAGGTGCCGCGCCGCATCGCCTGGTACGTGGTGCCTGCCCGTCGGTGGGGGGGCGCAGATGTGGGGGCCGGTCTAGACTAGGCCGTGGGGAGGCTCGCCGGCTGGGGGGAGGCGCGCGGCGGCGGGGATGGCGGCGGCTGGGAATCGGGGAGAGGTGGGGAACATGGAGTTTCGGGGGGGGGGGGGTCTTTTGTTTCGCTGTGGATCTGGAAGTTTAGGAACGTCCTCGCGCACACTATATAGGCCGACTGTGATCCAAATAACTATTCTAATCCCAGAATAGAATAGTGTTGTTCTATATGATCGGGGAGAGGTCGGGAACGTGGAGTTTCGGGGGGGGGGGGGGGGGTTCTTTTGTTTGCGCTTTTGTTTCGCTGCGGATCTGGAAGTTCAGGAACGTCCCCGCGTGCCCTATATAGGCCGAATGTGATCCAAATAATTATTCTAATCCCAGGATTAGAACTATGTAGACATGACCGAGACACCTCTCCAGTCAATAACCAATAGCAGAACATGGATGCCCATATTGGCTCCTACATATTCTATGAAGATCTTTATCGGTCGAACCATTATGACAACATACGTAATTCCCTTTGTCCATCGGTATGTTACTTGCCCGAGATTCGATCGTCAGTATCTTCATACCTAGTTGAACCTCGTTACCGGCAAGTCTCTTTACTCATTCTATAATACATCACCTCATGACTAACTCCTTAGTTGTTTACCTGTAAGCTTATGATGTGTATTACTGAGAGGGCCCAGAGATACCTCTCTGATACTTGTAGTGACAAATCCTAATCTCGATCTATGCCAACTCAACGAACACCTTCGTAGATACCTGTAGAGCATATTTATAACCACCCAGTTACATTGTGACATTTGATAACACACAAGGCATTCCTCCAGTATCCGGGAGTTGCATAATCTCATAGTCGAAGAAATATGTATTTGACATGAAGAAAGCAATAGCAATAAAACTGAACGATCATTATACTAAGCTAACGGATGGGCTTGTCCATCACATCATTCCCCTAATGATGTGATCACGTTATCAAATGACAACCCATGTCCATGGTTAGGAAACCTTAACCATCTTTGATCAACGAGCTAGTCTAGTAGAGGCTTACTAGGGACACATTGTTTGTTTATGTATTCACACATGTATTAAGGTTTCCGATCAATACAATTCTATCATGAATAAGGAAATATAGAATAACAACTTTATTATTTCCTCTAGGGCATATTTCCTTTAGTCTCCCACTTGCACTAGAGTCAATAATCTAGATTACATTATAATGAATCTAACACCCATTGAGTCTTGGTGTTGATCATGTTTTGCTCATGGGAGAGGCTTAGTCAATGGGTTTGCCACATTCAGATCCGTATGTACCTTGCAAATTTCTATGTCTCTATCTGTGACTTGTTCATGAATGGAGTTGAAGCGTCTCTTGATGTGTTTGGTTCTCTTGTGAAACCTGGATTCCTTCGCCAAGGCAATTGCTTCAGTCTTGTCACAAAAGATTTTCATTGGACCCGATGCACTAGGTATTACACCTAGATCAGATATGAACTCTTTCATCCAAACACCTTCATTTGCTGCTTCCGGAGCAGCTATGTACTCCGCTTCACACGTAGATACCGCCGCAATGCTCTGCTTGGAACTGCACCAACTAACAACTCCACCATTCAATATAAATATGTATCCGGTTTGTGACTTAGAGTCATCCGGATTAGTGTCAAAGCTAGCATCGACGTAACCATTTACATCGAGCTCTTTGTCAGCTCCATAAACGAGAAACATATCCTTGCTCATTTTCAGGTACTTCAGGATGTTCTTGACCGCTGTCCAATGATCCACTCCTGGATTACTTTGGTACCTTCCTGCCAGACTTATGGCAAGGCACACATCAGGTCTGGTACACAGCATAGCATACATGATAGAACCTATGGTTAAAGCTTAGGGAATGAGTTTCATTTTCTCTCTATCTTCTGTAGTGGTCGGGCTTTGAGTCTGACTCAACTTCACACCTTGTAACACAGGCAAGAACCCCTTCTTTGGCTGATCCATTTTGAACTTCTTCTAATCTTTGTCAATGTATGTGCTTTGTGGAAGTCCTATTAAGAGTCTTGATCTATCTCTATAGATCTTGATGCCCAATATATAAGAAGCTTCACCGAGGTCTTTCATTGAAAATTTCTTATTCAAGTATCCCTTTATGCTATCTAGAATTCTATATCATTTCCAATCAACAATATGTCATTTACATATAATATTGGAAATGCTACAGAGCTCCCACTCACTTTTTTGTAAATACAGGCTTCACAGAAAGTCTGTATAAAACCATATGCTTTGATCACCTCATCAAAATGTATATTCCAACTCCGAGATGCTTGCACCAGTCCATAGATGGATCGCTGGAGCTTACATACTTTGTTAGCACCTTTAGGATCGAAAAAACCTTCTGGTTGCATCATATACAACTCTTCTTTAAGAAATCCATTGAGGAATGCAGTTTTGACGTCCATTTGCCAGATTTCATAATCATAAAATACGGACGTAAGCATCGCTATGGGTGAGAAGGTCTCATCGTAGTTAACCCCTTGAACATGTCAAAAACCTTTTGCAACAAGTCGAGCTTTGTAGACAGTAACATTACCGTCAGTGTCAGTCTTCTTCTTGAAGATCCATTTATTCTCTATGGCTTGCCGATCATTGGGCAAGTCCACCAAAGTCCATACTTTGTTCTCATACATGGATCCTATCTTAGATTTCATGGTCACAAGCCAATTGTCAGAATCTGGGTTCATCATAGCTTCTTCATAATTTGTAGGTTCGCCATGGTATAGTAACATGACTTCCGGGACAAGATTACCGTACCACTCTCGTGAGGAACGTGCTCTGTTACCTACGAGGTCCAGTAGTAACTTGATCTGAAGTTTCATGATCATCATCATTAACTTCCTCTCTAGTTGGTGTAGGAATCACGGGAACGGATTTCTCTTATGTGGTACTTTCCAAATTAAGAGAAGGTAAAATTACCTCATCAAGTTCTACTTTCTTCCCACTCACTTCTTTCAAGAGAAACTCCTTCTCTAGAAAGGTTCCATTCTTGGAAACAAAGATCTTGCCTTCAGATCTATGGTAGAATTTGTACCTAATTGTTTCCTTAGGGTATCCTAGGAAGACGCACTTCTCCTATTTGGGTTCGAGCTTATCAGGCTGAAGCCTTTTGACATAAATGTCGCAACCCCAAACTTTAAGAAATGATAGCTAAGGTTTCTTGCCAAACCAAAGTTCATACGGTGTCGTCTCAACGGATTTAGACGGTGCCCTATTTAACGTGAATGCAGTTGTCTCTAATGCATAACCCTAAAACGATAGTGCTAAATTGGTAAGAGACATCATAGATCGCACCGTATCTAATAAAGTACGGTTACAACATTCGGACACACCATTACATTGTGGTGTTCCAGGTGGCGTGAGTTGTGAAACTATTCCACATTGTTTTAAATGAAGGCCAAACTCGTAACTCAAATATTCGCCTCTGTGATTAGATCATAGAAACTTTATTTTGTTGTTACAATGATTCTCCACTTCACTCTGAAATTCTTTGAACTTTTCAAATGTTTTAGACTTGTGTTTCATTAAGTAGATATACCCATATCTGCTTAAATAATCTGTGAAGGTCAGAAAATAAGGACACCTGTCGCATGCCTCAACACCCATCGGACCGCCTACATCGGTATGTATTATTTCCAATAAGTAAATGGCTCACTCCATTGTTCCAGAGAACGGAGTTTAGTTATCTTGCCCATGAGGCATGGTTCGCAAGTATCAAATGATTCATAATCAAGTGATTCCAAAAGCCCATCTGCATGGAGTTTCTTCATGCGCTTTACACCAATATGGCTTAAACGGTAGTGCCATGAATATGTTGCACTATCATTATCAACTTTGCATCTTTTGGCATCAATATTATGAATATGTGTATCACCACAATTGAAATTTAACAGAAATAGACCACTCTTCAAGGGTGCATGACCATAAAAGATATTACTCATATAAATAGAACAACCATTATTCTCTGATTTAAATGAATAACCGTCTTGCACTAAACAAGATCCTGATATAATGTTCATGCTCAACGGTGGCACCAAATAACAATTATTCAGGTCTAAACTAATCCCAAAGGTAGATGTAGAGGTAGCATGCCGACGGGATTACATCGACCTTGGAACCATTCCCGACGCGCATAGTCACCTCGTCCTTAGCCAATCTTCATTTAATGAGCAGCTCCTATTTCGAGTTACGAATATGAGCAACCAAACTAGTATCAAATATCCAAGTGCTACTACGAGCATTAGTAAGCTACACATCAATAACATGTATATCAAATATACCTTTGTTCACTTTGCCATCCTTCTTATTCACCAAATACTTGGGGAAGTTCCGCTTCTAGTGACAAGTCCCTTTGTAGTAGAAGCACTCAGTTTCAGGATTGGGTCCAGCTTTGGGCTTCTTCCCCGGAGTGGCAACTTGCTTGCCATTCTTCTTGAAGTTTCGTTTCTTTCCCTTGCCCTTTTTCTTGAAACTAGTGGTCTGGTTAACCATCAACAGTTGATGCTCCTTTTTGATTTCTACCTCCACGGTTTTAAGCATTGCAAAGAGATCGGGAATTTTTTTGTTCATCCCCTGCATATTATAGTTCATCACGAAGCCCTTGTAGCTTCGTGGCAGTAATTGAAGAACTCTATCAATGACACAATCAACAGGAAGATCAACTCCCAGCTGAGTCAAGTGATTATAATACCCAGACGTCTTGAGTATGAGTTCACTGACCGAACTGTTCTTCTCCATCTTGCAGCTATAAAACTTGTTAGAGACTACATATCTCTCAACCCCGAAATTTGCTTGAAATATTAACTTCAGCTCTTGGAACACCTTGTATGCTCCATGACATTCAAAACATCTTTGAATTCCCTATTCTAAGCCGTAAAGCATGGCACACTGAACTATCGAGTAATCATCAGATCTAGCTAGCCAGACGTTCAAAACATCAGCATCTTCTCCTGCAGCAGGCCTTTCACCTAGCGGTGCATCAAGGACATAATTCTTCTGTGCGGAAATGAGGATAATCCTCAAATTACGGACCCAGTCTGTGTAGTTTCTACCATCATCTTTCAACTTAGCTTTCTCTAGGAATGCATTAAAATTCAGGAGAACAGTGGCACAGGCTATTGATCTACGATATAGATATGCAAATACTATGAGGACTACATTCATGATAAATTATGCTCAATTAATCAAATTACATAAGAACTCCCACTTAAATAGACATCCCTCAAGATACGTGATTCAAATCAACTAACCCATGTCCGATCATCATGTGAGATGGGGTAGTCATCAATGGTGAACATCTCTATGTTGATCATATCTACTATATGATTCACGTTCGATCTTTTGATCTCCAGTGTTCCGAGGCCATGTCTATACATGCTAGGCTTATCAAGTTTAACCCAAGTATTCCGCATGTGCAAAACTGTCTTACACCCGTTTTATGTGAACGTAGAGTCTATCACACCCGATAATCACATGGTGTCTCAACACGACGAACTGTAGCAACGGTGCATACTCAGGGAGAACACTTTTATCTTGAAATTTAGTTAAGGTATCATCTTATATTGCTACCACTATACTAAGAAAAATAAGGTGCATAAAAGATAAACTTCACATGCAATCAAAATATGTGACATGGTATGGCCATCATCATCTCGTGATTTTGATCTACATCTCCAAAGCGTCATCATGACCTCCATCGTCACCAGCTCAACACCTTGATCACCATCATTGCGTCGCCATCGTCTCGCCAACTATTGCTTCTACAACTATCGCTAATGCATAGTGATAAAGTAAAGCAATTACATGGCGTTCACATTTCATACAATAAAGAGACAACCATAAGGCTCCTGCCGGTTGTCGATAACTTACAAAACATGATCATCTCATACAATAACGTTTATCACCTCATGTCTTGACCATATCACATCACAACATACCCTGGAAAACAAGTTAGGCGTCCTCTACTTTGTTGTTGCAAGTTTTACGTGGCTGCTACGGGCTTCTAGCAAGAAGCATTTTCACCTATGACAAAAACCATGACGGTGATTCATCAAGTTTGATGTTTTAACCTTCTTCAAGGAACGGCCGTAGTCAAATTCAATTCAAATAAAGTAGTAGAAACAGACAACCGCCAGCCACCTTTATGCAAAACTAGTTGCATGTCTGTCGGTGGAACCTATCTCATGTGCGTGGACAAGTAACGTTGGTCTGGGCCGCTTCATCCCAGAACACCGCTGAATCAAAATAAGACGTTGGTGGTAAGCAGTATGACTATCACCGCCCGCAATCTTTGCGTTCTACTTGTGCATATCATCTACGCATAGACCTGGCTCATGATGCCACTGTTGGGAACCGTTGCATGGAAAACAAAAAAAGATACGCACACACAATGATTTATCCATGGAGATGCATAGCAACGAGCGGGAGAGTGTTTGACAATGGTTGTTATGCATCAACCGCGTTCTACGTACCCTTGTAGACCCTAAGCGGGAGCGTTTCACAACGCGGTTGATGTAGTCGAACTTCTTCGCGCTTCAACCGATCAAGTACCGAATGCATGGCACCTCCGCCTTCTGCACACGTTCAGCTAGGTGACGTCCCTCGCCCTCTTGATCTAGCAAGACGTCGAGGTAGTAGATGAGTTCCGTTAGCATGATGGCATGGTGGCGGTGATGGTGAAGTGATCTCCGCAGAGCTTTGTCTACACTACTAGGAAAAGGGCTATAGATGAAATGGATACTAATGGTGCACCTGACATGTGGTGCGCCACTACTATATAGCAGTGGCGCACCATGTGCAGGTGCGCCATTAGTGTGGAAGACACTAATGGCGCACCAGGCACATGGTGCGCCACTAGTAACAATTTTTTTTCCAAACATACTAATGGCGCATCCGGGCACAGTGCGCCATTACTAGTGCTAACTAGTAATGGCGCACCAGACACACAGTGCGCCACTACTGTAGTTTTTTTTATTCTTTTTTTTTCAAAACTATTAATGGCGCACCGTGGCATAGTGCGCCATTACTAGTTTAAACTAGTAATGGCGCACTATGCCATGGTGCGCCATTAGTATATATATATATATATTTTGCAAAACTACTAATGGCACACCACAAGCAGGTGCGCCATTAGTAACCGGGGTTAGTAATGGCGCATTTGCAGGTGGTGCGTCATTAGTAACCTGGGACCAACAAGATATTTTGGACAGCCACACCTACCTACTCACTTTCCCCACTTCATTCTCTCCACCTCGTCCTCCAAGATTGTCTCGGATGCCTCCTCCTCCTCACCTAATTTCCACCATAGATTCATCCAAA
This sequence comes from Triticum timopheevii, assembly GCA_963921465.1. Lineage (NCBI taxonomy): Eukaryota > Viridiplantae > Streptophyta > Magnoliopsida > Poales > Poaceae > Triticum > Triticum timopheevii. Next base: position 236,827,547 of record OY997266.1, on the reverse strand, counting down.
TTAAGTGATTAAATTACCTTTTTTGATAGGTAAGTAAGGGGGGAAGCTATCTTTATGTTGTTCTCCCTCCAACAACGTGCACATGAACTTTTTATGGCCTAGCTAGATCTATGTATGTTCATGGTGTTGCATATGTTTGTGGTGTTGCATATATTTTTGTGTTTGTAGGTACTGGTATTTGAAATGCGATAGTTGCCAATATTTTGCCGGAATGTTGATTCATTTCCGGTTCAGCGAGAATTTTGGCACTATGCATTATTTTTGGTCCTATTTTTAGGGAAAGTCATCTCAAATTTTTTCTTGGTTCTAAAATATCATTTTACTCTACCCCGTAGGCGACCATGGTCCGCACGATGACCGAAGGCACCGTGAATAGGTTTTTGAGCTCCACGAAGGCCGAGATGCTTCAAAACAACGAGACGGAGATAAGATCCGTGTCGAAGATGTAAGCTGAAGAGCCTTATTGCGGACCCGGATTCCGGGCAGGTGCGGGACCACCTGCTCTTGCGTGTTTTTATGGATGGCTATCAGTGGCAAGGTGATGAAGATGACTACGAAGTCGTCCATGGGGGCCGGGCAAGAAATGAGGAAGGGCAGCAAGACAACCACCGCGGCTCGGGCGAGCGAGAAGACGAAGAATCTCCAGGACATGATCATGACGGTGATGCTGTACACAGTCATCATGTAGAAGATGCAGGACATGATGATGAGGAAGATGCCGGAGCATACGAAGGGCATGATCATGAAGATGAAGATGCCAGCGGAGCATACGATGATGGACCATCGATGGGCTGGGTGCAGGACCCTCATATTCAAGAGTTGTTTCTCAAGCAGACGGATAATGCAAGAGCTGCCGCCGAGAGAAAGCCAAGCTGGATCAACCGGAGATAGACGCGGTTAATCCATTGTATGAAGGATGCAGGCCCGAGGATACCCGCCTGAAAGTAACGCTCATGGCTCTGGTGATGAAGGTAAAACACAAAATGACTGACACATGCTTCGACGAGAACATGTCATTCTGGCACGAACGTCTTCCCAAGGGGAACAAGTGCCCGACCAGTTTCGAGGAGGCGAAGAAAATCGTGTGTCCTCTGGATTTACCGCACGTGAAATACCATGTGTGCATGAACAATTGCATCATTTATCGGGACGAGCACGCGTAGTCTACCATATGTCCGGTGTGCGGCGTTACTCGATACAAGAAGAGGAAGAAAGCTCCTTGAAAAGTGGTGTGGTACTTTCCGATCACTCCTCGTCTGTAGCGGTATTTCGCGGACCCTAAGGTAGCAAAGCTCCTGCAGCAGGCACGCGGATAGGGAGGAGAAGAAGCGAGAAGATGATGCAAATGATCCGGAGATAAATAAAAAAGACAAGATGCTGAGTCACCCTAAGGATGGGAGCCAGTGGCAAGCATTGAACTTCGAACACCCAGAATTTGGGAAGGATCCAAGGAACATCGTGCTGGGCGTGAGCACCGATGGAGTCAATCCGTTTGGCAGCCAGAGAAGCACACATAGCACCTAGCCTGTGTTTGTGTGGATGTACAACCTTCCCCCCTGGTTGTGCATGAAGAGGAAGTACATTCACATGAGTATGCTAATTGAAGGGCCGAAACAACCAGGGAACGACATCAATCTGTATCTGGGGCTGCTGAAAGAGGAGCTAGACACAATGTGGAAAACACCAGCCAATATGTGGGACGCCGCAGAGAAAGAATATTTCCCTATGAGAGTCGCACTGCTCACGACGGTGCACGACTATCTCGGTTACGGATATCTCGCGGGGCAGGTGGTCCACGAATTTTCTGGATGCGTCAGGTGCATGGATGACACAACATATCGCCAGCTAGATAGAGATCCCGGGTCTTCGAAAACCGTGTTCATGGGACATCGAAGGTGGCTTCGCGACAATGACCCATGGAGGAAACGCAAGGATCTGTTCGATGGTGAAACCGAACCCCGAAGACGCCCGCGTACGAGGAGCGGCGAGGAAATAGACCAGCTGTTGAAAAATTGGAAAGATTGCCCACTGCCGGGAAAGAAGCAAAAGGCGCCAGAGCCGGGAAAGAAGCGAAAGGCGCAAGAGCTGCTGCTGAAGGTATGGAAAACGAGGTCTATTTTCTGGGACTTTCCATACTGGAAGATCCACCGTGTGCCTCACAGCCTTGATGTCATGCATATCACGAAGAACGTGTGCGAGAGTCTGCTTGGTACCCTACTCAACATGCCAGAGAGGACCAAACATGGGCCGAAAGCAAGGGCAGACTTGAAATCAATGGGCATCAGGGAGGAGCTTCATGCTAATGATGATGATGATGATGATGATGATGATGATGATGATGATGATGATGATGATGAGGCGAAGCAGGACACGGAAAGTTGTCGCAAAGGCAAAAAGGCCAAGAAGACCAGAAATGACTACCCTCCCGCGTGCTTCACTCTAAGTCAGGAGGAGATCGATCAGTTTTTCACCTGCCTCATAGGAGTAAAACTTCCTTACGGTTACGCGGGGAAGATAAGCAGATACCTAAACACAACGAAGCAGAAGTTCAGCGGGATGAAGTCTCACGACTGTCACGTGCTGATGACGCAGATACTTCCAGTTGCAATCCATGGGATCATGGACGCGCACGTCCATGAAAAGCTATTTGTCCTATGCAACTTTTTCGACGTCATCTCTCGGAAGTCGGTTGGCGTGAGGCAACTCAGAAGGCTACAGGAAGAGATCGTGGTGATACTATGCGAGCTTGAGATGTACTTCCCGCCCGCATTCTTCGACGTTATTGTCACGCCCAAGATGCGACCCTATCCTAAAGGAACTCAAAGGTCCCACCAAGGACAGAAGTGCATCTTCAAGACGCTTTTGCAAGGTGGATATCATTACATCAACATTACATAATAGTGGGGATACATACAAAAGACATACAATGCCACACGAATACAACATCATCTTACATAAGAGCACCATTCGACTACAGATGAAACACAAACAGAAACTCAAACGACATCCACCCTGCTAGCCCAGGCTGCCGACCTGGAGCCTATCCCCTGATCGAAGAAGAAGCAGAAGAAGAACTCCAAAGCAAGCAAACATCGCTCTCGCGTCAGGATCATCGCAAAACCTGCACCTGCAACTGTTTTTCTAGTAATCTGTGAGCCACAAGGACTCAGCAATCCCATTACCATGGGTATCAAGACTAGCAAAGCTTAAAGGGAAAGGAAGGGGTAAAGTGGTGAGGTTGCAGCAGTGACTAAGCATATATGGTGGCTAACATACGCAAATAAGAGCGAGAAGAGAGAAACGGAACGGTCGTGAAGCTAGCAATGATCAAGAGGTGATCCTGAACTCCTACTTACGTCAAACATAACCCAAAACCGTGTTCACTTCCCGGACTCCGCCGAAAAGAGACCATCACGGCTACACACGCGGTTGATGCGTTCTAATTCGGATCTGGTGTCAACTTATCTACAACCGGACATTAACAAATTCCCATCTGCCACATAACCGCGGGCACGACTTTCAAAAGTTTATACCCTGCAGGGGTGTCCCAACTTAGCCCATGATAAGCTCTCGCGATCAACGAAGGATGTACCTTCTCCCAGGAAGACCCGATCAGTCTCGGAATCCCGGTTTACAAGACATTTCGACAATGGTAAAACAAGACCAGCAAAGCCGCCCGATGTGCCGACAAATCCCGATAGGAGCTGCACATATCTCGTTCTCAGGGAAACATCGGATGAAACTAGCTACGAGTAAAACCAACCCTCAAGTTTCCCCGAGGTGGCCCCGCAGGCAGCTCAGTTCGGACCAACACTCGAAGGAGCACTGGCCCGGGGGGGGGTTAAAATAAAGATGACCCTCGGGCTCCGGAAACCCAAGGGAAAAAGGGCTAGGTGAGGCAAATGGTAAAACCAAGGTTGGGCGTAATGTCAAGGGGGTCCCATAAATCACCCAATCGCGTAAGGAATGCAAAATCCGGGAACATAACACCGGTATGACGGAAACTAGGGCGGCAAGAGTGGAACAAAACACCAGGCATAAGGCCGAGTCTTCCACCCTTTACCAAGTATATAGATGCATTAATTAAATAAGAGATATTGTGATATCCCAACAAAGTCATGCCCACCATGGAGCAATCTTCAACTTCACCTGCAACTAACAATGCTATAAGAGGGGCTGAGCAAAGTGGTAACATAGCCAAACAATGGTTTGCTAGGAAGGGTGAAAAAGGTTAGAGGCTGACATGGTAGTTTGGGACGCTTGAGGAACAAGTGATAGGAAGCGCAGCATAGCGATAGAACGAAGCAACTAGCATAGCAATGATAGTAGTGAGATCCAAGTTGACGGTCATCTTGCCTGAAATACCGCTAGGAAGAAGAACGAGTCCATGAAGAAGATGAAGCCACGAAGACGAACCAAGCATAGGCGAACGAATCCTCACGATCGCAACGAAACAGGAACTATCGAGAAGAAGCACACAACATAGTAAACACACCACACATGACAAGGCATGATGCTCAACCAAGTATGACGCATGACAAAACAAAATGAGGCTACTCATGGCAAGAGATAATGCAAGCAAGAGCAACACATCAAGGCAAGTTTAAATGAGGCCGGAAACAACGTATAACAATTCCGGTAAGTCCTCATACGCAAATTTAGAAATTGGTCCAGATCTGAACAAACATTAAGTTGAAGTTGTTAAACAGCAAGTTAAGATGCACCAAGAGGTTCTACACGAAATTCTAGTCAAGTTACACGAAATTTGGAGCTACGGCCTAGAAGATATGAGCAAAATAAGTTAAACATGGCATTGGTGCAAAAAGCATACAAACATCAAGCAAACACCTCAAAACAAGGATGCAACATGATAATATGAAACTTCATGCAAAATCAAGCAAGTTTCATATAGAGCACACTCAAAACGGAGCAACGGTTCAACACATCCACTCTATACAAGTTTAAAGGACAAGCTGTCCAAAACAACAACTAGGCATCTTACAAGCATCAAAACAATATGCTACAGCATCCCAATGTGAAAACAAAAGGCATGGTCAGGAAGTACAGGTAAAGCATGACAAACATGAACACTGAGCTATCTCCATAAAACACAATAACATGCTCAAAAGGACATGGCAAGATTGCAAATAATAACAGTTTCAGGCTTGGCAGAAATAACATCAGGTTACAATGTTTAGAGCTATCAAACAACATGTTACATCAAGCTATCATGGAAAACTAGAGCATGGAATGATTCTACTCAAGGCATAGAACAAAAGACCCTTAGTGAACTAATTCTAAAGATCAACGGATAAGATGGTAGCATCTATGCAAACATGGCCAATGATATGACAGATTCATACATGGCAGGAACAACAATAAGTAGGCATGTTGGTGAGCTTGAACCACTCACCATAGAGCAATAGATGGCATGACAAGGAAACCAACAGTAAGAAGGCATGTTTGAGAAGCTAAGAATGGCCAAAACAAGTTCATAGGGTGCATGGATCACTATCAAAACACATGGCAATACTGAACTTAATGTTAACAGGCTGACAGCAACATTATTTAGCAACTTTGGAGCAAGATAACAACAAGTTACAGCAGGCTATAAATGCAACTAGGGGCATGAATGGATAGAGCATTACATGTATAACAAAACATCATTAGTGAACATCTCCAGATTATGCATAGAATGACTTGTAGCAGCAGGTTTACATAGCATCACGAAATAACACATTCAGACTAGCAAAACAGCAACAGCAAGTACCCTACTTCACGAGCTCGATGCACTCACTCTAAGATCCACAAAAATACATGGATGGTACCACTGTAAAGATGGCATGATGTAGTACAAAACACATGTAGAGCTCATGCCCATAGGATGCACACACAAAATGGAACGAAAAAGACAAATCATCAAGTTATAACAGTTTCAGCAGGTTAACATCACATAGCACTCTTGCAACGATGATTAGGGCATCAAGATGGACTCAAACAAGCATGGCACAATGTAACAAAATGTAGATCATCTCATGATGAACAATTTGACATATTACACGCACAAAATGGAGCAGTATGCAACAAGTTATGATGCGATAAACAGGAGACAAGAATGTAAATAATTTCGGTACTTGGGGGAAAAACGGGGTCAACCTGGATCCAGATCTAGGGTTCGCAGCGCAGATCCCGAGGTTCGCTGGCATCTCGCCGGGGAGGGAGAGGACGGCGGCCGGAGGGGTCGGAGAGGAGCGGAGGAGGCCGGGGGCGGCGCCGGTGGCCGTGGCTTGCCGGCGGAAGGCGGCGAAGGGCGCGCCGGCGGGGTGGCGGGGAGGCGCGGACCGGCGGAGGAGAGGATGGCCGGCGGGCTCGGGCGACGCGGGGGCGCGGCCCGGTCGGCTCGGGGGAGGGCCGGCGACGCGACAGTGGCGGGGCAGGAGCGGAGAGGCGGCGCGGGGCGCGGGGCCAACGCCGGCGAGGGGGCGGCGCATAGAGGCGGGGAGGCGCCGGCGGGCGGAGCCGCGGGCGGCGTGCCGGCGCAGTGGCGTCCAGGCGCGGGCCGGGGAGGGCGGCGGCTCGGGATGGGCCCCGCGGGCCGGATCTAGGCCCCGCAGGCCCTGGCGGCGGCGGAGGAGAGAGAGGGCCGGCGCGGATGAGGTGGCGCCCTCTGATTCGCCGAGGGACGGCGGCGGACGTGTCCGGCGCCGGGCGGACGTGTCCGGCGCGCGGAGGAAGAAGGAGGCTAGGGTTTCATCCGGAATTTCGGGGGAGAGGGCATTTATATAGGTAGAGGGAGCTAGGAGGCTCCAAATGAGGTGTGGTTTTCGCCCACACGATCGTGATCGAACGGCCGAGAGCATGGATGGGGTTTGGATGGGTTATTGGGCCACTTTGGAGGGGTGTTGGGCTGCACACAAAAGAGGTCTTTCGGTTACCCAGTTAACCGTTGGAGCATCAAACGACCTTCAAATGGCACGAAACTTGACAAGCGGTCTACCGGTGGTGAACCAAGGCCGCTTGGCAAATCACGGTCCATTCCGAGAATGTTTAACACCCGCTCACAACGGGAGACAAGAAGGGGACGCCGGATGACATAGGAGTGCCGGATTGCAAAACGGACAACAGGGAAAATGCTCGGATGCATGAGACGAACACGTATGCAAAATGAGATGCACATGATGACATGATAAAATGCAACACACAAGCAAATGACATGGCAACAACGGCGAATAACTGGCAGACACCTGGCGCATCGAATCTGGGGCATTATAGTTATGGTGCATCTGCTGGTCCATATCATGGAGGATATCATCCAACTCAGGCCGACGTTCCTGCACAGCATGATGCCGTTCAAAAGGATGAATGGTGTCATCAAATGATACGTTCGCAACATGTCACGTCTAGAGGGAAGCATAGCCAGGGGCTTTCTGACCGAAGACTGTGTCTCCTGCTGCACGAATTATCTAGGCATCGAGAACCCCGTTGGTTTGCCCGTCAACAGGCACCTCGGCAGGCTCGCTGGATGGGGTCACCGTGAGGGTCGCCGCGAAATGCATGTCGACTTTGAGGGTCGACTCGCCGACTTTGAAGGAGCAAACCTAGTCGTGCTACAACACATAGACATGGTCGATCCTTGGGTGGTAGAGCACAAAACCTTTATTGAGAAGACGTACAATGACCGAGGCCAACAGAGGACGGACAGAGATATAATCAAAGAGCACAACTCATGTTTCACGCGTTGGTTCTAGCAGAAGCTTCTGTCGTACCCTTTACATGAGGATTCTTCCGCGGAAGAACAACTCATATTTGCCTTGTCACAGGGCGCCGAGCACAACCTGATGACGTATGAGGCGTACGATATCAACGGCTACACATTCTACACCAGGGAAAGGACATGAAGAGCGATGGTTATCAGAACTCTGGGGTAACGATGGAATCCTACACCGGTAACGACAAGGACAGATACTACGGAAGGATCGAAGAGATCTGGGAGCTGAGCTATGCTGGAGAGAAGGTCCCGATGTTCCGTGTCAGATGGGCCAAGAGCGTCATAAAAGAAGACCGGTATTTCACCACCATGGTTATACCCGAAGCCAAATCCAAGACCGCGGGCGCAAACATCACTGCGAAAAATGAGCCATGGGTACTGGCTTCCCAAGTGGACCAATGCTTCTTCATTACCGACCCGCCAAAGTCTAGTCGTGTTGTCGTGAGGAGAGGCAAAAGGAAGATCATCGGAATGGATGGAGTCGCCAATGAGCAAGACTTCCACAAGTACGGCGACTCGAAGATGGAACATGACAACGACGATGAAGTATCAGCATACACCACAAGAAGAAGCAGGACCACCCTACCTAAAGGACGTCCGATCAAGAGAAGAACTCCATTTACGAAAAATAAGGGAAAGAAGATTGTGAACAGATAGCTAGCTAAGATCGATTGTATTTAAATTGTAGCCTTCATTTCTCGATTATTGTATTTCATGGGCACTTTTTGAACTCATGAATGTTTTTAAATTTCGTGGGCACTTTTTGAATTTATGAATAGTTTTTCAAATTTGATGATATTTTTTCATATTCAATATGAAAAAATATTGAATATTCATGAGGACACTCGATCTCGATCCCCCTCCATCTCGATCTGTATCCCCCTCCATCTCGATCGCTATCCCCCTCCATCTCGATCTCGATGCCCCCCGCACCCTCCCCCGTGCTCCACCGCCACCGCCGACCCCCCGCACCCTCCCCGGCCCGCTCCATCGTCGCCGAGAACCCCCCGCACCCTCCCCGCTCCACCGCCTCCGCCAACCCCCTGCACCCTCCCCCGGTCCACCACCGCGCCGCCGACCCCCCGCACCCTCCCCGGTCGGTGCTCCACCGCCGCTGAGCACCCCCCGCACCCTCCCCCGCTCCACCGCCGCCGACGACCCATCACACCCTCCCCCGCTCCACCGCCGCCGCCGACCCCCCGCACCCTCCCCGGCCCGCTCCACCGCCGCCGAGCACCCCCATTTGATGATATTTTTCATATTCATAAAAAAATTATTACTGTTTTTATAAAAAAAATTATTACTATTTTTATAAAAAATATTTAAAAATAGCAACAAAAAATAATAATAATAATAAAACATATTAATGGCGCACCGCTCGGGTGGTGCGCCATTGCTATCTACAAAAAGATTCTAATGGTGCACCGCTAGGGGGTGCGCCATTGCTATCTAAAAAAAGATTACTAGTGGCGCACCGCTCGGGGGTGCGCCATTAGTAATCTTCCCCCAAGCTCTAACTCGCCCGACCCCTTCTCCCTCTCGCTAGATCCACTTCCCCACCCACGCGCTGCCCCGACGACCCATGACGTCGCCGCCCCTACGTGCGCTGACGCCCCGCGCCATCGCCGACGCCTCCGCGACCTCGCCGTCGCCGACAGCCTCACCGCGTCGGCCCCTGCCCTGCGCAGCCTCCCCGAGTCGGCCCCTGCCCTGTGGCGCCACCGACCCCGACTCCAACCCCGACCCCGACCCCTCCGTCGACCGGCCGCGCCCGCCCAGGTACCTCTCCTCCTTCCTCCTTCCTCCCTCTCCACCCTTCCTCCCCATTCCCTCCCTCCCTCCCCTTCCGCCGCGCCCTCCACCTCCCCTCCGCCCTCCTCCCTGCTGCCAGCCCTGCCCCCAAGCCCGAAGCTCCCCGCCTCCCCACCGTCCGCCTCGCCGCCACCCGCCGCTCTCCCCCTCCAAAGCCCACGCCTTCCACGCCACCCCCACACCAGCCCTAATCGCAACTACTCATTGATGATTCTATGCTATTCCCATGGATGCAAGCACACTAACTAGGGTTCCAAAAGTAAAAGGAGCCCAGGGATAACATCAGCAAAAAGCTTACAGGCAAAAAAGGGGAAATGATGGGAATTTTTCAGAACTTTCAATTTTTTTACTCTTAATCCTAACATATGTCGTACTGGAAGTTGATAGGGATAGTACGTTTAGAAGTATGTGTATGATTTCTACCAAAAAGGTTGCTTGCATGTGGACTCAGAAAATTATTATACATAGCTCACCTCAAAATGGATTATGTATCATACCAATATTTGGCCCCATCATGTTTTACTTATCAACGGCAAATATTGTTCAATGTTTTCTGTATGAATTAGATTTTTTTGAGACACTCGTCTGAATTAGATGGTACTGCAATATATACCTGAATGATGTGGGTCTTTAACTCTAAAGAAGTTAAGCTACATTAACCTAGTGATCCACACAAACAATGAAAACAGAAACTAAAATGCAGTAGTAATTTTCTGAGAAGGAACTTACTTTAGAATGAAGCTAGTGTGATGTGATGGTACTGTACCCATGTTTGTCGTCTTTTAGCTAGTGTGATGAGATTTTGGTACCTGTACATTCCTTGTACCAACTTAGGCAAATAATAATTTATTTGTTTTTGTGACAGTTGGTTGAGCACATCTTCTAGCCTCTTGTGAATTCATCTGGGACAACGCTTCACATCAGTCAGGTATATACTGCTTCATCATTTGTACTTCTAGGTATAATCATTTGTACTGCTATCAGTACACTAGCAGTTCTGCTTCATTCTCGAAATAAATAAATAAACAAAAACTGGTTCTTTCAATATGCTACTGTTTTCACTGAGAATCAACACCGTTAACTTATTCAGAAAGCAATTAAACTGACAGACGTCACAGACCTACCTGTTACCAACTTGGTAAGCAAAACATTAAGTTTGCAAGCTTCCACTAGCATGCAGGCTTCAGGCAAATAAATTTAGTTGATGTGATGTATTACATGGAAAGTGAAAAATCTTGATACGTTAACCCCAGGTGCATGATCATATACCTGATCTGCTAAACTTTAAAGCATTACCTGGGTATTAAACCCAAATTGACTATACCTGGCTATTCTCACATGTATGTGTGCACATACTGGATTTATAGCTCATGTACATGAGTCTACGAGGAAAAAACCATTAACTCTACGTAACCTGAACATTTATGGTATCTGTTGTTATGCCTTACTTCCTCTGTACGTTTACATGACTGTACATGGTTGTCTTTTATGTGTCTAGCTAGTTCTTCACTGTAATAGTGTAAAATCCCTACATAATAGAACTCCATGATGAGGTCAAGTTTGTTTTGATTTTAACAATTAGTTTTTTTCTCTCCAGACTGAGCTTTCAATTGAAGCTGCAAGTTTAGCTCAAAGAAGTGCCACTATCAGTACAACGCTTCACATCATTTGTACTGCTTCATCATCTGAGACATGTTTTTTATTTATTTTGAGAATGAACATTTTACTGCTAGTGTACTGACAGTGTAATCTAGCTATTGTACTGATATTTCTGTTTCTTTGAACATTTTACTATCAATAAAAATGATGTACAGCTAGTGTACTGCTGCTTTCAGTTAATTCAAATTAGCTAAAACCTTTTACTGTCAAATAGTGCTAACGTTTACTCTATGAAATAAACTACTCCATGTCAAATAAACCTTGCTAGGTGAATCTTGTTTGCATTAGGAGTAGTTGCTGGAAATTTACTGAATTTTGTTTCTAGTAGATGCACTGTATTTCACAGAAAGAGTACTCGAGTACATGGAGTTGATGTACTGAATTTTACTGAATTGTGTTGATGCACTGAGATGGTCTCTGCATCACCACAAAAGTGCAGATACAAAGCTAGATTGTAGTAACTTAAATTGGAACTTTATTGTTTTGGAATTTCCAGTAGCTTAACATTATTGTTATGTGTTTTGCTAAACTATTGATGATTTTTTGTTGGGTGACCTTTTAGATCTGGAATGGAAGCTCACATAAGTTGAGCTGATTTTTGTCCATATGAAAGCAGAGGACCATATGGTGTGTGGCCTTTTCATCCATATGAATGTAGAGGCACATTGTGGTGCTAGTTTGCTCGGTTTTGTCTCCAACCTTCGTGTCGTGATGATTTTGCAGGTACCCAAGAGACCCTTGAGTTTGCCGGAATGTCGACTAACTTCCGTTCCGGCAAATTCAGGTACTCGATATGTCCTATTTTCAGCAAAGGTCATGCAGAAATTTTCCGTGAATTTTAGCATGACTTTGCTAAAAATCGGACATATGGGGTACTTGCTACTAATGCATGGGCCGGGGTATCTTAGTACTTAATTAAGTAGGATCAACTGCCCCTTTATTCTTGCTGCATTAAACCATAGGTGGCAATAGAGCCAAGTGATTAGGCCCAATTTAGAGTCGACCAACCCTAAATGATGAAACCTTGGATTTTAGGTCGCCTCGGTGCCGATGAGAACCTAAATGATGTACGCTTAGGCTTTTAGGGTGCCTCGGCGTCGACAAACCCTAAGTGATAAAAGCTTAGCTTTTAGGATGCCTCGGTGTCGACAAACCCTAAATGATGAGACCATAATCTTGTTCCTTGACAATAACCAACTTTTTGACCAAACTTTTTTCCTATTTAGAGCGAAACATGGCGCACAACGATGAGGCCGGCGGTTCGGGTGGCAAGCAATTCTGGGAGTTGTCCCAGGAGTTGGAGGAAGAACCTCACCACTATGAGGACGCCGCAGAAGACACCGATCCTGACTACACAACTCCTAGTGGCGTCGGGGATGACACCACTGATGGTGCCGCTGAGGATGCCACCACTGATGATGGCGGCGCACGCACAGATGGCAGCCAACCGTAGAGGCAACGGAAGGACCGGCGCCCGAGCATGCTCGGCACCGTCAAGGAGGAATTTACTGAAGTGAACTCCGACGGGCATCCGACGGCGCCCAAAGAAGTAGTCAAGGGGTACTCGGTTCAGCTCGGGTGCATTCTCCCGAGCACCGTCTCAATCAACACCGAGAACCTAAGGCATAAGGACCGAGGGAATTTGCGTAGCCTCCTCTTCACGAAGCTGCACAAACGATACAAGTTCCCCGCTGAATTTGCAAACACACGCCTCTCAGGGAACAAAGTGAACAGTGCCGCCCTCACGAGGATGAGCACGGGCCTGTCTACTTGGAGAAGCACAGTGAAGGCAATGATTGAAAAAGGTGATAGTTATGAGAAGATCAAGGCGAAATATCCTTTGATCAGCGAAGATGACTACAAGGAGTTCAAGAACAAGTGCGAGAGCAGCGCAACATCCGAATCAAGTCAGTGGGGGAAAGAAATGCGGCAGTTGAACTTAGGTGTCCACCAACTCGGTCCCGGCGGTTACAGAGTAGCGGAGCCTATATGGGACAAGGAGGACGTGGAGCGTGCCGAGCAAGGCCTACCGCCCCGCTTCGAGAAATACCGTGACAAGCAGACCAGGAACTTTCTCAGGGCCCGGTACAAGGACTCGGTAACAAAGGAGCTTACCACGGATCCGAAGACCAGCGCGCTTGAGCTTGTTCTGGTAAGGAATACACCCCCGCGTAATTAGCTCCATATGGTTGCATTCTAATTAATCCCCAATATTTCTAAATGGTCCACATTCCTTCTGCAGGACACTGAAAGCAGTAGCGCGGGGTCGTCTCAGAGCTCCCCTTTTGACACCCCTTTAAATAGGGTGTTGAACGTAATGAAAAACAAGGATAAGCTCAGTAAGCCGACGTCAGCTGGTCGTGTGGCCGGCAAAGGCTTGTCCACAAAATGGTCGTTATACTCTACCGCTGGTGGGCGAAAGGAGAAAAAGACCAGCTCGGAGAGCCAGTCGCGCGAGGTTGAAGCACTCAAGGCACAAGTGGCGCGGATTCCGGAGATTGTCCAAGAGCAAGTGCAACAACAACTTGGAACAACGCTCACCGCCATGGTGCCTACGTTGATTCATGGGCTGACGACATGGATTGCGGGCGGCCAACAAGGGCCTCCCCCGGTTCCCAGCTTCACGGCCAGCAACTCGCACAATGCGCAGGCGGCGCCATTGGTGTATCTGGCAGAGGCGGTATTCGTGTCTCCGACACCGGCACGGGCATTGGAGCTTATTGCACCCGGGTGTACGCCGGCCGACACCTCGCCAGCAAGCGGCCCCTCCGTCAGTTGCACGCCCGCCGTTGGCGGTGCCTCAACATCAGCCGAGTTCGACGGCATCACGGTAACTAAGCCTCTCGGCCGATGACTTCATCTCCTTGCCTTTGAATGGGAATCCCTGACGCCCTACATGTTTTCGCCGGGCGCCGCCGACGTTCCTTGCACTCTCCTGCACTTCGTGGGCGGCGAGTTGATTGATGTCGGCAAGGGCAGAATCGTTCAACCGGGCAACCCCGTGTTCCACGGTAATCCGATGCCACCCACCTTGTATAGGGTTGAACTGGTTCGGATGATGCCAGGCTGCGACGAGGTGTTACCTCCGATTCGACCCGCTGGGGCCGACGAAGACGATGTGATGACCCTCAGCGCGTGCGTAAGCTGGCCCCTGCTTTGGCCGAAGAGCCAGATTCGTTTAGGGGCGGGGGACACCACCCCACAGACAAGACCGCCACTCGTGACGGCGCCAAGCCATGGCAAGAACGCCGCAACACTATCGGACATGCCGGACATCCCTATGGCACAGGATCCGGGCATGCATATGGCAAAGGTCCGGACGACGACGACAATGATGACGGTACATTTACCAACGTCGATAAGTACTTTGCCGAACATGGGTACGCTGACGAGTTCAGTGTGCCTCTTTCTCAAGAACCCAACCAAGATGACCGCGGTCTAGCTGGTACGGCGGAGAAACCCAATTGCAATAGGCGTCGTCTGGCGTTCAGTTCTCAAGAGACGCCTCCAGATGCCGCCTTCACCGAGCCTCAGATAGCCGAGGTGCGAAATATTATCATCCCCAACACACTCAAGAAGGCGGTCTGTGAGCAGAACTCGGTCCCATTACAGCAGATCAAGAAGAAGGGATGGAAACGAAAGACTTACAAGGGCGCCGGTGCGAGCCAGCCGGCACCGAGTACGATCCGTGCTCACGACGGGCCACCTTCACCTAAGGATATCTCGAGGAGGGTGCATGTGGCGGGTAGGGCGATGCTACCGACAAATATGCTCAATGCTGGAACCGGTGCTATGTGGAGTCTGCATGACAGTGTTCTTTCTTTGGAGAAGCGGCGTCGATCCCAGAATGATGTGGCATACCCGGTTTTCGTGGCCAAGGTGCCAGAGGGCAAGGGCTTTGTGGATGGCGCCATTGGGGGTACGATCGTCCTGCGGTTTGATGACATCTTTGCTATGTTTAACCTTCATCCGCTGCACTACACCTTCGTTCGGCTGTTTTCGCCGAGTATGGAGATGTGGATCATTCGAGACAAGACCCCGGACATCGGGATAGTCGACCCCTTCTACATGTGTGCCAAGATCTTGGGCAGCGCTGCGGACCAGCAAGTCGCGAGTTCACACCTCGAAGGCGTCATTCTGGCAAACCCAGATAAGGATAACTTCCTCGTGCCTTACTTTCCCGAGTAAGTCATACCCTCACCGCCCCGTAACATATGATTTCTTAGATTTCGATCGTCCTTTTTTTCTAACATTCCGTGTTCTGTGCAGTGACACACATTGCACACTCATCCTCTTAAGCCCGAAATATTCCATGGCCACATATTTCGACCCGGACCATGACTCCAAGATAGACTACACAAATATCAAGAAAGTTCTTGATGATGCTCTCCCTGGCTACGCCAAATCTGGAGGCACCTTTAAGAGGTCAGTTCGTAGGTACGACAGGCACGTGTTCACCAATAATACGATGTTCCCCTGCGTCAAGCAGCCGCCTAGCGGTCAGAAGGATGCCTACTACGCCCTCCATCACATGCGGGCGATCGTACGGGACCATAATCACCTTCTGCTACCAAATAATGTCAAAGATTGGGCCGCAAGCTTGGCGGCAATCCAGGACGTGGACCTCCGACAAGAATTCTTTCACATCCAGTCGGAGTTTGCAGAAATCATGCATCAAGATGTCCTTCGTACCTCGGGGCAGTTCTACCTCAGATATCAACCGTCCAACAGTGAGATAGACACAACGCTACAAATGCAGGCTGACAACGCCCGCGGCTTTATGACCATCATGAAAGACGGCGACTTCATCGACGCTCAGGTCCCATGAGTCGAGTCAAAAGTAGTGATGCTATGTGTAGTTCTGAAACATCGATTAGCTCATGTTGTAATTAAACTTTAATGAACTTGTATGTTTCTTTGGTTGGATAGTCGTTCAACTTAGATGTAATCGATGCTATTTATTAGTAGGACCATGAATCGTGCAATTAATGTCTTGCTTTTCTCTTCCAATCCTTTTGTTGCATACTTATATATTGCTTATGTATTGTCTGTTGTTTGGCTTGTGCATAGAGATGCCATCGTATGTCGTGTACAAGGGTAAGGTTCCCGGAGTCTACGGCAACTGGGAGGAGTGTCGGAGACAGGTTCACCATTTCAGCGGTAACAGTTACAAAGGGCACACCACTAGGGCGGAGGCAGAATCTAGATACGCCCGCTGTCTAGCGGGAGAGAGGAGGGAGCATTGGAGGAACCGGATGAATACCAGTTTCATCGCGATGATGCTCATCGTGATGACCGCAGCTCTCTTCTATGTGATGGTAGTTTAGATGATCGATATCGACTTGTAATGTGAAGACAAACTTGCTACTCGCGTTCTCGAGACTTGTAATGTTCTATCTTTGTTCGGTCTTTTGAATTCGGAGACTAATATGATGAATTGTATTTGGAGACTAATCTTCTATTGTATTCGATGAATCTGCTGTTGCTGTGTGGTGCTGTCTATATTCTGTCCAATAATACATTTTGTAACCTGTGCAAAAATCAGAAAAGTAAAAAAAAACCTTAATATTCATACTAATGGCGCATCACCACAAAGTGCGCCATTAGTATGCCAAAGGATACTAATGGTGCATCACACCACAGTGCGCCATTAGTATGCCAAAGGATACTAATGGTGCATCACACCACAGTGCGCCATTAGTATGCCAAAGCACTTGGGTAAATATGGCCCCCTGGGAGGCATACTAATGGCGCACTGTGGGCTATACTAATGGCGCACCACAGGTGTGCCATTAGTAAAAAATACTAGTTGCGTGGTACTAGTGGCGCACCAGTAGTGCGCTAAGCACTATGAAAATATGACCGGGGGTGTAAACGGTGGAGGGGGGCGCCGCACATGGCTAGGAAATTGTTTGGGGTGTGCTAGGACGCCCCCCCCCCCCACACACACACACATATATATATATATATAGGTGGGAGGGAGAGGGGAAGCTGCCAAGTGGTGCCCCAAGTAGGCCAAATCCTACTTGGGGTCCTCCCCAAGTGGCGCCCCCTGCCATATTTAACCGAGGGAGAAGGAAAGAGGGGGAGAGGGAAGGAAGTGGGAATCCTCATCCACACTTTCCTTTCCCTTCTCCCCTTTCCTTCCCCTCCTTAGGCCGGCCCATATGGGGGGCGAACCAGCCCCTTATGTCTGGTATGTTTCCCCTCTTGGCCCATAAGGCCCATATCTTTTGTCGGGGGTGCCCGGAACCCCTTATGGTGACCCGATATGTACCAGGTACCCTCCGGAACACTTCTAGTGTACGAATACCATCATCCTATATATCAATCTTCACCTCTCGACCATTTATAGACTCCTCGTCATGTCCATGATCTCATCCGGGACTCCGTACAACATTCAGTCACCAAATCAAATAACTCATATAATACTATATCGTCATCGAACGTTAAGCGTGTGGACCCTACGGGTTCGAGAACTATGTAGACATGACCGAGACACCTCTACGGTTAATAAACAATAGCGTAACCTGGATGCCCATATTGGCTCCTACATATTCTATGAAGATCTTTATCGGTTGAACCGTTATGACAACATACATAATTCCCTTTGTCCATCCGTATGTTACTTGCCTGAGATTCGATCGTTGGTATCTTCATACCTAGTTCAATCTCGTTACCGGCGAGTCTCTTTACTCATTCCGTAATACATCACCTCGTGACTAACTCCTTAGTCGTTTGCTTGCAAGCTTATGATGTGTATTACCAAGAGGGCCCAGAGATACCTCTCCGATACTCGGAGTGACAAATCCTAATCTTGATCTATGCCAATTTAACAAACACCTTCGGATATACCTATAGAGCATCTTTATAATCACCCAGTTACATTGTGACCTTTGATAGCACATAAGGCATTCCTCTGGTATCCGGGAGTTGCATAATCTCATAGTCGAAGGAATATGTATTTGACATGAAGAAAGCAATACCAATAAAACTGAATGATCATTATGCGAAGCTAACGGATGGATCTTGTCCATCACATCATTCTCCTAATGATGTGATCCCGTTATCAAATGACAACTCCTGTCCTTGGTTAGGAAACCTTAACCATCTTTGATCAATGAGCTAGTCTAGTAGAGGCTCACTAGGGACAAGTTGTCTGTTTATGTATTGACACATGCATTAGGGTTCCCGATCAATACAATTCTAGTATGAATAATAAACCTTTATCATGATTAAGGAAATACAAAATAACAACTTTATTATTGCCTCTAGGGCATATTTCCTTCAGACCCGGCCAAGTACCCCTGACAAATCACTCTGCCACGGTCCGGCTGCAGATGGTGGTGCTGCCGGCGCCTAGCTGACGATGACGATGCGTCTGGGGCTCAGCCGGAGTCTAGGTCATCATCTTCATGCTTGACGACCGGGGGTTTCTCGTCACCATTTTCACCGTCAGTGTCCTCCTCATCACTGTCGCTCGAGGAGGTGCTTTCGCCATCGCTCGAGCTCTCCGCGCAACACCCTAAGCAAGCTCCCGAGCGCCTGAAGACCTTGATAGAGAGCAGATCGCCCTCCATTAGCTTAAAATGGAGAACGTGCCCCTCCGCAAGGCTGTGAGCGCGAGCAAGAGTCTTCCAGCCTTGTCGGAGAAGCATGACATGAGGTGCAGGGTACTCAACATCCACCCGAATGGTTCCATTACAGCAACCCCTGATGTGCAACCTCAACCCGTGCAGCTGATCAACCTGCATTACACTTGCAAAGGGGCGAGGAAGCTGCAAGCGGCTGCGCAGGAGCTCACGAGGCCTAACGATACACTTCAGTGGCGTGTCGTCCACATGGTCCTCCATTGGAGCCAGAGCGGCTGGGGGAGGCGCAGCCAGTGCACCACCGCGTCCACCTCGACCCCAAGTGCCTCGCCGACCCCGACTGCACCTTGCAGCTTCACCTTGCGCACTGGAGCCTGCCCCTGCATCTACAACGGGGGCAGAAGCACGGTACCGAGAAGAAGCCCTTGTCGCCGTCATTGGTGCCTGAGTGCGGTCCCGTCCCCTCGTCATGGTGAAGGAGGAAACAAGAAGAAAGGAGGAGAAGGTGCACGGATGAGCGTCTCTGTCCCCCTCGCGCTCCCTTTTATAGTAAAGCGGTACATGAGACGGCCTTTTTATGCCACTGACGGCATCCAGATTCGCGGGTCTCCCCTCTGCGCCAATCTAGGGCACTGCACCTTCCGCCAAGGCACACATTCCCACGCCCTGTGCATCCGCCACCAACCCCACGCAATGCATGCAGCGCGCGTGGCAAAAACGGAAGGTGTGGTGTGTGAGGTGGGATGGCAGTTACCCCCGATTCATGCGCATGAACGTGGGAGTCCTCTAGCCTACTGCATGGGTGAACCCACGTCTTTTAGATGTCGCATGTCTCGTGGGAAGCCCGGGGTTTGACCCAATTCAAGGTTAATGAAGAAGCAAAGAAGATCTTAAGAACATGGACTCCACCGCGGCAAGATCGAGATGCGGGCCTGTGCATTGTTGGGGCCTACCCCAATGAGGCCCGACGACACATATGGACCGAGCTCGGGGGCTCTTGTCCGTGTAGCAAACATTCACGTTTTCTACTCGGACTCATGCACATGCGTGCTAGCGATCATACATCTAGTACCAGTGCATGACACAAAGACAAGCTAGAGAAATCGCTCTTTGTGAGATCAACGAGATCATTAAGAAGAGAAAGTTAATATAAGATCGCCTCGGGGAAGCTTCCCTTGCTGGTAGAAGAGCCTGGCCAGGTCAAGGCTGCACCTGAGGAACAAGACCAGTTCACCCCAGCAAGGTTTTCGGGGCCGCCAAGACCAGAACCCACCAGGCTCCTTGCCGACAGACCTTCACCAAGACGTCACCCCTCCACCTCATCGTACCCAAGTCATTAATTAGTGTGGTGTCAAGCTATCAAGAAACTAGGTTGATCTGTTCAAGCACGTGGCAGCATGGTAAGGAAGAGATTAGCTTTATAGACACCCGTCCAGGAGGCGTGTCATGCTAACAAGGATAAGATGGATAAGCGGCGCGGCAGGCTTGTGGGCTTCAGCTTTAGCACGACCTAGTAGTGCATTTAATACACTTTGTCCTAACTACGAGAGTTAGGTATGATAGCACTATTAGCTATCTAATCACGCTAAAATGATTGTTTTGCCACTGTGGTCGCCCCTTAAGCTATAAAAGGAGGCCCAAGGCACTACTATTGAAAACCTTATACAAGGAATCTTAGCAGTAGCGCGGTTCAGAGGGAGGCGCTACTCCTAATTAGCAGTAGCGTGGGAAAAAACAGGTGCTGCTGCTACTCACTTAGTAGTAGCGCGGCTCAATGGAACCATGCTGCTACTAAAATCGACCGAAAGTTTCCGCCACCCTAGGTTTAGCAGTAGCGCGGTCTTGCTAACAGCGCTACTGATAAAGTTATAGTAGTAGCGCGCTTTTTTGGGTGGCGCTACTTCTACTTTTGAAACTGGCCACATGGCGGGCCCCTCTTAGTAGTAGCACGTGTGCCGTAAGCGCGCTGCTGCTATGTTATTAGCAGTAGCGCCGTTGACGACCAACGCTATTGCTAAGCCGCAACATATACCACCTTTTCCCTCCCCCTCCCCCTCCCCCATCCTCTCTTCCTCACTTTCCCCTACCTCCCACCTCCTCTCTCCCTCACTTTGCTTCTTCCTCACTACTTCTCCCCCCATTACTCTCCTTCTTCTACCTACCTTTCTCTCTCTTTATTACTCCTAGCTAACTTACACCACCTCCATTAATGCATCTCCTTTCTCTTTTTCCTTCCCCCTCCACTAGTTGAAGTTGTCTCCACCCAAATTAGCTAGCTAGGTAGATGTGCCATTTAGTGAAGTGACCTATGTACCCCCTAACTAGATCTAGCCTTGTCAAGAAGAGCTTTGTCCACTTTTGATCTCCCTACTACATCATCATCTCCACCGTGTGCTCGATCTCGAGATAGAGGTGATAAAAATTTTATGCTTTTGCAAGAATGGAAATATGTGTATGTGTGTGCGATATGACATAATTGGGGATATGATGGAAATTGTGTTTGTGGCATGAGTTTACGCCGAATTGTGCTTGTGAGTTGCCTATGTTTTGCTGAAATGTCGATTTATTTCCGTTTCGGCGAATTCCGGGCAAACTCTAGATCTATATGTCCCTTTTTAGGGAAGGTCATGCCGAATTTTTGTATGACTTTGATGCATGCATGCATTTTTATAATCAATTTGTTTATTATTATCGTGTAGGCGTTCATGATGGTTAGTGGAACGATGGTGGACACGTGGTTGCAGTCGGCGGTGCAGGATATGAAAGAAAATAACCTGACAAAGGTTTTATGCTTGTGTCGAAGATGCAAAGGAATAGTTTGGATCGACCCCTATGACGATGGTCGTGTCGAAGCGCACCTGCTCATGACTGGTTTCATGGATGGCTATACTCGATGGATGACTGAAGACGAGGATGATGATGTTGAGGACGCCGACGGGGCAGCCAATGATGACACGGGGCAAGACAAAGAGATGATCGATAATGGCGGCGGGGAAGAGGCCGGACATGGCAGCGGAGAAGGGGTCGGACATGGCGGAGGATAA
Source organism: Triticum timopheevii (assembly GCA_963921465.1). Classification (NCBI taxonomy): domain Eukaryota; kingdom Viridiplantae; phylum Streptophyta; class Magnoliopsida; order Poales; family Poaceae; genus Triticum; species Triticum timopheevii. The sequence continues at coordinate 236,805,672 of OY997266.1, read as the reverse complement.
GGGGACGGACATGGCGGCGGAGAAGGGGCCGGACATGGCGGCGGAGAGAAGATGGACTCCACGCCGCAGAGTTCGTCGGTACTAACACTGGTACATCGACGTGCTATACAAATGGTTTTTAACCCCTTTCCGCGATGGCGTTTGGAACCGTCGCCAAGTGAGTGTGGGCGATAGGGGGGTCCTTCCCACACGACCCAGAAACCGTTGGGGATAGGCCCTCCTGGCACACAAGGTGGCTCGTGTGCGATCGGGCGAGGCATCGAAACCTAATTTTTTTCCGTTCGTATGTATATCCCACATGGTGAATCCCAGAAAAACATTTCCGCTCGTATGTATATCACACATAGTTTTTTGTGTGGAAAAGTTTGTGCAAGGTCGCCTAACAGAAACACTTCTCTGCCAGAAGCCGTTTGGGATTGTTAGTTGATTGAACACGGCTACTTTCTAGAAACTGTGCGCGTTGTTTGAGTTCATCGCCCACGGTGTTGTCTGAGTAACCGTCTACAATAGAAAACCCCAATAAGTAGGGTAATTAGCCTATTATTGATAATCCATGTACTAATCAAATTGATATTTCTTATAAAAACACACCAGATATTTCATATCCGTATAACAGCAACCAGGATTACATTAGATAGCTTTGGCACTTAGTTCCGCCATTAAACAACAGCACCAAGTTTCACATGCAACATCAAAAACCTTTGTAAAGTAGTATCATACACGGTAAAGAGACAAATGAATCTCATCTTGGAGACTGCAGAAGCGGAAGGCAAATGTGGAGCCTTCAGTTTTGTTGAATGTCCTTGCAACTTTTGGCCAGTGGCTATGGATAATTGCCCGCCCAACCTTCATCCTCTTCAACAAGACTTCAATATTGTACCATGGTGTTGAATGAATACCTTCCTCGCCTCTTGACCATGCAGGTGGTTCGGGAGGTAATCATCGGTGAACTGCTTTGGAAAGTACTGAAAACAAAGATATGCAAACAAGGTAAAAGAGTTAGTACCATCCTATAGTTGACTGATTGCGCAAGGGGTAAAAACAAGGTAAAAGAGTTAGTACCATCCTATAGTTGATTGATGTCTTCTTCATTCTGCAAACAAAGATCTTGCTGTTATTGTTCGCAAGTTTCTTCATCCTAACAATCTTTCTGAGTTTCTTAACTTGACTGATATTCATGGACATCTCATTTCCCCATATGCAAAATGGGTCGAACAGTGGGTCTAAGCCTCTGATAGCAGGACCTACATGTGCCAGACCAAATTGTAAGAAACCTAAATATTAGAATGATTCCTGCGACTGCACAATAATATGCTATTAGCCAAAGGACCATGCTTGAACAAACCTCGATGGTAAACTGCAGTGTCTCCCATTATTTCCCTGCAACACACATAAGGAAGATCTTGATCAGGTTAACTTAGAGTTTTCATACTATCAGTAGAATATGTATTGAGTACAGCCAAATTGGATTTATTTCACATGCGTAACAATACAAATTTGTACCCACAACGAATGTAAATCAAATTGCAGAAGTGAACCAAACAGTTAAATGGACAGCAAACTAAATGAACCAAAATAGTTAACTAAGCACAACATTGCAGAATAGAAACATGTACTAGAAGATAAGACAGTTAACAAAACAAAGAATGCTTAAGAACACTACTACGAAATGTAGCAATTGTTCGACCAAACTGTTAACTGAACATTACATTTTAGAGGACCAAATTGTTAACTGAACATTACATTTCAGAGGACCAAACTGTAAACTGAACATCAGATTGCATATTAATATTACAGAGGACAAATCACTAGAAGGCATTGGCGATGGTCTTGAGACAACAACACGAACTATATTTTGAAGTAGACAACCCTGTGGCAGTGTCGACGGTGGCCTCGAAGACAAGGTGCTCCTCCAAGGTCTAGCGGTCGGCACGCATGGCAGCCATAGCAAACTCGTGCGTGCGTGCGGCTGCGATTTGCTTCTCTGCTACAAGATGGTACTGAGCTCCACGTTATACTGCGTGCAAAATGGCTGTGGGCGGCTCTTAATTGGAGGAGGGGAACTATGATTTTGGCAGAAGGTGTCGCGCCATCGGTCGGGGCATGTAGGACGGGAAAGGAGGAGGATGGTGTGGGTGGGGTGTGGATTACCTGGCCATATTCACGAGGCCGTGCAGCAAGAAGAAGGGTCAGCTGCGAGGAGGCCGCGCAGCAAGAAGAAGGGTCGGCGGCGAGGAGGCGGCGCTGTAAGAAGAAGGGTTGCCGGCGAGGAGGCGACGCTGCAAGAAGGGTAGCCGGCGAGGAGGCGGCCCTGCAAGAAGAAGGGTCACCGGCGAGGAGGCTGAGCTGCTAGTAAGCACCAGCGAAGCTTTGAACTTGGAAAGCAAGGAGGAACAATGGAAATGTGGCTTTTGTCGGGAGGGAGGGGGCGGGGAGATAGATATTTCCGCAGTGGCAAAAAAAATTCGCTCGGTGCCACGAGAAACTGGCGCGCAAGTGTGGTTCAAGCGAGGGAGGTGGACTGTAGATGATGAAGCTTGGATCAAAAGTATGTCTAGAGGGGGGTGATTAGACTACTTGACCAAATAAAAACTTAACCTTTTCCCAATTGTAGTTCTTGGCAGATTTTAGCAACTTAGCACAAGTCAAGCAATCGTAATACAATTCAAGCAAGCATGCAAAGAGTATATGAGCAGCGTAAAGTAAAGCATGCAATTTGCAAGAAAGTAAATGGGGGGAGTTTGGAGGGAGCAAACGCAATGTTGAGACAGAGATTTTTGGCGTGGTTCCGATAGGTGCACTACTAGGGAAAAGCCTAGCAGCAGCGCGGGTTTTAGGCCTATAAGTAGGACGGGACGATGCGCTACTGATAAGGCGCTACAGCTAACGTATAGTAGTAGCGCCTATCGTCCCACGCTACTGCTATACATGAATAGCTATAGCGCACTTTAGAGAAGAGCGTTGCTGATATTATCTGCAGCGCTGTTTACAGGGAAGCGCTACTGGTAAGGCGGCGCTACTGCTAAATTTCCCCCCTCGCTACTACTAGTTTTATTAGTTTTTTTCCTCCATATTTGTTTTGTATTTGAATAGGCTTTATACAATAATCTTTAGCATATCATACACATACAAATGTAATCATAGCATCTACATACAATTAGTCTCATCAAATCATGTCATCATCATAATCATCATCCAACACAAAGTGGTCTCTCGTCATCATCTCGAAAATAGCGATACAAGTCTCGATTACTTGCAAATACACCGTCATCCATCTAAACAATGATATACGCGAGAAGAGCTATCACTTTGAGTACATGAGTTCGTATCCCTCTCTCGCATTAGCGTGAACCTAAACTAACTACTACCTGTCGCTCGGAAACCGGAAATCAGTACACCTGGGCCTGACACTCCGGCCACTCGTCGTATATATACTCCTGGCATAGCACTTCTTCGCCATCTATGATCTATGCACCTACATCATCACATGAGTCGGTGATATGCAACATATATAGTTGAGCAACAGAAAGAGGCAGACTTGGCAAAAATAGAAACAACATATCATAAGCATAAATAACAAAGTTCATCGTACCCAAAATTTCCTAACTAGAGTGATCTTCGCTAGTCAAGGAGGAGGACAGTTTAATTACATCACAAATAAAGTTTCACCATGCATAAATCAATGTTTTGTCATATATAAATTATGGACTAAACGGACACATTGTCATATATCGACAATCGCTCCACCATGTCGTGCCATCCATCCATGTCAGGGAGATAGTCCTTGAGCTTAGTGAAAGGCTTCATGTCGAGACGCTGAGAGGCTATCCATGTTCGGACGTCTTCCCGCGACATTTGTCCTTCTCCGTAGAACATCCCTATTTTTCCGATGACCTCCTTCATGATGATTTGGGCAAGTTCGCGCTGGATGTTACCGAAACGTGCTATAGCTAAGATAGCTATAGCGTTTTCCAGCGAAAAGTGCTACAGCTATTCCTTTCTATTTTATTTTTCTTTTTCTTTTGTTTTCTTTACATTTTCTTTTTTCCATTTCTCCTTTTTCTATTTCTTCCATTTTCATTTACTTTGCTACTTATTTTTCTATTTATTTTCTTTTTCATAGCAGTAGCACTCTACAGCATAAACGCGCTGCTACAAAGTTTTTAATAGTAGCGTGCTTCTGGAAGAACCACTACTACTATTCCTAGCCTACCAGCACTAGTGAGGGAATTATAGTAGTAGCGCTTTTCCGTGCAGACGCGCTACTGCTACAACAACGGTTGTAGCGTGCTTTTGCAACAAGCGCTACTACTAGGTAGCGCTAGCACCGAGTTTTGACCAACGCTACTGCTATACCTCTGTGTATAAGGTTTTCCCTAGTAGTGGTGGTGCTATCGTACATCCACATTGATGGAGACTTCAACCCACGAAGGGTAACAGTTGCACGAGTCCACGGAGGGCTCCACCCACGAAGGGTCCACGAAGAAGCAACCTTGTCTATCCCATCATGGCCATCGCCCACGAAGGACTTGCCTCACTAGGGTAGATCTTCATGAAGCGGGCGATCTCCTTGCCCTTACAAACTCCTTGGTTCAACTCCACAATCTTGACAAAGTCTCCCAAGTGACATCTAACGAATCTAGGAGACACCACTCTCCAAAAGGTAATAGATGGTATGTTGTTGATGAACTCCTTGTTCTTGTGCTTCAAATGATAGTCTCCCCAACACTCAACTCTCTCTCTCACAGATTTGGCTATGGTGGAAAGATGATTTGAGTGGAAAGCAACTTGGGGAAGGCTAGAGATCAAGATTCATATGGTAGGATTGGAATATCTTGGCCTCAACACATCAGTAAGTGGTTCTCTCTCAGAAAATGAGTAGTGGAAGTGTAGGTTTGTTCTGATGGCTCTCTCCATGAATGAAGAGTGGGTGGAGGGGTATATATAGCCTCCACACAAAATCTAACCGTTACACATAGATTCCCAAACTTGGTGGAACCAATTCAGTAAACTCGGCCAGACCGATCCAGGCAAAAATGTGAACGTTAGGATTTTCATGGGACCGATATAGTCATCTCGGTGGGACCGATATGCTAGGGTTAGGGCATAATGTAATCTCGGTGTGACCGATCGCATAAACTCGGTAGGACCAATTTCAGCGATACGTACATAGAGGGTTGGTCAGGCAAACTCGGTGTGACCGATTCGCTCACTTCGATGGGACCGAAGTGTTATGAAAAGGAAATAGGGAGTTTGCAATGCAGACTCGGGGGGACCGATTTCCTTATTTCGGTGAGACCGAAATGTTACAAAAAGGACACAGAGAGTTTGCAATCCCATCTCGGTGAGACCAAGATCCCTATCGATGAGACCGAAGTAACTGGGTTTGTGGCAGTGGCCATGTCAAATGAAACTCGGTGGCACCGGATAGATGAAATTAGTGGGGCCGAATTTGACTTTTAGGTTTAGGAAAAATGTTGAAAGGAGAAAGTGGTTGAGGGTTTTTTGAGCATATCACAAAGCATTTTGAGCAAGTAACCCATTGAGCAACACCTCATCCCCTTTTAATAGTATGGGCTTTCCTATGGACTCAGTGTGATCTTGGATCACTAAAATGAAAATATAGAGTCTTGAGCTTGTTGCCAATATATATCCTTTGCATTTTGAGGGGTCCACATCTCTAGTCCATGCCATGCCAATCATTGAACTTTCTGAAATGATTGTCTTGAAAGACCATTAGTTCGATGAACTATATGTTGTTAAGAATTACCAAAACCACCCAGGGATTAGTTGCGCTTTCAATCTCCCCCGTTTTGGTAATTGATGACAACATATAGATCAAAGCTTTGACAAATGATAATAAGAATGAAGTACATTGTCGCTTTGAGAAGTATGTGATAAGAAAGAGCTCCCCCTAAATTTGTGCATTGTTTAAAATTTGCTTTGGACAGCAAATACACAATCTATTAGGATCATGGGTTACTCTTCCATGTCACATACATCTTGGTGGAGCGCTCAAAATGATAATAAATAAGAACAAAGTGAATGATCATATATGAGATAGATAATGTCATCATTCAAGCATAAGCATAAGGAGTGATATGATCAAGCACATGATCATACAGTGTGTCACACACACAGACATAATGTATCTCAACCAGGCAAGCAATGCAAATAAGTAGCAAAAAGATACAACTCTCTCTCTCTCTCTCTCTCTCTCTCTCTCTCTGAAGCCTATGATCTATACACTTTCTCCCCCTTCGGCAACAAGTTACCAAAAAAGTTCAAAAATGCATAGTGCTATGCATCTCTCTAGGATTTATCTTTGGGAGGTGGTGTTGAGATGACTCTAGGGACGAATGCTTCTGTAGATGATGTTGGAGCTGGAGGGGTTGCCATTGGAGGGGCAACAGGAGCTGTGGGAGCTGTGGCTGCAGGTGCTGAAGTTGTAGCTCTAGTGTCTGTCACTGGCACTACTGCAGACCTCTATGCCCTAGGCACCCAGTGGAACACCTGTGTAGTAGCTTTGCCCTTCCTCTCCTGAGCTTCTTCCTGGAGTTCTTCAACAGTCGTCTGAATCTCAGTCACCTTCAAGTCCAGGTCATAGAATTTTGTCTCTATTATCCTCTCCATGATCTCTTGGTTCTGAGTCAGGGTAGCTAGTCCTTTCTCAACCCTCAGGATTGATTGAATTGGAAACACAAGTTGGTCTTGTTTGGACTTGAGAAAGGCCTCTGAAGCCTCTGCTGCACTTGGCATCTTTGCTGCTTTTGCTGCCTTGGCCTTTTCCTTCTTCTCATGATCTGCAACTGAAGATGGATCATTAGCATCCATGACAACTGTGTTGTCCTCAAATTCAGGCAGCAAAGGAAGATGTTCTTTGTCCAAAAGATACACTCCTTGCTTCATCTTGGAATTGATTAGCTCTTGGATGTGTGGAGCATATCCACAAGATCTCTTCTAGTTAGTTGCTATCCTTTTGATAGTCTCTACAATCAGGCTCATGAGCTTGAATTTCTGTGGCACAACATCAAACAACTGCAGCAAGTTGATGGAATGGCCTCTGATCATGCTGTGATCTCCAGATTTGGGCAACAAAGTGTGCCTCAAGATAGTGTTTATAGTGGCCAAACCAGATAGCAGATAGTAGACTGATCCAAACTTGTGTGTTTCCAAGGCCTCATCTGGAATTTCCTTATACATATTGGCCATGGTGTTGTGATCCTTCTTCTTCTCAGCATACACATCTAATTGATGTTCTTCTTCAGGGGCATTTATGAGCCTAGCCCACTCCTCAATAGTTGATTGGTGCCTTTGTCCTTCTGTCATCCACACAATTCTTCCATCTTGATAGAAATGAGTTATTGAGTAGAATTGCATAATGAGCTCATCATTCCATTTGGTGAGCTTCTGACCAACAAAGTCATCAACACCATTACCTTTGAAGCTTTCATGCACTCCTAGGAAATGATCAGCATTTGCATCAATGAATTTTCAGTCCACCCATCTCATATCACTGACTATGGGCTTCTTGTTCAGCAACACTGTCTCATAAAAATCATGTTTCTCTTTGGTGTGCAACCTGTAGTCCACTGCAGTCCTCCTCCTCACGGCATAAGGATCGGCTTGTCTCCATTTCCTGAGACCAACATCCTTTCCTTCATATTTTCAGCCACTGGGTGACTGTCATTGTGGTTTGGAATCGTGGGCTTGAGCTTCCTAAGCACTTGGACTTCAGCTTCTTCCGCAGCTTCAGGCACTTGGGCCTTGTTCTTCTCTGTTGCAGGTATGTTTCTCGTACTTCTCTTTGGAGCTTGAACTGGAGCTTTGGGGGCTGATGACCCACAAGTATAGGGGATCTATCGTAGTCCTTTCGATAAGTAAGAGTGTCGAACCCAACAAGGAGCAGAAGGAAATGATAAGCGGTTTTCAGTAAGGTTTTCTCTGCAAGCACTAATATAGTAGGTGATAGATAGTTTTGTGATAAGATAAATAGTGACGAGCAAATAGTAAATAAAGTAAATAAAGTGCAACAAGGTGGCCCAATCCTTTATGTAGCAAAGTATAAGCCTGGACAAATTCTAATAATGAAGAAAGAGCTCCCGAGGACACATTGGGAATTATCGTCAAGCTAGTTTTCATCACGTTCATAAGATTCGTGTTTGGTACTTTGATAATTTGATATGCGGGTGGACCGGCACTTGGGTACTGCCCTAACATGGACAAGCATCCCACTTATGATTAACCCCTATTGCAAGCATCCGCAACTACAAAAAGGAGTATTAAGGTAAACCTAACCACAGCATTAAACATATGGGTCCATATCAACCCCTAACAAAGCAACGCATAAACTAGGGTTTAAGCTTCTGCCACTCTAGCAACCCATCATCAACTTCTTACTTCCCTATGCCTTCCTCTAGGCCCAAATAATGGTGAAGTGTCATGTAGTCGACGTTCACATAACACCACTAGAGGAAAGAAAACATACATCTCATCAAAATATCGAACGAATACCAAATTCACATGACTACTAATAGCAAGACTTCACTTGTGTCCTCAGGAACAAACGTAACTACTCACAAAGCATATTCATGTTCATAATCAGAGGAGTAATAATATGCATAAAGGATCTGAACATATGATCTTCCACCAAGTAAACCAATTAGCATCAACAACAAGGAGTAATCAACACTACTAGCAACCCACAGGTACCAATTTGTGGTTTTGATACAAGATTGGATACAAGAGATGAACTAGGGTTTTGAGAGGAGATGGTGCTGGTGAAGATGTTGATGGAGATTGACCCCTTCTCGATGAGGGGATAGTTGGTGATGACATTGGTGATGATTTCCCCCTCCCGGAGGGAAGTGTCCCCGGTAGAACAGCTCCGCCAGAGCCCTAGATTGATTCCGCCAAGGTTCCGCCTCGTGGCGGCGGAGTTTCATCCCGTAAGCTTGCCCACGATTTTTTCCAGGGTAAAAGTGATGATATAGTAGAAGATGGACGCCAGAGGCCCACCAAGGGGCCCAGGAGATAGGGGGTCACGCCCTACAGGGGGGCGTGCCCCCTGTCTCCTGGACAGGGTGTGGGCCCCCTGGCCTATTTCTTTTGCTCATAAATTCTTATTAAATCCAAAAGGATGTTTCATGGAGTTTCAGGACTTTTGGAGTTGTGCAAAATAGGTTTCCAATGTTTGCTCCTTTTCCAGCCTGAATTCCAGCTGCCGGCATTCCCCCGCTTCATGGTAAACCTTGTAAAATAAGAGATAATAGCCATAAGTACTGAGATATAATGTGTAATAACAGCCCACAAAGCAATAAATATTGATATAAAAGCATGATGCAAATTGGACGTATCAGGGGCTGTCTTGGGCTTAGAAGGAGCTGCCCCAAACTTGATGGCATCCCCCATCAGCTTTTGTGCCTTTGCAGGAGGTGCTTGAGCAGCAACCTCTTCTTCCACTTCCTCTTCACCTTCAGAATCCTTCCTCGTAGATGGATTTCCAATCACTCTAGTTGTTATTTTTCTGACCCTCTTCTTCCCTTCTTCACCTGCTCTTGGCTCAAGTGTATAGACCATAGTTTCCTAAGTGAAAGTTCTGGCGTTTCACATGGGAACTCTCCTGGCAGGTGCCTTCTTGTGCATTCCATGTTTTGTTGCAGCAGCAGTTCCATATTCGTTTTTCAGCACTTCCTTCTTGGAGCTTACTTCATCATCAGCAGCCACATAGTCCTCATCCTCTGAATCTGAGGTTCTCTTCTTCCTTGTCCTTGTAGCTGCCTTGGGCAAATTTCTTGGAGTGCTCCTGCTGCCATCATCAGAGATGCTAGAGGGACTAGTGCCCTCACTCATGTGCACTTGCTCTTCAGATTTGTTCTGGCTATCACTCTGGTCAGACATTCTGGAAAATCAAACTGACAACAGACCTGTGAATAGATATAGATGAGGTAGAGTACATGAACATCACAAGTGTGGAGTTTTTGCAAGAAGAATGGGTCAAAAACTTAGTTTTAGTTTTCTAGAGGAAGCACTTCGGAGCTACTGATTTGTAAAACTCGGTGACACCGAAGCAACTTTGGAGTCTAAACATGTGGAATCGGTCAGACCGAGACATAGTTCGGTGACTCCGAGTTAGCTAGGGTTTCACAAAGTCCTAGTATCGGTCACAATGATTTGCAATTTTCGGTCAGACCGAAAATCACTTGTGCTTTGGCCTAAGCCAAATCGGTGGAACAGATTCCTACAACTCGTTCAATCCAAGATGAGTCCGGCCGAAACCTAACCCTAAATTTTCAATTCAAATCTAGTCTAATGGAGATTCTTTTTGGATGGATCGATCTCATACGTGGAACAGAACAGGGCATTGACCTTGTGCATAGAATCTGAAGTAAAAAAGAGTGCACAAGGGTTCGAACTCATACCCTAGTTCGGTGATGAGTTTGCTACGGAGGCAACAGCGGCAAAGAAATCCGTTGACGGAGGCGGAGACCAGTGGCGGGAAGTCACTGGCGACGAGGTGACGATCCGGAGACCCGAGAGGCAGAGCACGACACGCGCGGGTGACAGGGTTTTGAAGTGATTTCCAAAATCTGGCCTATCCGTATTTATATCCTGATACTGTCGGTGTGACCGAGTGGAACAACTCGGTGGCACCAAGACGCAAAATCGCAAGCGGTTACTGCAACTCAGTGAGACCGAAGGTTCTAATCGGTTGCACCGAGATTGAAACTTGATCAACTCAGTGAACTTCGTGTGACTGAAATGGAGGAGTCGGTCAGACCGAAATACACGGAGAGGTTTTGGAAGTTTTAAGTCTATGACGAAATGGGACTCCGAGTGCTCCTCACACAGAGGGTTTCAATTTGACTTAGATCAAACTTTGTGATGTAGCATGAATAGAATTTGAGAAGAGAAAAGCATAGATAGCTAGAGGGAGTTCTTAGGCATTCTTATCCATCCATTTGGCAAAAAGAAGAAACTCAAAACAATCAAAGCAACAAATGGATGTCCTTGAATGAGAAAAGTATGCAACCAACATGCTCACACAATAAAATGGCAAATGAAATATGTGGCAAAGCATGCACAATCACTCTAGCATCTATCAAGCAATTGGCGATGACTAGGTCATCTATATATGAGTATATTGACTTAGGAGTCAAATGAGAACATTTGATCATAGGTCATACTCATCGTTTAGGCACAAGTGGGGTTACCACTTTTACATAAAGCATTGTTGTGTTCACACCATTAGAGTTGCTTTAGCTCAATTGTTAGAGTAAAGCTCCCCCTAGATGTGATATCCCCCCTTAAGAGGGATCAACTAACCTTGGGTTTTGTCGATGATGACTTCATGTAGATATCGAAGATGTGGATGCTCATTGTTGATGTAGATCATTCAAAGCAATCCATTGGAGTGACTTACACTTTCAATACCTGCATGCGTTAGTCCCACAAGGAACAAACAAGGATATCCATAGATATAGAGTGAAGCACACACAAGATGATGTCCATGAAAGCATTAGGTTACCTTGTCCCTTGTCTTACCAACAAGAGGGTTTGTGACTCCTTGAACTACTGCAAGATGTGGAAGTTGTTTGCACTTGTCCCTGCTATAATAAATATGAGTGAAGTATGTTGGCGGAGTCACCCTCAAGAACTCTCTAGTTCTTCTTCTTCGGGATCCACATCATCTTGACGGGAATCCTTGGAGTTGTAGATGTACTTGATGAAGTAGAACTTGATGTAGTCTTGGGAACCCACTTGACCAAGGCCTTCAGAGCATCTTCAAATGCATCAATCTCTTCTTGAAGCTTGTCCTTGCATTTTAGCTTGTGGTCTTGTACATATCTTTCTCCCGTCTATAAAGCTAAGGTACGCCATTGGCGTACCCTCGAAAAAAAAGCTTGTGGTCTTGTGGTGGAAGATCATCTTGAGCTTGTGTCCCCTTAAAGGAAGTAGGGTCATACTTCTCTTGTTGAGGAACAAACTTCTTCTTGGGGTATTGATCTTCTTCCCACTCAACTCCATTGGCATTGAATTTTCGTTCAAAACCAACACCTTGATTCTTCCGGTGCCTTCCTTGTTTTCGTACAATTTCTTCAAATTTCTTACTCCCAACAAGGCTTTTGTAAACACCTTTCTCTACAATTCCCTTCAATAAGCTATTTTCTTGCTGAAGTGTAACTTGGCTAAGGGAATCATTAGTGGAATCTAGAGAACTACTAGAAGCAACAATTTTGGATTTAGCATTATTATTGTTACTACTAGAAGAAGAATCTTTCTTGTTCTTGTTGCTATATTTTACTTGTGGCACGTAAGTAGACAAGAGTAAATGCTTGTCAATGTAAGAAGAACTTTTCTTCCAAAGATCATCATTGATGGCTTTTAAGAACTCATGCTCTTGCTCAAGATTGAGCTTTTCAAAGCGTAACTTCTCACGAGTTTTTAAAAGTTGTCGATGATCTTCTAAAGTAGTTTCATGAGCTAACTTAAGAGTGTTTAGTTCTTTAGTTAGACGCTCAATCTTATCCTTATCATTGTCATTCGTTTTATCTTGATTAGCATGATTAATTGACGTTTCATCATAGTCTTCATTACTAGAGTTGTCAACAAGTAAATCATCATCACCTAGCAAGTCAACTTCATCACTATTGAAATCAACATACTCGGGGTGTGTTACCTTGGGGCCTTTAGCCATGAAGCATCTCCCAATTCCTTAATTTGGTGAATCAAATATGTCATAGGAGTTGGTTGACACAAGTGCTAGACCAGCAACACCTTCATCTTGAGTATATTCGGAGTTGGAGTGATAACTTCTCTCGGAGTGGTGGTCGTAGTCGGAGCCGGATACCCATTCACCAACATGAGCTTGATGTTTTCGTTTTGTGTAGCTCCTTGATGACTTGTCCTTCCTTTCCGAATCGTTGCTCCTTCGAGAGGTTCTTCGTTCATAGTGATCATCTCTACTCCTTCTCTCTCTTGGTGGTGATTCTTCCCTTTTGCTTCTTTATTTAGGTGAGTCTTCTCTTCTTTTGTAGGGAGCCGTACAATCATTGGAGTAGTATCCGGGTCTTCCATAATTGTATCAGTTTTTCTCACGACTAGAAGATCTTTCGTCATTGTAGGACCTTGACTTGGAACTTCTTTCCTTGCTTCTACCCTTCTAGAATTTGTTGAAGTTCTTCACCATTAAGCTCAATTCTTCATTGAAGGCTTGTTTCTCATTTGATGATGTAGGAGCATCACACGAGGCTTTTTAAGCACAACTAGACTTGTTGTGAAGCTCTTCTTTGTCCTTGAGTGACATCTCATGAGCAACAATTCTTCCAATGACTTCGGTTGGCTTGAGATCTTTGTAATTTGGCATCATTTGGATCAATGTGCACACGGTATCATATTTTCCATCCAAGGCTCTCAAGATATTCTTGATGATGAATTTGTCAGTCATCTCTTCCCTTCCTAAGCCGGCAATCTCATTTGTGATAAGAGCAAACCTAGAGTACATTTCAGCGACACCTCACCATCCTTCATTTTGAACTTGTAAAGTTGACTTTGAACCACATCCAACTTGGATTCCTTGACGGAGTCGGTACCTTCATGCATATCATTCAAAGTATCCCAAATTTCCTTTGCATTCTCAAGTCGGCTGATTTTGTTGAATTCTTCGGAGCACAATCCATTGAAGAGGATATCGCAAGCTTGAGCATTGTATTGCAACATCTTCAATTCTTCTTCACAGTTTGGTTCTCTCCCATTAAATAATCCACCTTGCAAGGCAATACACGCAATAGCCCAAACGGCGGGGTTATGTCTAAGAATATGCATTTTCATCTTATGTTTCTAACTAGCAAAATTAGTATCAACAAAGTAAGTACCTCTATGGTGGTAATTTCCTTTGCTAGACACCATACTCTCCTAGGTTGTGAAACCAAGGCTATGGTCACCAAAGCTATGGAAATCAAGGCAAATGAAGACCAAAGCTTTGATACCACTGGTAGGATCGAAAGTATGTCTAGAGGGGGGTGATTAGACTACTTGACCAAATAAAAACATAACCTTTTCCCAATTTTAGTTCTTGGCAGATTTTAGCAACTTAGCACAAGTCAAGCAATCACAATACAATTCAAGCAAGCATGCAAAGAGTATATGAGCATCGTAAAGTAAAGCATGCAATTTGCAAGAAAGTAAATGGGGGAATTCGGAGGGAGCAAACATAGTGTTGACATGAAGATTTTTGGTGTGGTTCCGATAGGTGGTGCTATCGTACATCCACGTTGATGGAGACTTCAACCCACGGAGGGTAACGGTTGCGTGAGTCCACGGAGGGCTCCACCCATGAAGGGCCACGAAGAAGCAACCTTGTCTATCCCAGGGCCATTGCCCATGAAGTACTTGCCTCACTAGGGTAGGTCTTCATGAAGTAGGGGATCTCCTTGCCCTTACAAACTCCTTGGTTCAACTCCACAATCTTGACGGAGGCTCCCAAGTGACACCTAACCAATCTAGGAGACACCACTCTCCAAAAGGTAATAGATGGTGTGTTGTTGATGAACTCCTTGCTCTTGTGCTTCAAATGATAGTCTCCCCAACACTCAACTCTCTCTCATAGATTTGGCTATGGTGGAAAGATGATTTGAGTGGAAAGCAATTTGGGGAAGGCTAGAGATAAAATTCATATGGTAGGATTGGAATATCTTGACCTCAATACATGAGTAGGTGGTTCTCTCTCAGAAAATGAGTAGTGGAAGTGTAGGTTTGTTCTGATGGCTCTATCCACGAATGAAGAGTGGGTGGAGGGGTATATATAGCCTCCACACAAATCTAACCATTACACACAGATTCCCAAACTCGGTGGGACCGAATCAGCAAACTCGGTCAGACCGATCCAGGCAAAAATGTGAATGTTAGGGTTTTCGGTGGGACTGATATACTCATCTCGGTGGGACCAATATGTTACGGTTAGGGCATAACGTAATCTCGGTGTGACCGATCACATAAACTCGGTGGGACTGATTTCAGCAATAGGTACACAGAGGGTTGGTGAGGCAAACTCGGTGGCACCGATTTGCTCACTTCGATGGGACCGAAATGTTACGAAAAGGAAACAGGGAGTTTGCAATGCAGACTTGGTGCGGTCGATTTGCTCATTTCGGTGAGACCGAAATGTTACAAAAGGAAACAGAGAGTTTGCAATCCCATCTCGGTGAGACCGAGATCCCTATCGGTGAGACCAAAGTAACTAGGGTTTGTGGCAGGGGCTATGTCAAATGAAACTCGGTGGCGTCGGATAGATCAAATCGGTGGGGCCAAATTTGACTTTTAGGTTTAGGACAAATGTTGAAAGGAGAAAGTGGTTGAGGATTTTTGGAGCATATCACAAAGCATTTTGAGCAAGTAACCCATTGAGCAACACCTCATCCCCTTTTATTAGTATTGGCTTTCCTTTGGACTCAATGTGATCTTGGATCACTAAAATGAAAATGTAGAGTTTTGAGCTTGTTGCCATTATATATCCTTTGCATTTTGAGGGGTCAACATCTCTAGTCCATGCCATGCCAATCATTGAACTTTCTGAAATGATTGTCTTGAAAGATCATTAGTTCAATGAACTATATGTTGTTAAGAATTACCAAAACCACCCAGGGATTAGTTGCACTTTCAGTGCGCCAAGATATTTTATATCGCATCCCACATGATTCTTTCTAGTAAACTGTTTGTGGTATACCTGATTTTTTTCATTATGTTTTTAAAGACAAAATGGTGGTACGGAGGGAAAGGATGGTGTTTGAATTGCTACAACATTTATGTACAGTGAACATGCAACTACATGAGTGTCGTGTTTAAATTTGGAATTATTATGGGTTCGTTTGGCATTTTTATGGATTAATTGAGTTTCTCGGTATTTAATGTGCATAATTCAAATTTGAACTACAAGCACATGTCCAGTGCCCCAATGTTTTTTGAAAAATCACATGTGTGTCTTTGGGTGAATTTATAGGTCCCATGCAAGAAATGGGAATGAAATTCAAACATCTGGGCGTCGCGGCTCGGTCGGGAACATTGAGAAACTTGGTTTTTAAATTCCTGAAAATTCAAAACTCGCCTGAAAATCATGAAACTTGGCATGGTGTCATTTCATGGCACCAACATGTTGTGGTAAAAAAGTTGGCCGCATTTGGACAAGTTTTTTGAATAAGCTTCTTGCAAACCGGAGCTTCTCTCGAGAAGACTCGTGGTTCTCGAGGGTGGACGTGTCACCTTTGTGTTCGAAATGATATACGCTGCCTCCCCCCCTTTTTTACAGAGGCAACATAGAACTATATGAGTGTCGTGTAAGAATTTGGAATTATTTTGGGTTCCTTTGGACTTTCTACATTAATTGAATTTCTGGTCATTTAATATGCATAATTCAAATTTGAACAACAAGCACTGCACCAATGCACCAAAGCTGGTTGAAAAATCACATGTGTGTCCTTGGGTGAATTTCTAGGTCCCATACAAGAAATGGGAACAAAATTCAAACATCTGCGCGTCGTGGCTCGGCCGGAAAGAATGAGAAACTTGGTTTTTTAATTGATGTAAATCCAAAACACGCCTGAAAATCATGAAACTTGGCATGGTGTCACACTACAGCAGGATGCTGCTAACGCGACATGACGATCAAAGACCCTTCGAGAAACTGTGTGTGATGCAATAATTGCAAACTGTGGTGTAAGAGAACAGTCAAAAATGTGAAAAACATTTGCAATGACGGATGCACCAAACACGGTTCAGATTTTAGTTGCATGTGCGATGGAGGGCATACGGTTCAGTTCAATTAACTGCTTGTGATGAGGAGAAACAAAAGAAATGGGCAGCCAGATGAAGGCATTTGTGATACACAGCATATAGTTCACTCAGATTAACTGTTTGTGATTAGGGAACACAAAAGAAATGGTCAGCCAGATCAAGGTGTGTGCGATATACAGCATGCGGTTCACTCGGATGAATAGTTTGTGTTGAGACAAGAGAACAGAAATGGTTCAATATAACAAGATGTGTGTGATACGCGGCAAACAGGTCTGTAATCAGAAATGTGCGGGCAGACCGATAATAACACAAATGATTCCTGTTAACAAATCGTGTGTGTTGTGAGAAAATGATCGATGGTATACAATTGTCAGTGATTGATGAAATCATCACCGATGGGTTCCCTTGTTTAGTCCGTGTGCGATGTGATTTGCTCTGTCTACAGAGCATCAACATATATACTTAAAAGACAGCATTGCGTAACCAAATTAAGCATACAACTAGACAAGTGACTACACAGATAACATTTTCACACACCAAAGTAAGCAACTACATGAATACTAAACTAGGAGAAACAAGGATCTAATTAATCATCTACTTCTTTTTGTGACGACGCTTGCCATTGCTTTGCTTACGGCTGGATCCCTGGTCGTTTTAGGGAAGGAGGCACTTCCGCATGTCAATGATCCGCCTGTACATGTCATAGCACGTGTACGCCTCCTTGGCCGCGTACACGGCATCAGCATTGTCAAGTTTCTCCATCCAGGGTGAGTGCCAGGCACGCATGTCCTTGTTGCAGGAATCCTTCAGGTCTCTCTCCTCCACATTGGCAAAATTGCCATGTAAGCAGGCTATAAGCCCACTATTGTAGTACTTGCTCTTAGCGGCGTGGCGAACCAACCGTGTGGGGTGCGAAGTGGCTTCGCTCATGTGGGTGACGGAGGCCATCCCGCGCAAGCGCTAGGTTTGAGAGCACAGCCTTGTCGTCAGTGTGTGACCTCTCTGTGGCAACCGTTCGCTCCCCACTAGCATCTTCGTGTACCGTGGCAACCGTCCACCGCCTCGCCTTTCCCTCTCGATTTGGAACTGCTGTCATGCTCTTCCTCCCTCCGTTTGCCTTCACCTTTCCTTCTGTCATTGTTCGATCGTCTTCTCCATGGAGGGAAGAGGTTGGAAACGACCCCGTTATTCTTGCCCTGATCTGAAAGATGACATGGTGGAGGAACTCATTGATCGGTGCGACATCATCACCTCGGCTAGCATGGCAGGTTCGTTCAATTCCATTCTCGACTCAACAAATAGGGTTCAGGAGCGGTTTGATCTCCCCTATCTTATTCGCCACGACGCTGGTTGTCAGCATGGGGACGATGGAAGCCTCGCCTTCTGCAAGTTGATGCCACTTGATAATGATCTGTGTGATTTTAAGATGCCATCGCTTGAGGGTAAGGCTTGGACAGGCACAAATGGAGATTAGGTTGTTTATATTGGGTATAACTATGAGTCGGAACTTGTGAATGTGTACACTCGTCACCGGGTTCCACTTTCAAAAGTCATAGACTGCCCTGAGGTTGAGCACACAGATGATCTACGTACGTTCAAATATGATCACGCTGATTGTTGTCTATGGAAGATAGCAATTTGTCGAGTTCCCAACCGCTCTTGGGATTACAAAAACTATGAAGTTGTTGCTATCTTCGACAAGCTTGTTGCTGTCCTTACTTCCATGCCTTGATAGATATTGCTCAAAAATCTATTTCTGTACACGGATGAGTACTGTGATGCAATTCAATATGAGGGTCTTGTGTTTGCTGCCACCACTCGTGGCACTGTTTTTTCGTGGAATCCTTATGATTTCGGTATGTATGTCTTCCACTGTAATTATAATTGTTTCATCCACATGCATGCAGGTTAGCTAGTTTCCCTTTACTAATTAACCTTCTTGTGTTTCCAAGGTCCTATGAACATTCCACCACCTATACTTGAAAAAAATTATAACCAAGGGGGAGATGACGATGGTGATGATCATGAGCATGTTGACGAGCATGACCTATATACTCAGTGGCGCCTAGCAACTTATTCCGATTGATCACCTCTTCTTGTATGTATACAAGGCACTGCTGATATTACAACAAAGCAGGTGATGTCTCCCATGGTCGCACTCTCCGGACCTATTCCAACATCCGTTGCAGGGTATTCGGGATGGATACTCGTGTGCTAGCGCCAACACCTTCTCCCTGGTTCAGTATTGATAGTCTTGGAGAAAACTCACCCTTCCTTGGACAAAACTATCCAATGATGGTGAAAGGTGATCCAGCTGCTGTTGACACAACGTTACTACCTTTTACGAGAAGCAATTGTATCTATACCTCAGACATTGCTATGGTTCCCTACCATGGCTATCACAACATGTATCCTCGTTGTCGTTGAGTGTTGATGACTTGTTGTATATAATCCAAAGTATATTGTTTTTCTGTTTGGATGATTAATATTGCCGCTTTATTGCTTAACAGAAGCATGGCACGTATCCATTTTTGGTCTAATGTCAAGGTTAGAATAAATAATCTGTTTGGGATATTGATTCCCAATTATTAATAATCTCTCGTTTGTAATTAGATAAAGACTAGCAAAAAGGCCAATGCGTTGCATTAGTATTTAACATGGCCTGTCGGCTGCCATTCCATGATAACATGCCAGGTTTCATGAATTTCAGACGAGTTTTGGATTTACTAGAATTTAAAAACCAGGTATCTCAATGTTTGCGGCCGAGTGACGGGGGCGGGGTGTTTGACATTCATTCCCTTTTCTTGCATGGGACCTAAACATGCAACCAAGGACATAGACTTGAATTTTCAACCAATTTATATGCATTAGAGCATGTACATGTAGTTCAAATTTGAATTATGCACATAAATGCATTGAAAACTCAATTAATGCATAAGAAATGTGCTAACGAACCCCGAAAAATTCCAAAATTTAACACACCACTCATGTTGTTCTATGTTGACACTAGAGAAAAATTTGAAATCAAGAAGAGGCAACGGCTATCGTTTTGTCCAGAAAGGTGAAGTGTTCCCTACCGAAACCATCAGGCTTGTTGTCAGAAGCTCTGGTGTGTGAGAAGTTTATACCCAAACCTGCCCCAAATGGGACAAAAAATTTACCATGGCATGTCGGGTGCCATTCCATGATAGCATGCCAGGTTTCTTGAATTGCAGAAGAGTTTTGGATTTACTAGAATTTAAAAACCAGGTATCTCAATGTTTGCGGCCGAGTGACGGGGGCGGGGTGTTTGACATTCATTCCCTTTTCTTGCATGGGACCTAAGCATGCAACCAAGGACATAGACTTGAATTTTCAACCAATTTATATGCATTAGAGCATGTACATGTAGTTCAAATTCGAATTATGCACATCAATGCATTGAAAACTCAATTAATGCATAAGAAATGTGCTAACGAACCCCAAAAAATTCCTAAATTTAACACAACACTCAAGTTGTTCTATGTTGACACTAGAGAAAAATTTGAAATCAAGAAGAGGCAACGGCTATCGTTTTGTCCAGAAAGGTGCAATGTTCCCTACCGAAACCATCAGGCTTGTTGTCAGAAGCTCTGGTTTGTGAGAAGTTTATACCCAAACCTGCCCCAAATAGGACAAAAAATTTACCATGGCATGTTGGGTGCCATTCCATAATAGCATGCCAGGTTTCTTGAATTTCAGAAGAGTTTTGGATTTACTGGAATTTAAAAACCAGGTATCTCAATGTTTGCGGCCGAGTGACGGGGGCAGGGTGTTTGACATTCTTTCCTATGTCTTGCATCGGACCTAAGCATGCAACCAAGGACACAGATTTGACTTTTCAACCAATTTATATGCATTAGAGCATGTGCATGTAGTTCAAATTTGAATTATGCACATAAAAGCATTGAAAACTAAACTAATACATAAGAAATGTCCTAACGAACCACAAAAAAATTCCAAAATTTAACACAACACTCATGTTGTTCTATGTTGACACAAGAGAAAAAATGAAATCAAGAAGAGGCAACGTCTATCATTTCATCCAGAAAGGTGAAAAGTTCCCTACCGAAACCATTAGGCATGTTGTGAGAAGTTCTGGTTTGTGAGAAGCTTATACCCAAACCTGCCCCAAATGGGACAAAAAATTTACCACGGCATGTCGGGTGCCATTCCATGATAGCATGCCAGGCTTCATGAATTTCAGACGAGTTTTGAATTTACTAGAATTTAAAAATTAGGTATCTCAATGTTTGCGGCCGAGTGATGACGGCAGGGTGTTTGACATTCTTTCCTATTTCTTACATGGGACGTAAGCATGCAACCAAGGACACAGATTTGAATTTTCAACCAATTTATATGCATTATAGCATGTGCATGTAGTTCAAATTTGAATTATGCACATAAATGCGTTGAAGGTCATTTAATGCATAAAAATGTCCAGACAAACCCCGATAAATTCCAAAATTTAACACAACACTCATGTTGTTTTATCTTGAGACTAGAGAAAAAATTGAAATCAAGAAGAGGCAACAGCTATCGTTTCGTCCAGAAAGGTGAAAGGTTCCCTACCGAAACCATCAGGCTTGTTGTGAGAAGCTCTGTCTTGTGAGAAGCTTATTCCCAAACCTGCCCCAAATGGGACAAAAAAATTACCATGACATGTCGGGTGCCATTCCATGATAGCATGCCAGATTTCATGAATATTGGACGAGTTTTGCATTTACTAGAATTTAAAAACTAGGTATATCAATGTTTGCGGCCGAGTGACGATGGCAGGGTGTTTGACATTCATTCCTATTTCTTGCATGGGACGTAAACAGCAACCAAGGACATAGATTTGAATTTTCAACCAATTTATATGCATTAGAGCATGTGCACGTATTTCAAATTTGAATTACGCACATAAATGCATTGAAGACTCAAATAATGCATAAGAAATGTGCTAACGAGCCCTGAAAAATTCAAAAATTTATGCCATTTCTCATGTTGTTCTATGTTGACACTAGAGAAAAAATTGAAATCAAGAAGAGGCAACGGCTATTCGTCCAGAAAGGTGAAACATTCCCGACCGAAACTAGCAGGCTTGCTGTGAGAAGCTCTGGTTTATGAGAAGCTTATACCAAAACCTGCCGCAAATGGGACAAAAATTTAGCACAAAATGTCGGATGCCATTCCATGATAGCATGCCATGTTTCATGAATTTCATATGAGTTTTGGATTTAGTAGAATTTAAGAACTAGGTATCTCAATGTTTGTGGTCGAGTGACGATGGCAGGGTGTTTGACATTCATTCCTATTTCTTGCATGGGACATAACCATGCAACCAAGGACACAGATTGGAATTTATATGCATTAGAGCATGTGCATGTAGTTCAAATTTGAATTATGCACATAAATGCATCGAAAATTCAATTAATGCATAAGAAATGTGCTAACGAACCCCGATAAATTCCAAAAGTTTACACAACACTCATGTTGTTCTATGTTGACACTAGATAAAAAATTGAAATCAAGAAGAGGCAACCGCTATCATTTCATCCAGAAAGGTGAAACGTTCCATACCGAAACCATCAGGGTTGTGGTGAGAAGCTCTGGTTTGTGAGAAGCTTATACCCAAACCTACCCGAAATGGGACAAAAAAATTTACCACGGCATGTCGGGTGCCATTCCATGATAGCATGCCAGGTTTCATGAATATCAGACGAGTTTTGGAATTACTAGAATTTAAAAATTAGGTATCTCAATGTTTGCGGCCGAGTGATGATGGCAGGGTGTTTGACATTCATTCCTATTTTTTGCATGGGACGTAAGCATGCAACCAAGGACACAGATTTGAATTTTCAACTAATTTATATGCATTAGAGCATGTGCATGTAGTTCAAATTTGAATTATGCACATAAATGCATTGAAGGTCAATTAATACATAAAAATTTCCAAACGAACCCCGATAAATTCCAAATTTTAACACAACACTCATGTTGTTATATGTTGACACTAGACAAAAATTGAAATCAAGAAGAGCCAATGGCTATCGTTTCGTCCAGAAAGGTGAAATGTTCCCTACCGAAACCATCAGGCTTGTTGTGAGAAGCTCTGGTTTGTGAGAAGCTTATACCCAAACCTGCCCCAAATGGGACAAAAAATTTACCACGGCATGTCGGGTGCCATTCCTTGATAGCATGCCAGCTCTCATGAATTTCGGACGAGTTTTGGATTTACTAGAATTTAAAAACTAGGTATCTCGATGTTTGCGGCCGAGTGAAGATGGCAGGGAGTTTGACATTCAATCCTATTTCTTGCATGGGACGTAAACAGCAACCAAGGACACAGATTTGAATTTTCAACCAATTTATATGCATTAGAGCATGTGCATGTAGTTCAAATTTGAATTATGCACATAAATGCATTGAAAACTTAACTAATGCATAAGAAATGTGCTAACGAACCCTGAAAAAATCCAAAATTTAACACAACGCCCATGTTGTTCTATGTTGACACTAGAGAAAAAATTGAAATCAAGAAGAGGCAACGACAATCGTTTCATCCAGAAAGGTGAAATGTTCCCTACCGAAACCAGCAGGCTTGTTGTGAGAAGCTCTGGTTTGTGAGAAGCTTATACCGAAACCTGCGCCAAATGGGACAAAAATTTACCACGACATGTCGGGTGCCATTCCATGATAGCATGCCAGGTTTCATGAATTTTGGACGAGTGTTGGATTTACTAGAATTTAAAAACTAGGTATGTCAATTTTTGCGACCGAGTGACGATGGCAGGTTGTTTCACATTCATTCCTATTTCTTGCATGGGACATAAGCATGCAACCAAGGACACATATTTGAATTTTTCAACCAAATTATATGCATTAGAGCATGTGCATGTAGTTTTTCAGAGAAAGAGTTTTTCAGAGAAAGACCTCGGTGAAGCTGCTTACACATTGAGCATCAAGATCTATTGAGATAGATCAAGACGCTTGATAAGTTTTTCAATGAGTACATACCTTGATAAATTTTTGAAATAGTTCAAAATGGAACAGTCAAAGAAGGAGTTCTTGCCTGTGATGCAAAGGTGTGAAGATTGAGTAAGACTCAAGACCAGACCATGGCAGAAAATAGAAAGAGAATGAAAAGTCATTCCCTATGCCTCAGTCATAGGTTCTATAAAGTATGTTATGTTGTGAACCAGACATATTGTATACCTTGCTCTGAATTTGGCAAAGAAATACAATTTTGATCTAATAGTAGATCACTAGACAGCGGTCAAGAATATCCTTAGTAAGGACTAAGGAGATGTTTCTCAATTATGGAGGTGACAAAAGAAATCGTTGTAAAAGTTACATCGGTGCAAACTTTTACACTGATCCAGATGACTCTAAGTCTCAATCTGGATACATATTGAAAGTGGGAGCAATTAGCAAGAGTAGCTCCGTGCAGAGCATTGTGGACATAGAATATTTGCAAAATACATACGGCTCTGAATGTGACAGACCCGTTGACTAAGCTTCTCTCACGAGCAAAACATGATCACACCTTAGTACTCTTTGGGTGTTAATCACATAAGCGATGTGAACTAGATTATTGACTCTAGTAAACCCTTTGGGTGTTGGTCACATGACGATGTGAACTATGGGTGTTAATCATATACAGATATGAATATTGGTGTTAAATCACATGGTGATGTGAACTAGATTATTGACTCTAGTGCAAGTGGGAGACTGAAGGAAATATGCCCTAGAGGCAATAATAAAGTTATTATTTATTTCCTTATTTCATGATAAATGTTTATTATTCATGCTAGAATTGTATTAACCGGAAACATAATACATGTGTGAATACATAGACAAACATAGTGTCACTAGTATGCCTCTACTTGACTAGCTCGTTGAATCAAAGATGGTTAAGTTTCCTAACCATAGACATGTGTTGTCATTTGATTAATGGGATCACATCATTAGGAGAATGATGTGATTGACATGACCCATTCCGTTAGCCTAGCACTTGATCGTTTAGTATGTTGCTATTGCTTTCTTCATGACTTATACATGTTCCTGTAACTATGAGATTATGCAACTCCCGTTTACTGGAGGAACACTTTGGGTACTACCAAACATCACAACGTAACTGGGTGATTATAAAGGAGTACTACAGGTGTCTCCGAAGGTACATGGTGAGTTGGCGTATTTCGAGATTAGGTTTTGTCACTCCGATCGTCGGAGAGGTATCTCTGGGACCTCTCGGTAATGCACATCATTATAAGCCTTGCAAGCAATGTGACCAATGAGTTGGTTACGGGATGATGCATTACAGAACGAGTAAAGAGACTTGCCGGTAACGAGATTGAACTAGGTATTGGATACCGACGATCAAATCTCGGGCAAGTAACATACCGATGACAAAGGGAACAACGTATGTTGTTATGCGGTTTGACCGATAAAGATCTTCGTAGAATATGTAGGAACCAATATGGGCATCCAGGTTCCGCTATTGGTTATTGACCAAGAATAGTTCTAGGTCATGTCTACATAGTTCTCGAACCCGTAGGGTCTGCACGCTTAAGGTTTCGATGATAGTTTTATTATGAGTTTATGAGTTTTGATGTACCGAAGGAGCTCGGAGTCCCAGATGAGATTGGGGACATGACGAGGAGTCTCGAAATGGTCGAGACGTAAAGATCGATATATTGGACGACTATATTCGGACTTCGGAAAGGTTCCGAGTGAATCGGGTATTTTTCGGAGTACCAGAGAGTTACGAGAATTTGCCGGGAGAAGTATTGGGCCTTATTGGGCCATACGGGAAAGAGAGAAGGGCTGCCTAGGGCAGGCTGCGCACCCCCCAAGGTCTAGTCCGAATTGGACTAGGGGGAGGGGCCGCACCCCCTCCTTCCTTCCCTTCTCTCTTCCCTTTCTTTCTCTCCTACTCCTACTACATGGAAGGTCTCCTAGTTGGACTAGGAAAGGAGGGAATCCTACTCCCGGTGGGAGTAGGACTCCTCCCTGGCGTGCCCTCCCTTGGCCGGCCGCCTCCTTCCCCTTGCTCCTTTATATACGGGGGCAGGGGGCACCACATGTCACACAAGTTGATCTACGGATCATTCCTTAGCCGTGTGCGGTGCCCCCCTCCACCATATTCCAGCTCGGTCATATCGTCGCGGAGTTTAGGCGAAGCCCTGCGCCGGTAGAACATCATCATCATCACCACGCCGTCGTGCTGATGGAACTCATCTCCGGAGCTCGGCTGGATCGGAGGCCGGAGATCGTCATCGAGCTGAACGTGTGCTGAACACGGAGGTGTCGTACGTTCGGTGCTTGGATCGGTCGGATCGTGAAGACGTACGACTACATCAACCGCGTTGTCATAACACTTCCGCTTACGGTCTACGAGGGTACGTGGACAATACTCTCCTCTCTCATTGCTATGCCATCACCATGATCTTGCGTGTGCGTAGGAAATTTTTTGAAATTACTACGTTCCCCAACAGTGGCATCCGAGCCTAGGTTTTATGCGCAGATGTCATATGCACGAGTAGAACACAAGTGATTTGTGGGTGATACAAGTCATATTGCTTACCAGCATGTCATACTTTGGTTCGGCGGTATTGTGTGATGAAGCGGCCCGGACCGACATTACGCGTACGCTTACGCGATACTGGTTTCACCGTTACGAGCACTCGTGCTTAAAGGTGGATGGCGGGTGTCTGTCTCTCTCACTTTAGCTGAATCGAGTGTGGCTACGCCCGGTCCTTGCGAAGGTTAAAACAACACCAACTTGATGAACTATCGTTGTGGTTTTTGATGCGTAGGTAAGAACGGTTCTTGCTAAGCCCGTAGCAGCCACGTAAAACTTGCAACAACAAAGTAGAGGACGTCTAACTTGTTTTTGCAGGGCATGTTGTGATGTGATATGGTCAAAGACGTGATGCTATATTTTATTGTATGAGATGATCATGTTTTGTAACCGAAGTTATCGGCAACTGGCAGGAGCCATATGGTTGTCGCTTTATTGTATGAAATGCAAACGCCCTGTAATTGCTTTACTTTATCACTAAGCGGTAGCGATAGCCGTAGAAGCAATAGATGTAACGAAAACGATGCTACGATGGAGATCAAGGTGTCGCGCCGGTGACGATGTTGATCACGACGGTGCTTCGGAGACGGAGATCACAAGCACAATATGATGATGGCCATATCATATCACTTATATTGATTGCATGTTGTGTTTATCCTTTATGCATCTTATCTTGCTTTGATTGACGGTAGCATTTTAAGATGATCTCTCACTAAAATTACCAAGAAGTGTTCTCCCTGAGTATGCACCGTTGCCAAAGTTCATCGTGCCCAGACACCACGTGATGATCGGGTGTGATAAGCTCTACGTCCATCTACACCTGGTGCAAGCCAGTTTTGCACACGCGGAATACTCAGGTTAAACTTGACGAGCCTAGCATATGCAGATATGGCCTCGGAACACGAAGACCGAAAGGTCGAGCGTGAATCATATAGTAGATATGATCAACATAGTGATGTTCACCATTGAAAACTACTCCATCTCACGTGATGATCGGTTATGGTTTAGTTGATTTGGATCACATGATCACTTAGATGACTAGAGAGATGTCTGTCTAAGTGGGAGTTCTTAAGTAATATGATTAATTGAACTTAAATTTATCATGAACTTAGTCCTTGTAGTATTTTGCAAATTATGTTAATAGCTTGCGTTGTTGCTTTCATATGTTTATTTTGATATGTTCCTAGAGAAAATTGTGTTGAAAAATGTTAGTAGCAATGATGCGGATTCGATCCGTGATCTGAGTTTTATCCTCATTGCTGCACAGAAGTATTATGTCCTTAATGCACCGCTAGGTGACAGACCTATTGCAGGAGTAGATGCAGACGTTATGAAACGTCTGGCTAGCTCAATATGATGACTACTTGATAGTTTAGTGCACCATGCTTAACGGCTTAGAATCGGGACTTCAAAGACGTTTTGAACGTCATGGACCATATAAGATGTTCCAGGAGTTGAAGTTAATATTTTAAGAAAATACCCGAGTTGAGAGATATGAAGTCTCCAACAAGTTCTATAAGCTAAAAGATGGAGGAGAATCGCTCAACTAGTGAGCAAGTGCTCAGATTGTCTGGGTACTACAATCGCTTGAATCAAGTGGGAGTTAATCTTCCAGATAAGATAGTGATTGACAGAGTTCTCTAGTCACCATCACCAAGTTAGTAGAACTTCGTGATGAACTATAGTATGCAAAGGATGACGAAAATGATTCCCGAGTTCTTCGTGATGTTGAAATCGACGAAGGTAGAAATCAAGAAAGAGCATCAAGTGTTGATGATTGACAAGACCACTAGTTTCAAGAAAAGGGCAAAGGGAAAGAAAGGGAAACTTCAAGTAGAATGGCAAACAAGTTGTCACTCCCGTGAAGAAGAGCAAAGCCTGAAACTGAGTGCTTACATTGCAAAGGAAATGGTCACTGGAAGCGGAAATGCCCTAAATATTTGGTGGATAAGAAGGATGGCAAAGTGAACAAGGGTATATTTGATATACAGGTTATTGATGTGTGCTTTACTAGTGTTTATAGTAGCCCCTGAGTATTTGATACTTGTTCGGTTGCTAAGATTAGTAACTCAAAACAGGAGTTACAGAATAAACAAAGACTAGTTGAAGGGGAAGTGACGATGAGTGTTGGAAGTAGTTCCAAGAGTGATATGATCATCATCGCACACTCCCTATACTTTCGGGATTAGTGTTAAACCTAAATAAATGTTATTTGGCGTTTGCGTTGAGCATGAATATGATTTGATCATGTTTATTGCAATACGGTTATTCATTTAAAATCAAAGAATAATTGTTGTTCTATTTAAATGAATAAAACCTTC
Organism: Triticum timopheevii; assembly: GCA_963921465.1. Lineage (NCBI taxonomy): Eukaryota > Viridiplantae > Streptophyta > Magnoliopsida > Poales > Poaceae > Triticum > Triticum timopheevii. Next base: position 236,776,977 of record OY997266.1, on the reverse strand, counting down.
AATGGTCATACACCCAACGAAAATAGTTTGTTGGCTCTCGATCGTAGTGATGCACATATTCATAATATTTATGCCAAAAGATGCAAAGTTAATAATGATAGTGCAACTTATTTGTGGCACTGCCGTTTTGGTCATATCGGTGTAAAGCGCATGAAGAAACTCCATAAAGATGGATTTTCAGAATCACTTGGTTATGAATCATTTGATGCTTGCGAATCGTACCTTTTGTGCAAGATGACTAAAACTCCGTTCTCCGGAACAATGGAACAAGCTACTGACTTATTGGAAATAATACATACCAATGTATGCGATCCAATGAGTGTTGATGCTCGTGGCAAGTATCTTTATTTTCTGACCTTCACAAGATGATTTGAGCAGATATGGGTATATTGTAGCGACCAGACCTCAAACAGTCTGATCTCTGTGCTAAGTGTCATCCCTGGATCAGTAATGCTGACACCACATAGTACTTGGAGGATTTATAACAGAGTAGCAATCACACACTTATTACATCGAATGTCTCAAAAGAGAACTTACTGAAATAAATATGGCTTAAGGCCATCTAAAACGATAACAGCGGAAGGCTTGGAAGATAAGCGAGTCCATCAACTCCAACGGCATCACTGAGTATAGAACCACGACCTAAAAGCACCTTACTCGTTGTCTGAAAAGTCTGCAACATGAAACGTTGCAGCCCGAAAACGGGTCAGCACATGGAATATGCTGGCAATGTAACACATAGAGAATAACAATGGAGATAGGCTATACTACATGCATATTTGGCTGGTGGTAAAGCTCTATGGTTACAGTTTTTGCATAAAGCCAATTTTTCCCTACTGCAAAGGAATAAATTTATTTAACTATCATGGTGGTTGTTAAACATTGAGAATGGTTGACACCATTCTCAATCCCAATTAAAAATACTCATTAAAACCCAACAATATTAATTATAGTAACATGATGAGATTCACATGATAATCAAGTACTAGATACTCAAGATGTCCATAATGGGGGATACGGCTAAGCATGATTAGTTTATACACTCTGCAGAGGTTTGTGCACTTTTCCCACAAGACTCGATCGCCTCCGTTTGATTCCTCGCACTACACGATGTTTGAGAAACGGATGACCGAGACATAGTCTTTCGGAAGCACTAGCACCTTACATGTGGGTAGACCGGTACACCTACTTTCCCCTACATCTGCTAGTCTACCCGTAAGAGTTCGCACAACTTAGTCAACTATGCCAGAGCCCATAATGGCTTGTGGCTGCACACGTAAGTTTCTAGTTTGAATAATCTCATGATCCCTTTGAGCCTGGGTGGCGGTCTGAAGAAATACAGGCAAATCCTGCTAGAAAACAGGTGCCTCAATCCACCCAGATGTGTATTCAAGTTGCCACCTTAAATAAACCATTAATTAACAATCTCACATCTGTCATGGATACACTCACCCAATCCACGTCTACTACCATAGCATGGCATAATAAGCAAACGTAGAAGTAACTCCCAAAGGTTTGATAATAAAACAGGTAATAGGTACTACCTCATCTACTTCCCATCCCAAAATTTAATTAGATCCTAATTATGCAATGTTTGAGGATAGATCTAATGCATAAAAACTGGGTAGTAGAAAGGTATGATCAAGTGTTACTTGCCTTGCTGATGATCCACTAGACCTAGAGACTCGAAATAATAGGCGGCGCACTCCGGTTATTCTATCGCAGACAAACAAACAAGCATACAATAAGTACTCATCTAATGCATAGGTAAAACTCGAATAAAAGATCCAACCAGAATGTTCAACTTAAGAACTCCGGTTTGCAAAAAGAATCAAATCGAAAGAAGCAACGAAAGTCAAACGGCGAAAGAAAACCGCTTCGTTTTACTAATCTGGATCTAAGTCAAATTTTACGGAAGCAAAAACTTGTTTAAGTAGATTATTCGGAAAGAGGGTTTTCGAGACGAAACTCCAGGCGCTTGAATCGCCTGATTCCGATAAACGAGCGAAAAGTTATACTAAATCAAAAATCGGATCAGAAATCGCGATCAGAAAATAACCGCGGAAAATCCGAGAAAAAGAAAAACGATGAACAGATTAACGAACGAACGTTCGTTAATTTAACAAATCTGACGAAAAGCGTTCGTGAAGACGAACTAACGGACGAACGTCCGCTAATTAACCTAAACCGAAAACTAAAATAAAACGAATCTAAAAAACGAAAAAAACCGTAAAGAAAACCGCCCAGTTTTTAAGAAAACCGGCGGCACGCAATTCGAGGCGGCGGCGAACCTCGAGATGCGGGGCGGCGGGGCGGCGGCGGCGTCAGGCGGCGGCTGGCGGCGGCGGCGGCTGGCTAGGGTTAGGGTTTGCGGGTGGGCCGGGGCGGCGTAACGGGCTGGCGGGGCGGGGCGAGCTGGCGAGCTGGCGGCGGGGTCCCGTGCTTTATAAAGCGCCCCCCGAGCGGAGTCCCGCTCAGGTACGGCCCGGAGTCGGTGCGCGTTTTTTTAAACATTACGCTCGGTAGAAAAATAAAAAGAAATACTAAACGGACTCCAAAAATCCCGAAATAAATTTTCCCCGACTTCTAAAATCAAGCCGGACAAGATGAACATTTATTTGGGGCCTAAATGCAATTTTGAAAAACGCGCATTTTTCCTAAATTCAAATAAAAAGCGAAAAACTCCAAAATAAACCTTATTTGATTCTTTTATTAAATCTTCATTATTTCTTTATTTTGGGAAAGTCTTTTTATTCCCTCTCTGAATTTTTGGTAGTAGAAATAATTGAAGATAAAATAAATAAAATCAATGATCCTATTTTCAAAATTTGAGAAAAACCCCAAATATGAAAATAACGAAATCCCCAACTCTCTCTCCGAGGATCCTTGAGTTGCGTAGAATTTCTAGGATCGAGCCAACAATGCAATAAAAATATGATATGCATGATGATCTATGTATAACATTCCAAATTGAAAATTTGGGATGTTACAAACCTACCCCCCTTAAGATGAATCTCGCCCTCGAGATTCGGGTTGGCTAGCAGATAGGTGAGGGTGGTCCTTGAGCAGATCTTCCTCTCGCTCCCAAGTGGCTTCCTCCTCGGTGTGGTGGCTCCACTGAACTTTGCAAAACTTGATAACCTTGCTGCGGGTAACTCTGCTGGCATTATCCAAAATCTTAACAGGTTTCTCTTCGTAGGTCAGATCTTCTTTCAACTGAATCGTTTCCAATGGCATCGTATCTCTCAGTGGTATATCGGCCATCTCTGCGTGACACTTCTTCAAGTGTGAAACATGGAACACATCATGAACTCCTGACAATCCCTCAGGTAATTCCAACTTGTATGCTACTTCTCCCATGCGTTCCAAAACCTTGTATGGCCCCACAAAACGTGGCGCTAACTTTCCTTTAACTCCAAAATGCTTAACTCCTCGAAGTGGAGATACTCGAAGATAAACTCTGTCTCCGACTGCGTATTCTGTCTCCTTGCGTTTCGAATCTGCATAGCTCTTCTGCCTTGACTGAGCTACCTTGAGCCTGTCGCGAATCAACTTTACTTTCTGTTCAGACTCCTTAATCAAATCTGGTCCAAACAACTGGCGATCTCCAACCTCATCCCACAACAACGGGGTTCTGCACCTCCTTCCGTACAAGGCTTCAAAAGGGGCGATCTTCAAACTGGACTGATAACTGTTGTTGTAAGAAAACTCTGCGTATGGAAGGTTGTCATCCCAACATGATCCATAATCCAAAACACAAACTCTAAGCATATCCTCCAAAATCTGATTGACTCTCTCAATCTGTCCATCTGTCTGTGGGTGGAAAGTTGTGCTAAACTCCATCCTGGTTCCCAATGTTTCGTGCAACTACTTCCAGAACTTCGAGGTGAATTGGGTTCCTCTATCTGATACGATACTCCTTGGAACTCCATGCAAACATACAATCCTCGTCATGTATATCTTAGCCAATTTGACACTGCTGTAGGTAGTCTTTACTGGGATGAAATGAGCTACCTTCGTCAAACGATCAACTACAACCCAAATCGAGTCATAGCCTAAATGAGTCCTGGGCAATCCCGTGATGAAATCCATGCCTAGTTTATCCCACTTCCATTCGGGTATAGGCAGTGGCTGCAACAATCCAGCTGGCTTCTGATGTTCTGCTTTCACCCTCTGACATACATCACAAACTGCTACATACTCTGCGATATCCTTCTTCATTCTGGTCCACCAGAATGTTTCCTTCAAATCCAAATACATCTTTGTATTTCTGGGGTGGATCGAATATGGTGAATCATGTGCCTCTTGCAGAATTAACTTCCTGATCTCCGGGTCATTAGGCACATAAACACGGTCCTCAAATCGTAGGGTATCGTACTCATCCTCACGAAATCCCTTAGCCTTTCCTTTGCTCATCCGTTCCTTAATAGTGGCAACCTCCGTATCTGCCTTTTGAGCTTCTGTGATCTTATCCATCAACGTAGACTGAATCTCCAATGCTGCTACATAGCCTCTCGGAACTATCTCCAAACATAGCTCTCGAAGGTCTTCGGCTAACTCCTTGGGTATTTCTCCCGTCATTAGAGTATTGACATGGCTCTTGCGGCTCAACGCGTCTACTACAACGTTAGCCTTCCCGGGGTGATAATGCAATCTCATATCATAATCCTTAATAAGTTCCAACCATCTCCTATGCCTGAGATTTAACTCCTTCTGCGTGAAGATGTACTTCAAACTCTTGTGATCCGTGTACACCTCACAATGATTTCCAGTGAGAAAATGTCTCCATGTTTTCAGTGCACGCACTAAGGCTGCTAACTCCAAATCATGAGTAGCATAGTTCAACTCATGGGGCGTAAGCTATCATGAAGCATACGAAACAACTCTCCCTTCCTGCATAAGCACTGCTCCAAGTCCTCTACGTGAAGCGTCGCAATACACTTCATAACCCTTAGTCTGATCTGGCAGAATTAACACTGGTGAGGTAACCAATCGTTTCTTCAACTCCTGGAAACTAGCCTCACACTCCTCAGTCCAAATGAACTTAGTATCCTTCTTCAACAACTCCGTCATAGGCTTCACAATCTTCGAGAAATTTTCAATGAATCTTTGGTAGTATCCTGTGAGTCCAAGGAAACTCCTGATCTCTCCAACTGTGGTTGGTGCTTCCCAGTTTGTCACAGTGACTACTTTAGTGGGGTCTACTGCGATACCTTCTCCGGATATAACATGTCCGAGAAATCCAACTTCCTTCAACCAAAACTCACACTTGCTGAACTTGGCGTATAGCTGATGTTCCCTGAGCTTCTCGAGTACTAATCGCAAGTGCTCCTTGTGTTCCTCTTCATTCTTCGAGTAAACCAAGATATCATCAATGAACACTACGACGAACTTATCCAAAAACTCCATAAACACCTTGTTCATCATGTTCATAAAATAGGCTGGGGCGTTAGTCAGACCAAATGACATAACTGTATACTCATACAGCCCGTACCTGGTGGTAAAAGCTGTCTTCGGTATATCTTGCTCCCGAATCTTCAACTGATGGTACCCTGATCGCAAATTGATCTTGGAAAACACCTTAGCTCCTTGCAACCGATCAAACAGATCATTAATCATTGGTAGTGGGTACTTGTTCTTAATGGTTACTTCATTCAATCCGCGATAATCAACAACCATTCTTAACGATCCATCCTTGTTCTCCACTAGAAGTACTGGTGATCCCCAAGGCGAAGAACTTGGGCGAATAAAACCTTTATCCAACAACTCCTTAATCTGCTTCTTAATTTCCTCCAAATCTTGGGCTGGCGTCCTCTACGGTCTCTTGGATATAGGCCCAGTGCCTGGCAGTAGCTCAATTAAGAACTCAATGTCTCTATCCACTGGCATGCCTGGCAACTCTTCAGGAAATACATCGGGGAAATCCCTTACCACTGGTACTTCTTCCTGCACAACTCCTGATAAGGAATTTATATGGGCTCTCCTCGGCTCATGCCATGATACATACTTGATCCTTATCCCTTCTGGTGTTGTAAGCAAAATTGTCTTACTGGCGCAATCAATGTTTCCTCCATACATCGACAGCCAATCCATACCAAGAATTACATCCAATCCTTGGGATTCCAATATAATCAAATCCGTGGGGAAAACATGCCTTCCTATACTCAACGGCACCTGGAAGCATCCTTGACTGACCATAAACTCAGCTCCTGATGAACTTACTAGCATGGGTGTCTTAAGAGTCTTAGTGGGCAGGCTAAACTTATTCACAAATCCCCTTGATATGTATGAATGCGATGCACCAGTATCAAAAAGAACAACTGCAGTAAACGCATTAACCAAAAACTTACCTATTACTGCGTCTGGCTGAGCTTCAACCTCCTCCATGGTAACGTGGTTCACTTGCCCCCTGTTGAAAGGGTTCGGCTTCTTTCCTGAGCTTCCATTGCCATTTCCATTTTGGGCTTCTGGGCAATCATTTGCATAATGCCTCGTCTTGCGGCACTTATAACAGGTGATATGGCTCAGGTCTGCTTTGGATGGTGTTGACGGGGTGGTGCGGCTTTGTCCATTGCTTCCTCCATTCACGTTCCCATTCTTTGTGCCATTGTGATTGTGCGAGCTTCCTCCTCCATGAGTATGCTGGAAATGTCCTCCTAACTTTGGGGTAAAGCGTGGCTTCTGCTGAGATCCAGAATTATACTTCCCCTGTGCATACTTCATCTTACGATTATCAATCTGCTGCTGCTTCCCTTCAATCATAAGAGCACGATCTACTAACTCCTGGTAATTATTGGAAGTGGCTACCATCAACTGCATGCTCAGCTCATCATTCAGTCCTTCTAGAAACTTTTCCTGCTTAGCTGCATCCGTAGCAACGTCTTCTGGGGCACAACGTGCTAGCTTACTAAAATCATCCACATACTGGCCAACTGTCCGTCCTCCTTGGCGTAAGTTGCGAAACTCACGTTTCTTCATGGCCACAGCTCCTGCTGAAACATGGGCAGTACGAAATGCTTGCTGAAACTGATTCCATGTGACAGTGTCTACAGGGTAAGTGGCTGTAAAATTCTCCCACCATGCTGCTGCGGGTCCGTCAAGCTGATGCGCGGCAAACTTCACCTTCTCTCCATCTGTGCATCCTGCAGTGGTCAACTCCCTCCCTATCTTACGGAGCCAATCATCTGCTACTATCGGCTCGGTGCTACTGGAAAACACCGGCGGGTTCAACCTTAAGAAACGTGCCAGATGGTCAACAGGTGGTGGTGGTGGTGGGTTGTTGTTGTTGTTGCCTTGGTTCTGTACCAATGTTTGAATCAACGTATTCTGCTGCTGAATCAACTGAGTGATCTCTGGCGGAAAAACAAACTCGGGGTCGCATCTCGGAGGCGTCTGAGGGTTTCAAGGGAAGAGTTAAGAATAGAATGAGGTCTAGTGAGAAAACACTACCCATATGCACATGAGACAAACACACAATATCATTCCAATCAATTCAAACAAGGGCATACAACGGTCTAACTATCATTACAAAAGTTCTTGGACTAAAACTAGTTAAATGGTGGAAAATTCTACTACTGTTATGGTGGTCAACTAGAAAAACTGCTCCGATGCAGATTCCATGATATCTGCTCCAGCTTCATCAACATAGTCATCATCGCTGTCGTCGGGATCCGAGTTGGTGTCGTCGATGATGATATAATTATCTGGACATGTAGGTTCATCCTCTTCTCCTCTGGGTGCTGAACCTCCCATGAATACTCTAATCTTCTCCTTAAGGTCACCGTTCTGTGTTACTAGAGCGACGATTTCTTCCATATAGTCTTTACGTGTAGCCTTGAGTTCTGCTTCTAGCTCCTTGATCCTGGTCATAGCCTTCTGTAGCTCCTCCATATCCGCGCACATCTGGTTCTCCTGGCGTCGGATGTGTTGATTTAACTCCTGAATATAAGCTGCGATTGATCTGTCCCTCCTGGTGGCGATCATCTCCCAATGCTCATCTCGGCGCCCACAAATCTGGTAGATAGTATTCATGAGATCCTTGTAGTAAACTTCTCCAATTCGTCCCATGGCGATGTGAGCTGCCATGCTCTTTCCTAGGCTCCATGTTGGTGCATCAAAGGTAAACTCTATTGGTTCCGTGATTGGTGCAAACGTCCTTCCTGGAATGTAGACTTGAATCCTCCAGCGCTCCTCTTCGGGTAAAGTGACGTTGAAAGTTCCAGTGAAGCTTGGTACTCCTATGTTCAAGTATCTAGCGGCTTCCTTCAAGTGACATCCAAAAGGTGAATTCTCATCGGGTTACGCGAACTTGATCCTTGCATCCGTCATCCTAAAGAATAGAAAAGATGAGGAGTTAGAAATGAGAAGAAAGAGTAGTGATCTAGGGCTTAAGCTTAGTGGTCGTGTCCTACAGTCAGCGTGTGCTCTGATACCACCTTGTAGCGACCAGATCTCAAACAGTCTGATCTCTGTGCTCAGTGTCATCCCTGGATCAATAATACTGACACCACACAGTACTTCGAGGATTTATAACAGAGTAGCAATCACACACTTATTACATCGAATGTCTCAAAAGAGAACTTATTGAAATAAATATGGCTTAAGGCCATCTAAAATGATAACAGTGGAAGGCTTGGAAGATAAGCAAGTCCATCAACTCCAACGGCATCACTGAGTATAGAACCACGACCTAAAAGCACCTTACTCGTCGTCTGAAAAGTCTGCAACATGAAACGTTGCAGCCCGAAAACGGGTCAGCACATGGAATATGCTGGCAATGTCACACATAGAGAATAACAATGGAGATAGGCTATACTACATGCATATTTGGCTGGTGGTAAAGCTCTATGGTTATAGTTTTTGCATAAAGCCAATTTTTCCCTACTTCAAAGGAATAAATTTATTTAACTATCATGGTGGTTGTTAAACATTGAGAATGGTTGACAGCATTCTCAATCCCAATTAAAAATACTCATTAAAACCCAACAATATTAATTATAGTAACATGATGAGATTCACATGATAATCAAGTACTAGATACTCAAGATGTCCATAACTGGGGGATACGGCTAACCATGATTAGTTTATACACTCTGCAGAGGTTTGCGCACTTTTCCCACAAGACTCGATCGCCTCCGTTTGATTCCTCGTACTACACGATGTTTGAGAAACGGATGACCGAGACATAGTCTTTCGGAAGCACTAGCACCTTACATGTGGGTAGACCGGTACACCTACTTTCCCCTACATCTGCTAGTCTACCCGTAAGAGTTCGCACAACTTAGTCAACTATGCCAGAGCCCATAATGGCTTGTGGCTGCACACGTAAGTTTCTAGTTTGAATAATCTCATGATCCCTTTGAGCTTGGGTGGCGGTCCGAAGAAATACAGGCAAGTCCTACTAGAAAATAGGTGCCTCAATCCACCCAGATGTGTATTCAAGTTGCCACCTTAAATAAACCATTAATTAAAAATCTCACATCTGTCATGGATACACTCAACCAATCCACGTCTACTAGCATAGCATGGCATAATAAGCAAACGTAGAAGTAACTCCCAAAGGTTTGATAATAAAACAGGTAATAGGTACTACCTCATCTACTTCCCATCCCACAATTTAATTAGATCCTAATCATGCAATGTTTGAGGATAGATCTAATGCATAAAAACTGGGTAGTAGAAAGGTATGATCAAGTGTTACTTGCCTTGCTAATGATCCGCGAGACCTAAAGACTCGAAATAACAGGCGGCGCACTCCGGGTATTCTATCGCAGACAAACAAACAAGCATACAATAAGTACTCATCTAATGCATAGGTAAAACTCGAATAAAAGATCCAACCAGAATGTTCAACTTAAGAACTCCGGTTTGCAAAAAGAATCAAATCAAAAGAAGCAACGAAAGTCAAACGGCGAAAGAAAACCGCTTCGTTTTACTAATCTGGATCTAAGTCAAATTTTACGGAAGCAAAAACTTGTTTAAGTAGATTATTCGGAAAGAGGGTTTCGAGACGAAACTCCAGGCGCTTGAATCACCTGATTCCGATAAACGAGCGAAAAGTTATACTAAATCGAAAATCGGATCAGAAATCGCGATCAGAAAATAACCGCGGAAAATCCAAGAAAAAGAAAAACGACGAACAGATTAACAAACAAACGTTCGTTAATTTAACGAATCTGACGAAAAGCGTTCGCTAAGACGAACTAACGGACGAACATCCACTAATTAACCTAAACCGAAAAAAACAGAAAACTAAAATAAAAAGAATCTAAAGAACCGGAAAAAAAACGTAAAGAAAACCGGTGGCACGTGATTCGAGGCGGCGGCGAACCTCGGGATGCGGGGCGGAGGCGGCGGCGGGCAGCGGCGGTGGCTGCGGCGGTGGCGGCGGCGGCGGCGGCGGCTGGCGGCGGCGGCGGCTGGCTAGGGTTAGGGTTTGCGGGTGGGCCGGGGCGGCGTAACGGGCTAGCGGGGCGGGGCGAGCTGGCGGGCTGGCAGCGGGGTCCCGCGCTTTATAAAGCGCCCCCCGAGCGGAGTCCCGCTCGGGTACGGCCCGGAGTCGGTGCGCATTTTTTTTAAACATTACGCTCGGTAGAAAAATAAAAAGAAATACTAAACGGACTCCAAAAATCCCGAAATAAAATTTCCCCGACTTCTAAAATCAAGCCGGACTAGATGAACATTTATTTGGGGCCTAAATGCAATTTTGAAAAACGCACATTTTTCCTAAATTCAAATAAAAAGCGAAAAACTCCAAAATAAACCTTATTTGATTCTTTTATTAAGTCTTCATTATTTCTTTATTTTGGGAAAGTCATTTTATTCCCTCTCTGAATTTTTGGTAGTAGAAATAATTGAAGATAAAATAAATAAAATCAATGATCCTATTTTAAAAATTTGAGAAAAACCCCAAATATGAAAATAACGAAATCCCCAACTCTCTCTCCGAGGGTCCTTGAGTTGCGTAGAATTTCTAGGATCGAGCCAACAATGCAATAAAAATATGATATGCATGATGATCTATGTATAACATTCCAAATTCAAAATTTGGGATGTTACATATATCTACTTGATGAAACATAAGTCTGAAATAGTTGAAAAGTTCAAAGAATTTCAGAGTAAAGTGGAGAATCATCGTAACAAGAAAACAAAGTTTCTACGATCTGATCGTGGAGGAGAATATTTGAGTTATGAGTTTGGCCTTCATATAAAACAATGTGGAATAGTTTCACAGCTCACGCCACCTGGAACACCACAATGTAATGGTGTGTCCGAACGTTGTAATCGTACTTTACTAGATATGGTGCGATCTATGATGTCTCTTATCAGTTTACCACTATTGTTTTGGGGTTATGCATTAGAGACAGCTGCATTCACGTTTAATAGGGCACCATCAAAATCCGTTGAGACGACACCGTGTGAACTATGGTTTAGCAGTAAACCTAAGCTGTCGTTTCTTAAAGTTTGGGGCTGCGATGCTTATGTGAAAATTTTCATCCTGATAAGCTCGAACCCAAATCGGAGAAGTGCGTCTTCATAGAATACCCAAAGGAAATTGTTGGGTACACCTTCTATCACATATCCGAAGGCAAGATATCCGTTGCTAAAAATGGATCCTTTCTAGAGAAGGAGTTTCTCTCGAAAGAAGTGAGTGGGAGGAAAGTAGAACTTGATGAGTAACTGTACCTTCTCCCGAATTGGAAAATAGTTCATTGCTGAAATCAGTTCCAGTGATTCCTACACCAATTAGTGAGGAAGCTAATGATGATGATCATGAAACTTCACATCAAGTTACTACAGAACTTCGTAGGTCTTCCAGAGTACGGTCCGCACCAGAGTGGTACGGTAATCATGTTCTGAAAGTCATGTTACTAGACCATGATGAACCTACGAACTATGAGGAAGCAATGATGAGCCCAGATTCCGTGAAATGGCTTGAGGCCATAAAATCTGAGATATGATCCATGTATGAGAACAAAGTATGGACTTTGGTGGACTTACCGGATGATCGGCAAGCCATAGAAAATAAATGGATCTTCAAGAGAAAGACAGATGCTGATAGTAATGTTACTATCTACAAAGCTCGACTTGTCGCAAAAAGGTTTTTGATAAGTTCAAGGTGTTGAATACAATGAGATTTTCTCACTCGTATCGATGCTTAAGTCTGTCCGGATCATGTTAGCAATTGCCACATTTTATGAAATTTGGCAAATGGATGTCAAAACTACATTCCTTAATGGATTTATTAAAGAAGAGTTGTATATGATGCAACCAGAAGTTTTGTCAATCCTAAAGGTACTAACAAAATGTGCAAGCTCCAGCAATCCATCTATCGACTGGTGCAAGCATCTCGGAGTTAGAATATACGCTTTGATAAGTTGATCAAAGCATATTGTTTTATACAGACTTGCGGTGAAGCCTGTATTTACAAGAAAGTGAGTGGGAGCACTACAGCATTTCTGATAAGTATATGTGAATGACATATTGTTGATCGGAAATAATGTAGAATTATTCTGCAAAGCATGAAAGGATACTTGAATAAGAGTTTTTCAGAGAAAGACCTCGGTGAAGCTGCTTACACATTGAGCATCAAGATCTATTGAGATAGATCAAGACGCTTGATAAGTTTTTCAATGAGTACATACCTTGATAAATTTTTGAAATAGTTCAAAATGGAACAGTCAAAGAAGGAGTTCTTGCCTGTGATGCAAAGGTGTGAAGATTGAGTAAGACTCAAGACCCGACCATGGCAGAAAATAGAAAGAGAATGAAAAGTCATTCCCTATGCCTCAGTCATAGGTTCTATAAAGTATGTTATGTTGTGAACCAGACATATTGTATACCTTGCTCTGAATTTGGCAAAGAAATACAATTTTGATCTAATAGTAGATCACTAGATAGCGGTTAAGAATATCCTTAGTAAGGACTAAGGAGATGTTTCTCAATTATGGAGGTGACAAAAGAAATCGTTGTAAAAGTTACATCGGTGCAAACTTTTACACTGATCCAGATGACTCTAAGTCTCAATCTGGATACATATTGAAAGTGGGAGCAATTAGCAAGAGTAGCTCCATGCAGAGCATTGTGGACATAGAATATTTGCAAAATACATACGGCTCTGAATGTGACAGACCCGTTGACTAAGCTTCTCTCACGAGCAAAACATGATCACACCTTAGTACTCTTTGGGTGTTTATCACATAAGCGATGTGAACTAGATTATTGACTCTAGTAAACCCTTTGGGTGTTGGTCACATGACGATGTGAACTATGGGTGTTAATCATATACAGATATGAATATTGGTGTTAAATCACATGGTGATGTGAACTAGATTATTGACTCTAGTGCAAGTGGGAGACTGAAGGAAATATGCCCTAGAGGCAATAATAAAGTTATTATTTATTTCCTTATTTCATGATAAATGTTTATTATTCATGCTAGAATTGTATTAACCGGAAACATAATACATGTGTGAATACATAGACAAACATAGTGTCACTAGTATGCCTCTACTTGACTAGCTCGTTGAATCAAAGATGGTTAAGTTCCCTAACCATAGACATGTGTTGTCATTTGATTAATGGGATCACATCATTAGGAGAATGATGTGATTGACATGACCCATTCCGTTAGCCTAGCACTTGATCGTTTAGTATGTTGCTATTGCTTTCTTCATGACTTATACATGTTCCTGTAACTATGAGATTATGCAACTCCCGTTTACTGGAGGAACACTTTGGGTACTACCAAACGTCACAACGTAACTGGGTGATTATAAAGGAGTAATACAGGTGTCTCCGAAGTTACATGGTGAGTTGGCGTATTTCGAGATTAGGTTTTGTCACTCCGATCGTCGGAGAGGTATCTCTGGGCCCTCTCGGTAATGCACATCATTATAAGCCTTGCAAGCAATGTGACCAATGAGTTGGTTACGGGATGATGCATTACAGAACGAGTAAAGAGACTTGCCGGTAACGAGATTGAACTAGGTATTGGATACCGACGATCAAATCTCGGGCAAGTAACATACCGATGACAAAGGGAACAACGTATGTTGTTATGCGGTTTGACTGATAAAGATCTTCGTAGAATATGTAGGAACCAATATGGGCATCCAGGTTCCGTTATTGGTTATTGACCAAGAATAGTTCTAGGTCATGTCTACATAGTTCTCGAACTCGTAGGGTCTGCACGCTTAACGTTTCGATGATAGTTTTATTATGAGTTTATGAGTTTTGATGTACTAAAGGAGTTCGGAGTCCCAGATGAGATTGGGGACATGACGAGGAGTCTCGAAATGGTCGAGACGTAAAGATCGATATATTGGACGACTATATTCGGACTTCGGAAAGGTTCCGAGTGATTCGGGTATTTTTCGGAGTACCGGAGAGTTACAGGAATTTGCCGGGAGAAGTATTGGGCCTTATTGGGCCATCCGGGAAAGAGAGAGGGGCTGCCTAGGGCAGGCTGCGCGCCCCCCAAGGCCTAGTCCGAATTGGACTAGGGGGAGGGGCCGCACCCCCTCCTTCCTTCCCTTCTCTCTTCCCTTTCCTTCTCTCCTACTCCTACTACATGGAAGGTCTCCTAGTTGGACTAGGAAAGGAGGGAATCCTACTCCCGGTGGGAGTAGGACTCCTCCCTGGCGCGCCCTCCCTTGGCCGGCCGCCTCGTTCCCCTTGCTCCTTTATATACGGGGGCAGGGGGCACCCCATGACACACAAGTTGATCTACGGATCATTCCTTAGCCGTGTGCGGTGCCCCCCTCCACCATATTCCACCTCGGTCATATCATCGCGGAGTTTAGGCGAAGCCCTGCGCCGGTAGAACATCATCATCGTCACCACGCCGTCGTGCTGATGGAACTCATCTCCGGAGCTCGGCTGGATCAGAGGCCGGAGATCGTCATTGAGCTGAACGTGTGCTGAACACGGAGGTGCCGTACGTTCGGTGCTTGGATCGGTCGGATCGTGAAGACGTACGACTACATCAACCGCGTTGTCATAACGCTTCCGCTTACGGTCTACGAGGGTACGTGGACAATACTCTCCCCTCTCGTTGCTATGCCATCACCATGATCTTGCGTTTGCGTAGGAAATTTTTTGAAATTACTGCGTTCCCCAACAGGCAGGGTGTTTGACATTCATTCCTATTTCTTGCATGGGACGTAAGCATGCAACCAAGGACATAGATTTGAATTTTTAACCAATTTATATGCATTAGAGCATGTGCATGTAGTTCAAATTTTAATTAGGCACATAAATGCATTGAATGGATAATTAATGCATAAAATGTCCAAACGAACCCCGATGAATTCCAAAATTTAACACAACACTCATGGTTTTATATGTTGTCACTATAAAAAGAATTGAAATCAAGAAGAGGGAACATATATCGTTTCATCCAGAAAGGTGAAACATTCTCTACCGTAACCATGAGGCTTGTTGCCAGAAGCCCTGGTTTGTGAGAAGCTTATATACCCCAACCTGCCCCAAATGGCACAATATTTTTACCACTACATGTTGATGCCGTTCCATGCTAGCGTGTCAAGGTTCATAAATTTCAGACACGTTTTCGATTTACTAGAATTTAAAAATCAAGTATCTCAATGTTACCAAGGACACACATTCCAATTCTGAACCACTTTATATGCACTCGAGCATGTGCATGTAGTTCAAATTTGAATTATGCACATGAATGCATAGAAAACTCAGTTAATGTATAGAAATGTCCAAGCGAACCCCAAAAACTCCCAAAAATGGCACAACACTCGTGTTGTTCTATGTTGACATGGGAAACAATTAGAAAGTAAGAAGAGGCAACATATATAGTTTGTCCCCCAAGGTGGCACGTTCCCTACCGAAACCATCTGGCTTGTTGTGAGAGAAGCTCCGGTTTGCGAGAAGCTTATACCCAAACCTGCCCCAAATGGCAAAATATTTTTACCACGGCATGTTGATGTCGTTCCATGATATCATGTCAAGTTTCATGAATTTCAGCCGAGTTTTCGATTTACTATAATTTTAAAACCATGTATCTCAATGTTAGCGGTTGAGCGACAATGTCAAGGTGTTTGACATTCATTCTCATTACTTGCATGTGACCTAAGCTTGCAACCAAGGACAAACATTTGATTTTGCATCCCGTTTTTAGGAACTGGAGCATGTGTTTTGATTTTGAATTATGCACCTGAAATTGCTAGAAACCCAATTTAATGTATAAAATTTCCAAACGAACCCTGAATAATTCCAATTTTTTTACGACACACATATAGTTGCATGTTCACAGCAGATAAAAGGTCTAGCAATTCAAACATTGTCCATTGCCACTATGACTCCATTATGTAATACAAATCAAAATGAAAAATCAAGTAGATCCCACATAGTTTATGATCACCAACCGTGTGAGATGCAGTACAAAATATCCTGGAGCACCATCGGTGAATAGTACACCTATGGCTTACCTAAGAAGGTGCGTCGGCTACAGTCCACAGCCGGTGTGTCAAGCACACTAGTCACTCCCCAAATACTCCCGCCTCTACATCCCTCGCAATCTCAAAAATATCTGCTCGCCCTTGATCCAAATTTTCAGTAACCCAACCTTGTTACTCCCGCCTAGTAAAATTTTCACTTGTCGCGGTATTTCCTCAAACACCACCTTAACCCCCCCCCCCACACACACACACACACACCAGACACTTCACAAAACCTGCGCTGACCAACACACACCACGCCCATAACAATTGGTAGGTCGCCGTCATCGCTGCCGCCTCCATCCTCAACCTCTGCTTGTGTGCCGGGGAGCTCAAGGAGCCAATGGCCCAAGAGAGGTTTACCGCGGCCTCTTCGCCCGACGCCGGCGAGGTGGTCGCCGAGGTGTCCCTATCATCCTCTGCAGGCTCTTTATCAGTCCATCGTCACCGATCCCCCGATCCACCAGCCACCGCGCCCCTACGCCGGTTCGAGGACTTCCCCGTCCTCCCTCGGACCCGGCAGCCGATGAGGTCCTAACTCGGGGTCCGGCAACGGCGGTGGGGGGCGTGGGTCGCCGAGATTATAGATTCGGATACCTACACCCACCAGTGGCTCGGTAGCTTCCACACGGCCAAGCTCGTGGCCATGGAGTATGACCGCTGGCAGGTCCACTACCACGGCGCGGCGGCTAGGCTCAACTTCCCCTTCAGCACACGCTGGTCCACCTCGTTCTGCCGGAGCCAGGGGTGGTGACCTTGCCTATGGCGCAGGAGGACCGCGAGGCATGGGAGCGCCTCGAGGCTGAGGCCGCCGATGAGGCCTACATGCAAGAGCTACACCAGCAGCACACGGAGCTCATGGAGGTGGAGCGAGCGATCTTTGCCGGCGCGGAGGGTGGCAAGGTTATCGCGCTCTCCTCCGATGACGAGGTCAAAGGCGTCAAGGACAGCGGTGCGGAGGGCGTCCAGGTGGGCGGCGAGGATGAGGAGATCGACGTCGACGAGTGGAGGAGTGCCTTCCCCAACAATCCCGATGACGGCACCGGCCCGGACCCGGCTCGTGGCACACCGTACCTGACGAGGAAGGATTGGCTCGACCTCTACTTCGACCGAAAGTAGTATAGCTTAGTTTAATTTATGTTTTATGTTCGGTCATGCAAAACTACCTATGTTTATGTTTGAATGCATGGTACTTTTGGTTGAACCTGCTTTGAACTTGATCAAATTGAAGTTTACAACATTAAGTTTAGGCGATCGACTAGAAACGGCCAAAAATTGGAGGAGTATATATATACCCACTAATTGTTTTAGTCCTTTAACTTTTAAAGGATCGGCTAGAGATGGCCTTATACCTTGTTTATTCCAGTTCTTCACAATGTGATACTCTATATGTGCAACTATTTGCCGCGTAATTCAATTTCATCAATAACAGTTTCAACAATACCACTATGAATTACGAAATTTGGTTGATGTTAAGGATATTGTTGTTAACATGCCTTTTTATTTTCTAACAATAACTAGTGTACTTTAGACCTGCACAATACGAGTTTGAATGACTATTTGATTGTTTATAAATGTTATGCCTGATGCAGTTAACACACCTTTCCACTTCTTGTACTGCTTAACTAGCATGCTTAAGGCCGCACACTGAAGCTATGATTTGTAGATTATGTTGTCTACCATGGATATATTTGGTTGATGTTTAGCCTATTGTGATTAACATGCCTTTATTTGTACTCATACAGGACAATATTGAGAATAGTGCTATTTTTTCCATCGAGGTTAGTTTCATCACGTTGCTTATATGTACTCACTCTTCAGGATCTCGGTAGCTGGTACCATATAGCCTGGGGTCTAATAAGGGATTAATCGTCGAATCGGACATTTCATGGAATATATCTATAACCCATTTATCAGTAGGTTAACTAGGGCCATATTTAATATATCTGAGGCTACATACCAACATGCATTGTACTGAATGACTAAATATGCAATCCCAGGCTACATAGCAACAAGGAAGAGTGTTACCTTAATGTTCTGATGATGTCTAGATATACGTATATAAAATCTTATATAATGGGATGGAGGGAGTGTTGTACTACATCATTTTGCAATTGTTGTTTAGCTTCTAATATTAACTTGGTTCTTTTAGGTACACATGTCATTGCCAAAGATCCACACTTCGACCCTTTCTGTGTGTGGGGCAATGAGATATTCATGAACCAGCATCAAGTGAGGAAACTGATAAAGATTTTTATTGAAATGGGTCAAAAGATGTCAATCGAACTATATGTTTACACTTTATGCAAGACAATAGTGAACTGCGGGATGGTAAGTAAGAACCTTGTAGCATTCTTTTTACTGCCCGTAATGAGTTGTGTTAGATGACAATATCTGAATCTTTTTTCCTTTGCAGTGGATCCTGAAGCAGTTTACTCAAGATTACCTCTCAAACTACATGATTAGCGGGCGGCCATCACAAGGGGTTGGACTAGAGTCATGTGTGCCTTCAGCATCCTGGAGAGCACAATAGGGCCATTCCACTTCACCTTGTTCAGCAACTAGAATGTTTGTCACCTCTTTCTTTACCATTTGTAATAGTACAAGTATATAACCCTCGTTCATCATTCCTTATTTGGTGCTGACATAATTCTTAAACATATGTACCTGTGAATTGAATAATGCACTGGTTGTTTGAACCTGATGGATATGAATAAAGCTATAGCCGACTTTCAAGTTTAAATTAGGTACAATTTTAAATAGCAGCAATTAAATTAGGGCAAAATTATGGTGTGCGGGTCATTACGGAGCACACGGTTAATAAAGCACAGCGTGTGCAATATACATCATAATCCGACATGGTTCATGGAGTGGAAACGTGTGTAACAATGCACATGGTTGCTGTTTGCAAAGCGTGTGTGATGTCAGACAGTATCACATATGGTGTGGGAAAACAAAATGTGTGTGAATGTTTACCTATCGTATATGGTTTATAAACATGAATTGTTTGTGATGTGCCAGGCATCCTAAACATAGAGCCAGTTTGGTACGTGCCTAGAAAACTCCTGTGCCTGGAATCTGCCTGGGCCTGGAATCTGCCTGGGTTTAGGTAAAACCACAAAACTCCGACTCCGATGGTAATGCGAGCACAAACGAGTAGCAAGGATGAAACGTTTCGGATATGCGAGACATCAGAAACGGTTATATAGGGGCAACTGTATGATTCAAAGCTCCCTATCCCAGACGGTTTCTGGGTCGTGTGGGAAGGACCCCCCCCCCCCCCTATCGCCCACACTCACTTGGCGACAGTTCCAAGTGCCATCGTGGAAAGGGGTTAAAAACCGTTTGTATAGCACCGACGCGTACCGGTGTGATGACATGGCACCAACATGCTACAGTAAAAATTTTGGCCAAATTGGGATAAGCTTTGGTATAAGCTTCTTGCAAACTGGAGCTTCTCTCAAGAAGGCTCGTGATTCCGAGAGGAACGTGTCACCTTCGTGTGCGAAACAACATACGTACACTGCCTTCTCCCGCCTTTATTTTTTTACATAGGCAGATTAGACCAAATAGAAGTATCATGCTAAATTTTTTAATTATTCCAGGTTCGTTTGGACTTTTTTATACATTAGTTGAATTTCTGGTCATTTAATGTGCATAATTCAAATTTGAACTACAAGCTCATGCTCTAGTGCACCAAAGTTGGTTGAGAAATCACATGTGTGTCCTTGGGTGAATTTCTAGGTCCCATGCAAGAAATGGGAATCAAATTCAAACATCTCGGCGTCGTGGCTCGGCCGGAAAGATTGAGAAACTTGGTTCTTTAATTCATGTAAATCCCAAACACACCTGAAAATCATGAAACTTGGCATGGTGTTATGACATGGCACCAACATGTTGCGGTAAATTTTTTGGCCAAATTGGGACAAGCTTTGGTATAAGCTTCTTGTAAACTAGAGCTTCTCTCAAGAAGGCTTAAGGTTCTGAGAGGGAACGTGTCACCTCCATGTATGAAACCACATATGTACACTACCTTCTCCCGCCTTAATTTGTTTACACGGGAAAATTAGACCAAACAGAAGTATCGTGCTAAATTTTGGAATTATTTCGGGTTCATTTGGCCTTTTTTATACATTAATTGAATTTTTGGCCATTTAATGTGCATAATTCAAATTTGAACTACAAGCACATGCTCCAGTGCACCAAAGTTGGTTGAAAAATCACATGTGTGTCGTTGGGTGAATTTCTAGGTCCCATGCAAGAAATGGGAATGAAATTCAAACATCTCGACATCGTGACTCGACCGGAAAGATTGAGAAACTTGGTTTTTTAATTCATGGAAATCCAAAACACGCCTGAAAATCATGAAACTTGGCATGGTGTCCTGACATGGCACCAACATGCTGCAGCAAAAAAAATTCCGAATTGGGACAACTTTGGTATAAGCTTCTTGCAAACTGGAGCTTCTCTCGAGAAGGCTCATGGTTCCGAGAGGGAACGTGTCACCTCTGTGTGCGAAATGACATACATACACTGCCTTCTCCCGCCTTAATTCGTTTACACTGGCAGATTAGACCAAATAGAAGTGTTGTGCTAAATTTTGGAATCATTCCGGGTTCGTTTGGCCTTTTTTATACATTAATTGGATTTCTGGGCATTTAATGTGCATAATTCAAATTTGAAGTACAAGCACATGCTCTAGTGCACCAAAGTTGGTTCAAAAATCACATGTGTGTCCTTGGGTGAATTTCTAGGTCCCATGCAAGAAATGAGAATGAAATTCAAACATCTGGGCGTCGTGGCTCGGCCAGAAAGATTGAGAACTCCGTTTATTTATTCCTGTAAATCCAAAACACGCCTGAAAATCATGAAACTTGGCATGGTGTCATGACATGGCACCAACATGCTGTGGTACTTTTTTTGTCCGATTTGCGAAGGCGCACACATTAAAAATCAAGAAAGTCATTTTGGAACAAGTGTTGTCACGTTACAAATTGGAAACACAACTATTATTGAAACCATGGGCGTTCTACTTACCAATTATGTGCCGCCACGCGTCCCTTTTTTTATTGGCTAGGAGGTGTCGTGCGGGGTAGCTATTTGAGTACAGGAGGCGTGCGATAAGACCCCTACGCGTGCTCATCGGGAGGAGAGCCCTTTGACCTCTATCCGCTGCGCACCTCCCTCCGAACGTGTCCATTAATGGTGCCCGAGACCCTGTTTCACGGTGTGGCTATGTCTCACTTGACTGAGATTTAAGAGAGAAAAGCGAAAGTCTGAAAAGTAAGCTTTGCAAGCATGATGAATATATGGACGATGACAGTGGATAATAATTGTCTTACATATCTAGGAAGATAACTAAAAAATCCACATACTGCTACGCCCAAAATACACAAGGTCAAAAGAAGAAGGAAGACGCATACAACGATCTGGCTCGTTGATCTCTACTTTCTTTATGCGCTACAGGTCATGGAGACTAGCTCTCACGGCGAGCGGCGATGATCTCTTTCATCAGTTTCATGTCCTTAATACGCTGCTCGGCAGCAACTGTGGATTCCTCCACCAGCCTTTCGCGCCTGATGCGGAGCATGGCATTCTCGTCCATAAGTTTCTTGACGATGACACCCGTCCTCTTCAACAAGGCAGCGGTTTCCTCCGCCCGCTTCGCCCTTCCGGCAATCTTCACCCTCAGCAGGTTGCGCTCGGCCCGAAGTTGTTCAAATGAGGCATTCAACTCGTCCTACAGCTTCATCTAGCCGGAGATCTAATCCATCCGGCTATGGACGATCGCATGCATGCGCCAGTAAGAGTCCTCACCTGCCTGCGAGAGACTTTCCCAGACCGCCGTGGCGCGGAAGGACAACTCTGCTGCATTCGCGGCACGGCAGGACATCTCTGCTGCTTCCACGGCGCGGTTGGACCAGTTTGCTGCATCGACAGCGCGGCGAGACGTCTGTGCTGCCTCGGCAGCGCGACGGGACCTCTGTGCTGCTTCGGCGGTGCGGCAGGACATGTTGGCTGCTTTCATGGCTAAGTGGGGCATCTCTCGTGCTTCCGCTTCCATGCTCGCCTCTCCCTGGTGGTAATCTCTCGACCGAGAACTGCGTCTGGCCATGGCAGACGCAAGAGAACAGTGCTGAATGACTTGTTTGCTTTTGTGGACGAGGAGTTAAGGAAGGAATGTGCAGTCATCTTGGCATAGTACAGTATTTATAACCGAGTACTAATACACTCCTAAGTGGGAAACCATTTAGGTTTTGATTGGTGTGAACAGGTTTGCAATTTGGAAGGTGACGGGATGCAGGCTCAAAATTTATGAACGGTTCTATAATTTCTAAGTGCAGCACTATTCTAGGACGGCGTAACATGGGCACGCTTTCTCGCCCGCGTATGTGGCGTTTGGTGCACCAAAATAGGCAATGGCAGCACACGTATTGTTCCAAGAATCGTGCGCGCTCGTTATTACCATCACGCGCGCTTCTTTTAATTAGAATCTAGCGCACACACGTTGATCTGTCTAACTGTTTCTGTTTGTTGTGGTTAATCGCAAACAGTTCATCCGTGTGAAGTTTATGCCATCAATCGCACACACCTTTGATCTGGCTGACCGTTTCTGTTCTCTTGCCTAATCGCAAACAATTAATCCTTCTGAAGCGTATGCCCTCAATCACACACACCTTTATCTAGTTGTCCGTTTTTGTTGTTCCGCCTCATCACAAATAGTTAATCTGATTGAATTGTATGTTGTATATCACACAAGCCTTCATCTGGCTACCCTTTTCTGTTCATCTTCCTCATCGCAAACATTTAATTTAACTGAACTATATGCCCTACATCGCACACGCAACTAAAATATGAACCGTGTTTGATGCATCCGTCATCGCAAACATTTTGCGCATTTTTGACGGTTTTCTTACACCATCGTTTGCCATTATTCCATCGCACACAGTTTCTCGAAGGGTCTCTGATCGTAGTGTCACGTTAGCAGCATCCTGCAGTAGTGTAAGTTCAATCGTCCAGGACCCTCATGTTCAAGCAGTGCTTCGCAAGGTGTCGAGTACTAAGAGAGCTGCTTCTAGAGAGGAGGCTAAGCTGCAGCAACTGGTGGTAGACTCGAACACTCCATTGTATGATGGTTGCAATGCTGAGGTGACCCGCTTGAGTTTCACGGTCCAACTCCTGAAGACGAAGGCTAAAAACAAATGGACCAACACTAGCCACGATGAGCATCTCAAGTACCTAAAGTATGTTCTTCCCGCGGGGAATCTATGTCCTACTAGTGTGGATGAGGCCAAGAAGATTGTGTGCCCTCTTGATCTGCCGCACGTTAGATACCATGCGTGCATGAACGATTGCACAATTTATCAGAAGGAGCATGCGGAAAAAACAAGCTGTCCGGTGTGCGTTGCTTCTCGATACAAGAAGGCCGGGAAGAAATCTCCCCAGAAAATTGTATGGTACTTACCGATCACTCCCCGTCTCCAGCGGTATTTCGTAGATACCAAAGAAGCAAAGCCCATACGCTGGCAGGCAGAGAGGAAGAAGCCCGACGATGGACATGATCCGAAGCTGATGGAAGCCAGTGGGGAGCGTTGAACGGCTTCTATTGGTATTTCGAATGTGATGCAAGGAACATCATGCTCGGCGGGTGTACCGATGGCATGAATCCGTTTGGCAACTAGAACACCAACCATAGCACATGGCCCGTGTGTGTATGGATGTACAACCTCCCCATGGTTGTGCATGAAGTCGAAGTACATTCACATGAGCATGCTAATTAAAGGTCCAAAACAACCGGGAAATAATATTAATCTGTATCTGCGGCTACTTCAAGAGGAGTTAGACACGTTATGGAAAACACTGGCCAAGACATGGGACACCAGCAAAGGAGAGTATTTCTACATGAGAGCCACGCTGATCATGACGGGATACGACTATCTCGGTTACGGATATGTCGCAGGCCAGGTGTGCCATGGATATTGCGGATGCATGCGGTGCATGGATGATATGACATCTCAGTAGCTAACGTCAAGGAAAGATGATGGGTCTGGGAAGATCGTGTGCATGGGGCATCGAAGATGGCTCAAGAAGGATGACCGTGGAGAAACCGTGGAGATTTTTACAATGGTCACGCTGAGCATCGAGGACCTCCACGTAAGCGAAGAAGCGCCAAAATCGATGAGCTGTTGAAAAACTGGGACCAATGCCCCATAGCGGGAAAGACGATGAAAAAGGCGCCAGACCGCTGCTGAAGGTATGGAAGACGAGGTCTGTGTTCTGGTACTTGGAGTACTTGCACAAACACGACACACCTAATTGCCTTGATAAAATGCATATCTGTAAGAATGTCCTTGAGAGCTTGCTCGCGACACTGATGAACATGCCAGATAAGACCAAGGATGGGCCGAAGGCAAGAAAAGACTTGCAAGATTTGGAAATCAGGGAGGATCTGCACATGCCGCCCTGTAAAAAGTCAAACAAGACAGAGACGGAGACAGAGGCGTGGGAGAAGAAGGGCAAAAAAGTAAAGGAAGAGGATTATTGCTCCCCTTCTTGCTTCACCTTAAGTCCGGTTGAGATCGACCAATTCTTTAAGTGCCTTACCGGAGTCAAAGTTAGTTCTGGTTACTATGGCAAGATAAGCAGATATCTAGACACGAACAGGAAAAGGTTCAGCGGGATGAAGTCCCATGAATGTCATGTGATGATGACGCAGATACTACCTATTGCCCTAAGCGGGATAATGGACAAGCACGTCCGTGACACGCTTATTGGTCTCTGCAACTTTTTTGACGTCATCTCTCGAAAGTCGATCAGTGTGAAGCAGCTCCGAAGCCTACAGGAAGAGATCATTGTGATACTGAATGAGCTTGAGATCTACTTCCATCCCGTGTTCTTTGACATCATGGTGCATCTGTGTGTCCATATTGTGGACGACATAATAGTCCTGGGGCCGTCATTCTTGCACAACATGACGCCGTTTCAGAGGATGATGAGATCATCATAGGATTCATTCGTAACATGTGCCGTCCGGATGGAAGCATCGTCCAGGGCTATCTGACACAAGAGTGCATCTCTTTCTGCGAGAATTTTCTATATGGCGCAGACTAGCCGCCAGGTGTTGGTGTTGGTTTGCCTGCTAATAAGCACGATTGGAGGCTTGAAGGAGAAGGTCACCCAACGGTCGTAGGGAACTGCATGTGGCATACTCAGATCAATGCAACGACTTTGATAGAGCAAACTTGGAAGTGCTACAACACCTAGATGAGGTAGATCCTTTCGTGGCACTGCACAAAGAAATTATCGCAAAGACGTATCGTGGCCGGGGGGTATGCAGGACAGACGCCGAAGTTACTAGAGAGCACAACTCCACTTTCCTGCACTGGTTCAAAGAGCATATTATTGCTAATCCCCCGGAAGAGGGCTCTAAGGACGGATTGCTCATATACACCTTAGCACATGGCCCCTCTCCCAACCTTGTCACCTATCAGGCATACGATATCAACGGATACAGGTTCTACATGGAGGCCAAAGATATGGACAGTGATGATCAGAACTCAGGGGTGACGATGGAATGCATGACCGGCAGCGACAACGGCGCAACTGAGAGATTTTACGGAAGGGTCGAGGAGATCTAGGGGCTTGACTACTCTGGACTGCACAACGCGATGATGTTCCATGTCAGATGGGCTAAGAATGTCGAAAGAGAAAACCGATATTTCACTACCTTGACTATACCAAACTCTAAGAGCGCTACCGTGACGCTATTGCAAAAAATGAGCCATGAGTACACGCTAAGCACGTGACACAATGCTACTTCATAACCGACCCGTGCAGTCCCAACCGTGTTGTTGTGAGGAGAGGCAAAAGGAACATCATTGGAATGGATGGAGTCACCAACGAGGAAGACTTCGACCAGTATGGTGACCCAATGAGGGAAGATGACGATGACGATGAAGTATATGTCAAAAGAAGAATCAATACTACATTACCTAAGAAAGATCGTACTCCATGGAAAAGTAAAAGTCACAATGAGGGGCTCAATTATTCTTCAACGAACAAGAAGGGAAAGAAGCTCACTCAAAAACAAAAACGTCAACGCTGAGTAATCGCACATTATTGGTGAAATGATGTAATATATGTTCCTATTTTGTGTACACACTTGGCCATTATGCATGGGTCAAATGATGTAATATATATGTTCCTATTTTGTATACATACATAACCGTCAAATGATGCAATATATACATTGTATCACCTTCCCTTCATTCACTGCTCTCGGAGAAAAGGAAAAGAAAAGAAAAGGAGATAAAATAAAGGAAAAGAAAATAGAAGAAACAAACAGGAAAACTGCTACAGGTACTGGTTATGGTAGTGGAGGTTTTCTGAAAAAGAGGTATAGCTAGTCAAGGTAGCAGTACCACTTTCTGTACAATAATGCTATAGCTACCTGTAATAGCAGTAGCGCTTTCTGTATGAAAACGCTATAGCTACCGGTGTCAAATTACGGGTTCCGCAAACCCTTGAGAGGTTCAAACTCTGGGGTGTGTGCGGAGATCTCAACCTTCCCAGCCTGCCTACTCGCGATCCTCCTAAGCCTAGCGCAACGAGCTCAAAGAGACAAGGAGACACAGTAGTTTATCCTGGTTCGGGCCACCTTGTGGTGTAATACCCTACTCCAGCGTTATGGTGGATTGCCTCAGAGGGCTGAGGATGTACTAGTACAGTGGATGAACTGGCCTCAGGAGGTGAGGTGTTCTTGAGCTCAAGGGAGCTGGTGTGATGTGAGCTGGTTCGACTTGTCTTGCCTTTACGGTGGTGGCTAGTTCTTTTTATAGTGGCCTTGGTCCTCTTCCCAAATGTTGGTGGGACGGGATCCACAACGGAGGATTTGAAAGGGGACAAGTAGTACAGCTTATCCGGACAAAAGTAGTCTTCCCTGTGAAAAGCCTCTGGTCGTGACGCTGCGGTGGCCTCATCGATGACCTCCGTCCTACTGTCCTGGCGGTCTTGGTCTCATTGCACCAGAATGGAAACCTTTGGCTGATTCCTTGGAACTCCACGCCTGTGGCTTGCCTCCTTTGCACCTAAGAGGAAACCTGCGCTCTGTGCCCGCCTGGCCTTGGTCGTCATGGCTCACGTTAGCGGAGCCTCGTGAGGTAAACCTTGCATAGAACTCTCCGGCCCTCATGAGCCAGCTTGAGGAGGCCGATTCCCTCGGGGGTCTTGGCGTCGTCCGCCTTGTGAGGGTATTGAGTTGTTGGTGCTGAAGCTGGGCTGTACCAGGCCGTCGATGGAGCCACATGGTGGGCCGCAGGCAGCCAGGGCTGGATACCCCCATATCCAGGACACTGACAGTAGCCCCCGGGCCCAAGGCGCGCTCGGACTTGGCTTCCAGGCGAAACCAAAGGGCAAGTGCGGAGCACCGAAGGCCCTAACCTCCTGGGGCCTTGATGACGCATGGCGATTGATGGGACGTGGGCGACTCCGCTTCCCCATGCTGCCTCGGCAACTGCTTCCATCTGACAAAAGGGCTGCCATCCGCCGCCAGGCTTTCATTGCCCCTTTTTCGTCTTGCTCCACATCCCCTTCTCCCAGTAGCGGAAGAACTTACCAGATCTGCTGATTTTCCCCTCCAATATTTTGCTCAATGGCCACTAAGAAGACCATGGCCTCAGCTTTAGCTGCCGGCTCTGCCTGGTACGAGCCGGTGCTGCTTGCGCCCTCTGTGGCCAGGGAGAAGCTCCAGACTGTGCTCCTCCTGACAGCGAGCAAGGACAACGAGTGGAAGGGGACGGCGCTCCGGGTCGCCACTGCCCCGCTGGAGCCCGCTGACAGTACCTTCTTCCCTTTCTTCCTGCACAACGTCTACTCGGGGCTCGTGCCCCCTTTCTCCCGCTTCTTCTATGTTGTTCTTCATCACTATGGCCTCCACACGCTCCACATTCATGCCAACTCCATCCTCCTCCTGTCCATTTTCGCCTTCTACTGTGAGGCGTTCGTGGGGGTGATGCCCTCCGTCGCCATGCTCCTCCACTTCTTCTTCCTTTGCATAACTGGCAAACATCTATCGGCTTTGTTGCGGCATGGGGCGGTAACGCGATCTCCCGTGCCGGGAAGAAGGTAGAGGATGCCGTGAAGAGGTGGGTTCTGATGGATTCCAAGTGCTCCCCGAGCTCGTTGGAGCTGCCGACCGAACTTGCCATCTCCGAGAAGGGGTGGTATTCTGAGAAGATCACCGACCCTTCCCTGAAGCCAATTGTGAAGAAGATGGAGAAGGACCTGAGGAGCGAGAAGCCGACGGGGGCCATGTTCATCAAGGAGTTCTTGAGGCAGTGCATAGCGCAACTCCAAGATCGCCCCCGCCCCCTGTGGAAGCTTGGCAGCGTCGATGAAATGATCCGCCTGCACCAGGACACCCTTCTCGAGGAGGAACTGAGCAAGGTGCTGCTCTACTTGACGGGGAAGGACCCGAGCGATCCTCTGGAAGATTGGCTCCCACTATACTATCGGATTGATGGGGAGGAGGTCGCCGCTGCCATGCCGGTCTTTGATGAGTTTGGGCTTGTGCGGGAGGGGACTCCCCCATCGCCTCCATCATTGGTGGATCTGTCAGCCGGAGATCATTCCTCTGAGGCCATCGTGGACAAGATGGTGGAGGAATCGTCAGCCCCGCGGCAGAGGGAGCTCCTCCGCAACTTCCCTGATGATGAAGATGATGACGTGCCTCCGGTGGTGGAGGTACCTCGCCCTTCCAGAGTCACCACGAGGTCCAGGGTGTCCACTTCGAAGCAGCCCAAGCGGACGGCCACGAAGAAGGGCAGGACCACGCTGATTCCTCCGGGCAGCGTTCCACCCTCACCGACGGCGCCCCGAGTGGCACCAACCGCGAGCTCTCCTACTCCCAAGAGCTCACCACCAGCTGCCCTGCTTTAGCACCCGTTGCTGAGCCTGAAGAGGAGCTATGTCTTTGCCGGCCAGTAAGTCTTTTCCTTAGCCTTGTTTGCTGATTCTTGAAGCGATGCTTAGCATCTTCATTTGTCATTAGGCAGCAACCGTCAAAGAAGCAGAAAGAGGAAGTAGAGGTCGCCATGGTCGAGGGCATTGAAGTGGCCGCTGCGGCCCAGGTGAAGGAGAGTGTCGCGGCACTTGCAGCTCTGGGGGTGGTTCCGTCTTCCCAGGGCATGGAAGCCCGTCCTCAGGAGGTGCCGGCGCCCTTGGTGAGGCTGACCCCACCGGTGCCCATCCTTGCCGCGGCCGCCGAGGATGGACCAGCCACCGGAGCCCCAGGTCCTTCCTAAGGCTGAGGTTTCTTTTGTCTTGGCGTCGAGGGTGTCTTTTCCCCTGCCCAGCGTGCGTCTGAGCCGCGGCGCTCCTGCCACCTCCGGGGCCATGGAGAAGGCAAGGGCGGCGCTGGACCTCCTCCAAGGTGAACTTCGGGGCCCGGATCATCGCTTGGCACAGGGACTCCTAGGGCTGATTTCTAGTTGGCTCCAAGCTGACGCGTCTGTCCGCGCGGTCTGGGGCTCTGCGGAGGAAGCCCAGAAGGTGCTCGGGGTGGTTGCCACCGTGCGTGACTTGGCGCGGAAGGAGGCCATGGAAGCTGAGGATTGGTGCCATGTGGTGGAGGCTGAACTGAAGTCTCTTCAGGATCAGCAAGCTACCCGGGCCAGCCAGCTCCAAGACTGTGAGGAGAAGCTGAAGGCCCAGGAGGCTGCCGTTGCTGATCGAGATGCCAAGGTGAAGAAGGTGGCCTTGGAGTAGGCTATGGAGCGCGACCGCCTGACGAAGCTGAAGGAGGAGGCAGAGGCGGCCCAAGCGGCCCTTGCCGAGGCCAAGAAGGTGGCCTCCATGGCGCGCAGCACCATTGCCTCCCACGAGGTGCGTTTCCACAAGGCTTAGAAGTCTCTCTTTGGGGATGATTCCTTGAAGAAGAAGAAGGCGATGACCCCGAGGGAGAGCCCTGCTGCTCTGCTTCCTGAAGTCTTGGCAGCGCTCGAAGATGCTGTCGAAGGGTTTGCCTCCTTGGTGGAAAGCGAGGCGCGCTCGCTTCCTTCCTCATCCCTTACGTGCGTCTTCAACCATCTCTATCTCCAGCACGCCGGCTTCAACTTCTCCTCCTTCCTTGCTCCGGTGGACTCCGATTCCCAGGACGTTGCCGCAGCCGCCGTGAAGAGCTCCGTGGATGCCATGTTGAGTAAGTTTTTGGTCGTCGGTCCTTCGACTAAGGCCGAGGGGAAGGGCGACGCGTTTGGCGATGAGGCTCCGCTGGCGGGTGACGGTGGTGCCCAGGTCTGAAGAGGTGGCCCGTTGATGCAGCTCTTTCCTACTTGTCCTGCATCATGTAGCATGCCTCGGGGAGGTGTTTTAAAACTGCTTGCCTGGAACAATATGTTTTGTAGTACTTAGATTATGTTCCCTCGACTTTTCCATTCGCTTTGTTGTTCTGCATCAGCAGAGCCCGGCCCCGCGCATACCTCAGCCGCCATTGGGTCGTCCGGATTGCCAGGACAAACCCAAGGGGTGAGGGGCTATGTGGCCAGTTAGGCTCCTGAGACGCGATGCTCAGGAGTCCTCCTTGATGTGCGAACAGCTTAGGAAAAGGTGCAAGGGCAAGCCTTGGTGTTCTGCATCAGCAGGGCCCGGCCCCGCGCATACCTCAGCCGCCATTGGGTCGTCTGGATCGCCAGGACGAGCACAAGGGGTGAGGGCCTACATGACCAGTTAGCCTCCTGAGACGCGATACTCAGGAGTCCACCTTCATGTACGAACAGCTTCAAAAGGAAGGGTGAAATCCAGGCCTTGGCGTTCTGCGTCGGAAGGGCCCGGCCCCACGCATGCCTCCGCCGCCTTGGGTCGTCCGAATCACCAGGACGAGCCCAAGGGGTGAGGGGCTACGTGACCAGTTAGGCTCCTGAGACGTGATGCTCAGGAGTCCCCCTTGACGTACGAACCAACCATCATACCTTTTCCTTGCCGAGCTCTCGCTTGGGAGGGGTGCGCGAAGACCAGGCCCGTGAGGCCTGGCGAGGTGGGGTACGCCAGGCGTGACCTGAGCGTAGCCCCTCTGCCTAGCCCCCTCACGCTACCCTCCTAAGGGAGAGCAGTGCAGTGAGGCTGGTCACTGAGCCCGGAGGCTCCTGAGGTCAATGCGGCCGTGAGGCCACCCCTAGTTGTTTATCACCAGCGCAGAGCATAGCGCTTCTGCTCTTGCATGGGCATAGCCACACCTCGGAAGTGTCGACGGCCAGCGCGGAGCATGGTGCTTCCACTGGTGCGCGGGAGGGGGCTCCCTCTGAGGAGAGCCCCCGGGGCTTGTACAGCCCCGCCCTGACACGTGCCTTGCATAGCAGAGCTGGAGGAGGTCTGTATGGGCACCCGTGAGCCAGCACGGGACTCACGAGGCCCTACCTCAAGGCGGGTTCCGCCTGGTCTTGATTGGGGATGCTTGTGTTAATCCTGTGAGATGGTTAGGCAGCCTACGCCAAATGAGTCTCCTGTGGTTATTGCGTGAGAAGGCCAGACACCAACAACCCCAGGAGGTGACGTGAACGGGGCCGGCCCGCTAGACAAAGCTCAGCCATTGGGTTTATCAACGCTGCAGGGACGGACCCAAGCACAGACGCCGTGCCTAGTCTTCTCATGCAAAGATCCTGAAGAAAAACAATCGGGGCGTGGTTCCCGTGGCCACAGGGACACCAGGTCGCGCGCCCTTACTCATCCGCCCGCGATTAGCTCATGCGAGAACAAGGCACCAAGGGCCATGGGAGGTGACGTACACGGGGACTGGCCCGTGAGCCAGAGCTCAGCCTCTTGGATTTAGTGATGGTGCAGGGACGGACCCGAGCACAGACATCATGTAAGTCCTTAATCATGAGGCATTCGCGGGAGTGCTCCCAAGGGCGCGAGACGTTATTAGCGACGAAGCGCCGGTCAGGTAGTTAATAACTTAAAAGTAGCTTGCGAGGGATTGTAAACTAGCTCTGATAGATGCAGAAGGGATACATGACATAGGGACGGACCCACATGACCTAGGGATGATGCAGCCCGAGGGGCACCCCCAGACTGAATGAACTAGAGAGATGTCACCTGGTACCGTCGCTGAAGAGGTGTTTAAGTAGCCAAAAAACGCGCGCTGCTGGAGTCGTTCCTCACGAGCCGCTCTGGTGCCGAGCCTCACGAGGCTCAGAGGGTCTGGGAGGCTCCTGAAGGTGCTCCTCCATCTCCACCAAGATCGCCTGATGCCTGGCCTCGCAAGCTGCCAGGGCGTCCCTCATGTAGAGCTGGAACACCACAGCCGCGCCCAGCAGGCTGATGGGCATGCGGACGTAGCTGTGAGGTGGACCCTCGCACCGGCCGACACGAGACGGACAGATGAGCTGCCGAGACGCGGCCCTGTTGAGCCCGGGGACGTCGATGCAGATGTAGAACTCCTTACCCTCGCAGGGGCAGTGAGCTGCGCCTCGCACAGGAGACGATCGCCTTGCAGAACCATTGCTTCTTGAATCTCCTCGATTGCCTTGCTGATGAACTCCTGACCACCTGGCGCCTCCTGCCTGCTGCCTTCTCCTGGGAAGCGTGCTTTGAAGAGCGCCTCCACATGGTACACAAGCACCTCCCTCGTGACCATGGCTAGGTCTGAGGCCCTCCCGAGGAGAGCCCCCAAGCCTAGCCTGAGAGGGGTGCCGGGTGCGCCCTCCTATGCGATGGGTGAAGGTGCCGCGTCCGGGGACGCGAGGCTCAGGACAGCATCCTCGAGCAATGCCCCTTCATGAGACCCATGTCCCAGCTGCAGCTTCTTCGTCTTGGGGCGACCTCAGGAGGGAGGGCGCCGCCGTCGTCTTTAGGGTTCTCAACCGCTGAAGCCTGGAAGGCGCGCTCGATGGAGCACACCGCATCCTTCTCTTGGTATGCGACCGTGATGACGCCGCCACTTCCTGGCATCTTGAGGATGTTGTAGCTGTGGTGCGTAGCTGCCGTGAGCTTGGCAAGCGCTAGGTACCCTAGGATGGCGTTGTAGGGCAGGCGGATGTCGGCGACGTCGAAGTTGATGAGCTCGGTGGGATAGTGGTTGCGCTCGTCGAAGGTGACAGGGAGGCGGACCTGCCCTATCTGGTGTGTAGAACCATCGGTCACTCCTGAAAATGGCTTGGTTGGGTGAAGCTGGTAGTATGGCACTTGGATCCTGTCAAACGTCTGAATAGACAGCACATTGAGCCCAGCTCCGCCATCGATGAGAGTCTTGGTGACGACCACGTTGCTGATGACGGGGAGCAGAGCATAGGGAGCACGCAAGCAATGGCTACGCACTTGAGCAGGTCTAGGGAGCTAATGGTGACGGAGCACTTGGACCACCTGAGAGGGCGAGTTCCTTCGGGCTTGGGGAGCACTGCATTCACCTCCCGCTCAAACTTCTTGAAGACATGGTGGGAAGCCGGGGCCTGTGAGCCGCCCAAGATGCAGGCGGTGGATTGTGGCTGCTCGAAGCCCCCAGCCCCCTCATCTTGGTGGTGATCTTCATTCCTTCTTGGCGGTGGAGGCAGAGGAGGCAGAGTTGCGTTGCCCTGAGGGCGCTCCGCACGAGGCTGCTCCCTCCAAGCACCCTCGCGAGGCTGGCCCTGCCAGCGGTCTTCATGAGGCTGGTTGCGCCACTCCTGACAGTGGTCACGTTCGTCCCAGTGTCCTCCACCTCAGCCGCCTCCACGACCGTAACCTCGATCATTGTGCTCGGGGCGTCGACTGAGGCGCCCATCACGGAGGGCCCTAAGCTCCTGACAGGCATTGGTGTTGTGGCTGTGAACGTTGTGGAAGACGCAGAATGGCCAGTTGCACTTGGATGACTTGGGGTGGTTGCAGCCGCGCTTCGTCTCTGGTTTGGCCATAAGCACGGCTGGCCCCTTGCGCTTCACATCCTTGGTCTTGGCTTTCTTGTCCTCTGGATCAGCATCGGGGAGCTCGAGGAGGGAGAGGTGCCCCTCCTTAGCCCTTGCGCACTTGTTCGCCATGTTGAACATCTCCAGAGCTGTGTAGAGATCCTCGTGGATGGCGAGCTCCTCCTTCATCTTGACATCATGGAAGCCATCAGTGAATGCTGAAATGATGGCCACGTCCGACACCTTGGGGATCTTGAGGCGAACGTTGTTGAAGCGCTGGATATACTTCTGCAGGGTCTCTCCAGGTTGCTGCTTGATGCGACCCAGGTCACCCGCGGCCGGCCAACGGTCACGAGTGCCCTGGAAGTTGGCGATGAAGCGGACGCGCATCTCCTCCGAGGAAGAAACCGACCCCTCAGGTAGGTTTAGGAGCCAAGAACACGCGTCATCCTTGAGGGACATTGGGAACCAGTTTGCCATGATCTTCTCGTTGCCGCTGGCCGCCTCGACGCTCAGCTCGTAGAGCTGCAGGAACTCGGCAGGGTCGGCGGTGCCGTCGTAGCGCGGAGGCAGGTCAGTCTTGAACTTGCTTGGCCAGACGATGTTGTGGAGCTCCGGGGTGAACGCGCGGCACACTGCTGTGGCCACAGGAGGTCGTCGAGGGGGTGGAAACTAGTCCTGGTGCACGCGCACCGCCACCTCCTGCGGCGCTACGCGGGCCTGGTGCTGGGGTGCTGGAAGTATGCGTGCTTCTCCTTGAGGTCGCTGCACCACCTGGCAGCCCACGTCCTCCCAAGCTAGCGCAGGGCGTGGCTGGTCGCACCGTGGTGCCGCACGTCTTGGCTCGATGATGGCGCCCTGGGCTGGAGGTGGTGGAGGAGCCCCGTGCGCCACATTGCCCGCTGCAGGTAGCTGCTGAGGCAGTGAGCGAGCCGGCTCAGCGGAGCCCCCATGCGCAACGCTGACGACCTCAGCGATCCGCTCGAGCCACTCCTCATTGAGGTCACCAACTGGGCAGAAGCGAAGGAGCTCTCGCGCCATGAGCAGAGCGGCCTGCGCGTTCGCCTAGCCGCGACGCGTGTGCGATGACAAAGCTGCCGGGGTCAGTGACGGAGTAGCGGTGCGCCCATCGCGACGCACCGACGGGTACAGCGATGAAGCTTGCTGCTCGTGTCCGGCAGGGCCCGTGGCGGCTTTGGCCATCAGAGACGGAGCGCGACAGGCACAGCCATCGCCCGCCGGAGCCGTGTGAGCAACGTGGGCGGCGACTGCGGCCCGACGCTCGGTGCGAGCTCTGTGTGCGTCGGCCATGGAGGTGTCGGAGTGGCAGTGGATCGATCGACGAAGGAGAAGATCCGACGCACCCCTACCTGGCGCGCCAAATGTTGGATTACGGGTTCCGCAAACCCTTGAGAGGTTTGAACTCTGGGGTGCGTGCAGAGATCTCAACCTTCCTAGCCTGCCTACTCGCGATCCTCCTAAGCCTAGCGCGACGAGCTCAAAGAGACAAGCAGACATAGCAGTTTATCCTGGTTCGGGCCACCTTGCGGTGTAATACCCTACTCCAGCGTTTTGGTGGATTACCTCGGAGGGCTGAGGATGAACTAGTACAGTGGATGAACTGGCCTCAGGAGGTGAGATGTTCTTGAGCTCAAGGGAGCTGGTGTGATGTGAGCTGGTTCGACTTGTCTTGCCTCTATGGTGGTGGCTAGTCCTATTTATAGTGGCCTTGGTCCTCTTCCCAAGTGTTGGTGGGAAGGGATCCCACAAAGGCCGGATTTCAAAGGGGACAAGTAGTACAGCTTATCCTGACAAAAGTAGTCTTCACCTACGAAAGGCCTCTAGTCGTGACGCTGCGGTGGACTCGTCGAGGACCTCTGTCCTATCGTCCTGGCGGTCTTGGTCTTGTTGCATGAGAATGGAAACCTTTGGCTGATTCCTCGGGACTCCGCGCCTGTGGCTTGCCTCCTTTGCACCAAAGAGGAAACCTCCGCTCTGCGCCTGCCTGGCCTTGGTCGTCATGGCTCAAGTCAGCTGAGCCTCGTGAGGTAAACCTACATAGAACTTTCCGCCCCTCGTGAGCCAGCCTGAGGAGGCCGATTCCCTCAGGTTTCTTGGCGTCGTCCGCCTCACGACGCTTGGCCCTCGCGAGTGTCTTGAGTTGTTGGTGCTGAAGATGGGTCGTACCAGGCCGTCGATGGAGCCACGTGGTGGGCCGCAGGCAGGCAGGGCTGGATACCCCCATATCCAGGACGCCGAGAACTTGTAATAGCAGTAGTGCTTTCTGTATAAAAGTCCTATAGCTAACTTAGCTATATCACATTTGTCGGTAACGCGCTACTACAACCTCAACTTAACCCCCAAAATCCTCACTCTCTCTGCTTCTTCCCACCTCTGCTTTTCCCCCAAATCCCCACTCTCTCTTCCCCCGTGTCGTCACCATCGGAGCCCTGCCCTCGCCGCGCCCCTGCGCTCGCCCCCGTCCCGATGCTCGCCCCCGATCCCGGCGCTCGCCCCTTGAGAACCCACAAGTGTAGGGGATCGCAAGAACTTTCGAGGGTAAAGTATTCAACCCAAATTTATTGATTCGACACAAGGGGAGCCGAAGAATATTCTTGAGTATTAGCAGTAGAGTTGTCAATTCAACCACACCTGGATAACTTAGTATCTACAGCAAAGTATTTAGTAGCAAAGTAGTATGATAATAAAGGTAACGGTGGCAAAAGTAAAGATAATAGTTTTGGGGTTTTTGTAGTAGTTGTAACAGTAGCAACGGAAAAGTAAATAAGCGAAGAACAATATGTGAAAAGCTCGTAGGCAATGGATCAGTGATGCATAATTATGCCGGATGCGATTACTCATGTAATAGCTATAACATAGGTTGACACAGAACTAGCTCCAATTCATCAATGTAATGTAGGCATGTATTCCGTAAATAGTCATATGTGCTTATGGAAAAGAACTTGCATGACATCTTTTGTCCTACCCTCCCATGGCAACGGGGTCCTAGTGGAAACTAAGGGATATTAAGGCCTCCTTTTAATAGAGAACCGGAAAAAAGCATTAGCACATAGTGAATACATGAACTCCTCAAACTATGGTCATCACCGAGAAGTATCCTGATTATTGTCACTTCGGGGTTGTCGGATCATAACACATAATAGGTGACTATAGGCTTGCAAGATAGGATCAAGAACACACATATATTCATGAAAACATAATAGGTTCAGATCTGAAATCATGGCACTCAGGCCCTAGTGACAAGCATTAAGCATAGCAAAGCCATAGCAACATCAATCTCAGAACATAGTGGATACTAGGGATCAAACCCTAACAAAACTAACTTGATTACATGGTAAATCTCATCCAACCCATCACCGTCCAGCAAGCCTACGATGGAATTACTTGCGCACGGCGGTGAGCATCATGAAATTGGTGATGGAGGATGGTTGATGATGACGACGGCGATGAATCCCCCTCTCCGGAGCCCCGAACGGACTCCAGA
Organism: Triticum timopheevii; assembly: GCA_963921465.1. Classification (NCBI taxonomy): domain Eukaryota; kingdom Viridiplantae; phylum Streptophyta; class Magnoliopsida; order Poales; family Poaceae; genus Triticum; species Triticum timopheevii. The sequence continues at coordinate 236,739,130 of OY997266.1, read as the reverse complement.
TCAGCCCTCCCGAGAGAGATTAGGGCTTGGCGGTGGCTTCGTGTCGTAAAACGCGATGAAACTTTCTCTCTGATTTTTTCTCCCCGAACGTGAATATATGGAGTTGGAGTTGAGGTCGGTGGAGGTCCAGGGGGCCCACGAGATAGGAGGGCGCGCCCTATAGGGGGGACGCGCCCCCTATCTCGTGGACAGGCCATGGGCCCCCTGGTGTATTTCTTTCGCCCAGAAATTCTTATTAATTCCAAAAAGTGCCTCTGTGGATTTTCGGGACATTCCGAGAACTTTTCTTTTCTACACATAAAACAACATCATGGTAGTTCTGCTGAAAACAGCGTCAGTCCGGGTTAGTTTCATTCAAATCATGCAAGTTAGAGTCCAAAACAAGGGCAAAAGTGTTTGGAAAAGTAGATACGTTGGAGACGTATCAACTCCCCCAAGCTTAAACCTTTGCTTGTCCTCAAGCAATTCAGTTGATAAACTGAAAGTGATAAAGAAAAACTTTTACAAACTCTATTTGCTCTTGTTGTTGTAAACATGAAAAGCCAGCATTCAAGTTTCAGCAAATATTATGAACTAACCATACTCACAATAACACCTAGGTCTCACAATCACTCATATCAATAGCATAATCAGCTAGCGAGCCATAATAATAAAACTCGGATGACAACACTTTCTCAAAATAATCATAACATGATATAACAAAATGGTATCTCGCTAGCCCTTTCTGAGACCGCAAAACATAAATGTAGAGCACCTTTAAAGATCAAGGACTGACTAAACATTGTAATTCATGGTAAAAGAGATCTAGTCAAGTCATACCCAATATAAACCAATAGTAATGAATGCAAATGACAGTGTACTCTCCAGCGGGTGCTTTTTAATAAGAAGGGTGATGACTCAACATAAAAGTAAATAGATAGGCCCTTCGCAAAGGGAAGCATGGATTTGTAGAGGTGCCAGAGCTCGATTTTAAAATAGAGATTGAATAACATTTTGAGTGGCATACTTTTGCTGTCAATGCAACAACTATGAGATGGATGTATCTTCCATACTACATGCATTATATACAGTTCCCAAACAGAATGGTAAAGGTTTATACTCCCCCAACCACCAACAAGCATCAATCCGTGGCTTGCTCGAAACAACGAGTGCCTCCAACTAACAACAGCCCTGGGGGAGTTTTGTTTAATTATTTTGATTTGCTTTGATCTTTTTGGATCATGGGACTGGGCATCCCGGTTACCGGCCCTTTCTCGTGAACGAGGAGCGGAGTCCACTCCTCTTGAGAATAACCCACCTAGCATGGAAGATATAGGCAGCCCTAGTTGTAACATGAGCTGCTCGAGCATACAAAACAGAATTCCATTTGAAGGTTTGGAGTTTGGCACATACAAATTTACTTGGAATGGTAGGTAAATACCGCATATAGGAAGGTATAGTGGAATCATATGGAACAACTTTGGGGTTTATGGAGGTTGGATGCACAAGCAGTATTCCCGCTTAGTACAGGTGAAGGCTAGCAAAAGACTGGGAAGCGACCAACTGAGAGAGCGACAACAGTCATAAACATGCATTAAAATTAATTCACACCGAGTACAAGCATGAATAGGATATAATCCACCATGAACATAAATATCATGAAGGCTATGTTGATTTGTTTCAACTAGATGCGTGAACATGTGCCAAGTCGAGTCACTCAATTCATTCAAAGGAGGATACCATCCCATCATACCACATCATAATCATTCTAATAGCATGTTGGCATGCAAGGTAAACGATTATAACTCATTGCAAATATGTTTACTTCATAATAGGCTGAACCAGAAACGCTGAACTCATCATATTTACAAAAACAAGAGAGCTCGAGTTCATACCGGCTTTTCTCATCCCAATAAGTCCATCATATATCGTCATTATGCCTTTCACTTGCGCGACCGAACGATGTGTATAATAATAAGAGTGCACATGCACTAGACTAAGCTGGAATCTGCAAGCATTCAACTCAAGAGAGAAGACAAGTAATATGGGCTCTAAGTTAAATAAACAATCATGCATATGAGAGCCACTAAACATTTTCAATATGGTCTTCTCGACCCCCAAAGGAAAGAAAAGAAAATAAAACTATTTACACGGGAAAGCTCCCAACAAGTAAGAAGAAGAAACAAGAAATCTTTTTGGGTTTTAAATTTAATTTCTACTACAAGCATGGAAATTAAACTAACTAATTTTTTTTGGTTTTTTCTAAAGTTTTATCAAACACACAAGAAGAAAACTAGAAAAAGAAATTTGAACTAGCTTGGATAATACAATGAAAGAGTATGAGCACCGACGACTAGTGTGTGAACATGAATGTAAAGTTGGTGAGAAATATGTACTCCCCCAAGCTTAGGCTTTTGGCCTAAGTTGGTCTAGTACCAAGGACCGCCGCTACTCTCCCCGGTGTACTGGGAGGTGTAATCAGGATACCATTGGCTGGTCATCTCCGGATCCCACTGGACAGATGATGCACGATAAGGGTCCAGTTCAGGTTCCGGCTCAGGTTCAGGTTCTGGAGTAAAAGCTTGGGCTCAATGATTGTTCACCGCTTCCGATGTGACAAGAAAATTTTCTGCAAGCAAATCAAACAACAGAGGCGCAGGCAAAATAATAATCTCAAAGTGTTTCTTATTAAATATAAGTTTATACAGGAGCATCCTCACTTTGTTGTCAACAATAAACTTGTGTGCTACCATGCTCTTCTAATATAAAATGTGAGGAGGTAATTTTGTCTCCACTTTCTCATGGTGCCTAATGGGTATCTGAAAATGTCTAGCAAGACGTGCACCATAGATACCTCCAAATATGGGGCCTTTTGTACGATTAAGGGCTAGCCGTTTAGCAACGATGGCACGCATACTAAAAGTATTGTCTCCAAGCAAGGCATGTTGAAGGATGATAATATCAGGAACGCTCAAGTTTCCACTATTTCCACGACCAATCAAGCATCTACTAGCAAATATGGCAATGTAGCATAAAACAGGAAAGTAAATGCTAGAGACTTTTGCCTCGGAGCCCTTCTTTGGCTCCTCTACAGCTATAGTATTAACAAAGCCAGCCACATCTTCACGATGGGGTTCCTCTAATTCTCCCTCATAAGGTATCCTACACACCGCGCAAAAATTACGTAAAGACATTTCTTTGAATTCATCATATAAATGAGATGATACTGCAGGCGGTGACTTCTTAGGATAATAATAAAAGTTTTGCACGAAAGTATTGGTGAGTAAGAGATACCGATCGATTCGGTCGTTGATGAAACCGGTGAGGCCTGCAGTCTCGATCAAAGAATAAAAATCTCATGAATTCCAGCTTCTTTCAAGAAATCCTCACATGGCCATTCACACGACCGTACTTCCGCTAAGCGAGGAAGATTATACTTGGCTTTTTCCTTCTCTTTGGCTTGTTTTTCCTAAGAGCTTTGGCTAGAAGAGCCCCTCAAAAGTTTCCTTAACATTTTCTGAAAATTTCTGAAATTTTAGTAACTTCAAAATAAAAGTGAATAAAACTAAACAAGATTGGTAGCAACTACTCCTACAAATGCCTAGAGCCTATATCATGCATTAGAATTGCTTGGGACCTCATAAATTTAACATGCAAGCTCAAGAACATGGTCACCTATGCAGCAAAAATTTGCAATGAATAAAGCACTAGAACAATAACTAATTGGACCAATGGAGGAGTCACCTACCAAGCAACAATCTCCCAAAGCAGTTTTGTAAATGGAGCTTTGACCAAGGAGATCGAAAATCGCAGCAAAATGAGCTAGAACTCGTGCTTGAGCTGGATGGGGATTTTTTTTGAGTAGAAAATGAAGTGTGTGGGTGCTGGCATAAGTGGAGGGGGCCACCAGGGGCCCATGAGATAGGGGGCGCGCCCTCCACTCTCGTGGCCTGGTGCTTGCCCCTCCTGCAGTGTTTTCAGTGCCTAAAATCCTCAAATATTCCATAAAATCATACTAAATTTACAGGGCATTTGGAGCACTTTTATTTTCGGGATATTTTTTAATGCACGGATAATTCTGAAAACAGACGGATAATACTATTTTTGCTTTATTTATTCTAAATAACAGAAAGTAAAAAGAGGGTACAGAAGGTTATGTATTCTAGTTTCATCCATCTCATGATCATGAAAATGAATTCACTGACAAGGTTGATCAAGTCTTGTTAACAAACTCATTCGAATAACATGGAACCGGAGAAATTTTGAATAACACAAAGTTACCTCGACGGGGATATGAAAATCCCCAACAATAAGAATATCATACTTTTTCTTGACAGTAGGGAGAGGAAATTCAAAACCTCCAACAATAATAGTTGGAACTTTTCCAATAGAATTGATGCTATGAACTTGAGATTGTTTCCTCGGAAAGTGTACCGTATGCTCATTACCATTAAAATGAAAAGTGACATTGCCTTTGTTGCAATCAATAACAGCCCCTACAGTATTAAGAAAAGGTCTACCAAGGATAATAGATATACTATCGTCCTCGGGAATATCAAGAATAACAAAGTCCGTTAAGATAGTGACATTTACAACCACAACAGGCACATCCTCACAAATACCGACAGGTATAGCAGTTGATTTATCGGCCATTTGCAAAGATATTTCAGTAGGTGTCAACTTATTCAATTCAAGTCTATGATATAAAGAGAGAGGCATAACACTAACACCGGCTCCAAGATCACATAAAGCAGTTCTAACATAATTTCTTTTAATGGAGCATGGTATAGTTGGTACACCCGGATCTCCAAGTTTCTTTGGTATTCCACCCTTAAAAGTGTAATTAGCAAGCATGGTGGAAATTTTAGCTTCCGGTATCTTTCTTTTGTTTGTAATGATATCCTTCATATACTTAGCATAAGGATTCACTTTGAGCATATCAGTTAAGCGCATACGTAAGAAAATATGTCTAATCATTTCAGCAAAGCGCTCAAAATCCTCATCATCCTTTGTTTTGGATGGTTTAGGAGGAAAGGGCATGGGTTTCTGAACTCATGGTTCTCTTCCTCTACTGTGCTTCCTAGCAACAAAATCTCTCTTATCATAACGTTGATTCATTGATTGTGGGTTATCAAGATCAACAGCAGGTTCAATCTCTAGTTCATTGTTTTTGCTAGGTTGACCATCAACATGAACAGTATCATTAACATTATCACTAGGTTCATGTTCATCACCTGATTGAGTTTCAGCATCAGAAATAGAAATATCATTGGGATTCTCAGGTGTGTCTATGACAGGTTCACTAGAAGCATGCAAAGTTATATCGTTTTTCGTTTTCTTCTTTTTAGAAGAACTCGGTGCCTCTAAATTATTTCTGTGATAATCTTGCTCGATTCTTTTAGGGTGGCCTTCAGGATACAAAGGCTCCTGATTCATTCTGCCAGTTCTAGTAGCCACTCTAACAGCAAAGTTATTTTTATTATTTAATTCATCAAGGAAATCATTTTGAGCTTTAAGTACTTGCTCAGCTTGAGTAGCAACCATAGAAGTATATTTGCTAACGAATTGGAGTTCACCTTTAACTCTAGCCATATTATCGCTCACGCGTCCTATCTCGAAAGCATTATTATTTAACTCTCTACCAACATAAGCTTTAAAACTTTCTTGTCTAGCCATAAAATCATCAAATTCATCTAAGCATGGGCTATGAAAGTTAGTAGAGGGGATTTCAACTTTATCATATCTATAGAGAGAATTTACCTTTACTACGTGTGTCGGGTTATCAAGACAATGTGGTTCTTCAACAGGCGGTATATTAAGACCATGTATTTCTTCAATAGGTGGTAAATTCTTAACATCTCCAGCTTTAATACCTTTTTCTTTCATTGATTTCTTTGCCTCTTGCATATCTTCAGGACTGAGAAATAAAACACCTCTCTTCTTCAGAGTGGGTTTAGGAATAGGCTCAGGAGTTGGCTCAATAGGTTCAGGAATTGCTTCAGGAATTGGCTCAGTAAGAGTCCAATTATATTCATTAGTCAACATATTGTTCAATAGTATTTCAGCTTCGTCGATTGTTCTTTCCCTGAAAACACAACCAGCACAACTATCCAAGTAGTCCTTGGAAGCATCGGTTAGTCCATTATAAAAGATATCAAGTATTTCATTTTTCTTGAGAGGATGATCAGGCAAAGCATTAAGTAACCGGAGAAGCCTCCCCCAAGCTTGTGGGAGACTCTCTTCTTTGATTTGCACAAGATTATATATTTCCCGCAAGGCAGCTTGTTTCTTATGAGCAAGGAAATATTTAGCAGAGAAGTAATAAATCATATCCTGGGGACTACGCACACAACCGGACCAAGAGAATTATACCAAGTCTTAGCATCACCCTTTAATGAGAACGGAAATATCTTAAGGATATAATAATAGCGAGACTTCTCATCATGAGTAAATAGGGTAGCTATATCATTTAACTTGGTAAGATGTGCCACAACAGTTTCAGATTCAAGGCCATAAAAAGGATCAGATTTAACTAAAGTAATAATCTCAGGATCAACAGAGAATTCATAATCCTTATCAGTAACACAGATAGGTGAAGTAGCAAAAGGAGGGTCAGGTTTCATTCTAGCATTAAGAGACTGCTGCTTCCATTTAGCTAATAATTTCTTAAGATCCTATCTATCATTGCAAGCAAATATTTCCCTAGCAGCTTCTTCATTCATAACATAACCCTTAGGAACAACAGGTAATTCATAATCATTGGGAGAACCTTCATCATCACTATCATCAATAATAGCATCTTCAATATTTTCATTCCCCCTAACTCTAGCAAGTTGTTCATCAAGAAATTCACCTAATGGCAAAGTAGTATCACGCATAGAAGTAGTTTCATCATGCATAGCAGAAGTGGCATCATCAATAACATGCGACATATCAGAATTCATAGTAGTAGCAGGTTTAGGTGTCGCAAGCTTACTAATAACGGAAGGAGAATCTAGTGCAGAGCTAGATGGCAGTTCCTTACCTCCCCTCGTAGTTGAGGGCAAAATAGTAGTTCTGTCGTCTTTCAAGTTCTTCATAGTGATCAACAGATATAAATCCCAAGTGACTCAGAGAATAGAGCTATGCTCCCCGGCAACAGCGCCAGAAATTAGTCTTGATAACCCACAAGTGTAGGGGATCGCAATAGCTTTCGAGGGTAAAGTATTCTACCCAAATTTATTGATTCAACACAAGGGGAGACAAAGAATATTCTTGAGTATTAGCAATTGAGTTGTCAATTCAACCACACCTGGATAACTTAGTATCTGCAGCAAAGTATTTAGTAGCAAAGTAGTATGATAATAAAGGTAACGGTGGCAAAAGTAAAGATAATAGTTTTGGGGGTTTTGTAGTAGTTGTAACAGTAGCAACGGAAAAGTAAATAAGCGAAGAACAATATGTGAAAAGCTCGTAGGCAATGGATCAGTGATGCATAATTATGCCGGATGCGATTACTCATGTAATAGCTATAACATAGGTTGACACAGAACTAGCTCCAATTCATCAATGTAATGTAGGCATGTATTCCGTAAATAGTCATATGTGCTTATGGAAAAGAACTTGCATGACATCTTTTGTCCTACCCTCCCATGGCAACGGGGTCCTAGTGGAAACTAAGGGATATTAAGGCCTCCTTTTAATAGAGAACCGGAAAAAAGCATTAGCACATAGTGAATACATGAACTCCTCAAACTATGGTCATCACCGAGAAGTATCCTGATTATTGTCACTTCGGGGTTGTCGGATCATAACACATAATAGGTGACTATAGGCTTGCAAGATAGGATCAAGAACACACATATATTCATGAAAACATAATAGGTTCAGATCTGAAATCATGGCACTCAGGCCCTAGTGACAAGCATTAAGCATAGCAAAGCCATAGCAACATCAATCTCAGAACATAGTGGATACTAGGGATCAAACCCTAACAAAACTAACTTGATTACATGGTAAATCTCATCCAACCCATCACCGTCCGGCAAGCCTACGATGGAATAACTCACACACGGCGGTGAGCATCATGAAATTTGTGATGGAGGATGGTTGATGATGATGACGGTGATGAATCCCCCTCTCCAGAGCCCCGAACGGACTCCAGATCAGTCCTCCCGAGAGAGATTAGGGCTTGGCGGCGGCTCCATGTCGTAAAACGCGATGAAACTTTCTCTCTGATTTTTTTTCTCCCCGAACATGAATATATGGAGTTGGAGTTGAGGTTGATGGAGGTCCAGGGGGCCCACGAGATAGGAGGGCGTGCCCTATAGGGGGGGCGCCCCCTGTCTCGTGGACAGGCCGTGGGCCCCTGGTGTATTTATTTCGCCCAGAAATTCTTATTACTTCCAAAAAGTGCCTCTGTGGATTTTCAGGACATTCCGAGAACTTCTCTTTTCTACACATAAAACAACATCATGGTAGTTTTGCTGAAAACAGCGTCAGTCCGGGTTAGTTTCATTCAAATCATGCAAGTTAGAGTCCAAAACAAGGGCAAAAGTGTTTGGAAAAGTAGATATGTTGGAGACGTATCACCCCCGACCCCGGCGCTCGCCCCCGTCTCCCCCGACCCCGGCGACCCTCGGTGTCGTGCCGTCTCCCCCGACCCCGCCTCGCCTCGGTGCCACGCCGTCTCCCCTAACCCCATCTCTCTCTCTCTCTCTCTCTCTCTCTCTCTCTCTCTCTCTCTCTCTCTCTCTCTCTCTCTCTCTCTCTCTCTCTCTCTCTCTCTCTCTCTCTCTCTCTCTCTCTCTCTGCCCTCTATAAGCCCTCTCCCCTCCCCTCTTCTCTGCTATTTAGTGCTAGTTAGTATGAAATAGTATGAACCCTAGGCTATTTTTTAGTGTAAGAAAAATAGAATTGATTATATAGGCTTCTTGCATTTTTTTAGTTAAAGCAATTGTTATTATTTAAATTTTATGGTGCTAGTTAGTTAATTAGAATTAGTATGAAACCTAGGACAGATTAGTTAAAGCAACTGTTGCTATTTAATTTTTTTAGTTAAAGCAATTGTTGCTATTTAAAAAACAGAATTTGAAGTGGACAAATTAGTTAAAGCAACTGTTGCTATTGTTTAGTTCTATATTTTTCTTCCTTTTATACGCAAATTTGAAGTGGACATGTGATATGTGGACATGTGAGTTGGACATGTCATATTTGGAATTTGGACATGTCATTTCGACATGTGATGTTTTGGACATGTCATATATGGAAGATAATGATTATGTGTAGGGTAAATCATCCGAGTGGCCTATGTTTTGCGAGAATGTTGGTTCATTTCCGTTCCAGTGAATTATAGGTGATCGATATGTCCACTTTTTAGCAAAGGTCATGCCAAAATTTTCCGTGAATTTTGGCATGACTTGTGCTAGAAAGTAGGCATATCGAGAGCTGGGAGTTGCTGGGAAACGGCATTTCGGCAAAAATAGATCTTTTTTATGTCATTTATCTTTTTTTATAGTTTTAGAATTAAACAAGGAGGCTTAATAATAGGAAACATGTCGAACAACGAAGAAACCAGGCCTTCTGACCAAGATGAAGACGAGATGGATTATGATGGTGAACAACAGTACCTCAACTTTTTGTCTGCTAAGCACAGTCAAGGTTGCAGGTCGGCCTCGATGATGGTACTGATGCCGACATCGACACCGACAGCGCCGACACCGTTGGCGGCACCGAGACCGGCGGGGAAGGTACCGGTGAAAGAAGCAGAGGATACGAAAACCTAACAAACTCGGCATTGGACGACTGGTGATCACAAAGATGGCACCTGGCAAGTTTGAGCCATTAGAGCCGGAAGAACCTTGCAAGTGCTATGGGAACCAAGTAGGATGCATCCTACGGGAATGTGCGAGCATCAACGACAATGACTTAAGGAGTAAAGAACATTTGAGGCAGTTGCTCCTGACAAAGTTGCACAAGAGATTCAAGTTCCCCGACCGGGATGATAGCATAGAACAATCGTGGGATGATCCGAAGATGAAAAAGATTAACAATCACGCCATCTGCATGTTCAGAAATGATTTGGCCTCTTGGAAAGGGAGGGTGAAATGAGCTATTGAGGCTGAGGAACCCCTATCCAAGATTTTGGAGGAAAATTCGACACTCACTTGAGAGGAGTTCGGGAAGTTCAAAGACACTTGCACTAACGAGGTAGCTAAGGCTAAGGCTACGAAATTCAAGAGCCTTCAGCAAAGGAACACGTGGAAGCATCGCCTCGGAAGTCGTGGCTACCTCGGTAAAAGGCCCATATGGGATAAGGAGGACGCGGAATGTGAAGCCGCGGGTCTCCCAGATCCCTTCGCGAAGTTCACCAACCCCTTGGAGCATGACCTCATCAGGGCCCGCTACAAGTGGGACAAGGATAATAAGGTTTTTTACACGGACAAGACGAGGAGATTGATTAGAATAATTGTGACACCCCAAAAATTTTAACCTTGTTTTATTAATTAAAATTTTGCCAGGAAACTAAAACTTTTATTTGCTGGATTTCCTTCTGATTTCAAAACCATTCTTTTCTTTATTATTATGGAGTTTTTACCCCAAGTGATTACATTTCAGTAATTATTGGACTTATTTCCCCTCTTAAGAAAAACAATTCTTGTATCAGTGGGATTGTTTATATAATTATTTTTCCCCTGAGCTTTATTTCTCTAAATTGGTTTTTCATAAGTTTTAGGGTTCCATTTGCACTGCAACCATTTGATAAATTTATTTAAAAATCCCACCAAAATTTGGAGATGGCATGTGATGTTTCTAAATCACTTTTATGCAAAAAGATAGTTCATTCATTGGATATTTTGAGTTCTACCCCAAGTTTTCAAATCTGGTCCAGTGGGCAGTTTTGCACTGCAAACTATTTAAATATTTCTTTAATACTTCTACCAAAATTAGGGGAGGTCAATAGGTGCATATTATTCATCTTTATGCAAAAACCCATTCATGTCCTTTGAAAAATTTGAGTGAATCAACCTCTTTTTCATTCTGGTCCAGCATGGTGATTTGTTCAGCAACCATATTTTTGATTGCCCTTTTTCCCTTGATTCTTCCCCCTACTTGTAGCCCATCTTACCAAACCCTTAAGTCCAGGAGAGTGGACCCATTGGAGGACTTTGAGAGCATGCAATGATGCCAGTTACCTTCTGTCCAGAACTGAAGTTTTGCAAAACTTGCACTAACAAGTTTCTCCTTTTAACAAACTAACCTTACCACCCTCTCTTTCATCCAAAGAGACACTAGCCTGGAGAATTTGGCCACTCCAAGAAATACCTAGGTGCCATTGACGTTCTGTCAAACAGTTTGAGTGCTTGGACAGTTTTGACATGATTCTTGTTTTACTCTGTGAACTTGCACCTCTGGACAAACTAGCATGTCCACTGAACTCCCAGCTACTCCTAACCTAGGTCTGCTAATTTCCAGCCTCACCCAAGCTCTGTGGCATGCACTGGCATTTCGCCGAGCACCTGGTGGGCGTGCTCTAGGCGTGCCCAGAGCGCGCGTTTTGCACGTTTTGCACGCGCGTGCACCGAGCCTCCGCGTCTCGCCCCGCACCCGTTCTGGCCCTTGGCCAACCGCAGCCAGCACGCCATGTCTCCTTCTACACCCCAAAGCCACCCCGACCACCCCTGGCACCCCACAACGCCACCGTCAGGTCGGCCGTGGCGGCTAGCTGACGGCCGCATGTAGGCCCCGGCCGTGTCGGCGCCTCCCGAGCCACCCCAGCGCGCCAGCTGCCCTCAGGAACAACACGAGCTTATCCGCAAGTCGTCCTCTAGCTCACGTTGCCGCCACATCGCCCTGCAGCACAGAATGGCGGTCGCCGACGATCTTATACACGGCCGCCGCAAACCAACCTCGTTGCGCTATAAAAGGAGCCCCCCGAGCTCATCCGAGCACTCAAGCGACCTCAGGCCACCCCCATGGCACCCCCACAGGCAGCAATCGTCGGGGGGAAGCCGTCTTCCCCGACTCCGGCCGGTTCGGCCGCCGCCATGTCCTAGCTCCGTTCACCGCAACCAGAGCCCCTCCAGTCCAACCAGTGCCACCAACCTTCTCCCCTCACCCTTGCGGAGCAGCCCAGCACCTCAAATGCGATCGAAAGCCACCGTAATCCAAACCCCCAAAACTCCCGAAGCCACCGGCCGCCGCGAAGCTCGCCGCCGGCGACTCACTCCGTCCCCGTCGGCATGTCGACTACCGGGAGGACCGCCCTAATCTTGCGGATCTAACCTTGCCCTTGGATCCCCGTGGGGAGCCGCCATTCGACGGCGGTGGTCGCCGGAGCCCCGCCCCGCTCGGGCAGAGGAGGGAGAAGACGCGGGCGACTGGTCAAACCTGACCAGTGGGCCAGGCAGGCCCACCGTCAGTGACCCAGCGCCGGTCCACGCTGGATAAGTGAAGGCTTATTCCCAGAGTATGTCTTCGACGTGTATTTATCCGAAGCGTTTTTCTTTTTCTGTTTTATTTAAAAAAACCAGAAATTTGACTAAACTTTGACTGGCTATATCTTGTTGAATAAAACTCCAAATGAGTTGATTCTTTTTCCTACCTCTCTCAAATTTAATCTAGTTTATTTTAAGATTTATTTAAATATTTTTCAGCCAACTTCTTTGTACTTTTTTTAAGTATGTGTTATTTGAATATTTTCAAAATAGGATTTTTGGAGGAGAAGAAAACTTTCAAAAGTTTTAGGATGCACCCTGCCTCTACACAACTTGAAGGCAAGCATTCTGAACCTTGGCATAATATTTTTGTGTGTTCGGTCACACGATTATAACACCGCCCTAAATATGGAGAACTTGTTATTTTTAAGTGGTGACGCGATCATTTGCATGATTGCATATTATTGATTTCCTTGCTGTTGGAAATGAATCTACTTGTGATGGTAATCATTCTCATGTGCCTTGCATGCATGCCGGAAAAGAATCCGGGAAAGCCTCTGCCTTGGGTAGGCGTGAGCTTGTCGCCGGTCTCCGTCGGGATGGTTATGACCGGTATGGCATAGTAAGGTATAATGAGTAGTGATTCGGTTGGTTGAAATATTTTTATCACACATATCATGCAGGGAATTTATAAACCTCCTGAGTCGACCGTAGATCGAGTCTTGTTCCAGTAACCCCCATACTTGTTTCGTACTACCACTTTCCCTGCCACAGGTAGGGTACGGTTCAGTAAATTGTCAACCCCTTTCTTGGCACACACACCGTACAGAGAGGCCATGGTGGAAGATACCGGTAGCATCCGGTAGGCAGGCCACCTGGTCCGGGGGCATGGGTGTTTCCGGTTGGGACCGAGAGGGGGGCACCCCTTAGAGCGCGCGTCATAAATTTGATCCCATGCTACGCGAGGTTGTAGCCTCCCCACTTAGAGTTTTACTTGACAGGTGTCGTGGGTGATTCCAGACACCGGTAAGTTAAGCTGATGTGTGCAAGTCAGGTGCGTTTTTCAATTAAAAGACCGTAGACGGAATTAGTCCCGATGGACTAAAGGAATCCGTTGCTCGTGGGTAAAGTGTACACCCTCTGCAGAGTTAATATCTATTCGAATAGCCGTGTCCATGGTTAAGGACTACAGTCTGGGTCGGGTCAAGTGTCGGTCTTCAGAGGAGAACTACTAAACCAGAACTTGGAATCATGACGTGTGACTTATGATGATGATGATGATGATTATCATGGACTAACCCCTTTATATTATTTGAAGTATTGAGTATCCCTAGAACGGTTCTACCTCCTGGATATTCATTGTGATTATTTTCTTATAAGCCATGTATGTGGTGTCGCACAGACGCCCGACTGTGGCATGCTTGTTAATTATTTACCTTATAAGCCCTCTATGTGGTGTCACTGAGACTCCCGACTGTGGCATGCTTGTTGTTATTTACTTTATAATCCCTTTATGTGGTGTCGCTCAGACACCCGACTGTGGCATGCTTGTTATTTACTTTACAAGCCCTTTATGTGGTGTCGCTCAGACGTCCGACTGAGGCATGCTTCATATCATGATCCTTTCGAGGCGTCGCTTCAGACACCCGATCGGTGCATGTTATTTCTACTCCATTATTGCATATTCATGTTGTATATAAATAACCTGCTTGCATGCATCGTGGATTTTATTTTATGACTGATGTTATGATCATAGGGTAATATTCAGAGCATGATTATCTTTGTTATATTATTCCCGTGTTCATAATGTTTGTGAGTACATTCAAAGTACTCACTGGCTTGTCCCTGGCTATTGTCTTGGCCATATTTCTTGCATGGAGAGGAGCGTTGCGATGACAGCTCCGGAACCTAAGCAACGGTGATAGCAGCCTCACGAAGATAGGACATAACCTGGTCAGCTGTTCCTGTTGGGAAATGGTGTCCCATAAATACTGATGATCCACAAACCGCTTCCGCCATCAACCTCTAGAAATCACTTGTTGTACTCATAGGCCAGAATGGTCTTGTGCTACATATGTTGTATTTTTGCTTGGAATTTCTGTATCAAGTTGGTACCTCATCAGCTAATAGTAATCCTGGGGCTGGTGAGCACAAGGGCCACTTTCTGGAAATTAATACCCGGAAAACCGGTCCTGACAAACTTGGTATCAGAGCCAGGCTGACCATTGGCTAATCCTATCTTAGCCAGGTCAATAAACCTAGGCAAACAAACCCACTAGATCATAACCTAACCCCAGCCAAGCTTCTCGTGTAAGATAGCAACACAGTGACCCCGACACCTCTGGCAATCGGTGGCCAACCTATCAACCTAGCCTTTTGATCATGCGCCAGTGACCGACACCTAAATTGTCTTATTCGCAAGCGTGCGAAAGAAGACTCTGTCCCCTTTTTCTATAAAAAAGGGCATGCTAGCCTCAACACAACACAACCCAGCCTCTTCCTCAAACCAAGCCATAATGCCTGGCCCCGTCGTACACAATGAGACCACAACAAATAACCTTGGAGGATTTGTGACCGTGCTCGCAAACCTCATCCGTCGTGCCTTTGCATTAGAAGAGCCTCCAGAGTATGTGGTGTACCAAGGACCCATGGGCAGTGAAAGCCGTCAATTCTGGGCCACCGTGCACATCTATGGTAGGGGTCTATCTCCAGAACGCCCCTACAGGTTCACCGGAAGGAAAACTTCCTTTGAGCCACAAGCAATCCAACTAGCTGCTCGAGAGGCTGTAGTTCAACTCCGGCACTTGTCGCCCAGAGTTAACTGCCGCTCGTTCTACTACTACCCCAGCCGTGACGGGTATGGTAGGCCACCCCAGGTTGCCAACGAAGACCACAAGACGGATCTTGCATTGTTGCATCTGGTGCGCTATGTAAGTGCACTAGAGGATCTATTCGATCAAATCACTCTTGATCTGATTGCAGCTCGTAGAGGACAGATCCGCCGAGCCCCAGCAAGAGGAGAAGATGAGCCCAACACCGACAACCCAGTCGTGCTGTTCGGACAACCGATCGAGTCCTTGAGGACAGCCCCAGTCATCGACCAAAATACCTTGATGACCCCAGAAGTGCTTCGTCGCCTTTTGGGAACACGCTCCAATGGGATTGTGGCCAACAATCCCCGAGATGGTCATCATCGCTACCCCGAGCCTGCAGTCCCTCAACCCCTTCCGGCTAATCTCGACGGTGAAAACCGTGGGGAAACCTCGACTCCACGAGGCAAGCCCGATTAGATATTAACGAGGTAGACTAGAGTCGCTCGAGTAGTACCGAGTCTTAGTATGTCCACGCCCTATAATTGTGTGATCTTGTATTGCCATGATGTTTGCTTGTGCGCCCCTATTTTTAAATAATAGCCGTGCATGAGTATGTTGATGTGTGATTGCATTTTTTTTTAACCGAGCGTAGCTGCCAAAAAAAACCAACCTCGACGACGCAAGTTTGTGCTATGGATAAACCTTTTGGATCCAGCTAACAGGAAAGATATTTTCAAAACAACTCTTAACAAATCTCGACGACGAGATTTTTCTTTAAGCGGGTAGTGTTGTGACACCCCAAAATTTTTAACCTTGTTTTATTAATTAAAATTTTGCCAGGAAACTAAAACTTTTATTTGCTAGATTTCCTTCTGATTTTAGAACCATTCTTTTCTTTATTATTATGGAGTTTTTACCCCAAGTGAATACTTTTCAGTAATTATTGGACTTATTTCCCCTCTTAAGAAAAACAATTCTTGTATCAGTGGGATTGTTTATATAATTATTTTTCCCCTGAGCTTTATTTCTCTAAATTGGTTTTTCATAAGTTTTAGGGTTCCATTTGCACTGCAACCATTTGATAAATTTATTTAAAAATCCCACCAAAATTTGGAGATGGCATGTGATGTTTGTAAATCACTTTTATGCAAAAAGATAGTTCATTCATTGGATATTTTGAGTTCTACCCCAAGTTTTCAAATCTGGTCCAGTGGGCAGTTTTGCACTACAACCTATTTAAATATTTCTTTAATACTTCTACCACAATTAGGGGAGGTCAATAGGTGCATATTATTCATATTTATACAAAAACCCATTGATGTCCTTTGAAAAATTTGAGTGAATCAACCTCTTTTTCATTCTGGTCCAGCATGGTGATTTGTTCAGCAACCATATTTTTGATTGCCCTTTTTCCCTTGATTCTTCCCCCTACTTGTAGCCCATCCTACCAAACACTTAAGTCCAGGAGAGTGGACCCATTGGAGGACTTTGAGAGCATGCAATGATGCCAGTTACCTTCTGTCCAGAACTGAAGTTTTACAAAACTTGCACTAACAAGTTTCTCCTTTTAACAAACTAACCTTACCACCCTCTCTTTCATCCAAAGAGACACTAGCCTAGAGAATTTGGCCACTCCAAGAAATGCCTAGATGCCATTGGCATTCTGTTAAACACTTTGAGTGCATGGACAGTTTTGACATGATTCTTGTTTTACTCTGTGAACTTGCACCTCTGGACAAACTAGCATGTCCACTAAACTCCCAGCTACTCCTAACCTAGGTCTGCTAATTTCCAGCCTCGCCCAAGCTCTATGGCATGCGCTGGCATTTCGCCGAGCACCTGGTGGGCGTGCTCTGGGAGCGCCCAGAGCACGCGTTTTGCACGTTTTGCACGCGCGTGCACTGAGCCGCCGCGTCTCGCCCCGCACCCGTTCTGGCCCTTGGCCAACCGCAGCCAGCACGCCACGTCTCCTTCTGCACCCCAAAGCCACCCCGACCACCCCTCGCACCCCACAGCTCCACCGTCAGGTCGGCCGTGGCGGCTAGCTGACGGTCGCATGTAGGCCCCGGCCGTGTCGGCGTCGTCGAGCCACCCCAGCGCGCCAGCTGCCCTCAGGAACAACACGAGCTTATCCGCAAGTCGTCCTCTAGATCACGTCGCTGCCACGTCGCCCTGCAGCACAGAACGGCGGTCGCCGACGATCTTATCCACGGCCGCCGCAAACCGACCTCATTGCGCTATAAAAGGAGGCCCCCGAGCTCATTCGAGCACTCAGGCGACCTCAGGCCACCCCCATGGCACCCCCACAGGCAGCAATCGTCGGGGGGAAGCCGTCTTCCCCGACTCCGGCCGGTTCGGCCACCGCCATGTCCCAGCTCCGTTCACCGCAAGCAGAGCCCCTCCAGTCCAACCAGTGCCAGTAACCTTCTCCCCTCACCCTTGCGGAGCCGCCCAGCACCTCAAACGCGATCGAAAGCCACCGTAATCCAAACCCCAAAAACTCCCAAAGCCATCGGCCGCCACGAAGCTCGCCGCCGGCGACTCACTCCGTCCTCGCCGGTAAGTCAACTGCCGGGAGGACCGCACTGATCTTGCGGATCTAACCTTGCCCTTGGATCCCCGTGGGGAGCCGCCATTCGACGGCGGTGGTCGCCGGAGCCCCGCCCCGCTTGGGCAGAGGAGGGAGAAGACGCAGGCGACTGGTCAAACCTGACCTGTTGGCCAGGCAGGCCCACCGTCAGTGAACCAGCGCCGGTCCACGCTGTATAAGTGAAGGCGTATTCCCAGAGTACGTCTTCGACGTGTATTTATCCGAAGCGTTTTTCTTTTTCTATTTTATTTAAAAAACCAGAAATTTGACTAAACTTTGACTGGCTATATCTTTTTGAATAAAACTCCAAATGAGTTTATTCTTTTTCCTACCTCTCTCAAATTTAATCTAGTTTATTTTAAGATTTATTTAAATATTTTTCAGCCAACTTCTTTGTACTGTTTTTTTAAGTATGTGTTATTTGAATATTTTCAAAATAGGATTTTTGGAGGAGAAGAAAACTTTCAAAAGTTTTAGGATGCACCCTGCCTCTACACAACTTGAAGGCAAGCATTCTGAACCCTGGCATAATATTTTTGTGTGTTGGGTGACACGATTATAACACCACCCTAAATATGGAGAACTCGTTATTTTTAAGTGGTGACGCGATCATTTGCATGATTGCATATTATTGATTTCCTTGTTGTTGGAAATGAATCTACTTGTGATGGTAATCATTCTCATGTGCCTTGCATGCATGCAGGAAAAGAATCCGGGAAAGCCTCTGCCTTGGGTAGGTGTGAGCTTGTCGCCGGTCTCCGTCGGGACAGTTATGACCGGTATGGCATTGTAAGGTATAATGAGTAGTGATTCGGTTGGTTGAAATATTTTTATCACACATATCATGCAGGGAATTTATAAACCTCCTGAGTCGACCATAGATCGAGTCTTGTTCCAGTAACCCCCATACTTGTTTCGTACTACCACTTGCCCTGCCGCAGGTAGGGTACGGCTCAGTAAATTGTCAACCCCTTTCTTGGCACACACCATACAGAGAGGCCATGGTGGAAGATACCGGATGCATCCGGTAGGCAGGCCACCTGGTCCGGGGGCATGGGTGTTTCCGGTTGGGACCGAGAGGGGGCACCCCTTAGAGCGCGCGTCATAAATTTGATCCCATGCTACGCGAGGTTGTAGCCTCCCCATTTAGTGTTTTACTTGACAGGTGTCGTGGGTGATTCCAGACACCGGTAAGTTAAGCTGGTGTGTGCAAGTCAGGTGCGTTTTTCAATTAAAAGACCATAGACGGAATTAGTCCCGATGGACTAAAGGAATCCGTTGCTCGTGGGTAAAGAGTACACCCTCTGCAGAGTTAATATCTATTCGAATAGCCGTGTCCATGGTTAAGGACTACAGTCTGGGTCGGGTCAAGTGTCGATCTTAGTGTCGGTCTTCGGAGGAGAACTACTAAACTAGAACTTGGAATCATGACGTGTGACTTATGATGATGATTATTATTATTATCATGGACTAACCCCTTTATATTATTTGAAGTATTGAGTATCCCTGGAACGGTTCTACCTCCTGGATATTCATTGTGATTATTTTCTTATAAGCCATGTATGTGGTGTCTCACAGACGCCCGACTGTGGCATGCTTGTTAATTATTTACCTTATAAGCTCTTTATGTGGTGTCGCTGAGACGCCCGACTGTGGCATGCTTGTTGTTATTTACTTTATAAGCCCTTTATGTGGTGTCGCTCAGACGCCCAACTGTGGCATGCTTGTTATTTACTTTACAAGCCCTTTATGTGGTGTCGCTCAGACGCCCGACTGAGGCATGCTTCATATCATGATCCTTTCGAGGCATCGCTTCAGACACCCGATCAGTGCATGTTATTTCTACTCCATTATTGCATATTCATGTTGTATATAAATAACCTGTTTGCATGCATCATGGATTTTATTTTATGACTGACGTTATGATCATAGGGTAATATTCAGAGCATGATTATCGTTTGTTATATTATTCCCGTGTTCATAATGTTTGCGAGTACATTCAAAGTACTCACTAGCTTGTCCTTGGCTATTGTCTTGGCCAGATTTCTTGCATGGAGAGGAGCGTTGCGATGACAGCCCCGGAACCTAAGCAATGGTGATAGCAGCCTCGTGAAGATAGGAGATAACCTGGTCTGTTGTTCCTGTTGGGAAATGGTGTCCCATAAACACTGATGATCCACAAACCGCTTCCGCCATCAACCTCTAGAAATCACTTGTTGTATTCATAGGCCAGAATGGTCTTGTACTACATATTTTTTATTTTTGCTTGGAATTTCTATATCAAGTTGGTGCCTCATCAGCTAATAGTAATCCTGGGGCTGGTGAGCACAAGGGCCACTTTCTGGAAATTAATACCCGGAAAACCGGTCCTGACAATAGTGGTAACTATTCTTTTACCACCTTACATTTAGCTCCTGATCAAGTCGACTACACATTCGTAAACGATTCACGTTACTTCTGTAGGAGAAGCAACACCAGCTTGCAGCCGAAAGCCCTACTTCGCCGATGAGGCCCAAGTGGGACACCCCTCTCAACTCGGCCTTGAACAAACTTAAGGGACTTCCTTTGGGCCAGCGGCCACAATATGGACGTGTGCACGGCGCCGGAGACGGCGCCATGTGGAAGGTGTTTTACAATGAGGGCCCGGAGGACAAGAAGCAGAAAAATAAGTTTCGTTAGGCGGACATCAACGAGAAGCTGAATCTTGCGTTCAAGAAAAAAGCAGTTGAGGACGCGCAAAAAGCAGCCGAGGAGAAAAATGAGTTGCTACAGCAGGCAGTTGATGCAGCTGCAAATGCCTGTAGAAATGATTTCGCTACTAACTTGGTCCCGGCTATCATCAACTGGACGAAGGAAAATCCAGACAAGATGGTACATGATTTCCCCATGCCCAGTTTTGTCACGAGCTACTCTATGAACAACACCACCGCACCATCACCTGCGAGCCCAACCGAGCCTGCTCTCGCACACGCACACGCACCCGCTCATAGAAGCCCGTCCTCAGTCTCTAGCGCGCTAGGCGGGCCTTCTTCTTTGGCTGAGCTCGATGCACTCACGGTAATTACATGTCGCACCAACATATATGTCTAGAATATTCCATTTTCATTGCCTTTCGGATGTTTTACGCCGTAGACATGTGTTTGCAGGCCGACGAAACCCCGTGCACCATACTCAACTTGATCAAAGGCCAGAAGGTGGACGTGGGAAAGGGGGTGATAACGAAGCCCTTGCAACTCATGTTCCACAGCCAGTCGATGCCCGCTTGTCGAGTGTGAAATCAGGGCCCGAGGATTTGCCTCCTCCATTACAGCTAGTGGGAGAGGATGACGAGACCCCGCTGTGGATTGGAAGCTGCAAGAGTTGGGTGCTGCTATGGCCGAAGAATCTTCTTCGTCTGGAGTCGGTCGTGAGCACACCAATAACCACACATCAACAAGCATGTATGGAGACCACCACCCCACCTACGCAATTACCAGCTCCTGTAGTGTCGGGTGAGAGCAACGGATGACGTGATGAAGGGGACCCAATCGTGGCTGATGTAATCGGCCCCATAGAACAAAGAATGGATGATGAGATGGAGGAGATGGAGGACCCAATGGGTTTCCTCAATACATGCACCTATGATGGTGACTTAGATATGATGAGTCAACCATATGACGAATCGGGCTATCAGCATGCTGATGAGGACATGGATGATATGCCCGGGCAAGAACGTCCTAGCAGGTATTGCAAGAAGTCTCTCGTCATGAAATCCTCACAAGACACGCCTAAAGATGCCGCCTCAACACAGGCTCAACTAGCCGGTGGTCGTACAGTGCTTAGCCCGGGAACACTGGGGCAGGGGTTAAGGAAGGGTCTGTAAGGTGTGCCCAAGAAAAAGGAGAGGAAGAGACCGGGGAAGATAGGCTCAGCTGCCTACAAACAAGCCAGATCACATAGCAGCCAGATGGTGGATTTTGAAGAGTGTGTACCCTTCAAAGGTGCGGCCATGTTCCATGTCACGGGCGAGCCGGTGCTACCGCCGAAATCGCTGGAGGCACTATCAGGGGATCTTAGGAGATTGCACGACCATGTGATGTCGACTGAGAAAAGCCTACTAGCCTCAAAGGATCCAAGATATCCGACATACGTGGCTGGTGTGCCTGAGGGTAAGAGCTACGTCGACACACGTCCCGCGGAGGTGTTCTTCCTGTAGTTTAACCATATCTTTGAGATGTTTCTGACAAGGTGGCTTGATTTTACAATCGTCCGCCTTTTTGCACTACATATGAGCTCCATCATGAAGAGAGAAGAAGTCTTGCAAATCTGTGTGGCGGATCCGTACTACATGCACGAGTCCTTCTTGAGTCTCGGCGACTTTGAGTGTGAAACTGCTAGGGATTATCTCCAAAACTTCATGGTACAGAATAAGGACCAGGAAATTGTCCTCCTGCCTTATCATCCAAAGTAAGTCAGTTCCGGACAACCCTTTCGTACATTTCAATCATTCCTTCTCGCTCATATGGATAATAATTTGAGGTGTCTTTTTCCCCGCAGCAACAGGCGCGCTGTCCTTATCGTTCTTTACCCGTGAGTCTCCCACGCTGTGTATTTCGGCCCTACCAGAAACTATAAGAAGAAGGACTACACCCACATAATTAATATTCTAGATGATGCTCTCCAGCTTCAGCATTAGGGGTGGCCACCTGCAGATCAGGAAACAAAGGAACAAGAAGACGGGTTTCTTGCCTAAAACTAACTTCTGCTGCAGCCATGTCCCAAAACCAAGCAAGAAAGATGGATTCTACCTCCTCCATCTCATGATTGAGTTCAGCAAGGATCACCAAAAGCTTTGCATGACAAGCAGAAATGATGATCATATCCGCAAGTGGGTAGAATCTAATGGAGAAGTGGATTAAAAACTTAGAGATGACTTCTTTTGCATCCAAAGGGACATTGCGACGATCATTATGAAAGAAGTCGTCGATGAGAAGGGGATGTTCGACCATGGCCCTATATTGTGAGAAGACGCCCGAACTCGCATAGGCATGCAACGTCATGACCTCACGATGTTCAAGTAGCTAGGGACCATCCTTGATGATATGGAAGGATAGAACTTCTAGTGATTTATGATGCCGATGATGATGATATGTGTCAGTTGAACTTGTATACTTTCTGTAGCGATGAAACTTTGTGATGTCCATGTTCCCTATCGAACTTGCGTAACGCTACTTTGTTAGTTTGGGTACCATAACATGTGTACCTCCAGTTAAATAGTTTGTGTACTATATGTTGCATGTAGTTGCTAACCCTTTCTTTTTCGTGTTGCTCTAGTATATTTTGTTGCATATGATTGTACATTCTCTTGATAAAGATGCATCTCTAACAGGTACCTAGATTCTTGATGGCAAAGAAGAAGTTATATGTCGTGTACAAAGGGAAGGTTCCGGGAGTGTACGATGGACGAGTGGCCTGAGTGTCAGGCGCAAGTGGATGGGGTCTGAGGCGCCGGCCATAAAGGCTTCAAAAGCAGACAAGAAGCAGAAGCTAGTTACTTGAGGCTCACGCTAGCGCGAGAGAGGACTCGTAACCACCGCCTCATGTACTGCATAGTTCCACTCCCACTCGTAGTGATAGCTCTTCTCGCGTATATCATTGTTTAGACGGATGACGATGTACTTGTATCGCTATTTTCGAAATGATGACGAGAGACCACTTTGTGTTGGATGATGATTATGATGATGACCACCTTGTATCGCTATGTATATGCTATGATTACATTTGTATGTGTATGATATGCTAGAGATTATTGTATAAAGCCCTAAACAAAATTCCGCAGCACAAAATATGGAGCAAAAAATATATTCAAAAACTAACAATAGTAGCGCAGGGTATGGCATTAGCAACATCGAGTTCTTAGCAGTAGCGCTCTTTTTACAAGGGCGCTGCAGCTATTATCAGCAGCACTTGTTGCAGACCAACGTTGTTGCTATCCCTAGGTAGCTGTAGCACTGGCCAGGCCGCGCTACTGATAAGCATTAGCTGTAGTGTCATATCAGTAGTGCGGCCACCTGCGCTACTGATAAGCATTTAACCTGCGCTACTGCTAGGCTTTTCCCTAGTAGTGAGGCAACCTAGCAACGGGTTTGAATTTTAGATCCCCCAACACTTGTACACACATGCTGCTCCCACGAGGCACTCTTGCCGGGCTAGAGCACGTTGTGTCTTCGTGTTCCTCGAGATCAATCCACCATAGCAGGAGGAGGGTTTTACGCTGCAAAGCGGCCCAAGCCTAGGTAAAAAGACAGATGTCCATCATCGTATTGTCCCATGTTGTTTCTTCTCTTTGTGCAATGTGACTTTCCCCTTGCCAAACCACAAAGGGACACCCCTGCCCCATAGATGATCGTGCTTCCACGCCAACAGCAGGTGGGAAGTACATCTCAAGCTCATTTAGTATCACAACGATCTCTTCTTGTAGCCTTCGGAGCTGCTTCACACGAATCGACTTTCGAGAGATAACGTCAAAAATGTTGCAGAGACCAATAAGCATGTCATAGACGTGCTTGTCCATTATCCCTGTAAGGGCAACAGGTAGTATCTGCGTCATCATCACATGACAGTCATGAGACTTCATCCCGCTGAACCTTATCTTCTTCGTGTCTAGAAATCTACTTATCTTCCCAAAGTAACCGGAACTAACTTTGATTCTGTTAAGGCACTTGAAGAATTGATCGATCTCCTTCAGACTTAAGGTAAAGCTAGAAGGGGGCAATAATTCTCTTCCTTCTTGTTCACTTTTTTGCCCTTGTCCCACGCCTCCGTCTCTATCTCTAAGTCCGTCTCCTCTGACTTTTTATGGGACGGCATTTGGAGATCTGCCATGATGTTCAAATCTTCCAAGTGTCTTCTTGCCTTCGGCCCATCCTTGGTCTTATCCAGCATGTTCATTAGTATTGCAAGCAAGCTCTCAAGGGCATTCTTCATGATATGCATTTGATCAAGGCAATGAGGCAAGTCGAGTTTGGGCAAATTCTCCAAGTCCTAGAAAACAGACCTCGTCTTCCATACCTTCAGCAGTGGCTCTGGCGCATTTTTCATCGTCATTCATAGCGCGGGGCACCGTTCCCAGTTTTTCAACAGCTCATTGATTTCGGCGCCGCTCCACTTACGTGGAGGTCCTCGATGCTCAGCCTCACCATTGAATAGATCTCCATGGTTTCTCCATGGGTCGTCTTTCTGAGCCATCTTCGATGCCCCATGTACATGATTTTCCTAGACCCGCCATCTTTCTTTAGCTACTGAGACGTTGTATCAGCCATGCACCACGTGCGTCCACAAAATCCATGGCACACCTGGCCTGCGACATATCTGTAACTGATATAGTCGTGCTACGTCATTTTCAGCGCAGCTCTCATATAGAAATACTCGCCTTTGCTAGCATCTCATGTCTTCGCCGGTGTTTTCCACAACATGTCTAAGGAATACTAAACTCCTCTCAGCAACAGTGCTAGAAAAAGGTATTGATACCTCCTTTTACTGATCCGGTATTGGGACAGAAAAGTGTATCCCGCACCTATTTCCCCATAGGTGACCCTGGGTTATCGAACCCATGAGAGGAAGATTCCCATGAAGCAATATTCCCGAGCAACTTAGGTTAAAGTGTCAATTCCAGCTTTTGACCGGATTATGCAAGCAAATAGTGATTCAAACACTTATAATAAAAAGATGTACATGTAAGAGGTATTAATGCATACAACCATGTATTTGTGTTAGGACCAGATATGATCTCAACTTGTGCGCTGGAAGTCACCCATCGATATGTGCTTGTTACAGACCGAAGTGGGATGTGTCCAAATAACATCTTGACCAGCACAAGTCCTGCATCAAGAATCAATTGTCCTACTGCAGGCGCTATCCGTCGCGCGGGGTTGCCTTGATAATTAAGATAATGAAATCATACAAGAGCTTTGGGCGTTCAATGACTACACCTCATGTGTCCCCAAGGATATGATCCATGTTACCCTACTGAACCTTACTGTCGGTATAACACTTCACGGTCTTGCTCCTAGCCTCACCGGTGCTCAACCTCCATGATCCTGGGTACCTGCGGGGATGAAGATCACGGACAAGACAAGAGACATCTATAGAACAATTTTATTTCATATATACGAAACATTATTCAAAGCCCTTCCGTTGATCCCCACAACAAATACATAGGGTTGCAAGGCTCATGCCTCAATCCATTCCTCAACGAACTACTCACACATGGAGATCAGATCCCGAGAAGAAAACATTGAAGAACACATCTTGAAGATTGATTGATTGCAAATATGTCTTGCAATGATTGCCTTGTGTGATGCACGATTACAAGTATGAACTAGATGAGGAAGCACTATGGGGGTGATGGTGGCTATGGAGATGGCGGTGGCTAGGGTTTGTGATGAAGATGATGATGTTCTGGCTGCTGTCGACACTCTCCTCTGCCCTCCTCTATTGATATTTCGATAGGGTCCCATTATAAAAGTTGTTCAGGTGGACGATCTGCCTCGGTTTCCATGCCATACGATCGCTCATACGAACGCACTCACCCATATGAGAACGGAGTCTTTTGTGTTGTTTCCACATAAACGCTTCCTGTTGATTCCTTCTTCCTCCATTTTTCTTCCTTTCCATTTTCACATGTGATTTCTTCCCTTTTTAGCCCATTTCCTGTGGAAACGCATCAAGAGAGGATTTGTGGAATCCTTTGCATTCATTAGTCATTAGTAGCAATATCAGAGTGAATATCTTTTTTGGAGTGAAATACCTCCGTTTAAACAAGGTTGAATGAGTGTAAACATATCACTCATCATCTATTAAGTAGTATTAAGAAATTATGACGTTTTGTAGTACTGAGAGCACGCACAAAAAAGTAATCAATGGATTTCGGTACGAGCACCTCAACCCTAAACCCTGAAAATTTGATTCTAGTATGGTATAAACTCTTCCATGGTAGAATTTACAAGGTACTACGCTCTAAACACCAACAAACCATTTCTTTATCCATTTTTTAGCCCACCTAACATTGTTTGTGACACCAAACATTTTCTGTGAAACTACAAATTGTCTCGGAAAATGGGCATGCCTAGTGACACCCAAAAGCATCGCAGAGTTTCACGCCAGAACATCGCTGAAGTTGCCGAGGATGCTGCCCCAGAAGGAAACACCTAGTGACGGTGGATCGTCACAGAAAATGATTTTAGGCGACATTTTCCTGTTTCGTCACCAGGGGTTTTGTCACTGAATGGAGCGAATTTTGTAGTGGCCCTACTTCAAGTAATTTTGAACTTTTTTGTTTCTAAATATGTCATGCTGAGTAGTTTTTCTGAAACATACATACTTAGTCATAAATATGCCTTTCTTTTACCACATCGTGAAACTACGGCCAGGGAGTCATCTAGTTCATGGCTACTATTGTTTGCTTCAGAGTGAAGCGTCGGTGTTTGCTCCGTAGTGAAGCACAAGCACTAGGCGACACCATTGTCGAAATCAATTAGGAGGAGGTAGGAGCTAACAACATGCCTTGAATTAAGATGGTATTAGTCGAGAAATTTGTTAATCTCAGCCACTTCTTATGGGCACATGAGAACTTTAAATTTTTCACCAATTAAAATTTGTTTTTGTGACTGTTTGGATTAGATTGATTTATTGTGGCTTTATCAACAGCTATAGTATATTAAGATGTGGGCATTATATGCATTGCTTAACATGGATGGATATTTTCTTAACAAATTTCTGTTGAACTTGTAGATATATCATGGTTGAAGACTGCAAAGTAGAATTAATTATTTTAAACCAAATACCATTTAATCATTGATTAATATTTATTCCCGTTGTAACGCACAGGCATGTTTCCAAGTGAATAAATAACAGAGAAACCCTAGTAAAAAACAAAAACAAAAATCCAAAAAACCAGTGGTAAATCGACTTATTGTGCCTCGAGTAGACCGTGCCCTTCTACTACATCTGAACTTGACCCCTTCTTAGTTAGCTCCTTGCATTCGAGCACTATAGCCACGGCAGATCCCACATGTCGGTCTCCTGAACTGCCATCACTGCAAAACTGCTATCAAATTCTATCATCAACTTGTTACACCCACATAATCACTTCAACTGTAGGCAATTCAAAATTAACACCATTTTTGTATTGCCATATTTTCAACTTCTTTCTACAAGCTTAACTGACATTGCTCTACGGGAAAGAATGAGTTGATTTGCATCGCATAAATTGTCGCTGCACTAACCCGGGTCATAGAAAACATAACGCTCACAGGCAGGATGCAAACAATGAACTTACATAGTGCTAAAATTATATACTCCCTCCGTCCCATAATATAAGAGCATTTCTTTACAGCATTTTAGACACTACAAAAAATGCTCTCATATTATGGGACGGAGGGAGTAGTATACTTCTCAAAGTCCGTAACCATTCATTAAATAGGCACGCCCATTAAATGAGTTCCAACCATACCCTCCTTTCAACACTCTGGCTCTGCAGTCTAACAGACGGACATAACACGACGATTTCAAGTTTGCAACGCCCTTTCCGTCAGTCAATGGCTTTCTGCTCCAAGAACGTCCACTATGGTAGCCAATTCACCTGATTTAATGCAAGCTATTCTGAAGGCTTGATCCTTGCAAGATGACTGGTTTGAACTAGAGCTTCAGAAATCCTTGCATTTGGTACTCCAGGGAAAGCATAGCTGCATTCTACTATTAAGTACATACACTTGCCTCCAGTTTGCACATTCCTTTTGTTTATACCTATGATGCGCCTCTTCATTATCCAGCCCTCAAATTCAACATTTCCTTGGCAGTCCTATGACGAAAATAAGCCATGTGTTTCTACAAAACACAACCCATTCAAAACACCATTTTAGTTTATTTAGCATATAGTAAAAAGGTTATTCAGATCCTGCTGAATACATATTAAAAAGGTTATTCAGATCCTATTGAATACATATTAAAAAGGTTAACAGGTAGTACCTGCCCAAAAGTAGTGCTAGACCGGCAACACCTTCATCTTGAGTATATTCGGAGTCGGAGTGATAACTTCTCTCGAGTGGTGGTCGGAGTCGGAGCCGTATACCATTCACCAACATGAGCTTCATGTCTTCATTTTGTGTAGCTCCTTGATGACTTGTCCTTCCTTTCCGAATCCTTGCTCCTTCGAGAGGTTCTTCGTTCATAGTGATCATCTCTACTCCTTCCCTCTCTTGGTGGTGATTCTTCCCTTTTGTTTCTTCTTTTAGGTGAGTCTTTTCTTCATTTGTAGGGATCTGTACACTCATTGAAGTAGTGTCTGGGTATTCCACAATTGTATCAGTTTCGCTCACGACTAGAAGATCTTTTGTCATTGTAGGACCTTGACTTGGAACTTCTTTCCTTGCTTCTACTCTTGTAGAATTTGTTGAAGGTCTTCACCATTAAGCTCAATTCTTCATTAAAGGCTTGTTTCTCATTTGATGATGTAGGAGCATCACATGAGGCTTTGTAAGCACCACTAGACTTGTTGTGAAGCTCTTCTTTGTCCTTGAGTGACATCTCATGAACAACAATTCTTCCAATGACTTCGGTTGGCTTGAGATCTTTGTGATTTCGCATCATTTGAATCAATGTGCACATGGTATCATATTCTCCATCCAAGGCTCTCAAGATTTTCTTGATGACGAATTTGTTGGTCATCTCTTCACTTCCTAAGCCGGCAATCTCATTTTTGATAAGTGCAAGCCTAGAGTACATTTCGGTGACACCTTCACCATGCTTCATTTTGAACTTGTCAAGTTGAATTTGAAGCACATCCAACTTGGATTCCTTGAAAGAGTTGGTACCTTCATGCATATCAATCAAAGTATCCCAAATATCCTTTGCATTCTCAAGTCGGCTGATTTTGTTGAATTCTTCGGGGCATAATCCATTGAAGAGGGTATCGCAAGCTTGAGCATTGTATTGCAACATCTTCAATTCTTCCGCGGCAGCTTCACGGTTTGGTTCTCTCCCATTAAAGAATCCACCTTGCAAGCCAATACACACAATATCCCAAACGGCGGGGTTATGTCCAAGAATATGCATTTTCATCTTAAGTTTCCAACTAGCAAAATTAGTATCATCAAAGTAAGGACCTCTATGGTGGTAATTTCCCTTGCTAGACGCCATACTCTCCTAGGTTGTGAAACCAAGGCTATGATCACCAAAGCTATGGAAATCAAGGCAAATGGAGAACAAAGCTCTGATATCACTGGTAGGATCGTAACTATGTCTAGAGGGGGGGTGATTAGACTACTTGACCAGATAAAAACTTAACCTTTTCCCAATTTTAGTTCCTGGCAGATTTTAGCAACTTAGCACAAGTCAAGCAATCACAATACAATTCAAGCAAGCATGCAAAGAGTATATGAGAAGTGTAAAGTAAAGCATGCAATTTGCAAGAAAGTAAATGGGGGAGTTTCGAGGGAGCCACTACAGGAAACAGATAATTTGCCGTCTGTGGATTCCAGACGGCAAAGACCAAATTCCAGACGGCAAAGACTTTGCCGTCTGGAAGCAGACGGCAAAGTCAAACGGCAAAGAATAGCCGGCAAAGAATACTTTGTCGTCTGTTGTTTATCGGGATGACGGCAAAGAGTTTGCCGTCAGTCAATAGGGTTCGCCGTGAGCGGACTAGCCAGACGGCAAAAATATGCCAACACACGGAGCAGTCGCCCTAACGGATGGCGTCAAGTAATTTGCCGTTAGCTAGGCTATGTCTTTGCCGTCATCCTCATATACCCACACGGCAAAGCAAATATTTTTATTTTTAAAAAACGAAACAATGTAGAAGTCGTAGATGGCCCAAGGCGTAGGGAAAATCTTTCACAGCTATGACGAATGAGCAAATTTTTACGAGACAAAAGTACTCTCTTTACATAATATATATATATCCATCATCACAGTATAATTACACAATATAATGTTCTCCATTTACAAAACGGACGAACTGGCCGTGGTGTGACAGACGAACGAACGAAACAACACCAAAAAAAATTAATACAAATCAGACGAACTGGCCCTTGCCAGCGTCGGGATCTGAGAGCGGGCGTCGAGCTCGAGGAGGGAAGGGTGGTCTTCGGGCGGAGTTGACCATGGCGCCATGGATCCCCTGGTCGGGAGGAGGTGTGGGGTCA
Organism: Triticum timopheevii; assembly: GCA_963921465.1. NCBI lineage: Eukaryota > Viridiplantae > Streptophyta > Magnoliopsida > Poales > Poaceae > Triticum > Triticum timopheevii. The sequence goes on along the minus strand of OY997266.1, from coordinate 236,708,148 downwards.
CGGACGGGGAGGAGGATCCCTCTACGGCCTCCAGCTCAGGCAGCGGCGAGGCGAGGTCGACCAGGCGGGAGGTTGTGCTGCAGAGGACCTCCGGCGAGCTCTTGGCAACGGCGCCGCCGTGTCGAAGGGCAGCGGCCGTTGACGAGCAGGGGAGGAGGCGCGGGGTCGCAGGCGGGGAGGAGGATCTCACACCGGCGAGGCAGGGTCGGCCAGCTGCAGTTGACGAGCAAGGGACGAGGAGGAGGCACCGGGTCACGGGCGGGGAGGAGGAAGAGGATCCCGCGGCGGCCTCTGGCTCAGGCGACGGCGAGGCCGGGTCGAGCAGCAGGTGTTGACGAGCAGGGGAGGTGGAGGAGGATCCCGCGCTGGCCACGGCTCAGGCGACGTGCGGGATCGACCGGCGGCAGTTGGACGAGAAGTGGAGGTGGAGGAGGATCCCGCGCCGGCCACGGCTCAGGCGACGTGCGGGGTCGACCGGCGGCAGTTGGACGAGCAGTGGATAAGAGAGGGAGAGATGTGGTCGGTCGTGAGGCGTGGGTGTTGTGCGGCAGAAGGAGGGATCGAGGGAGAGATACGGTCGGTCGTGGTGGGCCTTGGGGATAAGAGAGAGATGGGATGGGTGGTTGGGGCACGCGTGGTGACTGGTGAGAGACAGGCGGGTTCGGGCGGCCCAGATCATGCCATGTCACCGATCCGTGGGATCAATCCACGTGCTGTGTTTTCTCTTTGCCGTCTGGGATTTTTTTTACAGACGGCAAAGAGCACTGTTTGCTGTCTGTAAACGAAATTGCAGACGGCAAAGTCTTTGCCGTCTGCAATTTCATTTATAGACGGCAAAGAGAGCTCTTTGCTGTCTGTAAAAAAAAATCCCAGATGGCAAAGAGTCTTTGCCGTCTGTGTTTTTTTTAGAGACGGCAAAGTATGTATTTGCCGTCAGTTGTTCTTTGCCGTCAGCTGCTGTCGGCAAAAATTGTCTTTGCCGTCTGGCCCGACGAAATGCTGACGGCAAAGAACAGTACTGACGGCAAATCTCCTGTTTCCCATAGTGAGCAAACGCAATGTTGACACGGAGATTTTTGGCATGGTTCCGATAGGTGGTGCTATCATACATCCACGTTGATGGAGACTTCAACCCACGGAGGGTAACGCTTGCGCGAGCCCATGGAGGGCTCCACCCACGAAGGGTCCATGAAGAAGCAACCTTGTCTATCCCATCAAGGCCATCGCCCACGAAGGACTTGCCTCACTAGGGTAGATCTTCACGAAGTAGGCAATCTCCTTGCCCTTACAAACTCCTTGGTTCAACTCCAAAATCTTGACGGAGGCTCCCAAGTGACACATAACCAATCTAGGAGATACTACTCTCCAAAAGGTAATAGATGGTGTGTTGTTGATGAACTCCTTGCTCTTGTGCTTCAAATGATAGTCACCCCAACACTCAACTCTCTCTCATAGATTTGGCTATGGTGGAAAGATCATTTGAGTGGAAAGCAACATGGGGAAGGCTAGAGATCAAGATTGGTAGGATTGGAATATCTTGGCCTCAACACATGAGTAGGTGGTTCTCTCTTAGAAAATGAGTAGTGGAAGTGTAGGTTTGTTCTGATGTCTCTCTCCATGAATTAATAGTGGGTGAAGGGGTATATATAGCCTCCACACAAAATCTAACCGTTACACACAGATTCCCAAACTCGGTGGGACCGAATCAGCAAACTCGGTCAGACCGATCCAGGCAAAAATGTGAGCGTTAGGATTTTCAGTGGGACTGATATAGTCATCTCGGTGGGACCAATATGCTAGGGTTAGGGCATAACGTAATCTCGGTGTGACTGATCGCATAAACTCGGTGGGACCGATTTCAGCAATAGGTACACAGAGGGTTGGTCAGGCAAACTCGATGGCACCGATTTGCTCACTTTGGTGGGACCGAAGTGTTACGAAAAGGAAACAGGGAGTTTGCAATGAAGACTTGGTGGGACCGATTTCCTCATTTCGGTGAGACCAAAATGTTATAAAAAGGAAACAGAGAGTTTGCAATCCCATCTCGGTGAGACCGAGATCCCTATCGGTGAGACCGAAGTAACTAGGGTTTGTGGCAGTGGCTATGTAAAATGAAACTCGGTGGTGCCGGATAGATCAAATCGCTGGGGCTGAATTTGACTTTTAGGTTTAGGACAAATGTTGAAAGGAGAAAGTGGTTGAGGGTTTCTGCAGCATATCACAAAGCATTTTGAGCAAGTAATCAATTGAGTAACACCTCATCCCCTTTTAATAGTATTGGCTTTCCTATGGACTCAATGTGATCTTGGATCATTAAAATGAAAATGTAGAGTTTTGAGCTTGTTGCCAATATATATCCTTTGCATTTTGAGGGGTCCACATCTCTAGTCCATTCCATGCCAATCATTGAACTTTCTGAAATGATTGTCTTGAAAGATCATTAGTTCAATGAACTATATGTTGTTAAGAATTACCAAAACCACCCAGGGATTAGTTGCACTTCCAATACGCCAAGATATTTTATATCGCATCCCACACGATTCTTTCTAGTAAACTGTCTGTGGTATACCTGATTTTTTCATTATGTTTTGAAAGACAAAATGGTGTTACAGAGGGAAAGGATGGTGTTTGAATTGCTAGAACATTTATGTACAGTGAACATGCAACTACATGAGTGTCGTGTTTAAATTTGGAATTATTCCGGGTTCGTTTGGCATTTTTATGGATTAATTGAGTTTCTCGGCATTTGATGTGCATAATTCAACTTTTAACTACAAGCACATGCTCCAGTGCCCCAAAGTTTGTTGACAAATCATATGTGTGTCTTTGGGTGAATTTATAGGTCCCATGCAAGAAATGGGAATGAAATTCAAACATCTGGGCATCGCGGCTCGGTCAGGAACATTGAAGAACTTGGTTTTTAAGTTCCTGAAAATTCAAAACTCGCCTGAAAATAATGAAACTTGGCATGGTGTCATTTCATGGCACCAACATGTTATGGTAAAAAAGTTGGCCGCATTTGGACAAGTTTTTCGTATAAGCTTCTTGCAAACCGGAGCTTCTCTCGAGAAGACTCGTGGTTCCCGAGGGGGGATGTGTCATATTTGTGTTCGAAATGATATACGCTGCCTCCCCCCCTTATTTTTTACAGAGGCAACATAGAACTATATGAGTGTCGTATAAGAATTTGTAATTATTATGGGTCCGTTTGGACTTTCTACATTAATTGAATTTCTGGTCATTTAATACGCATAATTCAAATTTGAACTACAAGCACATGCACCAATGCACCAAAGCTGGTTGAAAAATCACATGTGTGTCCTTGCATGAATTTCTAGGTCCCATGCAAGAAATGGGGACGAAATTCAAACATCTGTGCGTCGTGCCTCCGCCTGAAAGATTGAGAAACTTGGTTTTTTAATTGATGTAAATCCAAAATACGCCTGAAAATCATGAAACTTGGCATGGTGTAACACTACTGCATGTGCTTCTAACGCAATACTATGATCAGAGACCCTTCGACAAACTATGTGCGATGCAATAATCGCAAACGGTGGTGTAAGAGAACCGTCAAAAATGTGCAAAACATTTGTGATGGCGGATGCATCAAACACGATTCATATTTTAGTTCCGTGTGCGATGCAGGGCATACGGTTCAGTTCAATTAACTGTTTGTGTTGAGGAGGAACAAAAGAAACGGGCAGCCAGATGAAGGCGCGTGCGACACACAACATATGGTTCACTCAGATGAACTGTTTGTGATTAGGCAACACAAAAGAAACGGTCAGCCAGATCAAGGTGTGTGCGATATACAGCATGCGGTTCACTCGGATGAACTATTTGTGTTGAGACAAGAGAACAGAAATGGTTCAATATAACAAGATAAGTGTGATACGCGGCAAACAGGTATGTAATCAGAAATGTGTGGGAAGACCGATAACAACACAGATGATTCCTGTTAACAAGCCGTGTGTGTTGTGAGCAAACGATTGCTGGTATACAATTGTCAGTGATTGATGAAATCATCACCGACGGGTTCCCTTTTTTAGTCCGTGTGCGATGTGATTTGCTCTGTCTACAGAGAATCAACATATATACTTAAAAGACAGCATTGCATAAACAAATTAAGCATACAACTAGACAAGTGACTACACAGATAACATTTTCACACACCAAAGTAAGCAACTACATGCATACTAAACTAGGAACGAGGATCTAATTAATCATCTACTTCTTGTTGTGATGATGCTTGCCATTGCTCTGTGCTACCTCTTAAGCATGTGTTGGTTTTCCCTTGAAGAGGAAAGGGTGATGCAGCAAAGTAGCGTAAGTATTTCCCTCAGTTTTTGAGAACCAAGGTATCAATCCAGTAGGAGGCTACACTCGAATCCCTCGTACCTGCACAGACAAATAAGAACCTTGCAACCAACGCGATAAAGGGGTTGTCAATCCCTTCACGGCCACTTGCAAAAGTGAATCTGGTAGGGATAATAAAATATTTTTGGTATTTTTCTGATATAGATTGGAAAGTAAAGATTTTAAAATAAAATAGATTGGAAACTTATACGATGGAAAATAGACCTGGGGGCCAAAGGTTTCACTAGTGGCTTCTCTCAAGATAGCATAAGTATTACGGTGGGTGAACAAATTGCTGTCGAGCCATTGATAGAAAAGTGCATAGTTATGAGAATATCTAGGCATGATCATGTATATAGGCATCACGTCCGCGACAAGTAGATCAAAAAGATTCTGCATCTACTACTCTTACTCCACACATCGACCGCTATCCAGCATGCATCTTGAGTATTAAGTTCATAAGAACAGAGTAACGCATTAGGCAAGATGACATGATGTAGAGGGATAAACTCAAGCAATATGATATAAACCCCATCTTTTAATCCTCGATGGCAACAATACAATATGTGCCTTGCTGCTCCTGCTGTTACTGGTAAAGGACACCGCAAGATTGAACCCAAAGCTAAGCACTTCTCCCATTGCAAGAAAAATCAATCTAGTAGGCCAAACCAAACTGATAATTCGAAGAGACTTGCAAAGATAACAAATCATACAAAAAAGAATTCAGAGGTGATTCAAATATTGCTCATAGATAATCTTTATCATAAACCCACAATTCATTGGATCTCGACAAACACACCGCAAAAAGTATTACATCGAATAGATATCCAAGAAGATCGTGGAGAACTTTGTATTGAGAATCAAAGAGAGAGAAGAAGCCATCTAGCTAATAACTATGGACCCGAAGGTCTGTGGTAAACTACTCACACTTCATCGGAGAGGCTATGGTGTTGATGTAGAAGCCCTCCATGATCGGTTCCCCCTCTGGTGGAGCGCCGGAAAAGGCTCCAAGATGGGATCTCACGGGTACAGAAGGTTGTGGCGGTGGAAATAGGGTTTCATGGTGCTCTCGGATGTTTTCAGGATATATGAGTATATATAGGCGAAAGAAGTCGGTCAGGGGAGCCACGAGGGGTCCACGAGGGTGGGGGCGCACCTACCCCCCCTGGGCGCGCCCTCCTGCCTCGTGGCCTCCTTGTTTCTTTCTTGACGTCCACTCCAAGTCTCCTGGATTGCGTTTGTTCCAAAAATAACTCTCCCGAAGGTTTCATTCCGTTTGGACTCCGTTTGATATTCCTTTCCTGCGAAACACTGAAATAGGCAAAAAAAACAACAATTTGCACTGGGACTCCGGTTAACAGGTTAGTCCAAAAAATAATATAAAAGTGCATAGTAAAGCCCATTGAACATCCAAAACGGATAATATAATAGCATGGAACAATCAAAAATTGTAGATACCTTGGATACGTATCAAGCATCCCCATGCTTAATTCCTGCTCGTGCTCGAGTAGGTAAACGATAAAAACAGAATTTTTGATGTGGAATGCTACCTAACATAATTCTAAATGTAATTCTCTTTATTGTGGCATGAATGTTCAGATCCAAAAGATTCAAGATATAAGTTTAATATTGACATAAAAATAGTAATACTTCAAGCATGCTAACCAAGCAGTTTATGTCTTATCAAAATAACATAGCCAAAGAAAGCTTATCCCTACAAAATCATATAGTTTGGCCATGCTTCATTTTCGTCACACAAAATGCTCCCATCATGCACAACCCCGGTTTCAGCCAAGCAATTGGTTCATACTTTTTAATGTGCTTCAGCCTTTTCAACCCTCACGCAACACATGAGCGTAAGCCATGGACATAGCACTATGGGTGGAGTAGAGTATGATGATAGGGATTATGTGAGAAAATAAAAAAGGAAAAATTCTCACATTGACGTGGCTAATCAATGGGCTATGGAGATGCCCATCAATTGATGTCAATACGAGGACTAGGGATTGCCATACAACGGATGCACTAGAGCTATAAATGTATGAAAGCTCATCAAAAAGAAACTAAGTGGGTGTGCATCCAACTTGCTTGCTCACGAAGACCTAGGGCATTTTGAGGAAGCCCATCATTGGAATATACAAGCCAAGTTCTATAATGAAAAATTCCCACTAGTTTATGAAAGTGACAAAATAAGAAACTCTCTATCATGAAGATCATGGTGCTATTTTGAAGCACAAGTGTGGAAAAAGGATAGTAACATTGTCCCTTCTCTCTTTTTCTCTCATTTTTTTATTTGGGCTTCTTTCACCTCTTTTTTTCTTTTTTTTATTTGGGCTTCTTTGGCCTCTCTTTTTTTTGTCCGGAGTCACATCCCAACTTGTGGGGGAATCATAGTCTCCATCATACTTTCCTCACATGGGACAATGCTCTAATAATGGAGATCATCACACTTCTATTTATTTACAACTCAAGAATTACAACTCAATACTTAGGACAAAATATGACTCTATGTGAAAGCCTCCGGCGGTGTACCTTGATATGCAATGAATCAAGAGCGACATGTATGAAAGAATTATAAAGGTGGCTTTGCCACAAATACGATGTCAACTACATGATCATGCAAAGCAGTATGACAATGATGGAGCGTGTCATAATAAACGAAACAGTGGAAAGTTCCATGGCAATATATCTCGGAATGGCTATGGAAATGCCATAATAGGTAGGTATGGTGGCTGTTTTGAGGAAGATATAAGGAGGCTTATGTGTGATAGAGCGTATCGTATCATGGGGTTTGGATGCACCGGCGAAGTTTGCACCAACTCTCAAGGTGAGAAAGGGCAATGCACGGTAGCATAGAGGCTAGCAAATTGAGGAAGGGTAAGAGTGTGTATAATCCATGGACTCACATTAGTCATAAAGAACTCATATACTTATTGCAAAAGTTTATTAGCCCTCGAAGCAAAGTACTACTATGAATGCTCCTAGGGGGAGGGTTGGTAGGAGTTAACCATCACGCGATCCCGACCTCCACTCATAAGGAAGGCAATCAAAGAACACCACATGCTTCAAATTTGTCACACAACGTTCACCATACGTGCATGCTACGGGACTTGCCAACTTTAACACAAGTATTTCTCAATTTCGTAATTACCCAACTAGCATGACTCTAACATTACCACCTTATATCTCAAAACAATTATCAAGTATCAAATTTATCATAGTATTTAATGCACTCTATATGAAAGTTTTTATTATACCCAACTTGGATGCCCATCATATTAGGACTAATTTTATAACCCAAGCAAATTACCATGCTGTTCTAGAAGACTCTCAAAATAATATAAGTGAATCATGAGAGATCAATAATTTCTACAAAATAAAACCACCACCGTGCTCTAAAAAGGTATACGTGAAGCACTAGAGCAAAATTATCTAGGCTCAGAAGATATAAGTGAAGCACATAGAGTATTCTAATAAATTCCGATTCATGTGTGTCTCCCCAAAAGGTGTGTGCAGCAAGGATGATTGTGGTAAACTAGAAAGCAAAGACTCAAATCATACAAGACGCTCCAAGCAAAACACATATCATGTGGTGAATAAAAATATAGCATCAAGTAAAGTTACCGATGGACGAAGACGAAAGAGGGGATGCCTTCCGGCGCATCCCTAAGTTTAGGCTTTTGATTGTCTTTAAATTTTACCATGGGGTGCCTTGGGCATCCCCAATCTTAGGCTCTTGCCACTCCTTATTCCATAATCCATCAAATCTTTACCCAAAAACTTGAAAACTTCACAACACAAAGCTCAACAGAAAATCTCATGAGCTCCGTTAGCGAAATAAAACAAACCACCACTTTAAGATAATGTAATGAACTCATTCTTTATTTATATTGGTGTTAAACCTACTGTATTCCAACTTATCTATGGTTCATACCCCCCCCCCCCCCCCCCGCCCGATACTAGCCATAGATTCATCAAAATAAGCAAACAACACACGAAAAACAGAATCTGTCAAAAACAGAACAGTCTGTAGCAATCTGTAACTTTCGAATACTTTTGGAACCCCAAAACTTCTACCAAAATATTAAGTCCTATACAATTTGTTTATTAATCTTCTGCAAAAAGAATCAACTTAAAAGCATGTTTCTGTGATTTCTGAAAATTATTCTCGTGCGCAAAATTTTCTGTTTTTCAGCAAGATCAGATTAACTATCACCCAAGAAGATCCTATAGGTTTTACTTGGCACAAACACTAATTAAAACATAAATCCACATCTAACTAGAGGCTAGATGAACTCTTTATTACTAAACATGAACAAAAATCAAAGAACAAAAATGAAATTGGGTTGCCTCCCAACAAGCACTATCGTTTAACGGCCCTAGCTAGGCATAAAAGCGAGAATAGATCTAAGTATTGCCATCCTTGCTATTCAATTCATAGGTGCTTCTAATAATAGATTCCTAAGGTAATTTGATTTTCTTCCTAGGAAAGTGTTCCATGCCTTTCCTTAATGGAAATTGGAATCTAATATTTCCTTCTTTCATATCAGTGATTTCACCAATCATTCTAAGGAAAGCTCTAGCAAGAATAATAGGACATGAAGGATTGAAATCTATATCAAGAACAATAAAATCTATGGGCACATAATTCCTATTTAAAACAATAAAAACATCATTAATCCTTCCCATAGGTTTCTTAATGGTGGAATCCGCAAGGTGCAAGTTTAAAGAGCAATCATCAAATTCACAGAAACCTAACACATCACACAAAGTTTTTGGAATCGTGGAAGCACTAGCACCCAAATCACACAAAGCATAGCATTCATGATATTTAATCTTAATTTTAATAGTAGGTTCCTACTCATCATAAAGTTTTCTAGGGATATAAACTTCTAATTCAAGTTTTTCTTCATAAGATTGCATTAAAGCATCAACGATATGTTTAGTAAAAGCTTTATTTTGACTATAAGCATGAGGAGAATTTAACACGGATCACAACAAGGAAATACAATCTATTAAAGAACAATTATCATAATTAAATTCCTTGAAATCCAAAATAGTGGGTTCCTTGCTATGTAAAGTTTTGACCTCTTCAATCCCACTTTTACCAATTTTTGCATCAAGATCTAAAAACTCCGAATCATTGGGATGCCTCTTAACTAAAGTTGACTCATCTATAGTCCTATCATTATCAAGATTCATATTGCAAAACAAAGATTTAATAGGATATACATCAATGACTTTTAGATCTTCATCCCTATTATCATGAAAACTAGAAGAACACGCTTTTACAAAGCAATCTTTCTTAGCACGCATCCTAGCGGTTCTTTCCTTGCACTCATCAATGGAAATTCTCATAGATTTGAGAGACTCATTGATATCATGCTTATGTGGAATAGATCTAAGTTTCAAAGAATCAACATCAAGAGAAATTCTATCCACGTTCCTAGCCAACTCATCAATCTTAGGCAATTTTTCTTCAAGCAAAGCATTGAAATTCTTTTGAGAAATCATAAACTCTTTAACACTAATCTCAAAATCAGAGGGCATCTTATTAAAATTTCCATAAGAGTTGTTGTAGTAATTACCATAATTATTAGAGGAATTACTAGGAAACAGCCTAGGATTAAAGTTTCCTCTATACTCGTTGTTACCAAAATTGTTCCTACCAACAAAATTCACATCCATAGATTCATTATGATTCTCAATCAAAGTGGACAAAGGCATATCATTAGGATCAATAGGAGCACACTTATTAGCAAACAATTTCATAAGTTCATCCATCTTTCCACTCAAAACATTTATCTCTTCTATCGCATGAACCTTTTTACTAGTAGATCTTTCGGTGTGCCATTGAGAATAATTAACCATAATATTATCTAGGAGTTTAGTAGCTTCTCCTAAAGTGATTTACATAAAAGTGCCTCTCGCGGCCGAATCTAAAAGATTTCTAGAAGCAAAATTCAATCCGGCATAAAAAAATTGTATAATCATCCATAAATTTAATCCATGTGTAGGGCAATTGCGAATCATTAATTTCATCCTCTCCCAAGATTGTGCAACATGCTCATGATCAAGTTGCTTAAAATTCATAATATCGTTTCTAAGAGAGATGATCTTAGCGGGAGGAAAATACTTATGGATAAAAGCATTTTTGCACTTATTCCAAGAATCAATACTATTTTTAGGCAAAGACGAAAACCAAGTTTTAGCATGATCTCTAAGTGAAAACGGAAATAGCTTCAATTTAACAATATCATTATCCACGTCTTTCTTATTTTGCATAGCACACAAATCAACAAAGTTGTTTAGATGAGTAGTGGCATCTTCACTAGGAAGGCCAGAGAATTGATCTTTCATGACAAGATTCAACAAAGCAGCATTAATTTCACAAGATACAGCATCGGTAAGAGGAGCAATCGCAGTGCTAAGAAAATCATTGTTGTTGGCATTGGAGAAATCACACAATTTAGTATTATCTTGAGCCATCGTGACAAACAATCCAACACACAAGCACACAAGAGGCAAGCGAAAAAGAGGCGAACGGGAAAAAGAGGGCGAATAAAACGGCAAGGGTGAAGTGGGGGAGAGGAAAACGAGAGGCAAATGGAAAATAATGAAATGCGAGGGATAAGAGTTTGTGATGGGTACTTGGTATGTCTTGACTTGTGCGTAGACTCCCCGGATACGGCGCCAGAAATCCTTCTTGCTACCTCTTGAGCATGCGTTGGTTTTCCCTTGAAGAGGAAAGGGTGATGCAGCAAAGTAGCGTAAGTATTTCCCTCAGTTTTTGAGAACCAAGGCATCAATCCAGTAGGAGGCTACACTCGAATCCCTCGTACCTGCAGAAACTAATAAGAACCTTGCAACCAATGCGATAAAGGGGTTGTCAATCCCTTCATGGCCACTTGCAAAAGTGAGATCTGATAGAGATAATAAAATATTTTTGGTATTTTCATGATACAGATGGCAAAGTAAAGATTGCAAAATAAAATAGATCGGAAACTTATATGATGGAAAATAGACCTGGGGGCCATAGGTTTCACTAGTGGCTTCTCTCAAAATAGCGTAAGTATTACAGTGGGTGAACGAATTACTGTCGAGCAATTGATAGAAAAGTGCATAGTTATGAGAATATATAGGTATGATCATGTATATAGGCATCACGTCCGCAACAAGTAGATCAAAACGATTATGCATCTACTACTATTACTCCACACATCGACCGCTATCCAGCATGCATCTAGAGTATTAAGTTCATAAGAACAGAGTAACGCATTAGGCAAGATGACATGACGTAGAGGGATAAACTCAAGCAATATGATATAAATCCCATCTTTTTATCCTCGATGGCAACAATACAATACGTGCCTTGCTGCCCCTGCTATCACTGGGAAAGGACACCGCAAGATTAAACCCAAAGCTAAGCACTTCTTCCATTGCAAGAAAGATCAATCTAGTAGGCCAAACCAAACTGATAATTTGAAGAGACTTTCAAAGATAACAAATCATAGATAAAAGAATTCAGAGGAGATTCAAATATTGCTCATAGGTAATCTTTATCATAAACCCACAATTTATCGTATCTCGACGAACACACCGCAAAAAGTATTACATCGAATAGATCTCTAAGAAGATCGAGGAGAACGTTGTTTTGAGAATCAAAGAGAGAGAGGAAGCCATCTAGCTAATAACTATGGACCCGAAGGTCTGTGGTAAACTACTCACACTTCATCGGAGAGGCTATGGTGTTGATGTATAAGCCCTCCGTGATCAACTCCCCCTCCGACGGAGCACCGGAAAAGGCCCCAAGATGGGATCTCACAGGTACAGAAGGTTGCGGCAGTGGAAATAGGGTTTCATGGTGATCTCGGATATTTTCAGGGTATATGAGTATATATAGGTGAAAGAAGTCGGTTAGGGGAGCCACGAGGGGCCCACGAGGGTGGGGGCACGCCCTCCTGCCTTGTGGCCTCCTCGTTTCTTTCTTGACGTCCACTCCAAGTCTCCTGGATTGTGTTTGTTCCAAAAATAACTCTCCCGAAGGTTTCACTCCGTTTGGACTCCGTTTGATATTCCTTTTCTGTGAAACACTAAAATAGACAAAAAAACAGCAATTTGCACTGGGCCTCCGGTTAATAGGTTAGTCCCAAAAATAATATAAAAGTGCATAGTAAATCCCATTAAACATCCAAAATAGATAATATAATAGCATGGAACAATCAAAAATTATAGATACGTTGGAGACGTATCACTCTACTTCCGGCTGGATCCCTGGCCGTTTTGGGGAAGGAGGCACTTCCTCATGTCAACGATCCACTTGTACATGTCGTAACACGTGTATGCCTCCTTGGTCGTGTACACGACATGAGCTTTGTCAAGTTTCTCCATCCAGGTCGAGTGCCAGGCACGCATGTCCTTGTTGCAGGAATCCTTCAGGTCTCTCTCCTCCACATAGGCAAAATTGCCATGTAAGCAGGCTATAAGCCCACTATTGTAGTACTTGCTCTTAGAGGCATGGCGGACCAACCATGTGGAGTGCGAAGTGGCTTCGCTCGTGTGAGCAACGGAGGCCATCACGCACGGGCGCTAGGTCTGAGAGGACAGCCTTGTCGTCAGTGTGTGACCTCTCTGTGGTAACCGTTCGCTCCCCACTAGCATCTTCGTGTACCGTGGCAACCGTCCACCGCCTCTTCGCCTTTCCCTCTCGATTTGGAACTGCTATCACGCTCTTCCTCCCTCCATTTTCCTTCACTCTTCCTTCTGCCATTGTTCGATCGTATTCTCCATGGAGGTAACAGGCCAGAAACGACCCCGTTATTCTTGCCCCGATCTGAAAGATGACATGGTGGAGGAACTCATTGATCGGTTCGATGTCATCACCTCGGCTAGCATGGCAGGTTCGTTCAAGTCCATTCTCAACTCAACAAATAGGCTTCAAGAGCGGTTTGATCTCTCCTATCTTCTTCGCCATGACACTGGTCGCCGGCATGGGGACGACGGAAGCCTCGCCTTCTACAAGTTGATGCCACTTGATAATGATCCATGTGATATTAAGATGCCATCGCTTGAGGGTAAGGCTTGGACAGGCGCAAATGGAGATTAGCTTATTTATATTGGGTATAACTGCGAGTGGTAACTTGTGAATGTGTACACTCATCACCAGGTTCCACTTTCAAAAATCACAGACTGCCCTGAGGTTGAGCACACAGATGATCTACATACATTCAAATATGATCACGCTGACTGTCGTCTACGGAAGATAGCAATTTGTCGAGTTCCCAACCGCTCTTGGGATGACAAGAACTATGAAGTTGTTGCTATCTTCAACAAGCTTGTTGCCGTCCTTACTTCCACGCCTTGATAGATATTGCTCAAAATCAATTTTTGTACACGGATGAGTACTGTGATGCAATTCAATATGAGGGTCTTGTGTTTGCTGCCACCACTCGTGGCACTGTTTTTGCATGGAATCCTTATGATTTCGGTACATTTGTCTTCCACCGTAATTATAATTGTTTCATCCACATGCATGCGGGTTAGCTAGTTTCCCTTTACTAATTAACCTGCTTGTGTTTCCAAGGTCCTGTGAACATTCCACCACCTATACTTGAAAAAATTATAACCAAGGGGGAGATGACGATGGTGATGATCACGAGCATGTTGACGAGCATGACCTATATACTCAGTGGGGCCTGACAACTTATTCCAATGGATCACCTCTTCTTGTATGTATACAAGGCACTGCTGATGTTACAACAAAGCAGGTGTTGTCTCCCATGGTCGCACTCTTCGGACCTATTCCAACATCCGTTGCAGGGTATTCGGGATGGACACTCGTGTGCTAGCGCCAACACCTTCTCCCTGGTTCAATATTGATAGTCTTGGAGAAAACTTGCTCTTCCTTGGACAAAACTATCCAATGATGGTGAAAGGCGATCTAGCTATTGTTGACACTACGTTACTACCGTTTATGAGAAGCAATTGTATCTATACCTCGGACATTGCTATGGTTCCCTACCGTGGCTATCACAACATGTATCCTCGTTGTCATTGAGTGTTGATGACTTGTTATATATAATCCAAAGTATATTGTTTTTCTATTTGGATGATTAATGTTGCCGCTTTATTGCTGAACTGAAACATGGCACATATCCATTGTTGGTCTAACTCTCAAGGTTAGAATAAATAATCCGTTTGGGATATTGATTACCAATTATTAATAATCTGCCATTTGTAATTAGATAAAGACTAGCAAAAAGGCCCGTGCGTTGCATTAGTATTTAACATGGCATGTCGGGTGCCATTCCATGATAGCATGCCAAGTTTCATGAATTTCGGACGAGTTTTGGATTTACTAGAATATAAAAACCAGGTATCTCAATGTTTGCGGCCGAGTGACGGGGGCAGAGTGTTTGACATTCATTTCCATTTCTTGCATGGGACCTAAACATGCAACCAAGGACACAGACTTGAATTTTCAACCAATTTATATGCATTAGAGCATGTGCATGTAGTTCAAATTTGAATTATGCACATAAATGCATTGAAAACTCTCTCTCTCTCTCTCTGTGTGTGTGTGTGTGTGTGTTTGTGGCCTCTATAAGCCCTCTCCCCTCCCCTCTTCTCTGCTATTTAGTGCTAGTTAGTATGAAATAGTATGAACCCTAGGCTATTTTTTAGTGTAAGAAAAAATAGAATTGATTATATAGGTTTCTTGCATCTTTTAGTTAAAGTAATTGTTATTATTTAAATTTTATAGTGCTAGTTATTTAGTTAGAATTAGTATGAAACCTAGGACAGATTAGTTAAAGCAACTGTTGCTATTTAATTTTTTTTAGTTAAAACAATTGTTGCTATTTAAAAAAACAAAATTTGAAGTGGACAAATTAGTTAAAGCAACTGTTGCTATTGTTTAGTTCTATATTTTTCTTCCTTTTATATGCAAATTTGAAGTGGACACGTGATATGTGGACATGTGAGTTGGACATGTCATATTTGGAATTTGGACATGTCATTTCGACATGTGATGTTTTGGACATGTCATATATGGAAAATGATGATTATGTGTAGGGTAAATGATCCGAGTGGCCTATGTTTCGCGGGAATGTTGATTCATTTCCGTTCCGGTGAATTTCAGGTGCTCAATATGTCCACTTTTTAGAAAAGGTCATGCCGAAATTTTCTGTGAATTTTGGCATGACTTGTGCTACAAAGTAGGCATATCGAGTGCCGGGAGTTGCTGGGAAACGGCATTCCGGCAAACATAGATCTTTTTTATGTCATTTCTCATTTTTTTTATAGTTTTAGAATTAAACGAGGAGACTTAATCATAGGAAACATGTTGAACAACGAAGAAACCGGTCCTTCTGACCAAGATACAGACAAGATGGATTATGATGGTGAAAAATAGAACCTCGACTTTTTGTTTGCTAAGCACAGTCAGGTTTGTAGGTCGGCCTCGATGATGGTAATGATGCCGACATCGACAACGACGGCGCCGGCACCGATGGCGGCGCCGAGACCGGCGGGGAATGTACCGGCGGAAGAAGCAGAGGATATGAAAAACTAACAAACTCGGCATTGGACGACTGGTGATCACAAAGATGGCACCTGGCAAGTTTGAGCCATTAGAGCCGAAAGAACCTTGCAAGTGCTATGGGAACCAAGTAGGATGCATCCTACGAGAATTCACGAGCATCAACAACGATGACTTAAGGAGTAAAGAACATTTGAGGCAGTTGCACCTGGCGAAGTTGCACAAGAGATTCAAGTTCCCCGACCGGGATGATAGCATAGAACAACCGTGTGATGATCCGAAGATGAAAAAGATTAACAATCATGCCATGGGCATGTTCAGCAATGATTTGGCCTCTTGGAAAGGGAGGGTGAAACGAGCTATTGAGGCTGAGGAACCCCTGTCCAAGATTCTGGAGGAAAATCCGACACTCACTTGAGAGGAGTTCAAAAAGTTCAAAGACACTTGCGCTACCGAGGCAGCTAAGGCTAAGGCTACTAAATTCAAGAGCCTTCAGCAAAGGAACACGGGGAAGCATCGCCTCGGAAGTCGTCGCTACCTTGGTAAAAGGCCCATACGGAATAAGGAGGACGCGGAACGTGAAGCCACGGGTCTCCCAGATCCCTTCGCGGAGTTCACCAACCCCTTGGAGCATGACTTTATCAGGGCCCGCTACAAGTGGAACAAGGAAAAGAAGGTTTTTTACACAAACGAGACGAGGAAATTGATTAGAATACTGGTAATTATTCTTTTACCACCTTACATTTAGCTCCTGATCAAGTCTCACGTTCCTTCTGTAGGAGAAGCAACACCAGCTTGCAGCCGAAAGCCCTACTTCGCCGATGAGGCCCAAGTGGGACACCCCTCTCAACCGGGCCTTGAACGAACTTAAGGGACTCCCTTTGGGCCAGCGGCCGCAATATGGACGTGTGCACGGCGCTGGAGACGGCGCCACGTGGAAGGTGTTTTACAATGAGGGCCCAGAGGCCAAGAAGCAGAAAAAGAAGTTTCTTAGGCGGACATCGACAAGAAGGTGAAGCTTGCGTCCGAGAAAAAAGCAGACGAGGACGCGCAAAAAGCAGCAGAGGAAAAAATGAGTTTCTACAGCAGGCAGTCGATGCAGCTGCAAATGCCAGTAGAAATGATTTCGCTACTAACTTGGTCCCGGCTATCATCAACTGGACGAAGGAAAATCCACACAAGATGGTACATGATTTCCCCATGCCCAGTTTCGTCGGGAGCAACTCTGTGAACAACAACACCGCACCATCACCTGCTCACACAACCGGGCCTGCTCTCACACCCACACCCGCTCATAGCAGCCCGTCGTCAGTCTCTAGCACGCTAGGCGGGCCTTCTTCTTTGGTTGAGCTCGACGCACTCACGGTTATTACATGTCGCACCAACATATATATCTAGAATATTCCATTTTCATTGCATTTTGGATGTTTTACGCCGCAGACATGTGTTTGCAGGCCGACGAAACCCCATGCACCATACTCAACTTGATCAAAGGCCAAAAGGTGGACATGGGAAAGGGGGTGATAACAAAGCCCTTGCAACTCACGTTCCATAGCCAGCCGATGCCCGCTGGGCACTTCAGGGTTAACTTGTTGAGTGTGAAATCGGGGCATGAGGATTTGCCTCCTCCATTACGGCTAGGGGGAGAGGACGACAAGACCCCGCTGCGGAATGGAACCTGCAAGGGTTGGTGCTGCTATGGCCGAAGAATCTTCTTCGTCTGGAGCTGGTCGTGAGCACACCAATAACCACACATCAACAAGCATGTATGGAGACCACCACCCCACCTACGCAATTACCAGCTCCTGTAGTGCCTGGTGAGAGCGACGGACGACGTGATGAGAGGGTCCAATAGTGGCTGATGTAATCGGCCTCGTAGAACAAAGAATGGATGATGAGATGGAGGAGACGGAGGACCCAATGGGTTCCCTCAATACATGCACCTATCACGGTGACTTAGATATGATGAGTCAGCCATATGACGAATCGGGCTATAAGCATGCTGATGGGGATATGGATGATATGCCCGGGCAGGAACGTCCTAGCAGGTATTGCAAGAAGTCTCTCTTCATGAAATCCTCACAGGACACGCCTGAAGATGCCGCCTCAACACAGGCTCAACTAGCCGGTGGTCATATAGTGCTTAGCCCGGCAACACTGGGGCAGGGGTTAAGGAAGGGCCTGGAAGGTGTGCCCAAGAAAAAGGAGAGGAAGAGACCGGGGAAGATAGGCTTGGCTGCCTACAAACAAGCCAGAGCACATAGCAGCTAGACAGTGGATTTTGAAGAGCGTGTACCCGTCAAAGGTGCGGACATATTCCATGTCACGGGCGAGTTGATGCTACCACCGAAACCGCTGGAGGCACTATCAGGGGATCTTAGGAGACTGCACGACCATGTGCTGTCGATCGAGAAAAGCCTACTAGCCTCAAAGGATCCAAGATATCCGACATACGCGGCTCGTGTGCCCGAGGGGAAGTGCTACGTCGACACATGACCCGCGGAGGTGTTCTTTCTGCGGTTTGACCATATCTTCGAGATGCTTTTGACAAGGTGACTCGATTTTACAATTGTCTGCCTTTTTGCACTACATATGAGCTCCATCATGAAGAGAGAAGAAGTCTTGCAAATCTGTGTGGCGGATCCGTACTACATGCATGAGTCCTTGAGTCTCGGCGACTTTGAGCGTGAAACTGCTAGGGAGTACCTCCAAAACTTCATGGTACAGAATAAGGACCGGGAAATTGTCCTCCTGCCTTATCATCCAAAGTAAGTCAGTTTGGGACAACCCTTTTGTACATTTCAATCATTCCTTCTCGCTCATATGGAGAATAATTTGAGATGTCTTTTTCCCCGCAGCAACAGGCGCGCTGTCCTTATCGTTCTTTACCCGTGAGTCTACCACGCCGTGTATTTTGACCCTACCAGAAACTACGAGAAGAAGGACTACACCCACATAATGAATATTCTAGATGATGCTCTCCAGGGCTTCAGCATTAGGGGTGGCCACCTGCAGATCAGTAAATAAAGGAACAAGAAGACGGGTTTCTCGCATAAAACTAACTTCTGCTGCAGCCATGTCCCAAAACCAAGCAAGAAAGATGGATTCTACCTCCTCCATCTCATGATTGAATTCAACACGGATCACCAAAAGCTTCGCATGACAAGCAGAAACGATGATCATATCCGCAAGTGGGTAGAATCTCATGGAGAAGCAGATTATAAACTTAGAGATGACTTCTTTAGCATCCAAAGGGACATTGCGACGATCATTATGAAAGAAGTCGTCGATGAGAAGGGGATGTTTTGTTGGAAATATGCCCTAGAGGCAATAATAAAAGGATTATTATTATATTTCCTTGTTCATGATAATTGTCTTTATTCATGCTATAATTGTATTATCCGGAAATCGTAATACACGTGTGAATACATAGACCATAATATGTCCCTAGTAAGCCTCTAGTTGACTAGCTCGTTAATCAACAGATAGTCATGGTTTCCTGACTATGGACATTAGATGTCGTTGATAACGGGATCACATCATTAGGAGAATGATGTGATGGACAAGACCCAATTCTAAGCATAGCACAAGATCGTGTAGTTCGTTTTGCTAGAGATTTTCAAATGTCAAGTATCTTTTCCTTAGACCATGAGATCGTGTAACTCCTGGATACCGTAGGAGTGTTTTGGGTGTACCAAACGTCACAGCGTAACTGGGTGACTATAAAGGTGCACTACAGGTATCTCCGAAAGTGTCTGTTGGGTTGACACAGATCGAGACTGGGATTTGTCACTCCGTATGATGGAGAGGTATCTCTAGGCCCACTCGGTAATGCATCATCACAATGAGCTCAAAGTGACCAAGTGTCTGGTCACGGGATCATGCATTACGATACGAGTAAAGTGACTTGCCGGTAACGAGACTGAACGAGGTATTGGGATACCAACGATCGAGTCTCTGGCAAGTAACGTACCGATTGACAAAGGGAATTGTATACGGGGTTGATTGAATCCTCGACATCGTGGTTCATCCGATGAGATCATCGAGGAGCATGTGGGAGCCAACATGGGTATCCAGATCCCGCTGTTGGTTATTGACCGGAGAGCCGTCTCGGTCATGTCTACGTGCCTCCCGAACCCGTAGGGTCTACACACTTAAGGTTCGGTGACGCTAGTGTTGTAGAGATATGAGTATGCAGCAAACTGAAAGTTGTTCGGAGTCCCGGATGAGATCCCGGACGTCACGAGGAGTTCCGGAATGGTCCAGAGGTAAAGAATAATATATAGGAAGTGCAGTTTCGGCCATCGGGAGAATTTCGGGGATCACCGGAATTGTACCGGGACCACCGAAAGGGTCCCGGGGGTCCACCGGGTGGGGCCACCTATCCCGGAGGGCCCCGTGGGCTGAAGTGGGGAGGGGACCAGCCCCTGGTGGGCTGGTGCACCCCCCCCCCCCCCGGGCCCCCCTCTGCGCCTAGGGTTGGGAACCCTAGGGGAGGGGGCGCCTCCACTTGCCTTGGGGGGCACTCCACCCCCCTTGGCCGCCGCCCCGCCCCCCCCCCCTAGAGATCCCATCTCTAGGGTCGGCGCTCCCTCCTGGGGGCCTATATAAAGGAGGGAGGGAGGGAGGGCAGGAGCACCCTGAAGTCTTGGCGCCTCCCTCTCCCCTGCTACACCTCTCCCTCTCGCAGAAGCTCGGCGAAGCTCTGCCAGAACTCTGCTACATTCACCACCACGCCATCGTGATGCTGGATCTTCATCAACCTCTCCTTCCCCCTTGCTGGATCAAGAAGGAGGAGACGTCATCCGCTCCGTACGTGTGTTGAACGCGGAGGTGCTGTCCGTTCGGCACTTGGTCATCGGTGATTTGGATCACGACGAGTACGACTCCCTCAACCCCGTTATTTTGAACGCTTCCGCTCGTGATCTGCAAGGGTATGTAGATGCACTCCTATCACTCGTTGCTAGATGAACTCATAGATGGATCTTGGTGAAACCGTAGGAAAAATTTTATTTTCTGCAACGTTCTCTAACAGTGGTATCAGAGCTAGGTCTATGTGTAGTTCTCTATTGCACGAGTAGAACACAAATTTGTTGTGGGCATAGATGTTGTCAACTTTCTTGCCGCTACTAGTCTTATTTTGCTTCAGCGGTACTGTGGGATGAAGCGGCCCGCACCGACCTTACACGTACGCTTACGTGAGACAGGTTCCACCGACTGACATGCACTAGTTGCATAAGGTGGCTAGCGGGTGTCTGTCTCTCCCACTTTAGTTGGAGCGAATTCGACGAAAAGGGTCCTTATGAAGGGTAAATAGAAGTTGACAAATCACGTTGTTTTTTTTGTAGGTAAGAAAACGTTCTTGCTAGAACCCTATTGCAGCCACGTAAAAGATGCAACAACAATTAGAGGACGTCTAACTTGTTTTTGCAGCAATTGCCTTGTGATGTGATATGGCCAAAAAGTTGCGATGAATGATGAATGATATATTGTGATGTATGAGATCATGTTCATGTAATAGGAATCACGACTTGCATGTCGATGAGTATGACAACCGGCAGGAGCCATAGGAGTTGTCTTAATTATTGTATGACCTGCGTGTCAATGATTTAACGCCATGTAACTACTTTACTTCTTTGCTAAAACGTTAGCCATAGTAGTAGAAGTAATAGTTGGCGAGCAACTTCATGGAGACACGATGATGGAGATCATGATGATGGAGATCATGGTGTCGTGCCGGTGACGAAGATGATCATGGAGCCCCGAAGATGGAGATCAAAGGAGCTATATGATATTGGCCATATCATGTCACTACTATATAATTGCATGTGATGTTTATTATGTTTATGCATCTTGTTTACTTAGCACGACGGTAGTAAATAAGATGATCCTTATAATAATTTCAAGAAAGTGTTCTCCCCTAACTATGCGCCATTGCTAAAGTTCGTCGTTTCGAAGCACCACGTGATGATCGGGTGTGATAGATTCTTACGTTCACATACAACGGGTGTAAGACAGTTTTACACATGCAAAAACACTTAGGGTTAACTTGACGAGCCTAGCATGTACAGACATGGCCTCGGAACACGGAGACCGAAAGGTCGAACATGAGTCGTATGGAAGATACGATCAACGTGGAGATGTTCACCGATGATGACTAGTCCGTCTCACGTGATGATCGAACACGGCCTAGTCGACTCGGATCGTGTAACACTTAGATGACTAGAGGGATGTCTAATCTGAGTGGGAGTTCACTAAATAATTTGATTAGATGAACTTAATTATCATGAACTTAGTCTAAAACCTTTGCAAATATGTCTTGTAGATCAAATGGCCAACGCTCATGTCAACATGAACTTCAACGCGTTCCTAGAGAAAACCAAGCTGAAAGATGATGGCAGCAACTATACGGACTGGGTCTGGAACCTGAGGATCATCCTCATAGCTGCCAAGAAAGCATATGTCCTAGAAGAACCGCTAGGTGAAGCACCCATCCCAGAGTACCAAGACGTTACGAACGCTTGGCAGTCACGTGCTGATGATGTAGCGACCAGACCTCAAACAGTCTGATCTCTATGCTCAGTGTCATCCCTGGATCTGTAATGCTGACACCACACAGTACTTGGAGGATTTATAACAGAGTAGCAGTCACATGCTTATTACATTGAATGTCTCAAAAGAGAACTTATTGAAATAAATATGGCTTAAGGCCATCTAAAACGATAACAGCGGAAAGCTTGGAAGATAAGCGAGTCCATCAACTCCAACGGCATCACTGAGTATAGAACCACGACCTAACAGCATCTTACTCGTCGTCTGAAAAGTATGCAACATGAAACGTTGCAGCCTGAAAACGGGTCAGCACATGGAATATGCTGGCAATGTAACACATAGAGAATAACAATGGAGATAGGCTATACTACATGCATATTTGGCTGGTGGTAAAGCTCTATGGTTACATTTTTTGCATAAAGCCAATTTTTCCCTACTGCAAAGGAATAAATTTATTTAACTATCATGGTGGTTGTTAAACATTGAGAATGGTTGACAGCATTCTCAATCCCAATTAAAAAGTACTCATTAAAACCCAACAATATTAATTAAAGTAACATGATGAGATTCACATGATAATCAAGTACTAGATACTCAAGATGTCCATAACCGGGGACACGGCTAACCATGATTAGTTTATACACTCTGCAGAGGTTTGTGCACTTTTCCCACAAGACTCGATCGCCTCCGTTTGATTCCTCACACTACATGATGTTTGAGAAACGGATGACCAAGACATAGTCTTTCGGAAGCACTAGCACCTTACATGTGGGTAGACCGGTACACCTACTTTCCCCTACATCTGCTAGTCTACCCATAAGAGTTCGCACAACTTAGTCAACTATGCCAGAACCCATAATGGCTTGTGGCTGCACACGTAAGTTTCTAGTTTGAATAATCTCATGATCCCTTTGAGCCTGGTGGCGGTCCGAAGAAATACAGGCAAGTCCTGCTAGAAAACAGGTGCCTCAATCCACCTAGATGTGTGTTTAAGTTGCCACCTTAAATAAACCATTAATTAACAATATCACATCTGTCATGGATACACTCACCCAATCCACGTCTACTAGCATAGCATGGCATAATAAGCAAACGTAGAAGTAACTCCCAAAGGTTTGATAATAAAACAGGTAATAGGTACTACCTCATCTACTTCTCATCCCACAATTTAATTAGATCCTAATCATGCAATGTTTGAGGATAGATCTAATGCATAAAAACTGGGTAGTAGAAAGGTATGATCAAGTGTTACTTGCCTTGCTGATGATCCGCGAAACCTAGAGACTCGAAGTAACAGGCGGCGCACTCCGGGTATTCTATCGCAGACAAACAAACAAGCATACAATAAGTACTCATCTAATGCACCGGTAAAACTCGAATAAAAGATCCAACCAGAATGTTCAACTTAAGAACTCCGGTTTGCAAAAAGAATCAAATCAAATAAAGCAACGAAAGTCAAACGGCGAAAGAAAACAGCTTCGTTTTACTATCTGGATCTAAGTCAAATTTTACAGAAGCAAAAACTTGTTTAAGTAGATTATTCGGAAATAGGGTTTCGAGACGAAACTCCAGGCGCTTGAATCGCCTGATTCCGATAAACGAGCGAAAAGTTATACTAAAACGAAAATCGGATCAAAAATCGCGATCAGAAAATAATCGCGGAAAATCCGACGAAAAAGAAAAAGGATGAACGAATTAATCATAATTAACCTAATCCGAAAATAATTAAAATAATAAAATAATAATAATAACATAACTAAAAATAAAATCAACGAAAATAAAAAAAATTAAAAAAAATATTTTCGGCACGGATTTCGAGGCGGCGGCGAACCTCGGGCGGCGTGCAACTCCGGCGGCGGCGGCTGGCGGCGGCGGCTAGGGTTTGGGGCACGGGGTGGGCTCGGGTGTGCTGGGGTGCTCGGGGCGGCGCTATATAAAGGCGCCCTCGGGCGGAGTCCCGCTCGGGCACGGCCCGTAGGTCGGTGCGCGTTTTTTTTAATAATTACGCTCGGTAGAAAAATAAAAAGAAATACTAAACGGACTCCAAAAATCCCGAAATAAATTTTCCCCGGCTTCTAAAATCAAGCCGGACTAGATGAACATTTATTGGGGCCTAAATGTAATTTTGAAAAACGCGCATTTTTCCTAAATTCAAATAAAAAGCGAAAAACTCCAACATAAATCTTATTTGATTTTTTATTAAATCTTCATTATTTCTTTATTTTGGGAAAGTCTTTTTATTCCCTCTCTGAATTTTTGGTAGTAGAAATAATTGAAGATAAAATAAATAAAATCAATGATCCTATTTTCAAAATTTGAGAAATACTCAAATAAGAAAATAACGAAATCCCCAACTCTCTCCGTGGGTCCTTGAGTTGCGTAGAATTTCTAGGATCGATCCAATAATGCAACAAAATATGATATGCAATGATGATCTATGTATAACATTCCAAATTCAAAATTTGGGATGTTACAAACTACCCCCCTTAAGATGAATCTCGCCCTCGAGATTCGGGTTGGCTAGCAAATAGGTGAGGGTGGTCCTTGAGCAGATCTTCCTCTCGCTCCCAGGTGGCTTCCTCCTCAGTGTGGTGGCTCCACTGAACTTTGCAAAACTTGATAACCTTGATGCGGGTAACTCTGTTGGCATAATCCAAAATCTTAACAGGTTTCTCTTCATAGGTCAGATCTTCTTTCAACTGAATCGTTTCCAATGGCACCGTATCTCTCAGTGGTATATCAGCCATCTCTGCGTGACACTTCTTCAACTGTGAAACATGGAACACATCGTGAACTCCTGACAATCCCTCAGGTAATTCCAACTTGTATGCTACTTCTCCCATGCGTTCCAAAACCTTGTATGGCCCCACAAAACGTGGTGCTAACTTTCCTTTAACTCCAAAACGCTTAACTCCCCGAAGTGGAGATACTCGAAGATAAACTCTGTCTCCGACTTCATATTCTGTCTCCTTGCGTTTCGAATCTGCATAGCTCTTCTGCCTTGACTGAGCTACCTTGAGCCGGTCGCGAATCAACTTTACTTTCTGTTCAGACTCCTTAATCAAATCTGGTCCAAACAACTGGCGGTCTCCAACCTCATCCCACAACAATGGGGTTCTGCACCTCCTTCTGTACAAGGCTTCGAAAGGGGCCATCTTCAAGCTAGATTGGTAACTATTGTTGTAAGAAAACTCCGCGTATGGCAAGTTGTCATCCTAACTTGATCCATAATCCAAAACACAAGCTCTAAGCATATCCTCCAAAATATGATTGACTCTCTCGGTCTGTCCATCTGTCTGTGGGTGGAAAGCTGTGCTAAACTCCAGTCTGGTTCCCAATGTTTCATGCAACTGCTTCCAGAACTTCGAGGTGAATTGGGTTCCTCTATCTGATACGATACTCCTTGGAACTCCATGCAAACATACAATCCTCGTCATGTATATCTTAGCCAATTTGGCACTGCTGTAGGTAGTCTTTACTGGGATGAAATGAGCTACCTTCGTCAAACGATCAACTACAACCCAAATCGAGTCATAGCCTGAACGAGTCCTGGGCAATCCCGTGATGAAATCCATGCCTAGTTTGTCCCACTTCCATTCGGGTATAGGCAATGGCTGCAACAATCCAGCTGGCTTCTGATGTTCTGCCTTCACCCTCCGACATACATCACAAAATGCTACATACTCTGCGATATCCTTCTTCATTCTGGTCCACCAAAAAGTTTCCTTCAGATCCAAGTACATCTTTGTATTTTCGGGGTGGATCGAATATGGTGAATCATGTGCCTCTTGAAGAATCAACTTCCTGATCTCCGGGTCATTGGGCACATAAACATGGTCCTCAAATCGTAGGGTATCGTACTCATCCTCACGAAATCCCTTAGCCTTCCCCTTGCTCATCTGTTCATTAATAGTGGCAACTTCCGTATCTGCCTTTTGAGCTTCTCTGATTTTATCCATCAACATAGACTGAATCTCCAATGCTGCTACATAGCCTCTCGGAACTATTTCCAAACATAGCTCTCGAAGGTCCTCGGCTAACTCCTTGGGTATTTCTCCCGTCATTAGAGTATTGACATGGCTCTTGCGGCTCAACGCGTCTGCTACAATGTTAGCCTTCCCGGGGTGATAATGCAATCTCATATCATAATCCTTAATAAGTTCCAACCATCTCCTCTGCCCGAGATTTAACTCCTTCTACGTGAAGATGTACTTCAAACTCTTGTGATCCGTGTACACCTCACAATGATTTCCAATGAGAAAATGTCTCCACGTTTTCAGTGCATGCACTACGGCTGCTAACTCCAAATCATGAGTAGCATAGTTCAACTCATGGGGTTTAAGCTGTCGTGAAGCATACGAAACAACTCTTCCCTCCTGCATAAGCACTGCTCCAAGTCCTCGTCGTGAAGCGTCGCAATACACTTCATAATCCTTAGTCTGATCTGGCAGAATCAACACTGGTGAGGTAACCAAACGTTTCTTCAACTCTTGGAAACTATCCTAACACTCCTCGGTCCAAATGAACTTAGTATCCTTCTTCAACAACTCTGTCATAGGCTTGGCGATCTTCGAGAAATTTTCAATGAATCTTCGGTAGTATCCTGCGAGTCCAAGGAAACTCCTGATCTCTCCAACTGTGGTTGGTGCTTCCCAGTAGGTCACAGTGACTACTTTAGTGGGGTCTACTGCGATACCTTCTCCGGATATAACATGTCTGAGAAATCCAACTTCCTTCAACCAAAACTCGCACTTGCTGAACTTGGCGTATAGCTGATGTTCCCTGAGCTTCTCGAGTACTAATCGCAAGTGCTCCTTGTGTTCCTCTTCATTCTTCGAGTAAACCAAAATATCATCAATGAACACCACGACGAACTTATCCAAAAACTCCATAAACACCTTGTTCATCATGTTCATAAAATAGGCTGGGGCGTTAGTCAGACCAAATGACATAACGGTATACTCATACAGCTCGTACCTGGTGGTAAAAGCTGTCTTTGGTATATCTTGCTCCCGAATCTTCAATTGATGTTACCCTGATCACAAATCGATCTTGGAAAACACCTTAGCTCCTTGCAACCGATCAAACAGATCATTGATCATTGGTTTTTTTTTAACCTTGAAACAGTAGGAGAGGCTCCTACTGCAAATTAAATAAATGAATCAGCAGCTGTACATGGTTGTAAGATTACATATCCAACCCACTTTGTGGGTGGAATAGGTGAGGGGGGTTTATTACAAAGTTTGTAAGAAGGAAAGTAAGAAAGGTTTATTCTTATCCCCCACCCTATAGGTGAGGAGATCTAAGTCTTCTCTTAATCTAGAGAGCTAGGAGTTTGTGGAAGGTGTTATTCCTCTGAAATGTTTGTTGTTTCTTTCCTTCCAAATGCTCCAGGCAGATTGAAGTAAGATCTCCACAAATAATGGTCGGTTCCAAGCTGTTCTAGCTGCTTCCACCCAGTCCAATCTATTACCTGAGGAGGCCCCTTGCATTCCAATTTTGGCCCAACAAAGCAAACTAAATGGATAATGAAAGAAAATGTGCTCCACTGTTTCATCCATCTTATCCACTAGAAGTACTGGCGATCCCCAAGGCGAAAAACTTGGGAGAATAAAACCTTTGTCCAACAACTCCTTAATCTGCTTCTTGATTTCCTCCAAATCTTGGGCTGGCATCCTGTACGGTCTGTTGGATATTGGCCCAGTGCCTGGCAGTAGCTCAATTAAGAACTCAATGTCTCTATCTGGTGGCATTCCTGGCAACTCTTCTGGAAATACATCGGGGAAATCCTTTACCACTGGTACTTCCTCCTGCACAACTCCTGATAAGGAATTTACATGTGCTCTTCTCGGCTCATGCCGTGATACATACTTGATCCTTATCCCTTCTGGTGTTGTAAGCAAAATTGTCTTACTGGCGCAATCAATGTTTCCTCCATACATCGATAGCCAATCCATACCAAGAATTACATCCAATCCTTGGGATTCCAATATAATCAAATCCGTGGGGAAAACATGCCTTCCTATACTCAACGGCACCTGGAAGCATCCTTGACTGACCATAAACTCAGCTCCCGGTGAACTTACTAGCATGGGTGTCTTAAGAGTCTTAGTGGGTAGGCTAAACTTATTCACAAATCCCCTTGATATGTATGAATGCGATGCACAAGTATCAAAAAGAACAACTGCAGTAAATGCCTTAACCAAAAACTTACCTATTACTGCATCTAGCTGAGCTTCAACCTCCTCCACGGTAACATGGTTCACTTGCCCCCTGTTGAAAGGGTTCGGCTTCTTTCCTGAGCTTCCATTGCCATTTCCATTTTGGGCTTCAGGACAATCATTTGCATAATGCCCCGTCTTGCGGCACTTATAACAAGTGATATGGCTCAGGTCTACCTTGGTTGGTGTTGACGGGTTGGTGCGGCTTTGTCCATTGCTTCCTCCATTCTCGTTCCCATTCTTTGTGCCATTGTGATTGTGCGAGCTGCCTCCTCCATGAGTATGCTGAAAATGTCCTCCTGACTTTGGGGTAAACGTGGCTTCTGCTGAGCTCCAGAATTATACTTCCCCTGTGCATACTTCCTCTTACGATTATCAATCTGCTGCTGCTGCTTCCCTTCAATCATAAGAGCACGATCTACTAACTCCTGGTAATTATTGAAAGTGGCTACCATCAACTGCATGCTCAGCTCATCATTCAGTCCTTCTAGAAACATCTCCTGCTTAGCTGCATCCGTAGCAACGTCATCTGGGGCATAACGTGCTAGCTTACTAAAATCATCCACATACTGGCCAACTGTCCGTCCTCCTTGGCGTAAGTTGCGAAACTCACGCTTCTTCATGGCCATAGCTCCTGCTGAAACATGGGCAGTACGAAAAGCTTGCTGAAACTGATTCCATGTGACAGTGTCTACAGGGTAAGTGGCTGTAAAATTCTCCCACCATGTTGTTGCGGGTCCGTCAAGCTGATGTGCGGCAAACTTCACCTTTTCTCCATCTGTGCATCCTGCAGTGGTCAACTCCCTCCCTATCTTAAGGAGCCAATCATCTGCTACTATTGGCTCGGTGCTGCTGGAAAACACCGGCGGATTCAACCTTAAGAAACGTGTCAGATGGTCAACAGGTGGTGGTGGTGGGTTGTTGTTGTTGTTGCCTTGGTTCTGTACTAATGTTTGAATCAAGGTATTCTGCTGCTGAATCAACTGGGTGATCTCTGGCGGGAAAACAAACTTGGGGTCGCGTCTCGGAGGCATCTGAGGGTTTAAAGGGAAGAGTTAAGAATAGAATGAGGTCTAGTGAGAATACACTACCCATATGCACATGAGACAAACACACAATATCATTCCAATCAATTCAAACAAGGGCATACAACGGTCTAAATATCGTTGCAAAAGTGCTTGGACTAAAACTAGTTAAATGGTGGAAAATTCTACTGTTGTTATGGTGGTCAACTAGAAAAACTGCTCTGATGCAGATTCCATGATATCTGCTCCAGCTTCATCAACATAGTCATCATCGTTGTCGTCGGGATCCGAGTCGGTGTCGTCGATGATGATATAATTATCTGGACATGTAGGTTCATCCTCTTCTCCTCTGGGTGCTGAACCTCCCATGAATATTCCAATCTTCTCCTTAAGGTCACCTTCTGTCTTACTAGAGCGACGATTTCTTCCATATAGTGTTTACGCGTAGCCTTGAGTTCTGCTTCTAGCTCCTTGATCCTGGTCATAGCCTTCTGTAGCTCCTCCATATCTGCGCACATCTGGTTCTCCTGGCGTCGGATGTGTTGGTTTAACTCCTGAATATAAGCTGCGATTGATCTGTCCCTCCTGGTGGTGATCATCTCCCACTGCTCATCTCGGCGCCCACAAATCTGGTAGATAGTATTCTTGAGATCGTTGTGGTAAACTTCTCCAATTCGTCCCATGGCGATGTGAGCTGCCATGCTCTTTCCTAGGCTCCATGTTGTCACATCAAAGGTAAATTCTATTGGTTCCGTGACTGGTGCAAACGTCCTTCCTGGAATGTAGACTTGAATCCTCCAGCGCTCCTCTTCGGGTAAAGTGGCGTTGAAAGTCCCAGTGAAGCTTGGTACTCCTATGTTCAAGTATCTAGCGGCTTCCTTCAAGTGACATCCAAATGTGAATTCTCATCTGGTTGCGCGAACTTGATCCTTGCATCTGCCATCCTAAAGAATAGAAAAGATGAGTAGTCAGAAATGAGAAGAAAGAGTAGTGATCTAGGGCTTAAGCTTAGTGGCCGTGTCCTACAGTCAGCGTGTGCTCTGATACCACCTTGTAGCGACCAGACCTCAAACAGTCTGATCTCTATGCTCAGTGTCATCCCTGGATCTGTAATGCTGACACCACATAGTACTTGGAGGATTTATAAAAAGTAGCAATCACACACTTATTACATCGAATGTCTCAAAAGAGAACTTATTGAAATAAATATGGCTTAAGGCCATCTAAAACGATAACAGCGGAAAGCTTGGAAGATAAGAGAGTCCATCAACTCCAACGGCATCACTGAGTATAGAACCACGACCTAACAGCACCTTACTCGTCGTCTGAAAAGTCTGCAACATGAAACGTTGCAGCCCGAAAACGGGTCAGCACATGGAATATGCTGACAATGTAACACATAGAGAATAACAATGGAGATAGGCTATACTACATGCATATTTGGCTGGTGGTAAAGCTCTATGGTTACAGTTTTTGCATAAAGCCAATTTTTCCCTACTGCAAAGGAATAAATTTATTTAACTATCATGGTGGTTGTTAAACATTGAGAATGGTTGACGGCATTCTCAATCCCAATTAAAAAGTACTCATTAAAACCCAATAATATTAATTAAAGTAACATGATGAGATTCACATGATAATCAAGTACTAGATACTCAAGATGTCCATAACCAGGGACACGGCTAACCATGATTAGTTTATACACTCTGCAGAGGTTTGCGCACTTTTCCCACAAGACTCGATCGCCTCCGTTTGATTCCTCGCACTACATGATGTTTGAGAAACGGATGACCGAGACATAGTCTTTCGGAAGCACTGGCACCTTACATGTGGGTAGACCGGTACACCTACTTTCCCCTACATCTGCTAGTCTACCCGTAAGAGTTCGCACAACTTAGTCAACTATGCCAGAGCCCATAATGGCTTGTGGCTGCACACGTAAGTTTCTAGTTTGAATAATCTCATGATCCCTTTGAGCCTGGGTGGCGGTCCGAAGAAATACAGGCAAGTCCTGCTAGAAAACAGGTGTCTCAATCCACCCAGATGTGTGTTTAAGTTGCCACCTTAAATAAACCATTAATTAACAATATCACATCTATCATGGATACACTCACCCAATCCACGTCTACTAGCATAGCATGGCATAATAAGCAAACGTAGAAGTAACTCCCAAAGGTTTGATAATAAAACAGGTAATAGGTACTACCTCATCTACTTCCCATCCCACAATTTAATTAGATCCTAATCATGCAATGTTTGAGGATAGATCTAATGCATAAAAACTGGGTAGTAGAAAGGTATGATCAAGTGTTACTTGCCTTGCTGATGATCCGCGAAACCTAGAGACTCGAAGTAACAGGCGGCGCACTCCGGGTATTCTATCGCAGACAAACAAACAAGCATACAATAAGTACTCATCTAATGCACCGGTAAAACTCGAATAAAAGATCCAACCAGAAGGTTCAACTTAAGAACTCCAGTTTGCAAAAAGAATCAAAACAAATAAAGCAACGAAAGTCAAACGGCGAAAGAAAACAGCTTCGTTTTACTATCTGGATCTAAGTCAAATTTTACAGACGCAAAATCTTGTTTAAGTAGATTATTCCGAAAGAGGGTTTCGAGACGAAACTCCAGGCGCTTGAATCGCCTGATTCCGATAAACGAGCGAAAAGTTATACTAAAACGAAAATCGGATCAAAAATCGCGATCACAAAATAACCGCGGAAAATCCGACGAAAAAGAAAAACGACGAATGAATTAATCGTTAATTAACCTAATCCGAAAATATTAAAATAAAATAATAATAATAATAATAAATAATCGAAAATAAAACCGACAAAAATAAAATATTTTTTAAAAAATATATATATTTTCGGCACGGATTTCGAGGCGGCGGCGAACCTCGGGCGGCGTGCAACTCCGGCGGCGGCTAGCGGCGGCGGCGGCTAGGGTTTGGGGCACGGGGTGGGCTCAGGTGGGCTGGGGCGCTCGGGGCGGCGCTATATAAAGGCGCCCCCGGGCGGAGTCCCGCTCGGGCACGGCTCGTAGGTCGGTGCGCGTTTTTTTAATAATTACGCTCGGTAGAAAAATAAAAAGAAATACTAAACGGACTCCAAAAATCCCGAAATAAATTTTCCCCGGCTTCTAAAATCAAGGCGGACTAGATGAACATTTATTTGGGGCCTAAATGTAATTTTGAAAAACGCGCATTTTTCCTAAATTCAAATAAAAAGCGAAAAACTCCAAAATAAATCTTATTTGATTTTTTTATTAAATCTTCATTATTTCTTTATTTTGGGAAAGTCATTTTATTCCCTCTCTGAATTTTTGGTAGTAGAAATAATTGACGATAAAATAAATAAAATCAATGATCCTATTTTCAAAATTTGAGAAATACTCAAATAAGAAAATAATGAAATCCCCAACTCTCTCCCTGGGTCCTTGAGTTGCGTAGAATTTCTAGGATCAAGCCAATAATGCAACAAAATATGATATGCAATGATGATCTATGTATAACATTCCAAATTGAAAATTTGGGATGTTACAAATGATTACTCCCTCGTTCATTGCGGCATGCTTTACAGCCTAGAACCGGGGCTCCAAAAGCGTTTTGAGCAACACGGAGCATATGAGATGTTCGAGGAACTGAAAATGATTTTTCCAAGCTCGTGTCCGGGTCGAGAGATATGAAGTCTCCGACAAGTTCTATAGTTGTAAGATGGAGGAAAATAGTTCTGTCAGTGAGCACATACTCAAAATGTCTGGGTTGCACAACCGCCTGTCCCAGCTAGACATTAACCTCCCGGACGAGGCGGTCATTGACAGAATCCTTCAGTCGCTCCAACCGAGCTACAAGAGCTTTGTGATGAACTACAATATGCAGGGGATGGTGAAAACTATTCCTGAAGTATTTTCAATGCTGAAGTCAGCAGAGGTAGAAATCAAGAAAGAACATCAAGTGTTGATGGTCAATAAAACCACCAAGTTCAAGAAGGGCAAGGGTAAGAAGAACTTCAAGAAGGACGGCAAGGATGTTGCCGCGCCCGGTAAGCCAGTTGCCGGGAAGAAGTCAAAGAATGGACCCAAGTCTGAGACTGAGTGCTTTTATTGCAAGGGGAAGGGTCATTGGAAGCGGAACTGCCCCAAATACTTAGCAGACAAGAAGGCCGGCAACACTAAAGGTATATGTGATATACATGTAATTGATGTGTACCTTACCAGTACTCGTAGTAACTCCTGGGTATTTGATACCGGTGTCGTTGCTCATATTTGTAACTCACAGCAGGAGCTGCGGAATAAGCAGAGACTGGCGAAGGACGAGGTGACGATGCGCATTGGGAACGGTTCCAAGGTCGATGTGATCGCCGTCGACACGCTACCTCTACATTTACCTACGGGATTGGTTTTAAACCTCAATAATTGTTATTTAGTGCCAAGTTTGAGCATGAACATTGTATCTGGATCTCGTTTGATACGAGATGGCTACTCATTTAAATCCGAGAATAATGGTTGTTCTATTTATATGAGAGATATGTTTTATGGTCATGCCCCGATGGTCAATGGTTTATTCTTAATGAATCTCGAACGTAATGTTACACATATTCATAGTTTGAACACCAAAAGATGTAAAGTTGATAATGATAGTCCCACATACTTGTGGCACTGCCGCCTTGGTCACATTGGTGTCAAGCGCATGAAGAAGCTCCATGCTGATGGACTTTTAGAGTCTCTCGATTATGAATCATTTGACACATGCAAACCATGCCTCATGGGAAAAATGACCAAGACTCCTTTCTCCGGAACAATGGAGCGAGCAACCAACTTATTGGAAATCATACATACCGATGTGTGCGGTCCAATGAGCGTTGAGGCTCGCGGAGGATATCGTTATGTCCTCACTCTCACTGATGACTTGAGTAGATATGGGTATGTCTACTTAATGAAACACAAGTCTGAGACCTTTGAAAAGTTCAAGGAATTTAAAAATGAGGTAGAGAATCAACGTGACTGAAAGATAAAGTTCCTACGATCAGATCATGGAGGAGAATATTTAAGTCACGAATTTGGTACGCACTTAAGGAAATGTGGAACCGTTTCACAACTCACGCCGCCTGGAACACCTCAGTGTAACGGTGTGTCCAAACGTCATAATTGCACTCTATTGGATATGGTGCGGTCTATGATGTCTCTTACCGATTTACCGCTATCATTTTGGGGTTACGCTCTAGAGACAGCTACATTCACTTTAAATAGGGCTCCGTCTAAATCCGTTGAGACAACACCATATGAATTATGGTTTGGGAAGAAACCTAAGCTGTCGTTTCTAAAAGTTTGGGATGCGATGCTTATGTCAAGAAACTTCATCCTGAAAAGCTCGAACCCAAGTCGGAAAAATGCATCTTCATAGGATACCCTAAGGAAACCATTGGGTATACCTTCTACTTAAGATCCGAAGGCAAGATCTTTGTTGCCAAGAACGGATCCTTTCTGGAAAAAGAGTTTCTCTCGAAAGAAGTAAGTGGGTGGAAAGTAGAACTCGATGAAGTACTACCTCTTGAACCGGAAAGTAGTGCAGCTCAGGAAAATGTTCCTGTGGTGCCTACACCAACTGGAGAGGAAATTAATGATCAAGGTACTTCGGATCAAGTTGCTACTGAACTTCGTAGGTCCACAAGGACACGCTCCACACCAGAGTGGTATGGCAACCCTGTCCTGGAAATAATGTTGTTAGACAACGGTGAACCTTCGAACTATGAAGAAGCGATGGCGGGCCCAGATTCCAACAAATAGCTTGAAGCCATGCAATCCGAGATAGAATCCATGTATGAAAATAAAGTATGGACTTTGACAGACTCACCCGATGATCAGCGAGCGACAGAAAACAAATGGATCTTTAAGAAGAAGACGAACGCGGATGGTAATGTTACCATCTATAAAGCTCGACTTGTCGCTAAGGGTTATCGGCAAGTTCAAGGCATTGACTACGATGAGACTTTCTCTCCCGTAGTGAAGCTGAAGTCCCTCCGAATCATGTTAGCAATTGCCGCATACTATGATTATGAGATATGGCAGATGGACTTCAAAACGGCATTCCCTAACGGACATCTTAAGGAAGAACTGTATATGATGCAGCCGGAAGGTTTTGTCGATCCTAAGAATGCTAACAAAGTATGCAAGCTCAAGTGATCCATTTATGGGCTGGTGCAAGCATCTCGGAGTTGGAACATTCGCTTTGATGAGATGATCAAAGCGTTTGGGTTTATGCAGACTTATGGAGAAGTCTGCGTTTACAAGAAAGTGAGTGGGAGCTCTGTAGCATTTCTCATATTATATGTAGATGACATACTCTTGATGGGAAATGATATAGAACTTTTGGACAGCATTAAGGCCTAATTGAATAAGTGTTTTTCAATGAAGGACCTTGGAGAAGCTGCTTACATATTAGGCATCAAGATCTATAGGGATAGATCGAGACGCCTCATAGGTCTTTCACAAAGCACATACCTTGATAAGATTTTGAAGAAGTTCAAAATGGATCAGTCCAATAAAGGGTTCTTGCCTGTATTGCAAGGTGTGAGATTGAGCTCGGCTCAATGCCCGACCACGGCAAAAGATAAAGAAGAGATGAGTGTCATCCCCTATGCTTCAGCCATAGGATCTATTATGTATGCCATGCTGTGTACCAGACCTGATGTAAACCTTGCCGTAAGTTTGGTAGGTAGGTACCAAAGTAATCCCGGCAAGGAACACTGGACAGCGGTCAAGAATATCCTGAAGTACCTGAAAAGGACAAAGGACATGTTTCTCGTTTATGGAGGTGATGAAGAGCTCGTCGTAAAGGGTTACGTCGACGCTAGCTTCGACACAGATCTGGATGACTCTAAGTCACAAACAGGATACGTGTATATGTTGAATGGTGGAGCAGTAAGCTGGTGCAGCTGCAAGCAGAGCGTCGTGGCGGGATCTACATGTGAAGCAGAGTATATGGCAGCCTCGGAGGCAGCGCATGAAGCAATTTGGGTGAAGGAGTTCATCACCGACCTAGGAGTCATACCCAATGCGTCGGGGCCGATCAAACTCTTCTGTGACAACACTGGAGCTATTACCCTTGCCAAGGAGCCCAAGTTTCACAAGAAGACCAGGCACATCAAGCGTCGTTTCAACTCCATCCGTGAAAATGTTCAAGATGGAGACATAGATATTTGCAAAGTACATACGGATCTGAATGTCACAGATCCGTTGACTAAACCTCTTTCGCGAGCAAAACATGATCAACACCAGAACTCTATGGGTGTTTGATTCATCACAATGTAACTAGATTATTGACTCTAGTGCAAGTGGGAGACTATTGGAAATATGCCCTAGAGGCAATAATAAAAGGATTATTATTATATTTCCTTGTTCATGATAATTGTCTTTATTCATGCTATAATTGTATTATCCAGAAATCGTAATACACGTGTGAATACATAGACCATAATATGTCCCTAGTAAGCCTCTAGTTGACTAGCTCGTTAATCAACAGATAGTCATGGTTTCCTGACTATGGACATTAGATGTCGTTGATAACGGGATCACATCATTAGGAGAATCATGTGATGGACAAGACCCAATTCTAAGCATAGCACAAGATCATGTAGTTCGTTTTTCTAGAGCTTTTCCAATGTCAAGTATCTTTTCCTTAGACCATGAGATCGTGTAACTCTCGGATACCGTAGGAGTGCTTTGGGTGTACCAAACATCACAACGTAACTGGGTGACTATAAAGGTGCACTACAGGTATCTCCGAAAGTGTCTGTTGGGTTGACACGGATCGAGACTGGGATTTGTCACTCCGTATGACGGAGAGGTATCTCTAGGCCCACTCGGTAATGCATCATCACAATGAGCTCAAAGTGACCAACTGTCTGGTCACAGGATCATGCATTACGGTATGAGTAAAGTGACTTGCCGATAACGAGACTGAACGAGGTATTGGGATACCGACGATCGAGTCTCGGGCAATTAACGTACCCATTGACAAAGGGAATTGTATACGGGGTTGATTGAATCCTCGACATCGTGGTTCATCCGATGAGATCATCGAGGAGCATGTGGGAGCCAACATGGGTATCCAGATCCCGCTGTTGGTTATTGACCGGAGAGCCGTCTCGGTCATGTCTACGTGTCTCCCGAACCCGTAGGGTCTACACACTTAAGGTTCGGTGACGCTAGGGTTGTAGAGATATGAGTATGCAGCAAACCGAAAGTTGTTCGAAGTCTCGGATGAGATCCCGGACGTCACGAGGAGTTCCGGAATGGTCCGGAGGTAAAGAATAATATATAGGAAGTGCAGTTTCGGCCATCGGGAGAGTTTCGGGGATCACCGGTATTGTACCGGGATCACCGGAAGGGTCCCGAGGGTCCACCGGGTGGGGCCACCTATCCCAGAGGGCCCCGTGGGCTGAAGTGGGGAGGGGACCAGCCTCTGGTGGGCTAGTGCGCTCCCCCCCTGGGCCCCCCTCTGCGCCTAGGGTTGGGAACCCTAGGGGATGGGGCGCCTCCACTTGCCTTGGGGGGCACTCCACCCCCCTTGGCCGCCGCCCCCCCTAGAGATCCCATCTCTAGGGCCGGCGCCCCCCCCCCCCCCTGGGGGCCTATATAAAGGAGGGGGAGGGAGGGCAGGAGCACCCTGAAGCCTTGGCGCCTCCATCTCCCCTGCTACACCTCTCCCTCTCGCAGAAGCTCGGCGAAGCTCTGCCGGAACTCTGCTGCATCCACCACCACGCCGTCGTGCTGCTGGATCTTCATCAACCTCTCCTTCCCCCTTGCTGGATCAAGAAGGAGGAGACGTCATCCGCTCCGTACGTGTGTTGAACGCGGAGGTGCTGTCCGTTCGGCACTTGGTCATCGGTGATTTGGATCACGACGAGTACGACTCCCTCAACCCCGTTCTCTTGAACGCTTCCGCTCGCGATCTACAAGGGTATGTAGATGCACTCCTATCACTTGTTGCTAGATGAACTCATAGATGGATCTTGGTGAAAACGTAGGAAATTTTTTATTTTCTGCAACGTTCTCCAACATGTTCCACCATGGCCCTATATCGTGAGCTAATGCCCGAACTCGCATAGGCATGCAACGTCATGACCTCACACCGTTCAAGTAGCTAGGGACCATCCTTGATGATATGGAAGGATGGAACTTCTAGTGATTTACGATGCCGATGATGATGATATGTGTCGGTTGAACTTGTATACTTTCTATAGTGATGAAACTTTGTGATGTCCACGGTCCCTGCCGAACTTGCGTAACGCTACTTTATTAGTTTGGTACAATGACCTGTGTACTCTAGTTAATTAGTTTGCGTACTATATGTTGCATCTAGTTGCTAACCCTTTCTTTTTCGTGTTGATCTAGTATATTTTGTTGCATATGATTGTACATTCTCTTGATGAAGATGCATCTCTAACAGGTACCTAGATTCTTGATGGTGACTGAGGGAGTCCTGGACTAGGGGGTGTCCGGACAGCCGGACTATCATTATCCGCCGGACTCCAAGACTACGAAGATACAAGATTGAAGACTCTGTCCCGTGTCCGGATGGGACTTTCCTTGGCGTGGAAGGCAAGCTTGGCGATACGGATATGTAGATCTCCTACCATTGTAACCGACTCTGTGTAACCCTAGCCTCCTCCGGTGTCTATATAAACCGGAGGGCTTTAGTCCGTAGGACAACATACATTACAACAATCATACCATAGGCTAGCTTTAGGGTTTAGCCTCCTTGATCTCGTGGTAGATCCACTCTTGTACTACCCATATCATCAATATTAATCGAGCAGGACGTAGGGTTTTACCTCCATCAAGAGGGCCCGAACCTGGGTAAAACATCGTGTCCCTCGTCTCCTGTTACCATCCGCCTAGACGCACAGTTCGGGACCCCCTACCCGAGATCCGCCGGTTTTGACACCGACATTGGTGCTTTCATTGAGAGTTCCTCTGTGTCGTCACCGATAGGCTTGATGGCATCTGCAACCAATGACGCTGTCCAGGGTGAGACTTTTCTCCCCGGACAGATCTTCGTATTCGGCGGCTTCGCACTGCGGGCTAATTCGCTTGGCCATCTGGAGCAGATCGAAAGCTACGCCCCTGGCCGTCAGGTCAGATTCGGAAGCCTAAACTTCACGGCCGATGTCCGCGGAGACTTGATCTTCGACGGACTCGAGCCACAGCCAAGCGCGCCGCACTGTTGCGATGGGCATGATCTAGCTCTGCCGCCGAACAGTGCCTTGGTGGCCGCACACGAATCCGCTCCGGCCATTAGTCCGGAGCCGATTGCCCAGATAGAGGATCGGTGGATGGACACCGCCTCGGGGGCTTCAACTTCCATGGCGATGGAGCCGAACACTGATCTTGTCCCTCGCAAAACTCGTGATTCCGAGGTGCCGGACTCCTTGCCGGACTCCGAACCTCCCACGCCCCTACCAACCAAATCGGATTGGGCGCCGGTTATGGAATTCACCGCCGCGGACATCTTCCAATACTCGCCTTTTGGCGACATCCTGAATTCACTAAAGCATCTCTCGTTATCAGGAGAGCCCTGGCCGGACTATGGCCAGGATGGTTGGGATACGGACGACGAAGAAATTCAGAGCCCACCCACCACCCACTTTATAGCCACTGTCGACGATCTAACCGACATGCTAGACTACGACTCCGAAGACATCGACGCTATGGACGACGACGCCGGAGACGAAAAGGAACCAGCGCCTACAAGGCACTGGAAGACCACCTCGTCATATGACATATACATGGTGGATACCCCAAAAGACAGGGACGGCGAAGAAACAGCGGAGGCAGATTCTTTAAAGAAACAGCCCAAGCGCCGGCGTCAGCAGCGCCGCTCTAAATCCCGCCACAGCAAGAATGGAGATTCCGGCACAGGAGATAATAATACCCCAGAAAGTGCCGAAGACAACCCCCTCCAGCAAGACTCAGCGCAGGAGGATGCAGAAGCAAGCCCTCACGAGAGGGCGGCAAACAAAGAGGTTGAGGATTACAACTATATGCCTCCCTCCGAATACGAGGCAAGCCTCAATGATGACGAATTCGTCATGCCCGAGGATCCCGTCGAACAAGAGCGTTTTAAACGCAGGCTCATCGCCACGGCAAACAGCCTAAAGAAAAAGCAGCAGCAGCTTCAAGCTGATCAGGACCTGCTGGTCGATCGATGGACCGAGGTCCTCGCGGCCGAAGAGTACAAACTCGAACGCCCCTCCAAAAGCTATCCAAGACGCAAGCTGCTCCCCAGATAAGAGGAGGAAGCATACATACCTCCATCACCAGCGCACGATACGGCTGACCGACCACCCCGCGGTCGTGACAGAGAGGCATCCAGGCCCCCAACCAAGACCGTACCCCGGCATCGCTCCAAAAGTACGAAGCCAAGAGGGAACGCGCCGGACTTGCGAGATATATTGGAGGACAAAGCAAGGCAATCCAGATCCATCTACGGATCACGTGGGCGCCCCACGACCCATGACGAATACCGTCGCACCGGATATAATAACCCCGGCCGGGCCGAACACGCCAGACAGCACTCTCTCGAGCTGCGTCGTGATATTGCTCAATACAGAGGCGCCGCACACCCGCTATGCTTCACTGACGAAGTAATGGATCATCAAATCCCTGAAGGGTTTAAACCCGTAAACATTGAATCCTACGATGGCACAACAGACCCCGCGGTTTGGATCGAAGATTATCTTCTCCACATCCATATGGCCCGCGGCGACGATCTCCACGCCATCAAGTATCTCCCACTCAAGCTTAAAGGACCAGCTCGGCATTGGCTTAACAGCTTGCCCGCAGAGTCAATTGGGTGTTGGGAAGACCTGGAAGCCGCATTCCTTGATAACTTCCAGGGCATGTATGTGCGACCACCAGACGCCGATGACCTAAGCCACATCATTCAGCAGCCAGACGAATCGGCCAGACAATTTTGGACACGGTTCTTGACGAAGAAAAATCAAATCGTCGACTGTCCGGATGCAGAGGCCCTTGCAGCCTTCAAGCATAACATCCGCGACAAATGGCTAGCCCGGCACTTGGGACAGGAAAAGCCGAAATCTATGGCAGCCCTCACATCATTAATGACCCGCTTCTGCGCGGGAGAGGATAGCTGGCTAGCTCGCAGCAACAATCTCCGTAAAAGTTCTGGCAATCCGGATACTAAGGACAACAACGGCAGGTCACGTCGAAACAAAAACAAACGCCGCATTAACGGCGACGACAAGGAGGATACGGCAGTCAACGCCGGATTCCGAGGCTCTAAACCCGGTCAACGGAAGAAGCCATTCAAAAGAACCACTCCGGGTCCGTCCAATTTGGACCGAATACTTGACCGCTTATGCCAGATACATGGCACCCCTGAAAAACCAGCCAATCACACTAATAGAGATTGCTGGGTGTTCAAGCAGGCAGGCAAGTTAATTGCCGAAAACAATGACCAGGGGCTAAACAGCGACGACAAGGAGGAGACCCGACCGCCAAACAATAGAGGACAGAAGGGTTTTCCCCCACAAGTGCGGACGGTGAACATGATTTACGGACCCATATACCCAAGAGGGAGAGGAAGCGCGCACTAAGGGACGTCTACGCGATGGAGCCAGTCGCCCCGAAGTTCAATCCATGGTCCTCTTGTCCGATCACTTTCGATCGAAGAGACCATCCGACCAGCATACGCCATGGCGGATTCGCCGCATTGGTTTTAGACCCAATCGTCGATGGATTTCACCTCATGAGAGTCCTGATGGACGGCGGTAGTAGCCTGAACCTGCTTTATCAGGATACAGTGCGCAAAAT
Organism: Triticum timopheevii; assembly: GCA_963921465.1. Classification (NCBI taxonomy): domain Eukaryota; kingdom Viridiplantae; phylum Streptophyta; class Magnoliopsida; order Poales; family Poaceae; genus Triticum; species Triticum timopheevii. Next base: position 236,665,612 of record OY997266.1, on the reverse strand, counting down.
GGGCATAGACCCCTCAAGGATTAAACCTACAAAGACAACCTTTAAAGGTGTCATACCAGGTGTGGAAGCCAACTGTATAGGCTCAGTAACACTAGAAGTGGTCTTCGGATCCCCGGACAATTTCCGGAGCGAGGAGTTAATCTTCGACATAGTCCCGTTTCGCAGCGGCTATCACGCTCTGCTCGGACGAACCGCGTTTGCAAAATTCAACGCGGTGCCGCATTATGCATACCTCAAGATCAAGATGCCAGGCCCTCGTGGAGTCATCATGGTCAACGGGAATACGGAACGCTCCCTCCGAACGGAAGTACAGAGCAGCCTCTTAAGGCAATTCTCGAGTCCGACCGTTAAACGGCCGGATACAGCAAAACGCGCCCGAAGCAATACCAACCAAGACCACCTAGCGCGATCAGAGCACGCGTAGCAATGCGGCCCCAACCCCCGCCCGCGCATGATCGCAAGAATAACACTCTGCGTACATCATTACGCTTTGGAGATACCATGGGCGCAGGGGAAGGGGCACGATCGCAATGGACCCAGAGTGCGGTTCGACCACACCAGGGGCTCGCAAGTGTGCCCCCCCTTTTTTTCTTATTTATTATTTTCCTTCTTTGTGTACACAGGACTCCGGTAACCAGAGGCCCTGTCCAGCGGCGAACCTGCCGAACTCGTGATGCAACAGTCAGGGACGAAAGAAGGCTGCGACGAACACTTAGGTGGTCTCAATTACGAGCATTAAATTCGATTATATACACCAAGTCCGCAGCTCACCCCTGGAGGGGGACATGTTTACTTAGTCGAAATCCCTTGCTTACCGCACTATTTGTATCAGTTCGCACTCATAGCAGACATCCTTTAATAAATAATGCAGCAATTACATTACCTTTTATATATATATGTTCACTACATGACATCTTGCACCCGTATATTTTTGGTACGGCCTAATACACCAGGGGCATATGTTCCCCACATTGTGGTGTGATAAGTCCGAACACTTTCATAAGTGCGTCACCCCGAACTTATAGCATTATATGAATCAGCTCCGAATCATGTCTTGGGTCAATAGTTGGGTTTGCCCGGCTCCCACGTTTTGGTGCCTTACGTTCCGTTCTGTCGGCTAAGGTGGCACTGGGAGAACCACTGCGATTGCGCCCCGGTTGAGCCGGGCGAGCGCCTCAGTGGAGAAAGCTAAAACTGACCGGCATGATAAGGCGAGAGACTGGTCGCTGTTCGAGAGGTTTCTTCGGGTCCTTAAAGACTCATGCTGCTTCGAGCGAAGTTCCGGACCATGTCCGACGAAGGCGTGGATAGCGCCCCGGATTCGGCCTTCCGAATACCAGGGGCTTCGCTGAAATTTAAAATTATAGAATTCTATGGCTAAGTGAGAGTGTTCAAGCATTATAAGTCCGGTCGCCTTGTTCGTTGTGTTGAGCGCCTCCCTAGATGGACCCAAAAATGGGAACAAGAGTGCTCAAGGTTATCCCGAACACCCCAGCACTCATGGCTCAGGGGCTGAAGCCAACGACTTGCCATCTCTCAGATTTTATAAACGGCCGAACAGAAGGTAATATTTTAAATTAAAACAAGCGTTGCTCAAGGCGCATATGAACGCAGTTTTCAGCGCACAGGATAATACACAGCGAGTTTACTCAAAGATTACATTTCTGGGGCACTCATCCGCAATATTGCGGGCTCCCTTCAGGACAGTTTTATAATACATTTCAGGCGTACGATACTCCTTGCCCGGTGGCGGTGGGTCCGTGAGAAGCTTCTCCGCATCCAACTTGCCCCAATGCACCTTTGTGCGGGCAAGGGCCCGACGAGCACCTTCAATACAGGCGGAGTGCTTGACGACCTCCACCCAGGGGCATGCATCCACCAGCCGCCGCACGAGGCCAAAGTAGCTCCTAGGCATGGCCTGTCCAGGCCACAGCTGGACTATAAGGCCCTTCATGGCCTCCTCAGCTACCTTGTGGAGTTCGACCAGCTGCTTCAGCTGGTCGCTCGGGGGCACCGGGTGTCCGGCCTCAGCGTACTGAGACCAGAAGACTTTCTCCATCGAGCTCCCCTCCTCGCCACGATAGAATGCGGCGGCATCGGAAGCACTACGCGGCAGATCTGCAAACGCCCCTGGAGAGCTCCGAATGCGGGTAAGTGTCAGGTATTTTACATTAACATGCTTGCTTTGCATGAAAAATGCCTTACCCGCCGCTATCTTCTTCACATCTTCAACCTCCTAAAGGGCCTTACGGGCCTCGGCCTTGGCGGACTTGGCACTTTCGAGAGCCGAGGCAAGCTCGGACTCTCGAGTCTTGGAGTCACGCTCCAAACTCTCATGCTTCTCCATGAGAGCCTGGAGCTCTTGCCGTACTTCCGCCACCCATGCCTCCTGCTTCTCTCGCTCTTCCCGCTCCACGGCTGCACTGCGTTCGGCCGCGGACACAGCCTCCTTCAGGGCTGCCACCTCGTTCGTGGCCCCTGCAATACCCATATTATCCTTGTTAATTTTATTGCAACCAAAATCCTTTTCTGTAAGGTAACTATTCAAAGTGGTGTGACTCACCTTCTTTGTCCTCGAGCTGCTTCTTGGCATGGCCGAGCTCTTGCTCGGACCGCTCGAGATCCTTCTTCAACACATCGACCTCCGCCGATAGTGCGGCAGAGGTTAGCAGAGCAGCCTGCAAACCCATATTGACATATTTTAAGCAACCCTGCGTATATCTTGTTAGATCCTCAGTCCGGCTTTTCTTTCCGAACACCGAACTGAGCATCAGGGGCTACTGTCTATGCGGTATTACATTACATAATTTTAACTTCTTACCTCAAAGCCTGTTAGAAGGCTGCTGCAGGCTTCGGTCAGCCTGCTTTTGGCGAGCTGAACCTTTTGAATCACCACACTCATGATAGTGCGGTGTTCTTCCTCGATGGAAGCGCCTTTAAGAGCCTCCAACAAGTTATCCGGCGCCTTCGGTTGGACGGAGATCGCCGATGTCACGGTCTTTCCCTTCTTTCGAAGGGGCCACCCGCCGGACTCTGGAACCACTGCGGGTTCCGATGTAGAGTCTGGCACAAAGTCCGGGAGGCAGCCTGACGGCGCCTCCGGAGCCTCCTCCTGATGGGTCCTTCTCTGGGATCCCACCTCAGCGTCCTCGTTGACGCGGGGGTAAGAGGCGGTCGGAAGTGAATCCACATCCGACGGGGCCAACGACCCGCTCGATGAAGCGGGGAGATCATCATCGGCCGGGCTACGGACAGAACGCAGCATTAGAAGGACACTACGCGACACGAAAGAAATTGCACATCAAGGATCCGGATACATACGATCTTGCCGGACGCCTGGCCCTTGGAGGCCACTCATCCTCGCCAACGGTGGTGTTGGCGAAACTATCCGGGGGGATAGTCCTCCCCCTCTTGGACCCTTCGGCCTCCCCTATTGGGGAAGCCTTCCTCTTCTTCTCTCCCTCCTCCGGGAGAGAGTCCTCCTCCTCCTCCTCGTCTTCGGGGGAGGAGTCCGCCTCGTCGTCGGACGCCTGATTGCGGGAACTCTTTCGAGTCCCCGCGGCCACCTTCTTGGCCTTCTTCTCCGGCACCACGTGCGGTGCCGGAACCAGCAGCCCTGCTAAACGGGCGTTCTCTGGGTCTTCTGGCATGGGAGCCGGGCTGATGAGTTGCTTGGCCTTCTCCATCCATTCCTATCAAAGGAAAAGAGAGATTGAAACCCTCTTAGAATCAGTTTAATTACCACAAGTGTCCCGTAACGGGGTTGAATCACTTACCTCGTCAGCTGGATGCTGCGAGCGAAATCCGCGATCTTCCGTCGCGGATGCGGGGGCTTCGGCGCCCTTAAACAGCACCCTCCAGGCGCCTTCGTATGTCGTATCGAAGAGCCCACTCAGCGCCTGGTGCTGTTCCGGATTGAACTCCCACAGATTGAATGCCCGTTCTTGGCATGGGAGAATCCGGCGGATGAGCATGACTTGGACCACGTCGACGAGCCTGAGCTTATTGCTCACCAGCTTCTGGATGCAGGCTCGGAGTCCCGTCACCTCCTTCGGATTGCCCCACAGCAATCCCTTCTCTTTCCAGGAGGTGAGCTGCGTGGGGACGCCAGATCTAAACTCGGGGGCCGCTGCCCATGTGGGCTTGCGCGGCTCGGTGATGTAGAACCACCCCGATTGCCACCCCTTGACGGAGTCCACGAAGGCCCCTTCGAGCCAAAGGACGTTGGGCAACTTACCCAACATGGCGCCTCCGCATTCCGCTTGCGTGCCCTTCACAACCTTCGGCTTGACGTTGAAGGTCTTGAGCCACAGGCCGAAGTGGGGCCGGATGCAGAGGAAGGCCTCGCACACGACGATAAACGCCGAGATGTTGAGGATGAAGTTCGGCGCCAGATCGTGGAAATCCAGGCCGTAGTAAAACATGATCCCCCGGACGAATGGGTGCAGTGGAAAGCCCAGTCCGCGGAGGAAGTGGGGAAGGAAGACGACCCTCTCATGGGGCCCAAGGGTAGGGATGAGCTGCCCCTCGTCGAGCAGCCGATGCGCGATATCGCCGGAAAGGTATCCGGCGCTGCGCAGTTTGGTGATGTGCTCCTCCTTAACGGTGGAGGCCAACCATTTGCCTCCCGCTCCGGACATATTCGGAGAAGGTCGGGGCGAGATGCGCGAGCTTGGGCGTTGGAGCTTGAGTACGCGGAGATGGATAAGCAAAGGAGGAAGAAGGCGTAGGTGAGAAGGTAAATCCTTATCCCTTATATATAGGCGGACGAAAACTATGCGTCCCCACCGGCCTGATAAAACTCGCTTATCTCCCATCGCCACCATCAATGGCGCGGTTGGGTTACCCACGTCCGTATTGATGAGAATACCGGAATAAGGGGAACACGATCTTTGCTTCGACAAGACATGCCAAGGAAACCGCTTCGCTAAACGTGCTGAGGTGGTATAGTAAAAAACGATTCAAACAAAGGCTTGGTAGCGGTGTGATGTCACGCCGCATAATACGTCAGCAGATTGGACTGGTGTACATTTTATTCTCTCTACGGTGGAATGTGGAATTTATTTTGCAGAGCCGGACACTATCCTGGTGTTCATGATCTTCTCTGGATTATTCAAGGGAGGAACCCGCCTTGCAATGCCGAACATTATGCGCGCCGGACTTATCGTCATTGAAGCCTGGTTCAGGGGCTACTGAGGGAGTCCTGGACTAGGGGGTGTCCAGACAGCCGGACTATCATTATCCGCCGGACTCCAAGACTACGAAGATACAAGATTGAAGACTCCGTCCCGTGTCCGGATGGGACTTTCCTTGGCGTGGAAGGCAAGCTTGGCGATACGGATATGTAGATCTCCTACCATTGTAACCGACTCTGTGTAACCCTAGCCTCCTCCGGTGTCTATATAAACCGGAGGGCTTTAGTCCATAGGACAACATACATTACAACAATCATACCATAGGCTAGCTTTAGGGTTTAGCCTCCTTGATCTCGTGGTAGATCCACTCTTGTACTACCCATATCATCAATATTAATCGAGCAGGACATAGGGTTTTACCTCCATCAAGAGGGCCCGAACCTGGGTAAAACATCGTGTCCCTCGTCTCCTGTTACCATCCGCCTAGACGCACAGTTCGGGACCCCCTACCCGAGATCCGCCGGTTTTGACACCGACAGTGACGAAGCAATGCTATGTCGTGTACAAAGGGAAGGTTTCGGGAGTGTACGACGAGTGTCCTGAGTGTCAGGCGCCAGCCATAAAGGCTTCAAAAGCAGACAAGAAGTAGAAGCTAGTTACTTGAGGTTCACGCTAGCGCGAGAGAGGACTCGTAACCGTCGCCTCATGTACTGCATAGTTCCGCTCTCACTCGTGGTGATAGCTCTTCTCGCGTATATCATTGTTTAGATGGATGACGATGTAGTTGCAAGTATTCGAGACTTGTATCGCCATTTTTGAAATGATGACGAGAGACCACTTTGTGTTGGATGATGATTATGATGATGACCACCTTGTATCGCTATGTATATGCTATGATTACATTTGTATGTGTATGATATGCTAGAGATTATTGTATAAATCCCTAAACAAAATTCAGTAGCACAAAATAAGGAGCAAAAAGAATATTTAAAAACTAATAGTAGCGTGGGATATGGCATTAGCAACAGCGATTTCTTAGCAGTAGCGCTCTTTTTACAAGGGCGCTGCAGATATTATCAGCAGCGCTTGTTGCAGACCAACGTTGTTGCTATCACTAGGTAGCAGTAGTGTTGGTCAGGCTGCGCTACTGATAAGCATTAGCTGTAGCGCTGTATCAGTAGTGCGGCCACCCGCGCTACTGATAAGCATTTAACTTGCGCTACGGGTAGGCTTTTCCCTAGTAGCGAAGCAACCTAGCAAAGGGTTTGAATTTTAGATCCCCCAACACTTGTACACACACGCTGCTCCCCTCGAGGCACTCTTGCCGGGCTAGAGCATGTTGTGTCTTCGTGTTCCTCCAGATCAATCCACCATAGCAGGAGTAGGGTTTTACGCTGCAAAGTGGCCCAAACCTAGGTAAAAAGAGAGATGTCCATCGTCGTATTGTCCCTTGTTGTTTCTGCTCCTTGTGCAATGTGATTGTCCCCTTGCCGAACCACAAAGGGGCACCCCTACCCCATAGATGACCGTGCTTCCACGCCGACAGTAGGTGGAGAGTACATCTCAAGCTCATTTAGTATCACAACGATCTCTTCCTGTAGCCTTCGGAGCTGCTTCACACTAATCGACTTTCGAGAGATAACGTCGAAAATGTTGCAGAGACCAATAAGCGTGTCATAGACGTGCTTATCCATTATCCCTCTAAGGGCAACAGGTAGTATCTGTGTCATCATCACATGACAGTCATGAGACTTCATCCCGCTGAACCTTATCTTCTTCGTGTCTAGAAATCTTCTTATCTTCCCAAAGTAACCGGAACTAACTTTGATTCCGTTAAGGCACTTGAAGAATTGATCTATCTCCTTCGGACTTAAGGTAAAGTAATAAGGGGGGCAATAATTCTCTTCCTTCTTGTTCACTTTTTTTCCCTTGTCTCGCGCCTCCGTCTCCGTCTCTGTCTCTGTCTCCTCTAACTTTTTATGGGACGACATTTGGAGATCTGCCCTGATGTTCAAATCTTCCAAGTCTCTTCTTGCCTTCGACCCATCCTTGGTCTTATCCGGCATGTTCATTAGTATTGCAAGCAAGCTCTCAAGGGCATTCTTCATGATATGCATTTGATCAAGGCAATGAGGCAAGTCGAGTTTGGGCCAATACTCCAAGTCCTAGAAAACAAACCTCGTCTTCCATACCTTCAGCAGCGGCTCTGGCGCCTTTTTCATTGTCATTCCTAGTGCGGGGCACCGTTCCTGGTTTTTCAACAGCTCATTTGATTTCGGCACCGCTCCACTTACATGGAGGTCCTCGATGCTCAGCCTCACCATTGAATAGATCTCCATGGTTTCTCCACGGGTCGTCCTTCTGGGCCATCTTCGATGCCCCATGTACATGATTTTCCCAGACCCGCCATCTTTCTTTAGCTACTAAGACGTTGTATCATCCATGCACCGTGTGCATCCACAATATCCATGGCACACCTGGCCTGCGACATATCTGTAACCGATATAGTCGTGCACTGTCATTTTCAGCGCAGCTCTCATATAGAAATACTCGCCTCTGCTGGCATCTCATGTCTTCACCGGTGTTTTCCATAACATGTCTAAGGAATAGTAAACTCCTCCCGGCAACGGTGCCAGAAAAAGGGCTTGATACCTCCTTTCATTGATCTGGTATTGGGACAGAAAAGTGTATCCCGCACATATTTCCCCATAGGTGACCCTGGGTTATCAAACCCATGAGAGGAAGATACCCATAAAGCAATATTCCCTAGCAACTTATGTCAAAGTGTCAATTCCAGCTTTTGACTGGATCAGGCAAGCAAATAGTGATTCAAACACTTATAATAAAAAGAGGTACATTTATGAGGTCTTAATGCATACAACCATGTATTTGTGTTAGGACCAGATATGATCTCAACTTGTGCGCTGGAAGTCACCCATCGATATGTGCTTATTACAGACCGAAGTGGGGATGTGTCCAAATAACATCTTGACCGGCACGAGTCCTGCATCAAGAATCAATTGTCCTACCGCAGGCCCTATCCGTCGCGCGGGGTTGCCTCGATAATTAAGATAATGAAATCATACAAGAGCTTTGGGCGTTCAATGACTACACCTCATGTGTCCCCAAGGATATGATCCATGTTACCCTACTGAACCTTACTGTCGGTATAACACTTCACGGTCTCCTTGCTCCTAGCCTCACCAGTGCTCGATCTCCATGATCCTGGGTACCTGCAGGGATGAAGATCACGGACAAGACAAGAGACATCTACAGAACAATTTTATTTCACATATACGGAACATTATTCAAAGCCCTTCCATTGATCCCCACAACAAATACATAGGGTTGCAAGGCTCATGCCTCAATCCATTCCTCACCGAACTACTCACACATGGAGATCAGATCCCGAGAAGAAAACATTGAAGAACACATCTTGAAGATTGATTGATTGCAAATATGTCTTGCAATGATTGCCTTGTGTGATGCACGATTACAAGTATGAACTAGATGAGGAAGCACTATGGGGGTGATGGTGGCTATGGAGATGGCGGTGGCTAGGGTTTGTGGATGAAGATGATGATGTTCTGGCTATTGTCGACGCTCTCCTCTGGCCTCCTCTATTGACATTTCGATGGGGTCCCATTATAAAAGTTGTTCAGGTGGACGATCTGCCACGGTTTCCACGCCATACGGTCGCTCATACGGGCGCACGCACCCATATGAGAACGTCGTCTTTTGTGTTGTTTCCGCATAAACGCTTCCTGTTGGTTCCTTCTTCCTTCATTTTTCTTCCTTTCCATTTTCACACGTGATTTCTTCCCTTTTTAGTCCATTTCCTGTAAACGCATCAGGAGAGGATTTATGGAATCTTTGCATTAATTAGTCATTAGTAGCAATATCGGAGCGAATATCTTTTTTTGAATGAAATACCTTGGTTTAAACAAGGTTGAATGAGTGTAAAAATATCACTCATCATTTATTAAGTAGTATTAAGAAATTATGACGTTTTGTAGTACTGAGAGCACGCACGGAAAAGTAATCAATGGATTTCGATACGAGCATCTCAACCCTAAACCCTAAAATTTTGATTCTAGTATGGTATAAACTCTTCCATGGTAGAATTTACAAGGTACTACGCTCTAAACACCAACAAACCATTTTGTTATCCATTTTTTAGCCCAGCTAACATTGTTTGTGACACCAAACATTTTCCGTGACACTACAAATTGTCCTGGAAAATGGGCATATGCCTAGTGACGCCCAAAAGCATCGCAGAGTTTCACGCCAGAACGTCGCCGAGGTTGTTGCCCTGGAAGGAAACACGTAGTGATGATGGACCGTCCCAGAAAATGATTTTAGGCGACATTTCCTGTTTCGTCACCGGGGGGTTTTGTCACTGAATGGAGCAAATTTTGTAGTGGCCCTACTTCAAGTAATTTTGATCTTTTTTGTTTGTAAATGTGTCATGCTGAGTAGTTTTTCTGAAACATACATACTTAGTCATAAATATGCCTTTCTTTTACCACATCGTAAAACTACAGCCAGGGAGTCGTCAGTTCATGGCAACTATCGTTTGCTTCAGAGTGAAGCGTCGTTGTTTGCTCCGTAGTGAAGCACAAGCACTAGGCGACACCATTGTCGAAATCAATTAGGAGGAGGCAGGAGCTAACAACATGCCTTGAATTAAAATGGTATTAGTCAAGAAATTCGTTAATCTCAGCCGCTTCTTATGGGCACATGAGAACTTTAAATTTTTCACCAATTAAAATTTATTTTTGTGACTGTTTGATTAGGTTGATTTATTGTGGCTTTATCAACGGCTATAGTATATTAAGATGTGGGCATTATATGCATTGCTTAACATGGATGGACATTTTCTTAAATTTCTATTGAACTTGTAGATATATCATGGATGGACATTTTCATAACGCTCACAGGCAGGATGCAAACAATGAACTTACATCGCGCTAAAATTATATACTCCATCCGTCCCATAATATAAAAGCTTTTTTTACAGCATTTTAGACACTACAAAAAATGCTCTTATATTATGGGACGGAGGAAGTACTCCCTCCATCACAGTATATAGGGCGCAGTTTCAAAACCAGATTTTTTCACAATCCCTTTGAAATAGGGCGCACCTCCTTAATTAGGCTATTAATTACTTAGCATTAGTACTCCCGCATGCATGGTTTGGCTAGTGGGAACATGAATTCTTAGCATTAGTACTCCCGCATGCATGCGCTCTGTTTAGGTTTTTATTGGACGGGGAGGTTACCAGGCGTCATTTTAGCGATTCATTAGGCGCCTTGCCATCAATTTCGCAGCACAATCGACTCCTTAATCCCTGCCTATCAGAAGGCACCTTGGTCCCAGAGCGACGCCATCGGCGCCCTATATACTGTGATGGAGGGAGTAGCATACTTCTCAAAGTCTGTAACCAGTCATTAAATAGGCATGCCCATTAAATGAGTTCCAACCAACCATACCCTCCTTTCAACACTCTGGCTCTGCAGTCTAACAGACGGACATAACACGACTATTGCAAGTTTGCAACGCCCTTTCCGTCAGCCGATGGCTTTCTGCGCCAAGAACGTCCACTGTGGCAGCCAATTCACCTGATTTAATGCAAGCTATTCTAAAGGCTTGATCCTTGCAAGATGACTGGTTTGAACCCCTGAGCTTCGGAAATCCTTGCATTTGGTACTCCAGGGAAGGCATAGCTGCATTCTACTATTAAGTACATACACTTGCCTCCAGTTTGCACATTTCTTTTGTTTATACCTATGATGCGCCTCTTCATTATCCAGCCCTCAAATTCAATATTTCCTTGGCAGTCCTCTGACGAAAATAAGGCATGTGTTTCTACAAAATACAACCCATTCAAAACACCATTTTAGTTTATTTAGCATATAGTAAAAAGGTTATTCAGATCCTGCTGAATACATATTAAAAAGGTTATTCAGATCCTGCTGAATACATATTAAAAAGGTTAACAAGTAGTACCTGCCCAAAAGTAAGGCCCATATCTCTGCTGTGGAAGTCAATGTATTTGAGCATGAACATGCCACAATCCCATCTACAACCACAAACAACTCAGTACAAGGTACATCATGTGGGTTTTAGAATATTGGTAGAGTAATGCTGTGAGAAATTAAAATTTTGTCTAACACCAAAGAATATTGGTAGAGTGATGCTGTGAGAAATTAAAATTTTGTCTGACACCAAAGAACTGTCATGAAGCCGTTTTAAGAGGCTTCAATATTTACACCACCTTAGTGTAAAAAAGTCGAGCAGAACAACAATGATAGCACTTCTATGACCAAAGATAAGAAATACCCATTCTCCTGCAGAGGAAGGTTTTGGACTCCTTCGTGCTTCCATGAAAGAACATCAATCTGTTTGCCATTCTTGTCTTTTACCTCATCTACAAGATATCTGGCCTGGTAGAGGAAGAAAATGCTAAAATTAGACCCTCACGTCCTTCACAGACAAAGAAAAGGAAAGAGGGAGGATGGGAGATATCACTTACTATGATTTTCAGGGCCTTCATGTCCATGCTGCCAAGTGAATCCAGATACTGAAACTTTTTGTCCCTTATGTTGATGATAGCTAAACACCAATGCACTTCCTTGTGGATAGGAACGAAAATCTGGACACAGTAAGGTAGTTCCAATTAGAAGGATAGAAAATCACATGAGGATTAAAGCTTGGAAATAGCATTTACCTTATCACAGTCAATTAGGTTGTACCCTAACTTCCTTTTCATTGTCCATCTCCTTACGGCTTTATAATCATACCCACCATTAATCAGCTGACAACAGAAACATAAGAAAATTATGAGGTTGACTAATTTGTTCTGGCGCCATAAACTACCTATTATGTGTTATCGTTAATGAGAAAGTGAACTAGGTGTGATGTATCAATATGGCAAGCTACTCTGCCAGAAAATGCAATGAGGGAACAAGGAATGGTTATAATAATTAAACAGTACTGCACCATCACCAAACCATACCACTTAAATAGCATGCAGAAGTGCAAAATGTTCATATAATGACAGAAATATGATGATCAAACAAGCTAGTGGAAATCTGGAGAGAAAAATTAGGATCCGTGCATGCACTAAGCAGTCACGCAAAAAATCCCGAATGTAACTCTACAGGGATTCAAGTAAAGACGACTGCAAGCAAAAGCAAAGCGATGCCACAATGGTGTAATAAAACATTGAATATAGTAGTGGACCTTCTTGTAGAAAAAGGTGTTGAAGAAGTGGCATTTTATAAATTTGCTAGGCTCTCTCAGTTCCCGCTCCTTCAGAAGCTCAAGATACAAATTTATGACCTGAAAATAACCAGGAAAAGTCATATAGTAATGTCTAATTCTATATGCTTACAATGGAGTCTGGAAAAAGAGAACATCGGAGCATATATAGCAGAGGGAATAGAATACCTCATCATTTAGCCAGTGTTTATCATTCAAGCACTGCAAGATCTCTCTTGTTATGACAATGTTTGAAGCTTTATGCTCCGATAGAATCTCACGTCTGGAGACGAAAGGAGGACTTAGACAGTGCTACGTACCAGAAGTGTGCATACAGCCTACTGTGTCTTAACTCTTAACAAGAGCAGAGAAGAGGAAAACCTATTCTTCCCACCAAGAGCATGACGAACACTGTCCTCATCCTTGTCCGTTAGAGGAACAAAAGGTTCCGGCACCACCTGAGACACATGTCGGCACAGATATTTAACATTAAACAGAGCAATAAGATGTCGTCAGAAGGAAGATTCCACTAGTTTGATTATAACACTTTATTCTTGCTTTCTGTCACAATAACTGCAGTGCAGTTTTTGTATTCAGAAACAAACACATGAAGCCGGGTTTTTTTCCCAGTTTCCACTTTCCAGTGTTAATGACGTTGCAAAATCTGAAGATACTATCCAAAAATACTTCGAAAAAAAATGGCTACCCCTTTAGCATGATGTAATACTTATGGGTGGTAGCAGTAAAAAATAACCCAAATTGACTAACACTGTGTTTGGATGTCTCCATTGGAGCCCAGGAAATGGATTTGGTAATCATCTGACATCAATACAGCTGTTTGGCTGGACACTGAATTCGTATTGGCAATGAAAAACCAATTCAGGCCTGTTTTGGCTACCACGTAAATGTCTCTCGCACGTTTCGGAGGGCTACCCCTTCGAATTGGACTGAAATGGCCAACCACCCGCAAAACATACCCGTTCAAGCCCGCAACCAGAAAATAGAAGAAAGGAGGGGATGGCGACCTCGCGACGACCTAGCAGTCAGCAGGCGGGCGGCGGCGGCGACCTAGCGGGTAGGTGGCGGCGGCGGTAACCACCATGGAGTCCGGCGGCGGCTTAGGTGCCCTCCTCCCCGGTCCTTCCCCTCTTCCCCAACTCCTCTTCTCTGCCCCACTGAGCCACACCCCGCCGTGGTGGTCGGCGGCGGTGCAGGACTGGCGCTCCCCGCTCCCTTGTGGCATGCCTTGCCGTCCTCCCCGGCCACCGTGCCCCGCCCTCCTCGGCCACGCCCCGCCGTCCTCCCTGCCCGCCGTCCTCCGCCCTCTTCTGCTCCATGGCCAAAGGAGCTGCTGCTCCTCTTCTGCTCCATGGCCGAAGGAGATGCATTGCTAGAATATTTATTATTTTACTGCTATATACTCATTTAATTATAGTCACATGTGACGGATTTCATTTTTGAGTCATGTAGCACAAGATATAATTTTCATGGTAATATAGCTTTGCAATTCCAAAGTTTGTCATCCAAACAGGATGTGGTATTGAAACCTCAGAGGCATTTCAAGGGGCAATTCAGTGAACAACCAAACAGGCGAATTCGTATTCGTGCCATTTCAGTTTCCTCACTGATTTGGAATTCTAGACCAATTCAATATAGAGCTCACCAATGGAGACATCCAAACGCAGCGTAAGACCAATTAGTATAAAAGACGAGAACTATTGATCTCAGCAGACTTGCAAAAACACAAAACAGTCAACGCTCATATTATACCCCAATGGTTGTTTATTCTTCATCACACATAGTACAAAGAGTTCACCAGTATGGTCAACTATGCCCTTGCATTTTTTATTGCCAGGTTAGGCAATATATCAGCTGCATGCCAATGCCCTTAGGTACGACCATGCATAACAAAGAAAACAAGGAGTGGACAATTAACAGCAGGTGCTGTAGAGAAACTCACTGCAGAAGAGGATAAATCATTAATTTAATTTGGGGAGGTCCGTTTAGTATCCCGGAATTGCACAAATGATATGTCACGTCCCCATAAAGTTTGGTATCCCATTGCGCACTAACAATGTCATGTCAAGTGTGCTAGCATTCCATACAAGTTGGTCATGCAATTATTTTTTATATCGAAACCAACCAAATTTTAGTTTATCTTTGTTTCTTAGAAATGCCTCTCAGTTACACCGTTCTATTATTATCTAATAATCATTTCGCAAAATAAACACTGCTTTCCAGGAGAGCTGAAAAAATCAGTACATACAGATAGTATAAAAAACGAAGAGCAACCTCCTCATTGCTTCACAAGGACCTAATCCTTTCCAGGAACTCAAACCAATTGTAAGCTGCCAGTGTTTAGTTAAGAAATAACTTTGAAGTGAACATAATTAGTTGCTTCCGTAATCATATTCTAAAAAAAAACTCTTGTTCACAACAGCTATCTTGTTTCATGAGCATATGAAGGTTTACGGCTATGGTCTGAGCTCTAGCACTTGGGGACAAGAATCCACAAATTTGGTAAAGTGTCAGCCCCTTTACCTAATGCAAGTAAGTTTGAACAAATATATAGCAACAACTCTGTGCAAACTTTGCATTGTATTAAGTCATTATACAATTCATTTATGATAAACAGATAAAAGGATGATCGAGAGTGCACCTTTTTGTTGGGCGTGATTTGCGGCCGGGCCTCCTTGAGCCCCTCAAGTCCAAGTCGGCCCTTCTCGGCAAGACGCACCTCAAACTCAAGTATCCTGAGCCTATGGTCCCGCTGCCGGCTGGACGCCTCATACAGATCCTTGTACAGAGGCACCTTCCTCACTACCATCTCACCCTTCACCTCGTCCTCCTCATCTCGCTCCTCTTCGTCCTGCTTTATATCTCCCAGGTCATCGACGGCGACCACCTCGACGGTAGCTTTCGCCCCTCTCGGCACATAAGCGGGGGGAGTAAGCGGCGGGGGGTGCGTGACACTATTGACGAGGTCGACGTACTGGTCGAGGCCTAGAGGTTGTGGTGGCGGGGACGGAGAATACGACGATGGATCGGAGTTGGAGCGGGTATTTCCGAGGCGGAAGGCACGGATGCGTCGCAGGGGGGCATGGATGGAGCGCTGGACCGGCGGTGGCGGGGGAAGGCGGCGGTGGCGGCTATGGGGCAACGAGGAAAATGAGGAGGAGGAGGTGGTGGAGGCGAAGGCGGTTGAGGAATTGGGCCCCGGCGCAGCCGAGGAAGTCGACGAGGGGATGTGAGAAGACGAGGGGAGAGGCGGGGGAGGGGCGGTGGGGAGAAGAGGTGCGAGCTTGGGTTTCTTGGAGGGAGATGGAGCGGAGGAAGGGAAGGAGGGAAGGAGGCGGTGGTCGGCGGAGACGCGCTTGCGGCTGTCGGTGAGAGCACCCATCGCCGCCGGCGGAAACCCTAACCAGGCGAATTGGGGGGAGAGCTCCCTTCCTTCCCCCAAGGCTGTCTCCGCTCGGGTGCACAGCAGCGCGGCCTTGCCGAAGCGGAGATCCCGTCGATTTTTCCTTCTCATATTTTATCTCCAAGCACAACGCTTGTGTTCTGCTACGGAGCCGATCGATCAAATGGCCTGGCCTCCCCTCAAAAAAGAAACAGGCCAGGGCCGGCAGTGAAGTGCCAGGGAGTTCATTCGCCGCTCGCTGCGGCAAACAGACGCCGTTTCGGACAGACAGGTGTCCAACTGGGCCGGCCCATGAATACAGGGAACGAGAGCGCGCTGTAGCCAAAAAAATAACGCCCACCCCTCAAAAAAAAAAAAAATAACGCCGTTGCCGGAATTCAAAACCACGACCTCATGGTATACCCGAGGTGGTACTACCAGTTGACTTACCACTCATTACTGATTACTAGCAAATATGCCCGTGCTACAACGTGAGAAAAAGAATATATATAAGCGGGTCAATGTGTCCCATCTACTCTGGCGTTTGCCTACTGCAACGCCATTGTGTGCCCCATTAGGGAGTCTAGTAAATATTTGGCCTATTTTCTATTATTTGTAGTCAAAATTGTCATAACAAACATCAACCACTTTTGATAATAATTGTGGCCATGGTGGTCTTTCTATTCCACCTTAGGGTATTTTTGATCCAAAATCTTTTCATTGTAAATTCGAGGGTTGAATCCATATGATTTTTTTCTAGGCGCTTTATTGTATGAGTGAATTAATCCTATAGAAAAAAATTCGACAAATTCTTTTGCACTACATTCCTTAGTAAATTTCATTCCACACTAACCTCTTGGCATTCTAACTAAAGTAGCTCGCTCGCAAATTTAACCCAAAATCAAATGAGCAAATGCCACATCTGAACCCAAGGAATAAAATTCTAGTTTGTTGTTCACATACTGTAAGAAGATCATGTGCTGGCATTGAACGGAACTAAATTTTGCAGTGAATGCAAGGCATTTCTTTGTTTGTGCATTTGGGAAAGCGAGTTACATGACGGGGGCAATGATGGGTGATGGATGGTAAGAAGAAAATAAATCAAAAGGGAGAAAAATTAATGGCAAACAATTCTTAATAGAAAATTGTCAGTGCGAGTTGGTCTACATCTGTTAAATAGAACTGAACAACAACAAGACCAAACTATGTATGTTGTGTCTTCCTAAGCATATATGCAGCAAAAAAATGAAATGAACATATTTGGTTCATAAATGTAGGTTTATAAGACAGAAGGTATACACTTCCTATATTCCAAGCAGACCAGGTAGAAAGTTCCTTAGATAGCTTATTTTATCTCACAATTGATACAGTGGCAAGCATTCAGTCATCTCATCCCCATGCAAACAAATATATTTTTTGGTATGTACATGATGATTATCTCATGTGAAATTACATTAAGCTTACCTAGAGACCATAATAACCTGTGAACTGTAAATGACCCATAAACAAATACATGCATGCAGTGGTAGAATTGTATGATAAACACACACATCCTTGTATAATTGTTCTCTGCATGCATGCATATATATTGTTCTGAGTGTTGATGGTCCAGTAGAAAATCGTACCTGAACATGTATTCTGATGGTCACGAGGAAATCCCATGTTGCTGTAGAAATTGTCATGCAAAATTCAGAATGGGGCAGCTCCTCACCAACACGCGGACATTCAAAAAGGGACTACTCTTCAACAGGGGCCGTTCGTCAAGACGTTGCTGCGGCCGGCGGAACCAGCTCGTCTTCGATGGCGGTCCGCGGTCATATACAATTCTTATCACTGCATGAGCGCGTACTTACTGTGCATGCATATACGTGAGTTTGCTAGCTGTGTATGAAATCCACGTATGGTATGTAGTGTGCATACTCTGCCGTCTTCCTCTCCTCTTCTCCCTCTCACGTCTCTCTCTCTCTTTCTCTATACAGAGAGCTTGAACCCGCCGGCGCCGCTGGCCCTCGCAAGCTCCTCGTCGTCCTCCTACATCGACTTAAGCCGCCATGGACGGCCGCTGCGTCGGCGTTGACCACGGGCGGCGCCGCCGCCGGCGACGACCACCTCCTCCACGCCTCCCTCCTGCCCATCCTCTGGCCCGGACAGCGTGCCCTGCCCACGCCCATCATGTTACCCGACGCCTCGCTGAACCACTGTGCCCGACCACCGCCTGCATGCCCCTGTAGCCGGCTGCCTCACACGCAACCGCGCGCCGCCGTGCGCGTCCACCAGCTAGCCTCCCGTCTCCCACTCACCTGCCTGCAGCCGTCGGACCATGGTGCCTCTGTCATCGGCTGGCTCTCTGCCCCGCCTCCAACTCTGACGCCTCCATTGCCTCTTTTCCTCCACTCCCCCAACGAAGGCCGGCCTCAGCCCGGTGTGGCCCAACCGATGCACGCAGCAGGCAGCCACGGAGGAGCCTGAGCTCCTCGCATGGACCCCAGTCGCAGTTCATCGGATTAAGCAGATGAGTACCGACCCTTCTCTGTTTTTCCTCCTCCCCTCTCTGCTCATCTCCCTCCCCCTCGTTTCTTCTCTACAGGACCCCCAACACCATGGATGCCCGAGCTCTGAACCACCTCGCCGACCGCTGCCGCGCTCTTCTACAGGAGTCGCCAAGCTCCGTCGGGAGCCTCCTCGCTCGCGAGTTCTGGCGCCGTCCCCCGAAGCCCGAGTGTTCTTGCTCCTTGCTCGCGTGGAAGAGAAAAAGGACAAAAGGTGTGAGAGGAGGTTTCTAAAGGCCCATTACCCATTAGCATTGACGCTGCCCAGGCCCAGACGGGTGACGTGTGTAACAGCCGAATCTTTTATCTCCAAACAAATTTAGTACCACCTACCCCTCAAAAAAAAATTAGTACCACCTCGGATATGTTTTAAATTCAAACTAAAAGCGTAAAATTATGGGAAGAAGCGTATTGTGACGGTGAACCCACGGAGTCAATCCGTGCTTTATTATTACTAGCAAAAGAGCCCGTGCGTTGCAACGGGAGAGAAAACATAACACACGCTCTTAACTCAACAACCATGACTCAAGACCACAATAAGTCCATCTCCTTTATTTTTGCGAGGCATCATATTTATGTTGCCGCTTATCCTCCTTCTCATCCTCGCCAGCGATGGCCTCGGTGTTCACACAAAACAACAAAAAATGTGTGTTGAATATGGTTAATCCTAAGGCGTTCTCTCTCCCTCTCTTCTCCCTCTCCCTCTCTCCCCCTCTCTCTCTCTCTCTCGCTCGCTTTCTCTCACTCTCGCGATGAGAAATCTGTTGTTTTCCCCTGCGACATTTTTCAGAGGTATGCATGTGTAGTTATCGATGTTTTCTTTTCCCTATATGGTTATAGTGGGGTGTTTATTTGCAATCTGAATCGCCGCCGGTATGAAAAAAACGGATCTTGCGCTATAAATTATAACTTTTCTTCCATAACAATATTTTAAAAATATTTAACAGGTAAAATCAACATCATATTTAGATTGCACACATTTTTCTAATAAAATTTCATATATAATATGTTAAAATCAAAGTTACGGTTTAAAAGATACAGATAATTTAGAAAATCATTTGATTTAACTCAAATATATTCCAAAATAATATTTAAAAATATTTAACAGGTAAAAATAATCTCATATTCATATTCTACATATTTTTCTAATCAAATTTCATATATAACATGTTCAAATCGGAGTTACAGTTTAAAAGATATGGATGATTTTAAAAAGTATTTGTTTGACTTAAATATGATTCACGTGGATGAATTACCTAAAACATCAGGGGGGGTTTCGAAAAATGTAAAATAACGGTTCGGGTGTGACTTAAATCCGGACGGCGGGTTGATTTCAAGAAAAGACAGGGACTTTTATGTAAAATGCCATGACGGACGAAGGAAACCCAATTTGCTTTATTATTAGGTAAAGACTAGCAAAAGGACCCGTGCGTTGTAACGGGGTAACAAAATTGTGGCCATCAAATAAAGCCATCGAAAACATAATATCTATCATGATTATACATATGTACGAAAGAGCCCGTGCCTTGTTAATTCAAATCAAATAAAACGGATCGCTGGTAGCGCTTAAGAATTAGACATGCTAAGTAATTGATACGTTAAGTTGATGGACCACATGACACAAGCTTAGAGACCACATTTTGTCCTGAAAATTTTACTTTAAATATAGCAACTGGAACATCAATATTCAATATATAAATACAATATATGACTATGATTTTGTTTGGAATTTTCATTTTAGACATAACAATACATGAACCATTAAATAAGAAATTTTTTTCCTGAAATTAATAAGGCATGTGAATGCTTCGACAGAATATATAAACCATTTTAATTTAAATAACAAAATAAACAATTAGTAATATAGGTGGGCTGCTTAGCCATGTAATCTACTATCTGCCTTGAAATGTAGTGCAAATACCTTTTCCACATATCCTGAAACAAAGAAACATCAATAAACTTCAGCATCTTAGATGGAGAATTATGGAGTTTTATTCTACAGCAGAGTACCACCTGAAGTTGAGTAGTGGCTTTAGAGTCATAAATCTATATAACTGGTAGGCTCAATAGTTGATAAGAAACTCTATTTTAATTAGAGAAAAGGCATGCAAACTTCTTAAGTTAACATGTGCTATGAGCTAGCATCATGGCCATCTCTGCCTGTGCCCCTCGAACATGCTACGATATGGTGCAAAATAAATAAACTATGATGAACACAAAATAAATAAGGAAAGCAGAAGTCTGCCGGCTCAGGCCAGATCTCACCGATGGCGACATGGCCCTCCCTAAGGAGAAGCACTCATCTCCGCCGTTCAGGCCGTCCAAGGCTATTGTGGCCAGGGCTGCACCTACGCACCTAGGAACTGAACATTGCCTCCTTTGCATTATATACACTTTTTAGTTTCCACATCTGGTGCAGAAAAAACATATCACTGTCAGTATTTGAGTATCTTCATACTGCCAAGAGCACACACTCAAAACAATTAGAGCAATCTTCCCAGATCACTTTAGACATGGGAAAAAGGTTGAGTTTCCTGAAATGATGTGGATAATTATATGATTTGGTACAGAGGTGTTAGCTTATCTACGTTTTTATAAGATGTGGCCGAGGATAGTGAATAGCAACACCCAAAGGACTATAATATCATCTAACTTGGCATGTTCATGTAAACTAAATGCAGCTAACATAATAGTACTTTTGATATATCTGAATTTAGTACCATAAAATTGAAGAACCATACGTTTGATTTCTCATATTTCATTTCAGAAAATAGCAGAATCTGCTTTTAAAACTAACAGTTAGAATGCTCCTTATAAAATCAGAATGTGCCTTTCAACATTTAAGCTCTAGGCTTAGTGTAGAAACTCAAATCGATCTAAGAATGCAAGAGCAACTGAACTTGATCGTAACAACAGCAAGTTAAGTGTTGTCTGAATAGACTGTACATGATTTCTACGAAACAAATAAAGGCTCTTATGTTAGGATAATCCTCCTACTATAACAGTTTGATTTACTTCACTTGACAAACAAAGCACCTACCTATGATTTGGTCTGGTAGGCATGAAGCTACAGTAACAATTAACAACTTCTGTAGAATAAATATTTTCTATATATACATACTTGGCGGAACTGAGTAAAGGGCATAGACAAAAAGAACAGAAACAAAAGCTTCTGTATCACCACAACAGTAAGTGTACTTTTAAGCTCACTTGTCTAGCTATAAGCTATCAAAATTCACTAACTCTATGACTTTAAAACATCAAAATTAGGGGGTTACCAAAACATGGAATAACCAGCTCACACCCCGAGGAAAAGGACCTCTGAAAGTCTGAAGTGTGTTCACTGTATTGTAGCAGGAAGCACATAAAATATATTTGGTATTATATATGAAGCAATTGTATCCTGGAGCACTGATTTTTTGTACAACACATTTACTCATTGACACCAAACGGACCAAAAGATCAGCCCATCTCAAATATTTTCAATCACTGAAAGCTATCTACACATATGTTAATCTTTCGGACCAGACCAAGGAGAACGGTACTTTTTATGATTGTAGATGAGAATTTTACAGAATAATTTGGCAAAAGCTGATACATACCTGTGGCGTAGCACGTTCGGACGGCAGATGTTCTTCCAGCTCAGGTGTAGCACGCTCCGGCGGCGGATGTTCTTCCGGCGAACTCAGCGGAGGCAAAAATATTGGGCGGACTCTTGAAAGGTGCGATGTGATGCGATAATGAAGATTCCGGCGCCGCTGCTGTACGCATTGGGGAGCCCGTGCTCCTGTGTTTTCTGTGCTCGCTCGAACATCGTGTGGAAGTAATGTATCGTTTTATGCAGGCCCATTAGAAAGGCCCAACCTGGAACGAAACGTTATCTCTGTTATAAAATAGGACTACGGGAGAAGCTAGCAAAGGCAGCGACGGAAAGAGAGTTCGACTACGGGCGAGAGACCGAGTCGTGAAGGACTCGATTCCAGGTGAGGACCGGGTCGATTGCCGGGGATACGGCAAAGGAAAACCTAAAAGAATCATCGTGACGGTAAAATAGTACCACCTCGTTTATATTACGATTTTATCAATACAAATCATAAAAGCGTATTATGATATGAGAAGAAAGCGTATTATGACGGTGAACCCGGAGACCCAATCCGTGCTTTATTATTAGGGAGAGACTAGCAAAAGAGCCCGTGCGTTGCAACGGGAGAAAAAAAATACCAAATGCCTTGCCCAATAAATTAAATTAGTGACGTTGCAACAAAATTATATGCAATTGTGCCTTCGACACGGTTGTCGGTAGGCGTAAGTTGCAATCGAGTCCGAAGAAGTTTGTTGCAATAGTGGCATCCGACTTTACAACAACAGTGGTCAACAAATATGATACAAGCGGGCCTCGCCATAGTGAGGTTGAGGAGGCGCTCAAGAGAGGGTGCCTCGCCGTCGAACATGATGTTCCGGTGCTTCCAAAGAAGTCGGGCGCCAAGAAGTAGCAAGCAGGAGAGCCTTTGCGGGGCGGCGATGGCGCTGCAACGCAGGAGGTCATGCTGCAATCCTGGAACCGGTCGTCGAGTTGAGGAGGCCCAGGTGTGCATCGACACCAAGAGAGGAGCTCATGCTAGAGTTGGCTCGAGAAAGAGCAGCCGACGAGGAGGTGGTGTATGCTCTCAGGCTCCGACCAGTGATCCGACCAGAAACGACATCTCGAGCCATCGCCCAGGACACAATATGTGGAGGCGCACATGACCGCCGAAGCATCAGGGTCGTGCGGGATTGGGAGATGGGACCAAGGGTGGCCATCGTCAGTCCGCTGAAGTCAGATCCATTTGGCACAAAGGCAACTTTTCCTACTAAAAAAATGGTGGTCCAACTTTGCAGCATGCGGTTCGCCTTAGGGTGACAACAAAAAAGATGCGGTCAGCCTTCCAGCATTGTGTATTACTTGTAGCAGCATTAACCGGGCTTGTAGTATCGCGTGTCCCGTTTGTTGGAGCCACACTCAATTGAAACTACATGTGGGTTTCATGCAAAAAAAACTAATGTGGATCAACAAGATTTTTTCAGTGGATATACAAACAAAAATATTGGCAGTATGAAAAAGCAGCACCGAAAAGATTAGGACTCAGTACGCGCTAATGGCGGCACACGCTGCAGCTTGATTCTCCTTACGGGGCTACACACACAGGGAAACTCAATTAGAGCGAATCAGCACCATGTATGTCCTTCCTCTATTGGGTTAATTAGTTAACTTGCGTGTGTAGTGCATGCCCTTCTTTTATTAGGGGCCTTAATCTTTCCTATTGGCAGGTGTGCCATCAAGCACAATTTATCTACACTACTATTAAACAAGAAAATATGGCGGACGAAAACTCTGCCGGACCCACGCTCGCACAAGATCAGAACGGTTCCACCAATTCTGTTCATGTCCTAACAATGAATGGCTAAACTGCAAAAAATTAGCCACAATTAACGGCAATCAAGCACGTCCTCCTAACAACAAATGGCTAAACTTACGGGAATCAGCTGGATCTTCCTACCCTTGCCAACCGGGACGTACGTCGCAGCCGCAGAGCCTGTCCTGCGCCATCGCAGTGGACAACGACCACGCCGAAGAGCTTCTTGTGAACGCAGGTGCGGACTATCCTCTTGTGCGCAATACGTGGTCAGTTCCATCCCAGTTAATCTTAGTGTCTTTCTTCGATGTCGCTGTTCAGACGCACACTGCAGTGAGACGTCGGCGCCGCAAGCCACTGTTGCGCCATCGCCGCCCAGCCAGTTTTGGCCATCGCCGCCTTCCGCAGCCGCCGACGTAGGCACCGACAAACTCCTCAGGAAGCGCACCTGCCTGCACCAAGGGAACATGGTATGATTTTACAGGATATTCAATTGGGTTAACTTGATGGGGCCGATCAGTTCCTGATTTTACACGAAATTCGATTTAACATATATGTGTGTTCTTCATTTGCTTCCCCAATCCGTGTCAAATTTGCATCCTTATAACAATGTTCTTCACTCTCAAATTTGCATATTTACAACAATGTGCTGATCAATGCATCATTTTTGTGCAAACCATAATAGATCTACCTCCTTTAACTTCAACATGAATAAAACAGTGCATCAAACTGGAGCCCTCCATCTATTGTTTTAATAGTATAGTATTCGAGTCTATATGA
Organism: Triticum timopheevii; assembly: GCA_963921465.1. Classification (NCBI taxonomy): domain Eukaryota; kingdom Viridiplantae; phylum Streptophyta; class Magnoliopsida; order Poales; family Poaceae; genus Triticum; species Triticum timopheevii. Next base: position 236,641,092 of record OY997266.1, on the reverse strand, counting down.
CTGAATGAATAAAACCCGGTCAGTATGATCTATTTGTAACCCGGTCCAAGAGAGTGCGGAAGAAAACCCAGTCCAAGAATATGCATTTTTCTGTACATGAATGATGTCATCTTCTATTATCAAATTTGCATATTAGATGGCTGCAGGATAAGTATTGCATGATAAACAAAAATATGAAACTAAACACATAGGCTCGGAAACAGTTTGGATTTTACAAGAGAAGATCTACTAAAGTAAATTCAGGTAGAATCAATGGCGGAGCTAGGATTTGGAAATAGGATAGTCCTCCTCCAAAATTATGTCGTTTCAGTTACAGAGAAGCTTCGATGTATCACAGCAGTCTAACTGATGCATTCAACAAATAACTGGAATATTCAGAAATTAAGTGAGTAAGTACCTGATCATTTTGGCCAAACCAAATCCAAGACTATCATGAAGTAAACCTGTCAATTACTTCTTCTGTACAACACTGAAAAGCTTCAGGATGAGTATTGAAAACCTGTCAATGTGTATGGCAGACAGGTATGCATCCCCATTCCCATCTTTGTGTTTATTCCAGAGTCCCAAAAATTTAGGATGGAACGAATTCCATGATTCTTAGATAGTTAGATGGTCCTCAAAATCCATTTCTTGTAAGCCTGCAAAAGCACTTCTGTTTTAACAGGGGGTCCAGGACAACAAGAAATATATCTAAAAGGTTGTGCTATATCATGAATATCACTTGCGCAGCTGCCGTAAGTAGTACTGAAGATGCCAGAGATGGTTATTCCAAGAAAGGAAATTTTTTAGGTGATAAACTCTTTGAGCCAACCACTGTCCTCTATATGAGAACCATACCATCATCATTCTTCATACTGTATTATCCTACAGCCATACATGCTTATACTGTATTATCATACTATATGCTTCTCTTGATCCTCTTTGATTTGCTATAAACCTCACATTTGGAAACTTAACCCTATACATCTAAGAACATGTGTTCATTTTTCAAAATAGAAGTAAATTTCTTTGGCAGGATCAAGCCTAATCAACCTCATCCGTCTTGGTCCCTATTGCCCCTAGCCACCCAGAATTCAAATCCACCAATCAATCAGCTTTATTGTGCATGGTTGCCTGAAGAATATTAACTAACTGCAATCCCCACTCATAACAGTTGCCGCAACTAAGTTAAGAACGTCTAATCGAACAGCTTACTCCAAGATTAGGCAGACCAAAATAGGATCACCCCAACTTCTAATTTTTCTCCCCGATTCTAAAATGACTCTCATGCTTAAACCTAGACTACTGAGCTACATATGTACTATACATGGATGGATAGCAATTAGGGATTAGCAGAAGTGGGTAATGGGGATATGAAATAAGCAGATATGAAAGCTGAAGTGGGGAATAGATCGTCTAATGGAGCCGGCTTGCACTTGGAGGGGAGTAGGGGACCAGCCACCGCGGCACTGCTGTCGTATCTGGGAAGGGCAGGGCGTAGCGCAGTCGCATGCACAGGGTGGTGGGAGCTGTCGACAAACGAGATGCAGAGGAAGGCACCGGGCGCGGAGGTTGCGACGCATGATTTCCACGGCCACCGATCTGATGGAGATGAATCCCGCGCCTCCGCATCGGCCTTCGTCCCGCGCCCAGCAACCATGTCGAGCTTGAGTAGATCCTTGGGCACTTCTGCGACCGATTCGATGTGGAGGCTGAGAAGAGTGGGGAGAGTGCGAGCCCTCGCGTCGGCGGTGGGGACGAAGAGGAGGGCCGGCCTGAGGAGGTAGAGAGGGTTGTGGGCTTGTGGCTGCCATGGAATAGGGAGCAGTGGGCGGATAGTGAAGGGATAAGGTTGGAAAAGGTAGGTGACGAGGTGTGAAGAACCGAGAGGGAGAGTCAGGTGTGTCCGTTTTTTCAAGCTTTTTTCGTTTCTTTTCTTTTTTGAGTTGGTTTTTAGCCCTTTTGGTTAAGTCAGATCAGATATAGCGCCCGGTGTTGTCCAATTCATTTTTTTATCAATAGACCTTTTGGTCATTTAGTTTGTATTTACCATCGTACTTTGTTCAATTATTTTTTTGTCAAGTGTGTACAGTTTGACTATGTGGGTGTGATAGTTTTATACGGTCACAAGCGGTTAAAAAGGTATTCAGTCACAACCATTTTGAAAGTTTTATAAAACTATTAAGATTTGTATCGGTGTTTATTATTGAATATATCAAAATTTTATAATCCTGCAACTTGTGGTCTTTGAATGTTAAAGATATGAAAATTGAATTAATAAAATCGAAATTCATGTGATATTATTTTGTCATATCATTTACCTCTCATGTTGCTTTGGAACCTTATTAGTTGATCATGTAATTTCAATATGTTACATGAATTTTCTAAGTTTTGAATTACTAAGTTATGCAATTGAATTGTAATGTTATATTATGAATTATTTTCTGCCTTGCATGTTTGGAATGTGGAGTACAAATGTATGTGTTAATGGAGACGTGCGTTGCACGTGCACGCTTACTAGTGAGTTTAAATTCTGTTTGTTTCCATACGCATGGATGTTCTTCCTTTATTGGGGGGCTAATCTTTCCTACGCACGGAATTAAATTCCTTCATTTCCATACGCGCATGTCCTTCCTTTATTGATGCACAATCTTTCCTATTGTCACCACCGTGTAGATAAATCCCTTCCGTTTTCACACAATAACAACGTCCACGCCTCACCCTCAATCTTTCATGACCAACCTTTGTAGGTTACTATCAATTAGCAAAAGAATTCAAATTTTGCAGACAAGCATGACCTAGTTCAGGTGGTAGTGGCCTTTTGGTTTGGTGGCGAGGTTGGGAGTTCGACCCCTAACACAGCCAAAATTCAGATTTTGTTTTTGCCTCCCATTAGAGCCTGTTCCGCGGCGGGGTGGGCCTCCTTCCCGGGCCAGGTTCACGGCGAGGTGGGCTGCTTTCTTTCGGCCGAAACAAAAGCGCATTGTGACGGTGAACCCGGAGACCCAATCCGTGCTTTATTATTAGGGAGAGACTAGCACAAATGTCCGTGCGTTGCAACGGGTACACAAGAAATAAACTTGTTTATAGAAATTTGAAATAAAAACTCAAACAACTTTGCTAGGAGCAAAACATTATTAGAAGTATTGAAAAGTGCATTTTCTATTGCCATGTTTAAAGATCAATCTCATAATTCAGAAAGAAATATTTTCTAATAATTAGTTCATAATGAAACACATAAAAAAATCTATCAATTTTCTACATAAAACAAAAAGGCAGTATGGGTGCAAAGTTGCAGGTTGAGCATCACCAGCATATTCTGAAGTTGTTGATGGAACATCATGTATCCGGATGTTGCTGAGGAAGAGTATCACTATGTCAGCCATCATATTCCTTTGTTTATATGGGAACCAAGGATAAGAGCAGTAGTATGATGAGAGAGGGGAAAGAAAAGTCTTCCATGAAAATGTAATACAATTTACATTCACCAAAAAGCAACAGAATATCACTACATCAGATCATAGTATGTGCCAACACAATCTTTAACTTCTTGGTGCATCTAACCTGCATTCTCCTGCAAAAAAACCTATGAGTGTGTGCATCTAATCTGCATTGTAATATCACTACATCATATCATAGTATGTGCCAACACAATCTTTACCTTCTTGGTGCATCTAATCTGCATTGTAATATCACTACATCAGATCATAGTTTGCAATAGGATTTCAGTTACAATTCATGATCAAAACTTATGGTAGGAGATGTGCATTAGTTATTTCAGTCTATCGTAGCAAAAAACCTGCAGCTAAAGGCAAACAACATGAAGCCAACATCTTTCTAATCAATAGAAACTTATGAGTGTTTGAACATGATGGAACTACTAAACCTTATATGATAAGCTTCTATTTTTTTGATGTACGCTTAAGAGTGTAAGGTTAATCAAAACATATCAGATATGTTGATTGCAATGAAAATATATTGTGAAGAATGAAAACACATCAGATACGTTAATTACTTTATTAATGTTACCTTAATGATAAGAGTCTCTATCACGATGGGAAAACCCACAAGCACAGAAGTCACATCCATGCATTAAGTGACCACGGGACGACACGAATCATTCCATTTTTTAGTGTATATATCAGGCTATATTTTTACTGAAAATTGTATGTGCAAAGCACATTTGTTGGACAGGAAAGATGCTTGGCTGTTGCCGAAGCTGCTTCGGTGATGCACTCTAGTCACCAACAAACAATAGCCACAAATCCATTGCATTTATCCATTACGTATGCATGCCTAACCACCAGCAGCCAAAAACCCACCGGCCCATGCATGCCTTGAAAGTCACAACCTAGGTTCAACCATAGATCCCCGCGGCTGTACGCATGAATGAAGAGCAAGATGAGAGGAAACTAACGCGCGCACGTAGGGAAGCCGGTGTGGGTTTGCCTGATCAGGTGTTCTCTGACGTGGCCGCACCTCTCCTGCGCTTGTAGTCTTCCGACGGTGTGCACTCTTCGTCATCTCTTGTGCGATGGCCACCCATGCTCCTTGGGAGATATGGCCGGGGAAACTGGGGCTGGACCGTCGGGAACCTTGTGCTTCTTGAGAGAATCATAGTAGTAGCTAGATCGCGGTTTTGGAAGCGCCGGCGGCGGCGCTTAGAGTGTAATCCCACCCGCGTGCCGCTACCTCTCGTCGGTGGGTTTATTTTTGCTTTGTGGGAAGAATAATGATTGGCCACGGCAATCGGATCGGCCTAGCTACGGTCGTCCGCCTCGAGCGCCACCACCACGGAGCGCATCGATCCAGATCAAACTTTGCGCCGCACTTGCCATAGATGTTACGACGATCCCGTCAGAGGAGGAGGATCTTAAGGAAGGAGGGGCGGAGGAGCTGCCATCATATATATGGAGGATTCATGAGTCGTGAAGAAGAGTCCCGACTCAGACTCGTTTTTTCCTTGGCTTGGCTGGGCCTGAAGTCCCGACTCAGACTCTTTTTTTCCTTGGCTCGGCTGGGCCGTTCAGGCTGGCTCATACGGATGACACACTCAGCCGCGGACGAAGTGACCTGCCGTCCAACAAATCGTTCTTGTTTACATACCACCTCGGATATATACATAGATATATGTACTATACACAGGTAAAATAGTACCATCTCGGATGTAGAAAATAATATAGGTGGAAAAAACTGAAAGCGTAAATTCACGGGAAGAAGCGTACTGTGACGGTGAACCCGACAAAGTCAATCCGTGCTTTATTATTAGGGAGAGACTAGCACAAATGCCCGTGCGTTGCAATGGGTACAAAATAAATACACTTATTCTTAGAAATTTTAAATAAAAACTCAAACAACTTTGAAAGTAGCAAAAATATTTTTTGAAGTGTTGAAAAGTGCATTTTCTATGCCATGTTGAAGGACCAATCTCATAATTCACAAAGAAATATTTTTTAATAATTAGTTCATAGTAAAACACATGAAAATCTGTTAAAACAAAAAGGCAGTGTGGGTGCAAAGTTGAATGTCGAGCATCACCATAATATTCTGAAGTTGTTGATGTAACATTATGTATCCGGATTTCACTGAGGAAGACTATCACTATGGCAGCCATCATATTCCTTTGTTTATATAGGAGGCAAGGATAAGAGCAGTAGTATGATGAGAGAGGGGAAAGAAAAGGCTTCCATGAAAACTAATATAATTCAGATTCACCAAAAAGCAACATAATATCACTACATCGGATCATAGTTTGTGACAACACAATCTTTACTTTCTTGGTGCATCTGATCTGCATTCTATAGATCTCAATTACAATTCATGGATAAGAGCAAATTAACTTTCCCGCAAAAAAAGAGAGAGCAAATTAACCTAACGGTTTTGTGACATATCTGGCCATCAACACAGGTTCCATGATCCAGAACTTATGTCTGGAGATGTGCATTAGTTATTTCAGTTTAGAAAAAAAAAGGCTGTATATTGTGATGAATCAAACTACAATATTATTTTGTTATTGTTACCTTAATGATGAAGAGTCTGTATCACAATGGGAACACCCACTAGCACAGAAAGAACATCCATGCACTAAGTGACCACGGGACGACACGAATCATTCTATTTTTCAGTGTATGTATATCAGGCTATACTTTTAGTGAAATTGTATGTGCAAAGCACATTTGTTGGACACAAAAGATGCTTCGCTGTTGCCGAAGCTGCTTCCGTGCACGTGATGCATTCTAATCATCAGCAAACAGTAGCCACAAATCCATTGAATATGCATGCGAAATCACCAGCAGCCACAAATCCGCCGTTACGTGCATGCCCTGAAAGTCACAACTCACAACCTAGGTTCAACCACAGATCCCTGTACTCATGCATGAACAATATGAGAGGAAACTAACGCACACACGTAAGAATCCAGGAAGGGTATGCCTAATCAGGTGTTCTCCGACGTAGCCGCACCTCTCCTGTGCTTGTAGTCGTCCAACGGTGTGCACTCTTCGGCATCTCTTGTGCGACGGCCGCCTGCTCCTTGAGAGATGTGGCTGGGGGAACGGTCCTGGAGCGTATGGCGCCTTGTGCCTCTTGAGGGAATCGTAGTAGTCGCCAGATCACGGTTTTGAATGGAGGCTTGGCGTCGGCAGCGGCGCTCAAACCGTAATCCCGCTCACCTGCCGCTACCTCTCGTTTGTGGGTTTCTTTATTGCTTCGTGGGAAGATTGCGTGCGGTGGAGTTTGCGTCCTGTGTTGGCTCTGCAGATTTTCGTGGGCAGGTGGGATGTAGCTGGCCTGCTCGTTCTGCATCGGTAGCTGCTGGAACACACTGCACACCGCAAGCATTTGAGGAGACAGAGGAGAACGTGAGACTGCAGCAATGAGGTGGTGGGTCAGCAGACGCGTAACCTCACGGTGGTGTCAACGGTGGCCATGGTGTCGTCGGTGTGAGATCGATCGGCTACTGTATGCACTTGATGATTCCACCTCCTCCTTCCATCTCCCTTCTCTTCCCCATCCGCAGGTCAGTTCCTTCTATCCACCTACCGAGCAGTTTTGTCCTTGTCTACTCCATCTCAGGAATAATGGTTGGCGGCAGCGGTCAGATTGACCCAGCTCGGGCCGTCCGCTTCGAGCGCTACCACCACGGAGCGCATCGATTCCGAGCGAGCTGCACGCCGCACTTACCATAGGTGTTACGACGATCCCGTAAGAGGCAAATAAGGCGGTTCGTGTGAGGAGGAGGATCTTAAGGAAGGAGGGGCGGAGGAGTTACCATCATATGCGGAGGAGGATTCCTCCGAGCCCAGAGGATGAGGAGGTGAAGAAGAGTCCCGGCTGAGACTTTTTTCCCTCGGCTCGGTTGGGCCGTTCGTGCTGAGGCCCATACGGATAACAAACCCAGCGGTGGACGAATCGTTCTTTTTTTAGGTATATAATCCTGGACACAAACGTCGATAATATTGCAGAGACAAAATTTAGTCCCACCTCGAATATGTTTTAAATTCAAACTGAAAGCGTAAAATTACGAGAAGAAGCGTATTGTGACGGTGAACCCGACAAAGTCAATCCATGCTTTATTATTAGGGAGAGAATTAGGGAAAGATATAGCAATGACAATCTTAAAGAAACAACACGCCGCGCAGATCAAAATTACATCATGAATTTCAAAGGCACTTTTATATTGAAAAAAACGAAGGGATCTGTGAAACACAAACAAATTGCTAATTTGCGGAGAAAATTTTAAAACTGAAATATTTTCAAAATCGGTAACTTTTTTTTTGAAACGGGAACATTTTTGAAATTCCAAGACATAATTTGAAAATGCAAACATATTTAGAAAAATGTGAAAACAAGAACATTTTTTTAATATTGTGAACAAAAATTTAAAACTGAACAATTTCAAAACTCCTGAAAAAATGAAAACATTCACATTTTTATAATTTGCGAACAATTTTTGGAAACAGGAACATGTTTAGAACCCCCGAACATTTTTTTAAATCTGTGAAGAAAATTGAAACTGAACAATTTCAAAACTCCTGAAAAAATGAAAGCATGCACTTTTTTAAAAATTTGTGAACAATTGTCTTAAAACAGGAACATTTTTTGAAACATGAGCAATTTTTAAAAAAATTGAAAGTTTCCTGAATTTATGACCAAAATCTTAACTCAGAAGTAATTTTTTAATTTGAATATTTTTGAAATTTGAAACAATTTTAACTCAAGCTAAACATTTTTAAAATTTTGTGAACAATTTTTGAAACAGGATTTTTTTGAAAACTCCTGAAAAAAATGAAAACATGAACATTATTTAAACTTTGTGAACAATTTTTCTAAATGAGAACATTTTTACAACGTGAACATATTTGAAAATTTGAACAAAATTTTGAGAATGCTAACATTTTCTGAAATTGTGAACAAAATTTTGAAAACAAGAACATTTTTTGTATTTCCTGAATTTGTTTCAGAAAATTTGATCAAATTTTGAAAAAGAGAACACTTTTTGAAATTCCTAAACATTTTTTGGAAAATGTGAACAAAATTTAGGAAAAGAGAACAAATTTTGAAATTTTTGAACAAAATAAACAGGAAAACGAAAAAAGAAAAAAAGGAAACAGGAAAAACGAAAAAAAGAAAGAAAAAGGAAAAAAGGAAAAAAGGAAAAAAAAGAAAACCCGGAAAACACCAGAAGTAGAAAACCAGAAAAAAAACGGCTTCAGGAACCTTCTAGAAGGTTCCCAAAACTGGTAGAAATACTCTACAGAGAAAGATAACTCACCAACAATTGGGCCGGCCCACTGCATCGTTCGCTCTCACAACCCTGTGCGAACCATCGACATTATGACGCACAGAGCGGCGCATAGGGTTTTCCATGTGCCAGCACCTACCTGTGCCTCACCTCGGTGGGCCAACATGGCACACGGTTGGCCGGCCCGCATGCTTTTTAGCCTTTTGGGTCATTTTTGGCTTTTGAGGCCAATAATTAATAAAGGGTCATGTCGGCCGTCGAGTCTTACCTCAACGGATCACGCACACAGTGTGTCATGAACCAAGCATGACTTGTTTAGTCATGTGATGGGTTGGGCACGCATGCTCATGAGTCGCCCGTTTGGGCGTGGACTGATCTATGATGAATGCAACCGCATGAGATCATTGTCGGAGTGAAAAGGGAGCAGGGAGGACGAAGCTTGCACCGGCGTCCATGAGTGTGTCGATGTATGAAGCACCACAAAGATTGTGAAGGAGCAACTCCACCTTGCTGCTATAATGTGTACAGCACAAGTGTTGAAGGAACAGCTTCAACGTGCTGCGCTAGATATCGCTCTAGAGGCGAATGTAGGCTGATAGGGCAGCAAGAGTTCAATCCAGAACTCCTAGGGCACAAGATCTACTCCAAGATCTTAGATAAGAACAACAAGTTTTATTATGGGTAGGGGTACATAGTCTGGGTACAAAGTAGAGGTGAGGACCTCTATTTATAGGGCTTTGAGAAGCCTTCACATACTTCTACTTATAGCTGGAATACTCTAGAAACATTATTTAAGGTTCACCATTCTACTCATAGCTACTCACAACTAGAAGATTCTAGAAAACAGTAGGTAGGATAAAGAAAAGAAAAGAAATACTAGACCACAACAGAAGTATCTAGAAGTAGCCAAATAAATTTGACATATGATTATATTTTCATGTTCCTCTGGTTGTTTGAAAACACCAACAGAAGTATCTAGAAGTAGCCAAATTCATTTAAAAGTATTTAGGCATTTTATAAAAAAATGTTTTTACTGCACTATAATTACCTATGCCATTTTTGGCACAGACCTTTTTGTTTTGATGTTTGAAAACTTTTGATGTTTGACAACATTTAAATTTTTAATCTGAAAAGTTTCGAACCGACGCGAGATTAGCAACAGTAAACGAGGTGACATGGCATCATTAGCTGAGGTTCACTGTAGCTTAAATACCCGGGCGTCACAAAATAACTCGGTGTAATTATCAGCAAAGGACAATGCTGATTTTGAGTTTCTCCTTGATGGTAGCTTCACCAGGTCCACCACATGTGATGTAACTTTAGTGTAGACAATGGAAAAAGTGCTCCTTCCTATGGATATATGATTGGAGTTATTGTAGGAGAATTCTGCAAGAGATAAAGCCAAATCCCATTGTCCCTTTCTTTCTCCACAAATGCAACGGATCAGATTACCCAAAAACTTGTTCACCACTTCCGTTTGTCCATCTGTTTGTGGATGAGCAGTGCTAGAAAATTTCAATTTAGTGTTGAATTGCTTCCACAAAGTGAGCCAAAATGCAGCAAGAAACTTGCTATCACGGTCTGAGACGATGGACCTTGGTACTCCATGAAGTCTGACCACTTCTCGAAAGAATAGGTTTGCCACATGATGAGCATCCGTTGTTTTGCGGCATGGGATGAAATGAGCCATCTTAGAGAATCTATCCACGACCACAAATACAACATCACTTCCTCGTCTTGTTCTTGGCAAGCCCAAGACGAAGTCCATAGAAATGTCCTCCCATGGAGCGACAGGAACATGCAAAGGCATGTATAACCCTGTGTTCTGGACTTGGCCTTTGAAGGTCTGACATACTGGGCACCGTTGAACGAACTTTCCAGCATCTCTCTTTAGTTGTGGCCAAAAGTAGCGAGCTTCCAGGTTAGCGATAGTCTTGTCCCGTCCAACATGGCCACTAAGATCACTTGAATGGAGCTCTTTAACCAGCTTGTCACGTAGAGAACTTCTTGGAATGCACAAACGATCATTTTTGAAGAGATATCCATCTTGCATCAAATAGTCATCACCTAATGGTTGGCCCCTTGCGTGCTTTACCCAAACATGGCCAAAGTCTTCGTCACCCTCATACAACTCCTTTATTTGATCCATGCCCGGAAGTTCAGCTTCAAAAGAAGTCAAGAGGCATGCACGACGACTCAAAGCATTGGCCACTCTGTTAGTTATTCCAGATTTATGCAGGATGAGATAGTTAAATCTCTCCAGATAGGCTGCCCATCTTGCTAGCATGCGGTCAACATGCCTTTGATTTCTAAAATGCTTCAAGGATTGATGGTCGCTATAAACAATGAACTCTTTAGGCAGCAAATAGACTTCCCAAGTTTTCAACTCTCTGAAAACGGTGTATAATTCTTGCTGATAGGTACTCCATTTCTGTCTAGCTTCACTTAACTTCTCACTAAAGAAAGCAATGGGCTTCCTTTCTTGAGATAGGATAGCTCCAATGCCTACTCCACTTGCATCACACTCCAACTCAAAAGTCTTGTTGAAATCAGGTAGTACCAAGACAGGAGCTTGTGATAGCCTTTGTTTAATCTCATTGAAGCTAGCTTCAGCTGCTTCTGCCCATTGGAACTTTCCTTTCTTGAAACACTCGGTAATTGGTGCCATGATAGTGCTGAAATTCTTAACAAATTGCCTATAGAAAGTTGCAAGGCCATGAAAGCTTCTTACCTCAGAAATGGTCTTAGGAGTTGGCCATTCTCGGATTGCTTCAACCTTAGAATCATCAACACGAATGCCGTCACATGTTATGACGAATCCTAGGAAAAGAAGTTGTGTTTGCAGGAAAACACATTTCTTTAAGTTGACGCAGAGCTCATTTTTTCTTAGTACTTCTAGCACCTTCCGGATGTGATCAAAGTGTTCATCCTCATCCTTGCTATAGATCAAGATGTCATCGAAATAGACCACAACAAAGTGGGATAAGAAGGGTCTAAGGACTTGATTCATTAAGTGCATAAAGGTACTTGGTGCATTTGAGAGTCCAAATGGCATGACTAGCCATTCAAACAACCCTTCCTTTGTCTTGAAGGCGGTCTTCCATTCATCCCCGGGTCTTATACGGATTTGATGATATCCACTTCTTAAATCTAGCTTTGTGAACACTCTTGCTCCACTAAGCTGATCCAACATATCATCCGGACGGGGAATAGGGAATCTATACCTTACAGTGATCTTGTTAACGGCTCTACTGTCCATACACATGCGCCAAGATCCATCTTTCTTTGGCGCGAGTAGGGCTGGTACAACACATGGGCTAATACTTTCTCGAATGTGCCCCTTTTGCAACAATTCCTCCACTTTCTCCTTCAATATATCATGCTACTTTGGGCTCATTCGATAGTGTGGAAGATTAGGAAGACTTGCTCTCGGAATTAAGTCAATTCTATGTTGAATTCCTCTCATCGGTGGCAAGCCATGTGGCTCCCCAAGTATGTTCTGAAATTCTGCCAATAAACCACATACCTTTGCTGGAATTTCAACGGTCAGGTGCTCTTCTCCCTTCACAACAAGTTCAACACACAAATCTGCCTCCTTCAAGTCTTCCATAAACTCATGAGAGGTATGGGAGATAGTTAACATAGTTTTCCCCTCCTCCTTAGAGGTATTACCTTTGGTTTTGTTTGGTAAGATAATGATCCTTCTCTTGTTCCAAATGAAAGAGTAAGAATTTTCTTTGCCCTTGTGTGTAGTATCCACATCAAATTGCCAAGGCGTCCCAAGAAGAACATGGCTGGCATCCATGTCAACCTCATCATACAACACATTTGAGCGATAATGCTTACCCAAAGAAAGTGGCAGGTTGCATTGTTTGGTGATCCTCATATTCACTCCTTTCTTGATCCATACAATAGTGTAGGGATTTGGATGATCATGGGTTTCAAGCTTTAAATGGTCCACCAACTTCTGGGAGATAAGATTCTCGCAGCTGCAACTATCAATCACTAGTTTGCATACCTTGCCATTCACCGTGCATTTGCTCTCAAATATTTTCTTCCGTTGTGTGTCATCAAGTTGTGGTGTGGAACATTGGACACGCTGGATCACACATACCACCTCTTCACCTTCTTCTTGATAAACCTCTTGTCCGTCTACATCTTCAGATTCGTATTCTTCCTCATCGCTTTCACCATCATGGATAGTCGTGTTAACAAATTTCCTTAGTGGGTAACCACTGGATATGTGTCCCTCTTTACCACATTTATAGCACTTTGGGCCTTCATTTGCCTTACCCTTGCCTCTAGTTTGCTTCGGGATGGGCTATTTTGTCTTTGGTGGAGTGGTCTTTTCTTCCACTCTATTAGGTTGGCTCCTAGATGAGCCTTCGGTATGAGGATATGGAGGATATGGAGCCTTAGTTGTCTTTCTCATCCTAACAAACTTCTCGGCCTTTAAGGCTAGAGCTTGTGCTTGATCAATGGACCTGATTTGTTGCATCATCAATCGATCTTGAATAGCATCATTGAGACCATTGATGTACCTTGCAACTTGTTGCTCATCAGTTTCAGCAAGGTTGCACCTCACTTGTAGCCTTAGAAACTCCTCCGTGTAATATGAAACAGTCCTATTTCCTTGAGCACAATTTTGAAATTGGATAAATAGGATCTGGTCATAATCAGCGGGAAAAAATCTCCCTTTCAAGAGGCCTTTCATTTGTCGCAAAGTTCTAACACGAGGTTCTCCTCTCAGCCTGCGCTCCTCTTGAACGCGATGCCACCATGCACCGGCTCCTCCTTTCAGCTTGTATGCAACCAAAGGAACTCTACGATCTTCCGGAACCTCCATGACCTCAAAGAAAGTCTCCACTTCATATAACCAATCCAGGCGCCCTTCAATGTCAACATTTCCATTAAAACTTGGGATCTCAGCTTTCACCTTGTATGTATCTCTTGCATATGTAGGGTTGGGTGCTCTTCGATATGCGTAGAGATTTGGTTCTTCAAGGGCATCATCATATTCTTCACCTTCAGAAGCCTCAACATAAATTGGCCTTCTTGAAGCACGTTGAACAACATGTTGTCGTGGCGGTCTTGCTCCAAGATTACCTCTCCTTCTTCCTTGATGAACACCTTCCTCTTCTTTAGATGAATCTCCTTCATTGGTAGCAGGGGGGACACCCTTTCTTATCATCTCAAACAGTTGGTCAAATCTCCTATTTAGATCTTCACGCAGCTCTTCGATTTGTTGTTCAGCAACATCCACCATCTTCTCCAATTGCTCCATTGCTTGCTGCAACTTGCTCTCGAAGAGGACAGCAAGAACGATTATGGGTCAACGAGGCTCTGATACCACCTAAAACAACACAAAGGTTGTGGAGGAGCAACTCCACCTTGCTGCTACAATGGTACATCACAAGTGTTGAAGGAACAACTTCAACGTGCTGCGCTAGATATCGCTCTAGAGGCGAATGTAGGCTGATAGGGCAGAAAGAATTCAATCCAGAACTCCTAGGGCACAAGATCTACTCCAAGATCTTAGATAAGAACAACAAGTTCTATTATGGGTAGGGGTACATAGTCTGGGTACAAAGTTGAGGTGAGGACCTCTATTTATAAGGCTTTGGGAAGCCTTCACATACTTCTACTGAAGGAAATATGCCCTAGAGGCAATAATAAAGTTATTATTTATTTCCTCATATCATGATAAATGTTTATTATTCATGCTAGAATTGTATTAACCGGAAACGTAATACATGTGTGAATACATAGACAAACACAACGTCACTAGTATGCCTCTACTTGACTAGCTTATTAGTCAAAGATGGTTATGTTTCCTAAACCATAGACATGTGTTGTCATTTGATTAATGGGATCACATCATTAGGAGAATGATGTGATTGACATGACCCATTCCGTTAGCCTAGCACTTGATCGTTTAGTATATTGCTATTGCTTTCTTCATGACTTATACATGTTCCTGTAACTATGAGTTTATGCAACTCCCGTTTACGGGAGGAACACTTTGGGTGCTACCAAACGTCACAACGTAACTGGTGATTATAAAGGAGTACTACAGGTGTCTCCAAAGGTACATGTTGGGTTGGCGTATTTCGAGATTAGGTTTTGTCATTCCGATTGTCGGAGAGGTATCTCTGGGCCCTCTCGGTAATGCACATCACTATAAGCCTTGCAAGCAATGTAGCTAATGAGTTAGTTACAGAATGATGCATTACGTAACGAGTAAAGAGACTTGTCGGTAACGAGATTGAACTAGGCATTGGATACCGACGATCGAATCTCGGGCAAGTAACATACCGATGACAAAGGGAACAACATATGTTGTTATGCAGTTTGACCGATAAAGATCTTCGTAGAATATGTAGGAGCCAATATGGGCATCCAGGTCCTGCTATTGGTTATTGACCGAGAATAGTTCTAGGTCATGTCTACATAGTTCTCGAACCCGTAGGGTCCGCACGCTTAATGTTACGATGACAGTTTTATTATGAGTTTATAAGTTTTGATGTACCGAAGTTTGTTTCGGAGTCCCGGATGTGATCACCGACATGACGAGGAGTCTCGAAATGGTCGAGACATAAACATTGATATATTGGTCGACTATATTCGGACACCGGAAGTGTTCCGGGTGATTTCGGAGAAAACCGGAGTGCCGGAGGGGTTACCGGAACCCCCCGGGGAAGTATTGGGCCTTAGTGGGCCTGAGGGGAGAGATGAAGGAAATATGCCCTAGAGGCAATAATAAAGTTATTATTTATTTCCTCATATCATGATAAATGTTTATTATTCATGCTAGAATTGTATTAACCGGAAACATGATACATGTGTGAATACATAGACAAACACATAGTCACTAGTATGCCTCTACTTGACTAGCTCATTAATCAAAGATGGTTATGTTTCCTGACCATAGACATGTGTTGTCATTTGATTAATGGGATCACATCATTAGGAGAATGATGTGGTTGACATGACCCATTCCGTTAGCCTAGCACTTGATCGTTTAGTATACTGCTATTGCTTTCTTCATGACTTATACAAAGTTCCTACAACTATGAGATTGTGCAACTCCCGTTTACCGGAAGAACACTTTGTGTGCTGCCAAACGTCGCAACGTAACTGGGTGATTATAAAGGTGCTCTACAGGTGTTTC
Source organism: Triticum timopheevii (assembly GCA_963921465.1). NCBI lineage: Eukaryota > Viridiplantae > Streptophyta > Magnoliopsida > Poales > Poaceae > Triticum > Triticum timopheevii. The sequence continues at coordinate 236,625,199 of OY997266.1, read as the reverse complement.
CGAAGGTACATGTTGAGTTGGCATAATTCGAGATTAGGATTTGTCACTCCGATCGTCGGAGAGGTATCTCTGGGCCCTCTCGGTAATACTCATCACCTAAGCCTTGCAAGCATGTAACTAATGAGTTAGTTATGAGATGACGTATTATGGAACGAGTAAAGAGACTTGTCGGTAACGAGATTGAACTAGGTATTGGATACCGACGATCAAATCTCGGGCAAGTAACATACCGATGACAAAGGGAACAAAGTATGTTGTTATGCGGTTTGACCGATAAAGATCTTCGTAGAATATGTAGGAACCAATATGGGCATCCAGGTCCCGCTATTGGTTATTGACCGAGAATGGTTTTAGGTCATGTCTACATAGTTCTCGAACCCGTAGGGTCCGCACGCTTAACGTTTCGATGACAGTTTTATTATGAGTTTATAAGTTTTGATGTACCGAAGTTTGTTCGGAGTCCCGGATGTGATCACGGACATGACGAGGAGTCTCGGAATGGTCGAGACATAAAGATTGATATATTGGATGACTATATTCGGACACCGGAAAGGTTCCGGGAGTTTTCGGAGAAAACCGGAGTGTCGGGGGGTTACCGGAACCCCCCGGGAGAGTTAATGGGCCACATGGGCCTAGGTGGGAAGAGAGAGGGGCGTCCAGGGTGGGCCTCGCGCCCCCTCTCCCTCTGGTCCGAATTGGACTAGGAGGGGGGGGGGGCGCCCCCCTTTCCTTCCCCCTCTCTCCCCCTTCCTTCCCCCTCCTAGTAGGAGTAGGAAAGGAGGAATCCTACTCCTACTAGGAGGAGGATTCCTCCTCCCTTGGCGCGCCCAAAGGGGCCGGCCGGCCTCCCCCCTCCCTCCTTTATATACGGGGGCAGGGGGCACCCCATAGACACACAAGTTGATCTACGGATCGTTCCTTAGCCGTGTGCGGTGCCCCCTTCCACCATATTCCACCTCGGTCATATCGTTGCGAAGCTTAGGCGAAGCCCTGCGGCGGTAGTACATCAAGATCGTCACCACGCCGTCGTGCTGACGGAACTCTCCCTCGACACTCGGCTGGATCGGAGTTCGAGGGACGTCATCGAGCTGAACGTGTGCTGAACTCGGAGGCTCCGTACGTTCGGTGCTTGGATCGGTCGGATCGTGAAGACGTACGACTACATCAACCGCGTTGTGATAACGCTTTTTCTTACGGTCTACGAGGGTACATGGACGAACACTCTCCCCTCTCGTTGCTATATCATCACCATGATCTTGCGTGTGCATAGGAAATTTTTTGAAATTACTACGTTCCCCAACAGTGGTATCCGAGCCTAGGTTTTATGCGTTGATGTTATATGCACGAGTAGAACACAAGTGAGTTGTGGACGATATAAGTCATACTGCCTACCAGCATGTCATACTTTGGTTCAGCGATATTGTGAGATGAAGCGGCCCGGACCGACATTACGCGTACGCTTACGCGAGACTGGTTTCACCGTTACGAGCACTTGTGCTTAAAGGTGGCTGGCGGGTGTCTCTCTCTCACTTTAGTTGAACCGAGTGTGGCTACGCCCGGTCCTTGTGAAGGTTAAAATGGAGTCTATTTGACAAACTATCGTTGTGGTTTTGATGCGTAGGTAAGAACGGTTCTTGCTAAGCCCGTAGCAGCCACGTAAAATTTGCAACAACAAAGTAGAGGACGTCTAACTTGTTTTTGCAGGGCATGTTGTGATGTGATATGGTCAAGACATGATGCTATATTTTATTGTATGAGATGATCATGTTTTGTAACCGAAGTTATCGGCAACTGGCAGGAGCCATATGGTTGTCGCTTTATTGTATGAAATGCAAATGCCCTGTAATTGCTTTACTTTATCACTAAGCGGTAGCGATAGTCGTAGAAGCAATAGATGGCGTAACGACAATGATGCTACGATGGAGATCAAGGCGTCGCGCCGGTGACGATGGTGATCAAGGCGTCGCGCCGGTGACGATGGTGATCACGATGGTGCTTTGAAGATGGAGATCACAAGCACAAGATGATGATGGCCATATCATATCACTTATATTGATTGCATGTGATGTTTATCCTTTATGCATCTTATCTTGCTTTGATTGACGGTAGCATTTTAAGATGATCTCTCACTAATTATCAAGAAGTGTTCTCCCTGAGTATGCACCGTTGCAAAACTTCTTCGTGCTGAGACACCACGTGATGATCGGGTGTGATAGGCTCTACGTTCAAATACAATGAGTGCAAAACAGTTGCACACGCGGAATACTCAGGTTAAACTTGACGAGCCTAGCATACACAGATATGGCCTCGGAACACGGAGACCGAAAGGTCAAACGTGAATCATATAGTAGATATGATCAACATAGGATGTTCACCATTGAAACTACTCCATCTCACGTGATGATCGGACATGGTTTAGTTGATTTGGATCACGTAATCACTTAGATGACTAGAGAGATGTCTGTCTAAGTGGGAGTTCTTAAGTAATATGATTAATTGAACTTAAATTTATCATGAACCTAGTACCTGATAGTATTTTGCTTAATTATGTTTGTTGTAGATAGATGGCTCGTGCTGTTGTTCCGTTGAATTTTAATGCGTTCCTTGAGAAAGCAAAGTTGAAAGATGATGGTAGCAATTACATGGACTGGGTCCGTAACCTGAGGATTATCCTCATTGCTGCACAGAAGAATTACATCCTGGAAGCACTGCTGGGTGCCAGGCCTGCTGCTGATGCAACTGACGACGTTAAGAATGTCTGGCAGAGCAAAGCTGATGACTACTCTATAGTTCAGTGTGCCATGCTTTACGGCTTGGAACCGGGTCTTCAACGACGTTTTGAACGTCATGGAGCATATGAGATGTTCCAGGAGTTGAAGTTAATATTTCAAGTAAATGCCCGGATTGAGAGATATGAAGTCTCCAATAAGTTCTACAGCTGCAAGATGGAGGAGAATAGTTCTGTCAGTGAACACATACTCAGAATATCTGGGTATAACAATCACTTGATTCAACTGGGAGTTAATCTTCCTGATGATAGTGTCATTGACAGAATTCTCCAATCACTGCCACCAAGCTACAAGAGCTTTGTGATGAACTATAATATGCAAGGGATGAACAAAACTATTCCCGAGCTCTTCGCGATGCTGAAAGCCGCAGAGGTAGAAATCAAGAAGGAGCATCAAGTGTTGATGGTCAATAAGACCACTAGTTTCAAGAAGAAGGGCAAAGGGAAGAAGAAGGGGAACTTCAAGAAGAACGGCAAGCAAGTTGCTGCTTAAGAGAAGAAACCCAAGTCTGGACCTAAGCCTGAAACTGAGTGCTTCTACTGCAAGCAGACTGGACACTGGAAGCGGAACTGCCCCAAGTATTTGGCGGATAAGAAGGATGGCAAAGTGAGCAAAGGTATATGTGATATACATGTTATTGATGTGTACCTAACTAGAGCTCGTAGTAGCACCTGGGTATTTGATACTGGTTCTGTTGCTAATATTTGCAACTCGAAACAGGGACTACGGAATAAGCGAGCACTGGCCAAGGACGAGGTGACGATGCGCGTGGGAAACGGTTCCAAAGTCGATGTGATCGCGGTCGGCATGCTACCTCTACATCTACCTTCGAGATTAGTTTTAGACCTGAATAATTGTTATTTGGTGCCAGTGTTGAGCATGAACATTATATCTGGATCTTGTTTGATGCGAGACGGTTATTCATTTAAATCAGAGAATAATGGTTGTTCTATTTATATGAGTAATACCTTTTATGGTCATGCACCCTTGAAGAGTGGTCTGTTTTTATTAAATCTCGATAGTAGTGATACACATATTCATAATGTTGAAGCCAAAAGATGCAGAGTTGATAATGATAGTGCAACTTATTTGTGGCACTGCCGTTTAGGTCATATCGGTGTAAAACGCATGAAGAAACTCCATACCGATGGACTTCTGGAATCACTTGATTATGAATCACTTGGTACTTGCGAACCGTGCCTCATGGGCAAGATGACTAAAACACCGTTCTCCGGAACTATGGAGAGAGCAACAGATTTGTTGGAAATCATACATACAGATGTATGTGGACCGATGAATGTTGAGGCTCGTGGCGGATATCGTTATTTTCTCACCTTCACAGATGATTTGAGCAGATATGGGTATATCTACTTAATGAATCACAAATCTGAAACATTTGAAAAGTTCAAAGAATTTCAGAGTGAAGTGGAAAATCATCATAACAAGAAAATAAAGTTTCTACGATCTGATCGTGGAGGAGAATATTTGAGTTACGAGTTTGGTTTACATTTGAAACAATGCGGAATAGTTTCGCAACTCACACCACCTGGAACACCACAACGTAATGGTGTGTCCGAATGTCGTAATCATACTTTACTTGATATGGTGCGATCTATGATGTCTCTTACCGATTTACCGCTATCATTTTGGGGTTATGCTTTAGAGACGGCCGCATTCACATTAAATAGGGCACCATCTAAATCCGTTGAGACGACGCCTTATGAACTGTGGTTTGGCAAGAAACCAAAGTTGTCGTTTCTTAAAGTTTGGGGCTGCGATGATTATGTGAAGAAACTTCAACTAGATAAGCTCGAACCCAAATCGGAGAAATGTGTCTTCATAGGATACCCAAAAGAGACTGTTGGGTACACCTTCTATCACAGATCTGAAGGCAAGACATTCGTTGCTAAGAATGGATCCTTTGTAGAGAAGGAGTTTCTCTCGAAAGAAGTGAGTGGGAGGAAAGTAGAACTTGATGAGATAACTGTATCTACTCCCTTATTGGAAAGTAGTTCATCACGAGAACCGGTTCCTGTGACGACTACACCAATTAGTGAGGAAGTTAATGATATTGATCATGAAACTTCAGATCAAGTTTCTGCTGAACCTCGTAGGTCTACCAGAGTAAGATCCACACCAGAGTGGTATGGTAATCCTATTCTGGAAGTCATGTTACTTGACCATGATGAACCTACGAACTACGAGGAAGCGATGATGAGCCCAGATTCCGCAAAATGGCTAGAGGCCATGAAATCTGAGATGGGATCCATGTATGAAAACAAAGTATGGACTTTGGTTGACTTGCCCGATGATCGGCAAGCCATTGAGAATAAATGGATCTTTAAGAAGAAGACTGGCGCTGATGGTAATGTTACTGTCTATAAAGCTCGACTTGTTGCGAAAGGTTTTCGACAAGTTCAAGGGGTTGACTACGATGAGACTTTCTCACCCGTAGCGATGCTTAAGTCTGTCCGAATCATGTTGGCTATTGCTGCATTTCATGATTATGAAATTTGGCAAATGGATGTCAAGACTGCATTCTTGAATGGATTTCTAGAAGAAGAGTTGTATATGATGCAGCCGGAAGGTTTTGTTGATCCAAAAGGTGCTGACAAAGTGTGCAAGCTCCAGCATTCCATTTATGGACTGGTGCAAGCATCTCGGAGTTGGAATAAACGCCTAGATAGTGTGATCAAAGCATATGGTTTTATACAGACTTTTGGAGAAGCCTGTATTTACAAGAAAGTGAGTGGGAGCTCTGTAGCATTTCTAGTTTTATATGTTGATGACATATTATTAATTGGAAATGATATAGAATTTCTGGATAGCATAAAGGGATACTTGAATAAAAGTTTTTCAATGAAAGACCTCGGGGAAGCTGCTTACATATTGGGCATCAAGATCTATAGAGATAGATCAAGACGCTTAATAGGACTTTCACAAAGCACATACCTTGACAAAATTTTGAAAAAGTTCAAAATGGATCAGGCAAAGAAAGGATTCTTGCCTGTGCTACAAGGTGTGAAGTTGAGTCAAACTCAATGCCCGACCACAGCAGAAGATAGAGAGAAAATGAAAAATGTTCCCTATGCTTCAGCCATAGGCTCTATCATGTATGCAATGCTGTGTACCAGACCTGACGTATGCTTAGCAATAAGTTTGGCAGGAAGGTACCAAAGTAATCCAGGAGTGGATCACTGAACAGCGGTCAAGAACATCCTGAAATACCTGAAAAGGACTAAGGATATGTTTCTCGTATATGGAGGTGACAAAGAGCTAGTCGTAAATGGTTACGTCGATGCAAGCTTTGACACTGATCCGGACGATTCTAAATCGCAAACCAGATACGTGTTTTTATTAAACGGTGGAGCTGTAAGTTGGTGCAGTTCTAAACAAAGCATCGTGGCGGGATCTAAATGTGAAGCGGAGTACATAGCTGCTTCTGAAGCAGCAAATGAAGGAGTCTGGATGAAGGAGTTCATTTCCGATCTAGGTGTCATACCTAGTGCATCGGGACCAATAAAGATCTTCTGTGACAATACTGGTGCAATTGCCTTGGCAAAGGAATCCAGATTTCACAAGAGGACCAAGCACATCAAGAGACGCTTCAATTACATTCGGGACCAAGTCCAAGTGGGAGACATAGAGATTTGCAAGATACATACGGATCTGAATGTTGCAGACCCGTTGACTAAGCCTCTCTCACGAGCAAAACATGATCAGCACCAAGACTCCATGGGTGTTACAATCATTACTATGTAATCTAGATTATTGACTCTAGTGCAAGTGGGAGACTGAAGGAAATATGCCCTAGAGGCAATAATAAAGTTATTATTTATTTCCTCATATCATGATAAATGTTTATTATTCATGCTAGAATTGTATTAACCGGAAACATGATACATGTGTGAATACATAGACAAACACATAGTCACTAGTATGCCTCTACTTGACTAGCTCATTAATCAAAGATGGTTATGTTTCCTGACCATAGTCATGTGTTGTCATTTGATTAATGGGATCACATCATTAGGACAATGATGTGGTTGACATGACCCATTCCGTTAGCCTAGCACTTGATCGTTTAGTATACTGCTATTGCTTTCTTCATGACTTATACAAAGTTCCTACAACTATGAGATTGTGCAACTCCCGTTTACCGGAAGAACACTTTGTGTGCTGCCAAACGTCGCAACGTAATTGGGTGATTATAAAGGTGCTATACAGGTGTTTCCGAAGGTACATGTTGAGTTGGCATATATCGAGATTAGGATTTGTCACTCCGATCGTCGGAGAGGTATCTCTGGGCCCTCTCGGTAATACTCATCACCTAAGCCTTGCAAGCATGTAACTAATGAGTTAGTTATGAGATGACGTATTACGGAACGAGTAAAGAGACTTGTCGGTAACGAGATTGAACTAGGTATTGGATACCGACGATCAAATCTCGGGCAAGTAACATACCGATGACAAAGGGAACAAAGTATGTTGTTATGCGGTTTGACCGATAAAGATCTTCGTAGAATATGTAGGAACCAATATGGGCATCCAGGTCCCGCTATTGGTTATTGACCGAGAATGGTTTTAGGTCATGTCTACATAGTTCTCGAACCCGTAGGGTCCGCACGCTTAACGTTTCGATGACAGTTTTATTATGAGTTTATAAGTTTTGATGTACCGAAGTTTGTTTGGAGTCCCGGATGTGATCACGGACATGACGAGGAGTCTCGGAATGGTCGAGACATAAAGATTGATATATTGGACGACTATATTCGGACACCGGAAAGATTCCGGGAATTTTCGGAGAAAACCGGAGTGCCGGGGGGGGGGGGGGGTTACCGGAACCCCCCGGGAGAGTTAATGGGCCACATGGGCCTAGGTGGGAAGAGAGAGGGGCGGCCAGGGTGGGCCGCGCGCCCCCTCTCCCTCTGGTCCGAATTGGACTAGGAGGGGGGGGGGGGGGCGGCGCCCCCCTTTCCTTCCCCCTCTCTCCCCCTTCCTTCCCCCTCCTAGTAGGAGTAGGAAAGGAGGAATCCTACTCCTACTAGGAGGAGGATTCCTCCTCCCTTGGCGCGCCCAAAGGGGCCGGCCGGCCTCCCCCCTCCCTCCTTTATATACGGGGGCAGGGGGCACCCCATAGACACACAAGTTGATCTACGGATCGTTCCTTAGCCGTGTGCGGTGCCTCCTTCCACCATATTCCACCTCAGTCATATCGTCACGAAGCTTAGGCGAAGCCCTGCGCCGGTAGTACATCAAGATCGTCACCACACCCTCGTGCTGATGGAACTCTCCCTCGACACTCGGCTGGATCGGAGTTCGAGGGACATCATCGAGCTGAATGTGTGCTGAACTCGGAGGCTCCGTACGTTCGGGGCTTGGATCGGTCGGATCGTGAAGACGCACGACTACATCAACCGCGTTGTGCTAACGCTTCCGCTTACGGTCTACGAGGGTACGTGGACGAACACTCTCCCCTCTCGTTGCTATATCATCACCATGATCTTGCGTGTGCTTAGGAAATTTTTTGAAATTACTGCGTTCCCCAACAAGAGAGAGGGCAGCAGCCCAGGAGGTGGCACGCCCCCCCATGAGGAGTTTGAATTGGACTAGGGGAGGGGGCGTGGCCCCCCTTTCCCTCTCCCTCTCCCTCTCTTTCCTTCCCCCTTCCTCCTTCCTAGTGGGACTAGGAAAGGGGAGTCCTACTCCCACTAGGAGGAGGACTCCCCCTCCTTGGCGCGCCCCCTAGGGCCGGCCGGCCTCCCCCCTTGCTCCTTTATATACGGGGGCAGAGGGGCACCCTAGAGACACACAAGTTGATCTACGGATTGTTCCTTAGCCGTGTGCAGTGCCCCCTCCACCATATTCCAGCTCGGTCATATCGTCGCGGAGTTTAGGCGAAGCCCTGTGCCGGTAGAACATCATCATCGTCGCCACGCCGTCGTGCTGACGGAACTCATCCCCGACGCTTTGCTGGATCGGAGCCCGGGTTTCATCATCGAGCTGAACGTGTGCTGAACTCGGAGGTGCCATACGTTCGGTACTTGGATCGGTCGGATCGTGAAGACGTACAACTACATCAACCGCGTTGTCATAATGCTTCCGCTTACGGTCTACGAGGGTACGTGGACAATACTCTCCCCTCTCGTTACTATGCCATCACCATGATCTTGCGTGTGCGTAGGAATTTTTTTGAAATTACTATGTTCCCCAACAGTGGCATCCGAGCCTGGTTTTATGCGTAGATGTCATATGCATGAGTAGAACACAAGTGAGTTGTGGGCGATACAAGTCATACTGCTTACCAGCATGTCATACTTTGGTTCGGCGGTATTGTGAGATGAAGCGGCCCAGACCGACATTACGCGTACGCTTACGCGAGACTGGTTTCACCATTACGAGCACTCATGCTTAAAGGTGGCTGGCGGGTGTCTGTCTCTCTCACTTTAGCTGAATCGAGTGTGGCTACGCCCGGTCCTTGCGAAGGTTAAAACAACACTAACTTGACGAACTATCGTTGTGGTTTTGATGCGTAGGTAAGAACGGTTCTTGCTAAGCCCGTAGCAGCCACGTAAAATTTGCAACAACAAAGTAGAGGACGTCTAACTTGTTTTTGCAGGGCATGTTGTGATGTGATATGGTCAAGACGTGATGCTATATTTTATGGTATGAGATGATCATGTTTTGTAACCAAAGTTATCGGCAACTGGCAGGAGCCATATGGTTGTCGCTTTATTGTATGAAATGCAAACGCCCTGTAATTGCTTTACTTTATCACTAATCGGTAGCGATAGTCGTAGAAGCAATAGATGGCGTAACGACAACGATGCTACGATGGAGATCAAGGCGTCGCGCCGGTGACGATGGTGATCACGATGGTGCTTTGAAGATGGAGATCACAAGCACAAGATGATGATGGCCATATCATATCACTTATATTGATTGCATGTGATGTTTATCCTTTATACATCTTATCTTGCTTTGATTGACGGTAGCATTTTAAGAAGATCTCTCACTAATTATCAAGAAGTGTTCTCCCTGAGTATGCACCGTTGCAAAACTTCTTCGTGCTGAGACACCACGTGATGATCGGGTGTGATAGGCTCTACGTTCAAATACAACGAGTGCAAAACAGTTGCACATGCGGAATACTCAGGTTAAACTTGACGAGCCTAGCATACACAGATATGGCCTCAGAACACGGAGACCGAAAGGTCGAACGTGAATCATATAGTAGATATGATCAACATAGGATGTTCACAATTGAAACTACTCCATCTCACGTGATGATCGGACATGGTTTAGTTGATTTGGATCACGTAATCACTTAGATGACTAGAGAGATGTCTGTCTAAGTGGGAGTTCTTAAGTAATATGATTAATTGAACTTAAATTTATCATGAACTTAGTACCTGATAGTATTTTGCTTGTTTATGTTTGTTGTAGATAGATGGCTCGTGGTGTTGTTCCGTTGAATTTTAATGCGTTCCTTGAGAAAGCAAAGTTGAAAGATGATGGTAGCAATTACATGGACTGGGTCCGTAACCTGAGGATTATCCTCATTGCTGCACAGAAGAATTACATCCTGGAAGCACCGCTGGGTGCCAGGCCTGCTGCTGATGCAACTGACGACGTTAAGAACGTCTGGCAGAGCAAAGCTGATGACTACTTGATAGTTCAGTGTGCCATGCTTTACGGCTTAGAACCGGGTCTTCAACGACGTTTTGAACGTCATGGAGCATATGAGATGTTCCAGGAGTTGGAGTTAATATTTCAAGCAAATGCCCGGATTGAGAGATATGAAGTCTCCAATAAGTTCTATAGCTGCAAGATGGAGCAGAAAAGTTCTGTCAGTGAACACATACTCAAAATGTCTGGGTATAATAATCACTTGATTCAACTGGGAGTTAATCTTCCTGATGATAGTGTCATTGACAGAATTCTTCAATCACTGCCACCAAGCTACAAGAGCTTCGTGATGAACTATAATATGCAAGGGATGGACAAGACTATTCCCGAGCTCTTCGCAATGCTAAAAGCCGCGGAGGTAGAAATCAAGAAGGAGCATCAAGTGTTGATGGTTAACAAGATCACCAGTTTCAAGAAAAAGGGCAAAGGGAAGAAGAAGGGGAACTTCAAGAAGAACAGCAAACAAGTTGCTGCTCAAGAGAAGAAACCCAAGTCTGGACCTAAGCCTGAGACTGAGTGCTTCTACTGCAAGCAGACTGGACACTGGAAGCGGAACTGCCCCAAGTATTTGGCGGATAAGAAGGATGGCAAAGTGAACAAAGGTATATGTGATATACATGTTATTGATGTGTACCTTACTAATGCTCACAGTAGTACCTGGGTATTTGATACTGGTTCTGTTGCTAATATTTGCAACTCGAAACAGGGACTACGGATTAAGCGAAGATTGGCTAAGGACGAGGTGACGATACGCGTGGGAAATGGTTCCAAAGTCGATGTGATCGCGGTCGGCACGCTACCTCTACATCTACCATCGGGATTAGTTTTAGACCTAAATAATTGTTATTTGGTGCCAGCGTTGAGCATGAACATTATATCTGGATCTTGTTTGATGCGAGACGGTTATTCATTTAAATCAGAGAAAAATGGTTGTTCTATTTATATGAGTAATATCTTTTATGGTCATGCACCCTTGAAGAGTGGTCTATTTTTATTGAATCTCGATAGTAGTGATACACATATTCATAGTGTTGAAACCAAAAGATGCAGAGTTGATAATGATAGTGCAACTTATTTGTGGCACTGCTGTTTAGGTCATATCGGTGTAAAGCGCTTGAAGAAACTCCATACTGATGGGCTCTTGGAATCACTTGATTATGAATTACTTGGTACTTGCGAACCATGCCTCATGGGCAAGATGACTAAAACGCCGTTCTCCGGAACTATGGAGCGAGCAAATAATTTGTTGGAAATCATACATACTGATGTTTGTGGTCCAATGAATGTTGAGGCTCGCGGCGGGTATCGTTATTTTCTCACCTTCACAGATGATTTGAGCAGATATGGGTATATCTACTTAATGAAACACAAGTCTGAAACATTTGAAAAGTTCAAAGAATTTCAGAGTGAAGTGGAAAATCATCGTAACAAGAAAATAAAGTTTCTACGATCTGATCGTGGAGGAGAATATTTGAGTTACGAGTTTGGTTTACATTTGAAACAATGCGGAATAGTTTTGCAGCTCACGCCACCCGGAACACCACAACGAAATGGTGTGTCCGAACGTCGTAATCGTACTTTACTAGATATGGTGCGATCTATGATGTCTCTTACTGATTTACCGCTATCGTTCTGGGGTTATGCTTTAGAGACGGCCGCATTCACGTTGAATAGGGCACCATCAAAATCCGTTGAGACGACACCTTATGAACTGTGGTTTGGCAAGAAACCAAAGTTGTCGTTTCTTAAAGTTTGGGGCTGCGATGCTTATGTGAATAAACTTCAACCAGATAAGCTCGAACCTAAATCGGAGAAATGTGTCTTCATAGGATACCCAAAGGAGACTATTGGGTACACCTTCTATCACAGATCTGAGGGCAAGATTTTCGTTGCTAAATCGGATCCTTTCTAGAGAAGGAGTTTCTCTCGAAAGAAGTGAGTGGGAGGAAAGTAGAACTTGATGAGGTAACTAGACCTGCTCCCTTATTGGAAAGTAGTTCATCACAAGAACCGGTTCCTGTGACAACTACACCAATTAGTGAGGAAGCTAATGATATTGATCATGAAACTTCAGATCAAGTTTCTACTGAACCTTGTAGGTCTGCCAGAGTAAGATCCGCACCAGAGTGGTACGGTAATCCTATTCTGGAAGTCATGTTACTTGACCATGATGAACCTACGAACTATGAGGAAGCGATGATGAGCCCAGATTCCGCAAAATGGCTAGAGGCCATGAAATCTTAGATGGGATCCATGTATGAGAACAAAGTATGGACTTTGGTTAATTTGCCCGATGATCAGCAAACCATTGAGAATAAATGGATCTTTAAGAAGAAGACTGACGCTGATGGTAATGTAACTGTCTATAAAGCTTGACTTGTTGCGAAAGGCTTTCGACAAGTTCAAGGGGTTGACTACGATGAGACTTTCTCACCCGTAGCGATGCTTAAGTCTGTCCGAATCATGTTAGCTATTGCTGCATTTTATGATTATGAAATTTGGCAAATGGATGTCAAAACTGCATTCTTGAATGGATTTATGGAAGAAGAGTTGTATATGATGCAGCTAGTAGGTTTTGTTGATCCAAAAGGTGCTAACAAAGTGTGCAAGCTCCAGCGATCCATTTATGGACTGGTGCAAGCATCTCGGAGTTGGAATAAACGCTTTGATAGTGTGATCAAAGCATATGGTTTTATACAGACTTTTGGAGAAGCCTGTATTTACAAGAAAGTGAGTGGGAGCTCTATAGCATTTCTGATATTATATGTAGATGACATATTATTAATTGGAAATTATATAGAATTTCTGGATAGCATAAAGGGATACTTGAATAAAAGTTTTTCAATGAAAGACCTCGGTGAAGCTGCTTACATATTGGGCATCAAGAATTATAGAGATAGATCAAGATGCTTAATAGGACTTTCACAAAGCACATACCTTGATAAAATTTTGAAAAAGTTCAAAATGGATCAGGCAAAGAAAGGGTTCTTGCCCGTGCTACAAGGTGTGAAGTTGAGTCAGACTCAATGCCCGACCACAGCAGAAGATAGAGAGGAAATGAAAGATATTCCCTATGCTTCAGCCATACGCTCTATCATGTATGCAATGCTATGTACCAGACCTGACGTATGCTTAGCAATAAGCTTGGCAGGAAGGTACCAAAGTAATCCAGGAGTGGATCACTAGACAGCGGTCAAGAACATCCTGAAATACCTGAAAAGGACTAAGGATATGTTTCTCGTATATGGAGGTGACAAAGAGCTAGTCGTAAATGGTTACGTCGATGCAAGCTTTGACACTGATCCGGACGATTCTAAATCGCAAATGAAGGAGTCTGGATGAAGGAGTTCATTTCCGATCTAGGTGTCATACCTAGTGCATCGGGACCAATGAAGATCTTCTGTGACAATACTGGTGCAATTGCCTTGGCAAAGGAATCCAGATTTCACAAGAGGACCAAGCACATCAAGAGACGCTTCAATTACATTCGGGACCAAGTCCAAGTGGGAGACATAGAGATTTGCAAGATACATACGGATCTGAATGTTGCAGACCCGTTGACTAAGCCTCTCTCACGAGCAAAACATGATCAGCACCAAGACTCCATGGGTGTTAGAATCATTACTATGTAATCTAGATTATTGACTCTAGTGCAAATGGGAGACTGAAGGAAATATGCCCTAGAGGCAATAATAAAGTTATTATTTATTTCCTCATATCATGATAAATGTTTATTATTCATGCTAGAATTGTATTAACCGGAAACATAATACATGTGTGAATACATAGACAAACACAACGTCACTAGTATGCCTCTACTTGACTAGCTTATTAATCAAAGATGGTTATGTTTCCTAACCATAGACATGTTTTGTCATTTGATTAATGGGATCACATCATTAGGAGAATGATGTGATTGAGATGACCCATTCCGTTAGCCTAGCACTTGATCGTTTAGTATATTGCTATTGCTTTCTTCATGACTTATACATGTTCCTGTAACTATGAGATTATGCAACTCCCGTTTACCGGAGGAACACTTTGGGTGCTACCAAACGTCACAACGTAACTGGGTGATTATAAAGGAGTACTACAGGTGTCTCCAAAGGTACATGTTGGGTTGGCATATTTCGAGATTAGGTTTTGTCACTCCGATTGTCGGAGAGGTATCTCCGGGCCCTCTCGGTAATGCACATCACTATAAGCCTTGCAAGCAATGTAGCTAATGAGTTAGTTACAGAATGATGCATTACGTAACGAGTAAAGAGACTTGTTGGTAACAAGATTGAACTAGGTATTGGATACCGACGATCGAATCTCGGGCAAGTAACATACCGATGACAAAGGGAACAACGTATGTTGTTATGCGGTTTGACCGATAAAGATCTTCGTAGAATATGTAGGAGCCAATATGGGCATCCAGGTCCCGCTATTGGTTATTGACCGAGAATAGTTCTAGGTCATGTCTACATAGTTCTCGAACACATAGGGTCCGCATGCTTAACGTTATGATGATAGTTTTATTATGAGTTTATAAGTTTTGATGTACCGAAGTTTGTTTCGTAGTCCCGGATGTGATCATGGACATGACGAGGAGTCTCGAAATGGTCGAGACATAAAGATTGATATATTGGACGACTATATTCGGACACCGGAAGTGTTCCGGGTGATTTCGGAGAAAACCGGAGTGCCGGAGGGGTTACCGGAACCCGCCGCGGAAGTATTGGGCCTTAGTGGGCCTGAGGGGAGAGAGAGGGCAGCAGCCCAGGAGGTGGCGCGCCCCCCCATGAGGAGTCCGAATTGGACTAGGGGAGGGGGCACGGCCCCCCTTTCCCTCTCCCTCTCCCTCTCTTTCCTTCCCCCTTCCTCCTTCCTAGTGGGACTAGGAAAGGGGAGTCCTACTCCCACTAGGAGGAGGACTCCCCCCTCCTTGGCGCACCCCTAGGGCCGGCCGGCCTCCCCCCTTGCTCCTTTATATACGGGGGCAGAGGGGCACCCTAGAGACACACAAGTTGATCTACGGATCGTTCCTTAGCTATGTGCGGTGCCCCCCTCCACCATATTCCACCTCGGTCATATTGTCGCGGAGTTTAGGCGAAGCCCTGCGCCGGTAGAACATCATCATCGTCACCACACCGTCGTGCTGACGGAACTCATCCCCGACGCTTTGCTGGATCGGAGCCCGGGGATCGTCATCGAGCTGAACGTGTGCTGAACTCGGAGGTGTCGTACGTTCGGTACTTGGATCGGTTGGATCGTGAAGACGTACGACTACATCAACCGCGTTGTCATAACGCTTCCGCTTACGGTCTACGAGGGTACGTGGACAATACTCTCCCCTCTCGTTACTATGCCATCACCATGATCTTGCGTGTGCGTAGGCATTTTTTTGAAATTACTACGTTACCCAACATCTACTTATAGCTGGAATACTCTAGAAACATTATTTAAGGTTCACCATTCTACTCATAGCTACTCACAACTAGAAGACTCTAGAAAACAGTAGGTAGGATAAAGAAAAGAAAAGAAATACTAGACCACAACAGAAGTATCTAGAAGTAGCCAAACAGATTTGACATATGATTATATTTTCATCTTCCTCATCTACTGTTCCTCATCAATGTATCCCTTAAAACTCTAAGCTCCCTTGACGGGAGAGCTCCTAGTTAACCGTGGGTTGTGGGTAGCATGGGTGGGGGCCGCCTATACATGTCTGCACCATTGAGTTGTCTCTTGGGTCTGCTCGCGTGTACTCGTGGCCCTTTAGGACGCCACCTTTGTGCACGTGTCAGCGTCATTCTGCTTTTCCTGGGTTGGTGTGGATCTGCCTTCCCAGCGATTTCAGATCTTTTGTTCCCCCTGCACATTTGGGTGAGGGACTGAGGGGGCAACAACTCTAATTTCTCTTGGGAGAATGGGTGTTGGTGTTCTTGGTCGGAGGGGCGGATCCAGCGCTGCTCGCCCCTTCTTCCCTGCGTTGGCTGCTTTAGTGTTGCTCACCTCGGAGGGAACTCGCGGCCTTTCCTGCCTTGTTGGGTTGCAACATCTACCTCATCCTTCTTCTCCACGCTTGAAGGTTTGTTGTTCTCGCTATTCCCTATCAATTTTGGTCAGACCTATGTTGTCTTTTGGTGCGGTCGGTGGATCTTTCCAGGTGCTATGTGCATGCTGGGGCGGGTCACACTGCCAGTCTGCATGTTTGATGTGGCCAATATGTGCCAATTTTTTTGTTAGTATTTCTCTTCTTCTTTTTTCCAGTCTAGGTTTGTGTCTGGGCTGTGACATGCGGACATTCAGATTGGTAGCGCCACAAGTTTTTTTGTTATTATGTTCAGCAAAGTGGCCATTTAGGGAGTGTCTTTAGGGGTTAGCCATTAGATGATTATAGGGGGATTCAACCTCATTCCAAAGGGTGATGTGTGAGTTCATCATTATAGTGTGTTATTGGCTGCTATACTTCATGCCATTGTTTTTCTTTGCAGGGATATGGTATTCATAGCCTTATTCCAAAGGGTCAGGTAACAAGGTTCCAATCACTGCTGCAAGAGGGGCAAGTGTATTATGTGCAGTATGTGGAAGTACCTTTGGTGATCAGGTCGTATAGGACATGGCTTGGACTAATGTCTCAAATGTGGATCATGTGTGGGTTACTTCCATTGTACATGTATAGGCTTCAGTTTATGAAGGACATAGTGGACGGTGACAGACAAGAGTTGCCTCGCCAGTAAATGTGGCCCATTTGTTGTCTTTGTTTCTCTTACTATTTTGTATTTCTTGTGCTTATTTTATGGTTTTGCTTATTGCATGGTTTTGTGTAGGCTTCACAAGATGTATCAATGGAGTCTAAACTCTCATATGGCTAGACATTAAAGGCAGGAATACTTCTGAGAGGAATCTTTGGATAACAGATGGAAGGTGTGGCCTTCTCCTTCTATTTGAGGTGGATGTCATATTTCAGGGCCCAACGTGTGGTAGTATCTAGTCTTGGATAACATACACATAACTCAATTCTTAAAGGACAAATGAGAAAACCCACCATGTACTCCTACATGGCCTCTCATTGCTACCTTTACCCAATTAATGTTCACACACTTAACTCTCAACATCAGAACATGATCACAACACTCCAATTCATCCTCGATGAATCAGACCTGACATAACTCTAAGCAATAGCAGGCATAACAAGCAAGCATGAATAAGTAGGCACATCATGGCTCAAACAACTCCTACTCATGCTAGTGGGTTTCAACTATTTACTATGGCAAAGACGGGTCATGCAGAGGAATGGGTTCAACTACCACAACATGTAATAGTTGAATCATTGTTGTCATAATGCAGTAAAAGAGAGAAGGAGTGAGAGAGTGGGATTGTATCAGAGTGATCAAGGGGGTTTGCTTGCCTGGCACCTCTGAAGATAGTACTGTTCTTCATCAGTGACAATGATCACAATGTCGGAAACATCGGCTAACAAGAAGGAACAACACCGACTAGCAAAGAAGGAACACAATCAATGCAATGCACATTCACATAAATGACATGTCATGTTAAGGTACTTAATTCACCTGATGCAATATTTAGCCAAGTTAATTGAAGTGGAATTCAAACATATTGTAAATTCCAACTCCATAACTAATTACCATATATTCCATAATCAAGAATTGTACAATTTGGTGATTTTAACTTGCTCAAACATGCATGGACATGACATAAACAGATTCTTCATATTTTTCTGATCATTTTTCATATATAAATTATTTTCATCTGAGTTACGGTTTAATTTCTATACTTTTTGGAAGTTTGCATCATTTTCTGGAATTCATAAATCATTTTCTGATTTACTTTAATTCTAGAAACATTTATAACGTCATCCTGGTAAAAAATGATGTTAGCAAGTCAATTTGGTTGACCACAAAGGTTGACCACGGGGGACAATCAACTGCTCACTGGGCCAATTCAAACACTGAAAGTGGGATCGGGTCAACGGTGACATCAGCAAGTCAATACTAACATGTGGGGTCCACTGGTATTAATACTAATCTAAACAAAAATAAAGATGGGTTAATTTGCGGTGTGGAGCCTACTGTCCGTGACTCATGCACAAATTAACTACATCATTAGGCGGCTAATGATGATGCCACGTCATCATCACAGAGTTAAGCCGGCGAGGACCAAACCGAGGGTGTATGACCACCGTGGGCTCATACAAGGCACCAAAACGCATGAGGTTTGCGGCGTTGGGTTGCTGGCATTGAGTGCCATCGAATGGTGGTGGAATCGAGGACAGCGACATGGTTTGGCGGCGGCAGAGCCAGGGGCTCGGAGCAAGTGAAAGTGCGTTATATCGACTAGAGGGGGGGGGGGGGTGAATAGGCGATTTTTTATGAATTCTTCACTGAGGAATTTGCTGGTGAGGAAATTCCTTAGCGAAGAACTACTTGCAGCGGAATAAGTACTCAGAGGTAAACATAACAGGATACAAGCATGGTCATCATGATGAAATGAAGACAAACACAGAGTACAGAAAGCGTAAACATAGGATAACAAGATGAAGACAAACAGACTGAAGAAATTGAACTGAGGAATTTGTGAAAGTCTTCAGTCAAAGTCTTCAAGCACAGATATGAACAACATTCAACACAGTAATGAGGAAATGGAAGGGTTGAGGAAATAGAACCAGTTAGTTGGTGAAGACAATGATTTGGTAAACCAGTTCCAACTGCTGTCTCAGTTGTACGTCTGGTTGGAGCGGCTGAGTATTTAAACTCGAGGACACGCAGTCCCGGACACCCAGTCTCTGAGCCGCAACTCAGGACACCCAGTCCTCACTGTATTCTCCTTGAACTAAGACCACGCAGGTCTCGTCCAATCACTCGTGGTAAGTCTTCAGGTGACTTCCAAACCTTCACAGACTTGGTCACTCGGCGATCCACAATTCCTCTTGGATGCTCTAGACCTTGACGCCTAACCGTCTGGAAGAAGCACAGTCTTCAAAGGTAACAAGTGTTGGATCCACGCGGGATCAATTTCTTCAGTGATGCTCAATCACTTTGGGTTTGTGGGGTTTGGTTTTGGGATTTTCCTCACTTGATGATTTTCGCTCAAAGTCCTCGGAGGATGGGTTGCTCTCAGATGACAAGTGTCAAGTTCTCTCGGAGCAGCCAACCAACTAGTGGTTGTAGGGGGCGGCTATTTATAGCCTAGGGAGCAGCCCGACATGATAAGACATAAATGCCCTTCAATGATATGACCGTTAGGTGGATAAGATATTTTGGGACAGCCGGCGCGCAGCACAGCAACGGTCGGAAATTTGACTCTCAAATTCCTCAGGGCTATCATGTTCCTCACTGTGTAGGCAATTCGCACTGGCGAATTCCTAACTCCTCAGTCAGAGCAAAGTCATCAGTGACCGGAAGAACTGCATCTCTGTCACTGAAGAAATTGACTGAACTGTATGAGATTTCCAATGGCTTCACTTGAAGGGATTGGTAGATGTAGGATTTTGAGTTGAGCATCACATGGAAATTTTTCCTTAGTATTTCCTCGACCCCCTTTAACAGTACGGTGTTTCCTATGACTCAAGAAAGAGAAAATGAAACTACGAAAACAAAAGTCTTCACGCTTCATGTTCCTCAAATGAATATCAAGTCTTCAAGGTCACACCAATTTCTTCACTTTCGAAGTCTTCAGAAAGTCTTCAGAATATCAAAGTCTTCAGTCGAAGAACTTCATTTTTAGGGGTCGACTTTCTCTGTAAATATCAAACTCCTCATAGACTTATAGACCTGTGTACACTCACAAACGCATTAGTCCCTTAACCTATAAGTCTTCAATACACCAAAATCACTAAGGGGCACTAGATGCACTTACAATCTCCCCCTTTTTGGTAATTGATGACAACATAGGTTAAGTTTTCAACAGGGATAAATATATGAAGTGTAAATACTGATATTGAGGAATTTGATTGCAAGATATAGAAGAACTCCCCCTGAATATGTGCAAAGTGAGGAATTTTTGTTTGAGGCAATGCACATTTGAAGAATTGAATCATGGAGATCTCCTCCTATATCTTGTAATTCATACACGCATTTGATATATAATATGAAGAATTTGAAATGCATGATGAAATATGGTGCCTAATGAAATTTAGCATGTGTGAAATAATATTAATGAGGAATAAGCATGCAGAATAACACATCAAAAGTATCAGAGCACAGTGCATCAAGAGTATCAGAGCACCATGCACCGTCCAAAGTATCAGGGCACCATCGGGTTTTAAGATTACAACTCGATCCAGTAAAAAGTTTCGGAAGAACGAGAGTTGTAACTTAACAAAACGCCCATAATATGAACCCACTTGAAGACTAACTCAGATTTCTCCCCCTTTGTCATCAAATGACCAAAAGGATCAAAAACTGAGGACTAACGCCCCTGAAGAATTTCAAGTTGATGGAGGAGCGCCAGCGTTGTCGGGGTTGTTTGTTGAAGTAGGGCCTGCCGCAGTGTCGTCCAAATCTTCATGCTCATCAGTTTCACGCGATGAAGAATAAGAGCTGGCCACCAGATCAGGAACTTTGACTCTCTTGAATTTCTTCGGAGGTGGTGCAGACCAGTCAAATGCTTCCTGGAGACCCATAGTCTTCAGTTCTTCCGCGGTATATACATGAGTGAGAACAGCCCAAGTGCGGTTGAGGGTTTCATGAAGGTGATAATGATTTTTCTTCACAACATTATGGGTTGAGGTCATGTTGTGAAGAATAGCAGCAAACTGACGCTTCACCCATTTGTGATTGCGATCAACCTTCTGATGAAGACTGAGGAGTAACTCACGGTTAGTCATCACCCTGGGTGCTGTGGCTTGTGGCTTTTGCTTGGCTGAGGTATTTGCGGCAGTGTCATGTGTGGCAGAATCCTCATTGGTAGAGTAAGATGTAGCCAGACGAAATTGACCATCCAATGGACGAGTGCCTTCATCGATCACAGCAGCTGCCTTGCCTTTATCATCAGATGATGAAACTGGTCGCTTGAGGACTTCAATAGGAGGCAAGTAGCTACCATGGTTCAGAGTGCCAGCCTTTTAATTCAGTGAAGATCTTGCCCTTATGAATCTCATAATCCAAGGCGCATAGGGCTTCAGCTCGAAAGGTGACATAGCAACATTAGCCAGAGTCCGCATGAAGAAATCATGGAAGTTGACGGGAACGCCATGAATGATGTTGAAAAGCATGTTCTTCATGATGCCAATGACATCTTCATCATTTGAGTCGTGGCCTTTGATTGGACTCATTGTCTTTGTCAGGATTCGATAGACAGTCCGGGGCACATAGAGCAAATCCTTGACGAGGAATTTGGTTCGTGGGGCCTGCCCTGGCTTCAAAGGCTTCATGAGCACTTGCATATAATGATTCGTCAGTTCAGGGTCATTGTAGATGCAACGTGCACTGTCATGGGGAGGATAAAGAGGAAGGACACGAAGCAATTCAGTTGCTGGTGCCTTGTAGTGAGTGTTTTCGGTCATCCAATCCAGCACCCATGAATTGATGTCTTCAGCATCTCTGGTGATATGCAGTGTGGCGTAGAACTGAAGAATGAGTTCTTCATTCCAATCACAGATATCAGTGCAGAAATTCAGTAGTCCTGCATCGTGAATAACACTGAGGACTGGCTCGAAGCACGGCAGAGATTCCATATCCACATGAGGAATATGTTCATGATCGAAGATTTTGTCCTTGTCAAAGAGCACTAAGGAATAGAAGTTGGCTTGAGTAGCAGTCCAGAAACGCCTCTTCCTTATGCGAGCAGAGTCATATGGATTATAATCAGTGAAGAACACATGCTCAGAAAAGAAGTCTTCAGCCTTGAATTTTTTCTTGCTTGAGAACGGATTCTTCGGCTTGGGCAAAGGAGTGTCAGTGATTTGCAGCACAACCTCAGGAATCGGAGCTCAGGTGCTTCAGGCTGAGGAATTTTTGGTTCCTCTTCTTGTGCAACTTGAGGATCAACAGCAGCAGGTTCTTCAGCACTAGCGGCTGGAATTTCTTCATGAACAGATGAAGTGGGATGAGTTTATTCAGAGCCCATTTGAACAGTTGTAGCCGGGGACTGAGGAATCTGTTGAATAGGAGTGAAGAGAGGAGTATTGGGATGCTGACTTTCCCAAAAGTCATCATTCATCACTGGTGTAGTGCATCCAATATCCACATCTTCATCTTCATTTTCAATTTCCTCAACACCTGCCTCTTCAGCTGTGAACTGAGGCATAGGTGAGTAAACGACTGGCGTTGAAGGGAATGCTTCCACTTCAATTTCTTCATCCAGCTGCTCTGACGTAGCAGCAGAATGATTTTCTTCATCTGATCTGCTTGGGATCTTGTAGTCTTCTCCATAAGGAACAATTTCCTTTGATGACATGTGCAGCGACCCGACCTCAGATGGTCAAGTCTCTGTGCTCAGGTGTCATCCCTGGATCAGTAATGCTGACACCACACAGTACTTCGAAGGATTTATAACAGAGTAGCAATCACACACTTATTACATCGGTGTCCCAAAAGAGGACTTACTACAATAAATATGGCTTAAGGCCATCTAATAACGATAACAGCGGAAGACTTGGAAGATAAGTGAGTCCATCAACTCCAACGGCATCACTGAGTATAGAACCACGACCTAAAAGCACCTTACTCGTCGTCTGAAAAGTCTGCAACATGAAAGTTGCAGCCTGAAAACGGGTCAGCACATGGAATATGCTGGCAATGTAACACATAGAGAATAATGAATGATAAGCCTATACTATATGCATATATGGCTAGTGGAAAAGCTCTATGGTTACAGTTTTTTGCATAAAGCCAATTTTTCCCTACTGCAAAGGAATAAATTTATTTAACTATCATGGTGGTTGTTAAACATTGAGAATGGTTGACAACATCCTCAATCCCAATTAAAAATAATCATTAACAAACCCAACAATATTAAATTAGAGTAACATGTTGAGATTCACATGATATTCAAGTACTAGATACTCAAGATGTCCATAACCGGGGACACGGCTAATCATGATTTGTTTGTACACTCTGCAGAGGTTTGCACACTTTTCCCCACAAGACTCGATCGCCTCCATTTAGTTTCTCGCACTTCATGGTGTTTGAGAAACGGATGACCGAGACATAGTCTTTCAGAAGCGCTAGCACCTTACGATGGGTAGACCCGTACACCTACATCCCCTACATCTGCTAGTCTACCACTATAAGAGTTCGCACGACTTAGTCAACTATGCCAGAGCCCATAATGGCTTGTGGCTGCACACGGAAGTTACTAGCATGAATTATCTTATGATCCCTTTGAGCCTGGGTGGCGGTCCAAAGAAAAACAGGCAAGTCCTGGAAACCCCAGGTGCCTCAATCCACCCAGATGTGTATTTAAGTTGCCACCTTAGATAAACCATTAATTAACAAACTCACATCTGTCATGGATATCACTCACCCAATCCACGTCTACTAGCATAGCATGGCATAATATGCAAACGCAGAAGTAACTCCCAAAGGTTTCATAAGTAAAACAGGTAATAGGTACTACCTCATCTACTTCCCATCCCACAATTTAATTAGATCCTAATCATGCAATGTTTGAGGATTGATCTAATGCAATAAAACTGGGTAGTAGAAAAAAGGTATGATCAAGTGTTACTTGCCTTGCTGATGATCCGCGAAACCTAGAGATTCGAAGTAACAAGCGGCGCACTACGGGTGATCTATCGCAGACAAACAACAAGCATACAATAAGTACTCATCTAATGCACGGGTAAATCTCGAATAAAAGATCTAACCAGGAAGTTCACTTAAGAACCTTGGTTGCAAAAGAAAACGAACCGAACAAAACAACGGAAGAAAACAACTCGGTTCTAGCAAGTTGAAACTAGGTCAAATTTTACAGTAGCAAAACTTTGTTTAAGTTGATTAGTCGGAACGGCGGTTTCGAAACGAAACTCCAGGCGCTTGAATCACCTGATTCCGATAAACGAGCGAGAAGATAAACTAGAACGAAGATCGAATCTGAAATCGCGATCAGAAAATCGCGGAATAAATCCGATTAAAAGAAAACGACGAACGGTTAAACGAACGGACGTTCGTTAACCGGAAATAACCGGTGATCACGTTCGTTAAGACGAACGGTCCGACGAACGCTCGCTAAACAACAAAACCAGAAATAAAAACTGATCTAGGGTTTTTTCAAAAAAAAACCGAAACATCGAAAAAAATAAACCGGAACGGTTTATTAGAAAACCAAACCGGGCAAGGGGCGGCGCGGCGCGGTGGCTACCTCGATGAGGGGCTCCGGCGGGGCGGCGGCTTGGCGCGGGGCGACGGCGACGCGGTGGCGGCGCTGGCGGTGGGCGGCGGCGGCGCTGCTGCTGCTACTGCTGCGGGGCGGCGGGCGGTGTGAGGAGGAGAGGGGGGGGGGGGGCTTGGGTATTTAAAGAGGAGGAGGGTGGCTTGGGGGAGGCGGCAAGCAAGGGGAGGAGGAGGAGGAATCCTCCTCGGATTCGGCCGGCGGCGGCGGCGCGGCTGCGCGCGGCGCGCACGCGCGGGAGGGGGCGCGGCTTGGGCCGGCTCGGCTGGGCCCTTGGCCCAGTCGGGCGCTGCGTTTGTTTTTTTTATATATAGCGCGCGCAGAAAAACGAAGAAAATAAAATCTAAACGAACTCCAAAAATTACAAAGTAAATTTTCCCCGACTCCTAAAAATGAGTCGAACAAAATGAACTTTTACTCGGGGCCTAAAATGCAATTTTTGAAAACACGCATTTTTCCCTAAGGCAAATAAACTCCGCGAAAATCCAAAATTTGATTTATTTATTAAATCTTCATTTTTCCTAAATTTTGGGAAAGTCATATTATTCCCTCTCATATTTTTGATATTGGAAAAACTATTTGAAGATGAAATAAATAAAATCAAATGATCCTCTTTTCATAATTCGAGAGAACTCAAATATGAAAATTTCAAAATCTCCAACTCTCTCCGAGGGTCCTTGAGTTGCGTGAAATTTCTAGGATCGACAAAAAGGCAAGAAAATATGTAATGCATGATGATCTAATGTATAACATTCCAAATTGAAAATTTGGGATGTTACAAACCTACCCCCCTTAAAATGAGTCTCACCCTCGAGATTCAGGTTGGCTAGAAAATAGGTGAGGGTGGTCCTTGAGAAAGTCTTCTTCTCTCTCCCAGGTGGCTTCATCCTCCGTGTGGTGGTTCCACTAAACTTTGCAAAACTTGATAACCCTGCTGCGAGTAACCCTGCTGGCGTGTTCAAGAATCTTGATGGGTTTTTCCTCATATGTTAAATCATCCTTCAACTGAATTGCTTCCAGTGGCACTGTATCTCTTAGCGGTACCCCCGCCATCTCGGCGTGACATTTCTTCAGCTGAGAAACATGGAATACGTCGTGAACTCCTGACAGTCCCTCAGGTAATTCCAACTTATAAGCGACTTCTCCCATGCGTTGCAAGATCCTATATGGTCCAACGAAACGTGGTGCTAATTTTCCTTTAACTCCAAAGCGTTTCACTCCTCGAAGTGGGGATACTCTAAGATAAACTCTGTCTCCAACTTCATATTCTATCTCCTTGCGTTTTGAATCTGCATAGCTCTTTTGTCTGGACTGGGCTACCTTGAGCCTATCGCGAATCAACTTAACTTTCTGTTCAGACTCCTTAATCAAATCTGGTCCAAACAACTGACGGTCTCCAACTTCGTCCCATGACAACGGTGTCCTGCACCTCCTTCCGTATAAAGCTTCGAAAGGTGCCATCTTCAAGATGGTTTGGTAACTGTTGTTATAAGAAAACTCTGCATACGGCAAGTTATCGTCCCAACTAGATCGATAATCTAGTGCACAAGCTCTCAGCATATCCTCCAAAATCTGATTGACTCTCTCAGTCTGTCCATCTGTCTGTGGGTGAAAAGCTGTACTGAATTCCAGCCTGGTTCCCAATGTTTCTTGCAACTGATTCCAAAACTTTGAGGTAAATTGGGTTCCTCTATCTGATACGATACTCCTCGGAACTCCGTGCAAACACACAATTCTTGTCATGTATATCTTTGCCAACTTAGCACTGCTATAGGTAGTCTTGACTGGAATGAAATGAGCTACCTTCGTCAAGCAGTCGACTATAACCCAAATCGAGTCATAGCCTGAACAAGTCTTTGGCAAACCCGTGATGAAATCCATGCCTAGTTTATCCCACTTCCATTCGGGTATCGGCAATGGTTGCAACAATCCTGCTGGCTTCTGATGTTCTGCCTTCACTCTCTGACATACATCACAAACTGCTACATACTCCGCAATATCCTTCTTCATTCCGGTCCACCAGAACGTTTCCTTCAAATCCAAATACATCTTGGTATTTCCTGGGTGAATCGAATAGGGTGAATCATGTGCGTCTTGCAGAATCAACTTCCTGATCTCCGGGTCATTTGGCACATAAACACGGTCCTCAAACCATAGGGTATCGTGCTCATCCTCACGAAATCCCTTTGGTTTTCCTTCGCTCATTTTCTTCTTTATATCCGCGATCTCTTTGTCATTTTTCTGAGCTTCTTTGATTTTATCCATCAAGGTAGACTGAATCTCCAATGCTGCTACATAGCCTCTCGGAACTATTTCCAAACATAGCTCACGAAGATCTTCTGCTAACTCCTTTGGTATCTCTCCCATCATCAGCGTATTGACATGGCTCTTGCGGCTCAATGCGTCAGCTACTACATTAGCCTTTCCGGGATGATAATGCAACCTCATATCATAATCCTTGATGAGTTCCAACCATCTCCTTTGTCTAAGGTTTAACTCTTTCTGCGTGAAAATGTACTTCAAACTCTTGTGATCCGTGTACACCTCACAATGATTTCCAATGAGGAAATGTCTCCATGTCTTCAATGCATGCACTATGGCTGCTAACTCCAAATCATGTGTAGCATAATTTAATTCATGAGGTTTCAGTTGTCGTGAAGCATACGAAACAACTCTTCCTTCCTGCATAAGCACTGCTCCAAGTCCTCGACGTGAAGCGTCACAATACACCTCATAATCCTTGGTCTGATTTGGCAAAATTAACACTGGTGAGGTAACCAATCTTTTCTTCAACTCCTGAAAACTTGCCTCACAATCCTCAGTCCATATGAACTTGGTATCCTTTTTCAGCAACTCCGTCATAGGCTTTGCAATCCTTGAGAAATTCTCAATGAATCTCCGGTAGTATCCTGCGAGTCCAAGAAAACTCCGGATCTCTCCAACTGTCGTTGGTGCTTCACATTTGGTTATGGTCTCAACCTTTTTAGGGTCAACTGCTATCCCTTCTCCGGATATAACATGTCCAAGAAATCCAATTTCCTTTAGCCAAAACTCACATTTGCTGAACTTGGCATATAACTGATGTTCCCTTAGTTTCTCCAAAACCAATCGCAAATGTTCCTTATGTTCCTCTTCATTCTTCGAGTAAACCAAAATATCATCAATGAACACCACGACGAACTTATCCAAAAACTCCATAAACACTTTGTTCATCAGGTTCATGAAATAGGCAGGTGCGTTAGTCAGTCCAAATGACATAACGGTATACTCATACAGTCCATATCTTGTGGTGAATGCTGTCTTAGGTATGTCCTGCTCTCGAATCTTCAACTGATGGTACCCTGATCGCAAATCGATCTTGGAAAACACTTTAGCTCCTTGCAAACAATCAAACAGATCATTTATCATTGGTAGTGGGTACTTGTTCTTGATTGTTACTTCATTCAATCCACGACAATCAACAACCATCCTTAATGATCCATCCTTCTTCTCTACTAAAAGTACGGGTGATCCCCAAGGCGAAGAACTTGGGCGTATATAACCTTTATCCAATAGCTCCTTAATCTGCTTCTTGATTTCTGCCAAATCCTGTGCGGGCATCCTGTATGGTCGCTTCGATATTGGGCCTGTACCTGGCAAAAGCTCAATCAAAAACTCAATGTCTCTATCCGGTGGCATTCCTGGCAATTCCTCAGGAAATACATCAGGGTAATCCTTCACCACTGGTACCTCTTCCTGCACAACTCCTGATAAGGAATTTACTTGATTCCTATTTGGTCCATGTCGTGATACATACTTGATCCTTCTTCCTTCTGGCGTCGTGAGCAAAATCATCTTACTTGCGCAATCGATGTTTCCCCCATACATCGACAGCCAATCCATACCGAGAATCACATCCAAACCTTGGGATTCCAGAATGATCAAATCTGTCGGGAATACATGCCTTCCTATACTCAATGGCACTTGAAAACATCCTCGTCTGGCCATGTACTCTGCTCCTGGTGAGCTTACTTGCATAGGGGTTATAAGAATCTTAGTGGGCAGGCTATACTTTTCTACAAATCCCCTTGATATGTATGAATGCAATGCACCAGTATCGAAAAGAACAAGTGCAGTAAATGACTTAACCAAAAACTTATCGATTACTGCATCGGGCTGAGCTTCAACCTCCTCCACATCAATGTGGTTCACCTGTCCCCTGTTGAAAGGGTTTGGCTTCTTTCCAGAGCTTCCATTTCCACCTTGGCCTTCGGGACATTCATTCGCATAATGTCCGGTCTTGGAACACTTGTAACAGGTGACATGGCTCAGGTCTTTCTTGGCTGGGGTTGATGGTGTGGTCCGGTTCTGGCCGTTGCTTCCTCCATTCCCATTACCATTCTTGTGGCAATTATGGTTGTGCGAACTACCTCCTCCATGGGTATGCTGAAACTGAACTCCCTGTTTAGGGGTATAACGGGGTTTCTGCTGGGCTCCAGAGTTATACTTCCCCTGCCCATAGTTCCTCTTGCGATTCTCAATCTGCTGCTGCTTCCCTTCAATCATGATGGCGCGGTCTACCAACTCCTGGTAGTTATTGAATCTTGCTACCATCAACTGCATGCTTAACTCATCATTCAGTCCTTCCAGAAACTTCTCCTGCTTAGCTGCGTCTGTAGCAACGTCATCTGGGGCATAACGTGCTAACTTACTAAAATCATCCACATACTAGCCAACAGTCCTTCCTCCTTGGCGTAAGTTGCGAAACTCACGCTTCTTCATGGCCATAGCTCCTGCTGAAACATGGGCAGTGCGGAAAGCTTGCTGAAACTGATCCCATGTGACAGTGTCTACAGGGTAAGTGGCTGTGAAATTCTCCCACCATGCTGCTGCGGGTCCGTCAAGCTGATGTGCAGCAAACTTCACCTTCTCACCATTTGTACATCCTGCAGTGGTCAACTCCCTTCCTATCTTGCGGAGCCAATCATCTGCTACAATCGGCTCGGTGCTACTGGAATACACCGGCGGATTCAGCCTAAGGAAACGAGTCAAGTGATCCGCAGGTGGTGGTGGTGGGTTGTTGTTGTTGTTGCCTTGGTTCTGTACCAATGTTTGAATCAAGGTATTCTGCTGCTGAATCAATTGAGTGATCTCTGGCGGGAAAACAAACTCGGGGTCGCGTCTCGGAGGCATCTGAAGGGTTTAGAAAAGACGAGAAATTTAGAATAGAGTGAGGTCTAAAGAGAAAACACTACCCAAATGCACATGAGACAAATGCACACAAAATCACTTTATTCATTTCAAACAAAGGGCATACAACGGTCTAACTATCGCAAAAGTGCTTGTACTATAATGTTTACATGGAGGGAATACTACTAATATGTGGGGGTCATCTATTAATTTGAACCGGTGGAAGACTCCATGATGTCTGCTCCAGCTTCGTCTTCAAAGTCGGGTTCACTTGGATCCGAATCGGTGTCGTCGATGATGATGTAGTTGCTCGGATAGTCGACGTACTTGTCTTCATTCTTGAGTGCTAATTTCTTCTTGAGTTCTTCAATCTCATGCTTAAGATCGCTATTGTGCCTTACTACAGCTACGATCTCGTCCATGTAGTCCTTGCGTGTAGACTTCAGCTCTCCTTCAAGTTCAATGATCCTTCCCTTCGCATTCTTCAACTCTATCATATCATTGCACATCTGGTTCTCCTGGCGTCGAATGTGCTGGTTTAACTCCTGGATGAAAGCTGCAATGGATCTATCCTTCTTGGTGCTGACTATCTCCCATTGTTCATCTCGGTGTCCGCAAATCTGGTAGATAGTGTCCTTGAGGTCTTCTTGATAAACATCTCCAATGCGTCCCATGGTGATATGAGCTGCCATGCTCTTTCCCAGACTCCAGGTTGGTGCACTGAAAACACTATATATGGGCTTGGTGATTGGGGCGAATGTCCTTCCCGGAACGTGAGCTTGAATCTTCCAGCGCTCCTCTTTAGGCAGAGTGGCGTTGAAAGTCCCGGTGAAGCTTGGTAGTCCAATGTTCAGGTACTTGGTGACTTCCTTCAAGTGGAATCCAAAAGGTGTGCCTTCATCTGGTTGAGCGTACTTGATCTTTGCGTCCATCATCCTAAAAGAGTAGAAAAGATGAGGAGTTAGAAAATGAGAAGAGAATAGTGATCTATGGCTTTAACTTAGTGGTCGTGTCCTACATTCAGCGTGTGCTCTGATACCATCTCTGTAGCGACCCGACCTCAGATGGTCAAGTCTCTGTGCTCAGGTGTCATCCCTGGATCAGTAATGCTGACACCACACAGTACTTCGAAGGATTTATAACAGAGTAGCAATCACACACTTATTACATCGTTGTCCCAAAAGAGGACTTATTACAATAAATATGGCTTAAGGCCATCTAATAACGATAACAACGGAAGACTTGGAAGATAAGTGAGTCCATCAACTCCAACGGCATCACTGAGTATAGAACCATGACCTAAAAGCACCTTACTCGTCGTCTGAAAAGTCTGCAACATGAAAGTTGCAGCCCGAAAACGGGTCAGCACATGGAATATGTTGGCAATGTAACACATAGAGAATAATGAATGATAAGCCTATACTATATGCATATATGGCTGGTGGAAAATCTCTATGGTTACAGTTTTTGCATAAAGCCAATTTTTCCCTACTGCAAAGGAATAAATTTATTTAACTATCATGGTGGTTGTTAAAGATTGAGAATGGTTGACAGCATCCTCAATCCCAATTAAAAATAATCATTTACAAACCCAACAATATTAAATTAGAGTAACACGTTGAGATTCACATGATATTCAAGTACTAGATACTCAAGATGTCCATAACCAGGGACACGACTAATCATGATTAGTTTGTACACTCTGCAGAGGTTTGCGCACTTTTCCCCACAAGACTCGATCGCCTCCGTTTAGTTTCTCGCACTTCATGGTGTTTGAGAAACGGATGACCGAGACATAGTCTTTCAGAAGCGCTAGCACCTTACGATGGGTAGACCCGTACACCTACATCCCCTACATCTGCTAGTCTACCACTATAAGAGTTCTCATGACTTAGTCAACTATGCCAGAGTCCATAATGGCTTGTGGCTGCACACGGAAGTGACTAGCATGAATTATCTTATGATCCCTTTGAGCCTGGGTGGCGGTCCAAAGAAAAACAGGCAAGTCCTGGAAACCCCAGGTGCCTCAATCCACCCAGATGTGTATTTAAGTTGCCACCTTAGATAAACCATTAATTAACAAACTCACATCTGTCATGGATATCACTCACCCAATCCACGTCTACTAGCATAGCATGGCATAATATGCAAACGCAGAAGTAACTCCCAAAGGTTTCATAAGTAAAACAGGTAATAGGTACTACCTCATCTACTTCCCATCCCACAATTTAATTAGATCCTAATCATGCAATGTTTGAGGATTGATCTAATGCAATAAAACTGGGTAGTAGAAAAAAGGTATGATCAAGTGTTACTTGCCTTGCTGATGATCCGCGAAACCTAGAGATTCGAAGTAACAAGCGGCGCACTCCGGGTGATCTATCGCAGACAAACAACAAGCATACAATAAGTACTCATCTAATGCACGGGTAAATCTCGAATAAAAGATCTAACCAGGAATTTCACTTAAGAACCTTGGTTGCAAAAGAAAACGAACCGAACAAAACAACGGAAGAAAACAACTCGGTTCTAGCAAGTTGAAACTAGGTCAAATTTTACAGTAGCAAAACTTTGTTTAAGTTGATTAGTCGGAACGGCGGTTTCGAAACGAAACTCCAGGCGCTTGAATCACCTGATTCCGATAAACGAGCGAGAAGATAAACTAGAACGAAGACCGAATCTGAAATCGCGATCAGAAAATCGCGGAATAAATCCGATTAAAAGAAAACAACGAATGGTTAAACGAACGGACGTTCGTTAACCGGAAATAACCGGTGGTCACGTTCGTTAAGACGAACGGTCCGGCGAACGCTCGCTAAACAACAAAACCAGAAATAAAAACTGATCTAGGGTTTTTTCGAAAAAAAACCGAAACATCGAAAAAAAATAAACCGGAACGGTTTATTAGAAAACCGAACCGGGCAAGGGGCGGCACGGCGCGGTGGCTACCCCGACGAGGGGCTCCGGCGGGGCGGCGGCTTGGCGCGGGGCGACGGTGACGCGGTGGCGGCGCTGGCGGTGGGCGGCGGCGGCGGTGCTGCTGCTGCGGCTGCGGGGCAGCGTGCGGTGTGAGGAGGAGAGGGGGGGGGGGGGCTTGGGTATTCAAAGGGGGAGGGAGGGTGGCTTGGGGGAGGGGGCAAGCAAGGGGAGGAGGAGGAGGAATCCTCCTCGGATTCGGCCGGCGGCGGCGGCGCGGCTGCGCGCGGCGCGCACGCGCGGGAGGGGGCGCGGCTTGGGCCGGCCCGGCTGGGCCCTTGGCCCAGTCGGGCACTGCGTTTGTTTTTTTATATATAACGCGCGCAGAAAAACAAAGAAAAATAAAATCTAAACGAACTCCAAAAATTACAAAGTAAATTTTCCCCGACTCCTAAAAATGAGTCGAACAAAATGAACTTTTACTCGGGGCCTAAAATGCAATTTTTGAAAACACGCATTTTTCCCTAAGGCAAATAAACTCCGAGAAAATCCAAAATTTGATTTATTTATTAAATCTTCATTTTTCCTAAATTTTGGGAAAGTCATATTATTCCCTCTCATATTTTTGATATTGGAAAAATTATTTGAAGATGAAATAAATAAAATCAAATGATCCTCTTTTCATAATTCGAGAGAACTCAAATATGAAAATTTTGAAATCTCCAACTCTCTCCGAGGGTCCTTGAGTTGCGTGAAATTTCTAGGATCGACAAAAAGGCAAGAAAATATGTAATGCATGATGATCTAATGTATAACATTCCAAATTGAAAATTTGGGATGTTACAACATGGAGGAAATTGGAACGGCATCAATAGGATTTTCAAGAGAGCTGGTCATGGGCTTCATTTTCTTCGCAGCCGAAGAATTTGATGCAGCTGATGCCTTCCTTTTCTTCACTGCAGCTCACTCTGCAGCCTTGGTCTTCTTCACTTCATAGGCAGAAGGAAGAATAGGAGTTGGGGTAGGCATGGGAGGAGCTGAGGACTGTGGTTGATTTTCTTCAGGCGAAACTGATGCAGTTGCCCTGATCTCTTCAGTTTCTTCAGCGCACCACTAGTGGATGCCCTGGCAATTTCTTCAGCGGCTGGAATGGAGTCATCAGCCCTGCAACTTGTGTTTTCATTAGCAGGCTAAAAGTCATCAGCGGTGCTGGCATGTTCTTCAGCAGGCTGAGCAGAGTCTGCAGCTTGAGGATTTTCTTGTTGCGATGGGGCTGCAACAGTTGTCATTTTCTTCGTCAGGTTGACGAATCGCACTTTGGCTCCTTGCCAATTAGCATTGTATGCATCGAAGTCCTTGCTGAGGGCTTGGATTTTAGATTGAGCCTTGATAAGTTCTTCAGGTGTTAGTCTGACAATGTTCTTCTTCAGAAGCTTCTCCTTTCTAGCTTGAGCTCTCTTTACCTCACGAGCCTTCTCAAACTTCCATTTCTCTTGAGAGATGAAATGGGTCAGCATGTGACTTTGACCAGGAGTCAGAGGCAGATCAGGCATTGGAGTGTTTGGATCCTAGTGCCAGAGGTCAATGTACTCAAGGATCTTCTTCGGATCCAACAGGAGTGGCACAGATGTGCCTTTGGCTCTAGCGGCCTTTGCTTGTCTGTCTCTGATGTTTTCTGCAAGTTCTTCATCAGAGGCCTCATCATCAGAGGACACTTGGAATGCAACCTGTTTCTTCCTTGGTCTTGGCCGAGGACCGCGTCCAGCTGTTGCTTTTGTCTTCAACAGTGAGGGGCCTGATGAGGACATTGGTGCAGCTGAGGAACTTGCTGAGACACCAGAAGCAATTGAGAAACCCTGAGTCCTTTGGCATGTAGCCAGATGCACAGGAGTTGGGGACTTTGAGGGAGCTACTGAGGACTTTGGTTGAGCAGTAGCAGTCTGAGGAATTTGCCGTGAGGGCGCAGCTGAGGAACTTGGCCGTGAGGGCACTGAAGGTGAAGCACTTGGCTTACGAGCAGGCTTCTTCAGCATTGATTTCCTCGGCTTGACCGAGGTCTCAGCGGCAGCAGCAGCGGCAGAATCCTCATTGAATTTCCTCACTGCCTCCTTGGCTTGTCTTGCCAGTTTTGCTTGGCGCCTAGCCCATTCTTCAGGAAAGTCCTCACCACGCTTGATGCTGGTGGGAACAGCTACTTGGCCAGGTGCCAATGGAGCTCCTGGGCATGGAGGATTTAAGGCGAATTTCTTCATGTACTTAGGAGTAACATATTGATATTCCCTCCATTCTCGTGCCCATCTTCGTTCAATCCTCTGGATGCACACTTTGCATTGATTTTTGTTTTCTTTGCCAAATTTGGCTTCATCAGGTGTGCAATAATCCTTGTATATTTCATCAGGGATCTCGAAAGCAGTCATGACCTCAGGTTTCTTTCCTCCTTTCTGCGGTCTTTTTCCTTCAGCCATTTTCTTCAGATGAGGAATTTGGACAATTGAACACTCTGAAGAAGTATGCAATTTTTCTTCGAGGAACGCTGCAAATGAGTTAAGTTGATGAGAACCTAGTGATTCAGCAGCGGACATGAGTACCTGTGAACAGAGTGTAGGTGCAAGGAATTTGGAGAGGTCATATGCGTTCTCAGAAGATTTTTTGAAACGACAAGTTTTGAGGAATTTGACCAGTTGAGCCTTGAGGAATTTCACTAAGCGATCTTGTCTTAGGTTCCAGAGTTGTACAGATCGAAAATCCGCACAATTGAGGAATCTTGAAGAAATGAGTGCTTAGAGAGATGGATCAAGAGCATACAGTGTGTGAGGTGTTCATATGTGAAGATTTGAAGAATAAAACACCTTTGAAGATTTTCAGAAAAGTTTGAGAATCAAAGCGAGTAATAAAAGTAACTTTTAATTACCCGAACTGAAGAACACGACGAACTGAGATGAACAGCGGTGAAGTTAGTCAAGTTAGATCTCCCACGCCCTAACTTGGTAGAGGGAGACAACTACGGCAGCGGCGGAGTGAAGATTTCCGCAGCCGGCGCGAGTACGACGGTGACGAGGTCGAGGCAGTGAAGCTCTTCCTCACCGGCGGCGATGGAGTAGCGGCGGCGCTAGGGTTTGAGGAGCTCGAGCGAGAGACAGCGACCGGGCGAAGTAAATGAAGTGAGGAAGGGGAGAGGGGTATTTATAGCCACGGCAAAAACTGTTCGCCCAAAGATTTTGGGACGAACATGCCCCTGCCCTTTCCCCTTCACGCGACATGTGTCACCCACGTACTGTGCAGATGAGATCGTGTAAGATCGTGGGTGATTATAATAATGCATCGTGGGATGCGGAACGGTTTGAGCGGTAAAACCGAAAATCTGGATAAGGTTTGTTTTAAAGTTTCGTTCACAATTTCTTCAGCTGACAAGGACACAGTGAAGACTTTGAACGAGTTTCAAATAGAACGCACATGAATAATTTGTGAATAGATTGGGTTGAGTATAGCATAGAGGGGGGAAGGGTCCGATCACATTCACTTAGCAGAAAACGCAACTTGAAGAAATAGCCATAAGTGAATGCTGCAGAGGACATAACTCATATATATATATATATATAGCCATTGAAGAAAAACGACGGAAACAGTGAAGATTTTGCAAAGTTGAAGAATTTGAAAAACTGAAGAATTTCAGAAATGAAAAAAACTCAAATTGAAGATTTTCAACTTTTTGTGGTGGCGTGGCCCACCGTATAAGAATGATGATTTCAGACACCGCGTACAATTGTCGTAGGGTTCTGAGAATCAAATTCTTCATTAATTTCTTCACACTTAGAGTGTTATTCTTCATTGATTGAAGAAAAATGTTTCTTCATGTGTTGCACGTCTAAGTCATCAATTTTGCATAAGTGTTAGCATGTGTGTCCTTTTCAAAGAACATTCGAAGACTCTAAGATATTTAGCTCACACCACAACTTGCTAAATCTCTTCTCATCCAAGGGCTTAGTGAAGATATCAGCTAGCTGTTCTTCAGTCTTCACTTGCTCGATGGAGATGTCGCCCTTCAACACATGATCACGAAGAAAATGATGACGAATTTGAATGTGCTTTGTCTTTGAGTGCTGAACTGGGTTGTGAGCAATCTTGATGACACTCTCATTGTCGCAGAGGAGAGGCACATTCTTCACGTTGATGCCATAGTCCTTGAGGGTTTGCTTCATCCAAAGCAGTTGAGCACAGCAAGAGCCAGCAGCAATATATTCAGCTTCAGCAGTAGACAGTGATACGCAGTTCTGTTTCTTCGAGGACCAACAGACCAAAGATCGTCCGAGGAAATGACAAGTGCCAGATGTTGACTTGCAGTCCACACGATCACCAGCATAGTCAGAGTCAGAATATCCAATGAGATCAAAAGCAGAGCCCTTGGGGTACCATAATCCTAGTGTTGGTGTGTGAGCTAGATATCGAAGAATATGCTTCACAGCCTTATGGTGTGATTCCTTCGGTGCAGCTTGAAATCGGGCACACATGCAAACACTAAGCATTATATCTGGCCTAGATGCACATAAGTACAATAAAGAACCAATCATGGAGCGGTATACCTTGTGATCGAAGTCAATACCATTTTCATTAGTGCATAGATGGCCATTTGTGGGCATAGGAATTTTGACGCCTTTGCAATCTTGCATGCCGAATTTCCTCAGTACATCTTTGAGGTATTTCTCCTGAGATATGAATATGCCATTGCGCTGCTGACGGATTTGAAGACCTAAGAAGAATTTCAACTCTCCCATCATAGACATTTGATATTCTTCACTCATCATATAGGCAAATTCATCACTATAACGTTGGTCAGTACAGCCAAAGATAATATCATCAACATATATTTGGCACACAAACAGTTCACCATCATAAGATTTAGTAAAGAGAGTAGGGTCGAGTGAACCGGGTGTGAAGCCATTCTTCACGAAGAATTCCTTCAATGTATCATACCACGCCCGAGGGGCTTGCTTGAGGCCATAGAGGGCCTTATTGAGTCTGAAGACTTTGTCAGGATTCTTTGGATCTTCAAAACCTGGGGGTTGAGCAACATACACTTCTTCCTCAAGCTTACCATTGAGGAATGCACTTTTCACATCCATTTGATATAAGATGATATCATGATGGTTAGCGTAAGCAAGTAATATGCGAATAGCCTCAAGTCTAGCAACAGGTGCAAAAGTTTCATCGAAATCAATTCCTTCAACCTGTGTGTAGCCTTGAGCTACTAGTCGTGCCTTATTCCTCACCACAAGGCCATTTTCATCTTGCTTGTTGCGGTAGATCCACTTTGTGCCAATGATATTATGCTTGCGAGGATCTGGGCGATTGACCAATTCCCAGACATTGTTTAGCTCGAACTCATGTAATTCTTCTTGCATAGCCTGAATCCACTCCGGCTCCAGAAACGCTTCATCTACCTTAGTGGGCTCTGTGATAGAGACGAAAGCATAGTGCCCACAAAAGTTAGATAAATGTGAAGCTTTTGAGCGTGTGAGAGGACCTGGTGCGCTAATGTCATCGATGATCTTCTCCACTTGCACTTCTTTTGCAACACGTGGATGAGCTGGTTGTCGCTGAGTATTTTGATCAACATTTTCTTCAGCACCATTTTCCTCATCATGTTCTTCAGGTGCATCAGCTCGACGTTGTTCATGAACATGAATGAATTCTTCAGCAGATTCTTCAGTCGGAATGACATCCTCAGTTGCCTTGAGCTTGATAGCATCCTCAGGTGCTGGTTCATCTAACACAGAAGGTAGGTGCTCTCTTTGCGAGCCATTAGTTTCATCGAACCGCACATCTACAGTGTCAACAATCTTGTGAAGAACACTGTTGAAGACTCTGTAGGTGTGCGAGTCCTTTCCGTAACCAAGCATAAAACCTTCATGTGCTTTCGGTGCAAATTTAGAGTTGTGGTGAGGATCTCTAATCCAACATTTAGCACCGAAGACTTTGAAATAACTCACATTGGGTTTCTTGTCAGTGAGGAGTTCATAGGCCGTTTTCTTGAAGAATTTGTGAAGATATACTCTGTTGATGATGTGGCACGCAGTAT
This sequence comes from Triticum timopheevii, assembly GCA_963921465.1. Classification (NCBI taxonomy): domain Eukaryota; kingdom Viridiplantae; phylum Streptophyta; class Magnoliopsida; order Poales; family Poaceae; genus Triticum; species Triticum timopheevii. Next base: position 236,586,217 of record OY997266.1, on the reverse strand, counting down.
CAATTGCATCAATCCAAAAACGCTGAGGCATTTTGTATTCATCAAGCATAGTGCGAGCCATCTCGACAAGAGTTCTGTTCTTGCGCTCCACAACGCCATTCTGCTGAGGAGTATAAGGAGCAGATAATTCATGAGTAATACCAAGTTCATCAAGATAGGCATCAAGACCGGAATTCTTGAACTCAGTTCCATTGTCACTTCTGATGTGCTTGATCTTCACACCAAAGTTGGTTGAAGCCCTCGAGGAAAATCGTTTGAAGACTTCCTGCACTTCATGTTTGTAAGTAACAATGTGTACCCATGTATATCGAGAATAATCATCAACAATGAC